>CAKXYN010000045.1:16489011-17742267 GCA_935064755.1 Tragelaphus eurycerus
AATAGGGCAAACTTTGTGGTCTGCAAGTTTACTTTCTAGGTCCATTTCTTACCATTAATCCCACAGGGGCGCCTTTTACAGTAATAGCAACCTGTAGTAGTCTGAGGTATTCCTGACCTGTTTTTCCTCACTGTTTTAGCTTGCTTAGTCCATGCCTTACTTTGCTTAGTTCTCTTGACTTTAGGCCATTTAAGTGAGATTGTGATTAAGAGGCCAGTTTTAAGTATAGATCCCAGTACTGTGTAAGTACTGCATAAAGCAAAGTCCCCAGAAAGCTGAGTACTGCTCAGGGCTGTCCAAACAACCTGCAGTGAGGAGGAGCATCCAGGCACATGAAATTTACAACAGAGTCACACTAATCCTTGGCACCCGCCCTACCCCCAAAGTTCCTTTTCTGCCACACGGCACAGAATGAACTCAGCTTGTTGTGATTTTTTTTTCTTAAACTACAAATGGAGGAAATAAAGCATAATGAAGAAAAGAAGGGTGCTAGAAGAAATGTGTCACAAATATGATTGACGGATTGATTAGATGAAGAGATCCTGCAGGATCTGATGTAATCACACCCAACTACAATTAGCTATTGTTACTATTAGGTGATTAGCTATTGTTAATCATTAGCCAATGATTAGCTATTGTTACTTCTAAAGACAAACTGTTGTCTGTTTTGTTCCCTAAGGTTATGGCCAACCTAGATAGCATATTCAAAAGCAGAGACATCACTTTGCCAACAAAGGTTCGCCTAGTCAAGGCTATGGTCTTTCCTGTGGTCATGTATGGATGTGAGAGCTGGACTGTGAAGAAGGCTGAGCGCCGAAGAATTGATGCTTTTGAACTGTGGTGTTGGAGAAGACTCTTGAGAGTCCCTTGGACTGCAAGGAGATCCAACAGGTCCATTCTGAAGGAGATCAGACCTGGGATTTCTTTGGAAGGAATGATGCTCAAGCTGAAACTCCAGTATTTTGGCCACCTCATGCGAAGAGTTGACTCATTGGAGAAGACTCTGATGCTGGGAGGGATTGAGGGCAGGAGGAGAAGGGGACGACAGAGGATGAGATGGCTGGATGGCATCACTGACTCGATGGATGTGAGTCTGGGTGACCTCCGAGAGCTGGTGATGGATAGGGAGGCCTGGCGTGCTGCAGTTCATGGGGTCGCAAAGAGTCGGACACGACTGAGCGACTGATCTGATCTGATCTTTCCCCCTTAGTTCCTAGAACACTATCTTACAAAGAAATCATTAACTGAATTGATTATTCTACCATAAAGTCACTGGTTATTTTTTTCCTTGTACATTTCATATTAGAGAATATAAGACCTTGTTAGTGAGTTAGTGAAAACACTGTGTCCATTGAAAGTTTGCTAGAGACTTGATTAATTTGATATTAGAACACAACAACATTTTATTCTTTAGTTTTTTACTTTTGAGGTAATTTTCATGTCTCTTCATTTTAATAAAATCATTTAAAATACCAACACTGAAGCATTAGAAGATAATAATAACTAATGATATAATTCTTATAGAGCACTTATAGTACAAAAATTATGATATTTCTCCCTAAAATTTTTCTTTTATTATTCAATTATTATTATTATTGTACTTGCTTTATTCCAAGAGACATACTAATAGATCCAATATGCATTGGTATAAATAATATCATATTAGACTCAACCTGTCTTGATATGAATAATATCTTTATAGTGGCCCAAATATTCCAATGCATATAATAATAAATCACAATTTCCATAAATATAAAATGTAAATATGCAATTTCAATTTAAGTATGTCACAATCTCCCTAGTCTAAGAAAAGACTGTGTTCCTCTTAATAAGAAGTAAATCAACAGCTATAACCTGTGTATATTAATATTCAGCTACATTGAACCAGTAAGTCATATTTGCTAAGCCCCAGATAGACATTGATACAATATACAATGGTCTGCCATTCTACTATGTTGTATGAACTAAAAAATATATGAGTAACTTGTATTATATCTGCTATTGGATATACTAATAGAGAGTAAAACATTTCCATCAGATTTATATCCAGGCAGTAAGTGGGTTCATAGCTGTTTTTTTTTTTTTTTCCCCATTCAACTACACATTTTTTCTTTGCATTGATCTCGGAGAAAGGCTTTCTTATGTCTCTTTGCTATTCTTTAGAACTCTGCATTCAAATGGATATATCTTTCCTTTTCTCCTTTGCATTTAGCATCTCTTCTCAACTATTTGTAAGGCCCCTCAATATTTTATTTTTTAGTTTTTTTTACTTTTGAGGTAATTTAGACAACCATTTTGCCTTTTTGCATATATTTTTCTTGGGGATAGTCTTGATCACTGCCTCCTGTGCAATGTCACAAACCTCTGTCCATAGTTCTTTAGGCTCTCTGTCAGATCTAATCTGATATATCTAATAGAATGGGAAAGACTAGAGATCTCGTCAAGAAAATTACAGATATCAGGGGAACATTTCATGCAAAATGGGCTCGATAAAGGACAGAAATGGTATGGACCTAACAGAAGCAGAAGCTATTAAGAAGAGGTGGTAAGAACTATGCAAAAAAGATCTTTATTACCCAGATAACCATGATGGTATGATCACTCACCTAGAGTCAGACATCCTGGAATGTGAAGTCAATTGGGCCTTAGGAAGCATCACTATGAACAAAGCTAGTGGAGGTGATGGAATTCCAGTTAAGCTATTTCAAATCCTAAAAGATGATGCTGTTAAAGTGCTTCACTCAATATGCCAGCGATCTTGGAAAACTCAGCAGTGGCCACAGGACTGGAAAAGGTCAGTTTTCATTCCAATCCTGAAGAAAGGCAACGCCAAAGAATGTTCAAACTACTGCACAATTGCACTCATCTCATATGCTAGCAAAGTAAAGCTGAAAATTCTCCAAGCTAGGCTTCAACAGTACATGAACAGAGAATTTCCAGTTGTTCAAGCTGGATTTAGAAAGGGCAGAGGAACCAGAGGTCAAATTGCCAACATCCATTGGATCGTCAAAAAAGCAAGGGAATTCCATCATCTACTTTTGCTTTATTAACTACACCAAAGCCTTTGACTGTGTGAATAACAACAAAAACTGTGGAAAATTCTTCAAGAGATAGGAAAACCAGACCACTTACCTGCCTCCTGAGAAATCTGTATTCAGGTCAAGAAGCAACAGTTAGAACAAGACATGGAACAGCAGACTGGATTCAAACTGGGAAAGGAAAGGAGTATATCAAGGACTATATATTGTCATCCTGCTTATTTAACTTATATGCGGAGTACATCATGAGAAATGCCAGGCTAGATGAAGTACAAGCTGGAATCAAGATTGCCAGGAGAAATATCAATAACCTAAGATATGCAGATGATGCTACCAGTATGGCAGAAAGTGAAGAAGAACTAAAGAGCCTCTTGATGCAAGTGAAAGAGGAAGAGTGAAAAATCTGGCTTAAAACTCAACATTCAAAAAACTAAGATCATGGCATCCAGTTCCATCACTTCAGGGCAAATAGATGGGGAAACAATGGAAACAGTGACAGACTTTATGTTCTTGGGCTCTAAAATCACTGCAGATGGTGACTGCAACCATGAAATTAAAAGACTCTTGATCCTTGGAAGAAAAGTTGTGACCAACCCAGACAACATATTAAAAAGCAGAGACATTACTTTGCAATGAAGGTCTGTCTAGTCAAACCTACGGTTTTTCCAGTAGTCATGTATGGATGTGAGAGTTGGACCATAAAGAAAGCTGAGCACTGAAGAATTGATGCTTTTGAACTGTGGTATTGGAGAAGACTCTTGAGTCCCTTGGACTGCAAGGAGATCAAACTAGTCAATCCTAAAGGAAATCAGTCCTGAATATTCATTGGAAGGATTGATGCTGAAGCTGAAGTTTCAATACTTTGGCTACCGATGTGAAGAACTAACTCAATAGAAAAGACCCTGATGCTGGGAAAGATTGAAGGCAGGAGGAGAAGGGGATGACAGAGGATGAGATGGTTGGATGGCATCACCGACTCAATGGGCATGAATTTGAGCAAGCTACGGGAGTTGGTGATGGACAGTGAAGCTTGGCATGTGGCAGTCCATGGGGTTGCAAAAAGTCAGATAGACTGAGCAACGGAACTAACTAAACACATCTTTTCTACTTATTGATACTTATAATTAACTTCAGTTTTCAATAGGTCTTCATTTCTACTAAGCTAAACCCATTAGCCCCCAAAGATCTCATATACTTATTGGGTTCAGATCTACTATTGAGAGTCTTTGTTCCTGTTAGAGCATTCCATCGCTAGGAAGCAAAACTTGTTAGTTAGTATCCATACTTCCTCATTGCTATTTTAGCATAAATATCATAAACTTTCTTCCAAATCAGAATGAAAAATTCAATGAAGAGGGTGAAGTATCAGCATTCTTGAAGTCTCAGGGTAGCCGCAGAAGGGGAAGAAACAGCAAGGAGGAGGATGGGGAATAATGAAGAAGGAAATCAGAGAGAACAAAGCAAATATGGCACCATTTGCTTTCACATGACAGTGTTACTGAGATTGAGCTTGATTCAAACAATAAAGTAAGATTCTCAAGGAACAAATTCAGTCAAATTCGTGGAATCTTTCTGAATAAAAAGTCACCTTACTCTTTTCCTGACTCAGACTAACTTGTGGAGCAAGACACATATCTGTATTTTTCAGCTTGAAAACTCTTTTATTTCATTGACCAGAAGATGGAGCCATTATATAAAGAATTTTAAAAATTTGCAGGCTAAAATTGATCTGCAGTTTCTCTCTTTAATATTTTCAACCATTTTATGCAATTTGAGTAAACCGAATGCCATTTTTCTTTAACAATGGAAAGGAGGTAACATGTTTTAACGTCACATATACAGAGAAATAATATATTATTTTCCAAGTTTTTTTAAAAAAAATACTGCTCACTAATATGTATACAAAAGAAAAAGACAAAACAGAGACATTACATGTCATATTCAACTAAGTAAGGCAAACACTCAGTAAGCAGCAGAGACTGAGACCCTAAGGAGAACTTCCTAACTCATAGCTGAGGCAGTCTGCTGGGTCCTAAACCAGTACTGCAGCTTATGTCATTCAATACACACTTGAAACAAACCAGGATGTTGTGGGCATGAGTGCTTTCCTCATGGGTCAGTTATAGGGGGAACACTGAGAGCTGTGTGCAAAGAATATGGCATCTATGGATTAAAACCAGAGCAACTTCTCTTGATTTTCAAACTTAGCCACACATTAGAATCACCTGTGGAGTTCTTCCTATTTCTACAACACTCAGGCTGCACCTCAGACTAATTAAGGCAGAATCTCTGAATTTTGATCCAGGCATTGGTTTTAAAGTCCCCTGTAATTCAATGTGAGGTTTTGACAAACATGGTCTTGAGCAATTCTTTCCAATCCGTAATATGTATGCAAATTATTGGGTTATTGTGCGGTTACTGTATGCAGGTCAGGAAGCAACAGTTAGAATTGGACATGGAACAACAGACTGGTTCCAAATAGGAAACGGAGTACGCCAAGGCTGTATATTGTTACCCTGCTTATTTAACTTATATGCAGAGTACATCATGAGAAATGCTGGGTTGGAGGAAGCACAAGCTGGAATCAAGATTGCCGGGAGAAATATCAATAACCTCAGATATGCAGATGACACCACCCTTATGGCAGAAAGTGAAGAGGAGCTAAAAAGTCTCTTGATGGAAGTGAAAGTGGAGAGTGAAAAAGTTGGCTTAAAGCTCAACATTCAGAAAACAAAGATCATGGCATTGGGCCCATCACTTCATGGCAAATAGATGGGGAAACAGTGGCTGACTTTATTTTGGGGGGCTCCAAAATCACTGCAGATGGCGATTGCAGCCATGAAATTAAAGGACACTTGCTCCTTGGAAGAAAAGCTATGTCCAACCTAGACAGCATATTAAAAAGCAGAGACATTACTTTACAACAAAGGTCTGTCTAGTCAAAGCTACGGTTTTTCCAGTAGTCATGTATGGGTGTGAGAGTTGGGTGGACTCCAGGAGTTGGTGATGGACAGGGAGGCCTGGCTGATGCTGGGAAAGATTTTGGGCAGGAGAAGGGAATGACAGAGGATGAGATGGTTGGATGGCATCACCACCTCAATGGACATGGGCTTGGGTGGACTCCAGGAGTTGGTGATGGACAGGGAGGCCTGGTGTGCTGTGGTTCATGGGGTCTCAAAGAGTCAGACACAACAGAGTGACTGAACTGAACTGAATGAAAAGCCTCAGCATCACCTGAGAACTTGTTAGAAATGCAAATTTAGGGCCACACCCTGCATCTGCTTCCCCTCCACTCCTCCATGGCTCAGCTCAGCGATAAAGAATCTGCCTGGAAATGTAGGAGACAGTTCAATACAAGAGTCAGGAAGAACCCCTGAAGGAGGCAATAGCAACCCACTCCAGTGTTCTTGCCTGGAGAATCCCACCGGCAGAAGAGCCTGGGCTACAGTCCATGGAGTCGTGAAGAGTTGGGCAGACTGAGCGACTAACACTGACTGACTGACAGGATCTTAAGCAGCAGCTTGACATTAAACCAAAATCCTGTTTGTTCTTGAGGTTGGGATTGCCTTCTCTGACTGCTTCTCTGTGAAACAAATGAGAAATGTGGTTCCTGAAGTCAAGCCTGGAATTGAGCTCTGGTTTTACCCCTTTCCAGATGTGTATTCATGAGCAAGTTGCCTAAGTTTAAGTCTTCATCTCTGACATATGCCTATCCATTCACAGGCTGCTCTAAGGAGAGGCTGAATATGAAATCTCCACCCTGCTCAGGGCACATGGTAGCCAGCAGTGGTCTGCTGGAGCCAGCTCAGACCGGCTTGAGGGGCCTGTGGCGCCCATCTCCTCCCAACGCTGCATTCTGAGACTTCATATTGTTTGCTTGACTTTGTTGTTGTAGGAGTATTTATACTATAGAAATTAACAACAGATACATACAAATAAGAGCTTTTTAGTCCTAAAGAAGAGCCAGTTATTAAACATTTACCAGGACATGACTGGTAGGCATTCATTGTGGTTATTTACTCCAAAGGAGAGATGATTTGCTTTCTCCTCTGAAACAGAGTAACCAAACATAACCCAAATACAAGAGAAGTGTGGGAGGATTTCAGGAAAGCCCTTCCCTGCCAGGCTTTCCCCACCATATATTCCCAGGATTTCTGTGTTAAATTCACAGACTTGTGGAAAAGATAACACTATAAGTAGACACTGACCTTTGCGTAATAGGAGTCCGTTGGAGCGTTTCCTTTTCAAGCCAAACTGATGGAGTTCAGGCCTCAGAAATAACCCGTTGAACTAATGCTCACTGAGCCTCTGTTGGAGGTCAGACCTTCCAGGGTTAGAGAAGGCTAAAATAGAGTATGTCTATCTCACATAGGTCTGTTTATCAGCTGAGAGGAGACAATTCAACCAGTGGATAAGAATCATAAGAATTTTAGGTAATAGTAAATGGCGAGATGAAGATGGAACTTCAACTTTGTAGAGAGTGGCTAGGGCAGTGGGGTTACCTTATATAGAGTGTGAGGCAAGTCCTCTCTAAAGAGGAAACACCTGAGCTAAAATCTAAGTGGCTGCAGCTGGGTTCTGAATGAGAGGCACAAGGAAAAGGGGAGAAGAGCAAACACGAAGGAGCTGAGGCAAGAGTGGATTTAATGAGTCAAAGAGCAGAAGGAAAGTCAGTGGAGCTAAGGCTCTGTGAGTTTCATAAGTGGATAGCATGGCAGGGGGACGTGCAGTTAAGCAGGGCCCAGGTCATATCAGGCCCTTTAATGCTAAGGAGCCTGCCCCTCATGTTAAGTGAAAGAGGCAGCTCTGAAGAACCTTAAGAGGAATTAGGGCAATGGGGGAGAATTTGTGTGTGTGTGTGTTCGTAACTCTCATGTTTGGCTCTTTGCAACTCCCGGGTACCCTAGCCAGGCTCCTCTGTCCATGGAATTCTCCAAGCAAGGATATTGGGGTGGGTTGCCATTCCCTTCCTGACCCAGGGTTCAAACTCAGGTCTCTTGCATTGCAGGAAGATTCTTTGCTGTCTGAGGCACCAGGGAAGAATAGTTTGTTTAAATGAAGGTTTCAAAGGATCATTCTGTTTGTTCTGTGGAGAAAAGATTGTAGGGAATCAAAAGTGGAGCCAAAAGACCAGCAGAGTGGCTACCAGAACAGATCAAGCCAAAAATAATAGTGTTTAGACCTATGGGTAAAGGTGATAGAGATAAGGAGAAATGGACAGCTTTGGGGTGTATTTTATAGCTTGAACCAACAGTACTTATTGATGAGTTGGACGCCTATATAAGGGAAGGATAAAAGTATGCTCTGAGGTTTGTTTGTTTTTTTTAATTTGAGGGACAGGGTAGATATTATTATCTATCAGCTAATTTCTAGTCTGAGGTCAATTTAAAAAGAATGACCATCTAAATAATGAAGAAAAGAAAAACTTTAAGACACTGCAAGCTGGAGAAAAGAAGGCTGTTCATATTGCATTCTTTATTTCAAGCCATTCCTCCAAAGATAAATAATGAATGTGTTTATGGTACATCCAAGTTCTCAGATAGCTTTGTGTTGTTATTGAAATGCAATTACAATGCAGTAGGAAAATGATGTTTCAGTGAGATCACCAAATAATTACTCTCCTCTAAAATAATTAAGACATTATCTAAATTTACAAAGTTAAGTCTCAGGCTTAATGAGTCTCTTTGAATAAATTATTTTTCCCCATTTTCCTACTGCTTTATAAAAGCTATTTCTAGGTTTGCTCTGGGAGGCTTTAGAAATGGAGAAAAAAATTCTCTTGGGAGCCAAAGTTTCATTAAGATGATATTAGCTTTTATGACTTTCAGACAACATTACAAGAGATTCTTAGAGAGGATATCGTTTCATGTCCATTTGAAAGTGAAAGTGAATGTCACTCAGTTGTGTCTGACTCTTTGGGACCCCAGGGACTATAAAGTCCATGGAATTCTCCAGGCCAGAATACTGGAGTGGGTAGCCTTTCCCTTCTCCAGGGGATCTTCCTGACCCAGGAATGGAACCCAGATCTCCTCCATTGCAGGCGGATTCTTAACCAACTGAACTATCAGGGAAGCCGATAAGCTTTATATAAGAGCATAAATATGTATTCAGTATTACTATCAAAAAGGATAGGAACTGAGCTATCATGGAAGCCCATGTCCATTTAATGCTCAACGATGAGATGAGCAGATATCCTGAAAAAATTCTAATATAAGATGCGTGTTGAGTAGAATTTAATAAGTATATTTTTGAATGCAAGATTAAGCTTGCAAGAAATTAAAGGAAATTTCTAAGAACCAAAAGAAAAGCAGCAGCGGGACACAGGGGAGAAAACACTGCAGCTGAGATGCCTTGGACGTTTGGTGGCTGATCTCTAACTCAGAGTACTTTGTAATTGTTGATTATTACTTTATTGAGGTATAATAAATATACAGTAAGTGAAAAATCATGCAATTCTAATATACATATTTATGCTCTTATGTAAATGCCACCCAGATTAAGATATAAAACACATCCTGTATTCTACAATTCTCCCTAATGCCTAAGTCAGTAAGCCTCCAAAAGGTTATTACTCTTTTGACTTCTATTATCAGAAATGAGTTTTGCCTGTTATTAAACTTCATAAATTAATTTATACAATGTATAATCTTTTGTCTAGCTTCTTTAGCTCATTATTTTGTTGGTGAGATTCTCTCTGATACTGCATGTATCAGCTAGCTGTCCTTTCCTGCAGTGGATAGCATTTTGTTGTATACTTTACCGCAGTATCTTTTCCAATAGAAATACTGAATCTGCATTTCTGAATTTTCATAAAAATTTCTTTTGATGATTATAAACACTCATTTTTGTGTATCATGAAATTTCCAGTAATAGAATACCCCACCCCAGTACTTTTGCCTGGAAAATCCCATGGACGGAGGAGCCTGGTGGGCTCCAGTCCGTGGGGTCGCTAAGAGTCAGACCTGACTGAGCGACTTCACTTTCACTTTTCACTTTCATGCATTGGAGAAGGAAATGGCAACCCACTCCAGTGTTCTTGCCTGGAGAATCCCAGGGACAGGGGAGCCTGGTGAGCTTCCGTCTATGGGGTCACACAGAGTCGGACACGACTGAAGCGACTTAGCAGCAGCAGCAGCAGCAGCAGAATACATATATGTTTAAACAGATATTGACAAACATATTTTCAAAGTAATTGTTCAAATTTATCTGTTTACTAGCAAAGTATGAGAATTTCTTTTGCTTCACATTTAAAAAAATTTATTGGGATACAGTTGATTTAGTGTTGTGTTAGCTTCTGCTGTACAGCAAAGCAGATCAGTTATACATATACGTATACCCACTCTTCTTTCTCCTTTATTTTTTAAAAATTTTGCTTTAAATGCTTTACCTGCTTCAAATTTTTAACAAGACTTGTTATTGTCTGTCTTTTATATGTAGTCATTTTGGTGATAGTCTAACAATATCTCATGGCTGTTTTAATTTTCATTTGTCTGATGAATAACAAAACAAAAATTAAAAAAAGAAAAATACTGATATTTCAATGCATTAATAAGGTAGTATTTGTTTGACATTTTGAAGTTTATTTTTTATACCTCTTACATGTTTTTTTCCTCCCTCCAGTGTTCTTGCCTGGAGAATCCCAGGGACGGGGGAGCCTGGTGGGCTGCCGTCTTTGGGGTCGCACAGAGTCGGACATGACTGAAGTGACTTAGCATAGCATAGCATAGCCTTTTCTTAGTGACTTTTTCTGTCTTAAATAGATATTTTTTGGTGTTTTCATAGAACTACAGGCCTTTATATGTTCAGTTGCCTTCAGTACGTTTTTTACTTTGACCCATAGTAGCTCAAATTCAACACACTCAAAACTAACTCTTATTCACTTTTCAATATTTGACTCTAGTCTACCCTTACTAGATTTAACTCATCTTCCTCGTGTTCCTGTGGTACATTAGCACTGAACAACCATCATTGACTGATTCTTTCAAGATACAGCAGATGCTGAATATTATTTGATAGAATTTATTACTGAGTTCTAAGAGTGAGCAGTACTTCAGAAAATGCATAATAAAGTGTTTGCCTTTAAAACTCCTACCACATATTTATGTATTTTGGATCTAATAAGTACTGGTCTCTTATAGATGAAGAAACAGGCTCAGAGAATAGAGCTTTATAAGCTTAAGCTTATAGTCACATTGTTAGTAAGTAACAGAAAGATTTAAACTCATGATACTATGTAATATGCTGCTGTTGTGTATCTGGGTAGATATTGAAAAACAGAGCTTAGATTTCTTTAAGTGCTTTCAATGATCTTGTAAAGAAGGAGAGATTTGTTTTGTTAGTTTTAGCTCTGAAGATGACAGATCCTGGGGGTAAACAAGACTTCTCTTACTCTTGGAGGAGATAACTGAACACGAGGAAATGCTGATAGGGAAAAATGCCAATGGCATTTTCAGTCATTTTAAGCTGCCAGAATGATTCATTTTCCTGGATGTTCTTCTCAATCCTGGAAATTAAGAATTAATTTTATAATAAAATGCTATGAATAAGAATTAGATATCAAAATTCCACAGAAAACATTGGTTTTCTTAAACATCCTATGAAGCCCACAACTATCAAACTTCTAAATATCTTCTTTTGACTCCCTTGAAGAGATTAGTAAAGACAGAAGTTCCTTGTAATCTCCCTAAACAACTCAGCCTATCCTGATATAGTGGTTCTAGTTGATGAATTTAATAAAATCAACTCTGTTAAAAGAAGAACAGAGGAAACAGAGGTGGGAAATGAATTCCTTCATGCTTCATTTTCCTGCCTAATTTATTTTCTTTTATATATTCATCTTACTCTAAGCACTGGTTTGGAGTCACCTAATTTGGTTCTGATACTTGTAAGTAAAGGAAAAGATGTTTCTCTCTAAGGGATCACACATTGTCCATTTATTTGAGAGGTAATGGGTCCGCCTCCTACAAACCACAGCCAGAGTACCACTTAAGAGCCAGGTTATAAGCAGAAAGGGATCTGGGGGGAAGCCAGGGAGAAGAAAAGAAATGAAACGATCCCACTTTAGCTTCATGATACTAAACCACAGCCTACATGAGAAATCTGAAGAATAACTGCAGGCAAGAAGTGAATGTGAGCAAGCATATTTTAATCTTTTTCATTAATATAAAGTTAAAACTTCACTTAACTCTCATGCCAAGAGCTACAAGGGACATGAGCTTGGTCTAAGGAGGTCAGTGCTTCCATAGGAAAACAAAGCCCATTGAGTTGAACTAAGCTAGAGAAATAGGGACTGGCAGACGTGCAGTAAAAGAATCTGCACAACCTCATCACTATTTTTAAGTTATGCCCAGAATTATGAAGCTTTTGAGAGTGGAGCATCCAGATACTGTCTTTCAAAGTATCATGAAAGAAAATAGTCTGTAACATGGGTTATAGAAGAAATAGTAAAATAGAATTTAAGAAATAGATACATGATTTATAATGAATGATAAATCAATATATTACACTCTGATATTTACAGTCATTCAGATGTCATCATCATGTTTGTCTTTCACAAAAATGAGGTGTTGGCAGTTCTAAAACTCTGCAGAAAGACCAAAAGTAGATGGGGTTTGGGTGGCTTTTTCAGAAGGTTGGAAAATGTCACTTTTCTGTAGTCTCAATTTATCAACAGTCTTTCTCAGACTTTGAGTTGCATTCTTTCCCTTCAATAAATTATAGAGATTTTCTTTAGTAGTTCTCTTTTCAATTTTCCCTGGGGTTTACGCAGTTAAAACCAATTCTATTTAAATTTCTCTAAGGTTATGAAATCTCAGTGCATTCTGCCTGGGTTGAAATATTCCCATTGTTGCCACCTGCTAGTTTGTACAATACATAGCCTTTTCAGAATGGTTTATTTCACTTAGCAATATGGTTTGGTTTTGCTTTTCTTATTCTTATAGGCCTATAGAGATATCCCAAGGTGTTGCTAGTCACTGAGTGGAAATTAATGAAACAGAAGTCATGTTGTCTTGCACAAAATACAATCAAAACTAGCACATGCTAGCAAATATTACATCTGGAAGAGGAATAATTTATCCTCAATGCTACTAGGTTTTCAAAATTGTTAATAAGCTCTGAATCTTTTCTATATACTTACTACCTATAGTTTCATCCATGGCTTTTTTGCCTTTCAATTGCTTATGAAAAATAAATTTGAGGGTCAAGCTAAAGCACGTGATATAGACATGACACAAGCTTCCTAAATCTTTTAAAATTGGCTTTTTCTTCTGGGACAGATTGTCAATATGGGTATCTAATTACACAACTTTCAGAATAATAGAGAATAAAGTATAGCATGTTTCCCCTATTACTTGTTTACAGCTCTCAATTATTCATGTTTTTCATCCCATGTGCATCAAATCCTGTTGCAGCAAAGGTCCTCTCCACTCTAATCAGTATGCAACCTTTCCCTCCCTTGAAAAGAGATTTTAACCATGTACTCTGCAGCTCGTTTTGCCTGGATTATGGTATAATGTTAAAGGTTATTCTCACAAAAACAGAAAATACATGCAAACATGATTTTAGTTTTTGATGACTTTTATTTTTAGATTCTATTACAATGTGCAGGTCTCAAGTATAACTACAATATAATTTATGACAAACTCAAACATTTTGAGCATTCATATATATATGAAATTTATAAAGAATTCTATGTAACAGCATTATTATATTCATGGCTATCCATTTATCTTTATGAAGCAACTCAATTATTTTCCTCAAGAATATAACATAACAAACCACAGTTATTAAAAGAAATTGGTGGCCTCTATACATAGGTCCTAAACCCAAGCCAGTTACTTGGCCATTCTAATTTAGCTGGCCCACTTTCATCATTCCCATTAACATTTCTCTGAAACTGCTATTTAGAACTGGTTTATTTACATATGCATTTCCTCTTAACTTTTGAATAAAGCTATCAAAATTCTATAAAATCATGCTGAACATTTAGGGTTGAAGTTTTCATCAGTTAGCATTTAGAAACAGCAAACAAGTTACTTACATCTTTTGCAAACTATGTAACAGTCAAAAAGGTAAAATGAGATTCTCCCGTGTTTATCTCCACTAGATGAATGGATTTGTGTTCTAATTTGTTCCCAGCCACTTTATTCGAATTTAAATTGTACAGTGTAACTGTCATTTTATATCATTAGATTAAACGTGTTCAATGATAGTGTGACTTAAATATTAGCATGATTGCTGAGAATGGTATCTTATTATTAGTACCAAACAGTAATCTGTATGAAAAGAGAAGTCTAATTTCCCTTCAAGCTTGTAATATATTAAATGAGCACTTGGTTCCAAAATATTGTTATTAATTGATAAAAAGTTACAATTAGACATTCCCGGGAAAACATATATATAAAAAAACTTAACCATGTTACATTACAAAATTATAGTTCAGCATGAAATGGAAGTGCAACTTTGTAATTCTTTTTTTGAAATGCTTACAATAAATTGTGTTGAGGAACAAGTTGCTAATATTTTTTTTTTTCACATAAAAATCAGGCAATGTAAAAACATGAATAGTAAATCACACATAAACCTTCCCACATCTTTTCCCACTATATTTTATAAATATGCAAAGTACAGTTATATGGATTTAAAATGATGAGGATAAACTTCACATTTAAGGTAATATTAATTTCTTAATTTTGTGTATTAAAAAATCTTACAAAGGTAATATATTTTGCATGGTTCTCTAAACTGGTCAAAATCTATTTTCAACAGACTTAGCAGGGAGGTGATACAATGCTCTATATAGTCTAGGAAAACACTGCATGGTATCTTATATAGTAAATAAAAAAAGGCCCAAATAATGTAAGATGAATGATTGGTAAAGAATCTTTGGCCCTAGGTTTAATTTCATTCATGCTTTAGGACAAATGTCTAGATGTGATAATCTCCTTCACAAATGCTGTAAAACACATCATAATTTAGAAACATTCTAAGTAGGAAGCTCTGCGGAGATGTTGCTTTCTTTGTTTTTGTCTGTCTTTCTCATTTCTGTTTTTTTTTTTTTTTGCCCTTTGTCTTTCCTCCTCTATCCGTACTTCTTCATCTCTATGGGTATGCTTAAATCTCCTTTATTTTTAACTAGCCAAAAGAACAACAACAAAAATGTTTTAAGCACTTAATATAGAAATACAGTTTATGTTTTTTTTTTTCATTGAGGAAAGCAAATGAATGAAATATTGTTGTATATATTTGTTTTGAAACCTCCCACAAAATCTTCTAAATAAAATTACTTTCCACTTTTGTAACTGTTTTTGCCTGTGCATGAATAACTCGATAGAAGAATGATCTCATGTTCCTGGAATAAGCTCATAAAAAATGCATTATGGCTATTTCTTTTCAAGCCAGTATGAACAAGTTTTTTTCCTAAACTAGATATATAATCCTTGATAGAAGAACAACAGCTAAAGCAAAATGAATGTGTGCTTGGTAAACTTTAAGCTCAGGGTACATTATTGATGGATACATAATATATCTCATAGTCATTGAATTTTAAGGAGAAAGTGACATCCTCCTCATTTTGTAGATGAAAGAACAAAGGTTCAAGTGGATTACTAGAACCAATCAGGCAAGGAAGTTGGCAAGAATCTTGGTTGAATGCTATTTCATTCTTACTATACACAAGTTTGTGTTGAAAGCCTGCCATGTAGTGCGACTTGAAAGCTTGCCATACACATTCAGGATATTATGCAGGTGTTATACTAAATACTGTGCCCAAGTCATTATCTGCTCAAACATGTACCATGATATCAAATATCTTTCTGCATATCTGGAAGCACTCCACTGAAGACAGTATCAGCTTTGCTCAGTGCTGAAGAATGATTCAACAATACTGCATGAGAAAGCAGAAAACTGTGACAAAAATGATAAGAGCTGGGTCATTGTTGGTATTTTTGGAGCAGCACAGTCCGGCGTTACAGTATACAAATTAAAATGGATAAAGCTTTCTTTAGTTGCTTCTTTTCTCAATTATGTTCATTTTTTTCTTTCAAGGAATGTGATATGTACTTAAAATAATTTTTCATATTTCATGATTACCGAATGAACAAAGATATAGAAAAAGGCAGTCCATGAAGCACAATATCCTAAAGGTAATTCTTATCCTAATCGGTATATGCATGGTGATAAACAAAAAGCATTGGTAGAACTGAGCAGCCTAATGTCCCATGGCATTTAGTGGGCACATATAAATTGGTTTTCATGTAACATGGATAAATTTAAGCACCTCAAAATATAGAATGACCTCTGTACATGGATAAAAGAGTCTTTCCCCCTAATAACAAGATAACAAGATGTTTTAACTGAACATTCATTACTGGTGCCTTCTATCAGAGCACTATATTGAAAAGTCAAGGCAAAATACAAATACTTTTGTAGATATCCAAATGTTAGGTATTGGCGTGTGTGTCCACGCACACATGCCTACATGCATGGGAAACATGAATGTTTACAATCCTGTGAAAAGATGACAAGGCAGATGTGAATATTTTCTACATGTTTTTCTGATTTATTAAAAGTAAATAAAATTAAATCACCTCTGTTTGCTGTAATCAATAATTCCTGTACACTTACTCTTAACAATTCTTAGAGATACATTTACCAATGTAAAAATATCCATCTGCTAATGCTGCCCACCTATGTCAGAGAATCAGAGCTAGCAAATAAATGCACTGACTTTGAGAATAAATTGATAAAAAGAGATTTGGCATAGACCTCCTCAAAAGAGTCTTGTTAACACAAATATATCACCTTCACAGGCTGTAAACAATATATCAAAAATGAAGCTCTATTTTTTGCCTTCCTTGCCATCTTTCCCTTTATCTTCCTTTTCTGTTTTGTCTTTTTCATATTTCTCTCTGTCTGGTTTTGTTACACTATCATAAGAAGGTGGAGAGACAGTGGATGGAGTTGCATCTGTTTTTTCTGGACTCGAGTTCTCATTAACATTATCAAAAACCATATCTTCTTTATTGGGCAAATCATCATCTCTGTCACCATCTTTGATGTATATACTTGATATATTTTTGACATTTTGCCGTAAGCGGTAACGTCTGTAAGCACGCTGAATGACTGTAGCAGACACATCCTCTTGCTTTCTTTTTAGTGTAGTTGTGATGGGCTCATAAGACACCTTAGAGGGATTTGCAGACATGAACCTTTCTTCCATCTGTGAACGAAGAGAGTCCATCTCTCCACCTTCCCCCAAAACACGCTTTGTAAAAGCAAATAAGATGTCAAGGCAGTGGATTCTGTCCCCACTGACCATGGGCAGGTCCATGGCAATGAGCTGGACTTTGTTCGGTTTTGCTATGAGAAGAGGAGGATCCAGGGCAGCTGCAAAATCAGAGAGTTTGCTATATTCTATAAATTGGGTCGCATCTGGATCAAACTTCTCCCAAACCTCATAGAACATCTCAAAATCGTCCTCACTCAGGGGCTCAGTACTTTCTTCAGTAGCAACACTGAAGTTCTCCAGGATGACAGCAATGTACATGTTCACCACGACCAGAAATGATATGATGATGTAACTGACAAAATAGAATATCCCGACAGATGGGTTCCCACAGTCTCCTTCAACTGAGCTTCCAGGATGAACTTTTTTGGGGTCACAGTCCGGTGGTTTACTGTTGAGGATAGGTGCCAGCAATCCATCCCAGCCAGCAGAGGTGGTAATCTGGAACAGGCAGATCATGCTGTTGGCGAAGGTCTCAAAGTTGAACATGTCATTAATTCCAGCTTCCTTTTTAACATAGGCGAAGTTGGACATTCCAAAGATGGCATAGATGAACATGACCAGGAAGAGCAGGAGGCCGATGTTAAACAGCGCAGGAAGGGACATCATCAAAGCAAAGAGCAGCGTGCGGATCCCCTTGGCCCCTTTAATCAGACGCAGGATTCGGCCAATCCTGGCAAGACGGATCACTCGGAACAAGGTAGGGGACACAAAATACCTTTCTATCAAATCTGCCAGAAACATACCTGGTGAAGAGTGAAGGGGTAAATGGTAAATCTTTAAATATCTATGCTACAGAAAATTATGACTCTAAATAGTTTTATGTGCCATTTTATCTCTTGTGATTTCAGGATTTTCATTTTATATTGAAGACAATATTATAACAATCCAAGGACTGAGCAATCCCACAGTAAAATGGCTAGCCTTAACGATTGTGACTTTTTTTTCTACTTTAGTAGGTTTGTGAACCTTATATTTTTTTCATGCACAGTTTTTTAATTTGTAAGGGTAGAAAAATTAAAGTCACATAGTAAAATGCTAAAAAGAAAATATAAATCACCTAAAATATCAACCAACCATTAACTGCTGTTAGTACTTTGTTTAGGATCAGTCCATTTTTCTATGCAAGCACACAAACATACAAATGTAAGCATGATAATAGAAGGGTTTTTTTGTCATCTGTTTTAGTTATTTCATCATATGTTATGGAGGTATTTCCATATAAATGACAACAGAACAATTCCCTATAGTTGTATAATGTTCTGTCAAAGTCACCATATATTGAAGAATTTTATGCTGTTTCCAATTGTTTTGACTGAAATGAATATCTAAGCAGGTGTATTTTTTGCATGAGCATTTTTTGATAATAATAGAAGGTAGGAGAAACAGTATATTTAAATTTTTGTTATATATTGTAAATCTACCTCCAAAAAGTTTGTAGAAACTAACTTTATTAATGATAGTCTATGAAAGTGCTCCTACTTCACATGCTCACCGGTGCTGTTTTCTTCTTCATAATTTTACCAAAAATATCTCTGTGATATTTGAAACATCTCAGTATTGTGGCATTTTTTGGGGGAAAAGTAATCCACATTTTCTTAATTTATTGGACATTTTGTATGCTTGTTGACTATTTTCAACTTTCTCCTTTTGGCCTAGTCTAGTTCTTTGAATATTTTTCTGTTGGGAGATTTACTTCTTATTGATTTATGAGGAATATTTTGTGTGTGTGTGGTTCCTTTTTTTAAAATTTAAATTTATTTATTTTAATTGGAGGCTAATTACTTTACAATATTATATTGGTTTTGCCATACATCAACATGAATCTGCCACGGGTGTACACGTGTACACAAGTACTAATCCTTTGTTAGCCATAAATGTTACATTAACAATTTCCTTGTTTTTAACATGTTTTTCAACTATTTTTTCTTTTAATTTGGTGGCGGTAGTGATTTTTCCTCCATAGAATAAATATTTTGATTTTTATGTGGTCATATCTATTATTTTGTCTCAAGGGAGTTGTTTGTCATGAATAGAAAGGACTATTCAAGCTCATGGTTATAAATCTATTTCTACTAGAATACATTTTTACACATCAATTAACCTTGATCCACGAGATCTTTTAACTGAGTAACTTAGTAATTCTCTATATATTGAAGCTTAAATTAGGATTATTTATTTGAATCTATTACTTCATCAATGTAATAACAATCTTTAATATCTGGCAATGTAAGTCACCCCTCATTACTCTAATTTTTCTTCCAGATGTATTTTAGAATCATTTAGATTTATGTTGCCAATTTATTATCCCACTTATAGTCTCACTGGGATAACACCGGATTTATTATTTAAACTTTCTTTTGTTTCTGTTAGTTTTCCTCATAGAAGTCTTATACATTTCTTATTACAGTTATTTCTAGGTATTTTTCTTTATTTTTATTGAATCATGAATCAGATTTCCTTAGATATATTCTCTAATCTTTTGGTTCACACAAACAATTATTAATATTAGTTCATGGTTCATGCAATTTAAAATCTGTACCTACTGAACTCTGCTGCTGCTGCTGCTAAGTCACTTCAGTGGTGTCCGACTCTGTGTGACCCCATAGACAGCAGCCCACCAGGCTCCGCCATCCCTGGGATTCTCCAGGCAAGAACACTGGAGTGGGTTGCCATTTCCTTCTCCAATGCATGAAAGTAGAAAGTGAAAGTGAAGTTGCTCAGTCGTGTCTGACTCTTCGGGACCCCATGGACTGCAGCCCACCAGGCTTCTCTGCCGTGGGATTTTCCAGGCAAGAGTACTGGATTGGGGTGCCATTGCCTTCTCCATCTGAACTCTAATTGAATCCATGTTATTGGTTGATTCTCTTGCATTTTTAAAGTACCACAGTAAGATGTGAAACTGATCGTTTGCTCCATTGTTTAAAGATACGTACCTCTCTGTTTTCTGATCTAATTGGATCAGCCAACACTGTAACAAAGAGAGGTGATAGAGGGATATTCCTTTCTTCTTCCTAAGTTAACTGGAATGCTTCCTCTCTTCTGCTTGTTGTTAATGCGTGATTCCTACCTAAATTTTAATTTTTCTTTTATTTTTTTCAAAAATTGATTTTGAATGCCTAAGTTGCAGTACTCAATACGGCAGTTTTAGGTTATAGTACTTTCAACCTTTCTGAGTCTCCTTGATTCAGCATCTCTAAGTGAGTTTGTATTAAATAATCTCCACAATCTCTTCCTGTCTAAAATTTATAATTATAAAAATAAATGCAAACCTAAACTACTGGGAAAGGTATGTACAAATAATGAAAAACAAGATGACAGGGAAACAGCTATGGTAATGAAACAAGAGGAAGCATAAAATCAAATATTGTGATTCACAGACATGGCTGCGGTTGGTTGAAAGTGATTATAGACTTGACAAGTATGAAGCCGTAAGAAATGAAGCTGACATTTCTTCATACCTTAACTTCACTTTGATTTCAGGGAGAATTTTCAATCACCAATATTCTGGCTAGTTAAATTATCATTAATCAAGGGATAGTTCTCATATATGCAAAAACTAGAAATGATTTCAGATTCTACATTTGATTTATATTGCCAATGTACTTTGGTCTAAGACATACATCTACTGATACACTTGCTACGTTTGTGAAGGGTATCCTGGAAGCCAAACATCAAGGGGTATTATGGGCTTCCAACAAATAGAAAATGTATCCTTCAGGCTCATAACGTGAATCTAGGAATTCTGACACAGACGTTTTTATTTGGTTTAGTTTTGCTTTAAAGGTTACTTCATTTTTTTCAGTGTTACTCAAAAGTAGGTTTCTATTCATGAATTCAGAAACTTCTCTGAATATGTGTGATGTTTAGTTTGATTCAGAATTAAAATCTGATTAATAAATGGTCTTACCTACAATGGAGAGAATTACAACCACAAAATCAAAGATGTTCCAGCCTACAGTGAAGTAGTAGCATCTGAGGGAGATCAGTTTCAGCACACATTCTCCAGAGAACAGGATAATAAAAACCACATTGATCCAATTTAAAACTTCAGTCATGTAGTCACTTTGTCCCTCTTTTTCTACCATCATGGTTACCATGTTGAGGCAGATCAGAACCATGATGGCTATATCAAAAGCTTGGTTTGTTACTAGGTCAAAGATACATCCTTGGAATTTGTTCTGCAAAGAAACAAAAATGATAGGAAATTGTACAGTAAATTTTCCAAGTAGTATCCATAAATGATTACATTAACAAAACAAATTTTAAAGGTATCTGTCTTCAAAACTTGCATAAATTATCCTTGGTTATAAGTTCTTGCTTTGTTTAAGGAATATTATTAATGGGCTAAATCTAAGTCAGAGTACATGACAACTTGTTGTTGACTTTCAGTGTACCAATTCTTCAATTAACCTTGTAAACTAACATTTGCTTTTAAGCATATCCACCCTAGTATGTCATACAGGAATTGCCAGGATCACAAGGTAATTTTTTTTTACTAAGAAACTCTCAGAGAAAAAAAAAGAAAAGAAAATCTCAGTTCCATTACCTAGAGTGTTTCAAGGTAATAAAATGACATCTCTAAATTTCTACTTTGTCACATTATTTTGACTAATGTGTTGGCATTGTCTTACACTGGTATTACTGCTATAATATGAGAGATCTATAATTTTCTGTCTCTTCCATGTATAGAATATATACTTCCAAACATATCCATATTTAACATATCACTTTTCTTATCAATCTCACTGAACAGTACTGTGCTTTTCACGAAACTCAATTTCAAAATCACTTTATTGGTTGCATAAGCAAGTTTTAAGACACTCTATCAAGATCAGGTAGGGTACTGAGAAAATTAAATACTAGAGCTTTAAATTCATAGATTACGGGGGAGCCTGGTGGGCTGCCGTCTATGGGGTCACACAGAGTCGGACACGACTGAAGTGACTTAGCAGCAGCAGGTCTGGATGAAACCTGGCCATGTGTCCATTTAAAAAGTGCTGGATAATCCTCATGTCGGCAGCTGGTACTAAACATATTCCCATTTTTAGGATGCTCTGTCTTCAGCCACAACTTTGGTCTACAGTGTTATACAAAACAGAAATTGAGATACATATAATGCATTTAAATTTATTTTAATTGTTAGAGGAATACAAACTATTTAACTGCTAAGACTCACTATTTACATCTGAGCCTATTCTGGTCTTTGATCGTATGGCAGGATAAAGTTTAGATTCATGACCAGTCTCTATCTGTTGTAATATCAAAGGTCTACAAGGTTGGTTTCACCTGACTGAAGACAGCTATCACTACATGCTATGACTACAGCATAACGTCATCAAGATAATCAAATTTCAGTCAAAAGTACATTTTATGTTGATTCTCTATAGACCATTTGTACTAAGATGTATAGCTAATATAGAGGTAAAAGCATATATAATTATTTTTTCATTTTTATAGAAAAGGAAAATGTACAAAAGACTATTAAGAGCTGTGATAGTGTTCAAAACACATATATTCAGTTTTATAAGGACTTTTCTTTAAAATGTTAAAATTATACATTCATGTTTAAGAAATAATTATATATTAAAGATGAATTAAAATGATTTTAAAATTTACGTGTTAAATGTAATATTTTTTACCCCTGGCCGAGGTATTGGCTTTTGTGGTTTCTTGGATCCCAGCTTTTTCATCGCATTATAATATTTCTTCTGTTCTTCTGTCATAAAGATATCTTGACCTCCAAGGTAAAGAAACAAAAATAAATCTAGTTAAAACCAGAATCATTTTCCAGATATTCCTTCAGGTGATTATTCAGATTAAAAATGTATTCATACAGAAATTAAATGTGTTTCCACTTCAGTAGCACATATATTAAAATTGGAACTATATAGAGATTATTATGGCTCTTGTAAAGTATTCCATACTTCTGGTGACAGATGGTGACACATGTAACTAAAGTTTTATGGTAATCATTTCACAATGTATGCAAATAATGAATCACTATATTGTATGTGCCCTGTGCTAAGTCACTTTAGTAGTGTCTGACTCTGTGTGACCCTATGGACTGCAGCCTGCCAGGCTTCTCTGTCTATGGGATTTTTCATGCAAGAAAACTGGAGTTGGTTGCCATTTCCTCTTTCAGGGAATCTTCCCAACCCAGGATCTAACCAGCATCTGTTATGTCTCTTGCATGAACAGGCAGGTCCTTTACCACTAGTACCACCTGGGAAGCTAATATATTGTTATATGTTAATTACACTTCAATTTAATAAAATGAAATGTATCTTATTATGTGCAAGGGAGAAGGCAATGGCACCCCACTCCAGTACTTCTGCCTGGAAAATCCCATGGGTGGAGGAGCCTGGAAGGCTGCAGTCCATGGGGTCGCTGAGGGTCGGACACAACTGAGTGACTTCACTTTGACTTTTCACTTTCATGCATTGGAGAAGGAAATGGCAACCCACTCCAGTGTTCTTGCCTGGAGAATCCCAGGGACGGGTGAGCCTGGTGGGCTGCCGTCAATGGAGTCACACAGAGTCGGACACGACTGAAGTAACTTAGCAGCAGCAGCTACAAATCAAATCTATCTTAAAAGATTACCTACACATAGGGACATGACTCTCTGTATGTAATGTAATATGTATAATATATAAAATATATGGATTACATGAAATAATAATTGGCTCACTTATTTTTTAGTAGCCTAACTTGTTTTAAATGATATGCTGGTATCTCATTTTATCTGCTATTTGTCTCATCAGGCATTTCATTGCTAAATAACAAATATATCAGGAAGAGTGATAAGAAACAAAAGTAGTGAATAAGTTCACTAATGTTTACTTATTAGCCATACTGACTCATAAATAGTAGGGGCAAAAAGTAATAATATTTTTTTATTCACTTGTATTCATTTTATTACACCATATTCCTTTAGCATAAAAATGAATATACTATATATGTTATTATAACACATTGATAAATAGTGTACACACACAAATATATTTGGTATACACATAATACATTTATTTACTTATTTACTAAAAAAAACTTTCATCACCACTTTAATTCCAAATAAAGGAATTTCACCATAAACACTTTATTGGGTATAAAAATATACATAATAGAGTTTTAGATGTTGAGAAAATTATCAATACTCTAGGGTTTCTGACTTGAAGGACTTTCTAATTGAATATACAACATTTAAGATTCAACAGTAAATAAACTAACATCTAAATAAAGCTTTTGATCCTTTCTTCACTGTAGAAGTCTAAATCTCACACAGGAGACCTAGAAGCTTTGCCTATTCTTTTAAACTCTGTTGATTTCTTAAAATTATTTACAATTTATACAGATTCATGCACATTCCTCACTGACCTGAAATATAAACTTTTAGTTATGGCATAAATCAGCACAATCCATGTAATTAGGAATTTGGGGGGAAATTTATAGTTCTGAAATCTTTCCTTTACTTGTAGGGTCCTGGAGTTAAAGGTGATCTGGATATGGTTTCCCTTTGGTTTTCCTGGATTGCATTTTAACTTATCTATCAAATATCTAATGAAAACAAGTCTTCCCTTTATGTCTTATGTGTTTTAATTTACGTCTCCTCTAATTGATATGCAGTCTTTGTGTAACTTTGGTATTCATCTGATCTACTGATGTACAAGAGAGAACTTTCAAGATAATGTCAAGAGAAACTTAAACCCTTCACTGTCTAGTGATGAGGGTTGTAAGTGAGTACATGGTAAGTTGCTTCAGTCATGTCCAACTCTTTGTGACCCTGTGTACTGCAGCCCACCAGGCTCCTCTCTTCATGGGATTCTCCAGGCAAGAATACTGGAGTGGATTGCCATGCCCTCTTCCAGGGGATCTTCCTGACCAAGGGATTGAACCCATGTATCTTATGTCTCCTACACTGGCAGGCAAGCTCTTTACCACTAGTGCCACGTGGGAAGCCTGAGGGTTGAATATCATAGCCTATTAGTTATGACCAACCTAGATAGCATATTCAAAAGCAGAGACATTACTTTGCCAACAAAGGTCCGTCTAGTCAAGGCTATGGTCTTTCCTGTGGTCATGTATGGATGTGAGAGCTGGACTGTGAAGAAGGCTGAGCGCCGAAGAATTGATGCTTTTGAACTGTGGTGTTGGAGAAGACTCTTGAGAGTCCCTTGGACTGCAAGGAGATCCAACCGGTCCATTCTGAAGGAGATCAGACCTGGGATTTCTTTGGAAGGAATGATGCTAAAGCTGAAACTCCAGTATTTTGGCCACCTCATGCGAAGAGTTGACTCATTGGAGAAGACTCTGATGCTGGGAGGGATTGAGGGCAGGAGGAGAAGGGGACGACAGAGGATGAGATGGCTGGATGGCATCACTGACTCGATGAATGTGAGTCTGAGTGACCTCCGAGAGCTGGTGATGGATAGGGAGGCCTGGCATGCTGGGGTTCATGGGGTCGCAAAGAGTTGGACACGACTGAGCGACTGATCTGATCTGATTAATAACTTATAATGACATGTCTTGTCTTCCATTGATGATACCCTGGTTGTCAGTATAATGAAGAGCGGGTTGAAGCTAAGAGGAGATTACAAAACATTCCAGTAGAGAAACTTGTGTTGTCATTTTAATTAACCATAGCTTATAAAGACCTTGTGAAATGCATACCTTTAAAACCTAGGTGGCAGACATTCTGTAAGTCAGGCTGGTCTTTACATGTTATGTCAAAGATGTATTACATAGCAGTTAAAATCAAATTCCTTATGATTATACAGTGGAAATGACAAATAGATTTAAGAGACTAGATCTGATAGAGTGCATGATGAACTATGGACAGAGGTTTGTGACACTGTACAGGAGACAGGGATCAAGACCATCCCCAGGAAAAAGAAATGCAAAAAAGCAAAATGGCTGTCTGAGGAGGCCTTACAAATAGCTGAGAAAAGAAGAGAAGCAAAAAGCAAAGGAGAAAAGGAAAGAAGATATACCCATTTGAATGAAGATTTACAAAGAATGGCAGGGAAGGATAAGAAAGCCGTTCTCAGTGATCAATGCAAAGAAATAGAGAAAAACAATAGAATGGGAAAGACTAGAGATCTCTTCAAGAAAATTTGAGATACCAAGGGAACATCTCATGCAAAAATGGGCTCAATAAAGGACAGAAACGGTGTGGACCTGACAGAAGCAGAAGATATTAAGAAGAGATGGCAAGAATACACAGAAGAACTGTACAAAAAAGATCTTCACCTAGAGCCAGACATCCTGGAATGTGAAGTCAAGTGGGCCCTAGAAAGCATCACTACGAACAAAGCTAGTGGAGGTGATGGAATCCAGTTAAGCTATTTCAAATCCTAAAAGATGATGCTGTGAAAGTGCTGCACTCAATATGTCTTCAAATTTGGAAAACTCAGCAGTGGCCACAGGACTGGAAAAGGTCAATTTTCATTCCAATCCCAAAGAAAGGCAATGCCAAAGAATGGTCAAACTACCGCACAATTGGACTCATCTCACACGCTAGTAAAGTAATGCTTAAAATTCTCCAAGCCAGGCTTCAGCAATACATGAACTGCGAAATTCAAGATGTTCAAGCTGGTTTTAGAAAAGGCAGAGGAACCAGAGATCAAATTGCCAACAATCATTGGATCATCAAAAAAGGGAGTTCCAAAAAACATCTATTTCTGCTTTATTGACTATGCCAAAGCCTTTGACTGTGTGGATCACAATAAACTGTGGAAAATTCTGAAAGAGATGGGAATACCAGACCAACTGACCTGCCTTTTGAGAAACCTGTATGCAGGTCAGGAAGCAACAGTTAGAACTGGACATGGAACAACAGACTGGTTCCAAATAGGGAAAGGAGTGTGTCAAGGCTGTATATTGTCATCCTGCTTATTTAACTTATATGCAGAGTACATCATGGGAAACGCTGGGCTGGATGAAGCACAAGCTGGAATCAAGATTGCTGGGAGAAATATCAATAGCCTCAGATATGCAAATGACACCACCCTTATAGTATAAAGTGAAGGAGAACTAAAGAGCCTCTTGATGAAAGTGAAACAGGAGAGTGCAAAAGTTGGCTTAAAGCTCAACATTCAGAAAACGAAAATCATGGCATCTGGTCCCGTCACTTCACGGCAAATAGATGGGGAAAGAGTGGAAACAGTGAGAGACTTTATTTTGGGGGCTCCAAAATCACTGCAGATGGTGATTGCAGCCATGATATTAAGACGCTTACTCCTTGGAAGTTGTGACCAACCTAGAGAGTATATTAAGAAGCAGAGACATTACTTTGCCAACAAAGGTCCGTCTAGTCAAGGCTATGGTTTCTCCAGTAGTCAAGTATGGATGTGAGAGTTAGAATATAAAGAAAACTGAGTGCAGAATTGATGCTTTTGAACTGTGGTATTGGAGAAGACTCTTGAGAGTTCCTTGGACTGCAAAGAGATCCAACCAGTCCATCCTAAAGGAGACCAGCCCTGGGTGTTCATTGAAAGGACTGATGTTGAAGCTGAAACTCCAATACTTTGGCCACCTGATGTGAAGAGCTGACTCATTTGAAAAGACCCTAATGCTGGGACAGATTGAGGGCAGGAGGAGAAAGGGACAACAGAGGATGAGATGACTGGATGGCATCACTGACTCAATGGACATGAGTTTGGGTGGGCTCTGTGGGTTGGTGTTGGACAGGGAGGCCTGGTGTGCTGTGGTTCATGGGGTCGCAAAGAGTCAGACACGACTGAGCGATTGAACTGAACTGAACTGAACTGAAGGTTGAATAATCTCACACTACAAGAGTAATTACATCATTGGTTTGTTGTGAGGATCAATTAAGATACTGCATTCCAAACATTCAATAATTATTTATAATTCCTGTGGTTGTTATTAACCTTCTAAATAAGGTTACTGTTACTGAAGAGGGTTGATGTTACTTAGAATTTACTTACATGTACCAAGGTCTCTACTAGTCATTTGTGTAAATACACTGCATACATTTCCCTTTTATAACCTGAACTCATTAATAACTTAAGTTCAAATTTTTAGAAATATATTTTCTTATGAACTATTAAAACCCAATTATCACATAGATTTGTTAAATATAGAAACAGTATTTATAAGACTTAAGGACTAGTTTCAAAGACTAGTTTGAAGAACTAGTAAAGTGGGGTTGGCTATTAGAAAGAGGTATGGGTATTCGGTGGGCGTCCCAGGTGGCTCAGCGGTAAAGAATCTGCCTGCCAAGTGGGAGATGCAGGTTCGATCCCTGAGTTGGGAAGATCCCTGGAGAAGGGAATAGCAACCCACTCCAGTATTCTTGCCTGGAAAATTCCATAGACAGAAGAACCTGGTGGGCTACAGTCCGTGGGGTTGCAAAGAGTTGGACATGACTGATCAACTAACACTTTGACTTTCACACCAAACTAAGATCAAAGCGTTGAAGTTAAAAAGCACTAAGAGGCCACATTTCATTTTGGATGGCTTTGCACTCAAACAGAACGTTGGATCCTGACTGCCAATGACCTAGTTCTTGATTTGAAACAAGTTGTTTACTCTTTATAGGCCTTGGTTTATACACACATATCAAGGTACCACTTCCGTTTGTTTGTTCTGTGGATTAGATGAATTCATACACATTTGTATAGCACAGGAGGCCTCCTACGTAGTAGGCTATTAACTGAAGACAGGTTGTTCCTGTCTTCTTTCATTCTCCAAGTAGGTTGGAACAAAACTGTAAACTTATTCAGAAAGGGGCAGAAGATAAAAAGCATGTTTCCAATGCAAATGAAACAGTGGAAGAATGGTAGAGGATAACAGGAGCTGTCAGGGTTTTGAAATTAGTAATTTTGCCTGATGCTACTGGGAATGGTGTCTATTCATCCCATCTTCCTGCAGTGGCAATTCTTGTTGTAAGAATAATATTTAAAAGCAAGGGGACTGAAGCAGTGAGGGCTGTGGCTGTCCTGTCATGGTCACACTGCTCTCTCTAGATACACGTATAATTCATCCTCTGTAGGAAATGCTGCAGAACTATATATGTGTGCTTATGTATCACAGGTACACATATATAATGACCAAAGTAGGAAAAATAACTACATTGGAAATGAAGGTATAATTTATATATTTTTTTCAAGATTATTATTTATTTAAGATTCTCTGCTTAAAAGGCATGAATATATGATAATACTAACTTTGACTGTCAGATATAAAATGTTAGAATGGAACAAGGAATTTAAAAAATTCTTTGAAAAATAAACACCTGTATTCAGAATGTAAGCATAAACAACGTAATATTTACTACATTTTCCTTCACCCATGAACAGTCAATCATATCATGAATGACATTTCATTGCAAGTACATCTGTCTTTTCTTAGATACTAATCCAGTACCTGAAATCACTTCCTCTTGTTATTCTATACCTCATCCTTCTAAAGTCTCTTTTCCTGTGGGTGGTGCTACAGCCTCAGTAACTCAGTTTACTTAGAGAAAACTGAGACTTTATAGACAACTTTTTCTCCTGCAAACCACAAACAATACTGTAGATCCTACTCTCTAAAATATCTTAATGGAATGTATCCCCTATTCTCTAGGGGGCTTCCCAGGTGGCGCCAGTGGTAAAGAACCCTCCTGCCAATGTAGGAGACATGGTATGGGATTCCACCCCAGGTTGGGAAGACACCCTGGAGAAGGGTACGGCGACTCACTCCAGTACTCTTGCCTGGAGAATCACATGGACAGTGCAGCCTGGTGGCCATGGTCCACAGGGACGCAAAGAGTCGGACATGACTGAAGTAACTTAGCACTCACACACACACATTCTCTAATGCTGCAAATGGCTAATTTGGAGAGTGAGTGTGATCTGCTGCTGCTAAGTCGCTTCAGTCGTGTCCAACTCTGTGTAACCCCATAGACAGCAGCCCACCAGGCTCCCCCGTCCCTGGGATTCTCCAGGCAAGAACACTGGAGTGGGTTGCCATTTCCTTCTCCAGCGCATGAAAGTGAAAAGTGAAAGTGAAGTCGCTCAGTCTTGTCCGACTCTGTGAGATCCCAGGGACTGTAGCCCACCAGGCTCCTCCGCCCATGGGATTTTCCAGGCAAGAGGACTGGAGTGCCACTGCCTTACCAAAGTGTGGTATAGGCCGAAGAAGAGCTTGAGGGGGAGAGCGGACGAAGAAGACAACCAGTCACGAAGGAGACTCCTGAAAGAAGGAAGAGCAAAGCGAAACCCAGGGCCACCCAGCGAAGAGGACAGGAGAAGACCGAGGGGAGGGAGAGGGGGAGGAGAAGGGGACACAGAGGAGAGAGGCGAGGACACTGACCGATGGATGGGAGCGAGGACCCCGGAGCGGGAGGAGGGAGGCGGCGGGAGCGGGGCGCAAAGAGCGGACACGACTGAGCGACTGACTGATCTGATCTGATAGGTAGCAGGTAAAGCAGAGTCTAACCTAGTTTTGGGCTCTTACAGTCATTCTCTGCATCACTGATAGATTAATTTTTTAAATTAAAGCTGTATTTTCATAAATTCTGGGAAAAGAGACCTCAGAGTTGGATCTACGATGCAGCTACTTCTGAGCTATCTGATCATGTGCAAGGCACATAACCCCTCTGAGAGGTGAAATGGGGATACTATGCCCTCTACACTTACAGAATGTGATGAAGATTACTGTGTAAAGTACTTTACACAGGATCAGACATGTCATCAAATCTTAATAAATGTGTATGTCCTGCTTGTATGTTCTTCCTTAATACTTCAATGACATCAGCTCCTATTGAAAAATATCCAATATGGCTTTTCAGATCTGTGTTCAAGGAAATCAAGACCTCTTACTATTTCTTTTCTCAAAACTACATCCCAGCTGGATGGATTGGCATTTTGCCTGGATTGCTGCCTCCTTTATCATCACTGTGCACGTGCTCAGACCCATCTCTGACCCGCTGTGGACTACTTATCCTTTTGCCTCCCCGTTGCTATTTGTCTCTTCATCCATCTTCCAAGGTCTGCTCAATTGTCATATACAGCATAAAAATGTTTTAGCTGTATCTAGCTTTCCTCTCGGGGAAGGCAATGGCACCCCACCCCAGTACTTTTGCCTGGAAAATCCCATGGACGCAGGATCCTGGTAGGCTCCAGTCCATGGGGTCACTAAGAGTCGGACACGACCGAGCGACTTCACTTTCACTTTTCATTTTCATGCATTGGGGAAGGAAATGGCAACCCACTCCAGTGTTCTTGCCTGGAGAATCCCAGGGACGGGGGAGCCTGGTGAGCTTCCGTCTATGGGGTCGCACAGAGTCGGACACGCCTGAAGCGACTTAGCAGCAGCAGCAGCAGCTTTCCTCTAACTGCCTATTTACATTTCTTGTTAACTTCTTATTGCATTTATAACTATATCATATTACAGTATTTGGGGGGTAGAAAGGGGACTAAATAATATACAAAGTTTATGAGACCAACTACTGACTATTAAAACCCTATCACTTACCAGATGCATAATTTTGGTAAATCACTCAAAATCTCTGTGCCTTTCCTCATTTATAAGACAAAGTCTGTAACAATAATCCCTCTTATGGCTCAGAACAGAACATAGGAACTATTTATGAAGAGCATTTTGAATAAATAATTAGTGCACTGAGTTTTCTTAATCAAGTCTCCACAGGGAACACTGAGGGAAAAAACCTGAATAGTTGATGTATTGCTTAAAAATAATTAGGGCTTTGTGGTCATTTAGTCACTAAGTTGTGTCTAGCTCTTGTGACCCCATGGAGCATAGACCATCTGGCTCCTCTGTCCATGGGATTCTCCAGGCAAGAATACTGGAGCCGGTTGCTATTTCCATCTCCAGGGATCTTCTCGACTTAGGAATCAAACCCAGGTCTCAGGCATTGCAGGATGATTATTTTCTGTGCAGAGATGAATGAGATTAAGCATATCCATCACTGGATACTAAAAACTACTTGGAAAATTAATGAAATTCTAATGAAGTAATTGACATTAAATTTCACATTATATTTTCTGGAAAAATAATGTTCATGTCTTTCAGGGCAATGACAAAAACTTGAAATACTTATCTTCTTTTTCTGTTGGTTGAAATTATCTATGATGACACCAATGAACAAGTTCAAAGTGAAGAATGACCCGAAGATGATGAAGATGACAAAGTAAATATACATGTAGAGGCTGTATTCATAAATGGGCTGCTTGTCTACCTACGGAATTAACAAAAGTTAACGGTATTGTTGACAATAAATTCATCATTTTCTTTCTCACATGCTCTGACAAGGAAATTCAAATAGTGCAATCCTAGGTAAATGTGGTTTTACAGAAGCCATAGTGTTGTCAAAGTTCAACATAATCATTCTTAAACATTTATTCAATACTAAATATAATTTTCAAAAAAAATAAAAATAAATATAATTTTCAAATAACTACAAAGGGCTTATCCACTTTCTTGGATTATAGGACAATGTAGTAAGTAAATTATAATCTGTGTTGTTTATTTCCAGAAAAAACAGTAAAAGAGATGATATCATATTTATATAAATTTTGCCTTTTTAAATTTGATTGTAGAAATATCTTCACTAATATTATCACTTTTGTGATAATATAAACTAGTCAGTAGTTTTCAAAATTCCTTAGTGTGAGACTTATTTCATATTAACTCTTCCAAGGTACTTTAAAATATAAAAGCAGTAAGACTGATAAATAAAATATGTTATTTCATTTTTATTTTGATAAATATTTACTGAAAACATTACTGCCAGGCTGAGCTAAGTTCTCTATTTACATTTTCTAGCTGAATCCAGAGAATAGCTCCATGAGGTAGTGGTGAATTATTTTCTTTTTATAGATCAATAAACAGGCTCAGAGAGATAAAGTGGCTTGCTGCAAGTCAGATGCAAGCTTGTCTGATACAGCAGAGTCACAGAATTTAAGTCAAGCTCTGTTTCCAAATGCCACACGGGTAACCGAGGCAACTACCAGGTGGATTTTTTTCAGTGTGTGTGCCCAGAGCAAGAGCTTCTTGGAGCTGCTGTTTGAAAACAGCCTAACTAAACAAAGAAACTTTTCAAAATTGTAGAGTTTGGTGTTATGTTTACCAATACTTACATTAACAGAATCAACTGCTGCATACATAATATCCATCCATCCCTTAAATGTTGCCTGTAAATATAACATTGATAGAATCTGAATGTGAAGCTCATAGTTTAAAATAGCCATAAATGAGTACGTGTATTTAATATTGCAACATTTATTAAGTAATATTAAGTTAGTGAACTATACAGTCATCCCTTGGTACATGCAGGGTTACTGGTTCCAGGGCACTTCCTGAAGATACCAAAATCTGCCCATGCTCAAGCCCTTGCATCATGCAGATGCAAAGCCATGGATAGAGCCCATTATATTTCAAGGTATCAACTTAACATAAAGATGCTGTGTCAAGAAGAAAAAGAGGTGGGGCACACTGCCAAGTCACACTCTAAATCTCAGTCCTAGTAGAGAAGGAAATGGCAACCCACTCCAGTGTTCTTGCGTGGAGAATCCCAGGGACGGGGGCATCTAGTGGGCTGCCGTCTTTGGGGTTGCACAGAGTCGGACACGACTGAAGCGACTTAGCAGCAGCAGTGAATTTCCAGGTTGTTAGAACTGCCTGTGAGTTTTGTACCTGAACTTTTATTTTTCCAGAGGGGGTGGAGAGTTTTACAACTAAGGAAAGAAGTAATTTTTCTCCATATCTTAAGGATTTTCTGTACCATTGGCAAGTCCTTCTGATTTCCTTGTAGTGTGAAAGCAGTAATCCAAAAAATGACTATTCATTTTTGGAGCAATTCAGAAGGCACAAGGGCAGCGGGGTCACGTGAATCTGAAAAGGTGATTATGGATTAATCACCTGTAGAGCAGTGCAATAGAGCCCACGCTTCTTAATTCATGTTTATAGGCACATGTTCTAAGAAAGACCACTTCTGTTTTTTAAGTCACACGATACTTTATCTTTAATTTTTGGTTAATAGCTATATGATAATGACAGAGAAGGCAATGGCACCCCACTCCAGTACTCTTGCCTGGAAAATCCATGGACGGAGGAGCCTGGTGGGCTGCTGTCTATGCTGCTGCTAAGTCACTTCAGTCATGTCTGACTCTGTGTGACCTCATAGACAGCAGCCCACCAGGCTCCCCCGTCCCTGAGATTCTCCAGGCAAGAACACTGGAGTGGGTTGCCATTTCCTTCTCCAATGCATGAAAGTGAAAAGTGAAAGTGAAGTCGCTCAGTCGTATCCGACTTGTAGCGACTCCATGGACTGCAGCCTACCAGGCTCCTCTGTCCATGGGATTTTCCAGGCAGGAGTACTGGAGTGGGGTGCCATTGCCTTCTCCGGCTGCTGTCTATGGGGTCACACAAAGTCGGACACGACTGAGTGACTTCACTTTCATATTTTCACTTTCACGCACTGGAGAAGGAAATGGCAACCCACTCCAGTGTTCTTGCCTGGAGAATCCCAGGGACAGGGGAGCCTGGTGGGCTGCCATTTATGGTGTTGCACAGAGTCGGACACGACTGAAGCGACTTAGCAGCAGCAGCATATGATAATGACAGCTCCTCCATCCAATGTGCACTAAAATATCAAGCATTCATAAAATGAGTCACTTACCACTTGAAGTAGAGACAGGTAACCAAGTCCAACATTATCAAAGTTCACTTTTAGGTTTTTCCATCGCACATTTTGACTAACATTCATAAGCGCAAGACAGGCAGAACGGTTTTCAACTTCACTTGTAGGAAACCGTAATCCATTTGTGGTGTTAATACACTCATAAAACTTGCCAGCAAACAAATTTACTCCCATGATGCTAAATATCAGCCAGAATATGAGACACACAAGTAGCACATTCATGATAGAAGGAATTGCACCGATGAGTGCATTCACAACCACCTAGCATTCAAAAGAAAGAAAAGAATGATTAGGATCAGTAAGAATGTTAAGTAGGCAACATTAATGAAACATTATGCAGAATTTAAAAAGTTAGAAAAGCTACCCTTACATGTTTAAGACATAAGACTTACTGAATGCCTACTATATGCTCAGCAGTGTGCTAAGCAGGACAAAATGAGACAGGAGGCCCGTGCTCAATGAGTTTACAAAAATACACGAAGATCACACAGTGAAACTATTAGCAACAATATGAAACAATTTACTAAGATTAAATGACAGTTCAAATAAATTAAATAAATAAAAGAATAAACCAAAAACCTGATGTATGTAAGGTGAAGTCATAAAATCTGCATGCTCTAGAAAAGAAAGAAATTTATAAATGTAAATGATTAAATAAGCAAAATGTACATTTAAAGGTTCATAGTCCTAGAATTACCAGTGCTAAAATTCTTCCATATAAACCATTACTATATGTAAGCTGGAATTAAGACTAGGAGTCTTTTTGTGGTTTGAACTCCTTAGATTTAATTGGTTCTGCTAGTTATGTGATGGGGCTTCCCAGGTGGTACTAGTGGTAAAGAACCTGTCTGCCAATGCAGGAGACTTAAGAAACTCAGGTTCGATCCCTGAGTCGGGAAGATCCCCTGGAGGAGGGCATGGCACCCCACTCCTATATTCTTGCTTGGAGAATTCCATGGACAGAGGAACCTGGTGGGCTACAGTCCATAGGGTTGCAGAGAGTTGGACATGACTGAAATGACTTGGCATGCATGGACATTAGTTATGTGATACATAAATATATTTAAGACCTTAGGATCCCTGTTTCCTCATCTGCAGAATGAGAGCAATCTTTTCAAATTCATTATTTTAACTTTAAAAAGCACTTTACATATAAGCCTTGGCTAAATATAGAGCGAGCTAGTCTCAGCTAACACAAAAATGCAATACAGTTTATTTTTCATGCTCCCTTTATTTCTGCTTTTCAGCCATTTCCACTACTACCTTTCACCAATGCCTCTTCCTACTGCATGCAACTACTGTAACATTTATCACTCTCCAGATTTTCTTAATTACCTCATCTTTCCAAACTTACTATCTTCTTAAACTCTACCTTGAATTTGGGGACAAATGCATTAAAGACTAACTTGATAAGTAAAAGGCATATGTTCCCTCTTTTTTTGCAATATGTTGAGCAGGCTCTCAAGACGTTTCCAAAAGGGAAGACATTAAGGATCCCTGATTATGTTTGAGATTGTCTAGAGTAGGAGTTGGCAAACATTGTCTTAAATGTTTTTAGGCTTTGCAGGTTATATGATCTCTGTTGCCACTATTCCATTCTGCCACTGTAGCAACAGACCATACATAAACCAGTGGGTGTGGGTATGATCCAGTGGGGCTTCCCAGGCAGCTCAGTGGTAAAGAATCTGCCTGCCAATACAGGAGTCACAGTTTTGATCCCTGGGTTCAGAAGATCCCTTGAGGAAGGAAATGGCAACTCACTCCAATATTGTTGCCTGGAAAAACCCCATGGACAGAGGAGCCTGGTGGGCTACAGTCCATGGGGTTATACAAAGAGTCAGACACAACTCAGTGACTGAAGAATGCAATGTGATCCAAAGAAACTTCCTTTATAAAACAGGCATCTAGCCTGTGGGCTTTGGTTTTTGACTCTTCATCCAGAGCTACACTTACTACCCTGTGATTCATGGACCTGTAGAGGTTCCATGGGGGCATGAGATTATATGAAAATATTATGGGCATGCTTTGTTTATGGAGATGATTTATACTTTCACAAGAGTTTTATAGTGTACATCACCCTCAAAAGTTTAGGAAGAACAGGATTAGAGTTCAAAGTGGTCCGATATGACTTAAACCTGCATTTTCAGCCTCAATTCCTTTACCCTCCCACTATGCTTATCACCTAGGCATGCTGATCCTTCTAGTTGCTGCTCAAACACACCTTGCCTATGCAACTCTGTCCTTCTCTACCGAGTTGCACGTCTGCCTGGAATGGCCCCCTGCCTGTGAGCTAGGGCCCATTCTTTCAGTCATGGCTCCAAGGTCACCTCCTTATGAAGCCCCTCCCAGGTCCCCCCAGGCAGCCACTTTCAACTTTACTCCCGTAGCACTGGGTGCTTACTGTTTACAGCAGATGCCACAGAATAACTAATATTACCCTGTCTATCTCTCCATGGACATTGTCCTGATTCACTCCTGGGGGGCTGGAGTCTATTTACCATTGTACTTATTTTATAGAACAAAATTTGACTCATAGTTGGTGTTGAAAATGTTTGCTGAAAGAATGTGCATTATGATGGGTCTCTGACGGAGGTGGATATATGTTGTTCTCATGAGAAGCCATTTGGAGAAGTCAATAAGTTCAAGAACCTCAAGTCTTTTCAGAGGAAGCTAACTCTAAAATGTCTCCAATCATATTCTTAAAAATGACCCTGCATTGTGAAGAAATGTTCTTTTTTTTTTTTGCCTGGCTAATAAACATAACTAAATAGATACATTTGTCACTCCAAATATATTAAAACATTCTCCTTCATCCTATTCACCTGTATTACAGATGAAGAACAAAGAACAGGGTAAAACAATGGAATGACTTAATCACTGAGGGAAGTAGTTTTGTTGGTCAAAGTATATTCCTTGATCATGAAGATGTCACAAGTGTTACGCTTGAGTCCAAGGATCAGTGAGAAGTTCTGATGGCAACATTCTATACACTAATGCTCAAAGAGCAAAATTAATGTCAATTCCAATATTATCTTTGTGTATAAAATGAAACTTAATTTTTCAGTTCTTACATGACAAATAGGAATTGACTTTTACTTATGAAAATTTTTTTTGTATAATCATGATCTCTCAGGAGAAGGCAATGGCACCCCACTCTAGTACTCTTGCCTGGAAAATCCCATGGATGGAGGAGCCTGCTGGGCTGCAGTCCATGGGGTCGCTTAGAGTCAGACACGACTGAGTGACTTCACTTTCACTTTTCTCTTTTATGCATTGGAAAAGGAAATGGCAACCCACTCCGGTGTTCTTGCCTGGAGAATCCCAGGAATGGGGGAGCCTGGTGGGCTGCCGTCTATGGGGTCGCACAGAGTCGGACACGACTGAAGTGACTTAGCAGTAGCAGCAGTAGCATGATCTCTCATATACATTGCAACAATATGCACTGGATACACTAACTAGTTGAGGCTATAGTCTTAATTAGGTTAGCAGGAATATCAATGAAGATCTGCTAACTAAAAGACTTCTACCACTCCCCAGAGGCTTCGGATTTCTGAGCCCCACTCCACAGTTTATCATTCAGCAGATCTACGGTACGATCAGGAATTTGCATTTCTAGTAAGTTTTCAAGTGATGCTGACTAAATTTAGAGAAGCAGTGAGCTACATTAATCTGCATGTTAAATTGTTCAGAGACTACAGAGAGGCAGTCAGATAAATATGTATGATGCAATATAATAAGGATTTTATGTGTTTGAACACATAGGAAGGAGGCCCAGTTATACCTGGACAGATAAGGCACATTTAAATTTAGGTCTAAAGGATAAGTAGGAATTTGCTATATTGATGAGTTAGAGTTGAGACAGGGGAGGGAGAAGCATTCCCAGCCAAGAGAATGGAGGCATAAGAAAGCAGGAATGTATCTGGAGAAGAAGAAATTTGAGGGGAGTAGAAACCAATGAGGACGTGGACTCATTAAAGAAAATAAAGTCACTGTCCTCTTATCCTCTATGTATTTTATGAAGAAGTTGCTGGTTTAATACAGCCCTAAAGCTAGGTTTCTGGTAGTCATTATTTATCTCACCTGGTTTGTTTCTGAAAACTGAATCAGTTGTCAGGCACTATATAGACTAGTGCAAATTAAATTAACTCAGAGCTTCCATTTTCTCAAATATAATTTGGAGATATTTCCATTTTCATTGAACCATATATTTCAAGAATGAAATTTAAAGTGATGCCTAATGCTACTTTATCTTTTCTTATGCTTCCTACCCAGAGTGACTCCTTAAAAAAATATTATTTAAGCACCTGATACAGGCAAGTTCTTCATGACTTGTATATGAGAGATGCTGTCAGGACTAATAGTGTCCCCTTCATTTGCATTTCCTACCATAGGAAAGATTTTCATTTAGGGAGGGAAAAATAACTTATTTGAATCACTGCCTAACAATATAATATGAAGGAGGCATTACTATATTTCATGTACTCTTTGTTAAACAATATGCACTGGAATGTGTGTATATGCACATGTATATACACTTATTTACATAAACAGATCATACATATGTATATATATGCACATGTGTATAAACGGTCCATAATTCGTAATTACCCATTTTTCATATTTCATACTCTATTAAGAAATACGAATATATTAGACAGTTGAGTATTTGCTTACCCTCATTCCTTCAAATCTAGATAAAGCTCGCAGAGGTCTTAAAGCTCTAAGTGTCCGAAGGGATTTAATGGGACCAAGATCTGAGTAGCCAAGAGTATTTGCAACTAATGTAACCAAAGAAACCTAAAAAAAAGAAAATTTTCATTAATCAAAAATTTCATTTAATCATTTCAATTAAATAATTAAGCATGATGAGAACAAATCAATTTTAAAGATCACTAAGAGCAACCAACAAAGGTCATCTAGTCAAGGCTATGGTTTTTCCAGTAGTCATGTATGGATGTGAGAGTTGGGCTATAAAGAAAGCTGAGTGCCAAAGAATTGATGCTTTTGAACTGTGGTGTTGAGAAGACTCTTGAGAGTCCCCTGGACTGCAAGGAGATCCAACCAATCCATCCTAAAGGAGATCAGTCCTGAATGTTCATTGGAAGGACTGATGCTGAAGCTCAAACTCCAATACTTTGGCCACCTGATGTGAAGCACTGACTCATTGGAAAAGACCCTGATGCTGGGAAAGATTGAGGGTAGGAGGAGAAGGGGACGACAGAGGATGAGATGGTTGGATGGCATCACCAAGTCAATGGACAAGAGTTTGAGTAAACTCCGGGAGTTGGTGATGGACAGAGAGGCCTGGCATGCTGCAGTCCATGGGGTTGCAAAGAATTGGACACGACTGAGTGACTGAACTGAACTGAAGAGCAACTCAACAAGAACAACATGATTTATATATAAAGTTATCTACTAATTGTCTAAAAATTGGTCAAAATAGATGCCTTTTTAAGGAAATAGATTTAAAGGAAGGTTAACCAGATAAAAAGAAATAGTAGAAGGAAAGTAAGTTATTTCTTATGTCTGAATAATAAAATCACATATGCTTTTCATACTTTTGTAGGTTTTTCACTTGCATATTAATTCTGAACATTTAATTAAAGCAACTATCAAAATTTGCATGGTGACTGCAGCCATGAAATTAAAAGACGCTTACTCCTTGGAAGGAAAGTTATGACCAACCTAGATAGCATATTCAAAAGCAGAGACATCACTTTGCCAACAAAGGTTTGCTTAGTCAAGGCTATGGTCTTTCCTGTGGTCATGTATGGATGTGAGAGCTGGACTGTGAAGAAGGCTGAGCGCCGAAGAATTGATGCTTTTGAACTGTGGTGTTGGAGAAGACTCTTGAGAGTCCCTTGGACTGCAAGAAGATCCAACCGGTCCATTCTGAAGGAGATCAGCCCTGGGATTTCTTTGGAAGGAATGATGCTAAAGCCGAAACTCCAGTATTTTGGCCACCTCATGCGAAGAGTTGACTCATTGGAGAAGACTCTGATGCTGGGAGGGATTGAGGGCAGGAGGAGAAGGGGACAACAGAGGATGAGATGGCTGGATGGCATCACTGACTCGATGAATGTGAGTCTGAGTGACCTCCGAGAGCTGGTGATGGATAGGGAGGCCTGGCGTGCTGCAGTTCATGGGGTCACAAAGAGTCGGACACGACTGAGCGACTGATCTGATCTGATCTGATCAAAATTTCAATTGGAATTAAGTCCAGGGTATTTTCTTGGGCTCTAAAATCACTGCAGACGGTGACTGCAGCCATGAAATTAAAAGATACTTGCTCCTGGAAGAAAAGCTATGACCAACCTAGACAGCATATTAAAAAGCAGAGACGTCACTTTGCAGACAAAGGTCCGTATAGTCAAAGCTATGGTTTTTCCAGTAGTTATGTACGGTTGTGAGAGTTGGACCATAAAGAGGACTGAGTACAAAAGAACTAATACTTTCAAATTGTGGTGCTAAAGAATACTTTTGAGAGTCACTTGGACAGCAAGGAGATCAAACTAGTCAATCGTAAAGAAAATCAACCCTGAATATTCATTGAAAATACTGTTGCTGAAACTGAAGCTCCAATACTTTGGTCACCTAATGTGAAGAGCCAACTCACTGGAAAAGACCCTAATGCTGGGAAAGACTGAAGGCAAAAGGAGAAGGGGGTGGCAGAGGATGAGATCCTTAGATAGCATCACCAACTCAAGGGACGTGAGTTTGAGCAAACTCTGGGAAATAATGGAGGACAGAGGAGCTTGATATGCTACAGTCTACGGGGTCACGGAGAGACATGACTTAGTGACTGAACAACAATAATGAACTGTGTGATTCTAAAGCTAAGTCCAAAGAGTGTGGCATTCACTCAACCAAATTTATGTCCTCGTATAGACCTTATTCAAAAGTATTCTGAAGACTTATGATTTTGAAGTGAGACAAATTTTCTACAAGATTTTTCTGCCCTACAGTTTCTCAGAATCAGCAGCAAAGATTTTCCTAGCAATAATTTTGGGACAAAATCTCAATTGTACTGCAGACAGCTCATTAGTAGGTGATCTCACTGGCTTCACAATCAGTTCAGTCATACAAGAACTTCATCATGTTAGACGACCCTCCACAATTACCACAGTGTCCAACAGAAATCTGTGTGTTCTTATAGTTAATTTATCTCAGCAGAAAAAACGTGGGGAGAAAATCAATACACATTTTGGTAAGCAACAATGAACTCCTCAATGACCTGAAATCTGGAACTGTAAACGCATCTAGTCTTTGAATAAGATCCATTTAAAATACCCATTGTTTCACAATGTGTGCAATAAGAAGCAATGACTAAGAACAATATCTGCAATGCAGTTCATAGGAATTAAGTAATGACTGAAAGATTCAATTTTCCAGGGAAGATTAGGAGCTACTCAAGAGTCAACTTCCTTATGTTTAACTATTAAAGAAGTAGAAAAATTTACCGTTTATAAAGTTCCAAAGAATAGCAAGAAGAGATAAGAAAGCCTTCTTCAGCGATCAATGCAAAGAAATAGAGGAAAACAACAGAATGGGAAATACTAAAGATCTATTCAAGAAAATCAGAGATACCAAAGGAACATTTCATGCAAAAATGGGCTCGATAAAGGACAGAAATGGTATGGACCTAACGGAAGCAGAAGATATTAAGAAGAGGTGGCAAGAATACACAGAAGAACTGTACAAAAAAGAGCTTCATGACCCAGATAATCATGATGGTGTGATCACTGACCTAGAGCCAGACATCCTGGAATGTGAAGTCAAGTGGGCCTTAGAACACATCACTACGAACAAAGCTAGTGAAGGTGATGGAATTCCAGTGGAGCTATTCCAAATCCTGAAAGATGATGCTGTGAAAGTGCTGCACTCAATATGCCAGCAAATTTGGAAAACTCAGCAGTGGCCACAAGATTGGAAAAGGTCAGTTTTCATCCCAATCCCAAAGAAAGGCAATGCCAAAGAGTGCTCAAACTACCGCACAATTGCACTCATCTCACACGCTAGTAAAGTAATGGTCAAAATTCTCCAAGCCAGGCTTCAGCAATATGTGAACCGTGAACTTCCTGATGTTCAAGCTGGATTTAGAAAAGGCAGAGGAACCAGAGATCAAATTGCCAACATCCGCTGGATTATCGAAAAAGCAAGAGAGTTCCAGAAAAACATCTATTTCTGCTTTATTGACTATGCCAAAGCCTTTGACTGTGTAGATCACAATAAACTGTGGAAAATTATGAGAGAGATGGAATACCAGACCACCTGATCTGCCTCTTGAGAAATCTGTATGCAGGTCAGGAAGCAACAGTTAGAACTGGTCATGGAACAACAGACTGGTTCCAAATAGGAAAAGGAGTACGTCAAGGCTGTATATTGTCACCATGTTTATTTAACTTATATGCAGAGTACATCATGAGAAATGCTGGACTGGAAGAAACACAAGCTGGAATCAAGATTGCCGGGAGAAATATCAATAACCTCAGATATGCAGATGATACCACCCTTATGGCAGAAAGTGAAGAGGAACTAAAAAGCCTCTTGATGAAAGTGAAAGTGGAGAGTGAAAAGGTTGGCTTAAAGCTCAACATTCAGAAAACTAAGATCATGGGATCTGGTCCCATCACTACATGGGAAATAGATGGAGAAACAGTGGAAACAGTGTCAGAATTTATTTTTCTGGGCTCCAAAATCACTGCAGATGGTGACTGCAGCCATGAAATTAAAAGACGCTTACTCCTTGGAAGGAAAGTTATGACCAACCTAGATAGCATATTCAAAAGCAGAGACATCACTTTACCAACAAAGGTTCGCCTAGTCAAGGCTATGGTTTTTCCTGTGGTCATGTATGGATGTGAGAGTTGGACTGTGAAGAAGGCTGAGCGCCGAAGAATTGATGCTTTTGAAGTGTGGTGTTGGAGAAGACTCTTGAGAGTCCCTTGGACTGCAAGGAGATCCAACCAGTCCATTCTGAAGGAGATCAGCCCTGGGATTTCTTTGGAAGGAATGATGCTGAAGCTGAAACTCCAGTATTTTGGCCACCTCATGCGGAGAGTTGACTCATTGGAGAAGACTCTGATGCTGGGAGGGATTGGGGGCAGGAGGAGAAGGGGACAACAGAGGATGAGATGGCTGGATGGCATCACTGACTCGATGGATGTGAGTCTGAGTGACCTCCGAGAGCTGGTGATGGATAGGGAGGCCTGGCGTGCTGCAGTTCATGGGGTCGCAAAGAGTCGGACACGACTGAGCGACTGATCTGATCTGATAAATTCACTGCTGCTGCTGTCAGAAACACAGTGAACTGATTTTTGAATCAGGATGTGTAGTGAAGTGTTTTGCTTTCACATAGTTATTACACTTCTGAATGTCTCACTAAATGTAGGATAACTGTTTCTTTTTAGGTCCTCATGCTATATATCCTGCATTCCTAACTAATCCTCATATCACTTTTAAATTCACCTAATCTTTCAGGTCCATTAGTTTCCACTTATGTATGTTTAAAAGATAGGTGTACTTTTAAGTTAGAATAATAAATGTTCTTTTTTTTTTAATAAGCAAAAAGAAAGTTTTAAAATGTCTATTATAATCTGAATAAAGGAAGTGGTTAACCTGATGTCCAAACCATTGCTAAGTGAGTGCTATTATAGTGAATATACGCAGATTCTTGAGAAAATTAAATGCAGTCTGTAATTGAGAACATCTACATATATGCACATATTTATCTTTCTACTTATGTATACATGTACATAAGCATGATATATGCCCCTCCTGATGAATAATGGTCAGTCAAGCAAGTTTCAAATAATCAGGAAACTTGCAGATATCAAACAAGCCCATTCTCTGAATATCAAATCATGAGTGGTTCTAAAAGCTGAACATGCACCAGAATCATCTGGAGGGTTTGTTACAACAGTTTTGCTTGGTCCCAACACCACTGTTTCTTATTTAGTAGGACTTAAATGGGTCCTGAGAATTCTCATCTTTAACAAGTTCCCACCCACACGTGCCAAAGATGTTGGTTCAGGGATTACACTTTGAGTGTAATCTATCTAACTGTGTTAGATAGATAGATTTGTTTTTGAGATATTAAAAAAAAAACCTCCCCTAAATCCACATGTCTAGATGTGTATGAATATTGTGAATATTGAGTAGAGTTTTGCTCTGTTGCATTATTAAAACATTTTATACACATATATATTATACATATTATATGTATATATAATTTAGTTTTTTGCAAAATATTTAAAAAATTGAAATTGAAGCTATATAACTTTCCTGAATTCTGCATATTACATACTCCAAAATATTGAGAATCACACTTCAGATTTTCAAAATACAAACAAATTCCATTATTAAGTAGCCATATTCCTTTATTAACTAAAAATAAATTCAACTCTGCTTGTAAACTTTTTTTCTTAAACTGAGAGATGAAAAGAGCAAAGTTTGGGATAATATTTTAAGAAGTTTGTGAAGATCTTAAATATTTTATAATAATTTTTAGAAGACTCAATCATAATTACAGGTTAAAAGAAAAGATCTACATTATTTCTGTTACTTCTTATTTTGGCTAGCCTTTCTTTAAAACTATTATACTGCAAAAGCATTCATCTTACCATTCATTTTTCTAGGCAGTAACTATAGAACATATATATTAAAAAGGTGAATCAAAAAAATCAAATATGAAATTATTAGTATAAGTATCAAAAATCAAATTTCTCAGAGGAAGTCTGAGAGAACACAGGAGCTTATAAGGTATAGCTATGCCTTGGAAAAAACTGTTTCTTGCATATCACCTATCTAAATATGATTAATACACAACATTAGTGAGATTTTTCAGAGCTCTTATTTTAAGAATAAACCCTCTTTAAAATTTACTTAAAAGTACCTACATCGACAATTAAGAAATCCAGCCAACACCAGGCATTGGTGAAATAGGTTTTGTAACCATATGCTACCCATTTTAGAAGCATTTCCAGAATGAAGATATACGTGAATATCTTGTCAGCATACTCCAGAATAATCTTAATGTTCTTTTTCTTTTCAATATATATATCTTCAAAAGCCTGTGAAAATAACATTCGGATTTAAATTCGGTACAACTTAAAGCTTATGATTCAAGACCAAAACAGGAAATGAAATTCTGATAAAGAGATCACTGACATATACTATTATGGGGCTGCTGACTTTCTTCTGGTTTACAGTTACAGTGGAACACACGTGCTTCCCAGGTGGCGCTAGTGGCAAAGGGAAAAAAAAAAAAGAAAGTCTGTTGCTAAATTTCCTACTCTGCAATCCCATGGTCTGCAGCCCTCTGTCCATGGGATTCTCCAGTCAAGAACACTGGAGTAGGTTGCCATTTCCTCCTCCAGATCTTCCAATCTAGGGAATCAAACCTGGGTTCCTGCATCTCCTGGACTCAGGTGGGTTTTTTTTTTTTTTTACCACCGAGTCACCAATCTGCCTGCCGATGCAGGTAGATGTAAGAGACGCCAGTTTGAGCCCTGCGTTGGGAAGATCCTGCATCCTGCAGAATTGAGAGACCTATCCCATTCTCATCCACTCCAGAATTTTTGCCTGGAGAATCTCATGGACAGAGGAGCCTGGCCACAGGCCACAGGGTTGTAAAGAGTCAGTCACAACTAAAGCAACTTAACACACAAGCACACATGCAGGTGTAACACTTAGTTCTCATCAGTACAGGTGGCTGCTCACCAGAGGTCAAGAGAAATAGGGTGCAAAAGAATGAAATTACTTATAGTCCTATAAAAGAACCATGGCCTCTGACTTTTTCAGTGATTTCCACCATCTGACGCCTCTACACTCTCCTGCAAACTAGTAAGTCCTAATAATTTAAGACATGATTCCAGGGTCAGCCCCTCCTATAAATCTCTCTCACCCTGCACTCTTCTTCAAGCCAGCAGTAGGATTTAGTGCCTCTCCTTCAGCTCTTATGTGTTTATGAATTCTCGGTACCTAGCTCTATGTCAAGAACACAGCAGGAAAGGTTTGTGAAATCAATCAGTGCTGTAGCTTAATAGGGCTATAGCGCACAGAAGATGGTTTCTTTGAATTTTTCACCAACCCTTTATCATTCATTAAAAGCTTCAGCTCTACTAATATCTGTTATATTCATTCCATCAATATGACACCTTTTGATCCTTCCCAAGAACTTTCAGGGAGTGGTAGATGATGACACTGTGGTTACAGCCACAAACTCCTTGAGAAATAGTTTGAAAGGACTTAAAGAACTGAGTTAACTGAAGCCATTGAAAATGACTGCTGACCTAGACAGGTCTAAAGGATTAGAATTTTCTCTTGCAAGTTTAAACAATATTCACCTTGTTGGAGAAAATTAAAGCAAAAGGACCTTTATCTTTAGTGGTTAACAGTGGTCTACTTGTCCACAGTTAAGGACTTGTGCCATTCTTATACTTATTCCAAGTTTTTCTATCAGTACTTCAAAAATAATCCTTAGCACTTTTTACAAAAGGTTATTGTCAATACAGAGGAAAACATAGAAGTTGGGATACAGAGAATGGACAGACCTACTAAGATGCTGAGAGAAGGTTCCCGCAGTTGGCAGAGTTTCTGAATGACAATGGAACTGAAATGCAAGAATTAAAGTCAAGCCCTCAAGACTTTCTTGCTTCCCTTCTCTAAGTCAAAAAAAAAAAAAAAGCTCAGGGAGCCTCTAACTCTCCCAGATCCTTTTCAAATCTCATAGAAAGTGCTTAGCACATGTATAAGAATGAGAGATCTATCCCATTCTCATCCTAAAACTTACAGTATTTTCTCTTATGCAAGATGCTTCATAAGTTGACACTGTCTTATCTTTTTCATAGTATCTCTGGTCACCACCCACCTCCCTGGATTTGCTCTTCCTCCCACAACACTTTATACAGTTTGACAACTTTCAATTTCCTAAATGTCTCATGCTATTTCATGCTTCATTCCCTTCAGGCCACCTTCCTGGCTGGAAAATTCCTATTCATCTTTCTAGATTTTGCAAAACATCATCTACCTTTCTGAATTCCCAAGCAGATGACTCTTTTTGCTCCAGAGCTTAAACGTGCATGTACTTCACTTACAAACATATCCCAGTTCTATATCACTTGTGCCTCGTACTTCCCTAAAGCTCTCTGATCTCCTTGAGAAAAGTCTGTGGGTCTTAAACATCATTGCATTCCAGGAAGAAGAATAATGCCTGGCATGTAGTAAATATTTACTAAGGTAACTAACATGTTATCCTTCACTGATCAAAGGGATTAAGCAAAAAAAAAAAAAAAAATGCCACAATATTTTTAACTTCCAACACATTCATTATAAATAATGACCATCCATTTAAGCATTAGGTGTCAGATCACTTACCAGAGCACCACTGCTGAGCAAGATCATGAGAACAATGAAGCTTTCAAACCAACTGTGCTCAACTATCCTGAAGCAGGTTTTCCTGATGTTCCACCAGATTTTTCCTTTCCCTGATTCTATGTTAACTTGACAGCATGGGAACCTCTGTACGCAACCTGGCAAGAAAGACATGCATGTAAAATCTGGATATTCAGAATAAATAAAATACTTAAGAAATATTATTTAATGCAAAGTGCTCCCTATGATAATTCCTCAACCAAATAATTTCAAGCACATCTGAAGTTTCAAATAATTTTAACTTGGGTGTTGGTTTTTCTTATCTCCTAAATCTTCATGGCATTTTCTTAATATTTGTCAGTAGTTTCTAACTTGGATATATTTGTGTTTTCTATATTTCCCTAGTTCCTCATCAACCTCTTCTACAGTATTTAAACCACATACTGTTATTTATTATTGCAGCCCTATGCTATGCTCAGTCACTTCAGTCGTGTCCGACCGTGCGACCCCACAGACGGCAGCCCACCAGGCTCCCCGGTCCCTGGGATTCTCCAGGCAAGAACACTGGAGTGGGTGCCATTTCCCTCCAATGCATGAAAGTGAAAAGTGAAAGTGAAGGCGCCAGTCGTGTCCGACCCTCAGCGACCCCACGGACTGCAGCCCCCAGGCTCCTCCATCCATGAGATTTCCAGGCAAGAGTACTGGAGTGGGGTGCCATTGCCTTCTCCGATTGCAGCCCTAATACAATCCTAATCCCGATACACAATGAGCAGTGAATAATGATTGGTGAATCAATATAAATCTCAAGATAATATTGCATTTCATGACCTTCTTGATGTGAATTTAGTCTACAATCCGGTGCTGCTTCAACTCCTCTATAAAAAAGCACTTTTGAGAAACAGAATTCTAAGTAATATTTTAAAAATTAGTGGAAGGACCTATAAATTCAGTTCAAAAGAAAAAGATCTTGATTATAAGATGCAGATAAAACTTTCAAATAATGTAAGTTAAAAACCAATTTGACTTTGGAATCACAGATGTAAAACATACTTCTATTAAAACTGAGGAATTTTTTATTTAAAGTTTTTAGGTTTGTTCATTCACATCCTTATCAAACATTTACTGAGCAAGCATTTTACTCAGCTGTGTACATAGTTTCTTCTCCTTATGGAATCGACTTTTGGTTTTTAGTTAGGCAGCTAGATATAGAAATAAATGGCTACAATAGGATAAAGCAACTACAAGGACAGATACGCTGGGGTTATTTTTGGTAGCATGGAAGACATTCACCTAGGCTGGCTTAATTTGTTGAAAAACTAAGGTCAGAGGAGGTTTTCTGGAAGAGGTGTATTAAATCAAAGTATTAGTCAAGAAGAGTTTGGGTGGAATTCCAGCCAAGAGGCAGCAAAATGTGTACAGAGATTATTTCAGAACTGTGAAGTATGTCAGAACTGTGATGAAAGCAAAGTGTACACAAAGGCACGGATGAGAGATGAAGCAGAGAAATTGGTCAGATTATAGAAAATATTTTCCCCCACCTTAAGTAGTTTGGTCTATATCCTATATTCTAATGAAGGGTAAGTGAAGGGTTGTAGGTAGAGAATTATATAGGAAAATCATAATTTAAATAGACATCTCCAACAACTGTGGAGGATAAGTTGGAAGAGAAGAAAAAAGAGGGATGGGGCAGTACAAAGAAAAACCCAGACTAGAAAACCATTTAAGGTGCTGGTTCAGTATCCCCAACAAGAAAAATAGATTAGGGTAGCTTTTGTTAGGAACTAGAGCAGTAACAGAGTCAAGACATATTTGGTATAATCAGTAGATTTGCTGACTGACTGGATATGGGATGTAAGAAGAAGGGAGAAGCCCAGACAATTGTGAGGATGTCAGCAATGAATGAAGACCACAGAAGCAGGAGCTGCTTGGGGTGGTAATGAGTTTGAGATGCCTGTAAAATCTCTAAGCACAGAGGTCCTATAGATATTTGAAGGTGTGAATCTGTGAAGTTTAAAGGAAAAGTCTGGGCTGGAAAAGAATGTGAAGGAATCATTAACCCGTATGTGTTAGCTGAGATCAGGACAGTTGTTAAGGCCACACAAAAAAAGTATTTAGGGTAAGAGAGAAAAGGGGCCAGTCTGGAACATTCTGGAACAGCTATATTAAGAGAATTCAAAGGTATGCTGGAACTAACTCACATTGGTCTTGACAACTTATTGTTAAATTGTCAGGAAAATTTTGCTAGCCTGTTGTTAAATGCAGCTGTTATCAAAAATTAAAGTGTATAAACCTAAAAGTATAACTTTAGAAAAGGTAATAAATACTAAAAACATATTACTCTAACAATTTTACTACAATTTACTATTATTTATGCTCTTGAGTATCTTTAGGTATTCTACCTGGTTGGTAGAAATATCTTACACTGTTGGCCTACTGTGTGTTTCTTTTCAACTCCACATGCAGCAAAGTGACACCAGTAGTTTTTTTTTTTTTTTTTTAGGTATCAAGAATCTCTTTTATTGATTATCAGAAACATTACAGACATCTAATATGAACAAATTGTAACATGACAGTGATTAGTTTGAACAATTAATACATTTCAGATATAATATTATACATATTTCAATGCTATTCTCCCCAATCATCCCACCCTCTCCTGGTCCCAGAGTCCAAAAGTCTGTTCTATACATCAGTGTCTCTTTTGCTGTCTCGTAAATAGGGTTATTTTTATCATCTTTCTAAATTCCATATATATGCGTTAGTATACTGTATTTGTGTTTTTGTTTCTGGCTTACTTCACTCTGTATAATAAGCTCCAGTTCCATCCACCTCCTTAGAACTGATTCAAATGTATTCTTTTTAATGGCTGAGTAATACTCCATGACACTAGTAGTTTGAAATGAGTCATGGTGGGAATCTTTACAAAAGTTATCAAGTGCTATAAATCAAGGCTTGCTGATTTTCTAGAGTAGACTAAGACAGTGATGGATAAAATGTTAATAAAACAGTAAAAGTTATGTATGTTTGCAGCCATTACAATGTTTGCAGCTATTTCATGTGAATAGCATGAAAAATTTGAGGAAATATTCCTTCATTGCTCAAATCCTATTATTTGATTCAGCAAAAATTTGTTCACATCACTGATGAATGAGTCAAGTTCTGACGGGAAGTCTATTTCATGTTACTGATTAATGTAAGTGAAAATACCAAGTAACCTTCAGGTTAAAACTATTCTTGTTTATCTATTGCAATCATTGTTATAAATTTCAAAAATTGGCAAAATTCACACTCTGTGAGAACTAATTAGCTATATGGAATAGTCAATGAAAGATGCTGATTATATTATTTGTAAATTGTGTACCACACATCCTTTATATCAACAGAATATGGTAAACTGATGGCAGTAGGTATACCATTTTTTTTTTCCCCTTGGAGAACTGGTTGTTAAACATTTAGCTGTACATCACTGGGATAGGTGGAAGAAAAGAAAACCCTGAAGGAAATGACAGAGTCGGCGGTGGGGGAAATGTACAAGAGGCTGAAGTAAAAGAAGAGTTAGAGAGGAAAAAGTTTCATGAAGGACTGTGAACAGAGCTATGACCAAGAGAGGCTTAGAGAAATAACAATTGAAAATTTTTAAAATTAAAATTGATTAAAGAATAAACAATCAAAATTACTTTAAAGAAAAGAAAGAATTTAAAAAGAGGTACTACAGTTAATTCGCCTCTTAAAAATCTTAGACATAAAACCTCATTTGGAGAGAAAGTAGAATTGGGAGAGCAAAAATGAGCAGTGCTTTCAGATACTTGTTTCAGAAGTTTCAGTTCAGTTCAGTCACTCAGATGTGTCCGACTCTTTGCGACCCCATGAATCGCAGCACGCCAGGCCTCCCTGTCCATCATCAACTCCCGGAGTTCACCCAAACTCATGTCCATCAAGTCGGTGATGCCATCCAGGCATCTCATCCTCTGTTGTCCCCTTCTCCTCCTGCCCCCAATCCCTCCCAGCATCAGGGTCTTTTCCAATGAGTCAACTCTTCACATGAGGTGGCCAAAGTAGTGGAGTTTCAGCTTTAGCATCATTCCTTCTAAAGAATACCCAGGACTGATCTCCTTTAGGATGGACTGGTTGGATCTTCTTGCAGCCCAAGGGACTCTCAAGAGTCTTCTCCAACACCACAGTTCAAAAGCATCAATTCTGTGGTGCTCAGCTTTCTTCACAGTCCAACTTTCACATCCATACATGACCAGTGGAAAACAATAGCCTTGACTAGACGGACCTTCGTTGGCAAAGTAATGGCTCTGCTTTTCAATATGCTATCTGCTGCTGCTGCTGCTACTAAGTTGCTTCAGTTGTGTCCGATTCTTGCTACCCTATAGAAGGCAGCCCACCAGGCTCCCCCGTCCCTGGGATTCTCCAGGCAAGAACACTGGAGTGGGTTGCCATTTCCTTCTCCAATGCATGAAAGTGAAATGTGAAAGTGAAGTCACTCAGTCATGTCTGACTCCTAGTGACCCCATGGACTGCAGCCTACCAGGCTCCTCTGTCCATGGGTTGGTCATAACTTTCCTTCCAAAGGGTAAGCATCTTTTAATTTCATGGTTGCTTTAAAAATAATTTCCTTGTCTATCAAGCAATATATTTCATTAAAATATTGAGCCTATCATTTAATAACTTCATATAATCATAAACTGTATGTCCTGAAACAATATAGCTAGAATTTTAATGAAATACATTTTTTGGACAATGTATTCTACTTCTTTTATGATTCTGTAGTGAAATTAGTTCATTGATTCTTAATAGGAGGTAAGTCTTAGTAAATAATTTTCAGCTTTATAGAAATGTAGCAAGCGATGTTTTCCCCCAAGACTCTGACATTTTTCCTGGCATGTATATTTTATGTGTTCTTGTCCTTTCAGAGAACTTCTAAGTTCTGGCATCTCCTGCATTGACAGGCAGATTCTTTACCATTGAGCCATCAAGGAAGCCCCAAGAAGATTTTACCATTTGGGATTTATTTTTGTCAGTATTTAGATTGAAGAGAATATTATTCTTATGATTTAGGCAGGAAAAGGCACTATATATTCTAATTAGAAAAGTGGATAAACCTTTTATCTGAGATGAAGGTGCATAAATATTTCCCTCAGGATTTATTATACCTCACAGAGTTTCTGCCTTATTTTGAGTAGGAGTGCAAGACCACTGCCTGTTTGATCATCATAGAAAGGTATATCCCAAGATGTTTCCAACCTAGCTGGTTAGCAACAGTATCACACTTTCTTTTTTAAAAGGACTATTAATTAAATGTAAACATAACAGAGAACCTCTCAAACATTTTAATGGGTCCCCATGGGTAAATGCTATTCCTTTTGGGTGATTTCATTTATTTGCTCTTATGAGCCATTACATAAAATCTCCACTGAGTTTCATCATGTTAAACTAACGCTTTCAAATAAAAAAGAAACCACAGACTTCTTCTAAGACAGTTTATCCATTAATAAAAATGTAACTGTATGATCAGTATAATTAATGTAAAAACTGATTAGAAAATGTCTTTTTTTAAACACTTAAAAAATTCTAAATCCTTTAAAATAAATGTTTGGCCATGTTTTCCTTCAAAAAAAAAAAAAAAAGACAAAATAGGCACAAAAGAGTTAGCTATTGTTATCAAAGTTAGGATTCAGATCAGATCAGATCAGATCAGTCGCTCAGTCGTGTCCGACTGTTTGCAACCCCATGAACTGCAGCACGCCAGGCCTCCCTGTCCATCACCAACTCCCGGAGGTCACTCAGACTCACATCCATTGAGTCAGTGATGCCATCCAGCCATCTCATCCTCTGTCGTCCCCTTGTCCTCCTGCCCCCAATCCCTCCCAGCATCAGAGTCTTCTCCAATGAGTCAACTCTTCGCATGAGGTGGCCAAAATACTGGAGTTTCAGCTTTAGCATCATTCCTTCCAAAGAAATCCCAGGGCTGATCTCCTTCAGAATGGACTGGTTGGATCTCCTTGCAGTCCAAGGGACTCTCAAGAGTCTTCTCCAACACCACAGTTCAAAAGCATCAATTCTTCGGCGCTCAGCCTTCTTCACAGTCCAGCTCTCACATCCATACATGACCACAGGAAAGACCATAGCCTTGACTAGGTGAAACTTTGTTGGCAAAGTCATGTTTCTGCTTTTGAATATGCTATCTAGGTTGGTCATAACTTTCCTTCCAAGGAGTAAGCGTCTTTTAATGTCATGGCTGCAGTCACCATCTGCAGTGATTTTGGAGCCCAGAAAAATAAAGTCTGACACTGTTTCCACTGTTTCTCCATCTATTTCCCATGTAGTGATGGGACCAGATGCCATGATCTTCGTTTTCTGAATGTTGAGCTTTAAGCCAACCTTTTCACTCTCCACTTTCACTTTCATCAAGAGGCTTTTTAGCCCCTCTTCACTTTCTGCCATAAGGGTGGTATCATCTGCATATCTGAGGTTATTGATATTTCTCCCAGCAATCTTGATTCCAGCTTGTGTTTCTTCCAGTCCAGCATTTCTCATGATGTACTCTGCATATAAGTTAAATAAACATGGTGACAGTATACAGCCTTGATGTACTCCTTTTCCTATTTGGAACCAGTCAGTTGTTCCATGTCCAGTTCTAACTGTTGCTTCCTGACCTGCATACAGATTTCTCAAGGGGCAGATCAGGTGGTCTGGTATACCCATCTCTTTCAGAATTTTCCACAGTTTATTGTGATCTACACAGTCAAAGGCTTTGGCATAGTCAATAAAGCAGAAATAGATGTTTTTCTGGAACTCTCTTGCTTTTTCGATGATCCAGCGGATGTTAGCTATTTTTTAGGAAGTTGAACTCAGAACACTTGAGGGCAGAGCTGAGTTACTGCCTCCTATCAAATCAATAGAAAACACATCCTTTTAAGTATATCCTTCTCACCCTAATCCTGATTTTTTGATTTACTAATTGTTTAACCCAACAGGAGTACAATATAAAACCAAGCAGAACCAAAGAGTCATGTCATGCTCATAATTATAAAGATTGCAAAGACATTTAGAATTAAGGATAGTGAAGAATGGTACTAGAACTGGGGAAGGAACCTGAAGTCTTGAATTATAACACTAATGACACAGAACTAAAGAAAGACACAGAAGAAGAGGGAGGAGAAGGGAGGAGAAAAAGGTGAAAAGGAATAAGGTGCAAACTCACAAAGTGGTAGTTATGAAGCTGAAAAGGCGCAATGGATGCGAGACTATAAACAACAAAATCCTGTTAGTGTTTGTCTTCACTAAAACACAATTATTCTGACTTAACTCACACATTTGCCTTGATTTTTCTGCTGCCTTTCAGGTAACAAAAAGCTGTGAAGGCCAAATACTGCTCTAAATTGGCATTGACTCTAGCTCAACGCTTGTCAGCCAATCACAACTTGGTCAAGGTCATTTCTACTATAAGTAAACAAACTGTGGATTTCCCATGGAGACCAAGCCCACTTATTTTTAACCCTTCATGTGGAGATTATGTATTTCTCGGAGGCTCCAAACTTGGAGTCATCTTTGACTCGTCTAAAGAAAAGAAAGCTTTAACACCCAACATCTAATCCATCAGCAAATCCCTTCAGCTTTAACTTCAAAATATATTCAGACACTCATACTCCCACAGTAGTTTTAATTTCCCATCACTTCTCACCTGGATTACTGCAGGAAGATTCAGAGGTTTTCCAACTTCTGCCCTTGCTACCCACCCATCTGCATATAAGATGGCATGCTGTGAGACTTCTAAATAAGATTCTTACGTTTTTCAGTACCCTTATGATCTGGCCTCTGTTGCATCTCTAACCACATTTTTTACCAATCTTCCCACCTCTCAATCTGTTTGACTCATACTGGCCCCTTGATTTTGTTTTCAAATATGCATGTCCCTACTTCAGGGCATATGCCTTCCTTTTTCTGCTTGAAACAGTCTTCCTTCATATATCTGCTTCAATTTCCTTTAGGTCTCTGATCAAGTGTTATCTTTTTAGAAAGTCCTTCTCTGATCACTCTATTTATACGGTAGTAGTCATGCATTGGTGGAGAAGGCAATGGCATCCCACTCCAGTACTCTTGCCTGGAAAATCACATGGATGGAGGAGCCTGGTAGGCTGCAGTCCATAGGGTCACGAAGAGTCGGACACGACTGAGCGACTTCACTTTCACTTTTCACTTTCATGCATTGGAGAAGGAAATGGCAACCCACTCCAGTGTTCTTGCCTGGAGAATCCCAGGGACGGGGGGAGCCTGGTGTGCTTCTGTCTATGGGGTCGCACAGAGTTGGACACGACTGAAGCGACTTAGCAGCAGCAGCAGCAGCAGTCGTGCATTGGAGAAGGAAATGGCAACCCACTCCAGTGTTCTTGCCTGGAGAATCCCAGGGATGGGGGAGCCTGGTGGGCTGCCGTCTATGGGGTCGCACAGAGTTGGACACGACTGAAGCGACTTAGCAGCAGCAGCAGCAGCAGCAGCAGCAGCAGCAGCAGCAGCAGGCTTCTACCCCTCGACCTTGGTATTCCCATTTTCATTTTACTTCTCTAGAGCACATATCACTTATTTGATCTACTATATACTTACATATTTCATTTGGGTAAGAAAGGTTTTGTTTTGTTTTTTTCCCCTCCAACTGCTCTGTCTAGTGCTCAGGCCTGGGCCTGGCAGAAAGTACTTAATGATTATTTGGTCACTGGATAAAATAAGTAGATAAGCTGAAGGTTGCCATTGCTCATTGGTTGCCCTGTTTAATTCATCAGGCTGAACCTCTTACCCAGCAGGCCCAATAAAGTCTCTAGTGGAACACAGCTGCTCAAAATGATATAACTAAGAGATGTGTGTTTGCTTATAGATTTTCTTTGGTGTGCTGGTCATTAAAAAACATATTTATCTATTTATTTAAATTCTTATTGAGGAGAACGTACATACAGTATAGTATATATATTTTAACTATATAGATTAATATTCTCATGTGATAGCCATGTCGGTCATGATATAACATTTTCAAGCACCCAGAAATCATCATGATGCCCTTTCCCAATCTGTACCTCCTAAAGGTAAGTATTAGTCTGACTTCTACCTTTGTAGACTGATTTTGCCTATTCTTCCTTTGGGCTTCCCAGGTGATGCTAGTGGTAAACAACTTGCCTGCCAACAGAGGAAACACAAGAGACATGGGTTTGATCCCTGGGTCGGAAAGATCCCCTAGAGGAGGGCATGGCAACCCACTTCAGTATTCTTGCCTGGAGAATCCCATGGACAGAGGAGCCTGGTGGGCTATGGCCCATAGGGTTGCAAAGAGTCAGACATGATTAAAGTGACTTTGCATGCAAACATTCTTCTCTTATTCTGTCCATTTTTTTCAGCTTTATTGAGATAATTGACAATTAAAAATTTAAGTTATAATGCTTGTAAATATGTTATGTTTACACTGTGAAATAATCACCACAATCAAGCTAATTAAATTGCCATCTCTTCTTATAGTTACCAATTTCTTCTTTTTTGGGGGGTGGGTAATTAAAAACATATACGATCTACCCTTTCAGTGAATTTAAGTATACTGTAAAGTATTGCTAACTATAATCATATTGTTGCCTGTTATATTTTCAGAATGCATTCATTTTACACAACTAAAACTTTACTTTGCAGCAAATTTTCAGTGTTGAAGGCTACAATTCATTGAAAATGTGTTTCTGTAATATCTCATATACTAGACTCAAATTATAGTTATGAATTTGAAAAGTTATGAATATCTCAAAGTTATTATATAAGTATTCTCATTGGTATTTTAATAGCCTTTGTAAAGTTTGATCTCAGTAAGATAGCACCTACAGTCTGAAACAGTTTAGCATTATACTTTCCGCAGAGGGTTCTAAAGTCCTTTTCTGATATAAAGCTATAATTTGTTTGATAAACCCAACTTCTTTCGGGTTATCTTAGAATTCTAAGTCAAGGTCATTCATAAAATGTGTAGAAGAAATCTTGGTGCATCTGTACAAATTTAAGTTTACATGGTTCTAGTCAATTTAACTTTATTGTGATGCTGAAATACATGATGATATCCTTAAATGCCTTTAATAGGGATATTTCTAAAGGAAACTCCATGTGTTTTGCTTATAGTACTAATTTGAGCAAACACAAATTTCTATTAATCAGGTATCATACTTATTTGCTTCTCTCAAAAAATGGCAGTGCTTTACAGCATAACACACTGCCATTGTAAATTACTATTAGTAGCGTAAGTGTGGAAACAGAAGCCTAGTCACAGAGCCATGACTAAATCAGCATGGAATGGAGTCTTCTGACAGTTTATGCATCAATCCCAAGTAAGCATTAGGTTTTAAGACCAAGGCCAAAACATTAACAAATGGATGTTAAGTGAGGTCTCAATTTTTCTCTTACCATCGGTAAAACAGGCCTCTGGCTCATCTGAATTTACAGGCTCAGCCTCTGCCTCTTCTCCTTCTCCAGGCACAGGGTTATCAACGGTGCTGCACTCTGAGGAACTTGATTGGTTCAGTCTCTAAAAAGAAATCACCACCCCACCAGACAGTTCATTTAAGGTTCAATTCAAATCTTTTGTTAAAAACCATATTTGATCATCAGAGTCATGCAAAGTGTTATGAAAAAAAGATTAACAATACGATGGCCATAAAAACATATAAACATACACTGAGGTCAGGTCACCTTACAATGCATCTGTGTTTGATCTTTCTATCTACACATCCTGTGCAAAATACATTTCATTATTTTTAGTATGTCAACAATTATTAGGACAGAATTAGCCTGAAGGTAAAATTTTTATGTAAATTATAACATTTGCAAAGTATTGACCACACCTTTTTTTTATGTTTAATATAAGTTTATATATTAAAATTATATAAACTATAATTAAACAAGTAATTACTATTTTAGAACAACTAAGACCCTAACAGCAATAATATACAAATGCCAAATTGCCAACGCCTGATAAAGGAAAGGTCTGATCTGGCAATCGACAGAAAAAGCTTGTTGATACTTAAAATTTAAAAAAATAATAAAATTAGTGTAAAATGAAATCCAAACATATTTTTTTCTATCATTGCTTGGATTTAAGAATATGTATCAGGATGATATAGATAGAAGGCCTTTCATCAAAACAAAAGAAAAGTCAAATACTGTATCGGAATCAGAATGTCAACATCTATAGCAATTATTTATCATCACCTATCTTAGTGATGGAATTTCAGGATATAGTAGAAGAGATCATAACTATTATTTATAATGTCAAGAGATAGTGGCTACTAAAGCGCGCACCACATGCAAACTCTGAAACAAAGATTCCATGAAACTGAACACAGCAGACCAACACATGAGAGGAATGAACTCATTGTCATTATGATCATGAAACTGATCATAACACAAACAGGCTTTTTCCCACCCAGGACTTTGTGATCAAACAGGATGTTTACACACACACAGATACACAGAAAGTTTTCAAAAAATACATACAGCAATTGTAGCAAAACTCTGTCAGACTTTCCTAAAATTACTTTATAATGGAGCAGCACATCAATGGAAGAGTTCAATTTTCATTCTCATTTGCTAAATGACATGTGATTATTGGAAACTACTAGTTACTACAGCATGTAGTCTCTTATTAAGATTACAGCTTTACTTGTTTTTTTTTTAAGAATAATTCCAAAAAAATGCAAGTTTGAAAAAGGAGAAAATTCTTATTTCATTTAGATTTATTCTTCAGTCTCCTGAATTGCATTAAGATCACAGGCCCAGCCTACACTATTAACTTTTAGTGAATGGAAGCTAAAAAGTGGGCTTTATGGGTACCACATTATATTCTCAGTGCTATTATTATCACACAGTATTCAGTATCAGTAAAAAAAAAAAATGCATTGATAAAGTAATGAGCATAAGCAATGAAGTAACGAAAGCTATTTGTATAACTGAAGTAAAGACCTATGAATACTTTATTAAAATTAATACTCCTAATCTATATTAGCATAGAAGTATTTTTCCCACAATGTCAAAGATTTTTAAAATATTATGAATTAACAATATCAATATAAAATTTCATTTAAGAAGTAGGATATTTAAACTGATTGTATTCATCTAAAATTACTTTAAAGCAAATACAAATTAATTATAAGACTGGATATTCCGTAAGACTTAAGGTTTTAAAATATATATTACTCTGGGAAACAATGGGGAAATTTGTAATTACTAATATGTCCTATTGTGCCAACTACCACAAAAACCAATTTTAAGTACCATATCCAAAGACTGCAATTATTTGATACCCTCCATTTTGACCTTTCAACTGCAAGTAAACCATCACTAGGGACATGAATGACAAGACACTTTGATTCTGTGGAGCTGAAATCAAATACTGCCATCCTGAAAAAAAGTTACTGGCTTGGATTTGAGGCAAAGCAGTGGGTGAAACAGTTGATAGAATAAAAAACTCCTTACTGTCCTTAGCCAAAACATTGACCACTTGGATATAATTATAATGATTTTCTCTCACCTGGTAATAACTTCTAAATAAAATGACTAAAATTTGCAAAGCTGTAACATAGGTTAAATTGATGAAAGCATCTCACTCTTCAAAAGAGCATTAACACAACAGATTAATGCCAAGTTAATTTATAAGTAAAAATTAAGATGATTTTATGAAGCATATCTTGCCATTGAAATGTACCCCTCCCATAAGTTTTATGGCTATTTTTTTGTCAATGAAATTCAGAGTTCAACTCAGATTTTGTATCATAAATGACAGTTATTCAAAATTATTCCTCACTGGAACATAAATTATCAAAATATTCAATATGTACTATAATTTGTATCACAAGTCAAATTCTTGTGGCTTTCAAATTCAATGTTTAGAATGTTTATAGGAACTCAATGATTTCCTGGGAATGTACTAAGTATTCACACAGTAGTAATTTCAGTACTGTATATAATTTCAAATATTTATGTGCATATCCTAGCAATATATATAGTTTAGTTTTAATCTATTCAGCTTTTAAATTTAATACTTACTAAAGCAGAAGTTTCTTTAACAGGGTCAAAAAAGGATACCTTTAAATAGAAAGGCTTACATCTGTAACAAAGTTTTTCTCTTGAAGATAAATTTTTCACATCTCATAGTAGGTGTTCTGATATTAACTCCTGACTGTTTTTTTATTCTTATTTAGTAAACAGAGAAGATCAAGTCAATTATTTGTGCTATTTTAAATAATTATATGGTTATTTTCATTTCTATAAACTCAGTCATTTGCTATTTAGCTTTCTTTCTTGTGATTTTGGAAATGGAAGAATAACTATACTATACTAAGAGCAGTAAAATAAATACTTCAGAATGAAAAATTTCTCCTTTGGTTTTATGAATAGGTCATTTTATAATTTCATGTTGATTTTATTTTTAGTAAAATATGAAATAAACTTTTTGCCCATTCTTTGCTTGTCAACAGAGAATCTTTCATCTTTGGTGTTCTACACAGAAGTGGAAATAAGTGTAAAAATAGGATAATTTTTAGTAGAATCGCTAGTAGAATAGGAAATATGCTATAGTTAGAATTCCTGTCTTTTTATTCAATAATAGGATATTAACTGTAGGTACTTTCTAATTTTTTCCTTCTTTCCTTTAAATAAAGTCTACATACTTGCCTCAAAACTTTCAAATGTACAATAGTATATGATGAAAAATACAAGTCTCCTTCACTCTCTCCCTAATTCTGTCTCCTTTAGGTAATTATTATACTATACATGTGTTTTTGACATAGTTTTCTATATTCACTGTGTATCCATAAAATACTAAAGTAGTTTTGTAACATTCTAATCTTGACTACAAACTTCTGTAGCTATTTCACTATTGAAAATATGATCAAATTAAAGCTCAATTATTCTTCATGCATTTCCTTTTGATTGCCTTGAAGGTGTGCTTTTTACAAAACTGCATTTAAGAAGAGATTCTGTTAAATATAGGTGTCATATGAAAAAACTGCCCTAGGCTGGTCATTTACAAATTTCTTACTGACATTTCCTGAAATAGACATTCACATTGGAAGCCTGTTTCATGCTAGTATGGATGCTCATTAATGTTAGTTGGTCATATTTTATTTTGAGAAGTTTGAAGTAGGATTGTCTAATAACTTGATAATCTGGCACTCAGAATCAAAAAACACTATCAACATAGAGCACTGAGGAAACACAGAAGTCAACAAAAGCCTATTTCAAAGAGGATGGCTGGTGTTGAAAACATCCCAAAGATGTCACGTTTAAAGTACATATTATAAGGCTGTTTGCTTCACACAACAAAAGAAAGATATTCTTTGAATAGCACAGTCTAGAATAGTTATCTCACTTGAGCATCACATCAGAGAAACACAAGGGACAGGAAGAAGGTTGAAAGAAGCAAATCAAAAGGAAGGGCTGGCCGTAAAAGGACAAAAAACTATGGGAAGCACTAGTGATGAGCTCCACTGTACGTCAATAAGCAAGAAAGACTTTATTAGATTCAAAGACTTGATTAGATCCAGTATCACCCATCTTTTAGCTTTACAGCCTCTTTTTACAATTTATACATATAATGAAGTTTCTGAATCTACAGTGAGTAAAATGGTAAAGTTTATAACAGAGGATCAAAGCACCTTTAGAGAAGAATTCTAAAGATAGAATTCTATACTATGCTTTGTGTGACTAGAAGTCCAGTTTTCCAAGTTTACCACTCTATTACCGGATAACTTGAATTTAAAGCCAAAATATGCTCTCCTTTCTCTTGCAATTGAAAGGCCCCCTTTTTTTACCCCCACCTTCTACAGAAATGCAAACACTACTCTCTTCAGCACTTTTAAAACTAGAGATTACCTATGATATTACCATTTGTATGTTTGTTTGTTTTTATCTTGAGAGTAATGATATTTATTTTCTTTACATGATTTATCTTCTGGGCCCCATAAAGTCCCCCAGATCCTCTTCTAGTCTCTCTGGAATTCTGCTCTCTCTCAAGATTATTTTTAAAACATAATGCCCCAAGTTAAAAAATATACCAGATCAGTTCAGTTCAGTTTCCTAGCTCAGTGGTGTCTGACTCTTTGCAACCAGACATCATTCATCAATGATACAAGATATCATTCATCAGATCAGATCAGATCAGATCAGTTGCTCAGTCGTGTCCGACTCTTTGCGACCCCATGAACTGCAGCACGCCAGGCCTCCCTGTCCATCACCAGCTCTCAGAGGTCACTCAGACTCACATTCATTGAGTCAGTGATGCCATCCAGCCATCTCATCCTCTGTCGTCCCCTTCTCCTGCCCTCAATCCCTCCCAGCATCAGAGTCTTCTCCAATGAGTCAATTCTTCGCATGAGGTGTGGAAAATTAAATATTTTTTCCTCTCTGTGGTCTAAATTTTTATTTTGCTTCCATTTAGGTTAGTAGAAAATAGTTTATTTACTAGTTAAATTCTTTTCTCACATAGTCAAGTGTGGAGCCCTATACCAAGTTCACAGGTGTGGAGCCCTGTACCAAGGCCACAGGATAAAAATCTCTGGAACTTGACCAAGCCCCATAGCAATATTGGTCGGCCTATTTCCTCAGTTGGAAAGGAATCAGAGAGACTATCACCCATCTGGGCGGAAGCTACTGGGGCACAGTGAGCAGTGGTGCCTTTGGAGAGTTACACCAGAGAGTAACTCTGGCCAGAATTCCTCCACTGCTTCCACAGCCACTTGCCTGTTTGCAGAGGGTCCTTATGAGAAAGGAGAAGTGAGGAGGTGGGGGAAGAGACCCCAAGTCCAAATACGGGCCACCAAAAATGTCGTGGTTTGTGTGCAGGTTGGAAAAGAATTTCCAGACATGAGGCAGAGTGAGAGGAGAATAAAGTTTTTTAGAGTGGGAGACACCATAAGAACAGTGGGCTGGCTCAAGGGAGAGCCGAACCCTTTTGCAGGCCAGAAGCCACTTTTTATAGTCTCAAAACAGAGAAAATTCCTACTGGAATGGTGGCACTGGGTGATTGGTTAGGATACTATGGGGTGGATAATAGGGTGGGTATTTTACTTAATATGGGGTCAGGGAACTGGCCAGTTTAGATCCAGAGGCTCATGGAAACAGTTGCTATGGGGCTTGGTAGTTCCAGAGATTTTTATCCTGTGACCTTGGTACAGGGCTCCACACTTGTGACCTCGCATAGGGCTCCACATTAAGGGCAACTAAAACACCAGCACTTTCTAAAATAAAGGACAAGAAAACAGAGTTTTTTCTTTCCTAGTGTTTTGTTTATTGATATTAGAGAAGCTACATAGGCTTTTGGGGAACAGCTGTTGTTCATTCAGCAGGAAACCACTTAACAGTTCCATCTCATGATCAAATGGTTTATAGTTTTAGATAATGGAGAAATAATGAAGTAAAATCTCAGTCAGCACCAGGAAATTCAAAATAAAGCAAACACTTTACTAAAAGTTTTTGTTTTCTTAAAATCTTGTACCTAGGGTAATTTCTGTCCAATACATGACAATTTATGCTACTGAAAGATACGATCTAGCATATAAAAGCAAACAAAAAAATGCAAGAAAGTTTGGTCATATAAGAAGACTGGACTGATTTTAGACTTCCCAGTCAGATCCTACAGTTTCATCCACTTCTTTCTAATGCAAAATTGTATTCACCCTGGCATTCAAGGTCTTGAAAGGTAAAGCAACAATTGGTATTCAGGGGCTTTGTGCTATTTGCAGAGAAGAGTATGTAAATAGTTGGAATGCAGCGGGTCAAATCAGAAAGAATACCTTAAAAATTTTGGGAACAAATATTTAAACAGTTCTACTTTTGAGGCCTTTTAGAATACTGCAAGTTGGTAAATAAGGATTGGAACATAGGCAAACATGACAGCAAAATGTGAGGTAAAAGCACGTACTCTGTGACTTAAGATCACTACATATTATCAATAATAAACAAATAAATGATGAAGAACAAACTGCCCGTACCTCTGAATGATGAATACTATTTACTAAAACTATCCACTTGTAAAGAGGAAGGACAAGGAATGACAAATTCCAATAATATAACAATTACCATTTTTTAAAATATCCAGGCTTCTAATATTGCAAACACAATGTAAAAATAGAATTTGGCGCATATAAAAATATATTTTTTCTGCCAAAGAAAATATTTCAAGTCATTCTTTGCAACTGAGACTTTGTTTATATGGAAAATGACCATTCCTTAATAGGTACCTCATGTTTTCTAATGTAGTTTGATAACAAGAAAAAAAGTAATAATAATTTAGGAATTAAGCACACATATACACATATATATATGTGTGTATCTATATGTATTTCTAAAAATAGTTTTCTCAAAAATAGTGTTTTACCTATACATATATAGATGCTATTGCGTGCATGTTTACTTAGGTTCTAGGAGGAGGACTGACCACACTTTGCAGCAAAATAGTTCTCTAAGACAATATTGACTCTAAATCATCATCAATCTGAAATAGAAAAATATGTCTTTTACTCAGGAATTCCTTTAAAATTAACTGTAAGTAAACTAGGACAAACTATATGCTTCTTTTTAAATTTGAAACTGAGGATCACTATTCCTAGACTGTATCAACTTCAGGAGAAAGTTTTGCTTTCATCATTGGAAATGGAACACAGTAATAGAAACATTCTAACAATGACAAATAAATTAAAAATATGAACTCTATTAAGTATATTAAAAAGCATGATTCCTATTAACATGGGTTTTTCCTTCCAGTTCAGTCATTCAACAAGCTATACTAAAATTAAAACAAGATATTATGTCTGAATAGCATATTTTTTATATGTGTTAGACATTAGTTATAGCAATTCATATTAATCTGTTTCTAATTTTAAGAAAGTGTCTTATGTCTTATTGACAGATTTAGTGTCCACTTCATAATATGTTCCACTTAAACTTTTTATCTTCTTGAGGCTACTCTGTATATCTATCTCCTTATGAGATAATCACAGATATACACAGAAGATATCAAAATCTGCATAAGTTCAAGTCCCTTATATAAAAAGGTATAGTATTTACATATAGCCTATGTACATCCTTTATACTTTATATATCCCTTATAATTTAAATCATATCTAAATTACTTATGATAGCTAATACAATGTGAATGCTATGTAAACAGTTGTAAACACAATGCAAATGCATGTAAATACTTGCTGGCATGCAGATAATTCATGTTTTGCTATTTGGACTTTTCTGGAATATTTTTGATCCCTAGTTGATTGAATCTGTACCTGCAGAACCCATAGGTACAGTGGGCCAAATGTACATAATCAGAAACTTAGTCTCATCAGTGTATAAAATTGATTCTGGAATCAAATTAATCATTTCAGGCATTTATAACTCATTCATTCATAGGCCCAGTAAATTACTGGAGAAGGCAGTGGCACCCCCACTCCAGTACTCTTGCCTGGAAAATCCCATGGACGCAGGAGCCTGGTGGGCTGCAGTCCATGGGGTCGCTAAGAGTCGAACACAACTGAGCGACTTCACTTTCACTTTTCATTTTCATGCACTGGAGAAGGAAATGGCAACGCACTCCAGTGTTCTTGCCTGGAGAATCCCAGGGATGGGTGAGCCGGGTGGGCTGCCGTCTATGGGGTCGCACAGAGTCAGACACAACTGAAGCGACTTAGCAGCAGTTACATATGATCAAATAAAAATCAAATGTTAATTACTGAATCAATAAGGGAATAAAGCCCTAGTTATCATTTTGCTTAAAACTATTTCAAAATATATGGAAAGTTTGGCCTAGAAGCTGGGTACTCTGTCTCTGTCTTCGGGTTTCCACGTGCATTCTCAGAAACTGCACGAGCCTCAATTTCCTTAACCTGTGAATAAAAGACTAGCACTAGAATGGTCCTTTCTTCTTACAAGATTTTTATGTTTATACCTGAAATAATACTCCCACAATATTTTTCTTAATAAAATTTTAATTTACTGAATTTAATGTGACAATTTTAATTTTTCCCCCAGCTTTACCGAGATGTAATTGACATATAGCACTGTGTAAATTTAAGGTAAACAAGGTGATTAGATTACATGTATATACTGTGAAATGTTTACCACAATAAGGTTAGTTAACACATCCTTCAGCTCGCATAATCACCGTTTTTGTTGTTGTTGTTATGGTGAGAATATTAAAATTCTTATCGCAATAAGCCTGACAAGTTAATATGATATATATCTATACATATACAGTTGACCCTTAAACATCATGGGGGTCAGGGCACGATCCTCCATGCAGTCTAACATCTGATTAAAACTTACAGTCAGCCCTCCACACTCACGGTTCCTCAGTACCCTCTGTTCCACAACTGTGGATTCAACCAACCATGGATCATGTAGTACTGTATTATTTATTATTGAAAAAAAATCACTTTATAAGTCGAACCATGCAGTTCAAACCCCTGTTGTTCAAGGGTCGACCGTATAGCTTAAATTAGGAGGGGAAGTTGATAGAGGTTTTTAAATTAAATGCTGCTTCAGTGGTTTCTGTTACATGCTATACCTTATTTTAATAATCTATCCAGTAAAAATCTATAGCTCATGCACTTGAAATTACCTAAGGACATGAGAGATATATCAAAGGAGTCATCGAGAGAATAACAAAAATAGATAGAACTGCCCGTGACATGCTGTGATGTCAATTTATCTATGGCACAATTGTATGTTTCTACTTTCTTGCAATGGGTCAGGCAGAGAAATTTTGTAGCTGAACAGCATGCATGACACTGAAAAAAAATATCATATACATATGTATGAATTTTTTTTTAGGTAACCTGTGTAAAAGTGGTCACATATGTCTCTGCCTGGTTAAAAGCACAGAGCTGCATCCTTGATGGATCCAGTTTGTTTTTACCCCTGTGAGAAGTAAGAAAGTTAGGTACTGAGGTATGAAAGTGGAGCATGATGGAACAGCTTAATCAACTGATTTAAATGTTCAAAGTCACATACCTGTAAGTAGAAATTAGTTACATTTGACAATGCATGCTATATGCTAAACAGAAAGAAATATATTTGCAACACAGTAATAAAATTATGTATCATTCAACATAGACTGTAAACAATGAACTAAACAGTTATATCATTCTGTTGTTTATGAGATGAATTAAATACTGTAAATTCTGAAGGCAACCTTTTGCATTCTGTTTGCTATTCATAACAGACATTTTAAAGGAAATGATCCTCAATTTTAGAGTGGGGTGAGAGTGACAGTAAATGGTTTTGGAAGCATCCTCTAAAATTGGCATTGATGATTTAATTTTGACATTTCAAATGATATTACATGAAAGGAATGTTTTCAAATTTATCAAAATATAATAATTAAGAAACATTGATTTAAACATCAGACCAAAATTTCATTGTTTTTAGACACATGAACAAATTCAATAAAGAGGAAAGAATTTTAAACAGTTTAGAACCAATCTGCAAAAAAATGATCTAAGTGAAATCCTATAGGGGTATTCTGTTTTGTCTTTGTAAGAATCTATGCATAAAAGATAGGATCAAATGTCAGCTCCCCCCAGAAGTATAATTGAATATTGTCAAATCAAATGCATTTCTGGAAAAATTAATATATTTTCTAAAATGGAATAATTAGAAGAAATCTAAACTGCCTGCAACTGCCTCTTAGCAGAAAAAAAACTTTACAAAAATCTTAGGAGAGACAGACCTGACAACAGTGTAATAAAACCACCACATAGTAAAAACACGTAAAATATTCAACATAAACCACCATATAGTAAAAAACAAAACATTCAACCTCGATGACTGCAAATATTTAAAATTTGTATCAAATCAATAAAAGGAAGCAATTTAATAACAAGGAAGCACACAAAGTCTCAAAACATGATGGCTTGCAGAAACTGAATACTGAATAGATGAATGGGTAGATGGATAAGTGAGTAAGTGAATCAGATGAACAGCACGACTGTTGTTCCTCTGCCTGGGGTTTCCATCCCTACCACGTTCACACAAAAATATGATCTCCATTCTTTAATGTCTAGCTTAGGTGCCACTTCCTTTCATGTGCCTTCAGCCTAATAGAATCCATTACTCAATGCATCCTCATTGGATTGGCTTCTCATTCTCTCATGGAATGTGCTTTGTTCTGCTTTGTGTTATATTTTGAAGGTAGACTATAAGCTAATAAATTAGCACTAAGGAGAATTAGAAACTGAACATGAATCAGCAAATGCACAATACCATTATAACAGAAAATCTGACTGTGAATTTCAGTATTACAGGGATATAACAGAGAATATATTCCTACTCATGCTTTTGCCTTTCCATGATATGTATCAGAGGTGGTTAAAGCCTGGAGTTTACATTTAAAATGACTCCCAGAAACATCAGCAACTAACCTGCACTATTTCTTAATGCTTTAGCATTTTAGTTATCTGTAAATATAGATTAATATCACCCTCTTTCCCAGGTTGCTGTAAGGAGGAAAGTTATATAGTGTACATGAAAGTGGCTAATATACATTCTCTCCTCGGTCTCTTCGGTGCTTGCTTTCATGTCCAGTTGTCAAGTTATTCACTTGTCCTCTTCCTCCTGTGGTCCCTGTATTACAGTGGATACTGTGGTTGCACTGCCCAGATCTGCCTTTCAAACAAGCTACTCATTCCTCCACCTTCTAGGGGTACTGGCAGCTGAAGGCTCACAGCTGAGTCCCTCTCTAGGAATTGAAATACAGAAAGGAGCTGCCTTACCTAAGGTCATACTCCATTCCCTGGAAGAGTGGAGAGAGAACCTGTATCCTATGTTCAGGGAACATAGATTCTGAGCCCTTGCTTTGATTTGGGATTACTCCAAAGGCTCATACATACCTGCAATGTCTATAGAACCAGCTGAACTCTCTGCTACAACTGCTGCTGCTGCTGCTAAGTCGCGTCAGTCGTGTCCGACAGAGCACGTCAACTCCTCCCTCTGCCCAATCAACTTGCTTCCATCATTTCATACAGGTGTTAGGTATTTAACCTGAAAACACTACTCACAGTTGGTTTCCCAGGGAACCTGACCTAAAATTAACATACAAAATTCCAAGCTGTCTACAACTCTGAATTATCTTCTTAAAACCTCCAAATATCTACTGTTCACTATCATTTAGCTATCCTGTGAGTAGTGTACAATTAAGATGTCCTCAAATTAAACTGTCTCTCCCCTACCCCCTTAATATTTCCCCCCTGCATATTTTTAATAGCATCAATATCCATCCAGTCATCTAAGCCAAAACTCTTTATTATGAATTACTTTGTATCTCCTGAAATATATGTTGAAGTCCTAATGCCTGTTACCTTTGAATATGAACTTATGTGGGAAGAGGGTCTCTAGATGTAGCCAAGTTAAGATGAGGTCACTGGGGTGGGCCCTAATCCAATATAATTAGTGTCCTTACAAAAAGAAAAGACAGGAAGAATCCCATGTGACAAAAGAAGCAGAGATAAGAGTGATGCAGCTGCTAATCATGAAGGCTAAGGATGAAAGACCACCACCAGAAGCTAGGAAAAAGCAAGGGAGAATCCTTTTTAGAGCCCACAGAGAGAGCATGGCCCTGTTGACACATCAGTTTCAGACTTACAGCCTCTAGAACTACCAGAGAATACAGTTCTTGTTGTACAAAGCCCCAGGTCTGTGATACGCTGTTATGGCAGCCACAGAAAATGAATATGCCCTTTGAAACAGCTCATAATTCACATATCCAGACCCTGAGCCCTTATATTTTAGCTTACAAGTGTCTTTCACTTTTCCCACGTGTCACCATCACTCCCTGACGTTGAACCTTAATCAAGTGTCTTTAGGATGGTTGCAACAACTTTCCATCCTCTCTGCTTCCTCACCTTTATTACAACCCCAAAAAACTTCCTTTAAAAGTAGAAGTCTACTAACAGCAAAGAATAACAAAACAAGACAAAGTTTTCCCTTTCTGTTAAATAAAAAGAAACCTACCTCAATCTCCAAATCACAGTAAGTCGTCACTCACTATCTGGCTCCAATCAACCTCTGTCACCTACTGCTTCCTACGTGGCCACCCTCTCATGCATTTAATGGGTGTTTTTGTATCTGGATGCTTCCACACAGGCTGGGCCCTTTACATCTACCACAAAGGTGTTTCTCTGTTGTTCTTTGTCTCTGTCTCCCTCCATTCCTCCCCTTCTCTCCCTACTCTTTCTCTCACCTGATGAATTCTTTTTATCATAAAACATACTTCAACTGGCATCCCCATTGTGAAGTATTCCAATTTATTTTCAAGGTTAGTCACCCTATCCTTATCCTGCCTCAATATTTTTTCTAAAAAACTGTTTTAATTATATATATATATATATATATATTTATAATTCCTGATTTTTGTGGGTGTTTTAACTCAAAGGTAGGAACCTAGCTTTACTCTTTACCACTTACAACACTTTACAACAACACCATAGACCAAGAAGACTCCGAATCACATCTCCTGAGGAAATGAAAACACTGCTGACATCTTTCTAGAATCCAGCATGCATATGGCAACAAGCAGGTGCTTAGGAAATGGAAGTCGAAAAAATGAATAGCCACAGTTAATGGAATATATACTCATGGATTCCTTTGCAATTTTTTCTCCCACAATAATCAAAGTGAATGAGGGCTTTAGGTGGCCTTCACTTCCTTTAAGAACATAAATTTTGCATAACTGTTTTTGCAATGTTTTAAATGACACTCCCTTGAAGGTGAGAAGTTTGATTAGGTAAATTTGAAAGTTTCATTGCTCTCTCTCCTTTCTCTAAGGACCTGGCTAGCTCCATCACAACTTGGAGACAATGTTTCAAAACACTGAAGAACCACTGAGGAAAGCTAAGTATTTGCATTTGGATAGAGGAAGAATGAGAGAAGGCAATGGCACCCCACTCCAGTACTTTTGCCTGGAAAATCCAATGGACAGAGGAGCCTGGTAGGCTGCAGTCCATGGGGTCGCTAGAGTTGGACACGCCGTCTATGGGGTCACACAGAGTCGGACATGACTGAAGCGACTTAGCAGCAGCAGCAGCAGAGGAAGAATGAATGGGGAGATCTTTCTGTGAGGATGTTTTCCTCTCTGCTGAGTACACAAGATGAACAAATTCACTTTAGCAAGCACTGATAATACATTTGTCAAAAGAGCATTAAAGAAGATTTAGGGTTTTAGATTCTTAGCTACCAGCGTCTCTGAAACCTGTCAGAATTTATTCCAAAAACCATATAAGACTGTTATGTTTTAAAATATTTGGAGAAATAAAATGGATAAATTTAATGTTTTCTCCTGATATTTACACACACATTCAAAATTAACATCACAATTCTATAATTAACATCACAAGTCTATAAACTGGCTATTTTTCTTTCATCTTTAGAGCAAAAAAGGAAGTAATCTATAATAACTGAAAACAAAAGGATGTCTCTTTAACCCTCTAAGAAAGAGCTCTCCATTAAAAAAAAACTTACTAATTTAGTTTTTTATAACTTTCAATTTTGAGATTTGGCACGATTTAAAACAGAAAAAAAAATTAAGGCAGATGCCAATCACATTGAATTATTGCACCTGAGGGAAATAAATTTTTTTTTCTCTAAGCAACTATTAGCACAATGCCTGGAGCATAGTAGATCTCAATAAATATTTATTGAATGAATGGATGCATTTCATGCTTCATTTGAGGCTCATAATAATGAAGCAATTCAATGCTAATGGTGAAAATCTGCAGTGTGTTAATGTTTGCCGAGGGCTGCACTGCACCCCAGGAGGAGATTGACTCTGAGGGCGGCCATCAGTTCAGAGTGTATTCCGAGAAGCAGTGACAGGAGCCTTATTCTCATGGGTCCCTAGAGATGACAGCATGTCTTTCTTGATTCTGAGACAGACTCACCCTCAGAGAAATGTTGCTGTTCTAATGCCAATTACTGCCTCAAAACTCTCAAGATATTTTACTCAACACCTTACTTGAACTCATCTCTGGTCATTTTCTGATAAGATATTTGATGACAAAATATTTTGCCTTCATTCTGGAGTGTATATATCTAACTGTCTATCAGAGGAAGAAAACTTGCCTGAGAACTATTGCTAGAAGAGGGTAGGAAAAAAAAAAAAGGATGCTAGGTCATAACAGAGAGGGTGGATTTGTTTTCTGGATGGGGAAGGGGAAAGTAGGAAAGGTCAGAGATTTTATTTCCCCCTGTTCAAAATGCAGATACTTAAACAGACAAATGTAGAATATAAACCCAGCCCTTGAATAAAGAAAATGAAATTTCAGAAACCTGGATCAAGACAAGCCAGAGATGAATTTAGGTTCATTTATGCCCACCAATCCATCACAGTGGTCACTGGGAACACTGCTGGCAAGGATTCTGAGAGTGCATCCAGACTGAGGCAGAGAGAATTTGCAGGATACAGCCCAGAACAGACATTTGTAACAAGCTCCAACATTTGTCATTACACATAAAAATTTAACCTGTAGCAAACAGCTGCTTACAGTGCATACATGACTACTCAATTTCATACCCTTGGTAACTGTTAATTGGGCACTTATTTTTCAGCAAGCACTTGTTTGTTTACCCAAATAATGTAATCTTGATTATAATTCTATTTTGCATATAAGTAAACTAGAAAAAAATAACCAGAAGTTTTTGTAAATTGCTCAAATCATGGAGACAGTAAATATTAAGGCTAGGATCTAAGGTAAGAATTCTCTCTCCAGAGGCTGCCTTCTTCACCATACTCCAGGTAGTGCTTAAGACTTAAATAACTGACATATATTCAGTTAGGCAATATTTTCTATTGGATAATCAGGATTTGCCTTTTTGGGAAAAGTTCATCAAGAATTATTTCAAAGATGAAAATATAGGAAAGATACAAAGGAGAGAATAAGCAGTTAAAAAACTGGAAACTCAATGGGAGCTAAAGATTAGGGAAATTTGAGCAGAGAGTTTAGACTGAAATGATGTAGAAACACTTCACACTTCAGGTAAATAAGGAAATGTGAATTTCTTTTAGTGTTCTGAATTGAAAAATAAAACCAACAAATCATAACTAGAAACATTTAAATCACAAGGCACTGGAGAGGAAGACTCTAGCTGCAGGCTGTTACAGTTGGCAACTGCTTAATACTTCATAACAAATTTCTTATAAATCTTGAAATTTCATTACTTCTCAAGTCCAGTATATAGTCAAGCAGGTTTGAATACACTCAGGGTGACATACTTTTGAGATATATCATGGAAAATGTCTTATGAAGAAGGACAAAATTTCAAAGCCCATAATTTAAAATCTGAATTTTTAGAGGCTAATAATGATGATGAATACAATAATAAACATGATACCTAACATTTGTTTAGGGCTTACCAACTCAAATACTGTGCATATGACTTAAAGAAACTAGTTTATGTATTTTTAATTATGACCTACAAGGCAGCCTCAAGCTCCTGAATATGATGCTACATATTTCCATTTCTATGAAATACAAAAAATGTATTTTTTCTCAAGTAGGTATGACAATAATGTCATAAAAAAACTCAATGATAATTAAAAATATTAAGTTACCATCAAATGGTCTTTGGATAACACAGTTTAAGTGCACTAAATTTCATGCTTTTTAGGTTTAGGAAAGGTTTATGGGACAGGTGGCAGAGTTAACTTTATGAATGGTTAAAATAGTCTATTTCAGTACCAGATAACTTATAGATGAAATCATTAATTATAGACAGTTGGATACTATGTCATCACAAACCTCCTCTGGATACCACAGGATATGTAAGTTCTTCAGAAGCATGGCTCAGTATCCCAGGGGAGACAAACTGGGTATGAACCCCATGAGGAATGTGAGTTTTATCCCTGAAAGGGACAAAGACAGGAGAATAAAGGCAGACTTATGCACATCAAGACTGGGACTTGATTTTGCTCTGCCTTGAATGAGTTTCCTAACTATAGATAAAGTTGCTTTCTCTTACTGGCTTTCTGAATTTGAAAATGAGGTGCTATATGGGACAGGTCTATTAGATTCCCTTTAAAATGTTATAATTCAACATACTAAGAATATGGTATTTGCCAGCAACTTAAGGAGATCCATGTAAGGATAGCCACAGGCTTTGAGCAAAGAAAAAATGACGAGGTAAGAAATTATTCCTCTCAAATTTGAAAGTTGCTCAGTCGTGTCCGACTCTTTGTGACCCCAAAGGACTTTACAGTCCATGGAATTCTCTAGGCTAGAATACTGGAGTGGATAGCCTTTCCCTTCTCCAGGGGAATCTTCCCAACCCAGGGATTGAACCCAGGTCTCGAACCCAGGTCTCCCGCACTGCAGGCAGATTCTTTACCAGCTGAGCCACAAGGGAAGCCCAAGCTACCAAAGTGCTTTAACACCCAGAATCTCAAGCTTATTCAGAAAGTGTGCTAGGCAGTTAGGGTTTTACAACTCTAATCTTTGTAGGCAGAAAAATGGGTAATTGAATTAGTTTTTCTTTTCACATGAGTCTAGACCTAGATTACTGCTTCTGCACAGGGTATGAGGAATCTAATTTTTTACTTTCAAACCAAAACAACTACACCTTCTGAATTTTTGGAGTTATTAACTGCTTCCACGTAAAGATTTTTAAAATAAAAAATAAAATATTTTATTCCTTACTTTGTGATCTTGGATATAATTTCTTTGGCTACTTAAAATATATATTCATAATTTATTAATCACATGTTTATTCAATGACTAAGTATTGAGCATTTACTATGCACCTAGTATTGGTTACATGGCCAACGCACATGTGTACACATACACACAGAGCTGTGTATCTTTTTCCAAAATCCACTCTAAATTTAAGAAGGATAGGTCTTAATATGTGTGTGTGTGTGCTCCTTCACTCAGTCATGTCCGACTCTCTGTGACCCCAAGGACTGCAGCCTGCCAGGTTCCTCTGGCCATGGAATACTCCAGGCAAGAATACCGGAGTGGGTCATTTCCTACTCCAGCGGTTCTTCCCAATGCAGGGATTGAACCCACATCTCTTGGGTCTCCTGCACTGGCAGGTGGATTCTTTATTTTCCCACTGAGCCACTTGGGAAACCCAGATCTTAATATAGAATCAAGCAGATAGAAGATGTTTGGGAAATACATGTCAAATATTTTCAAATGTGACCTAAAGAGAGGAAAAATATTGTAAAATGGTATCTTAAAACTTTAGAGAGATGTCATAAAAATCCTGTCATAAAACTCACTTATGATTATTATATTCCATATTAATAAAAATGCAGCTCAATAATACCTTGAATATATGCCCCTGGAGGTGGGGAAGGAGGATACAAAAAAGTTGTAGTGAAGCTTCCTGTTCTCAATGAGCTTACAGTACTATTTGATGCATAAAATAATTTTTTAAGGATATAAAATATAATGCTAAATAATAAGTACAACTTCTGAGCACTGTGAATACTGTTCTAAGCGTTTTACATGTGCAATTCATTTAACCGTCACCTAGCTCTTAGTAAGGGCTAACAATTTTATATACAAAGAACCTGAGGGCTGTGTCTTAAAGGGCGTACTCAGGATTTTGACTGAAGAAGGAGACCCCAAGCAAAATCACGCAGGTTGTGAGTGTATGTGGCCCAGAAGAAAACTGGCTTGGTTCAGGTGTAGGAGCCCCAGGGTGAGGACTAGGTGACACAGCCAGTCAGTTGGTTGAGGCCGTGATATCAAGGCTCTTACCTACAGTGTACAATTCAAATCTTTCTTGGGAATCAAGGATACTTCAAAGGAGTGATGTGATTAGGATTGGACCTGAGTAAAATTAATCAAACAAATGGATTAGAGTAGATGGAAAATGAAGGCATCACTGGGGACACCATGTGGAAATGGCTTAGGCAAGCAGAGGGCAAAGGCAAAGGTGATGGAGAAGAGCTGTGGATTAAACAGACACTATTAAAGGAGACTGCATATGACTTTACAGTTGATGACAAATGAAATAAAGGAAAGGAAGACTTAAATATTTCCAAACTTTCAAATCTAGCTAAATAAGATAATATCAGTTATTAAGAACCAGTAGGTAAAACCTTACCACTTGAACCTTCAGGAAGTTACCATACAAATTCACATACACACAAAGTACCTATTAGTATGCATATTAGAAAAGAATTTATGACACCAAAAATCTGAAATTTTAACTCATATCATAGTAATTAATAACATTAAACAATATATGTAAAAAACAATCTTACCCCTTTGCTGTATTCGCTATCGGAATCACTGCTAAGTTCCTCAGTGTTCATAATTTCCAAATCAGATTCCCCAGGTGCAATTGGCACTGTCACTGTGAGGCTGGGATTATGAATAAATGACTGACCATCACTTTCTTCCATTAAGTATTTGTCCATGCTTTTTCCAAAACCACTGGTTTTATCTTTCTCTTTGTGGAAATTGTGATCCTTGCTCATTTCAGCAAGTGTGCGGTTAGAGATGTAGTTTTCCTTTTTACAATTTAGATCTTCTGTTTGTCTAATCTCTTTGGAAATCTTTGGCTTTTTGGAAAATGCTTTTAGAACAAGCTCACGTAAGGTTTGTTTCACATAATTTATTCCCTTCTTAATTCTGGCCACTGCAATCTGGAGGTTGTTTGCATCAGTGTCGTCTTCAATTGCTGTAAGATTGTCTGAACTAAATGAGCTCAGTAATAAAGCAAGAAATAGGTTGAGGACCTATGTCAGGAGGAGAATAGGGTTGGAGAAACAGGGAGATGGGAAATAAAAAAGAACATAAATACACTTTTCTGAAATGTAGGCCAAAATCCAAACCAGCAATGAAGAGCTCTATACTTCTTCATCCATAGATTAGAACACGGGATGGGGCAGCAGAGGAGAAGCTAGAGTTCTCATCAATCTCCCCGTGTGTGAGCTTCTGTGAACGCAGGAGCAGAGGTCAGCCCGACCCTTAAAGGGCCAGCATGAGGAGCAAAGAGAATGCTCCCTCAGCATTACCGTGATGTCATTCCTAAACTCATTTCTACAGCAGAAAACCTGTGTCCACATTTCCTTTTATGCACCTAAAATGCCCTCTTGACATTTGCCTTTACTTAATATTTGTTACCTGTAAGAAACAAGTAGAACAAGAAAATTGTGACTAGTGTCTGTTGTGCTGAAGGTAACTTAAGCCAAGATATGTGTTTACTTTTTCCAGAAGATAAACTTCACTTATTGTAATAAGTGGAACATATAATGCTTTCAGAGTTCCTGTAATAAAATATTCTGTCCAAGAATTGTGCCAACTTTGAACTTAATGAGACTTTTAAAGCAAAGAAAAAGATCTGCCCATTGAACCCAATTCAAATGAGATAATGGCATTATGATTGGGTGGCTTTACTGTCAATCATTTTGGCCCTGGAAAAGATTATAAAACAGGTCAGGATAACTCCTGTCCTTGAAGCAAAATTTTGTGTGCAAAACCATTTCTGTTTTCCTTCTTGTTTTACTTGTTTTCCTTCTGTTTTACTTGTAAGGGTACAAGTAAACTGGATATTATTTTAAAAAAAATTCTCAGAGGGCTCAAAATATGTAAATTATATTTAAAAAATATTTTATATAAAAAAAGATAATTGAAAAACCCTTTTGTGAAAGTCTCTTCATGGCTAGAAACATCTACTTCACATTTAAACAATCAAAATTATACCAAACTGAGGAAAAAGGACTCACCACTAATTTTGGTCACATCTAAAACAATTTCTCAGAAATGTAAGTAGAAAAGCACAAGTTAAAAAATGTCTGTGTTAATATATCAGGCTTAAGAGAAGAATCTGAGATGGACGGGAAAGAGAAAAATCACAGGAATCAATTTGATGAATCATTAAGAAATTTTGAGACTATTTTCCTGTTGATCTTCATTGTCAATAAAAAAAGTATATTTCACTATAAAATATATGTTCGTGATGTGTGTGTGTTCTAATAGGAATGGTGATGACAAACCAAGGGCTCATTTTCCCTTTAGTTTCCTTAATTGTTGCAAATGTTAATAGTTTTTTTTTCCTTCACATTTGTAATTAGATTTAGCTTTTCCAGCTTTATTGAGATATAATTATCATATTACATTGTATAAGTTTAAAGTGTACAACAAGGTTTGATGAGCATATAGACGGCAAAATGATTACCACCATAGTGTCAAGGAACACCTCCATCATGTCTCATAATTACCATTTTTTTTTGCAGTGAGAACATTTACGTCTACTCTCTTACCAACTATCAGGCTGGCATGGGGGCTACAAGGATAAAAACAAAAAATCTAGCAACTTGTTTTCAAATCAATGGGAAGTGAAGGTACTAACCATGTGGCTGTTACCATATACAACCATACTTGATGAGCAGTCTGATGACCGGCTGACCAACTACATCAAACGAACATGATGGCTTTGAAAACTGAAGTGAGTCACTGAAAAGCATTTTATCCCAATTTTCTCCTGCCTCTAAGCTTGAAAATTCCCACCAACAGGTAGGTATAAGATAGAAGGAAACAGAAGGCATACAAGCTAAGAAAACAGTAATGGAGAAGCAGATCACTTGTAAAAGAGATGCTATAGAGTAGTGGTGGGCAAACTTTTTCTGTAAAAGGGCCAGGTGGTAAATTATGTAGGCTTTGTAGGACAGAGGATCTCTGTCTATGTAGAGTAAAACAGCCACACACAACATGAAAATGAATAAGCATATCTGTTTTCAATAAATTCTGCTTAGAGAAACTATAATTTGAATTTCATTTAATTTCCCTGTGCCAAAAACATATTTTTCTTTATATTTTAAAACTACTTTAAAATGTAGAAAACATTTTAGCTTTGCAGGAATCATACAAAAACAGGCAGTGTGCAGGATTTGGCCCTTGGGCCATAGAGTTTGCTGATACTTGTTATAGATGCTAGTCTTATATCTGACTATAACAGAGCAGGACTAGGCCTTCCATTTGCCTTGTTCTATTATAAATTCATTTTGTTATTATTATTTAATCATATTCTATTTACTAGCATAGCTTCATATCTGAATCAACATTTAAAAGATATGAAAATCATGGATTAATTCATGACATTACTATCAAAGTGAAAAAGTAGAAAAATGAAAACTTTCCATTAAAATAAATATTGTGAAAGCTATAAATAAGCATTATCTGGAAGAGAAATTAAGACAATAATTCATTATCTTTTCTGTTCTTCACTGGATTAAAATAGTCAATATTCTATTAAAATTAATGGCTTTAGACCTAATTAACCCTATAATTACAAAAATAAATGATCATATCATCATATAATAATTTTCTATGGAGAATTTTAAATGTATGAACAGGTCATTACATACCACCAGGTTTCCAATGACCATGACCATCATGTAAACAATAAGGCACATGGCTTGACCGGCGACCTCCATGCAGTCCCACATGGTCTCTATCCACTCTCCACACAGCACCCGGAACACAATCAGGAAGGAGTGGAAGAAGTCATTCATGTGCCAGCGTGGGAGTTTGCAGTCTTCATTGATCTTGCAAACACATTCTTTGTAGCTCTTACCAAAGAGCTGCATGCCGACCACAGCAAAAATGAAGACGATGATGGCCAACACCAAGGTGAGGTTTCCCAGAGCCCCCACTGAATTGCCAATGATCTTGATCAGCATGTTCAGTGTTGGCCAAGATTTTGCTAACTTGAAAACTCGGAGCTAAGAGTAAACACAAAACTTATTATTAGTTTTTATGAAAAAGTTCTCAATGTTTCCAGTCTTGAACTTTGTTTCAAAATTTAATTCTAAAATATTCTAATTATCTAATTAAAATAAATTATTTTTATTATTAATTTTTAATCTACTGTCAATATTCCTATTATTTTGTTATATTTGCCACTATATAATTACTACACATATTTTGAAGAAACTGTAATTTTAGTTCAGGATAGTTATGGAAATCTCTTATCACAGTATCAGATATTATATCCTTTAGAATTGATCATTTATCCTTAATCCTATTTTCTGATAATTTCACAATTTTTTTTCATGCTGACATAAGGAGAAAGTTCAATATATTAGAGGGAAAAGGATTAAAAAGTCATTATTTTTTTTAAAATATTTTTGACATCAGACAACAATTTTGAGGGGATAAGCTTTATGAAATCCACAAAGTTATGAACATATTATAATGATTGAAATTATATAAACCATAAGCTTCTTATTGTGATATAAATTACTGCCCTATCATTATACTATACATATATATATACAACTGAATACGTCTTCAAGATCCCAAAATTAAAACATTCAAATATTGTTGAGCTCTTTAAATGCATTTGCTACTGAAGGAACTTCATTTTACTAGCTACTGAGATCTAATCTTATAGAATCTTGAATCACATCTCCAAAAGTTAAAAAAAAAATAGTAATGTAAAATCAAAGAAACACCCCTTTATACATAGAATATAAAGGCAAGGTTGGTCTATATTTACCAGTCTGAATGATCGTAGAACTGACAATCCTTCCACATCTGATAGAAAAAGTTCCACTAAGCTTAAGGTCACAATAAGACTATCAAAAATATTCCATCCTATTTGGAAATACTCATATGGATCCATGGCAATTAGTTTTAAAACCATTTCAGCTGCAAAGATGCCAGTAAAGACCTACATGAGAAATAAAATATATTTCTAGTATTAAAAGGTATGAAAGCAACCTAATGATGATAATGACTATTTGTGTAGCATTTACTGTGTTTCAGACAATGTGCTTTATAAAGATACTTTATAAACATATATTATTATTTCATTTAATCCTATAAACCAACTATCACTATTCCTACAGCTCTAAGCATTGAAGAGTTAAGAAGCTCTGACTCTATCAGTTTTCATCACCTTTAGAGAGCATTTTAGAAGAGCACACTAAAATCTCTGATACATAAAACCTTTGAAAATTAAGATAGGCACTCTTTGTAAAACACATAAAATAACTTATGTCAACAAGTTATTCTGGAAGATAGTAAAAAGGAAACATATTGATACTGAAATTTTGAGCCAGTCTTTTTTTTGGTTTGACTGTTCTTAGAGTAATAAGGAATAAGTTGACTCACTCCAAAGATGTATCAGTAGAAGAGGAAAAAGTATTTAATCGATACGGTGGCAGCTAAAGTAAGATTTTCCACTTAGTGATGTCTGATATTCTTTATGACCTGATGGACTGTAGCCTGCCAGGCTCTTCTGTCCATGGAATTCTCCAGGCAAGAATACTGGGGTGAGTAGCCATTCCCTTTTCTAGGGGATCTTCCCAACCCAGGGGTTGAACTCAGGGCTCCTGCATTGCAGGCAAATTCTTTATCCTCTGAGCCACCAGTGAAGCCCCAAATTTCCAAAGCTTTGACACAAAAGTACATCACAAAACATCATTAATTTATGACATGGCATCAAAAGGACTCATTTAAAAAGGCAACAGCAAAAGTCTTATAAATCACTTGGGTACAATTTGATTCAAAGAAACTGAGCAAAGACGGTTCAAAGGGAAAATGTTAGCTCTATAACTGTGAGTCATTTGTAAAATAATACATCATCAAGAAGACTGGCAGGGAGCACCCAGACTTGGGACTGTATAGACAAGAAACATGATGAATCATTTTTGGATTCACTGTGATACAGACAACTCAGTGAGAAGGTACTGGTTTTCATGATCTGACCTCTACCAACAATTAGAAACTAGACGGTCCTGCCCTTTTGCAATTAGGAATAGAAAGAAGAATGCTAACTCGGGGCACATGAGTTTAAACATCCTGCCTTGGAATATGTGTAAGAAATTTTGGAGAGAAGACCAACTCAGAAACACACTTTGACTTCAAATAGCAATTGATTTGGGACCATGGCAAAAGCAAAATTATCTTATATAGACATTTTGCAAAGACATCCAGAGTTATTCATGATTGATTATGAGTTACACACTGGGACCTTTTGGCTGTGAAACAGAACTTCTGCCTGGTTATGCAGATTGCTGGAAACTAGCATTTTCTGTTTGCCATAAGGCATTAATTGAGTGTGATCACCACTGCCCATATAAGAGGTCACTCTGGCATCAACTTTCCTAACAGAATCCTATATCTTCCTGAAGCTTACAGATCCCTTCTAGGCTGCCGTTATTTCTTCTGTGTCCAGTTTAATCATTTTGACTTCTAAATATTCTTGTTCTTGAGGCTTGTTTCTGCTGATTCATTGAAAGCATGATGATTATAAAAAACAGATAATTAATAAGGAGCTACTGTGTAGCACAGGGAGCTCTGCCTAATACTCTATTACAACCCATATGGGAGAAGAATCTAACAAAGAGTAGATATACGTTATGTGTATACCTGATTCACTTTGCCGTAAAGCAGAAATGAACACAATATTGTAAATCAACCATACTCCAACAAAAATTAAAAAAAAAAAAAAGCATGATGATTACGATGATGATGGTGATGACTGATGAAAACAGATTTAAGTACTTACTATATGCCTGGCTAATAAGTAGAAAGTCTTCATTCCTCTCAATAAATATTAATAAATAAGCATTAATTTTATTTATATATGTAATATAAATAAAGCATTGTTGTTATATTAAAAATAAAATATTATTTTATAAAGAAAACATTATTATTACATAAATGAGAAAATGAAAGAGTATAGACACTAAAATTTTTTCCCAAGGTCATATAACAAGTAGGAGGCAAAACCAGGACTCAAACTTTGGGATTCCAAAGGCCTGAATCCTTTATCTATATGTCAAAACAAAGTTTCCATAGTTTTTCTGAAAACTTGTAGGGTATGTACTCACAAGTAAGCTGCAAAATAATTATAAAATGGCTAAGAAAGTATCAAGTTTTCAAAGTGTTGCTGCTAACAGACATGCCTGTCAGAAAACACGCACACATTTACTCCCAAGATGGTGACCAATTATGGAGATAATGCTGTTATTCATAGATGTCAATTATGCCTGCATAATTACTTTAACATAGTGTTTATCACCAGAAACTTGTCTCTGTACAATGATTCTCATTGTGAATTCTGAACGTGCATAACTACCTAGCTACATATCCAACTGACTTAAAAAAAAAAAAAAAGAAAAAAGGATGATAATCATGACAACCAGAGATAAACATCTGGGTACATAATACACATTAACAGACTTACCAAATTTCCCACAGTGAGCACATTTTTGAATTCCTCAGTCATTGGGTGATGTTCCATAGCCATGAACAATGTGTTTAAAACTATGCAAATGGTAATAGCAAGATCCACAAAAGGATCCATTACAATAAAATAGATAAGTTTTTTGAATTTTATCCAATATGGAGAGCAATTCCAGATCAAGAATGTGTGTGCAAATCTGTACCACCAAGGCGGACATTTCTGTCTGGACTCCTCAAGTTCTGGAAGAAAAAACCACAGAGATCACCAAGTTAATCAGTAGCATATTATATATTTTATTGCTAACCAGATACACATCAGCAGTACACTTTAACATTGAAACAAGTCTTCTGCTTTATACTTTGTAAGTTTAACAATATACTTTCTATGAAAGCATAGCATATAACATAAAAATCTTATATCATGCATTCATTTATTAGATCAATAATAAGAAGGCAGTGAAATTAATGAATGAGAGCGTTTACGGGTATCTCTGAGAGAAACCCGAACTGCAGTACTTGGATGCAATCTTAAAAATGACAGAATGATCTCTGTTCATTTCCAAGGCAAACTATTCAATATCACAGTAATCCAAGTCTATGTCCCGACCAGTAATGCTGAAGAAGCTGAAGTTGAACAGTTTTATGAAGACCTACAAGACCGTTTAGAACTAACACCCCAAAAAAAAGTCCTTCTCATAATAGGGGACTGGAATGCAAAAGTAGGAAGTCAAGAAATACCTGGAGTAACAGGCAAATTTGGCCTTGGAATACAGAATGAAGCAGGGCAAAGACTAACAGAGTTTTGCCAAGAAAATGCATTGGTCATAACAAACACCCTCTTCCAAAAACACAAGAGAAGACTCTATACATGGACATCACCAGATGGTCAACACCGAAATCAGATTGATTATATTCTTTGCAACCAAAGATGGAGAAGTTCTATACTGTCAGCAAAAACAAGACCAGGAGCTGACTGTGGCTCAGACCATGAACTCCTTATTGCCAAACTCAGACTGAAATTGAAGAAAGTAGGGAAAACCACTAGACCATTCAGGTATGACCTAAATCAAATCCCTTATGATTATACAGTGGAAGTGAGAAATAGATTTAAGGGCCTAGATCTGATAGATAGAGTGCCTGATGAACTATGGAATGAGGTTCATGACATTGTACAGGAGACAGGGATCAAGACCATCCCCAGGGAAAAGAAATGCAAAAAAGCAAAATGGCTGTCTGGGGAGGCCTTGCAAATAGCTGTGAAAAGAAGAGAAGTGAAAAGCAAAGGAGAAAAGGAAAGATATAAACATCTGAATGCAGAGTTCCAAAGAATAGCAAGAAGAGATAAGAAAGCCTTCTTCAGCGATCAATGCAAAGAAATAGAGGAAAACAACAGAATGGGAAAGACTAGGGATCTCTTCAAGAAAATCAGAGATACCAAAGGAACATTTCATGGAAAGATGGGCTCGATAAAGGACAGAAATGGTATGGACCTAACAGAAGCAGAAGATACTAAGAAGAGGTGGCAAGAATACACAGAAGAAATGTACAAAAATGATCTTCACGACCCAGATAATCACAATGGTGTGATCACTGACCTAGAGCCAGACATCCTGGAATGTGAAGTCAAGTGAGCCTTAGAAATCATCACTATGAACAAAGTTAGTGGAGGTGATGGACTTCCACTTGAGCTATTTCAAATCCTGAAAGATGATGCTGTAAAAGTGCTGCACTCAATATGCCAGCAAATTTGGAAAACTCAGCAGTGGCCACAGGACTGGAAAAGGTCAGTTTTCATTTCAATCCCAAAGAAAGGCAATGCCAAAGAATGTCAAACTACTGCACAATTACACTCATCTCACATGCTAGTAAAGTAATGCTCAAAGTTCTCCAAGCCAGGCTTCAGCAATATGTGAACCGTGAACTTCCTGATGTTCAAGCTGGTTTAGAAAAGGCAGAGGAACCTGAGATCAAATTGCCAACATCTGCTGAATCATGGAAAAAGCAAGAGAGTTCCAGAAAAACATCTATTTCTGCTTTATTGACTATGCCAAAGCCTTTGACTGTGTAGATCACAATCAACTGTGGAAAATTCTGAAAGAGATGGGAATACCAGACCACCTGATCTGCCTCTTGAGAAATCTGTATGCAGGTCAGGAAGCAACAGCTAGAACTGGACATGGAACAACAGACTGGTTCCAAATAGGAAAAGGAGTACGTCAAGGCTGTATATTGTCACCATGTTTATTTAACTTATATGCAGAGTACATCATGAGAAACGCTGGACTGGAAGAAGCACAAGCTGGAATCAAGATTGCTGGGAGAAATATCAATAACCTCAAACATGCAGATGACACCACCCTTATGGCAGAAAGTGAAGAGGAACTAAAAAGCCTCTTGATGAAATGAAAGTGGAGAGTGAAAAAGTTGGCTTAAAGCTCAACATTCAGAAAACGAAGATCATGGCATCCGGTCCATCACTTCATGGGAAATAGATGGGGAAACAGTGGAAACAGAGGCTGACTTTATTTTTCTGGGCTCCAAAATCACTGCAGATGGTGACTGCAGCCATGAAATTAAAAGACGCTTACTCCTTGGAAGGAAAGTTATGACCAACCTAGATAGCATATTCAAAAGCAGAGACATTACTTTGCCAACAAAGGTCCGTCTAGTCAAGGCTATGGTTTTTCCAGTAGTCATATATGGATGTGAGAGTTGGACTGTGAAGAAAGCTGAGAGCCGAAGAATTGATGCTTTTGAAGTGTGGTGTTGGAGAAGACTCTTGAGAGTCCCCTGGACTGCGAGGAGATCCAACCAGTCCATTCTGAAGGAGATCAGCCCTGGGATTTCTTTGGAAGGAATGATGCTAAACCTGAAACTCCAGTATTTTGGCCACCTCATGGGAAGAGTTGACTCATTAGAGAAGACTCTGATGCTGGGAGGGATTGGGGTCAGGAGGAGAAGAAGGGGACAACAGAGGATGAGATGGCTGGATGGCATCACTGACTCAATGGACATGAGTCTGAGTGAACTCCGGGAATTGGTGATGGACAGGGAGGCCTGGCGTGCTCCAATTCATGGGGTCGCAAAGAGTTGGACATGACTGAGCGACTGAGCTGAACTGAACTGAGAGAAACAAGCACTTAACATATGATGTTAAAAGAATTGATGTTTTCTTAATTCAGATAATGTATATGTTTAAGATATATGTATATAAACCAATATATATGCATACAAACACACAAACACACCCCAATATATACATTCCCCTATTCCCTAAATCCCATTACAATAATAATACATTTCTATTCTCTCCAGGAAAAGCTTTTGCCAGCTCACAGGTGAAAATCTCAGGACCAAGAGACTAGAAATAATTTATAGAGCTATTCATGCAATAGGTAGCACACACCATTAGCCCATTTAGTTCTCATCATAAATTTAGGAGGTGGGTGAAAACTTTGTCTGGGCCCATCATGAGTGTGTTGGGGGATGAGGCGGTAGCCCATGGACAAGGTGGAACCAGAGCCATGTTGTGGGGAGGGAGGGTGGGCGCCAATACGTTGTTGAAATTGCCGCCCTTTGGCTGATCACTACTGTTCACATCATATTCTCTAAACTGCTTTCTCTAGCGCTTTTGCATCACTATCTTGACAGATGTTGTGTCAGATATTATCATTTTACAATTTTATAGAATGTTCTCAGAAGCAGAAACTTACAGAACCTGAAAGTTGGTATTGTTTTCTTGCTTGTTAGAAAAATGATCAATTTCTAGAGACTAGGTAAGATTTCTAAGAGTATATACAGTAAGAGAGTCACATAGCCCTGGGCCACCCTCACTGTCTTCATTTAGTACCATAAAGCTATTTATCTTTGAAAGGTCATTATCGTCCAAAGAAAGAAAGAGAAAGAAAGAAAGTGAAGTCGCTCAGTCGTATCCGACTCTTTGTGACCCCATGGACTGTAGCCTATCAGGCTCCTCCATCTGTGGGATTTTCCAGGCGAGAGTGCTGGAGTGGATTGCCATTTCCTTCTCCAGGGGATCTTCCCGACCCAGGAATCGAACCTAGGTCTCCCGCATTGTAGGCAGACGCTTTACCATCTGAGCCACCTTATCATCCAAAGCCTGTCTTTAATCACAAAGAACTTTTTCCACTTTTTAAGCACTAAAGACAATTCCATTAGTCCCTATTGGTTAGTCTTACCATTGCTTATAACTATTTTATATTCTTTGAATTCTTCCTAAGTACTTGCTATATCTATTTAAGGCTGACCAGGACTTACCTGAATTTTGTTTAAAAATCTGTATGGTTAAGAGAATGGTATTCCATACCTTCTACAGTGTTTGTTAATATGCTTGCCCTACTCATAGCCCTTTGTCTGAGATTGGGGTCATTCAGCATATCCTCAGAAAGGAGGTAAGAACTGTGACGTCTTTTCTTGTGTATTTGATTGGTTGTACCCTGAAAAAAAAAGATGATTAATTACAGCTTAAGAATGAAATTTCAATAAATTGCAGGTAGAAAATAAAATCTTGCCCACAAAGCTGTAGTGAGTAATTAGAGCCTAGACTGTTGATTTGAGTCATGGCTCTGCCATTTACTGGCTGTTTACCATAGGAGAGTTACTTAACCTATCTCCATTTCATCACTGGTGAAATGGAAATAATCATAGTACTCGCCTCACAATCCCGTTATGAGGATTAAATGGCTTAACACTAAGGAAATAAAAACTAAAATGAGCTGCTTTCATTATTATAATCACTATCATTATCTATCTTTCTGGGTCTCCAATTTATTCAGATAGCTCTACTATATAAGACTCCTAACATGACAACAGCTAAATAAGCTTTGCAATGGTGTGTGTGTGTGTGTAAAGGAAGAACCTCAATGTTCGCTGATAAACTTCTGTAATTATTCTTTGTTGGGGCAATAACAGGGCAATGGTCATGACTGTTTCTCTTGCCAAAGCAGATCTCATGAACTGCTCTGAGTCTATCAAGATGAATGACTCAGTAGAAAAACGATGATTAAGAATGATGGACCCTGTATCAAAATGGAGAATGTAAGCTCCATCTAAAAGAGGCTTCAAAGGATTGCTGCCATGCAGGAATATGAGCTCAATTTTACCAGGTATACCAATATTTACATAAAGATGTCTTATTTCTAAATCTTGGCAGCTAATTCAGAGTTAAAACATTGTGCCAGTTCAGTGCAGGCAAACAATACACACACACATACACATATATACATATAGGCAACCAGACAACTTTATGGAGAAGGAAATGGCAACCCACTCCAGTATTCTTGCCTGGAAAATCCCATGGATGGAGGAGCCTGGGAGGCTACAGTTCATGGGGTCGCAATATGTGGTATGTATATATATATATATACATATGTGTGTGTGTGTGTACACACACACACACACCATTCTACAAACATATATATAGATATACAGATTTACAGTTGTATAGTTGTTTAGATACAGTTATATATGCTTGCATATTAAAATGTAGACAAACAGGCATAAATACATGTATGTGTGTATATATGTTTGCATGTCCATATATGTGCGAGGATACACACACATATATCTGCAGGTGGCTTCTTACAGAGATCTCTCTATAACCATGTTTTAGCTGATATACTCTAATTTACTGACTTTCTGGAATCAGAGATTTCTTTTCCCCCAAGTCAAACAAATAGCTGTGTTGATTAAAACACTTTTTTCTCCATGTAGACATGTCTCAGGTGTCAAGGTTATATTATTTCTCATGCAACTTTTTCATCTAAACTGTACATTATTTCATGCTATTATGTTTTGCATTTATTTCTATTGAATTATAAAGTATCCACTAATTACTCCAGCTCTGTAGTTTTAGTCTTAGAATTTAGAGTGATAATGATTTTTCTGTGGTAAAACTAAGTATTAAGTGAAACATTTCATTTAAAAATAGGAAATAATCTCTAAATCTGATACACATTATATAATCTTTTATAGGTAATACACATTATTGAAAAGCAAAACACAACAAAGATATGATTCCATGGAAATTTAACATGCTGGTTTGATAAGAAAAACACCTTGACAGAGGTCTGAAGCTATATCATGCAAGCACAGAGGTCACACATGACCTAAAAGCACATGCATGCATTCAAACGAAAATACACATGTGGCCATGGCTTTGATGGAACTTCACTCTCACTTAAAATACTTCGTTGTCTGCAAATATGATTTATGAATAGGTGGCACGAGTTCAGAGCTTGTTAGGTTAGTCAAAGCCTTTCTGATATCAAGCAACACAATGTAACATGGTGAGTGACCTTAACAGTAACCAAGAAACTCCAAAACCAGAAAGATCTCACTTTCAGGCTTCATCACACCCTTTTCTCATACCACTCAATGACTCCCAAACTCTTGAAACTGTTGTTTTGGAAAGGTGTTTTATTTTTGTCTTATATGTATATGTTTGTATTTACATATGTATTTTAGATATTATGTTTTTATTCACAGATTTCAGATGGAAGAGTTTTGGTATTTCTTTTAATGATAACAGTATGTGTCATTTATGTGTGGGGGAAAATCAAAGTTACTCTAAACTATTCCTAAGAAGTTTACCACATCCTGGAGAGAAAGTGTGGTGGTTAAAAGCACAAGCTCAGAAACAGAAGGCCTCTTTTTGAATTTCAGGACCATTTATTGGCTGAGTGACTTTGCACAAATTGTTTCATTTCCCCATGACTCAGTTTCCCTGGGTGTATAAAAGGGATAGTAATATATCACCTCCTAGGGCTGCTATAAATACTAACGTGTCTGCTATTATTATTACTATTATTAATTATTAAGAACTCAAATAAGATCCCTTGAAGCAAGGTATATATAAAGTAGTGACTTGAAAAAATAGCAGTAGGTGGCAAATAACCCAAATCTCCTTTCAGACATGGAACCTATTATCAACTAATAATGTTAGCATTATCAATGCATTTTATGCTGATGTATAAATTGTTTTCTAAGGGGATGATTCATAATCAAGTATAATATCAGTAGATAAGTACCATTTTTCAAAAATGGGATTTTAAACATCTTGGAATTGGATACCTACAACAATAGTATAAGGATTACATTAATCAGTTAAAAGTTGTGTTTCTAGCATAAAAAGTATTGCAAGATTGCAGAGCCATTCAGAGGACCAGAGAGAAGGCCCCTCCAGCAGAGAGTGATGGATGCAAGAATAAGGGCTGAACCATGCCTGAGCTATTTAAAACGTCCTTACGCTGTCATCAGAAGTTGCCTTATCTATTATCACCTCTGGCAGGAGCTGTCCATTGGGTAGCATGAGGGCGGAGGGTCCATCCACCAAGGAGACCACGCCATTGCAGTCGACAGCGCTGTGCATCTTCCCATTCACTGGCAGCAATGGGGGAGACCTACTGGCTTGGCTGATGTTGCTGCTGCGCCGCTCCCGAGGTCTGTGGGGCACAAACAGGGAGCCCCTTCTGCTCTCGCTGTCGCCAAAGATGCTGTGCTCATCGTCGGCAAAGTCAGTCTCAGATCCAATATCTCTTCCTCGACCTTTGAAGCTGAAAAGACTCGTTCTGCTGCTCCGCCTTGCAGAAAACAAGGAGCCACGAATGCTGAGTGGTGACTGCAGGAAAAATAAAAGGTGATGTGTATCTGCTGAAGCAGACGTGCATTTCCTAGAACTCCTATGAAGACCTGAGGGCAGAGGGCTCTGTAGTGGGTTTAAAAGTAACAAATTTAAAAACAAAGAAATTCGGCAAAATGACAAATTCTTTCAAATAAGGAATGAGGAGATTGGAAAAGTTCATCTTTTCAGGACCAAGTGCATTATCTGCTACTGTATCATTCTCTATACTACTGGCCTCAAGTTATCTCTCCAGTCATTCTGTACCATTCATGTTGCTATAAATAAATTATTACTTAAAAAAGAATTTGATACTAATAGCTGTTACTGAGCTGTTCATACATCAACCCCTACATTCCTTGAGTACTGAAACTTTCTTGAGGCTAAGACCACACTGTACGCATCTTTGCATTCCATTGCTTACAACTCTACCCTGCATACTGAGGGCTCAGTTAAGGTCTGTTAAGAAAGACTTTCTAATACCAATGGATTTATAAAGTCTTAAAAATATCTGTTGTTGTTGTTGTTGTTTAGTCACTCAGTCATTTTTGACTCTCTTGCGAAACCATGGACTGTAGCCCGTCAGGCTCCTTTGTGGGATTTTCCAGGCCATAACAGTGGAGGGAGGGGGTTGTCATTTCCTTCTCCAAGGGATCCTCCCCACCCAGAGATTGAACCCGTGTCTCCTGCATTGGCAGGTGGATTCTTTACCACTGAACCACCAGGGAAGCCCCCATAATAATATTAGAACATGGAAAAGAAGCTGTCCAATACTAAAGAGGTGAAAACAAGTCACATTTACATGACTTGTGTCCAAGATAAACTATGTGTATAAATCAAACTGCATATTCCTTGGATGTATCTAATTCAATAAACATTAGTGCTTACTACGTTAAGGACAAGGTGATAGGCACTGAGAATAATGGAAAATGCATATTATAAGGTCTTTACCTTAAAACTAGCTTGAACAGCCCACTCCAGCACTCTTGCCTGGAAAATCCCATGGACGGAGGAGCCTGGTGGGCCACAGTCCATGGGGTCGCTAAGAGTCGGGCAAGACTCAGCAACTTCACTTTCACTTTTCACTTTCATGCATTGGAGAAGGAAATGGCAACCCACTCCAGTGTTCTTGCCTGGAGAATCCCAGGGACGGGGGAGCCTGGTGGGCTGCCGTCTATGGGGTCGCACAGAGTCGGACACGACTGAAGCGACTTAGCAGCAGCAGCAGCAGCAGCTTGAACAGCTCTAGGCATAATTTTGTTTTGCTTTTTTTTTTTATCCAATATTACATTCAAGTTCTATCTCCCCAACTAGATTATGAAATCTTTGAAGGAAGGAATTCTTTTACTTTTGTGTATATCTGGTAGGATCCTACAGACTTAAGCAGCAGAAGCTAGAGATTTTCATGACATAGATGAAAAGGAGAATAATTCTAAGTGGGTACCTGAAGAGCAGATTGGGAGGAGCAGAGAGAACAGAGGACTCTGTGGATGGGTGACACCTGAGCCAAGGGTCAAAGAACGGGTGGCCCCATGCCAGGAGGAAAACAAGGAAGAAGAAACCATATGCACCAAGTCAAAAGCCATGAGAACATAGGGCCCGGAGGGGAGAGTCACAGGGGTGGCGGACCGAGGCTACATGCAGGCTGACAAGAGTGGGACTACGTCAAAGCCAAGGCATTGACAAGACGTGGGCTTGTTCTGTAGGCAGTGGCTAGTCAACATAGTTTTTGTCTGCTTTTTATGTTTTAAGTTGAGCAGAAAAACTACTTGTTTTAGAAAAATTATTCGAAGGGACTGTGCAGTGGAAACCAGGGAAGTGTAAAGAAGAATAGGAATTCTTGCTCCTGGAGGTTTGTAGGCAGGAAGATCTGAAATACAGAGGTGTCAGTGGAAAAAAAAAAAGGAAAGAGAAATTCCACACAAGGAGAAATAAGAGACTATGGGACTAGATGTTAGAGACTGGTACCTTTTGGGGTAGAGGCAGTAAGGTTTGGGTGACTGATATTCTGGTGATCCCTAAAGTGGTGACTACATGCAGTCATGTGGTGACTACCTACTGTACTCTGGTGATACCTACAGTAGTCTGGTGTACCTACATTGGTGAAAAAAGAAAACTAATCTAAGGACAGTTTTTAACCAATGAGGTACTGCAAAATGAAGACTAAATAAAAACAAGAAAAGGTAACTGATAATGTAAATTATTTCTTCATTTCTACACCGGTCCTCATGAACATGTGTCTTAGATATTTATATTGGAGAAGATATGACAATTCTAAAACTATAAGCTCCTTCAAAATGGTCAAACTTAAATGGTAGACTATATATCTCTATGTTCTTTCCATAAATGCCCAGTCATCAATAGGTTTTTACCTAAAAACACACTAATGAAGTCACTCACTCTTCTCCTGAGTGCCCTTCCCTCAGACAGAACTCCATGATCCCACCTCTTGCAACACACATGTGAGGGTGTCAGCGGTACCTGGTTAGGGGTGGACAATCTTTTTTCACGTGCTCGCCTATGACCTTCAACACCAAGGTGGAAACTTTTTCTCCTGATGCTCTCTTCGGATTCCGATTTGGACAGTTTCTCGTCGTCTCCCTTTTCTTCCCCACTGGAGAGTTTCTTTTGGTTCTTTTTCCTTCTCCTGTTTCTTCTTTCTTTAGCACTTTTAGAGCTCAGTTTGGATGTTTCAGAAGAACTCTCGGAGAGACCCATTATTCTGCTTCTCCCAATGCTGGTGTATTCAGCTGCTGCTAATGCTATTGCCTGTTGAACCAAGAGGACACACACACACAGTGAGTCAATTCCAAGAACTGCAAAATGCACCTCTTTACCACAAATTTAATTATACTGTGCATATAATCATGTCCTTCATACGGGAAGTAATGTTTCCTTTGCATCATGATTAGAGAGTGTATAAAATATATGTTTATCACTTCTCCTGCATTGTTAATAAAGCCATATTGTGCTTCATAATTAAACAATTATATACTATTACTATACTTATAATAAAACAATTTTAAATAGTATATGTAAAAGTTTTAACTTTAGATAATTCTAGGACATAAAACTCATATCAACCCATGTGATAAGATAATTCATTTGTATAAGTTGTTCAGGTATACAATATAATTCAATATTATCAATAGATTCATGCACTTCTATAGTTAAATGAAGACAGAATTATTTTAAAATAAAAATTATTACAGAATAATATATCAAGAAAATAAGACACTTTTAGGGATTACCCAGGAAATTCCTGCAATAGCCTAGTGCTAACCCTTTTACAAAAATTAAGGTTTTATTATTAAAAACCCTTCTAAAACCTTCCAACCCTTACAAAATTTGGAATTAAAGATATTGTGAATAAAAATCAAGAATTACTCACAATCCTACATCCCAGGAATAACTGGTGGTAACACGTCTATATATTTTTAATGTATATCTTACATTCAATTTTGTATTCTATGACTTAATATATTATTATATTAACACCTTTTCCTGTCTTAATATTCTTAAAACACATCATCTTATGGTTGAGTTATATTTCAAGACACAAAAATATTATAATCCTCTTAGCCATTTTCTAATTTTTGGAAATTTAAATGCTTTCTGATTTTTAATATTAAAATATTACACTGACCATCTTTCTGCCTAAAAGCTTCTCTGCATTACAGATTACTACCTTCCTCCCAATCGGTTAGATTTCTTGAAGAGATTTTACTAGGTCACACAATCAACTTATGTAAAATATTTGAAATTTTGGTTCTCTTAGTATAAACTTCCTCAAACTTTTCCACTGACGTACCCCTTTGGAGGGAGGAGTAAGGAAAAATTCACAAAAATTTGTGACTTAACCTAAAGTGGCCACAATCATAAGTATGATTTTTTCAACATCTCACATTACCTTAAAATTTTTGCAACTTTAACCAAAACTGATGCCCATTTGCTTTCTACTCCACAGTGTATTTGGTAACTCTAATATCAACATAATTTTCCCTAAGGACATGTGTACAATTGTTACTGTGGGAAAATAACATCATAAATGTTTCGGGACTTTGCTTAATACCATACACACTGAGGAATCATGGGGAACAGGTTTAGGAAAAGAGCTTAGAACATTCTCCATGCTGAAGTGAGCTGATTAAGGGAGAAGGTAGGATGAAGCAGATGTCAACTCTAATGCAATACAGAATTGCTTCCTTTGACCACACCAGAATGAAAATTCAGTTTATATGAAAGAATCCAGGAGAGAAAATCTCCCTGGGAAAGGTTGGACAGAGATCACAGAGGTTCTGTTGTTCCCCTTTGCCTTTTCACTTCTAGGAAGAATTTTAAACCAAATAAAAATACCTCAGCTTCCTCTTGCTCTTTTTTAAGTCGGTCTAGCATCTGCTGAAATTCTAACTCTTTTTGCCTCGCTTCTTCAATGTTTGCCTGGTTCTGTTCTTCATAGGCCATGGCAACAACAGCCAAGATCAAGTTTATTAGATAAAAGGATCCCAGGAAAATCACCACAACAAAGAAGATCATGTAGGTTTTCCCAGCAGCACGCAGGGTCTAGGCAAAAAAGAAAATCATTATTTTAATAACACAAAGGGTTTTTTTTTGGTAAATCATTTCAACTTGAATGGCATATTAAGGCATGGTAAATCAAGCAGTTCTGTATAGTCTCATGCTATCAAAAAATAAAGGAATAAAATTGTATCTTCATGGAAAACAATCAGTATTAAAACACACACTTTTCCAAGACAAAAGATAGAGCAGTGTATTAAACCTGTACCCAAATTAAATATGATTCTAGACTATGATAAGCTTAATAATAACTCTGTATTTTTTCTCCCCTAGTCTGAAAATTACTCAAAAACTAGCTGTTTTTACTCATTTTCAAATTATAGGACTAGATCATTTCTATAGTATCACATTCTGATATATTAAGTACTAATGTTTATGTTACCACAAGGTAGACAGCCTTATTAAATGAACTTATGTATTCAACTTTTACATATTTTTAATTAACACTAAACATTTTTAAATGTAATACATGTTAAAAAATTAAATTGTACCAAAAGATATTAACTGAAAAATGTCTCTTTATCCTATCTCTAATATCAGTTCCCTTTTCTATCAGTATCAGTTGTTACTGAAGTCTTCTTTTGGATAAATTCTTAGTAGTGGAATTCTTAAGTCAACAGGCATATTCATTTTAATTGTCATAGAAACTCCCATGTTAGCCTCACCAGCAGTTCACAGAAATGTGTGAAAAAATATGCTTCCCCATAGCTTAATCAGACAGTATCTTCCTTTTGATCAACTTTTTGATCTTTGTCATTCCAAGAGATGAAAAGTTATATGTCACTCTAGTTTTAATTTGCAGTAAAGGTAAGTATCTTTTTGCATCCTTAAACAGTCATTATATATTATTATATAATAATAATAATAGTAGTCATTATTATATATTATATATTATTATATATATTATATATTATTATATATTATGTATTATTATATATATATTATATATTATTATATTATTATAATAATAGTCATTATTATATTATTATGATAGGATACTGAAAGAGAAACTCCCCAGGTCAGTAGGGGCCCAATATGCTACTGGAGATCAGTGGAGAAATAACTCCAGAAAGAATGAAAGGATGGAGCCAAAACAAAAAGAATACCCAGCTGTGGATGTGTCTGGTGATAGAAGCAAAGTCTGATGCTGTAAAGAGCAATATTGCATAGGAACCTGGAATGTCAGGTCCATGAATCAAGGCAAATTGGAAGTGGTCAAACAAGAGATGGCAAGAGTGAATGTTGACATTCTAGGAATTAGCGAACTAAAATGGACTGGAATGGGTGAATTTAACTCGGATGACCATTATATCTACTACTGTGGGCAGGAATCCCTCAGAAGAAATGGAGTGGCCATCATGGTCAACAAAAGAGTCCGAAATGCAGTACTTGGATGCAATCTCAAAAATGACAGAATGATTTCTGTTCGTTTCCAAGGCAAACCATTCAATGTCACAGTAATCCAAATCTATGCCCCAACCAGTAACGCCGAAGAAGCTGAAGTTGAAAGGTTCTATGAAGAACTACAAGACCTTTTAGAACTAACACCCAAAAAAGATGTCCTTTTCATTATAGGGGACTGGAATGCAAAAGTAGGAAGTCAAGAAACACCTGGAGTAACAGGCAAATTTGGCCTTGGAATACGGAATGAAGCAGGGCAAAGACTAATAGAGTTTTGCCAAGAAAATGCACTGGTCATAGCAAATACCCTCTTCCAACAACACAAGAGAAGACTCTATACATGGACATCACCAGATGGTCAACACCGAAATCAGATCGATTATATTCTTTGCAGCCAAAGATGGAGAAGCTCTATACAATCAGCAAAAACAAGACCAGGAGATGACTGTGGCTCGGACCATGAACTCCTTATTGCCAAATTCAGACTGAAATTGAAGAAAGTAGAGAAAACTACTAGACCATTCCGGTATGACCAAAATCAAATCCCGTATGATTATACAGTGGAAGTGAGAAATAGATTTAAGGGCCTAGATCTGATAGATAGAGTGCCTCATGAACTATGGAATGAGGTTCGTGACATTGTACAGGAGACAGGGATCAAGGCCATCCCCATGGAAAAGAAATGCAAAAAAGCAAAATGGCTGTCTGGGGAGGCCTTATAAATAGCTGTGAAAAGAAGAGAAGCGAAAAGCAAAGGAGAAAAGGAAAGATATAAACATCTAAATGCAGAGTTCCAAAGAACAGCAAGAAGAGATAAGAAAGCCTTCTTCAGTGATCAATGCAAAGAAATAGAGGAAAACAACAGAATGGGAAAGACTAGGGATCTCTTCAAGAAAATCAGAGATACCAAAGGAACATTTCATGCAAAGATGGGCACGATAAAGGACAGAGATGGTGTGGACCTAACAGAAGCAGAAGATATTAAGAAGAGGTGGCAAGAATACACAGAAGAACTGTACAAAAAAGAGCTTCAAGACCTAGACAATCATGATGATGTGATCACTGACCTAGAGCCAGACATCCTGGAATGTGAAGTCAAATGGGCCTTAGAAAGCATCACTACGAACAAAGCTAGTGGAGGTGATGGAATTCCAGTGGAGCTATTCCAAGTCCTGAATGATGATGCTGTGAAAGTGCTACACTCAATATGCCAGCAAATTTGGAAAACTCAGCAGTGGCCACAAGATTGGAAAAGGTCAGTTTTCATCCCAATCCCAAAGAAAGGCAATGCCAAGGAGTGCTCAAACTACCGAACAATTGCACTCATCTCACACGCTAGTAAAGTAATGCTCAAAATTCTCCAAGCCAGGCTTCAGCAATATGTGAACCGTGAACTTCCTGATGTTCAAGCTGGTTTTAGAAAAGGCAGAGGAACCAGAGATCAAATTGCCAACATCCGCTGGATCATGGAAAAAGCAAGAGAGTTCCAGAAAAACATCTATTTCTGCTTTATTGACTATGCCAAAGCCTTTGACTGTGTGGATCACAATAAACTATGGAAAATTCTGAAAGAGATGGGAATACCAGACCACCTGATCTGCCTCTTAAGAAATCTGTATGCAGGTCAGGAAGCAACAGTTAGAACTGGTCATAGAACAACAGACTGGGTTCCAAATAGGAAAAGGAGTACGTCAAGGCTGCATATTGTCACCATGTTTATTTAACTTATATGCAGAGTACATCATGAGAAATGCTGGACTGGAGGAAACACAAGTTGGAATCAAGATTGCCGGGAGAAATATCAATAACCTCAGATATGCAGATGACACCACTCTTATGGCAGAAAGTGAAGAGGGGCTAAAAAGCCTCTTGATGAAAGTGAAAGTGGAGAGTGAAAAGGTTGGCTTAAAGCTCAACATTCAGAAAACGAAGATCATGGCATCTGGTCCCATCACTGCATGGGAAATAGATGGGGAAACAGTGGAAACAGTGTCAGACTTTGTTTTTCTGGGCTCCAAAATCACTGCAGATGGTGACTGTAGCCATGAAATTAAAAGACGCTTACTCCTTGGAAGGAAAGTTATGACCAATCTAGATAGCATATTCAAAAGCAGAGACATTACTTTACCAACAAAGGTTCGCCTAGTCAAGCCTGTGGTCATGTATGGATGTGAGAGCTGGACTGTGAAGAAGGCTGAGCGCCGAAGAATTGATGCTTTTGAACTGTGGTGTTGGAGAAGACTCTTGAGAGTCCCTTGGACTGCAAGAAGATCCAACCAGTCCATTCTGAAGGAGATCAATCCTGGAATTTCTTTAGAAGGAATGATGCTAAAGCTGAAACTCCAGTATTTTGGCCACCTCATGCGAAGAGTTGACTCATTGGAGAAGACTCTGATGCTGGGAGGGATTGAGGGCAGGAGGAGAAGGGGACGACAGAGGATGAGATGGCTGGATGGCATCACTGACTCGATGGATGCAAGTCTGGGTGACCTTCGGGAGCTGGTGATGGACAGGGAGGCCTGGCGTGCTGCGGTTCATGGGGTCGCAAAGAGTCGGACACGACTGAGCGACTGATCTGATCTGATCTGATCTGAAACAGTCATTTGTATATTTCATATTTTTTCCTGTGAAGTTAGATTTCCATATAATTTCTATATTCATTTATAATATTCTCAGAAATGAAACAGACAAAACAGGCCAAAAGAAGAACCTGTGACAGTCTGAGAAAAGTGACTCATTATTTTTTATAATACAAAATTATCATTTTTGGTCTCTTTTCTCTTGAGGTTGAGTGCTGATGACATATAGGTGAAAAGATAGAGCCCACAGTCCCCAGAAGATCACATGTAAGTTGGAGGAGATGGCCATGTGAATGAAGAGTTCCACTACAAGAGATGGATGATGAAACCTGCAGTTGAGTTAGGAGAGGAAAACTTAAGAGTCATGAATTGAGTCTTCCATTCTTATTCTAGTTTGCTCAGGCTGCCATAACAAAATCCTAAAAATTGGGTAGCTTACACAACAGAAGTATATTTTCTCATAGTCCTAGATGAAGAAAATTCAAGATCAAAGTGTTGGCAGGTTTGGTTTTTCCTGAAGCCACCTTCTAAGTCCTTACTTGGCATTTTCCGTATGTGTGTGTGTGTGTGTGTGTGGTGTCTCTCACTCATGTCCTAATGTTTCCTTCTTATAAGAACATTAGATTGGTTTAGAACCTACACAAATGGCCTCATTTTTACTTGTGCTCAGTTGCTTAGTCGTGTCTGACTCTTTGCATGCCCATGGACTGCAGCCTACCAGGCTCCTCTATCCATGGGATTCTCTAGATAAGCACACTAGAGTGGGTTACCATTTCCTTCTCCAGGGGTTCTTCCTGACCCAGGGACTGAACCTGCATCTCCTACACTGGCAAGTGGATTCTTTACCAATGAGCTAACTGGAAAGCCCTTCATTTCAACTTAGTTACCTCTTTAAGGGCCATAACTCTAAACATAGTCATTCTAAGGTACTGGCAGTTAGGACTTCAACATATGAATTTGGGGGAGATACTACTGAGTCCAGAACAAGTGTCCAAGGTAGTTAAAAGACAAAGCATGGTGAGCACAGGAGAGCCTGGCATTTAGAGCACTGTAAGCAGGAAGGCATGTGTGGAAAGCATGGAGTGTATAGCAGTGCTATGAGAAAATGTTATAGGATATTTCTTGCTATTTACCTAGGACCCCATGGGATGCTACATTCACAAAGAGGGAAAGAGATTTGGAGATCAAAAAGCCCAGAAAAGATAAGAAAATAATTTATGATTTAAGAATGATCCATTCTAATAATACTAGAAATAGAACACACAGGACTAATACAATAGAGTTTTCTCCATTCTAATTTGAATACATTAGTTAGCACATACATCAGTTTTTTTGTGGAGTGAATACAATGAATGCTTCTCTTGGCACTCACCTGTTGGTAAAGGTTTTCCCAGTAATCCTGGGTCATTAGCCGAAACAAAGCTAAGAAGGCCCAGCTGAAAGTATCGAAGCTCGTGTAGCCATAGTCAGGATTTCTGCCAATCTTCTTACAGGTGTACCCTTCTGGACACTGACTACATGTGAGAAAGAGTATCACAAGTCAGAGGACCTTTAGGATGCAAGCTGAAGAGGATTACAGAGAAGTCAAAAACTCAAGATTTCCTTTTCAGGGGGACAATATCGAATAATTTTTAAGAACACACTTTTTGAAGTCAGGAAGAAGTGGGTTTCAACCCCATCCCTACTTTTTACTAGTTGCTGACTTTGTCAAATTACTTAAATTCTGCAAGGCCCAGTTTCTTTCTTTCCATGAGACAAGATAATAATACGTACTTCCAAAGGTTAAGGTTGTTTTTAAGTTTAAAAAAGACAATGTATGCAAATTACCTAACCTACTTCCTGTACATAAAAAACATTTGATAAATGGTAGCTGCTATTAGTATCATCATCAACAATCATCAAAACTTGAAAACTTTCACTAGATATCATATAAAAACTCTTATATTCACAAAGATTGATATTAATATACAGGTCTCTACTAAAACTGTTCCCCCAAATTATTCCTGAGGTGTCCTAGAATCAACAACAGTCAACAGATAGCAATTGTATAAGTTCATGGAGATTTATAATTAGACTTTTTGTCCTTTTAAAGTTGGTAGACTGGTATCCACAATGACAGATAAAAGGTGTTTCGATGTGTCTTTGGGAGCAGCAACTTTATCTTGTTTATTTTTATGTTCCCTGTGTACACAGAGTCTGATCAAGGGATCTCTGGGCAGGGAGAGTGCAAGAACAAAGGCCCTACAGCAGAAATAAAGTTGGTGTATGGGAGAAACAGCAGGTACTTACATAAATATGATACCTTAAAATAGCTTTACCCAAGTCCATGGGACCCTTTTGTTTAGAGTGGCCCAACTGTCACTGCATTCTGTCACCCATGAACTACATTCAATGGGAGAATGAGTAGAATTTAGGGATGGAAAGAAAAGTTGATTTTATCACTCTTCTTTCTGGAAACAAGAAAGGCTAGAAACTATCCAAACAACTTTTGGTTGGGTTTTTTGGAAGTAACTTTTTGCTACTTCCTTAAGATATATATGACTGGTATCTTGTTTTAATTCAAGCATACCTACGGCTTGCTTTCAAAAGTACGCATTAACCATGATCATTTTAAAGTCTGGACTCACTGCGGGACAGAATGAGTCAAATAATGTCATGAAATATAAGAAAATAACATATAATCAAAGGTCCTTCCTAGCAAACTGATTGAACTTGCTTTTTCTTTTTTTCAGTCTTTAGACTAAAATTGAAACAAATATTACATACCCTGAATCACTGCTGAAACCACAAAGGAGTGCATCTTTGGATCCCTCCAAGTAATAAAAATATTCTGTTTAGGAAGAAATTGGACAACATCACATTATGGAGTGTAAGCTTTCAGAGTGGCTGAGCAGGTAAGTTAACTAAAACAGATATATTTACAAATACATTCAGGCCCGGTGATAGGCATTCATTTATTTATTTCATTCTTATAAAGTCTCACTCAAAAAATCTTGATAACCTATTATGGGCTAGGCAGTGAATACAATGACAAGCAAGATAAATAAGATCAACAGTTTTATGAAGCTTTATGCTCAGGTAAGGGTGGAGGCTAGGGATGGAGAAGAACGCTTAACAAGTATATAAATAAATATACAAGGGATTTTCACATAGGGGAAGATGCCCTAAAAAAATAAATTAAGAAAGTGTGACAAAATGTGGCCAGGGAACTCTTTTCTAAAGAGATGACATTTAAACTGGGACCTAAATGCTACAGAGAAGCCAGCTACTCAAAGATCCTGATGAAGAGACATCTTGACAGGGTAAAGAGCAGAATAAAACCCTGAGGTAGAAATGAAATTGGTATATGGCCAGCCTAGTTACAGTGTAGTGAGTCGGGGGTACTGTGGTGGCAGAGATGGGCAGGGGCCATGTGGCAAGTCTTCGCATGACATGGAAAGGAGTTTGGATTTTAAGTATGATAGGAAGCAACAGAAGTAGGAAGTAGAGATACGAGACAATGGTGCTGTGGCTGCTTTGTGGACTCTGGACGATAGGAGGGCAAGTGTGGAGGCAGGGATACAAGCTAAGAGACTGCAGTGAGAGGTGACAGGGCTCCAGAGAGTAGCCATGGATATGGAGAGAAGGGGATAGAATAAAGGCGGCAGGATGTGCTGATGTCATGTGTGTGGGATGTGTGGAAGAGAGGGGCACGGGGATGTGTCAACTGGTCAGAGTGCTGCCAGTTACCTGGGATAAGGAAGACTGAGGCAAAGAAATAGGCTGAAGGAAAACCAGGATCTCTGTTTTAGCTGTACTTTGTTTGAAATGATTACTAGGTATTTAATTATATTTGCAAAGTAAGTAAGTGGATGGATACGTCTTAAGGTCAGTGAAAGTATCGACTACAGTCAAGCCAAGGGGATCTGATGAGTGAACCCAGAGAGGAAGTGGAGTAAGCGAGGGGAGGGAAGGAGAAAAGAAGGGAAAGAGCCCCAAGGATTCCAGAAGAGGAAGAACCGGCAAGGCAAAACCACAAGCGAAGGAAATGTATTTTCTGAAATTCTCTCATTGTTTACTCACTAATCAATATCTACTTACGACTTACTAAGTTCTGGAATGTTGAGGACATGGAACTGAAATAAATGCACACTTCCCCCTCTCATTGTACCCTTGGTGCCCATTTTCAGGTGTAAAGGAACTCATAACTCTTCCTTTATTCACTGTAACAAGTTATTCTTAATACAGAGGGCCAATCCAAAAGAACATAGTAAACGTATAAAGGACAAAAAAAACATTTTAATAGGGGCTCAACTTCCTATTTGACTCAAGTCAAAAAAAAAAAAAAAAAAGAGAGATCATTTTTAGAAGCCTCTGGAGCAACAGTAGAACAAAGACTCTGAAGTCAGATGTACTTAAATTTGAATATTGCTTCCACCCTTTCGTATGTAAGTGAATTGTTTTACCACTTTATTATTTGGCTACTGCATTTGTAAACTGTGGATAGGAACACCTACTTCAAAGAGCTGTTGAATAGTACTAATATGATATTGCATGCAAAACACTTAACCCAGTGCCCCACATTTTCTATATAAATACTCAAAGAGCAAGCTCTTATTAAATAACTTTAGGTAAGACTGACCGACTTACACGTCAACGTTTGGCATTATGCGGAAGACACAAATCTTAGAAGACACAAAGCAATAAAGCCTCTTAGTTTGGGGAGAAAATTCTCACACTGTGCTTTAAAAAAAAAAAAAATCCTGAGCCTCAGGGAGGGTGGGCATGGCAGAATGAGGATGGAGGAGGTTATCATATAATTTTTTATCTATAAACCTGAGATTTTTTATTATGGAAAGATTACTTTAGAGTCATCCTTTAAGGTGATATTGATTCATATTGACCAATCACCGAGGAGTTGCTTTATAAAAGTGGGCTCTACAGCTGCCTGTACAGGCATGCTGCAGGGCTAACTATTCAATTCAGCGCATGAATGATGAAAGGGAAAGCAATGGGAAAGCTCACGCTGGTCTGGTGGAACACTTGAAAATAATTCCTAAACAAGTAAACAGTAAAGTATTAAGGTAATTAGCCTCAAGAGAATTTAAGGTTAACATGTAATGGGAGAATGTAATATGAAAAGAAGAATTCCTCTTCTGTTACTCCTAGCCGATGATACATCTCACACTTTTCTGTGGAAATAAAAACCCCTGGGCTTGACTTAATCCTCTTCTGATGAACACTGCAGTCTGCTCCTCCATCTTTCCTCCTGCTTCAATGGTGGAGATGTCTCTCTCCTTTGCTCTTCCACTTTCTCAAGGACTTGCCTCTCCCTACTCTCCTGAATTATTAATCCATATTTTACTACTCATTCCTCTTTAGCGCTAGAAAAATATCTCTATCAAAATCCAACTTAAAAAAAAAATGCCAGCCACTGTCCCTGTTATTCTGATTCCCTTATAGACAAATGTCTTGGAAGAACTGTCTATACATACTGTCCTCTCTTCTTTCTGATATCTTATTCACCCCTGTCACCACCTTAGTCCAACCCTGTACTCCTACCACTCCACTAAAATTTCTGTGTGAAAGTGACTAATGATTTCCATGTTGTTTAAGCTAATGTACATTTCTCCATCCTCATCATCCTTGACCTTAACCTTAATTCTTGATCTTGCAGCATCTTTCAACACAAGCATTCCCTTTTTCTCAATCTACTTTCTTCTCTTGGCATCCTTACTTGTATCTTTGCTTCTTGCTTTACTGGCCACTCTTTCTCTATGTCTTCTTTGGGGTACTCCTCTCTATCTGCCTTCCAGACATTAGGGTTGTGGAGATGAGCAGCTTCTAACCACCAAATTTGTTTTAAAAACCAGATTGCGCATTCTCTACCTAGTTATAAACATCAGGGTTTTTCAGAATGATGTGAGTAGGTGTGTAAATATCTTTTCCTTTTGATGAATACTTCAAAGTATGTATCTCTAAACTAGGCAGTTCCTCTGGTCTCTAGGCTTAAATCTCCAATTGTCTACTTTCTATCTCCATTTGGATGTCCCAGTGACTTCTCAATTTTAACTGGGTAATAGTGACTTTCTCCTATAAACCTGCCCACTCTTCCCTCATTTCCCATTGCCACCTATCCAGTTACTGTGGCCAGAAACCTAGATGAGATCCCCAAGCTCCCCTCTCCTCTTTAATCCATCCATGGGTTATATAGGTCATCTTGAACACACCTTTATCATTTTCTGACTTCTCTCAAGATGAAGTCACAATGTTTTCCTGTTTGGATGACAGAAACAACATTCTATGCTCTTCAATGTTTCAGTCTACCATCCATTCTTGCACAGTGAGCTCTCCATATGGCAAAAGTGATTAAAACCACTGCATTTAAAATCAAAACTCCTTTCCTTGGGCTAAAATATCCTTCATGAAATGACCCCTGCCTTTTCCCTTTACTTTCTCTGTTGCCATTCTGCCTCTCTTTTGCTAAAGTCTAACCATACTGCTGTTTTCCCATTCTTTTTTCTTTCCCATTCTTTAAATACATACTCTTTCAGTCTTAGGGCTTTCCCACAAGCTCTTCCTTCTAACTCAAGGAACAGCCTCCATATACACTTACACTGTGTTATGACTTCTTATCCTTCATATCTCTGCTTAAATGCCACCTCCTCAGAGAAGGCTTCTCATTTAGTTGGTACCTCAGCCCCTGAGATTTACTTTCTTTGCATAGCATTTATTATAACTTATAATATTGTTATTTGTCTATTCCCCTCCCTTTATTCTTTATTCCCCCAAGAGGATAAGCTCTGTGGATACTGAGTCTGAGGCTACCATACTCATTGCTGCAACTCCAGAAACTGGCACAATGCTTAGCTCAAGGAAGCATTCAATAAAGACACGATAAACGAATGCTTGAATAAATATTGCAGTGAGACCAGGCTTCTATGACACAACAAACAGGTGGGACATCAAACTCATATTTAACACAGTAATCTCTACTGTGAAAGTATATTTCAGAGGAAAATCAAGAATAATGTACAGAATTGAGGGAGAAGATGATGGTATAAAATTTCACTCTTAGCTAAGCTGTCATTCACTCACATGTAAATGCAACAAGAGGACACACTGCAAAATCTATGAGCTTTTACTCCTTTCAAAGAAAAATTGCTTATAGCAATTCAAAAATGTTTTAAAAATCACTCAAATCATGAACTCAGGAATGAGACCAAGATTCTGAAAAAAGGACATAGTGATCCTAGTACAAAAAGTCAAGTTTAAGTAAGTGCTGTAAACCAATTCATAAAACAGAATATAAATGTCAGCAATTACCTGTAAGATACATAAATTTTTATGGCATATAAATTAGAAATAAAGTCTTTGGGAAATATATAAAATTTAGGATCATATTAATAAAATCAGAAGCTAAAAAAGTAAATTAAAAAAGGAAAGGAAAATCTGCTAAATTTCTTATCAAATACAGTTAGTAAAAAAATACATTAAAATTTTACTTTGAAAACCTTCAGTTTTCTTGTTTTAGGTTCCTTTTTTTAGTTTTCTTTATTTACTGTTTTTTTCTATATTAGCTAGATTTTATTTGCCTTTATATTTCTCAGTGAGCAGGAAAAATACACTGAGTTAAAAAAAAAAAAAAAAAAGACGCATATGACTCTTTATTATTTAAGGAGAATTAACTCCTGACCTTTACTCCCTGATCCCCTTTTACCTAAAGCACTTATATATCCATTTACCTCTGGATTCAATTATCTATTAACTTTCATGGGTTCTTTGGGTAATATCATATAGACATACTGCAGATGTGAGACAGAAAGTACAATCTTGTTAGACCGCGTTCTCACTCAAACTAATCAACTTTGGTGAAAGAAACTATGGTAGGAGGTAACTGTTAGGAAACATGCAATTTATGCTTTCTGTAATATACTCAAAAATATATTTGTGAATTAAGTAGACTTCTGGGACTGTGTATACATATCATCTGAAATGATACCTACAGAACAAGTTTTGAGGAATTAAACTTCAATGGTCTATTAGCTAGATTGAGGGGAGCCATTAGAAAGCTCTGTGAAACATCATTGGTTATAATAGGAGGATAGAGCTTAACATAATAGGATAAAGCTGAATAAATTTCTCTGCTTATACAAATCTTTAGAAGTATATTGAGACAAATATTTTAATATGTTATAATTGACATTGTACCATGATTAATAATGTTATAAAAATAATACAAGTATAAAAATGTAATTGTATTATTATATAATAAATCATACTATAAAAATGTAAGCATAAACTATACAATAAAACTACAGTATATAAACATATAGTTCATGATGAAATCTAATGGTCAATATCACTAATTTATAGCTAAATTTATTTCTATACAGCCAAATTTATTCTTTTTTATCTTATAGAAATTGAGAATTATGGAACTATCCCAAGTTCTCAATATTAGAACTGCTAGAAAGCTTAAATCCAGGGAAATTTATGAAAATACAACATGATAAAAATTCACACTGTTGCAACTTTCTGTATATTTGAGTGGTTTTGAAATAATTAAAATGAAAGCAACATTTCATTGCCAAAAGAGAACAATGCTCTTAGCCTTATTTCAACCTATTAGCAACTAAGGAGGTATTCTTACTTGCATATTCTTCTTCATCGAGGGTATTCACTATGTTTTCTATTGTTTCATTATTTGCAAGTGAACTCTGCACACATTTATGCTTCAGGTTGCCCATAAAGAGCTGCAGCCCAATCAGGGCAAACACGCTCAGACAGAACACAGTCAGGATCATGACATCTGAGAGCTTTTTCACAGACTGGATCAGGGCCCCCACAATGGTCTTCAGGCCTGAATACAGAGAAGAAAAGGTGTTCAAAATGAAATAAAGTTTCTAAATGAAAAACAAAAGCAAAATACAAGCTTGCCTAGAAATGCATGCACTTTATCAAATCAATGATCTTAAATAACCTAGTTCAAAACAAGTCTACCAGCTCAAAAGGGGGGATCTGCTGTTTTATATATTTTGTTTCTGTATATTGCAAGTAACTAAAAACTTTTAAGTATTTCCAGAGAATAACCAGTCAAAATGAATAATTTGGTTGCTCGAATCATAGCCACACTCAAATAAAAAAATAACTTGTGTCAGTTCAGTAAATGTCTGTCAGACAAACCATCTCTTTATAATGACCAAAACAGAGGCTGAATCACAGGATACAGTGACAACAGTTTTCAGTAAAGAAATGGTTTGTTGAGGAAAGAAAAAAGCATTGTGTCATGCAATCCTCCCCATGCTAGTATTTTTATATCTCTTTTCTTCACTCTAAGAAAAACAGAAAAATAAATTGAAATTTTTATTCCTGGATAAGCAAAATGGAAAATAAACTGTTAAACAGGAGGAAAAATTTCAAGTTGAGATGTGAACCAAATGGCCATCTTCATCCTCTAAGACTCATGCAATTGATTAAACTCAAAGGCTGACTTTTCATAACAATTATGAAAGACATGAGATCAAATTTAATTAAAATTATGTTAAAATTAAGTTTTTATTGATTTTTCCTTCAAAAGATCAAAGTCAGCCCTGGTGTTTAACCCCACTCTCACCTGGAATGACTGAAATTGTTTTCAAAGCTCGGAGAACTCTGAATGTTCTCAACGCTGAGACATTGCCCAGGTCCACAAACTCTGTCACATATCTGAAATAGGGGAATTTATACACAAACACGGTGACAACACACACACACACACACACACAAAGAACAACTCCCAAATAGTTGGAGTTATGAGTGACCTAATGCTTCACACCAGTTACTTCTTACCTGGGATTACAGAAATAGTTTTCAAAGCTCTCAACACTCTGAAAGTTCGAAGAGCTGAAACATTGCCTAGGTTTACAAATTCTGTTAAATACCTGCAGAATTAAATCAGAGTTATTCAGAATTTAGATAGAGTCTATGATACTTACCTGTGCCTTTAATCAAGGTGTTTCCTATGCTTGGAACTTCTTATTTAAATTTATAGTTCTGCAAATCTTTTGCTTCTATCATTACTAATTTAATTTGACTTGAGTCATTTGATGTGAGCAAAATGCAAATATTAAAATGGCTTCATACACTTAAATGCCTAAATAAACGATGAAATGCTTCAATGACTAGACTTCAATATTATGGTAATATCGATAATGTTCTATAAAACACCATCAGCAAATCTTAACAACTGTATGCTAATTAAAAGAAACCAGCCACAAAAGGCCACGTATTTTAAGATTCCACTCATGTGAAATGTCTACATTAGGCAAATCCAGAGACAGAAGATAGATGAGTGTTTTCCAGGGACTTGGGGGAAGAAGGGAAGGAAAGTGACTGCTCTCTGGGATAATCAAAATTTTCTGGAGTTAGAGGGTGGTGATTGTTGCATAACTTTATGAACATACTTTAAAAAAGATAAAGTTTATGGCATGTAACTTATACTCAATAAAAAAGGAGCCCCCTGAGAAGATACAGCCTTCTTTGACACAGTATTATCTTAGCAGGTGGTGGGTGGACCTACAGTAGTCATGGATGAAGGACAAAGAGGTGGGGCAGGTGTACAGAATTGGAGGCTAGAAATCTCAAGACCCTTTCGTATTGTCTAAATCCCTCCAATGAACACGTATTACTTTTACAATTCAAAATGACAGAGGGAAAATATTGCATTTAGGTTTGAGATTTTAAAACTCAAGAAATGTTCTGACAAATATAGTTAGGAAAAGAGCAGCAATATAAATAAGCTAAAATTATATCTTAATGTGATATTTTTCCCATGAAAATAAACTGTGGATGCCCATGTAATATATACACAATGCATTAATGTTAGGTTCAGTATGCAGTGACAGTCCTTATGAAAAGATTTGCTTCTATATGTTATTAGTTCTTGAATAATATACATTAATAGAAAGAGCACCATGCTAATAATAAATGCCTGAGTTTTCTCTGTATCTCTTTTTTGGTTTTATCAGATATTCAATAGGAACTTGGGAAAAGTGTGACTCTAACTGGCACCACATATGCTATCCATCCACATGCTGAGCACAGAGGAAGAGCCTCTATTATAATGATATCATATATACACGTTTGAGTGGGAAATGCTCTTTCTGAAAAATTATTACCATTTTTTGATGACTAGTTTCCATGTAGTATCTTTTAAATCAAACTATTATATGCAGGAAAAGTCTGATCCCAAAGTTCTATTCTCACTGGGATACTGTGTTGTCTGAGATTTTCATGAGTTTGGAGTTTCAAAAAATAAATACTTACGCAAAGACAATGACTATGAAATCAAGCCAGTTCCATGGGTCACGAAGAAAAGTGAATTCTCCTACACAGAATCCTCTTGCAAGGATTTTCACAAGTGACTCAAAAGTATATATTCCAGTAAAAGTGTACCTAGGTAAAAGAGTCCATTGTGATATTAATCCATTGTGAAAAGAATATGGTACCAGGTAAGTCTTTATAATTATTTTTCTCAGATCAACCAAAGGAAGACACTGATTAGAGTATAGCTGATGATTAAGGGGCCCATTCTAACTATTAGAATAAATTACAATTACGATCTTTCCAGAAAATCTTGAAATGTATATGTCAGAAACACTCCCAGAAAATAGAGGTATTTTAAATTTACTAAGAACACAGGTATGAGATCTGCCTAGAAAATTCCTGTATTGTTCCTATCTGAAATACATCCAAGGACAAGAGATACGTGACATGTCTAAGAACAGGCAGGGCATATGATAAGATCTTTTTTTCTAGAAAAGACTGTAACATGTATTATTCTTTTCTAATGTTAACAGGTTAATAAAGGAGAAAAAACTAATTGAAAGTAAAGTAACCATAGAACATGGGAAGATAATCACCACAATTTTTATACATGCAATAACTTCCTGGTATGAAAAAGGAAGGATAACAACAACCATAGTAAGACTATATTAAAATGTACTTATACCCACTTACTCTACATTCTTGGTCCAGTCTGGAGGATTACTCATGGTCATAAATATGCAGTTCGTCAGAATAGTGCACATGATAAGCATGCTGAATGCGGTAGCTTAGAGTCAAGGAATATGATCAAAGAACACATAGTAACTTTGAATATCTGATAATGACATTTGTTGAAATGCTGACAATTTTTCCTTAGAAAATAATTCTAAGAGTCTATAGACTTAAAAAAAAAAAAAACCTCTCTGAACAAAAGAGTAATGGATAAAAGCAATTTATCCTAAAATACTAAAATTGCCATGATGGTGATGATATAATGAACGCATGCATGCATGCTAAGTCACTTCAGTCATGTCCAACTCCTTGCAAACCTATGGACTGTAGCTCACCAGGCTCCTCTGTCCATGGAGTTCTCCAGGCAAGAAAAGTGGAGTGGATTGCCATGTCCTCCTCCAGGGGATGTTCCTGACCCAGGGATCAAACCTGCATCTCTTATGTCTCTTGCATTAGCTGGTGAGTTCTTTACCACTAGCACCACCTGGGAAGCCCAAAATTGCCATACTCCCAATCTATTCAGAGATCTACACCAAATTATATTGAGATTGATAAACCTGAGTCTTTTTAGGTAGAAAAGAAATAAAACTCTATATTTAAATAAAATAGCCAAAAACTACATTTTAAAGAACCACTGTAAATAAGCATTTTAAAAAGGATATGCATGTACTAAAATCTTAATAGATATTCTTCTGAGAGGACTGAAAGGAGAGAGCATGTACAAAGCAGGTGTGGCATTGAAACGGAAGATTGCTTTCCCTTTGTTCAACACTATGAAAGTCTGCAGGACCAAAAGAAAACAGTATGAATTTAAATTCCAAAATTTCAATCTAGTACATTAATATCCGCAGTTTACCTCTGCATGTGGTCGAGTCATATTAAAGAAACACTGCCATCAGACTCAAGCAGTGTGGTTCCAAAGCCATTGAGGGAGATATTCACGTCATGTTAGCCAATGAACTCCAAGTCCATTGTCCATTTCTTCAATAAAGTAAGAAGTGAGCCATTTATGGGTATGTATTATTTACAGCTTTCAAAATGCAGTGTTCTCTTTTTCATATCCCTTAACATTCAAATCAGTAACAATAACTTGTGGCCACTGGAATTATTTTAAATACAACTTCCTTGTATCATTACATTGCATTTTCTGCAAACCAAATAGCAAACAGCTATCCCTGATTTTTATCATGTTGCTTTGAGAATTGTAATACTTCCTGGCTATTGTCAGGGTTAGTAGCAAATGCTCTAAAATATGAGTTTTCAAAATATTTTCATGAATTTAAGCAACATTAGAATTGAAAGAATCGTATTACTCAATTTGATTTTATTTTACATATAATACTAATAACAGCTAAAATAAAAGAATACAAATTAAAGAACTTGCTGCTATTATCCATGGTAATTTTTTGAAATGTAAATAGAACCATTTAAAAAATATGTAACCATTGAATAATGAGTTACATTCTCCATGGCTTTGGTATTTAGTTGAAAAATTTAAAAACCAAACAAATAAACAGTAATAACAAAACATTAAAACAACAACAATTAAACAAAACATTAAAACAACCTAAGGAATTGGCTTGGAAACCAGAAAGACTTAAGTTCAAAGCCTGCTCTTATCTGTGGCTGACAAGCAAATTCCTCATGCTATCTATTAACAGAAGACACTGATTTTTGGTCTTTTTGATGTTGATTCTGAATTTTACATATGTTTATGAGTAGTTAACATATGTAATAAATATTTTTCACCAAATTTTAGAGATATAACTTTGGGTAATCTTGCTTTTGTATGTGGCAGTGTTCCTGAGAAAACAAACGAGAACTATCTTAGGTCAACTTTTTATACTCCTGGTCTCTCATACTATACCAGTTACATTAAAACATAATTGAACATAAAGTTCACTGTTATATTGAAAATTAGTTTTAAAATCAATACCTCATGTTTGAGTACAATTACTGCTTTCTTAAATCTCAATACACTGTGCTTTTTAAAATTCATTCATCTAATATTTTCTACAATTGTCTCGTGAACTTGAGTGTGTGCTAAGTCGCTTCACTTTTGTCAACTCTTTGCAGACCTTTAGATTGTAGCCTGCCAGGTTTCTCTGTCCATGGGATTTTCCAAGCAAGAATACTCAAGTTGGTTGCCATGCCCTCCTCCAGGGGATCTTCCTGAAGCAGGGATCAAACCAGTGTTTCTTAAGTCTCTCCTGCATTGATCAGATCAGATCAGATCAGATCAGTCGCTCAGTCGTGTCCAACTCTTTGCAACCCCATGAACTGCAGCACGCCAGGCCTCCCTGTCCATCACCAACTCCCGGAGGTCACTCAGACCCATATTCATCGAGTCAGTGATGCCATCCAGCCATCTCATCCTCTCTCGTTCCCTTCTCCTCCTGCCCTCAATCCCTCCCAGCATCAGAGTCTTCTCCAATGAGTCAACTCTTCGCATGAGGTGGCCAAAATACTGGAGTTTCAGCTTTAGCATCATTCCTTCCAAAGAAATCCCAGGGCTGATCTCCTTCAGAATGGACTGGTTGGATCTCCTTGCAGTCCAAGGGACTCTCAAGAGTCTTCTCCAACACCACAGTTCAAAAGCATCAATTCTTCGGCGCTCAGCCTTCTTCACAGTCCAGCTCTCACATCCATACATGACCACAGGAAAGATCGTAGCCTTGACTAGGCGAACCTTTGTTGCTTGCATTGATAGACAAGCTCTTTTTTTTTTTTTTTTTTAACCACTAGTGCCACCTGGGAGCAACTATGGCATAAGAGATAGTGAAACGAATTTGAACATAAGTGAGGCCTGAATTTTGCATTCAAGAGGTTTCAGAGAAAAGTGATTAAGAGCACAGTAACTCTAATGCAGGGCTTCCTTGGTGGCTCAGAAAGTAAAGAATCCACTTGCAACACGGGAGACCTGGGTTCGATCCCTAGGTTGGGAAGATTCCCTGGAGGAGGGCATGGCAGCCCCTCCTGTATTCTTGCCTAGAGAATCCCCATGGACAGAGAAGCCTGGCAGGCTACAGTCCATGGGGCCACAAAGAGTCAGACACAACTGAGGGACTAAGCAGACAGCACAACTCTAATACAGGCATGACATGACAGGTATCATGCAGAGAAATACAAATGGCAGAGCATGAGAGTAAGAAGGGAGCAGGGTCTTATGTCTATTGGAATAATCAGGGAGGCTTCATGAAACAGAAGTTATCTGAGCTAACATGAAAATATTACTGCCTCAACTTGGCAAGATCAAGTTAACTTGTACTTGAAATTAAAAAAAAAAAAAAAGACTTGGCTTACTATTTTTAAATTCAAATTCCCAATTTTCATTTACATTAAAAACTTCTTTAGGGTTGTCTGGATTTATACATAGCCGCTAGTTAATTACAGATGGGAAAACAGATATGAAATTTTGAGTAGCAGAATGAGTATCCCTAGAAAACTCTAAATTTCTGCTAGCAAATGCACAGATGTCAATGTCTGAATAAATTATTTTAATATGGCTTACTTATGTAATAATTTTTTGAACATAAAATTGGAGAATTATGAACTTATGAGTATAAGCTTTGGAGTTGGACAGATAGTATTTTAAATACTTGATCTACCATTTCACAACTTGAGAGCTAGCACTCAGTGTCTGTGAAGCTTTTAAATTCTGGTACATTGTAAATTCTTGGTAAATGTTGGGAACATGTATGCATGCTAAGTGACTTCAGTGGTGTCTGACTCTGTGTGACCCTATAGACTGCAGCTCACCCGGCATGGGATTCTCCAGGCAAGAATATGGGGTGGGTTGCCATGCCCTTCTCCAGGGAATCTTCCCACTCCAGGAATCAAACCCGCATCTCTTATGTCTCCTGTATTGGCAGGTGAGTTCTTTACCACTAGGGCCACCTGGGAAGCCACTTAATATATTCATCATATATGAAAATGAAGCCCTAACCTCTACATACCTCTACATTAATTTATTAAATGTTCTTTTTTTTTTTTTTTAATAAAGCACTGATCATTGCACTCAAGCATAAGTTAAAATCTGAACCTAAGTCAAATCAGGAGTCATTAAGATTTTTAATCCAAGCAATGATTATAGTGTAGCAGAAATAAAGTTCTCATCTATTAGTGTGAATAACTTGAAACATTAAAGATTCAATCCACATGAAAGTCAACCCTGAAGTTGCAAGGGGAAGTCCAAACTATTTTAACCAAGAATGACTGAGGAACTAGGACACAGCACGGAAAGTTGATCATTTAAAGCTCCAAACCAAAAAATAAAAATAAGAAGATTCAATAAGTCCTTTGGGTATTTATTTATCTGTTAAGAAAGGGCCATGAAAAATAGATTACTTAGTCTGACTTAGCTCTACCTAAGTATTATATTCTGATGCAGATGTGCGTTGGGCTTTTAACATGGTTGGTGTCACATCTGAAAGGAGCTGGTGCCAAAGCGAGGGACTGGAGTCCCACTCCAAATATTCTCTATTACATTAGTCTATCCCAGAGCTAAAATGATTCCATTTTTCATCCTCCAAATGCAAATATTTTCTTCTTACCTCCCAAGTCACTTTAAGCCAATATTAGTTTAGGTCACTGAACTGGGATTTACTCCAGAAAGATTTTTTCCTCCTTAAAGGAGGCTGGTTAAATTACATCCAGGTCTTCTCTGGAAATGGGAAATGCAGGAGCCAGACATTTTTAGGATGAAGTAATATCAATAAGTAAAATGAGAAAGCATTTTTAATTTTGCCTATTTCATTATTTATCCACGCATTGTTTCATTCATTTTTGTAAAGTTTGAGCACTGCAGTTGCTATACAACAAAAGCAAAACTAAACTAAGAGATGCCGGACATCTCAGTAGGGAGTCAAATCAACTTGAACTAAAAACTCGAGGATGGAATTTACGAGTGTTTATGTAACATTTTGTGAGTTAATTCATTTCCTCAAATCCTTTATTAATTCCTATCTCCCCAGGTTGTGGTGAATATGTTGCTAATTTGTATGAAAAATCCAGTGTCTGTCACAGAGACCCTGAAAACGTGTTAGCTTTCTTTTCTCCTGTGTCGGAGTACTGATGGGTGAGTAAGAATGCTGGGTATTATTTCAAAGGCTTCTCAGGTATTCTGCTTGCTTGACATGCTGCCGGTTTGTTGACATGATGATTTTAATATGAGGCAAAAAATTATGCATTGTTATTCAGAGCAACTCTCCTGAAGTAGATGTGTTTATACCATCAAAATTAAGTTCATCACATTTTCTATTTCACAAGACATTTCAGTGTTCCTTATTTTGTCTGCTAGCTATCTTATCAAGAAATGTGCCCTTTTATTTATATCTTAAATAAAATAACTTTTAAATGGACTTTATCCTGCCTTTCTTGACCTCTTGACGGTAAGTCTGCAGGCGCTGGGTAGCAAAGCGTTGTTGGGAGAAAGTTAGGGAACCTGCTGATTCTGATTTTATCCTGTACTGTCTCTTCTTTGTCAAGTTCAATTTGGTTGTATCTGCTACTGTCTCAAAAATAACAGTAACCTCCTTCTCATTTTCTTGGTAGAATTATCTTTACAGCAGTTGTTTCAAACTCTCCCATTTCCTTGTTCCCAAGACTGACTCTCAAAGGAAACCTTCCACTCCTGTAGTATGGAAAATATTGACAGTATTTAACGTGCATTTCCTCAGATGTCCCTACATTTACTTCAACATATCTTAAATTCATCGTATTTGCCCTCTAAGGCTCATGCAGTAAGGCTTCTCTCTACTTTTCTGCAGTTTTCTAAAGCAAATTCAAGCCGACTTGTGGTTTATTCCTTGTCTGTCAAGATCAGCAACTAACTACTTTACTCAACCTTCTGTATTTTCCTCTCTGGGAATAATTTTTCTCCACTTTTAAACACGCTATTTATACCCTATGTCAAAAAGGTTTTCAAGGGACCTCCCTGGTGGTCCAGTGGTTGAGAATATGCCTACCAATGCAAGGCGACGTGAGTCTGATACCTGGTCTGGAAGGTTCCACGTGCCATGGGACAGCTAAGCCTGTGTGCCACGACTACTGAAGCCCATGCTCTACAGCAAGAGAAGCCACTGCAATGAGAAGCCCACACACTACAACTACAGACTAGCCCTTCCTCCCCACAACGAGAGAAAGCCTGCCCACAGCAAGGAAGGCCTAGCACAGCCAAAAATAAATACTAAAAAAACTGTAACTGCAACGTTCCATTATTTTTTAAAAAAAGTTTTCAATTTTTCTGTTGCCTTAAATGACCATCTTTCTGATGGAAATTTCTCAAACTTCCTCTTTTCACTTGCTGTCCACCACTATCTTGCTTTTTTAAAAAAATGAACAGAGTATAGTTAATTACAATGTTGTATTAGTTTCAGGCATACAGCAAAGTGAATCAGTTATACATATATCCTCTCTCTCTTTTTTTTAAGATTCTTTTCCCATAATAGGCCATTACAGAGTTTTGAGCAGAATTACCACTCTCTTGCTTTGATTTCCATCAACATAATCTGCTTGCAAGAAAGTTACCACCTCATCCTCCTTGTTCATTCCAATAGTCTTTATCTAGCCTCCAGCTTCCGAGTAATTTTATGAGATATTCTCTTTCCTTTTTTTTTTGAATAGTGGAAAATTTTCTGATTTATGTCTGACCTCTCTGACCATCTCAGATTCTCCATTCTCTCCAACCCCCTAAATGAGTGGCTCTCGAAACCCTATAATTAGTTAAGTGATTTTATATATTCCCACGGATTCAACTGACACGTCCATGCAAATGCATTCTGGATGTCTACCCAGGTCTTACTTCTCACATTGACAGTTATTTTGTTTCTATGAGGATGCACTTATGTCATGTCTAAAGGGCAGAACATGATACTGAACACTATTTAAAAAAATCAAAATAGTATGTCAGTGACAGAATCAGTTTTGATGAAAAATTAGAAAAAGTACATATTCTGAAATATCCTACATATGCATTTTTAACTAAACATGTTTTCATGATGTAGTTTTTCACTACATTTCTCTTAATCTCAGTATCTGTTTGTGTAAAAGAGGTAAAGAGAGACTGCACCATTGCAGGTACAATAAACTCACTTTTTTGTCTGCGTAGTAAGGGTCCAAGTCCTCCAGGGGCTCTGACACCATGCCCGGAGGAATGTCCCCATAGATGAAGGGCAGCTGTTTGCCTGCTTCCAAGTCACTGCTTGGCTTTGGCCCTTCTTCGTCATCATCTTTCTTTTCTTCTTTGGGTTCCTTTGCTTTTCCTTCAGCAATACGTTGTTCAATGAGGGCAAGAGACTGTTTTGTGAAGAAGACAAAGCTCTGAGGTCCCGGGGGAGGCAACATTGCCATCTTTTCATCCTGTATGTTTTATTTCCCCTTCAACTCCTTACATAAGAGGCCTAAGGAGAAATAAAGAAAGCCTTAATTGTTTGCCAGTCAAGAATGACACTTAACAAATAATAATAGTAATTATATTTATAATAATTATAGTAATAACATACTGTATTATAATAGTATATATATAGTAATAATATACTATAATATAATAATTATAGTAATAATAAAAAACAGATTCTGGTTTCAATTGCAAGACGTAATGTGTTCACATAATTACCATCATGTTGAATGGGCACTTACTAAGTGACTACCATGTACATGACTTATTTTCTATGCCCTATAATGAACTTTATTTAAGAACTTGAACTTCGTACTTCACGGATCTTAGTGACAACTTAATTAAAAATGCTTAATTCGCTTTTCTTTTCATCTGTGCTTACTCTTAGTGCAATTCAACGTCTCTTGTTTAAAAATCTTTGTGATAGGACTTCTGACAGCACCATTTCCCAGTTCTCCTCTTTCCGCATCACCTGATCCTATTCTGTCTGACATACTCATAGTCTCTGCTTCTCTCTCTTAAACTCATTTCTATAAAATGAAGTGGTGGAAGATTGTTTTACTATTTCACACATTTAGATTTTCTTACAATAAATACATGGGCTTCCCTGGTAGCTCAGATGGTAAAGAATCTGCCTATAATGTAGGAGACTGGGTTTGATCCCTAGGTCAGGAAGATTCCCTGGAGAAGGGAATGGCAACCCACTCCACTATTCTTGCCTAAAGAATTTCATGGACAGAGGAGCCTGGCAGGGTACAGTCCATGGGGTTCCAAAGAGTCAGACATGACTGAGCGACTAATACACACACACACACACACAATAAATATATGCCCTTTTACAAATCAGAAAACATTTTTTCATTTTGAATTAAAAATGATTTGGGGAAAGGTTTTATAAGAACAAAGAAGATAAAAGGAATTTTGGAAATGTTTGGGGAAAGATTCAATTTTTAAAGTTAAAAAAAAAACTATGATAGGCACTCAAATTATGACTTCCTTAATTGACTTACATGTATATACAAAACACTACAAAAAGTGCAGGAAAGAAAAATTTAAAAATTATATATTATTATTTTGGAATATTCTAAATAAAAGAGCATAAAATTAACAGTTCTTATTTTAAAAATGATAGGCACATTATTTCATTGAGTCAAGGTAACTTCATAAGTCCTCCACTGGGAAATAAAAATGAGTCCTTCTGCATCAGGATTGCCTGAGTATTGGGATACATCAACTTCTAGTATGTCAACCTGCTGTGAACAGCTTGAAAGATTGTGCATTAAGTGATATCTTGATACACAAAGGGAGGATGAGATAAGAGAAGCCATGGTCTGCTGTTTTATTTTCCATTGTGAAATGTAAAAATTAAGCAAATCACAATAGTGACAACTCAGGTTATATAGATTCAGAAAAAGAAGTGAAAAGAAGCTGAACCTAATTATTCTTTCTTTTACAGATTTCTCCGCTTCCCATGTTAAACAAAATCAACTAGTTATGTTTAGAGCAAAACGGATGATTCTCCTTTAGCTACTTGAGCACAGTATAAGAATAACAACCCTTATCAGTAAGTAGTAGTGTTAGTCGCTCAGTCGTGTCCAGTTGTTTGCAACACCACGGACTGTAGCCCACCAGTATCCACTATCCATGGAATTCTCCAGGCAAGAATACTGGAGTGGATTGCCATTCCCTTCTACAAGGATCTTCCTGACCCAGGGATAGAGCCTGGGTCTCCTGCATTGCAGGCAGATTTTTTATTCTCTGAGCCACCAAGGAAGCCCTTATCAGAAATCTATGCATTTTTTAAAGGTGGAAAACCAGTTTAAAAACAACATAAAAATAATCATTTTGCAATGCAAATTTATGTAAAAACTTATAAAGCAAATTTAGCTTTTCTGAAAAATAACCTTTTTATGTTTTATCACACAGCTCAGTCAGTAAAGAATATGCCTGCAATGCAGGAGACCTAGGCTCGATCCCTGCGTCAGGAAGATTCCCTGGCAGGCTACAGTCCATTAGGTTACAAGAGTTGGACACAACTTAGCAACTAAACCACCACACACTTGAATCTGGGTTTTGCCATGGCAATGTCTTATCATATTTCTTTTTAATTCTGCTAACTCATATTCATTTAAAATAATTTTACCAAATAGTTAATCTGGGCATGTTTCTGTATCAGATATATAGAGCTGTGAGAGTAAGGAGAAAACACAGCTTCTGTGTTTATGAAACTTCTAAAAAGGAATACCAATTGAACCGAATCATACAGACTAACCTGGTTTGACCATAGTAAAGGAGAATACAATTAGTTTAACTCACATTCTCTTTTTATATCTTGAATGTAGAAACAAAGATAGAGAAATCAAGTGTGTATCAGGAGAGAGGGTACCATATGTAAGAGGAAGTAGTGAATTCTCTGATTTAAGAACAAAATTTCAAACATTTCTGACGAATTCCAGGACTCTTTTAGTATCCTCTCCAAATATGCAGAACCAAAACCCTCTTATAAATAGTAGATATATAGCAATCATTCATGGGAAAGAACATGCTGAAAGCCATGCAATGGCATAATTAGAAATAAGAACATATCTCTACCTGGATTCAGAATTACAGAATTTTATAATTATGGAAAATAAAAAAGTCAGTCTATTCTGCTGGCCACAAGCAGCTAATAATATTGCTTTTGAATAAAATTTGAACAGTTAATGACTACATGTTTGCTGGCTTTCCTGGGTTTTAAAGTATTTGACTAAGATTATTTACTTCATTGGACTTCTCAGGGGTACTGGTGGTAAACAACCCACCTGCCAATGCAGGAGTTGTAAGAGATGTGGATTCAGTCCCTGGGTTAGGAATATCCCCTGGAGGAGGGTATGGCAACCCACTCCAGTTGCCTGGAGAATCCTATGGACAGAGGAGCCTGGTGGGCTACAATCCAAAGGATTGCAAAGAGTTGGACATGACTGAAGTGACTTAGCATGCACGCATTCATTTACTCCATTGTTCCTACATATTCAAACCAGTAAGAAGAAACATTTATTTTGATGGAAACTAAAGCTGAGGTGTTTTTTTTTTTTTTTTTTTTAAGAAAATAGTGAAAGACAAGTAATATCTCAAAGTGTACATTCAAAAGCAGGCCAGGGTGACTCATGAGAGAATGAATCATGACTCATCATTTCACTACTAGGTAAGTACTCAAAAGAATTTAAAACATGTCCCCATTAAACTTGTACATGAATGTGCATAGCAGCATTATTCTTAATAGCCAAATAGTGGAAACAATCCAAATGTCTGTCAACTGACAAAATGCAGTGTATCCACATAATGGAATATTACATGAAAATAAAAATTAGCAAAATATAGACACATGTTACAACACAGATGAACCCTGAAAACCCCATGAATGTAGCCAGATCCAAAAGGCAAAAGGCTGGATGGCTCCATCCGTGTGAAATGTCCAGAATAGTTATATCCTCAGAGACAAAAAGAACATTACTGTTGCCAGAGGCTAGCAGGAGGGATAGTGAGAAATGACCATTAATGGTGATGGGGTTAATGGTTAATAGGAATGAAGTTTCTCAGAGAGATGAAAAAAATTCTAAAATTAGATAACGCAATGATTGTGCGACTCTGTAACTATGCTATAAATCACTGAATTTACACTTTAAAGGATGATTTTTATGATATGTAAGCTGCTGCTGCTGCTAAGTGACTTCAGTCGTGTCTGACTGTGTGTGACCCCATAGACGGCAGCCCATCAGGCTCCCCGGTCCCTGGGATTCTCCAGGCAAGAACACTGGAGTGGATTGCCATTTCCTTCTCCAATGCAGGAAAGTGAAAAGTGAAAGTGAAGTCACTCAGTCGTGTCCTACCCTCAGCGACCCCATGGACTGCAGCCTTCCAGACTCCTCCATCCATGGGATTTTCCAGGCAGGAGTACTGGAGTGGGGTGCCATTGCCTTCTCCCAATATGTAAGCTACACCTCCATAAAACTATTGTAAACAATTTCTAAGAAAACTGAATCATGAAATCCACAAAAACTGTCCTACGTCAAGAAAAGAGGTTTAGAAAATGGAAACAAATGCACACGTTCAACACCAATCTCTGCATAAGTCTCTATGGTCTCAGTATAAACACAGAATATCTTTTGGTGTAAGATTAATTTAGGAAAAGCTATGATTTAGTTTTAGCACTTGAAGGTCAAGCCTGGTACAATTTATAAAACTGTGGTCACAAATCACTTGGTTCTAGAAGTTAGTAGCCTTTTGGAAACTGTACTACCTCTCTCTGAGAAACAAGGTGGTGAGTGTAGTTGCCATTTGGGTTTAGGAGATTCCTTAACACTTCTAGAAATCATAGAGGTAAGGAGGGGTTACTTGTCCTGATTGACTTTAAGTGTACATATACTTGGTCTCCTGCGGGAAGAGATCGCTGAAGAGCTGGTATTTCTGTACATCTGACATTCAAATGGAGGTGTCACATCTTTCAAGAATTATTTGACAGAAATTCCAGTAAGTAGATGTCATGACCTCAGACATCCAATACTTTTCCAATATTGTTATTTTCTTTTTCCCTGTTTTTACTTGTCCTCACTCTCTATTCATGCACATTCTCAACATACAGTTTACAAGTCACTAAAGTATATGCAAACAGTGAGGGTGGTGGGTGATTCAAGTCAGTGGTACCACAATTTTAGATACTTTCTTCAAACTAAATTGAAGGAAGACGCTAAGCCCTTGCTTAATATGAGGGTCTTGAAAAAAGTGAGTTAAAAAAAAAAGTAAGTTAAAGAGCTTTGGGTCAGATTCCATAATCATCCTCTAGTTTGGTGAATAGAGGGGAAATCACAGCCTCCTATCTGGATGATGGGAAAAATAATGTGTACAAATTTTTGAGGGTAATTTTTTGCAATATCTATCAAAAACCTTAAATATATTGATTCATTTTTATTGCCAAATAACTTCCCTTCTAAGAAAGTAGCCAAGAGCAATAATCTCAGATGTCTTTAAGCATTTATGAAGATATTTACTGCAATATTTTTATAATATCGAAAAAGTGTAATCAATCCAAAAGTCTAACTGTCAGGGTTTCATTAAATGAAAAATGAATATATAATAGGAAACTAAGTGGCATCTAAAGAGTGCTTTTAAAGATTATTTAATATATTTTATAAATCTTATAAAAATAACAGAATATGTGGTACACAAACAAAAACATATACTTACTTTCATCTCAATTTTTTAAAATGTATTGAAATTATGAAATGAAATGTACTGTATATTTAAGGAATGGTATTCCTAGCTGAAGGATTAGGAGTTATTTACTAATTTATTTATATTTTTTCAAATTTTAACATTAAAAATGTCATACTTTTTTATCAAAAAATGTACTTAAAAAAGAAGCACTAAAATTTATTTGACCTCTGATGGCCCAGAAAAGTAAAGTCTGACACTGTTTCCACTGTTTCCCCATCTATTTCCCATGTAGTGATGGGACCAGATGCCATGATCTTCGTTTTCTGAATGTTGAGCTTTAAGCCAACCTTTTCACTCTCCACTTTCACTTTCATCAAGAGGCTTTTGAGTTCCTCTTCACTTTCTGCCATAAGGGTGGTGTCATCTGCATATCTGAGGTTATTGATATTTCTCCCAGCAATCTTGATTCCAACTTGTGTTTCTTCCAGTCCAGTATTTCTCATGATGTACTCTGCATATAAGTTAAATAAACATGGTGACAATATACAGCCTTGACGTACTCCTTTTCCTATTTGGAACCAGTCTGTTGTTCCATGTCCAGTTCTAACTGTTGCTTCTGGACCTGCATACAGATTTCTCAAGAGGCAGATCAGGTGGTCTGGTATTCCCATCTCTTTCAGAATTTTCCACAGTTTATTGTGATCCACACAGTCAAAGGCTTTGGCATAGTCAATAAAGCAGAAATAGATGTTTTTCTGGAACTCTCTTGCTTTTTCCATGATCCAGCGGATGTTGGCAATTTGATCTCTGGTTCCTCTGTCTTTTCTAAAACCAGCTTGAACATCAGGAAGTTCACGGTTCACATATTGCTGAAGCCTGGCTTGGAGAATTTTGAGCATTACTTTACTAGTGTGTGAGATGAGTGCAATTGTGCGGTAGTTTGAGCACTCTTTGGCATTGCCCTTCTTTGGGATTAGGATGAAAACTGACCTTTTCCAATCTTGTGGCCACTGCTGAGTTTTCCAAATTTGCTGGCATATTGAGCATGGCACTTTCACAGCATCATTTTTCAGGATTTGAAATAGCTCCACTGGAATTCCATCATCTCCACTAGCTTTGTTCGTAGTGATGTTTTCTAAGGCCCACTTGACTTCACATTCCAGGATGTCTGGCTCTAGGTCAGTGATCACACCATCATGATTATCTGGGTCGTGAAGCTCTTTTTTGTACAGTTCTTCTGTGTATTCTTGCCACCTCTTCTTAATATCTTTTGCTTCTGTTAGGTCCATACCATTTCTGTCCTTTATCGAGCCCATTTTTGCATGAAATGTTCCTTTGGTATCTCTGATTTTCTTGAAGAGATCCCTAGTCTTTCCCATTCTGTTGTTTTCCTCTATTTCTTTGCATTGATCACTGAAGAAGGCTTTCTTATCTCTTCTTGCTATTCTTTGGAACTCTGCATTCAGATGTTTATATCTTTCCTTTTCTCCTTTGCTTTTCACTTCTCTTCTTTTCACAGCTATTTGCAAGGCCTCCCCAGACAGCCATTTTGCTTTTTTGCATTTCTTTTCCATGGGGATGGTCTTGATCCCTGTCTCCTGTACAATGTCACGAACCTCATTCCATAGTTCATCAGGCACTCTTATCTATCAGATCTAGGCCCTTAAATCTATTTCTCACTTCCACTATATAATCATAAGGGATTTGATTTAGGTCATACCTGAATGGTCTAGTGGTTTTCCCTACTTTCTTCAATTTCAGTCTGAATTTGGCAATAAGGAGTTCATGGTCCGAGCCACAGTCAGCTCCTGGTCTTGTTTTTGCTGATTGTATAGAGCTTCTCCATCTTTGGCTGCAAAGAATATAATCGATCTGATTCGGGGTTGACCATCTGGTGATGTCCATGTATAGAGTCTTCTCTTGTGTTGTTGGAAGAGGGTATTTGCTATGACCAGTGCATTTTCTTGTGTCCATATTCATTTTAGGTGAAAGCAGAGTGGAGTCTGGGGAAAGTTGGATTCTTCTTCTTGCTCATCTATCCTAAAATGAAGCCAGTCTATCAGCTCATCAGATACATATGCTATGCTATGCTATCCTAAGTCACTTCAGTCATGTCCGACTCTGTGTGACCCCATAGACGGCAGCCCACCAGGCTTCCCCTCCCTGGGATTCTCTAGGCAAGAACACTGGAGTGGGTTGCCATTTCCTTCTCCAGTGCATGAAAGTCAAAAGAGAAAGTGAAGTCGCTCAGTCATGTCCGACTCTCAGTGACCCCACGGACTGCAGCCCACCAGGCTCCTCCATCCGTGGAACTCTCTAGGCAAGAGTACTGGAGTGGGGTGCCATTGCCTTCTCCGTCAGATACATATAGAGTACTAGAAATCATACTGCCCTTTCAAGGGAGTACTTATTTGGAAAACAGGCCTACATAAAGGCAGAATAAACCCTGACCAACAACATCACAACCTTTTATTTATAACTACTAATAGATAACTAAGGGTAAATTGGTAATCAAAACTACCAAACATGAAACTGAAGGACTAAGATGTACAGATCAACTCTTAACTCCAGAAGAAAGGAAAAAGCAAACATAGGGGAATATTAAGGGTTTAAAATTAGCATTCCCGGAGAAGTTTGAGAGGATAGTAAACAATATCAAGAATGAGTCTTATTCCCTATCATTTTCTTAAATACTACTATTTCAAAGTAGTAAGTACTTTCCCTGTAGCTACCAAAAAATACTTATGTCAGAATGAAGGTATACTCCATTCTCAACATAGGTATATAAAAGAATCATGTGTATAACTTAAAAAAATACAACTGTCAGGGTTTACCCAAGTAATGCTGAAATAAAATTTTTCAGGGAGGGTTTAAGCTTACCTACTTTTAAAAAATCATAAAATATTGATGTGACTTCTTTTAAGAACCATTTTTTTTAAGCAACAAATGCACTAAATCAAAACATCAGACTGGGGCTTCCCTGGTGGCTCAGTGGTAAAGAAACCACCTGCCAACACAGGAACAGGAAACACTGGTTCACTCCCTGGTCCAGGAAGATCCCACATGTTGCAGAGCAAATAAGCCTGTGTGCTGCAACTACTGAGCCTGTGCTCTAGCTCCCAGGAGCCACAGCTACTGAGCCCACCTGCTGCAACCAGTGAAGCCCGTGGACCCTAGAGCCTGTGCTCTGCAACAAGAAGCCACCACAACGAGAAGCCTGCATGCTGCAACTGGAGAGTAGCCCTTGCTCATTACAACTAGAGAAAACCCACACAGCAACAAGCATCCAGCACAGCCAAAATCACATAAATTGTTATAAAAATTCAGATGAACATGGTAAATTAATGACCAGGTTTCATTATTTAATAGAGAAAACAAATGCAATTAAAACCACACAAAATTTTGGGGGTTCTGCTTTATTTGAACAGTAGGTAGTAGGAAGTAAAATATGATAATTTCAAGTCTTCATGTTAAAACTGAAAGGATAAACATAAATTCCATTCAATAAAAACAACACATTTTTGAACTCTGAATCTCTATCATGCTCAGTTAAAGAAAGAAGATTTTTGGATGAGGTGGGGGAAGGAGGAAATGAAAGAGGTTGAGCAAGAGAAGGAAGATAATAAACAAACCAAACAGGAAAGGAGAGTGTAATAATAGGGGAAAAAAGGGGAAAGACTAACAAAAATACCCTAAATCCCTTAGCTCCCTTCTAGCTACAAAGTCCAAGATAATAAAAAAGCAAAGCAAGTTCTTTGCCATATTAATTTTTATTTTTAATTCTCAGCATTTTAAGCATCACTCATGCTGTATTCCCTGTAGCTCAGTTGGTAAAGAATTCACCAGCAATGCAGGAGACGTGGGTTCAATCCCTGGGTCAGGAAGAGCCCCTGGAGAAGGAAATGGCAACCCACTCTAGTATTCTTGCCTGGGAAATCCCATGGCCAGAGAAGCCTGGCAGGTTTCAGCCCAAGGGATCACAAAGAATCAGACTCGACTTGGCAAATAAACCACACATTGTATCACTCATATCGCTTCATCACTATTAAGCCTGGAAATTTCAGTTTTGTATCCTTTATTCTCTCCATTTTCATTTGAGATAAGCAATGCTCCTCCTGGGAGTTAGAGTTAGGGTTAGGGTAAGGGTTTAGGGTTAGGGTTATAGAAACTCAAATTTGAAAAGAAAAATCTCCTTTCCCACACTCACTCATCCTTCAAATTTGTGGTCTCTCAGGTGAGCTCAGATAATGTTTCCTAAGCAATAAGCATGGAGAAGAATAGCTAATACTGTTAAAAAAAAAAATACCAAGAGTTACCTTTAGCCTTTCCAAGTATGTCTTTTAAAAAGCTGTTCTTCCATGGTTACTATAGATAATAACACTGTATTACAGGTTTGAAAGTTACTGAGAAAATAAACTTTAAAAATCTTCATCACAAGAAAAAAAGTTAATTATGTATGACAGATAGTATCTAGACTTACTGTGGCAATCATTTCAGAATGTATACAAATATCAAATTATTATGCTATATATCTGAAACTAATTACAATGTTATATGCCAATTATTCTTCAGTTTAAAAAAAGCTGATCTTCAACTTTCAGGAATAAATGACAACACTTCAAAAAAAAAAAGATATTAAAAGACGCATGTTTATCAGCTTAAGAACTAAAGTCCTAGTTGCTCAGTCATGTCCGACTATTTGTGACTCCATGGAACTTTAGTCTGCCAGGCTCCTCTGTCCATGGAATTCTCCAGGCAGGAATACTGGAGTGGGTAGTCATTCCCTTTTCCAGGGGATTTTCCCGACCCAGGGATCAAACCCAGGTCTCCTGCACTGCAGGCAGATTGTCTACCATCTGAGCCACCACGGAAGCCCCTAAAACTAAAGGCACGTGGTAATTTACGAATGCTATTTAGGAATGTGCACACTTCTGAAAAAATAATTTTTAACTTTATATAAGTTTCTCCAGTTTCTTTTCAAATTTGAGTTTCTATAAGACATTGAAAGTATGGCTCAATTCCCAAAATGTAAAATATAAAATGGACAAAAGTTTTCATGAGGTGTACCTGCACTCAATACAGGAAAATCTGAACTGGTTTCAGTAGCTCATAGATCATTTCATCTTCTTGACCTTTCTTATCACCACATTCTATGTTTTACAGCTATTAACTCCGTACATATGACTTAACTTCTCTGAGCCTCAGGTTCCTAGTTTGAAAATGGGGTTAATAATCACTGCCTCAAAGAGTGGTTAGGATTGGGATGATTAAGTGTATATAAAGAGCATAGGAGAGAGTTTTTCATATAGTAAACATAAATGGTGCCATTAATAGTATTAATGTCTCATTCTTTCATTTAAATTTCTTGCTGGGGTCAATTTCATCATACATGTGTAATTAAGATCTATTAATTATGATCAGCTTGAGGATATTTAGGTTTATAGAAATATATATTAGCCTGTAATACTTTGGCCACCTGATGCGAAGAACTGACTCATTGGAAAAGACCCTGATGCTGGGAAAGATTGAAGGTGCGAGGAGAAGGGGACGACAGAGGATGAGATGGTTGGATGGCATCACCAATCACCAACTCGATGGACATGAGTTTGAGTAAGCTCCAGGAGTTGGTGATGGACAGGGAAGCCTGGTGTGCTGCAGTCTACGGGGTCACAAAGAGTCAGACACGACTGAACTGAAATGATTAGCCTTTTAAGCATGAAACATAGCTCATATATGTGTATAACATAAGCAGAGATTTGATTTAGAGAAGTGATTCAAGTGCAAGTTCAGGAGCTGAAAGTCCTAGAGTTTGAATCCTAGGTTTTCCAGTAACTGGGTATGTGATCTTGTATATCAAAGTTATGCAACCTCTCTGAGCCCAAAGATGGCAAAGCATTTATAAAAGAACCAGTTACTTCATAAAACATAATGTTAAACAGTACAAATATCCCTAGGAGGCATTTTGATTACTCAGAGATTTAGACTGCTACTGAGTTTCGTTTAAGTAAATCCCCATTATTTTGCTGAACTTTATATGAAGATTTGCAAGATATTTTTTATTTAGACAAAGTTAGGTGGTTCAAGAATTATCATTAAGATTTTTTTCTTTTTTTTTTTTTAAACTTAAATTTGTATTTGTGAACAGACTTGAAAGGAAATGAATTCTACCATTTGGTTCACCTTCTAAGAAGCACTTAAGTATCATTAATAGAGTCTCTGAACAGAGAACAAGAATGATCCCTTCCTTCAAGCAAAGAAATATGACAGTCTCCAGAGGGTTTTAGGGACTATAGGTACTTTCTATGGCTCTGAACATACTGTTTCAAAAACTGGATTTTTGTCATCATATATTAGCCGCAGCCATCAGGAAGCTGTTTGGGGGGATTCCTTTAATCTTCAGGGTCTTGTGAAGCCCTTGCCATAGAAATAACCTCTGAGAGTAAGAAGGGCATGGGGTCCCACAGATATTTACAATCCAAATTGGGACTCTCACAGAAATCACTGAAGGAAACCCTCAAACCAGTTCTTACTTAAATGACTGAAAGGGGAAAATGTCTGTGCCCCTTATCTTAGGCTGACAAAGGTCTCAGGGCCTGCTTCCTTAGTGCCAAGGCAGGTGCCTAATACTGACTCTAATAAACCTAACTGGTTTATTAATGACAGTATCTAGCCTATTGTGGTTCAGGTAGCATATGTATATATTTTTGTCCATATAATTTTCTAATGAGAGTCAGGCTTTTGTAATGATATCAGCATATTTTGTCTTACACATGTAATATAGATTTTAAAATAAAATTATTCTCTTAAAATATTTCCTATGGAAATCCCTTAGCAGTTAGTTTCATTTGACAGCTTTCAATATTTCTTGTAGAAAGAAACCACCATTTGAACTTCCTGTTTCTTTCATTGAGATTAGACAATTAAAGATATACTTACTCATTTCAAGGAGCAGGAGAATAATTATATGCTCAAAATTCTTTCATAATCTCAGATTCTGTTTTATATTTCCTCACTGAGTTCTTACCTATGGCTAACTTAAATTTATATAAAAGTAAAATAGGTTCAATAAACCATTTTGAAGATCTGTCAAAATCTGAATCAGCTTCAGTCAAATCTAAACTATTTGAGACAGTGGACAAATGTAAAAGTAAGTAAAATAGAACGTTCTATTGATGCATACTGTTGTCAAGTGAAAAACTGCTTTGAAACTGCTACTTGTCCAGAAACAAATGGTGATATTTTCCCATAGGTAAGATTTTAGCTGGAGTACCAATTATTTTTAAAGCTTTCTGAAGGCACCATGGAATCCATACACAAGCATTTTAAAGAGCAATTTAAGACAAATCATTCCTCACGTCAACAATGATAACATGTTGATGATATGCTCACTTGATATATGATGATCATGGTACTTTACTTGTATAGTCTTCCTCCCCAAAACTTTGATCTAAATCATGAGAAAAACATCAGAAACTCCCAAGTCAGGGACATTTTACAAAATGCCTGACCAGTACTTCTTCAAATCATCAAAGTCATCAAAAACAAAGAAAGTCTGAAGAACTGCCATGGCTTGAAGATGCTTAAGGAGACATAATATTTAAATGTAATACTGGTAATGTGGGCAGGATCCTGGATGAGAAAAAAGACAGTGGGGAAAAGCTAGAGGAATCTAAGTACAGCAATGGCATTCTTTAATAATAATAATGTATCATTATGGTTTCATTAATGCAACAAATATACTATAACAATGTAAATTGTCATTAATATAATAAACTGAGTATGGTTTATATGGGAACTCTGTACTACCTGTAAAACTGTTCCATAAATCTAAAGCAATTCCAAGATCAGTAGTTCATTTAAAACAAGAAGAAATCACAGGTGTAAAATTATACTAATATTATGTAACATTAACAATGTCTCAGTAATTTGATTTCATCAAGTAAATACACTGCTGTTATTTAGAATGTACGTGTGATAATAGATCTACAAAACTGAACTACTTTAATTAAAATGGGCTATACTTAATACATAAAAATGTTTTACACAGTAAAGATAGCATAGATTTAATAAATATGAGATCCATTAGAAATGCTGCTTGGGAGGTAATTTTTATAAATGTGCCCTCTTGGGTAAGGAATAAGCTTACAATTTATAAACACAAAACTTGACTGGAGTCACAATATCTGAGCCCTAATTATACTTGAGATCATTATGACTAAGTAGGCTAAAAAATTCATCTATAAGGGACTCATGTGTGTTTTCTTTTAGAATAAGGTCTGGGTCAGGAAGATCCACTGGAGAAGGAAATGGCAAACCCACTAACGTATTTTTGTCTGGAAAGCCCCATGAAGACAGTCCATAGGGTAACAAAGAGTCAGACATGACTGAAGCGACTACACAAACTTGCAAGGGCAATTTCACTCACTCAGTAGTGTTAAGCATGTCAAATATCTTCTAAGTTGTTAAATTAGGGCTTTATTATATATCTGCATGATGATACAGTTAAGTTACAAAAGGCTCTGTTTCAATTTCTGTATTACTTTAGGAACTGTAGGATAACACTGTGATGAAAGAAATCTGACTCCAAAACTCTCATTTTACTGACATCTAAACACCTGGTAGCTTCCCAGGTATCTCAGTGGTAAAGAGCCTGCGTGCCACTGCAGGAAATGTGGGTTCAATTCCTTGGTCAGGAAGATCCCCTAGAGAAGAAAATGGCAACCCACTCCAGTATTCTTTCTGGAAAATCCCATGGACAGAGGAGCCTGGCAGCCTAGAGTCCACGGGGTCTCAAAAGAGTGAGACCCGACTTAGCAACTAAATAACAACAACAAACACCTGATAACAACAAACAAGACAACATACACCTCTGGCTAGCAGGGATACACTTGATTAACCATTTCCTACAACCAAGTGCTCTTTTGCCACCACAGCATTAAAAAACATTTGTTTGGCTGACTTCATCTCAGTTGTGGCATGTGGGATCTCTGCTGCATCATGCAGAATCTTTTATTGCAGTGCAGATGCTCTGGTTATGGCAGGTGGGCTTACCTGCTCTGCAGTATGTGGCATCTTAGTTCTCCAGCCAGGAATTGAACCAGTGTCCCCCGCACTGCAAGGTGGATCCTTAACCACTGGACCACCTGGGAAGTCCCACCACCAAAACATTTTAAAATACTCACCTATGTTCAATGACATCCCCTTTACAAATTTTCTATTCGTAAAATCCAGTGTCATGATAAAAGAGAAAGTCATCATCAGGGGAGATGAGAGAGGCAACCTTCTAGTATGACTGTCATGATACAAGCTTTCTTTCATGAGAACTGAAAAAATTTGGATGAGTTTGGAAGTTCTGCTCTACCTCTTGGCTCCAAAGGAAACATGTGGATCCTTCCTACACTCAGCTTCAGCACGTGAGAGGAATACCTAGATCATATAGATCCTAACTGTCAACAACAAGGAAGATGAAGGTGAAACAATTCAAGATAAGAGGACTTGCACATTCGTCAAACACTAGCTCTCTTATTTAGATAAGAAAGGGAAAGCTGCTGGAGGACTAAATCTGGAGAATACAGAGGAAAAACAGTAACTGAACCAGGTGTGGGGCAAGTACTGGCTGCTTTCTGAATCATAATTAGAAGTCCTCTCTACAGTTGTTCATTTTACTCATACATGAATACCTGATAGGGGCTTCCTAGGTGGCGCTAGCAGTAAAGAATCTACCAGATAACATCATTGGAGGAAGGCAACAGACCGACATGCCCTGGGTGTACAAATCTGGTTCCATCCTTGGCAGGATAACTGTGGCATTTACACAGCAAAGCAAAATTTTTTGTCAAGATTAAATGCTGTATCACATCAGACACCAAGACATAAATCATAAGACATAAATCTTAAGAGACTTATATGCCTATCTTCCTCTTGAGACATCACAGAAGTTACCAAAAAGAACCTGATAGCCTTATAAAGGCACTCACTTGTGATAAAATTTTCCTCTTTCAGGAAGCATGTGAGACGAATTGTCTTGATGACTGTCAAGGTATGCAATCTTGGTATTGCGTGCTTTGCTCAAAGATACATGTACAGATGCACAGCAGTACTAAAACATAAGCATAACTTAAATTCTTAAGGTTTAATCATTTTAACTGCTTCTTTTTATTATAATCTAATTTTAGTGCATTATCTTTCATACTTGTGTTAGCTTTTCATATTATATTATTTCATAGTTCACTTATCAAATTAGACAGCAGGCATAGTTGGGTTCTAAATCACTTGGGAATTCTCTGAACAACAGTATTACAACTACATAGATAGAAAAGAACCACAAATTATCTATCACTTTGGGGTGGTGGTGGTTTAGTAACTAAGTCACGTCCAACTCTTGCAACGCCATGGATGGTAGCCAGCCAGGCTCCTCTGTCCATGGGATTCTCCAGGCAAGAACACTGGAGTGGGTTGCCATTTCCTTCTTCAGGGGATCTTCCTGACCCAGGGATCAAACCTGAGTCTCCTGATTTTCAGGCAGATTCTTTACTGACTGAGTTACAAGGGAACTCCTACTTTGGAGAGAAGGGGTTACCAATTGCTATAATGATACTTTATTGAAAAGTCATACTACTAGAGGTAAAATGCCTTCCTTTGCTTCAAGCAAAGGAAGGTATAAAAGGTATATCTACTCCAACTGACTGGACATACAGATCAGTCTTACATCAGTTCAGTTCAGTTCAGTCGCTCAGTTGTGTCCGACTTTTGCGGCCCCATGAACTGCAGCACGCCAGGCCTCCCTGTCCATCACCAACTCCGGAGTTCACTCAGACTCATGTCCATCGAGTCAGTGATGCCATCCAGCCATCTCATCCTCTGTCATCCCCTTCTGTCGCTCCCAATCCCTCCCAGCATCAAAGTCTTTTCCAATGAGTCAACTATTCGCATGAGGTGGCCAAAGTACTGGAGTTTCAGCCTTAGCATCATTCCTTCCAAAGAAATCCCAGGGCTGATCTCCTTCAGAATGGACTGGTTGGATCTCCTTGCAGTCCAAGGGACTCTCAAGAGACTTCTCCAACACCACACTTCAAAGGCATCAATTCTTCAGTGCTCAGCCTTCTTCACAATCCAGGTCTCACATCCATACACTACCACTGGAAAAACCATAGCCTGACTAGACATGCTGCTGCTGCTGCTAAGTCGCTTCAGTCGTGTCCGACTAGACATAGTCAGATATTAATTTGCTTCATTTTTTAACCTCAAAGGAAATTACAGATATGTCTATGCAGAGAAGTGTGTGTGTGTGTGTGTGTGTGTGTGTGTGTATACATTTATATCCAACAACCAATCTTCTTTCTTAACTGGGGTGAACAGGGATGTCCCTTTGAGAGTAGTGGTGATGGAACTTGAGCCTTTACCTCTTACTATAAAAATCTAAGGTGAATTATCCTTCCTTTCTACTCTTGTTAGAATAGTGAGGCCGCATCTCCTAAGTTGATCCAAATGGACTAACTTTCCCTTTACTTTCACTCTGGATTGAGTGAAGCCAGGATGGAGGAAGGTCAAGTTGGAATTCCTAGGTGCTTGAGTCTTTGTGCAACTACAGTAAAGTCCAGTTGTGGCAGAACTGTCCGGCAGTTCTGTCCTGGCCAGATGAGTCTGCAAATAGCCTCTGGCCCTCCCGTTGGTCTGTTCATTTCCCCATCCAGCTTGTCCAGATTCCCAAAGCTGTCCAGTAACCATGTGAGAACCCAGAATCTTCCAATAAAACTCCTTTTGGTGTGAGAGAGCCAATGTTTATTTCTCTTGCTTTCAACTAATATTCTCGCTTAATAAGGGAAAATTACTTCTGACTCACTGTGTGGAAACTAGGTTATGAAAAGAACAGGCTAATTTTAGACAGGTCAGTTTTGCTAAGTGATCAAAATACTTCAAAATTAAATTTTCTTTTAAGGTTACATTTTTAGTACAGTATTTATAGTTTTTCAACCTCAGGAAAGTCTGGGACAAACAGGAATATTGTGATTATGAGAAATATAAAGATCAATAATCAGATCAGATCAGATCAGTTGCTCAGTTGTGTCCGACTCTTTGCGACCCCATGAATCACAGCACGCCAGGCCTCCCTGTCCATCACCAACTCCCGGAGTTCACTCAGACTCACGTCCATCGAGTCAGTGATGCCATCCAGCCATCTCAGTGATCTAGGTTGGTCATAACTTTCCTTCCAAGGAGTAAGCGTCTTTTAATTTCATGGCTGCACTCACCATCTGCAGTGATTTTGGAGTCCAGAAAAAGAAAGTCTGACACTGTTTCCACTGTTTCCCCATCTATTTCCCATGAAGTGATGGGACCGGATGCCATGATCTTCGTTTTCTGAATGTTGAGCTTTAAGCCAACTTTTTCACTCTCCACTTTCACCTTCATCAAGAGGCTTTTTAGTTCCTCTTCACTTTCTGCCATAAGATCAATAATAAAGTAATTTAAATAATCATAAGAAAGCTATATTATTTGATCTTGGGCTAAACTAGTGGTTCTCTCAACAGGGCAATACTCCCCTATTCACTACTCAGGTAGAGCTGCCAGAGTTAGCATATAAAAAATTACAACATTCAGTCACATTTAAATCATTTCTAATTTTTTATGCAATTATGGAAAAGGTAACTTTTCATTCCAATCCCAAAGAAGGGCAATGCCAAAGAATTTTCAAACTACCGCACAATTGCACTCATCTCACATGCTAGCAAAGATATGCTCAAAACTCTCCAAGCCAGGCTTCCAAAGTACATGTACCATGAACTTTGGGATGTTCAAGCTGGATTTAGAAAAGGCAGAGGAACCAGAGATCAAATTGCCAACATCCTTTGGATCACAGAAAAAGCAAAAGAGTTCCAGAAAAACATCTACTTCTGCTTTATTGATTACGCCAAAGCCTTTGACTGTGTAGATCACAACAAACTGTGGAAAATTATTTAAGAGATGGGAGTACCAGACCACCTTACCTGCCTCCTGAGAAATCTGTATGCAGGTCAAGAAGCAACAGTTAGAATAGGACATGGAACAATAGACTGGTTCCAAATTCAGAAAGGAGTACATCTGTATACTGTCACCCTGCTTATTTAATGTTTATGCAGAGTACATCATGTGAAATGCTGGGCTGGATGAAGCACAAGCTGGAATCAAGATTGCCAGGAGAAACATCAATAACCTCAGATTACATAGATGACACCACCTTTATGGCAGAAAGTCAAGAGGAACTAAGGAGCCTCTTTATAAAAGTAGAAGAGGAGAGTGAAAGAGCTGGATAAAACTCAATATTCAAAAACCAAAGTCATGGCATCCAGTCTCATCACTTCATGGCACATAGATGCAGAAACAATGGAAATAGTGAAAGACTTTATTTTGGGGGCTCCAAAATATCTGCAGATGGTGACTGCAACTATGAAATTAAAATATGCTTGCTCCTTGGAAGAAAAGCTATGACCAACCTAGATAGCATATTAAAAAGCAGACACATTACTTTGCCAACCATGGTCCATCTGTATGGATGTGAGAGTTGGACTAAAAAGAAAGTTGAGTGCTGAAGAATTGATGCTTTTGAACTGTGGTATTGGAGAAGACTCTTGAGAGTCCCTTGGACTGCAAAGAGATCCAACCAGTCCATCCTAAAGGAAATCAGTCCTGGGTGTTCATTGGAAGGACTGATGCTGAAGCTGAAACTCCAATACTGTGGCCACCCGATGCAAAGAACTGACTCAATGGAAAAGACCCTGATGCTGGAAAAGACTGAAGGAGGGAGGAGAAGGGGGTGACAGAGGATGAGATGGTTGGATGGCATAACTGACTCAATGGACCTTAGTTTGAGCAAGCTCTGGGAGTTGGTGATAGACAGGGAAGCCTGGTGCACTGCAGTCCATGGGGTCAAAGAGTTGGACACGACTGAGTGACTGAACTGAACTGAATTGCTTATGCCCATTTTGAGATAAATAAAACATACAAATAGAGTATACTTACTTTAAAATTTCATTCATTGTGTATCTAAAATTATCAGTATCTAAATTATCTATACCTATCTTAAATATTTCCTTGGTGTTTTGCCTTTCATTAACAGCTCCTTGTTTTGCAGAATTTCCTTACATAAAATTTCTTGCAATTAGAGTCTATGTTCCATTTACATTGTAAATATCTGGTATAGTGTTCACATTCACTTATTTCATCCTTTTGTCCACTGAACATTCATTAATGAGAAAACATGGTCAACATCAGCCTTTCAGGCTGAAATACTGAGCACATATGTACACAAGGCCAATGACTCTGAAGTCATACGACTGATTTCTTTGAAGTGTATAATACTACCTTTCATGATATAACTTGCTTTTGTATTTTTTAGGACTAAGTCATCTCTCTTGATCTATGACTTTTTAAAATGCTGTCTACTGACAAACAAACACTGTCTTGAATTTTTAACCTCTTTTTCTTTGACTACAGATGGTTCCAGTAATCCCATTCTGGAAGAATGTTCAGCAACATTCATAGGCAAGAATTAAATTCTTCAAGAGATAAGAGTCATTTCAAATTACAGTCATCACACCTGCCATAATAATCATTCATTAGAAGACGGATTTTCCCCCACTTGTTCTTAAGTAAAGTTTTCCCTCTTAAAAACAGCCTTGGTATTTAAGGAATAACATTTTCCTTAATTTTTTTCATTCAACAAGTTCTTTTAAGCAGTGGAGTATTGAATTATACTTTCTTATCTGCTTTCAAACAGCATAATCGTACTGTAAAGAGATACTGAAAACTATAAACAGGAAATAAGTAGGCATCCCTCAGTGAGTTATTTAAAAAGTCAACAAGAATTTGTGGGGCCTTTTCAGAATGAATGTATTATTTCAGTGCTTCAAATAGTCAAGGACTATCTCCACTGCATTTGTTAGAGAGCCACTAGCTTTTAGAATACAAGAGAACTGAAAAAAAAAAAAAAAAAAACGAATGCAAACAAAACTACAAAAATCCTCCAATCATTCTGTTTGAGCAGAATCTTAAAATAAGAAAATAATTTCATGATGATTACATTACTGTCAGTATGGTGTTTAGTCGCTAAGTCATGTCTGATTCTTGTGACCCTGTGGACTATAGCCCACCAGGCTCCTCTATCCACGTGGTTTTCCAGGCAAGAAAACTGGAGTGGGTTGCCATTTCCTTCTCCAGGGGATCTTCCTGACCCAGGAAATGAACCTGGGTCTCCACTGCAGGCAGATTCCTTACCGACTGAGCTACCAGGGAAGCCCTTACTGTCAATATAAAGGACACCAGATGTTGCTCATTATGTAAAATATGGCAGAACTCAGAGACTCATTTATACTTTGCTTCAACTTTGAATAAACAACACACCTTTAGGTAAACATCCACCAAAATATGAGTGTCCCAGAATCCGCCTGCTAATGACACAAGAGACATGGGTTCGATCCCTGGGTCGGGAAGATCTCCTGAGTAGGAAATGGCAACCCATTCCAATATCCTTCCCTGGAAAATTCAATGGACAAAGGAGCCTGGCAGGCTACAGTCCATGGAGTCACAAAGGGTCAGATACGACTGAGCAACTGAGCACACACATATCACCAAATTATACTTGTATTATCTCCACCAAATAGTACAATTCTTATAATTAATGCCTAACTCAGTAAGAGGAGGAGTGCTTATCATGAACATCAAGCAGGAAGAGTCTAGGAGCTTGCTAACCATCCTACAGGAACACCTCAGACAACAAAGAATTACATGGCCCAAACTGTCAGTCTTGCTGAGTTGAAAAACCTATGGTTAGACCACAGTTTCATCCACCGGCCCCTCTGATTTAGCATGGGCCAATGTTCTTTCATGCATTGGAGAAGGAAATGGCAACCCACTCCAGTGTTCTTGCCTGGAGAATTCCAGGGACAGGGGGAGCCCGGTGGGCTGCTGTCTATGGGGTCGCACAGAGTCGGACATCACTGAAGCAACTTAGCAGCAGCAGCAGCAATGTTCTTAGGAACTTACTTGCTAATTTGACTGTAATTGATTTTTACATTGTCTACTTGCTGTTTACACTGTAAACACCCCGAGCAAATGGCTCAGTTTTTAGCTCTCCTTCTCCTGATGGGTATTGTAGGCTGTCAATAAATCCACAATGGCTCCACTCTTCTCAGTTATAACCACTACATTATCATTAGCTTTGGTCCAACCTTTGGTACTTCTATTATAGTACTCATTATAAAGAATATCTGTTTAGAGCCATAGACCTAGATATTGACACCAATTCACTTGGGAAATATTCACTCTTCCCATTCCTTTTAAAGGAATTATGTACTTGAAAAAATAATGATGAGGGGAACACATGTACACTTGTGGGCGGATTCATTTTGATGAATGGCAAAAGCAATACAATATTGTAAAGTTAAGCAAAATAAAATTTAAAAAAAAGAAAAAATAATGATGAGAAAGGAGGGTTGGAGAATAAGGGAGATGCAATGACTGTGAATTAATTTAAGCAGGAAAATGATCAAATCTGTATTTAGTAAAGCTCATGTCTTCCACAGTACAGAGGGTGAATTTACAGTATAGAGATCAGCTAGCAAATGAGTACAAAAATGTAGCATATCAAGGTGCAGAAGCATGATCATATTTGAGAGCACATGAAAAGTTAAAACTGACACTTAAATGTGGTACCCTAGGAATGAGACAAGAATCAAAAATTGCTTTCAGGTATCCAACTTGGACAACCAAGTAAATGCTCCCATAATCTCTGATGGTAAGAAAACTAGGAGGATGAGACTTAAACAAGAGAGAAAAATGACGGGTCCAGTTTTGAACATAATGTGTTTGAGATGTCTGCAGACATAAAGTATACAGGTGAATAAGTGGTGAGCCATGTTGCTTTGGAACTCAGTGTATGAGTGGGGATGAAAATAGTAACTCTGGACTCATCAGCATAAAGAACCATTTGACACAGACCAGAAAAATTTCTATTTTTAAAGGGTAATAGTCTTTAAAAAAGACTTATGTACAAATTAGCATAATACAAGGGAGGATGAATGGAAAAAGTACTTTAGAAACACAAGGATGTAGAAGTGTGTTTGAGCTAGGGTAGGAAAGATAAGCCAGAATTATGTAGAAGTTCATGGTTGAATAGATATTTCTAATTATCTTGACTGTATAACCCAGGCAGGATAACTTCTTTTTAATCCTGACTTCAAGACTCAGAAGCTATGTTACCTAGGTCACACAACTTAATTGGGCATTTCAATTTACTCACATGTAAGAAGAGTATGAAAAGGATGATGGAGAATTAAATGAATCAACAAATATAAACTCCTCAGAATTGCATCTAAAACAGAAAGACTTTAATAAATGCCTATAATGATTGCTATTATTATCATTATTGATCTGGCAGAGGGAACAAAATGAACCAAGGCACTGATGCATCAAAACACAGAGAGCAAACTAGAGAAATGATGAGAGGTCTATGGAGTACTTAGGAGCATTAAACCCAGGAACAGATGATTATGAACCAGAACTGCCTGGGAGAGTAGTGCTTTCACAGGCATTCCTCTTCTGGTGGCTCAGATGGTAAAGAACTTACTGTTGTAAGAGAGGGTTCAATCCCGGGTTGGGAAGATTTCCTGGAGAAGGGGATGGCTACCCACTCCAGCAGTCCTGTCTGGGGAATGCCATGGACAGAGGAGCTTAGCAGGCTACATTCCAAGGGGTGGCAAAGAGTCGGAGACGACTGAGTGACTAACCACTTCTATAGGAATCTGTGCAGCAATTTTTATGCCATTATGTTGCGGGAAGAGTATTAGGAGGAACCTTAGGAAACCATATTTATGTTTTGGCTCTTACTCTTGTCACCCATGAGACCCATAGCAGGTTTTACTCAGCTTACCCTAGCGCCAGTTACTCCACAGGGAAAATGAAAAATTTTGATGATGATCTTTAAGTTCTTTTCTAGTCTAAAGAGTTCATAATTTTCCTGAACTTGTAATTTGTTCTGACTAAAAGTTCTGAATAAAAAGTTTTTGTAAACTTATAACTTTTTCTGAATAAAAAGCACAATATCTATAAATGATTATTTAATAAACCCTTCAGTATTACTTGATAATGAGACTGCTTCTTGAAAAATTTAAAAAACCTAAAATGGTCCCAACATTTGGAACAAAAGAGGAAATGTATGTGTTCTAATATTCATTCTCACTCTCCTTTTTTACACAAGAATCCTGGGTTATCAGCTCTACTGAAAAACTACATTACTCAGTTCTCCTCACAGGTAGGGGTATGACTAGTTCTGACTAAATAAACGTAATAAGTATTGATGGAACTTCCTTGTAGATGCCTGGAAAAGGAGAAGCTGAGTCCTCCCTCCTTTCTGTTGCCTTGAATTTGGGCATTAGCACTCTAACAACCATCTTATACTATAATGGAACTTCTAGCTGGAAGTCAGGAGTAACAGAAGGAGAAGGACCATGTAGGTACCTACTAATTTTTTGCAGGCACTAGACAAGTCCTGGATGTCTATCTTGGCCTTCCATTCAGTTGAGTTCAGTCAGTCAGTCATGTCCAACTCTTTGCGACCCCATGGACCACAGCACATCAGGCCTCCCTGTCCATCACCAAATCTCACAGTTTACCCAAACCCATGTCCATCGAGTCGGTGATGCCATCCAACCATCTCATCCTCTTTCATCCCCTTCTCCTCCTGCCCTCAATCTTTCCCACCATCAGGATCTTTTCAAATGAGTCAGCTCTTCACATCAGGTGGCCAAACTATTGGAATTTCAGCTTCAACATCAGTCTTTCCAATGAACACTCAGGATTGATCTCTTTTAGGATGCACTGGTTGGATCTCCTTGCAGTCCAAGGGACTCAAGAGTCTTCTCCAACACCACAGTTCAAAAGCATCAATTCTTCAGTGCTCAGCTTTCTTTATGGTCCAACTCTCACATCCATACATGACTATTGGAAAAACAAGTCTAGCTTTGACTAGACGGACCTTTGTTGGCAAAGTAACGTCTCTGCTTTTTAATATGCTGTCTAGGTTGGTCATAGCTTTTCTTCCAAAGAGTATGCATCTTTTAATTTCATGGCTGCAGTCACCAACTACAGTGATTTTGGAGCCCCCCCCAAATAAAGTCAGCCACTGTTATTATTTCCCCACCTATCTGCCATGAAGTGATGGAACCAGATGCCATGATCTTAGTTTTCTGAATGCTGAGCTTTAAGCCAACTTTATCACTCTCCTCTTTCACTTTCATCAAGAGGCTCTTTAGTTCCTCTTCACTTTCTGCCATAAGGGTGGTGTCATTTGCATATCTGAGGTTATTGATATTTCTCCCAGCAATCTTGATTCCAGCTTGTGCTTCATCCAGCCCAGCGTTTCTCATGATGTACTCTGTATATGGGAGTTTAAGCTACTGTGTTCAGGTCACTATTATTAGCACCGGAATGTAATTCCAAATAATCCCGAAGCAATATTGAATAACTATCAAATTAAGTGATATTAATTTGATTCATATTAAATTAAACTGATTAACTGAATTAAATTGCTCTTAATAACATCATATACCACATGGAAACACATTTCATGTGCTTCTGCTTTTTACATTTATGAAACATTATTTCATTTTTCACAATTTTTCTAATTTTAATAAATTATCTTATTCAGTGTTTGACATGTTACCACACAGGTTGGTTTCAAGAAGCAAGTTGTCCTTCAAGATGTACAGTCCTTATGAATTGCAGAAAGCTATAAAACAACCCTATAATTGAACAACTTTAATATCATAATTAGTATTATTTTTCCAAAGAAAAGAGCACAGAGTGACTACATCGTAGGTACCATTTAAAAGGAAGTTCAAAGCACAGCAAAATAACAGTTTCACTTATAAGAATATTCCAAGGACTATTCTCATGAATCCAGAGGTAATATTTTAATAAGACTTCAACAACTATAGTACATTCAGACCTTGGTCCAAATGGTCTGCATATAAATGGCTATATTAAAATAATTTTTCCTAATTGGAGTTTTCCAAAACCAAGATTTTCCAAGATAGTACTAAAATCTATTTTATAGCCTAGAAATAAATAGACAATTTGAATACTTTAAGTAGACTACATTAATTACCATCTACTGAGGCTCAACAATTATTAATCATCTTGATTTAATATGCAAATCTCAGATGGCAGGATCAGATTCATTGTTCTGAAAGGAATAGGGTGCAGCAAAGTCAACATTAAAATTTAACCACCAAATGGACTTTTAGGATGCAGAAAATACTTAAAATACTTGCCCTCACTTTAACAGGGCAAAATACTATTTAGTGCCTTGAGCACATTCTGCTTTTCCATGACTACTTTTTTTTTAATTGGTGGAATTGCTTTACAAATTTGTGTTGGTTTCTGCTGTACAACATGAATCAGTCATAATTTTATGTATATATATTCCTTCTCTCCTGTGCCTCCCTCCCCTTGTGACTACTTTTAATATAATCAAAAAATTATATCATACATATTCAAGGCATGAATTATTCTGGTTTGTGTTCACTTTACTTTGAGGTTTACTGTTTGGGGACATGGTGTTTTTAAGGCTATTAAGACAATTAAAATTCTGTAGTGGGAACAGGTGTTAAATTTAAGTTTGTATTTGCCAACCAACCATTATAAACAGAGTGGGAAAGATCAGTAAGATTCTAGAGAAGTCCTCATAGTTTATGACCATGACCCACAGTGTAACTTTACACTGAGGCTGAGTATACATGTTCACTTTTATCTGAACCAAACTTCACAAACAATATTTATTCTTACTATAAATAATATGGATGTTCTCTCTTCTAGTCTACCCGCATTTCCTTGAGTATGTGTGCCTGTGTGTTAAACCTACATGCTACAACTCACTAATCCAGTATAAAAACACTACTCTAGAGTCACTGGAACTTAGAGGAAATCTAAGTCAGACCTCTCAATTTACAAATATGTTAACTGAAAGGTCATCTAGAGTGTGACTTTGTCCAAGATGACAGAGCTGTGTGAAGCAGAGTCAAAACTAAGCAACTAAGGTTGCTGATTCTCAATGTAGGAAAAAATAACACTAAACAAGGGATGTTCATGATTTTAAAAGTTCAAAATGCAGAAGTATATGGCTTAGAGGATGTACCCGTCACAAAGGTCTTGGTATGTGAATCACTGGAGTTCTTAATTGATGATTCATTTGGCTTTGTTTAGCAGGCTTGAGTTTAGAAATTCAATCAGCAAGTAGTTTATCTAGTAAACTGCCTTCATAATTAAATAAAACAATCCCCAGAAACTTAATTGAGGAATGTCTACACATCAGTAATACTGAGAAGGTACACTCTGTTGGTGTGATTATGTCACATTTCTGTCACACTGCTCTTTGAAAATCAAATTTAAAATGACACTGTTTGCTCTTAACTTCCCTAAAGGCATGAACAAGTAACTGCAAACTCTCTGAAATTTAATGTCAAGGAAAAGGATTCAAGGCAGCAATTTTTTATTGACAGGCACACAATCTGGGAATTTCTAAGTCTGTAACTTAGACTTATTGTAATAGGTGAGGCCAAGAGAACATGAAAGATATGCCTTGGGGAGGAAACACATTTTCTCATATTTTGTAGAAGTACAACAAATCTATTGGTCTTTGCATTTTTATAGGCTCCCATCCCTAAACATAATAAATTTATGAAGATGGAAGAGAAGCTTTTTAAATCTATTGCCTTTTGTTCCAATATTTGATATCAAGTCTCTCCATCATGAGAAACGCTGGACTGAAAGAAACACTAGCTGGAATCAAGATTGCCAGGAGAAATATCAATAACCTCAGATATGCAGATGACACCACTCTTATGGCAGAAAGTGAAGAGGAACTAAAAAGCCTCTTGATGAAAGTGAAAGTGGAGAGTGAAAAAGTTGGCTTAAAGCTCAACATTCAGAAAACGAAGATCATGGCATCTGGGCCCATCACTTCATGGGAAATAGATGGGGAAACAGTGGAAACAGTGTCAGACTTGATTTTTCTGGGCTCCAAAATCACTGCAGATGGTGACTGCAGCCATGAAATTAAAAGACACTTACTCCTTGGAAGGAAAGTTATGACCCACCTAGATAGCATATTCAAAAGCAGAGACATTACTTGGCCAACAAAGGTTCGCCTAGTCAAGGCTATGGTCTTTCCTGTGGTCATGTATGGATGTGAGAGTTGGACTGTGAAGAAGGCTGAGCACTGAAGAATTGATGCTTTTGAACTGTGGTGTTGGAGAAGACTCTTGAGCGTCCCTTGGACTACAAGGAGATCCAACCAGTCCATTCTGAAGGAGATCAGCCCTGGGATTTCTTTGGAAGGAATGATGCTAAAGCTGAAACTCCAGTCCTTTGGCCACCTCATGCGAAGAGTTGACTCATTGGAAAAGACTCTGATGCTGGGAGGATTGGGGGCAGGAGGAGAAGGGGGATGACAGAGGGTGAGATGGCTGGATGGCATCACTGACTCGATGGACGTGAGTCTGAGTGAACTGCAGGAGTTGGTGATGGACAGGGAGGCCTGGCGTGCTGCAATTCATGGGGTCGCAAAGAGTCGGACACAACTGAGCTACTGAACTGAACTGAACTCTATATTTAAATAAAGAAATATATTAACAAAATTGAGTCCCTTACATCTAAGTGTCTGTGAATAAGTATTGGTTAATTATAAATTCACCACTGCAAAGAAGAAACTTGGTATTAGTACAAAGATCATCTTAGTAAGATGAACTGACTTTCATTTAAATAATCTCTGTATAATATGGCAAAAATATAAAATAAATGAGCACCTTAGTGCAGAATATAAATACATAAAACATCTCTTATAACATTTCTCTCTGAAACTAATGGCTACTGTCCAGAGAGGCAGCAAATTATAGCTGGCAAATCATAAGCTCTCTTATTACAAAAGCAAATGCTGTGACAACACTTTTGTTGTCAACATAAACAACAAGAAATTTATTCTCTCCAAAACTCTAGAATTCTACATCCCATTGCAGTGGTAAAAAACCTAACTGGCTAATCTGCTGAGAAGAAACCATGAGATACACGTGTCTACAAACTGGTTAGTTTTATTCTGCTGCATTACAGCTAAAAGAAAGCAAGCAAGAAAGAAAGAGGAATAAAGGAAAGAAAGAAAGGAGGGAGGAAGGAAGCAAATAGGAAATCCATCTCTTAATGAAAATGAGTGAAAACAAAATTCCCAAATAACGCAAACCAAAAAGAAAATATTTTTAGAAATTTTATAATTTATATTGACTGCACTTGACCTGGGTTTTCTCTCAAACTGTACAATTTTAATATTGATATATACCATCTAAAGGCAAAGACACATATGTTCAGGTGTGCCAAGTCACTTCAGTTGTGTCTGATTCTTTGCAATCCCATGGACTGTCGCCCACCAGGCTGCTCAGTCCATGGGATTCTCCAGGCAAGGACACTGGAGTGGGTTGCCATTTCCTCTTGCAGGGGATCTTCTCAAATCAGGGACTGAACCTAAATCTCTCAAGTCTCCTGCACTGGCAGGAAGGTTCTTTATCACTAGCGCCACCTGGGAAGCCCAACGACACATGTATATTTTACCAAACACAGCTTCCACATCAGTACCACTATGGACTTCTGATTCATTTTATTTCAACTCATCCTACTGATTCTAGGTTTCTAATTTTTATTTTATCAGGTTTCCAATGTTTTAGTCCTCTCATCACATTATAAAGTTTACTTCCTGATATACAAATTTATGCTAAGAACATGGCTTTGTGTACTTGCTCTATATTTTATTATTATATCTACATTTCTTTGTACTTTTGACAGACATTAACATGCCAGGGCTTCCGTGATAGCTCAGTTGTTAAAGAATCCACCTACAATACAGGAAACCCCAGTTGGTTTCTTGGGGTGGAAAGATCCCCTGGAGAAGGGGTAGGCTAACCACTGAAGTATTCTTGGGTTTCCCTTGTGGCTCAGCTGGTAAAGAATCTCCTGCAATGTGGGAGTGAAAGTGAAAGTCACTCAGTTGTGTCCGACTCTGTGACCCCATGGACTATACAGTCCATGGAATTCTCTAGGCCAGAACACTGGAGTGGGTAGCCTTTCCCTTCTCCAGGGGATCTTCCCAACCCAGGGATTGAACCCAGGTCTCCCTCATTGCAGGCAGATTCTTTACCAGCTAAGCCACAAGGGAAGCCCAAGAATACTGAAGGGCATAGCCTATACCTTCTCCAGGGGATCTTCCCAATCCAGGAATCAAACCAGGGTCTCCTGCATTGCAGGTGAATTCTTTATCACTGAGCTATGAGCTGTGTTCAATCCCTGGGTTGTGAAGATGCTCTGGAGAAGGGAAAGGCTAGAAAATATGCCAACATATTTTCTAAAGAATTAATTTGTTTTGTCAATACCCCTTGAGAGCACCCTTTTAGGCAAAAAAATTAAAAATACATTTCCAATTCAAGGATAGTTTAGATCAAATCAGTCACTCTGTCATGTCTGACTCTTTGCAACCCCATGGACTACAGCACACCCTGTCCATCACCAACTCCTGGAGCTAACTCAAACTCACATTCATCGAGTCAGTGATGTTATCCAACCATCTCATCCTCTGTTGTCCCCTTCTCCTACCACCTTCAATCTTTCCCAGCATCAGGGTCTTTTCCAATGAGTCAGTTCTTCACAACATGGCCAAAGTATTGCAATTTCAGCTTTAGCATCAGTCCTTCCAATGAATATTCAGGACTGATTTCCTTTAGGCTTGACTGGTTGGATCTCCATGCAGTCCAAAGGACTTCCAAGAGTCTTCTCCAACACCACAGATCAAAAGCATCAATTCTTCAGGGCTCAACTTTCTTTATCGTCCAACTCTTACATCCATACATGACTACTGGAAAAACCATAGCTTTGACTAGACAGGCCTTTGTAGGCAAAGTAACGTCTCTGCTTTTTAATATGCTGTCTAGGTTGATCATACCTTTTCTTCCAAGGACAAGGGTCTTTTAGTTTCATGGCTGCACTACCATCTGCAATGATTTTGGAGCCCCCAAAATAAAGTCTGTCACTGTTTCCATTGTTTCCCCATCTATTTGCCATGAAGTGATGGGACCAGATGCCATGATCTTAGTTCTGAACATTTAATTTTAAGCCAACTTTTTCACTCTCCTCTTTCACTTTCATCAAGAGGCTCTTTAGTTCTTCCTTGCTTTCTGCCAAATGGTGGTGTCATCTGTGTATGTGAGGTTACTGATATTTCTCCCATTAATCTTGATTCCAGTTTGTGCTTCATCCAGCCCAGCATTTCACATGATGTACTCTGCATATAAGTTAAATAAGCAGGGTGACAATGTATAGCCTTGATATTTCCCAGTTTGGAACCAGTCTGTTGTTCCCTGTCCAGTTCTAACTGTAACTTCTTGACCTGCATACAGATTTCTCAGGAGGCAAATCAGATGGTCTGGTATTCCCATCCCCTGAAGGATTTTCCAGTTTCTTGTAATCCATACAGTCAAAGGCTTTGGCATAGTCAATAAAGCAGAAGTAGATGTTTTTCTGGAACTCTCTTGCTTTTTTGATGATCCAACAGATGTTGGCAATTTGATTTCTGGTTCCTCTGCCTTCTCTAAACCCAGCTTGAACATCTGGAAGTTCACAGTACATGCACTGTTGAAGCCTAGCTTGGAGAATTTTCAGCATTACTTTGCCAACGTGTGCGATGAGTGCAATTGTGTGGTAGTTTGAACATTCTTTGGCATTGCCTTTCTTTGGGATTGGAATGAAAACTGACCTTTTCCAGTCCTGTGGCCACTGCTGAGTTTTCCAAATTCACTGTCATGTTGAGTGCAGCAACTTAACTGTCTTCTTTTAGAATTTGAAATAGTTCAACTGGAATTCCATCACCTCCACTAGCTTTGTTCTTAGTGATGCTTAAGGCCTACTTGACTTCACATTCCAGGACCTCTGGTTCTAGGTGAGTGATCATACCATTGTGGTTATCTGGGTCATGAAGATCTTTTTTGTATAGTTCTTCTGTGTATTGCTGTCACCTCTTCTTATTATCTTCTGCTTCTGTTAGGTCTATACCATTTCTGTCCTTTATTGTACCCATCTTTGCATGAAATGTTCCCTTGGTATCTCAAATTTTCTTGAAGAAATCTCTAGTCTTTCCCATTTTGTTTTCCTCCATTTCTTTTCACTGATCACTGAGGAAGGCTTTCTTATCTCTCCTTGCTATTCTTTGGAACTCTTTGTTCAAATGAGTATATCTTTCTTTTCTTCTTTGCCTTTCTCTTCTTTTCTTTTCTCAGCTATTTGTAAGGCCTTCTCAGACAACCATTTTGCCTTTTTGCATTTCTTTTTCTTGGGGTTGGTCTTGACCACTGACTCCTGTATGTTTACGAACCTCCGTCCATAGGTCTTCAGGAACTTTGTTTATCAGTTCTAATCCCTTGAAACTATTTGTCACTTCCAGTGTATAATCATAAGGGATTTGATTTAGGTCATACCTGAATGGTCTAGTAGTTTTCCCTACTTTCTTCAATTTCAGTCTGAATTTGACAATAAGGAGTTCATGATCTGAGCCAGTCAGCTCCCAGTCTTGATTTTGCTGACTATATAGAGCTTCTCCATCTTTGGCTGCAAAGAATATAATCAATCCAATTTCAGTGTTGACATGGTGATGGCCATGTGTAGAGTCTTTCTTTGTGTTGTTGGAAGAGGGTATTTGCTATGACAAATGTGTTCTCTTCGCAAAACTGCTAGCCTTGCATTGCCCTGCTTCTTTTTGTACTGCAGGGCCAAATTTGCTGTTACTCCAGGTATTTCTTGACTTCCTACTTTTGTATTCCCGTCCCTTCTAATGAAAAGGACATCTGTTTTGGGTGTTAGTTCTAAAAGGTCTTGTAGGTCTTCATAGAAACTTTCAACTTCAGCTTCTTCAGCATTACTGGTTGCTGAAATATTACATTCAAGAATAACATAGACTTACATAAAGACATACTGACTTACAATGGTTTTATAATTTTTATACCTGTTTCTCATATGGGAATGCTCTGAAACATAAAATGTAGATACTCTATCCATTTTAAAAATAAATGGTGGCATCGAGGTTTATAGTTTAGTATTTGCAAAGTTATATTGAAGGAAATATTGGAATCATAACTAGAGGTCAAGTTCTGAGCTTTAGTACAGTGCCTTCCACCACTTTATTATGCTTAAGATGAATTACTTTGATAGTAGATGGAAAATTGACCATAATAAGCCTACATATATTTGTTTTTTTGAAAAAGGAACCAGCTTAGCCAATAAATCTAAATGTGTCTCTGTTTTTTTATGGTTCTCATAAAGACACACTGATAAGAGTTCAAGAGAATGAACCAGGCCTTTGTGTGAAGAAATTTTTAGTTCATAGTTTATGTGGGGAAAATGAGAGATTCAATTACAAAGTCTGAGAGGTTTCCTATAATTAGTGGCTATTGTATCACTTTTGCTTATGACAATATGAGGAAAGGGAAAAATGGAAGAGGAATTGCTATTTCATCTCTTTATTATTTTCCTAATTGCTTTTTTTTTAACTAAAAAAATTCTTCAAGGACGCCAAGCCATAATCATTTCATCAATAATATTAACCTGTCATTTCATTCAGGAAATATGAGGCAAGTTTTGATCTTAATTTTAAGAAAACTAGGAGATTCTCATCTCTCTTTTATTGTATTGTAAGCATACTTGCAGAATAATGAGGTCAATACACAGGAAATGTCTCAGACTTATTTCTGTGGGTGTTATATAAATATCTACAAATAATAATCAATTGAGTGATGACTGTATATACTTTCCAATAATCTTGTCATGAAGATTCTGTCCTTGACATCTGAGAAATTATGATATCTAACAAACAGAAAAAAGAGCAAATAAATATATATCAATATATATTAGATATATTATAAAAATACATTATATTTACTTTAAAATAATGTAGAATTATCATGTTATTTCAAGGTTGACTAGGAAACATAAATGCTTTCAAACAGTGGTGAGGCCAATCTACTCAGTCAATGCCATATAGAGGTTTGTGACTAGGCCAATCATGAGCCCTACAATTAATTCCTACAGTTAGTTTTCCTGCCTTTCCTTAAGACTATGATACTTACAGGATCATGTTTGCAATCCTTATATCATTAAGAAAACCTCCTAGACTCATTTTTACTAGCAAAGTAATAATAACAATAATAATAAATTGGGCATCTCCCAGTACATGAATTTGTACCACTGCTAAATTTTAAAGAATCCACAAGTACAACTACAAAATAGCATATACATTAAAATGTGGACATAAAAGATTGAAAATTTAAAGGCAATAGGTTTTCAAAAAAATCTTCAAACATACTTCTTAGACGTGCATAATCCACTTAGAGACAGCAGAATATGCCTTTCCCATGTTCAAATCACAATTTATTTGACTTGCTCAGGCCTCAAAACCACCACAAAAGCTCCCTGGAGAACTCTGGCAAGCATGTCCCTATCTATTTCTGCCTTCATACTGCAAAAATACTTTTAGAACACAGAATACTTTAGGTTTTGGAACTAGCCATTTTTTTCAACATAAAAATTAATTGTAATAACTATTACATTTTTCTAGGTGTCATGCAATTAACTATTGGGTTGGCAAAAAAATTCCTTCAGATTTTGCTGACTGTAAATGATTATTATAGTAAGCATTTATAGGTATTTGGAAAAGATCCAAATGAATTTTTTGGCCAACCCAACACAAAATTTAGTGCAGTGAAATATGTACTATATTTATATAAAATAATTAGAAGACTGATTTTTTTCTCAGTGTGGTGAAAAAGAAAGCACATAAAATTTTTGTGATATCCTTCACCAGTTTTACAGAAAATTACATATTTGAGATAACCCATTTAGAATTATAACTGGTGTTTTATTTTGAAACAAAAACAAGAACTCTTTACATATGGAAGCCCCAAGCTTTTAGGAGATATTACATATGTCAATATTTTACAGAACTGGGAATGTTTGTGTTTCAAAAAAGAAGTTATAGTTGATGCAAAATACCTGCCGATATCTTTTTTGGGAAAGGGAAAAAATGGAAATAAAACTTCGTTTTTTTTCCCCCAAGAATTACTCTGTACATTTCAAAATCAGTCAAAAGACAGCCTTTGGTTTGAGGAACATAGTATTGTATTATTAGGAACAGACAAATGAGCTTTGGAAATCCAGTCATATTGTTTTCTGATTGTGTGTAATGAATTACTGTCTTATCTAAGATCAAGTTTGCATATCTAAGAAGTGATGACAACAATAGTGTTTTTCCTCATAATGTTATTGTGTGCATTACAACAGACAGTGTATGTAAAGCCATCTATTTATATAGACGGTGCTGAGAGGGGTGCTGAACATAAGAACAACTCAATAAAATAGTAAAACTCAAAATGCTAAGGTTCAATTCTGTGCTTATGTGGATAACTGGCTAGAGTCATGGAGGACTGTCTGAGAGTATATGTCTTTCCATGGAGAAATAAATGCTAGATCAGATCAGATCAGATCAGTCGCTCAGTCGTGTCCGACTCTTTGTGACCCCATGAACCACAGCAGGCCAGGCCTCCCTGTCCATCACCAGCTCCCGGAGGTCACTCAGACTCACATCCATCGAGTCAGTGATGCCATCCAGCCATCTCATCCTCTGTCATCCCCTTTTCCTTCTGCCCTCAATCCCTCCCAGCATCAGAGTCTTCTCCAATGAGTCAACTCTTCGCATGAGGTGGCCAAAATACTGGAGTTTCAGCTTCAGCATCATTCCTTCTAAAGAAATTCCAGGATTGATCTCCTTCAGAATAGACTGGTTGGATCTTCTTGCAGTCCAAGGGACTCTCAAGAGTCTTCTCCAACACCACAGTTCAAAAGCATCAATTCTTCGGCATTCCTATATGGATCCAATCCACTGCATTAGCTTTAGGAGGATCACATTTCAATCAACCAAACTAAACTAGCACAGACACATACTTAATTGAAAAATGATCAACTACATCATATTATTTAGAATCAATGAAACATCATTAAAAGCATATTTTGATATGCTTTGTAAAACTTTAAAAGCTTTATAAAGCTTTTTCAGTTCAGTTTCATTTAGTTCATCAATCGTGTCTGACTCTTTGCAAACCCAATGACTGCAGCATGCCAGGCTTCCCTAACACCAACTCACGGAGCTTACTCAAACTAATGTCCATTGAATCAGTGATGCCATCTGACCATCTCATCCTCTGTTGCCCCCTTCTCCTCCCACTTTCAATCTTTCCCAGCATCAGGGTCTTTTCAAATGAGTCAGTTCTGTGCAACAGGTAGCCAAAGTATTGAAGTTTCAGCTTCAACATCAGTTTTTCTAATGAATATTCAGGACTGATTTCCTTTAGGATGGACTGGTTTGATCTCCTTGCAGTCCAAGGGACTCTCAAGAGTCTTCTTCAACACAGTTTGAAAGCATCAATTCTTTAGTGCTCAGCTTTCTTTATAGTCCAACTCTCACATCCATACATGACCACTGGAAAAACCATAGCCTTGACTAGACAGACCTTTGTTGGCAAAGTAATGTCTCTGCTTTTTAATATACTATCTAGGTTAGTCATAACTTTCCTTCCAAGGAGTAAGCGTCTTTTAATTTCACGGCCGCAATCACCATCTGCAGTGATTTTGGAGCTGCCAAAAATAAACTCAGCCACTGTTTCCTCATCTATTTGCCATGAAGTGATGGGACAGGATGCCATGATCTTTGTTTTTTTAATGTTGAGCTTTAATCCAACTTTTCACTCTCCTCTTTCACTTTTATCATGAGGTTCTTTAGTTCATCTTCCATAAGTAAGTAAGTAAAGTCGTGTCCGATTCTTTGCAACCCCGTGGACGGTAGCCTACCAGGCTCTTTTGTCCATGTAAGGGTGGTGTCATCTCCGTTACCTGAGGTTTCTGATATTCCTCCTGACAATCTTGATTCCAGGTTGTGCATCATCCAGCATGGCATTTTGCCTGATATACTCTGCATATAAGTTAAATAAGCAGGGTGACAATACACAGCCTTGAATTACTCCTTTCCCGTTTTGGAACCAGACTGTTGTTCCATGTCCGGTTCTAACTGTTGCTTCTTGACAACATTTACAGACTTTTTAGTATATATTATTTCATTGGAACCTAACATTGAACCATTAATCATCACCTAGGAGTTATCAGAAGTGTGAACCATAAGAAACCACAAAGTAAAGCTTTTTGGTGATAAATTATGAAACTAAGTATATGTAATCATATACTCCTACATGAGTAGGAGGAGTAGGACATCCTCCTACTCATGTGTCATCAGAGTCATTCAACCTTGTAGAGTATTGGGCTTGGTCAAAAGAGACTAGAGGACAAACCTTAAGAAGATTATCTGACATGTATAAATAATCATCATCCTAGCAATACATCAGTATGTGGAAGCCCTTCTGTTAAACACAAAACAAGTTTCCTGTTGCTTGGACTGTTTTCTTCACTGCCAATAATGTCTAATTTATTTTGATATTCCTTTTAGTGATCCCTTTCATGTGTGTTTTACAGAAAGCCATCTAAAATCCTTTGTCCAAACAGGAAAAACTCAATAAACCCAGAGATGGAAATTCCCACCGCTGACATCACAGCTGTGCCTTTAGATGAGAAAATCCAAAACACATGGGAGGAGAAGGTCGCTAAACATAAAATTTTATGGGTCTGATGTGAAGCAGGATTGCAAGTCAGAAAAGCCTGAGTCATGCCCTCTGTTATCTTGGCAAAGCAGCTTTTCCTCAAGGCTCTGAAAGGGAGCTCTGACCATGTTTCAGACCTCATAAAATTGATAAATTAGATTTGAGCTGATTGTATTGCAAATACAACCCTAATTATTGCAGGAGTTAAAACATCACAGCTGCCATGTAAGATGGGCATCAAGTGGCCTAAATAGAGGCCTCGGCTCTCATCTGTATAGAAGAATAGCCAGGAAATTGCAGCTTGATGATATATATCTCAATTTAGGAGTTCCCAAAGTTCTTTCATAGAATCTCTACTCTTAGGCTATCTTTAGGTAATTTCATGACAAAATTGGTACTGAGTTGTGGTGTGCATAGCTTAGAAAATTGGTTAGTGATAAGAGAGCTTTTGCATAACTACAAATGCCATCAGGAGAGAACATGATTTTTGAGGGAAGGTGGAGTTGGTTGTCCTATAGCGGAAAACTAATATATAGATAAAGTGGCATTAAGTACTGTGTTAGAATTATTATCTTTTCAGAAACACTTATTATTCTCATCTCAATTTATGGAGACTTAAGAGACATTTCTTTGATACTATTATACTAGAAAGGGGCTGAAGCAAGGCAAACTCAGTTCTCCCTGTTTTGAAAGTTTTCATCATGTTCAGGCCAGTAGACCCTTTAAAAGGTGATAGGGGAAAAAACCTATGGAAAAGGGGATACTAACTGAGATTCAAGTGCGAGTTATAAGATAACACACAGCATAAACAGGTATTTCAAGTCAATACAAAAATTTAAAAACCAATACAATAAAAACCAAATGAACAGAACAAGTATATTTTCCAGAAGATTCTGCTCAAAGTGAGAACACAACCCACTCCAGTATTCTTGCCTGGAAAATCCCATGAACAGAGGATCCTGGTAGACTACAGTCCATGGGGTCGCAAAGAGTCGGACATGACTGAGCGACTTCACCTTCCTTCCTTCACCTTCTTCCTGAGCTCCCAAAGTTCCATGTTGTTAGTATTAGGAACAAGGATGATATCCTTGGCTATGTTTTCCCTACTACCAACTTCACCCCAAATAAAACTAACTGTGCCTACCCTGTGTTTTTCTCACCTCCAAGAAAATTTCTTTTCTAAAGTTATAATTTGTTAGAAACCAAAGACTCTTTGAACAAATGTATTATAGATTAGACTTTCCAGTCTAGTTGAAAAACAGAGACCTAGCATCCTTGCTAAAACATGGGAGTATTCTACACTTAAAATTGCCTCCTGGAACACGTGATGAAGTTCTATGTCAATAGTTCTGCTTGTTGGGATGTATAGGCTGAGGAGCTATTGTCATCTGCCTTGAAATCACCAAAATGGAGAATTCTTACTGAAATATCAATAAGGAGTGTCTCATCCACGGCTCCTCTGAGCCTCTTGATTAACCTGTGCTGCTGGGAGGTAATTTGTCTCACCACATGTAAACAAACAAAGGAAGAAGGACCAGTGATGCCTTAACACTTGCCCCCTCTTTCCTGCCTTAGTCAATTTCTCAAAAAGAAAATGGGCTTGCTCAGGGGATATAAAAATGGAAAAGATCATCAGAAAATCTCATTATTTAGGTCTATTCTTAATTCCAAAATTTAATACCAAAGATCATGTATCTTTTGCACAAAACTTATCTCTGTTTTCCCAAATGAATCTACCATGACTTGGCATTTCTCATAGACCTTTTCAGTCTTGACTTGGGAAACTGAACCCCTTTTATTCATCTCAACACAGGATTTACTAGGATACTTAAATGTTTTAAAACAATTCAACACTGTACATGTTAGACATTTTAAAGTATACAATGCTTGAGCCATGTACACAACAGAGAGATGGGTCTCTAGGGGCATTTCTGCTAATGAATGGGAGGTGCTCTGCTCAAGCTGGAAAAAAATTTACCATCTGTTTGTGAAAGATATAGTTCAGCTGCTACCTTGACAACAAACCAAGCACAGTAGTGACCTGAGGGACTGCACAGATACCTGCTATTGTTTGACACCAAAAGCAACTGGAAACTTACTAAACATGGAACAGGTGCAGAGAAACTTATCATTGTTTACTCTAAAGCATGTGTTCAGGTGGCAATGTCATGCTCAATGAAAAAGGCATATAATATACAAATGTACATGATACAGTATACGACTTCTCATAGTAGGTGGGAAAGCCAGGAGAGGAAAAACACAGACAGCAAAAATATAGAAAACAAAACACCTGCACAATAGTTTTGAGGTAACTATTCAAATCATTTGAGCTTCAGACTGGACAGAACTCAGTTTGCTTGAAAGGTTGACTATTTCACATGAAGATTAGGATGGAGAATTGGGACTGGGGCTGAGTCATCTACATGTCTCCTCCTCTTCCACATCAACTTGCTGATACCCGATTGGTCTTTTTTAATAAATATTTTTACGTATTACAGTGATCCTGAACTAGTAAGAATGGAATCTGCTGCTACTGCTACTGTTAAGTCGCTTCAGTCGTGTCCGACTCTGTGCGACCCCATAGATGGCAGCCTACCAGGCTCCCCTATCCCTGGGATTCTCTAGGCAAGAATACTGGAGTGGGTTGCCATGTCCTTCTCCAATGCATGAAAGTGAAAAGTCAAAGTGAAGTCGCTCAGTCGTGTCTGACTTGTAGTGACCCCATGGACTGCAGCCTACCAGCCTCCTCCATCCATGGGATTTTCCAGGCAAGAGTACTGGAGTGGGGTGCCATTGCCTTAGAGAACATAAACTAGAAGCATTAGTATTGCAAGTTTGTCTAAAATCTCTAGGTACTGACCCACCCATCACTTTCTCCATCTTCCTAACTCATCACCCTCTCTCCTCTAGGATTTTTTTTTTTTTTCTGGAGTATTCTGTCATTTCCATTTACACCTGTAACTTCTGGATCAAAGCATAAAATATTTTAATCAAGTCAAGTAACTGTTTAAGAGTACAGATGAAAATATTTTCACAATACCATCCTAAAAATCCAAGAGGTTCATGAATCATTGCTCTTAGAAAGCCTTTGACACCCAGGGGATATATTTTCATGCAAGTGGCCACACTAGGAGATCAGCTTTCCTAGTGGGTTGTGTACCTCATGGGCAAGTTGTATTTGTTTTCCCTGGCTTAGTAAAGTGCTATTTAAGTGGACACCCAATTGAAGTGAAAAGCCTTGAATTCTATGCTATTTAGTATGCCTCTCAACTGTTCCATAATTAACTAATTAATGCTCAAAACACACCTGGGGCCCTGTTATTACTATTCCATCATTCTGCCTGAGTTATAAACACATTAAGGTTTTATGTGAAGTCATCAATAAATAACAACATTGAAAATAAATCCAGGAACTAGTGTCAGAAGTACCTGGAAATGACTGGTAGACGATCTTCCCCTGACCCCACCCTTCATAGGCACTTGAAGTTCATGTCCCAGAACTTACGGAGTACATTCTGATCTAGAGCTTATATAATGAGGTCATGAGGAGACAGAAAAGGATGAACATTTTAGAAAAATATAGGACAGGGTTGCCAGATAAAATATGTGATGCCCAGTTGAATTTGAATTTCAATAGATGCAGGACCTACATAAGGAACTGGCAACTTTTCATGACCATGTTCCAGAGGGACTAAGCCTTTTTCCTATAGTAGGATGGCAGGTACTCAAAACAGGTGCACACGCAGGAAGAAGAGATGTGGGAGAGAGATGGCCCACTTCCTAGCTCTCATGTGGTACCTCTCAGAGAGGACATTGGGCAGCAGTCAACTCATGAGCCAATGGAAATTAGCTAAAATAGCAACATTGCACATATGCAGTTGTTCGTTGATTATCATATGGATTGTCTTTTTACAAACTAAGGATACAAACTAAGGATGGAAAGGCTTTCCATTGTAAAAACATGAAAAAAACAATTATTTTCCAACCTAGATATGTCCTTTGAATGGCAAGCCACTCCAGTGTTCTTGCCTGGAGAATTTCAGGGACAGGGGAGCCTGGTGGGCTGCCATCTATGGGGTCGCAGAGTTGGACACGACTGAAGTGACTTAGCAGCAGCAGCAGCAGATATATCCTTCAGATTTGACAAACTTTTATCTATTTTTCCTATACTCTTATATTACTCTGATAATTTAAATGACTCAACTAATCAGTAGCCAGTACTAGAAGTAACAAATATCACCCACTATCTGGGGATTCAGAATAGACTCTTATTCAGTCAACAAGTTCAACCCATTATTCTTTTTAAATCACCCCTAAATTCATTTCTTTTTACACCCCCACAGCTTGTCTCTTTATTCTTTACATCTTATCTACTTTATCACAATAGTTTCTTATGTCTAGGTTTTCACTCTTTACCTCTAATCTACAGACTACATATTAATATCAAAGTGGTAAATAAAAACTGACAAAATCACTTCTCTACTTATAATAAAAATCATCAATGTTTGGTTTATGAGATTAACTACAAAGACTTTCTTAAGTGATCCTAGCCTCATTCCCTGAAATTCAAGCCCACATACCTATCCAGAAATTTAGCTAAGTGGCTCTGGTCCAATGGAGCCTTCCTATTCATCCTTCAGGAGCCAGCCCAAGGATTATTTCACCCAGGACAACTTTAATTAAATCTCCAAAGTAGTTCCTCTCATCATAATTTGGCATCTTATTCATCTTTAAATCCCCAATGGTTAGCCTAACAAGGCACATAGTAGGCAGACAACAAACACTGATTCAACGGTTATATACTTTTTTCTCTATTCCTTAATCAAGAAGAGGTTCGAAAAAGCTCAAACATCAAGACCCCAATAAAAGAGAAATGTCAAAATTACACAAGAGTTCTCCAGTTTTCTCTCATATTTAATATTTTCTATACAATTTTCTATATAATCCATTTTATTTATTTCAATTTCTGCACTGAACCACACATTTTACTTATTTATTGAATACTTCTTCCTCAACTCCTAATTTTGGAATATTAAATGGAACATTTTCAGTGGCCGGAGAGAATTAAAATATTGTCAATTCTGTAAATTATAATATCTGCACTACATTGTAAGTTACGGCATAATTTTACTAAACACTCTAAGTAGACACTGAGGGCAGTACATACAGGAATCTAGAATCATCAAGTACATAAAAATGTTTCATAGAAACATGTCAGGTGTGTTATATTTTTAGTTCAAAGCCTTTCTACCAATAAATGATTTCTTAGACTTGACTTTAACTTGCTACATTATAGCTAAACTATCTCTAGCACCAAGAACATTTATACAATAGGAGTTTTTAACTATACATCCATAAGGTACTTTTCTGTATTAAAATTCTGGTTCCATTTTTCCTGCATATATAATTTACAGGTAATTAAAGAGGACTTTTTTTTTTTTTTTTCACTGCTGTAAGATAGTACTGCTGACTGAGGATTTGGAGATTTAAGAATACAGAGAGAGGGTTTCCCTAGCGGCTCAGTAGTAAAGAATCTGCCTGCCGTGTGGAATACATTCGTTTGATCCTTGATCTTGGAAGAGCCTGTAAGCCATGGGGCAACTAAGCAGAGGTGCCACGACTTTTGAGTCTGTGCTCTAGAGCCCACGCTCCACAACAAGAGACACCACCACAATGAGAAGCCCACATACTGCAACGAGAGAGCAGCCCCCTGCTCGCTGCAATTAGAGAAAAGCCTGCCCAGTGATGAAGACCCAGCATAAATAAATAAATAAATAAAATTAATTATAAAAAAAGAATACGAAGAGAAATCTTGATTTGGGGGAGAGGAATTAGTGTGTATATAAGTGTGCTCAGGAATCCACTAAGGAAACTTTGAAAATGATGATTACTTTTGCTCATATCTTTACTTGTGCTTTCTATTATGCTAGACACAAGTTTAGTGCTCAGGGATTTATCTATAAAGTGAGGAAGTTGACTCTTTTGGAGGGTATTTTCAACTTAGTTATCTGTGAGTCTACAACTGTAAACACATTTTCTGTCAGTCATCTTGCAGTTATCTGCTGCTGCTGCTAAGTCGCTTCAGTCGTGTCTGACTCTGTACGACCCCATAGACGGCAGCCCACCTGGCTTCCCCGTCCCTGGGGTTCTCCAGGCAAGAACACTGGAGTGGGTTGCTATTTCCTTCTCCAATGCATGAAAGTAAAAAGAAAGTGAAGTCGCTCAGTCGTGTCTGACAAGCGACCCCATAGACAGCAGCCCACCAGGCTCCTCTGTCCATGGGATTTTCCAGGCAAGAGTACTGGAGTGGGGTGCCATTGCCTTCTCCAACCTGCTGATGGTCACCAGGGAAAAAGTGAAAGATTACTCATCACTTAAAAAGAACATTTTAAATGCATGGATTAACTCAAGTAGGTTAGTAGCAAGTATATTAATATATGATGGGCAGTATATTATTAATCAAAAGGTAGTTACAACTAAGAGTAAGAAACAGAAATGTCTAGAACTATAAATATATTCAAGGTCAATGCTATTTTATAGTGATATTTCTTTTTAAAGCTAAATTTTCTTTTAACATGATTTTAACATAAACTATTTAGAATGCTAAGAGAAATCTGAATGGACATGGGCACAACAAAATTTTTTTCTAAGTATATATTTAAGATGTGTATATCTAAGTGAAAAAAAGTCTAATTTGGGGACACAAATGGCTTCTACAGGAAGAATTAAAAAAATTCTTGAAGTATAAAATGCCTAAAACATGAAGAAAAACAATATAAAACAAAAACAGTGTGGGGGAATGAGCAATTCTGAAATGTTTTGTAATGTTTTGTATGTTTTCTAGTTCACAGAAAATCAGAACTGTATAAATCCTGTTATAAAAAATGTCTCCCTGAAACTGAGCTGAGGAATTTAGAGATGATACATGTCAAAGGTAAAAACACGTTTCTTTTTCCCAGCAGGAGAGATGGGTCACATGATGATGTTCTATTGCAATATCTTCATGGCTCCCTTGCCAAAGGACTGATGTATATTTAATCACTTTATCTAATGGATGTAATTTCTCAAGTCACAGTTACCCATTAGGAAAGCTCTTGCTCTGGTTCAGCTGAGCACTCTGATTACATTTCCTGACTTTGTGGTTTCAGAGAGGCAGCGCTAGTGGAGAATTCCCTGGCTGAGCCATCTGTCTTTGCTATGGACAAGCGAATACAACACGATCATCTAAGTCATTAGGCTTGGGGGATGGGTAGAAAAACCATGTGGAATCACAGAGTCCAAACCTTTCCATATAGTTAATTTTAATTACCAGAGAATAAATCATTTCTTTTTTTCTTCAAAATGCCTTATCCTGCTTGATTATAATGAGAACAAATCTCATTCTGGAGTTTTAAACAATTATTATGAAGCATATCAGCATACTTGATGCCACCTATAAACATGTATATGTAAAATACTACAGTGACTCTTAAAATGTCTTTTATTCTATATAGTATAGTATATATAGTATACTATATACTATATATAGTATATATAATTATTTTTACTATTTTACAGTAATAAAAACATTATAACACACTGCACTAGAATATATATACATATATATATATATGTGTATATATATATCAAACATACATAGTCTAGCCTCCAATATAATATAATCTTTTATTCAGTTCAGTCGCTCAGTTGTGTCTGACTCTTTGCAACCCCATGAATTGCAGCACGCCAGGCCTCCCTGTCCATCATCAACTCCTGGAGGTCACTCAGACTCACGTCCATGGAGTCAGTGATGCCATCCAGCCATCTCATTCTCTGTCGTCCCCTTCTCCTCCTGCCCCCAATCCCTCCCAGCATCAGAGTCTTTTCCAATGAGTCAACTCTTCGCATGAGGTGGCCAAAGGACTGGAGTTTCAGCTTTAGCATCATTCCTTCCAAAGAAATCCCAGGGCTGATCTTCAGAATGGACTGGTTGGATCTCCTTGCAGTCCAAGGGACTCTCAAGAGTCTTCTCCAACACCACAGTTCAAAAGCATCAATTCTTCAGCGCTCAGCCTTCTTCACAGTCCAACTCTCACATCCATACATGACCACAGGAAAAACCATAGCCTTGATTAGACGAACCTTTGTTGGCAAAGTAATGTCTCTGCTTTTGAATATGCTATCTAGGTTGGTCATAACTTTCCTTCCAAGGAGTAAGCATCTTTTAATTTCATGGCTGCAGTCACCATCTGAGGTTATTGATATTTCTCCCAGCAATCTTGATTCCAGCTTGTGTTTCCATACTTCTCTGTTCTGGTACCTCTATCAGTTGAAAATTGGGTGTCATTTCTGTACATGTGACATGGGCCACATCAGTGGATTTCAATTTAGGAGTATCAGGGGTTGCTGGAACAATGAATTATTTTGTCTAGACCAAGATTTAAAATTGTTAAGGACCCTATATTTCCTTTGTATCTCTTTTTCTTATTGAAGCACCAAAATAATTCCTTTAGGGGGAAGAAGAGTTGTGCTACAGAAAAGGCTGGAAAGCATGTAGTTCGGTAGTACCAAGGAAATTTAGTCAGTTCTAATATTCATTCAATGTACAAGAAATCCTGCCTTTATAATGGGAAATTCAGTAATCTTCCCCTACTAAAAAAAAAAATCCTCTATAGCTGACAGCTGCCTACAGGATAATTTGCCATGGCTAGGAAAAGCACAGAAAACTATTCCTAGCCAGGTGCTGATAGCCTCTTTTCCTTCCCCTATTTGTGTCTACTACATTCCAGCTACATCTCTCTACATTTCATTTCCCCAAAGGGCAGCCAGATTATTCTATGATCCCTGCTTTCTTATGCTGCTCCTTCTATCCAGTTTCAACTATTCTGATCATCTCATGACTTTAAAAATTCAGTTCAGCACTTCTTATGTGAAGAGATCTGATCTCATCTCCTACCTCTCTTCCCTCAAATATAAATTCAACTCCTCATCAGCTTCTCCTTCTCTCACCTCTCCTATCTAATTTGAGTTTCCACCTACCCGCTAGTGCAGATTTTTATCATATTTCTTATAATGCTTCATTTCTTTCATTAGTCTCCATGCCTGTCTTCTTCAACCAGACTCTAAGCTCCTTAGACAGGAAACTTATCTTGGGTATCTTTGATCACTAGCATATTGCATGGCGTCTAGATGTCATAGGAACTTGTTGAACACTTGAAGAATGACAACTTCTCCTAACCCCAATACAGGAAGAGTCGAGCACCCTGTCTTTAAGGCAATGTAAATGTCACACTGATTTATAAGTGAATTATAATTATTTTAATAAAATTATGAATACTTGAGTTTTTAATATTTTACGATTATCTTCAAATACAGTAATCAAAAACTGTCATGTCATTGACTTTATATCAGAAAATTTTTTAAAAGTTATGGTGTTCTCACTTTTTCTCCCTTCTAAAAAATTAAAACACTGCCTGCTGCCAAGTCGCTTCAGTCGTGTCCGACTCTGTGCGACCCCATAGATGGCAGCCCACCAGGCTCTCCCGTCCCTGGGATTCTCCAGCTTGGCAAGAACACTGGAGTGGGTTGCCATTTCCTTCTCCAATGCATAAAAGTGAAAAGTGAAAGTGAAGTCGCTCAGTCGTGTCTGACTCTTAGCGACCCCATGGACTGAGGCCCACCAGGGTTCTCTGTCCATGGGATTTTCCAGGCTAGAGTACTGGAGTGGGGTGCCATTGCCTTCCCCAAATTAAAACACATTCAGAAACAATTCCTTACCTTATGTGTAGCCTCATGTATGCAATAAATATAAAACTGGGGCTACCCAGGTGGTGCTAGTGGTAAAGAATAAATCTGCCAATTCAGGTTCAATCCCTGCGCCGGGAAGAACCCCTGGAGTTGGAAATGGCAACCCACTCCAGTATTCTTGCCTGGAAAATTCCATGGACAGAGGAGCCTGGTAGGCTACAGGGGCCACAAAGAGTCAGACATGACTGAGAAACTGAAAGTAAAAACCTTGCTGCTTTTATTGTCTTTTCTCATTTTAATGATACCAAAATAAAGGCTACTGTCTATCTGCCTTAGTGAAAGCAGTATTCTAACAACCAAAAACACTCAAGTTAAAAGTTTGATCTGATAGATAGGAAGAGAGAATAGTATGGTAAACATCACCTAATCAAATGTTGTTGTTCAGTCACCCAGTCATGTCCGACTCTGAGACCCCATGGACTGCAGCACACCAAGCTTCCCTGACCATGACCATCTCCTAGAGTTTGCTCAAATCCATGTCCATTGAGTTGGTGATGCCATCTGACTATCTCATCCTCTGTGGCCCCTTTCTCCTCCCACCCTCAATTTTTCCCAGCATCAGGGTCTTTTTCCAATGAGTCAGTTTTTCGTATCAGGTGGCCAAAGTATTGGAGTTTCAGCATCAGTCCTTCCAATGAATACTCAGGACTGATTAGGATTGACTGGTTGTATCTCTGTGCAGTCCAAGAGACTCTCAAGAGTCTTCCCCAACACCACAGTTCAAAAGCATCAATTCTCTGGTGCCCAGCCTTCTTTATGGTCCAACTATCACATCCATACAAGACTACTGGAAAATCCATGTTAAAATTCTTCAATTCTGAATTATACTAGTCATGTATACTCACAATTATATTCAGTTCAGTTCAGTTCAGTTGCTCAGTCGTGTCTGACTCTTTGTGACCCCATCAATAGCAGCACGCCAGGCCTCCCTGTCCATCACCAACTCCCAGAGTTTACTCAAACTCATGTCTATTGAGTCGGTGATGCCATCCAGCCATCTCATCCTCTGTCGTCCCCTTCTCCTCCTGCCCCCAATCCCTCCCAGCATCAGGGTCTTTTCCAATGAGTCAACTCAACTCTTTGGCATGAGGTGGCCAAAGTATTGGAATTTCAGCTTTAGCATCAGTCCTTCCAATGAACACCCAGGACTGATCTCCTTTAGGATGGACTAGTTGGACCTCCTTGCAGTCCAAGAGACTCTCAAGAGTCTTCTCCAACACCACAGTTCAAAAGCATCAATTCTTCGGCGCTCAGCTTTCTTCACAGTCCAGCTCTCACATCCATACATGACCACTGGAAAAACCATAGCCTTCACTAGACAGACCTTTGTTGGCACATACAATTATATTAGTCACTCCTAAACATTCATTAGGAATATTTTTCCATTTCATCAGTGGTTGAGCATCCCCAAATTGTACTTTATTTGAAATAAAGTACTTTATTTGAAACATATACTTGATTAAGGTACTTTATTTGAAACATATACTTGATTAAGGACAAATATCTAAATGTCTGGATCTCTAGCAAAGTGGTAACTTACTCAACTGTTACAGAAACTTAGGCACAGATACAATACTAGATTGTTGATTAATTCCAGCTTAAATGTTGCCATTAACAATGGTTTATTTAAAATCTCTAGGTAAATAACAAGGCCAAGTTATATAGAAAATATTTTTGTTCTTGCTGCTGCTATTCAGTCACTAAGTTGTGTCTGACTCTTTGCGACCCCATACCTGCAGCACATCAACCTTCCCTGTCTTTCACCATCTCCCGGAGTTTCCTCAAACCCATGTCCATTGTGTCAGTGATGCTATTCAACTACGTCATCCTCTGTCACCCGCTTCCCCTCCTGCCTTCAATCTTTTCCAGCATCAGGGTCTTTTGCAATAAGTCGACTCTTAACATCGGGTGGTCAAAGTCCTGGAGCTTCAGCTTTAGCATCAGTCCTCCCAGTGAATATTCAAAGTTGATTTCCTTTAGGATTGACTAGTTTGATCTCCATGCTGTCCAAGGGACTCTCAACAATTTTCTTCAAAACCACAATTCAAAGGCATTAATTCTTCAGTGCTCAGCCTTCTTTATAGTCCAACTCTTATATACGTAGATAACTACTGGACAAACCATAGCTTTGACTATACGGACATTTATCAGCAAAGGTCTGTAGAGTCAAAGCTATGGCTTTACTGTTAAATCCAACATATGATACTTTGAAGAAAGTTGTACACATAACTAATTTAAAGTTATTAATATAGCTGAATATAAGTATAGTAAATTTTCATTGGTATTTTTAGAAAACATTGAAAAGCATAAAGATTAAAATAAAAGTAATCTATTCAAAGCAAATTATTAATGATATTTTGATGTATTTCCTTTGTCTTTTTAAAGCACATGCTGCTGCTGCTAAGTTGCTTCAGTTGTGTCCAACTCTGTGCGACCCCATAGATGGCAGCCCATCAGGCTCCCCCATCCCTGGGATTCTCCAGGCAAGAACATTGGAGTGGGTTGCCATTTCCTTCTGCAGTGCATGAAAGTGAAAAGTCCAGATAGGCTGTAAAAATGTATATTCCCTCTAGCAATATAAAAGCATACATTTTTCCATACCCAAACAATATTAAATACAGTAATTTAAAAAATGCTTGCCAATTTGATAGAAAAAAACTTTTAAATGTGCATTCCATGGAACATTTGTTTCTTCTTTAATCTACTTACTCTCTTAGTCCTTTTTCTATTGGGGTTTTTCTTTCTTCGATAAGGGGTCTTTTATGCTAAGGACATTGGTCCCTTTTCACAAAAGTTCTATTATTTTTTGCCAGTTTGTCATCTTAACCTTTGTCTTTGGTAAACCTTATTTTTGAAAATAAATAGAATTGCTATTTTACAAAACTATATACTTTATAATTAGAATGTTCACACTTTTTTATGCATATATATTTTTTCATTGTGTGAAAGCAGAGTTTTATTTTCAAGATATATTTCTGGAATCACAGACCTAGGAATGAGTTAATCATACAGTCCCTGGAGTCAGGTCTGAGGCTGAGAGGTTGCTCATTTTACCTTAACTGGACTCATCCAACTCAACTTTTGCCTCTCTGCTGTTCTTGGTGTTTGGGTCAAGCACATTCTCAGATTTTCTGTATAAAATTTACTGCATTTCAAATTTTTGTATAGTGAAACTTATTTAATTGAGATGAATATTCTAAATAAGGCTAACAATATCATATATTCTTATATACATTATGGTATGCTAAACACTCACCTGCATCATTCATTCATTCAAATTCAGTTTAGACGTATTTTTGAGGATATGTTATTTGATTACAGCCCAAAGTTTCAGAGCAATCAGTATCTCTAAGAACAGAATATTTTTAAACTGAAATGTTGGGCCAAAACTACAAGTTTATGACTTACTTTTCCCCTAAACAGCATCCTTACATTTATTTTTGAAGAATAAATACAGCCACAAAACACAAAGGTATATATAACAAAAAGTGATTCTCCCTCTCTCCCTTGTTTCCCAGCCACCCGGACTCCTATCCTGAGATAACAATTGGTCCAATCCCTTATGTATCCATCTATGTGTTTTAATAAATGCATACATACCTATCAATTTTTCTTTTCACATTAATAGTATTCTATATACACACCACTTCATATTTTGCATTTATCACTTAAAAAATATGAATCTCATCTCTACTGCTTGTAAGCTTGTGTTTGGAGGCAAGTCAATCTCTCTAACTCTAGCTTGGTTTCTGCATTGGAAAACAGGACTGAAAATGATTATCCAATAAGTTCATTTTAGGGAAAAAAATGAGACAATGCATTTTAAACATGAAGCACATTTCTTTAGTACATTTTAAATGTACAGTACATTCTAACCATTCATTTAGCATATTTCCTGATAACGTTTTAAGCACACAAAAGCTCTAATGATTATTATGAATGATTTTTATCAACTTTCTTACCAATTTATTGTGCACACATAACATTCTTATAAAAGGATAATAAACTTGAATACTTTATAATAGATAAACTTTGCATTTATCTACATACAGAAACTTTTCCTCTCTAGGGTATTTTATTTATTTACTTATTTATTTATTTAAGGTAAAAGATATGTATGTTTGTAATTTTGTAAAGGATTCCTAACTTGCTTTTCTTAGGAGCTGTACTTATTTTTTTTAACTTTTCATTTTATATTGAAGTATAGTTGATTAATAATGGTTTGCTAGTTTCACGTGTACAACAAAGTGATTCAGTTATACATATACCTGTATCTCTTTTCTTTCAAATTATTTTCCCATTTAGGTTGTTACATAACATTGAGCAGAGTTCCCTGTGCTACACAGTAGGTCCTTGTTGGTTATCCAACAAGGATAACCAATTTTATCCTTGGTTATCCAAGGATAAAATTAAATTAAATTTTTTTTTTAATTTAGCAGTGTGTACATGTCAGTCCCAAGGTCCCTAAATACCCCTCCTCTCCTCCTTCCCCCTGGTAACCATAAATTTGTTCTCTGTGTCTATGAGTCTCTATTTTCAGGATATTTTAAAGATTAAAACTGAACTATGATCATTGTAAAACAAAAATGACACTGCTTTCTATCAACAGATGACAATATCTATCACACAGTCATCTGGTCCCCGCCCAACCTAAGGCTCAGTTTATGGAGTGTATGTAGAATATGTGCATTGTTTTTCAGATATGATAAAAACTAGTAAATCAATCAGGCTTGTTAAATGAAAATATACTGAGAATTTAAAATATCTGACAACCCAAAATTGGAATTGATGAAAACCAAATGGAAATAATAAAATAATTTAAAGTATATGAAAATAAGGAATGCGGCAACTTCATAGAAGATTAATCAACAGACAGTAGAAATTATTCTTTAGGACTGAGCAGGATCATGTAATGGGTTAAAAATGCTGAGGGTAGGCAATAGTCAGTATGATACAAAGAAACATTATTTACAAAAAACAAAGAGGAAAAAATGTCTCATAGAGGGGTCAGAGGATTATTCTTTATTAGTAGTGGACACTCCAGAACTTAAAGCTACAGCATGAGAAGACTAGACATTCATTCAAGGTAAAATCCAAGTAGTGACAGTTGCTGATGAAATATTCCTTGCAGACCAGAAATGGTCAACAGACTCAAAGCCCTTTAGCTCAATATCAGAACAAGTGAATTAAGCAGCACACACACCAAGAGATTCTTTGGAATATTTACAGGCATTATTAAGAAAAGTTGTCGACTTATAAGGCTTTTGGTGTATTTTTTTTAGGATGCATAATGGCAGGAAGAGAAGGTTTTAAGATTCTAAACAAACAGCTTATTTACTGGAAGTTCATTAGGGATGGTAAAGAACCACTGAATAAATAACATGGATTTACAAATCCTTTGCAAACTAAATATCCATCAAACTACTATGCTCATCAACAGAGAAACTTCCTGTACTTCCTACTTCTCTACTCCCTCTTGGAACTAGAGGCTCTCATTATGGCAAGGCATTCAGTAGCCCTGACCTTAATCTGGGAATAGGATGGAATCCACATACCAGAACTTAAAATGTACTCTTTTTTGAGATAGTTGTTGTTTAAAAGATAGTCAGAAGATGAATAGTATGACTGTTTTCAAAGAGGAGTGAATTAAATGTATGATAGTATTTCTTATTTTCTACCATTTTTAGACAATTTTAGAGTCTCATAAATAAATGTAAACAGGCTTAGAATAGTGGAGAAAATTCCAGATTGCACAGTGGCCACAGAGTAACCTGGTGGCTCAGACAGTAAAGAATCCGCCTGCAATGCAGAACACCTAGGTTCGATCCCTGGTTTGGGAAGATGCCCTGGAGGAGGGCATGGCAACCAACTCCAGTATTCTTGCCTGGAAAATCCCTATGGATAGAGGAGTCTGGTGGCTGAGGAAGATGGTGGAATAGAAGGACATGCACTCATCTTCTCCTGCAAGAACTCCAAAATTACAACTTGCTGCTAAACAACAGTCAACAGGAGAATGTTGGATCCCACCATAAAAGATACCCCACGTCCCAGGGCAAAGGAGAAGCCCAGCAAGACAGTAGGGGGGCGAAATCGTATTTAGAATCAAAACCCAAACCAGGCTGAGACACTCAGATGGCGCAAACAATCCTTGTGTGCACCAGAACCCAGAGAACCCATGGAGACTGAGCCAGATCTGTGTTTGATGTCTCCTGCAGCAGGAAGGGCTCTGGGTGCAGCAGACCTGGGTATGGCATAAGCCCTCTTAGAGGAGGTCACCATTAATCCCACCATAGAGCCACCAGAACTTACACAGGACTGGAGAAACTGACTCTTGGAGGGCACAAACAAAACCATGTACACACTAGCACCTAGAAGAAAGGAGCAGTGACCCCAAAAGAGACTGACCCAGACTTGCCTATGAGTGTCCAGGAGTCTCTGGCAGAGGCGTGGGTTGGTGGTGGCCTGCTGCAGGGTTGGGGGCACTCAGTGCAGTCGTGCATGCATGAGATCTTTTGAAGGAGGTCACCATTATCTTCATTACCTCCACCATTAGTTTGGCCTGAGGTCAAACAACAGGGAGGGAACACAGCCATGCCCATCAACAGAAAATTGCATTAAAGATTTACTGAGCATGCACTCAATATGTAATCAAATTTGGAAAACTCAGCAGTGGCCAAAGGACTAGAAAAAGCCAGTTTTCATTCCAATCCCAAAGAAAGGCAATGCCAGACAATGTTCAAACTACTGCACAATTGCACTCATCTCACACGCTAGCAAAGTTATGCTCAAAATTTTCCAAGCCAGACTTCAACAATACTTATGAACTCTGAACTTCCAGATGTTCAAGTTGGATTTAGAAAAGTCAGAGGAATCAGAGATAAGATTGCCAACATCAGTTGGATCATCAGAAAAACATCTACTTCTGCTTTACTGACTATGCCAAAGGCCTTTGACTGTGTGGATCACAACAAATTTTGCAAAATTCTGAAAGAGATGGGAATACTAGACCACCTGACCTGCCTCCTGACAAATCTGTATGCAGGTCAAGAAGCAACAGTTAGAACTGGACATGGAACAACAGACTGGTTCCAAATCTGGAAAGGAGTATATCAAGGCTGTATATTGTCTCCCTGCTTATTTGACTTATATGCAGAGTATCATGCAAAATGCTGGGCTGAATGAAGCTCAAGCAGGAATCAAGATTGCCAGGAGAAATATAAGTAACCTCAGATACGCAGATGACACCACCCTTACGGCAAAAAGTGAAGAAGAACTAAGGAGTCTTGTGATGAAAAAAAGTTGGTTTAAAATGCAACATTCAGAAAACTAAGATCATGGCATCCAGTCCTATCACTTCATGGCAAACAATGGAAACAGTGACAGACTTAATCTTCTTGGGCTCCAAAATTACTGCAGATGGTGAGTGCAGCCATGAAATTAAAAGATGCTTGCTCCTTGGAAGAAAAGCTGTGACCAACCTAGACAGCATATTAAAAAGCAGAGACATTACTTTGCCAACAAAGGTCTGTCTAGTCAAGGCTATGGTTTTTCCAGTGGTCATGTATGGATGTAAGAGTTGGACTCTACAGAAAACTGAGTGCCAAGGAATTGATGCTTTTGAACTGTGGTGTTGGAGAAGACTCTTGAGAGTCCCTTGGACTGCACAGAGATACAACCAGTCAATCCTGAGGGAAATTAGTCTTGAATATTCATTGGAAGGACTAATGCTGAAGGTAAAACTCCAATGCTTTGGCCACCTGATGCAAAGAACTGACTCATTAGAAAAGACCCTGATGCTGGGAAAGATTGAAGGTGGGAGGAGAAAGGGGACAACAGAGGATGAAATGGTTGGATTGCATCACTGATGTGATGTACGTTTAGTTTGAGTAAGCTCTGGGAGTTGGTGATGGACAGGGAAGCTTGGCATGCTGCAGTCCATGGGTCCACAAAGAGTCAGACATGACTGAACGACTGAAGTGAAATAAGCATGGCCCTGCCCATCAGAACAAGACTCAGTTTCCCCCTCAGTTAGCCTCTCCTATCAGGAAGCTTCCATAAGCTTCTTACCCTTATCCATCACAGGGACAACAGAATGAAAATCACAATCACAGAAAACTAATCAATCTGATCATATGAACCACAGCCTTGTCTAACTCAATGAAACTATGAGCCATGCTGTGTAGGGCCACCCAAGACCAACGGGTCATGGAGTATTCTGACAAAATGTGGTCCACTGGAGAACAGAGGGCAAACCACTTCAGTATTCTTGCCTTGAAAACCCCATGAACAGTATGAAAAGGAAAAAGGATAGGACACTGAAAGATGAACTCCCCAGGTCGGTAGGTGCCCAATATGCTACTAGAGAAAGTGGAGAAATAACTCCAGAAAGAATAAAGAGACTGAGCCAAAGTAAAAACAACGCCCAGTTGTGGATGTGACTGGTGATAGAAGTAAATTCTGATGTTGTAAAGAACAATATTGCATAGGAACCTGGAATGTTAGGTGCGTGAATCAAGGCAAATTGGAAGTGGTCAAACAGGACAAGTGAACATCGAGATTTTAGGAATGAGTAAACTAAAATGGAATGGAATGGGTGAATTTAACTCAGATGAACATTATATCTACAACTGTGGGCAAGAATCCCTTAGAAGAAATGGAGTAGCCATCGTAGTCAACAAAAGAGTCCAAAATGCAGTACTTGGATGCAACCTCTAAAATGACGGAATGATTGCTGTTCATTTCCAAGGCAAACCGTTCAATAATACAGTAATCCAAGTCTATGCCCCAAACAGTAATGCTGAACAAGCTGAAGCTGAACCTTTCTATGAAGATCTACAAGAACTTTTAGAACTAACACCCCCCAAAAAATGTCCTTTTCATTATAGGGGACTGGAAATCAAAAGTAGGAAGTCAAGAGATACCTAGAATAACTCCAAGACAAATGTGGCCTTGGAGTACAAAAAGAAGCAGGGCAAAGGCCAATAGACTTTTGCAAAGAGAACACACTGTTCATAGCAAATACCCTCTTCCAACAACACAAACGAAGACTTAACATAAGGCCAATCACGAGATGGTCAACCGCTGAAATCAGACTTTGCAGCCAAAGATGGAGAGGCTCTAAAGAGTCAGCAAAAACAAGATCGGAAGCTGATTGTAGCAAAGATCATGAACTCCTTATTGCCAAAATCGGACTGAAATTAAAGAAAGTAGGCAAAACCACTAGACCATTCAGGTATGACCTAAGTCAAATCCCTTATGATTATACAGTGGAAGTGACAAATAGATTCAAGGGATTAGATCTGATAGACAGAGTGCCTGAAGAACTATGGACCAAGGCTCGTGAACTTGTACAGGAGGCAGGGATCAAAACAATCCCTAACAAAAAGAAATGCAAAAAGGCAAAATGGTTGTCTGAGGAGGTGTTACAAATAGCTGAGAAAAGAAGAGAAATGAAAGGCAAAGGAAAAAAGGAAAAGTATACCCATTTGAATGCAGAGTTCCAAAGTATAAACTTTGGATCCCTTCCTCAGCGATCCGTGCAAAGAAATAGAGGAAAACAACAGAATGGGAAAGACTATAGATCTCTTCAAAAATGTGAGATACCAAGGGAACATTTCATGCAAAGATGGGCACAATAAAGGACAGAAATGGTATGGACCTAACAGAAGTAGAAGATATTAAGAAGAGGAGGCAACAATACACAGAAGAACTATACAAAAAAGATCTTCATGACCCAGATAACCATGATGGTATGATCTCTCACCTAGAACCAGACATTCTGGAATGTGAAGTCAAGTGGGCCTTAGGAAGCATCACTAAGAACAAAGCTAGTGGAGGTGATGGAATTCAAGTTGAGCTATTTGAAATTCAAAAAAAGATATTGTTAAAGTGCTGCACTCAATATGCCAGCACATTTGGAAAACTCAGCAGTGGCCATAGGACTGGAAAAGGTCAGTTTTCATTCCAATGCCAAAGAATGTTCAAACTACTATACAATTGCATTCATCTCACACGTTAGCAAGGTAATGCTCAAAATTCTCCAAGCCAGCCTTCAACAGTACATGAACCATTAACTTCCAGATGTTCAAGCTGGGTTTAGAAAAGGCAGAGGAACCAGAGATCAAATTGCCAATATCCGTTGGATCATCAAAAAGCAAGAGAGTTCCAGAAAAACATCTACATCTGCTTTATTGACTATGCCAAAGCCTTTGACTGTGTGGATCACAAGAAACTGTGGAAAAATCTTCAAAGATATGGAAATACTAGACCATCTGACGTGCCTTCTGAGAAATCTGTATGCAGGTCAAGAAGCAACAGTTAGAACTGGATATGGAACAACAGTCTGGTTCCAAATTGGGAAATGTCAAGGCTGTATATTGTCACCCTGCTTATTTAACTCATATGCAGAGTACATCATGTGAAATGCTGGGCTGGATGAAGCTCAAGCAGGAATCAAGATTACTGGGAGAAATATCAGAAATGGCACCCCACTCCAGCACTCTGGCCTGGAAAATCCCATGGATGGAGGAGCCTGGTAGGCCTGCAGTCCATGGGGTCGCTGGGAGTCGGACACGACTGAGCGACTTCACCTTCACTTTTCACTTTCATGCATTGGAGAAGGAAATGGCGGCCCACTCCAGTGTTCTTGCCTGGAGAATCCCAGGGACAGGGAGCCTGGTGGGCTGCTGTCTCTGGGGTCGCACAGAGTCGGACACGACTGAAGCGACTTAGCAGCAGCAGCAGCACATATACAGATGACACCACCCTTATGACAGAAAGTGAAGAACTGAAGAGCCTCTTGATGAATGTGAAAGAGGAGAGTGAAAAAGTTGGCTTGAAACTCAACATTAAGAAAACTAAGATCCTGGCATCCAGTCCCATCACTTGATGGCAGACAGATGGGGAAACAGTGACAGACTTAATTCTCTTGGGCTCCAAAATCACTGCAGATGGTGACTGCAGCGATGAAATTAAAGATGCTTGCTCCTTGGAAGAAAAGCTATGACCAACCTAGACACATATTAAAAAGCAAATGCATTACTTTGGCAACAAAGGTCCATATAGTCAAAGTTATGGTTTTTCCAGTAGTCAGGTATGGATGTAAGAGTTGGACTCTACATAAAACTGAGTGCCAAGGAATTGATGCTTTTGAACTGTGGTGTTGGAGAAGACTCTTCAGAGTCCCTTGAATTGCCAGGAGATACAATCAATCCATCCTAAAGGAAATCAGTCCTGAATGTTCATTGCAATGATTGATGCTGAAGCTGAAACTCCAATACTTTGGCCACATGATTTGAGAACTGATTCACTGGAAAAGACTCTGATGCTGGGAAAGACTGAGGGCAGGAGAAGGCAATAACAGAGGATGAAATGGTTGGATGGCATCACTGACTCAGTGGACATGAATTTGAGTAGGCTCTGGGATTTGGCGGTGGACAAGGAAGCATGGCACGCTGCAGTCCATAGGGTCCCAAAGAGTTGGACACGACTGAGCAACTGAACTGAACTGAACTAATATCTACAATGAGAATATAAAGAGTTCTTGAATCTATTAACTAGTTAGAAAGGAATCATACTTCTTAAACTACAAAATAATTTTAATAATATTCGTCTAAAGGATGAAAGAACCCAATTAGATTAGGAGAATGTGAATATGTAATATTCTTTCTGTACCAGGCATCCCTCTATATCACTACTATACTTTTTCAATAATTTAGGCATTTTAATCTTGCCATACAAGAAAAAATGCAATGGAGGTTATTGAAAAGAAAATGTTCAGAGTAAGGAATACTGAACTAAAGAACAAACCACTGGGAATGATGGGTAAAGGGAAGTGAGAGACTCTAAAACTCAAAACATCTATAAGAACGAAAAAAAAAAAAATCAACAATGGATCACAGACCTAAACATAAGAGCTAGTACTATAAAAATAAGAAAGCACAGGGTAAATCTTTAAGACATTGGATTTGGCAATGATTTCTTGTATGTAGTACCTAAAGTACAGGTAGCAGAAGAAAAAGATAAATTTGATTTCATAAAAATTAAAACTTTTGTGTGTCAGGAGACATTGTTGCAGAGTAAAAAGACAACCCAGGAAGAGACAAAATACTTGCAAATCATGTGTTTGATAAGGGATCAATATCCACAACATATAAATAACTCTTAAACTCAATAACAAAAACAAACAGCTCTATTCTAAAATGACCAAAGGCTATTGTAAACAATGCTGCTATGAACATTGGGGTACACGTGTCTCTTTCAATTCTGGTTTTCTCAGTGTGTATGCCCAGCAGTGGGATTGCTGGATCATAAGGCAGTTCTATTCCCAGTTTTTTGAGGAATCTCCAGACTGTTCTCCATAGTGGCTGTACTAGTTTGCATTCCCACCAACAGTGTAAGAGGGTTCCCTTCTCTCCGCACCCTCTCCAGCATTTGTTGCTTGTGGACTTTTGGATCGCAGCCATTCTGACTGGCGTGAAATGGTACCTTATAGTGGTTTTGATTTGCATTTCTCTGATAATGAGTGATGTTGAGCATCTTTTCATGTGTTTGTTAGCCATCTGTATGTCTTCTTTGGAGAAATATCTAGTTCTTTGGCCCATTTTTTGATTGGGTCATTTATTTTTCTGGAATTGAGCTGTAGAAGTTGCTTGTATATTTTTGAGATTAGTTGTTTGTCTGTTGCTTCATTTGCTATTATTTTCTCCCATCCTGAAGGCTGTCTTTTCACCTTGCTTATAGTTTCCTTTGTTGTGCAGAAGCTTTTTAAGTTTGATTAGGTCCCATTTGTTCATTTTTGATTTTATTTCCGATATTCTGGGAGGTGGGTCATAGAGGATCCTGCTGTGATGTAAGTCAGAGAGTGTTTTGCCTATGTTTTCCTCTAGGAGTTTTATGGTTTCTGGTCTTACATTTAGATCTTTAATCCATTTACAATAGCCAGGATGTGGAAGCAACCTAGATGTCCATCCGCAGATGAATGGATAAGAAAGCGGTGGTACATATACACAATGGAGTATTACTCAGCCATTAAAAAGAATACATTTGAATCAGTTCTAAGGAGGTGGATGGAACTTGAGCCTATTATACAGAGTGAAGTAAGCCAGAAACAAAAACACAAATACAGTATACTAACGCATATATATGGAATTTAGAAAGATGGTAAAAACAAACCTATTTACGAGACAGCAAAAGAGACACTGATGTATAGAACAGACTTTGGACTCTGGGACCGGGAGAGGGTGGGATGATTGGGGAGAATAGCATTGAAATATGTATAATATCATATCTGAAACGAGTCGTCAGTCCAGGTATGATGCCCGATAACAGATGCCTGGGGCTGGAGCACTGGGACGACCTGGAGGGATGGTGTGGGGAGGGGGGAGGGAGGAGGGTTTCAGGATGGGGAACATGTATATACTGGTGGCGGATCCATCTCGATGTATAGTAAAAGCAATACAATATTGTAAAGTTAAGCAAAATAAAAAATAAAAATAAAATTAAAAAAATAAAATAAAATGACCAAAGGACTTGAATAAACCTTTCTTCAAAGAAAATGTACAAATGGTCAATATACATATGAAAAAACCAATTTCACTAATCATTAGGAAATGCAAATCAAAACCATTGGGAAAACCAAGCTCACACCCAGTAGAATGACCATTATTTAAAAAGAGAGAAAGTAAATGTTAATGAGGATGTAGAGAAATTGGAACCATTGTACACTGCTAGTGGCAATATAAAATAGTGCAGCCATGGTGGAAAGGGGTATGGCAGTTCTTCAAAAAATTAAATATAGAATTATCCTATGATCCAGCAGAGTCAGACACGACTGAAGTGACTTAGCAGCAGCAGCAATTCCACTTCTTTTATATATCCAAAAGAATTAAAAGCAGGAACTCATGAGCTATTTGTACAATGTTCATCACAGCATTATGTATAATAGCCAAAACACGGATGCAACCTAAACATCCATCAGTGGAGGAATGGATAAATAAAGTGTGGTATATAAATACAAGGGACTACTGTGATGTGCTTAGCAGCTCAGTCATGTCCAACTCTGCAACCCCATGGACGGTAGCCTGCCAGTCTCCTCTGACCATGGGGATTCTCCAGGCAATGAACTACTGCTGCTGCTGCTAAGTCACTTCAGTCGTGTCCGACTCTGTGTGACCCCATGGACTGCAGCCCACCAGGCTCCTCCGTCCATGGGATTTTCCAGGCAAAAGAACTGGAGTGGGGTGCCATTGCCTTCTCCTACATAGCCTTAAAAAGAAAGGAATTCTGATACATGCTATAACATTAATGAGCCTTAAGAATATTATGTGAAGTGAAATAAGCCAGACAAAAAAAGGCAAATGTCGTATATCTCCACTTACATAAGGAAAAGGAAAATTAAATTAATAGGAAAATTCATAAGAAAGACCGTAGAATGGTTGTTACCAGGGTCTGGGGGGGAGCAGAAAGCATGAGGAATTATTGTTTAATGGGTACAGATTTTCAGTGTGGAATGATGAAGAAGTTCTGGAAATGGATGGTGGTGATGGTTGCAAACAATGTGAATGTACTTAATGCTCCTGAATTAAACACTTTACAATGGTTAAAATGGTAAATTTTATGCTACGTATATTTTACCACAAAAAATTTTTTTTATTTTTTAATTCACAAAAATTTGCTGACAACTCTAAGGAAGAGAGTCAGGAGATACCAAAGGCACAGCAATTATCATTGGGTCTAAGTTGATGGGATTCAGATGTGCTTCCCTGCTATCTATTTTGCCAGGCAGGACTCCTTTATAGACCTGATCTTAGCAAAAAGGCCAAGAAGTTATAGGACTCAATTACATATATGCAATATCATTATTTTATGAGAAATAATTTGCATGATATAAAAAGTAATCAAAATATACAAAGTATTACTGTACTTTCACCATGTTTTAATTTCCAGAATTTAAATATTTAGATACTCTCAACTGTAAACTCTATATTACCTCTTCTTTCTTCAAATGGCTTCCAAGAATCTAATCTATTGCAGTTGGTAAAACAATATGACCTTTTCATATAAATCATCAAAAAAATGACTAAAAGATAAATTTTGTAAGGAAATTAAGAGTTTCTCAATCATTAATTTGGGTTGTGTGGTACTCATGTTAAGAACGGGATCCAGCTTTTAAAACATGCACACTTCACCCCCTCCCAAAGTTTGTCCCTTGCTATAACATTGGTCCCAGTGTAATGCTGGTTTATCACACAGGCCTCCAGGCAGACTTAGTAATTTTTTCCAAATTGAGAAAAGGCCCTCATCTTCTACGACTTTCAACTCTGCTCTCTGCACTTCAGTCACACTGATTTCCTTGCTGTTCAGTAAACACATGAGATATACCTTAGTGCTACAGAGATCACTGCTTCTTGTGACTGGAATAAATTTCCTGTCACTTAGGTGGCTTCCACACTTCCTTCTCTTTTAGGTCTCTGCTCAAATAGCACCCACCCCTAAAAGATGAAAGCCTCCCTTAATAAACAATGCCTACTTTCCTATATGTGCTCTGTCCTGCTTTTTTTTTTTTTTCTCACAGTATACCATGTAAGGTCAGGAAGTGATAACCATTTGTTTACTTATTCATTATCAGTCTGAAAACTACCAGGAAACTGCCATGTTTTGTTCAATGCTGGGTGTGCAGTGTCTATGGTAGTACCCTGAATACCTACTCAATATAGTCGCTGAAGCGAGTGAACAAAGGAAGAGGGAAGGAAAGAAGGAAATACCATTAAGTTTAAGAAAATATACAAATGCTGAGAATAGTGAGGCTGAGAGTTCTAGGAACGGACCTGGGGCAACTCTGCATCCCTCTACCACTGCCCTTGGGATCTCTTCCAGGTCTTCCCTCCCCACAAACCTCAAGGGCACTGACACCACCCTGGATACGAACACCTAACCTACACATTCTGGAGGCCAGCCAGATAGGGCTTAGTGATTGATCATCACTGCCACACAAGTCAGTTGAAAATTTTACTTTGAACTTTTTCTTTTTACTATCTGGTTACCGAGTCGCCTCTTATGTGAATACTTCAACAGAAATCCTTCACTTTTAGAAAAGGATTTGGGCTTCAGCCTTTTTAAAGCATCAACTTGCATACATGTCAAAATATTTCAGCTCTTTAAGGCAAAGAAGGCTTTTAAATATTGTCATCTACAATTGATGAACCCATACTGGGGCAGAAAATAAGAAAAAAAAGCAGGAATGCTGTCCTTTCCCTAGGTAAGAAATAAAAACGTGAATTTACCTTGTAATGGTAAAAAGCTACATGAGAGAAGTATAAATGATTAGATTCTTAACTTCTTCCTCCTATATTCTTAGAAAGTGTTCCATTTCAATGAAAAAGCTATTTTTAATTAAAGTCAAGGACATGGTTGTGTAATAAGTATTGATGAAATCAGTTTTTATTGATGAGATATGTATTAAGAATGACTGTGTGTATGGCATGATGCAGAGATGCCAATATGAACAAGCTATGGTCTCTGCTATTAAGACTTTAACAGTCTAGTGGATAAGCTGACAAGGCACACTCACTAGAACAGACTGAGATATATCATAGAACTTAGGGGTCCATTTTCTCGTGTTTTTTTTATACACCACTCAAAGGACAGTATCTAAGTAGATAACAGATACTAAAAGAAAGTCATCTGTCTTAGAAAATTATGTGTCACATAAAATAAATTATTTTTCCCCAAATGTTTTAAAACTCTTATTAAACCCTGAATCACTGATGTTAAAGAATCACTGTAATTGACATAAATAATTGATTCTGTGTGACAATAAATACTAAGTTTTAGAACATAAAAACACTTTAGATGAATACTGTCTTCTTCTTTTCTTACCCTGCACAAGATCACTTTGCAATCTCTCCTTCTCCATCCTCTAACACCCAGGATCTCATAGATACACTCCACTCCCTGTTTCTACTCCATTTCATAGGTAATAGCTGACTAAATCTGCCCTGGACATTTCACACACATACCTTTTCAATGACACTACCACCTTTCTTTCAACTTTTGCCCACCTTGGGAAAATCTCCTTTCCTGTCTTGAGTTTCTCATAATAAGCAAAATATTCTAATTATGGCCAAGTCAAGTCGGAATAATATAGTGATACCCCTAGATCAAGAAAGCAAAGCTACTCAATCTCTAAAACAAACTCAGAAACACTTCAAATGTATAGATGCATTTCATAATAATATAATGTCTTGAAACTCCTACCTACATCTCAATTTCAGTTTAACACAAATGTACTCCCCAAGATCAATATTCAAGATGAACATTTAAATAAGCTTCAACCTTTCTTCTTCTTATTCTCTAGTATTATAATTATACTGTTTGGTATGTTTAATTGCAAATGTAGATTATTTCAGCTCCATTATGAGTTAAAAAAGCATTTGTAGAATACCCAGTAATCAGATGTATCTGTGTGGGATATTTGCAAGCTTAATCTTGGGATAAATAAGATTTTGCTTTCATTAAGAGGAATATATATGTTACTCAAGTTTCCTAATCATACTGAGTCTCTGGGAAGGTTAGCTAACTTTTGAGCCTAAGTGTTTTCTCACCTCAGAAGGTGATTGTGGGGATTTAAAAAGAGCATTAGCAAATCCCTTACTGTTCTGCTCAGTGTAAAAGGAGACCCTCACACATAAAGCTGCTAAATTAATGTTATTATCAGTAATATTGCTGTTGTTCAGTCACTAAGTCATGTCCAATTCTTTGCAGCCCTATGAACTGCAACACATCAGGCTTCCCTGTCCTTCACTATCTCCCGGAGTTTGCTCAAATCATGTCTATTGAGTCAGTGATGTTATCTAACCATCTCATTCTCTGCCATCCCCGTCTCCTCTTGCCCTCAATCTTTCCCAGCATCAGGGTCTTTTCTAGTGAGTTGGCTCTTTCCATCAGGTGGCCAAAGTATTGGAGCTTCAGCTTCAGCATCAGTCTTTCCAATGAATATTCAGGGTGGATTTTCTTTCAGACTGACTGTTTGATCTCCTCGTTGTCCAAGAGACTCTCAAGAGTCTTCAGCACCACAGTTTGAAAGCATCAGTTCTTCGGTGCTCAGCCTTCTTTACAGTCCAACTCTCACATCTGTATAGTTTCTACTATAGAAACTGTAGCTTTGACTATACTGACTTTTGTCTGCAAAGTGATTTCTCTACTTTTTAATCTGCTGTCTAGGTTTGTCTTAGCTTTTCTTCCAAGGAGCAATCAGTAATTTTAACAAGATGTAAATTGTGCTATCTATATTTTCCTTTATGGTAATGTATCCATTTATATGCTTATTTTATGTCTTCATGATACTGCTCTAGCCCACCTCTTATTATTCTATGTATCTGAGTGAAATTCATGAATTGCTAAAGAAAACAATTAAAAAGCTAATTATCATTCTTAATTTGATGATTTGCTTTACAAGATGTGGATTTTTCTTCATGTATCACCAGTGGAAGAAAGTAAGAGAATGGATGTAACTGGCAACTATTTCCCTCAGGTTCACACATTTTATTCACTGATTTATAAATGCAAAGTTATACTCCTGATGATTGAATTAGTAGAGTAAGTCTGAATTCATACATAAGTGAGAAATTTCATGTATGCTTTTTTTAAAATTCCTATCAAAGTAGATATTATTTGTTGTAAGATCACTAATAGGACATATGACAGGTCACCTCCACTGACCTGTTCTCTATTAATGCAGAATTCTGATGGATCAAGTTGAAAGTCATAAATAAAGTGCAACTGGATTGTTAAATTCTTGATCTTTGAATGCCTCTCTCATGTCTTCCTACTGAGAAGTTCTTACATACTTCATATAAACTATTTGTAATAGCTTATAGCTGAAAACTTTATTGGCAAGTGTTATAAATGCAGCGGTCCTATGTTTGAGATGTATAACTATATTATCATTAAAAAGTCAGGATAAAGTGCATTGTTAGTATTCACTGAAACAGGATTAAATGTAGAATTAACAATGATAAACTTTAGATGTTGCATCATTTGTATTCAAAATATAGGGTAAATTTTGACTATAATATAGTTACCAAATGTCTAGCCAACATTATTGAACACCTCCCTAAAATGTGAGACACTAAAATGCCTGTTGTTAATATATATATTTTAACCTAATTTGTACAGCCACCCTGAGAAATAGACACTACCAATTTTATAACAAATTTGATCTGAGAAGCGAAAGCATTTGATTAGGGCTTACCTGGTAGCTCAGACAGTGAAGAATCTGCCTGCAATGCTGGAGACAAGGGTTCAATCCCTGGGTCAAGAAGATCCCCAGGAGAAGGGAATGGCTACCCACTCCAGTATTCTTGACTGGAGAATCCCATGGACAGAGGAGCTTGGTGGGCTACAGTCCATGGGGTTGCAAAGAGTTGGACATGACTGAGAGACTAACACTTTCACTTTTCAGCATTTGAATAAGATCATATGTTCCTCAAAGGAAATATCTAGAAAACAATTCTTTCACTACACTAATGTAAATACAAATTTATTTATCTGTGTTTTCAACACATTATACAATATTTTACAAAGATTCTGAATTATAGGAGAGACAATATGAATTTTCAAAAGAGATTCTTTGCATAGCCACTATTCCACAAGCATTCATTCCTGAAAGTCTGTCAGATGATCTCATGGGATTGTAAGAAGCTGAATATTTATTGGAAGGACTGATGCTGAAGCTGAAACTCCAATACTATGGCCACGTGATGTGAAGAACTGACTCACTGGAAAAGACCCTGATGCTAGGAAAGACTGAAGGCAGGAAGAGAAGGGGACGACAAAGGATGAGATGGTTGGATGGCATCACTGACTCAAAGGACATGAATTTGAGTAAACTCCGGGAGTTGGTGATGGACAGGGAGGCCTGGCATGCTGCAGTCCATGGGATCGCAAAGAGTCGGACATGACTGAGCAACTGAACTGAACTGAAATGTTTCCAGTTGACCCCTGATGATGACATTTCTTTTCTCCCTACTTGAATTACTATAATTTTTCCAGGATAACAAGAATATATGTATTATGTTGGAGGAAGGAGGTCATTTCAACTTTGTAAAATTTGTTCCATGAAAGGATTACCTATAAATATTGGGCCCATAAAATTTACCTACCAGATCAGATCAGATCAGTCGCTCAGTCGTGTCCAACTCTTTGCAACCCCATGAATCGCAGCACGCCAGGCCTCCCTGTCCATCCCCAACTCCCAGAGTTCACCCAGACTCACGTCCATCGAGTCAGTGATGTCATCCAGTCATCTCATCCTCTGTTGTTCCCTTCTCCTCTTGCCCCTAGTCCCTCCCATCATCAGAGTCTTTTCCAATGAGTCAACTCTTCACATGAGGTGGCCAAAGTACTGGAGTTTCAGCTTTAGCATCATTCCTTCCAAAGAAATCCCAGGGCTGATCTCCTTCAGAATGGACTGGTTGGATCTCCTTGCAGTCCAAGGGACTCTCAAGAGTCTTCTCCAACACCACACTTCAAAAGCATCAATACTTTTAACAGCTCAGCCTTCTTCACAGTCCAACTCTCACATCCATACATGACCACAGGAAAAACCATAGCCTTGACTAGACAAAACTTTGTTGGCAAAGCCATGTCTCTGCTTTTGAATATGCTATCTAGGTTGGTCATAACTTTCCTTCCAAGGAGTAAGCATCTTTTAATTTCATGGCTACAGTCACCATCTGCAGTGATTTTGGAGCCCAGAAAAATAAAGTCTGACACTGTTTCCACTGTTTCCCCATCTATTTCCCGTGAAGTGATGGGACCAGATGCCATGATCTTCGTTTTCTGAATGTTGAGCTTTAAGCCAACCTTTTCACTCTCCACTTTCACTTTCATCAAGAGGCTTTTGAGTTCCTCTTCACTTTCTGCCATAAGGGTGGTGTCATCTGCATATCTGAGGTTATTGATATTTCTCCAGGCAATCTTGATTCCAGCTTGTGTTTCTTCCAGCCCAGCGTTTCTCATGATGTACTCTGCATATAAGTTAAATAAACAAGGTGATAATATACAGACTTGACGTACTCCTTTTCCTATTTGGAACCAGTCTGTTGTTCCATGTCCAGTTCTAACTGTTGCTTCCTGACCTGCATACAAATTTCTCAAGAGGCAGATCAAGTGGTCTGGTATTCCCATCTCTTTCAGAATTTTCTACAGTTTATTGTGATCCACACAGTCAAAGGCTTTGGCATAGTCAATAAAGCAGAAATAGATGTTTTTCTGGAACTCTCTTGCTTTTTCCATGATCCAGCAGATGTTGGCAATTTGATTTCTGGTTCCTCTGCCTTTTCTAAAACCAGCTTGAACATCAGGAAGTTCACGGTTCACATATTGCTGAAGCCTGGCTTGGAGAACTTTGAGCATTACTTTACTAGCATGTGAGATGAGTGCAATTTACCTATAAGCAATATTAACTCTATACCATCACCCAGAGAAAGCAAAATCATAACTTACCAATAAAATATTTTACTTATTTAATTTAATACATATGTATCATTAGCAAATTATCCTTACTCGAAGCAGCCCTAAAGGAAGTAGTTCCATTGAACTTGAAAGAATGAACATTTAGTGGAATTTAAGTCATACATAAGGAGATATTTTATTATCAAACCACATTTCTCTTATTTTCCCACATTATATTTTTATGTATTAATATGAATATGTACTAGTAACTTCTATTTGCTTCTTTTTTGAACTTGTAAATCATAGGCCCTGAAGAAGTTGACATTTTTAATTACATTGAATGACTGATTCAGTTGGCAGACACTACATACCGTGAAACTGCCCCAATTTTTTAAAGAAATCAGATGACACAAGAAGTTTGGTTTGGCATATAACACAAAGAAGATTTCATTAACCACCTATATAGAAATGTCTTTGTATTTTAATACATCTATCTAATCTTCTTAATTCTTCTTTAGAGGCTCAATTTTCCAATTATTTGTGTGAATACTTTGACCAAACATAGGAGTGAAATTTGTATTACTGTTTAGAAGATGAGATGTAAGAGAGAAAGGGAAAGAAAAAGATATTCATTTCAGGGGAAGGATGGTAAGTTAATGATAATGTAAATGTACTCACTCCCTCTAAGAGTGAACAATTTCCAAGTGAACAATCGTAGGTGCAATTAAAGTTTTATCAGATGTTGATAAATGATTCAGACAGCTTTGTAAAAAATCCAAAGAGACATTTTAAAGAAAGTTGTGATCAATAATGGCAGTCTCTCAAACACCTGACACAATAAAAGGAAATTATAAAACAAATAGCAATGGAATTACAATTAAAGTAATGGTAAAATTTAATAATAATATATGGCTTTTAGCTCCAGGTTATATTATTCTAAAAATCCAAAGCTATTTCCTATATTAAAAAGCCACAACGACAGAATGTTTTTTCACTTAAAACACAGTTATTTTAAAGAGAAATGAACATCTTTTCATGTGTTTGTTAGCCATCTGTATGTCTGTTTTGGAGAAATGTCTGTTTAGTTCTTTGGCCCATTTTTTGATTGGGTCATTTATTTTTCTGGAATTGAGCTGTAGGAGTTGCTTGTATATTTTTGAGATTAGTTGTTTGTCTGTCACTTCATTTGCTATTATTTTCTCCCATTCTGAAGGCTGTCTTTTCACCTTCCTTATAGTTTCCTTTGTTGTGCAGAAGCTTTTAAGTTTAATTAGATCCTATTTATTTATTTTGGATTTTATTTCCAATATTCTGGGAGGTGGGTCATAGAGGATCCTGCTGTGATGTATGTCGGAGAGTGTTTTGCCTATGTTCTCCTCTAAGAGTTTATAGTTTCTGGTCTTACGTTCAAATCTTTAATCCATTTTGAGTTTATTTTTGTGTATGGTGTTAGAAAGGGCTCTAGTTTCATTCTTTTACAAGTGGTTGACCAGTTTTCCCAGCACCACTTGTTAAAGAGATTGTCTTTAATCCATTGTATATTCTTGCCTCCTTTGTCAAAGATAAGGTGTCCGTATGTGCATGGATTTATCTCTGGGCTTTCTATTTTGTTCCATTGATCTATACTTCTGTCTTTGTGCCAGTACCATACTGTCTTGATGACAAAGAAGATATACAGATGGCTAACAAACACATGAAAAGATGCTCAACATCACTCATTATCAGAGAAATGCAAATCAAAACCACTATGAGGTACCATTTCACGCCAGTCAGAATGGCTGCGATCCAAACATCTACAAGCAATAAATGCTGGAGAGGGTGCGGAGAAAAGGGAACCCTCTTACACTGTTGGTGGGAATGCAAACTAGTACAGCCACTATGGAGAACAGTCTGGAGATTCCTCAAAAAACTGGGAATAGAACTGCCTTATGATCCAGCAATCCCACTCCTGGGCATATACACTGAGAAAACCAGAACTGAAAGAGACACGTGTACCCCAATGTTTATCACAGCACTGTTTATAATAGCCAGGACATGGAAGCAACCTAGATGTCCCTCAGCAGATGAATGGATAAGAAAGCTGTGGTACATATACATAATGGAGTATTACTCAGCCATTAAAAAGAATATATTTGAATCAGTTCTAATGAGGTGGATGAAACTGAAGCCTATTATACAGAGTGAAGTAAGCCAGAAAGAAAAACACCAATACAGTATACCAACACATATATATGGAACTTAGAAAGATGGTAACAATAACCCTGTATACGAGACAGCAAAAGAGACTGATGTATAGAATAGTCTTTTGGACTCTGTGGGAGAGGGAGAAGGTGGGATGATTTGGGAGAATGGCATTGAAATATGTATAATATCATATATGAAATGAGTCATCAGTCCAGGTTCGATGCACGATACTGGATGCTTGAGGCTGGTGCACTGGGACAACTCAGAGGGATGGTATGGGGAGGGAGGAGGGTTCAGGATGGGGAACACATGTATACCTGTGGCAGATTCATTTTGATATATGGCAAAACCAATACAATATTGTAAAGTTAAATAAAATAAAATTTAAAAAAAGAGAAATGAAAAGAGAACGATTTTCTCAGTGAGACTAAAAAGATACAGAATAATTCGGTTCTCCATATAATATCTACTCAAATTTGTTTGTGGCAGATGATATTTATTGGCACTCTTTGAGACATTCCCTCCTCCTTCCCCTCTTTCATGGTCTGGCTTTTCCCCTCACCACTCAAGGGTTTCATTCCTCCAAACTTTATTCTACTTTTAGGTGCCCAAGGCTGATGGTTTTCCCTGTTGCCTAAAGCCACTACCTTCTATCTACATAGAGAAGGAAAAGCAAGTTAAACCTTTGATGAAGAAAATTCATTCTGCAGGATGGCAAGGCAACAACTATTCTCTCATATTCCACAAAAGTAATCTACTTTTTTGAACATGCTCTTATAAATTCTCGTAAGAAAATCATTTTCATACAATCTTAGGATATCCATTTCATTATGACCTTGCCATACTAAATAGTAACCTAATCCTACACAGTTCTGAAGAAGGAAGCCTAATAACTACATGTGGGAGTGAATTAGTTAATGGAGGATATGTAAAATGGAAGCCTAACTTCAGTGTGTGCACAGATGTACTCCAATACATTACAACAACCCCACTGTACCACCATAAGGGCAAATTTAACAAAATCCCTAGTGACAATTCATGAAGTAGTTTAGTCCTTCAAGAAGAAACACAACTGCCCAATTCTTTATCAAAAAAACAAACAAATGGTTGGTCACTTGCAAGACAAAAAATATCACTAATCAAAGCCAAGTGCTTAATTGAAAGCTAAATTTTCAACCAAATGTTACTATAAAAACATTTTTCATTTAATATCATTAAGTATAGGCTCAATAAAAGAGGGGGCTTATTGCCACACAAAGTGTGGGCATACACACACACGCGTGTGTGTGTGTGTGTGTGTGTGTGTGTGTGCATAAACTGCAGTATAAATACAATGCTATCATTAACCAACAAGCATTTTGAAGCCCACTCTCCTATCCCCAGAATAGTGATGGATCTTTCTGGGTTAGCCCACAGTGTCTCTCTGAGTCTTTCTAGTGAATATTTTGGATTTGTGAGATAATTTGCCCCTTATCTCTGGAGTCTGGAGTAAACACAAATTTGGATCATGTGGGCACCAATCTATGACCTCCTCTTCATTTGATTATACTTCCATCCACTGAGCCCAATGTTCTCATTTATTATGAAACAAGATTTTTAAATTTAGTGATTACAAAGCGACCCTCAAATCCTGGTGAAAGAGGTAGATTTAAACCTAATAAGATCATCATTGTATATTATGAGTCACTTGCACTAAAGTCATAAAGTCATTGGATTATGCGCTCCAATGTTTCTTTAAAATACATTTTAATCCAGTTGTGGTTACTGCCTTTTTAGGGTGTGTTATAATCTACTTCCCTTTGAACACCTTAAAGCCTACACTGCTGAGAGATGGGACTACATCTCAAGATATTTACATTTTACCTCTTCAGAATCATAGTTCTGCATTGTAAACTTAAGAGATGCTCAACAAAGAAAGAACTGGAATCCTAAAATGCTTAAGTTTACAGAGTTAGTCCACTCTATGGTGAAATAAGTCTTATCTTTGTTCATAAATATCTAGGAACCCCCTACTTCCCACAGCAGGTACGACTCTGGAAGTAGGGTCAGCAAGAAAGACATGGCGTCTGTTCATTTGGAGCATCCAGTACATAAACCACAAAATATACAGATCTACAAAATACCCACATGCTGTAATAATCACTATGGAGGAAACTAACAAGGTACCAAGACAGAAACAAATATGTAACGGTCTACTTTTGACAAGGAGATCAAGAATGATCTCTGGAAAAAAAAAAAAAAATGATCTCTGTGAAGGAGAGACCTTTGAGCTGAGGTTTTAGGTTTGCAAACAAATGAGGCATTTAAATAGAGGAAGGAATAGTCCAGGCACTGGGAACATTTGAAAAGGCCTTAGGGAGTGAAACTGCTTCTTGTGCTTCAGGTACTAAGACCAGGGTGGCTGGAGCATATAAATGAGTGGGAGATGAGCTCAGAGAGGCTGTAGCAGAGGGCCAGATTAGACAGTGAGCTGGATGCTAACAGAAGGAATGTGTTGATAATCCGTTTTTGTGTTTCTGCATTTATTCCTTTTTTCTATGTAGTTATGATCCACTGAATGTTCTTAAGGGGAGACACAATGGTGTTGCTTTCTTGGAGAGGTAATTACAAAGGAGCAAGCTATGGAAGTAGAGAGGCCACGTCAAAGCTGTAGCATGAATCCATGAACATTATAATGATGCCACAAATCTGGTGGCAGGGTGGATAAAGAAAGCAGGGTGGAAGAGGTACAGCTGAGAAGTATAATTGAATAGAGATGCATTTGGGAGACAGGATTGAGAGATGGAAATATGGACTGGTTAGGGATGAAATGCTATTAGGAGGAAGAGAAAGCAGTAAACACTTGTTGAAAGGTGGAACCATTAATTCAGATGACAAAGATTGGGGAAAAGGATCTGAGACAGAGTTTTAGGGAAAATCATAAATTGTTACCATTATGACCTTCAGAATGACTCATTCATAGCTCTAAACCTTTAAGTTCCTTTACAAGGTTAGAAAAAATAGCATATAATTCTTCCCAGTACTTCACACTCTTTCACATATCTGATAGGCATAGATATTAGATAAATATTTTTATTATTCATGAAAAACACAAGATTCTATTTTTTTCCTTGCCACAGAGAAAGTTGGTCCATCACATTAAATAGGGTGAATAGGATCCCACAGATTCCACCTCTGAATTTCTTACTTTTTATTTGCTGCCAAAAGTCTCCTCAGCAACAGGTAGCAAAAACATAGAAACACTGCCACAGGAGGGCTCCCATGATTACCTCCTGCCTAGGAGACACAGAGGCAGGAGGATGCTCTTGGCAGAGAGAGACAAACCTGAATGTCAGAGCACATTCTTCATTATATCATATGCCATATTTTGTCAAGCATTTTATTGTGAATAAGCTGTTCGAGCAATCATGATTCGGAGAAGGCGATGGCACCCCACTCCAGTACTCTTGCCTGGAAAATCCCATGGACGGAGGAGCCTGGTGGGCTGCAGTCCATGGGGTCGCTAAGAGTCAGGCAGGACTGAACAACTTCACTTTCACTTGTCACTTGCATGCATTGGAGAAGGAAATGGCAACCCACTTCAGTGTTCTTGCCTGGAGAATCCCAGGGAAGGGGGAGCCTGGTGGGCGGCCATCTGTGGGGTCGCACAGAGTCTGACACGACTGAAGCGACTTAGCAGCAGCAGCAGCAATCATGATTATCCCATATGTAGAGCTCAAATAAGACAAGCTTTCAAATAATTAACAACATTTGTTAAAATGTTAAACAAAGATTAAATAAAGATTAACAACTTAGTTTCTTAAAAAAGTGAATTCTAGTTTGTATTTTTTAAATGATGGAAAATAATTTGAAGACTTCAATAAAATGGGCTATTGAATAATTGGACTTGGTTTGCAGATTATACATAGGTAAGTCTTATTGATATTAAAGCAAAAATCATGAACATATATTTTAAATCACCAAGAGAAAGAAAGAAAGAAAGGACAGTACCTTTCTCCTGCCCATGTAGAATCAGGAGAAATAGACAAGAACATTAATTGTGTTTCTGAAAAAACTTGAACCTTTTAACACTGACATCACAACAACAAATGAAAATCCATCATCCTTTTAAAAGCCTATGGAGATCTGGTATTTGTCTTATTGAAGTGAGCTGTTTAAAACTTTCCCTTAAGCTTCTCTCACATAAAAATTGCTCTTATCTTCAGAGCAGATATAAATTACTTCGAACGCTGCTACTGTAATAATAATAAAAAAAAACACTAAAATAAATTATTTCTAACGCTGCTGATATAAACACTACAATAATGAGAAATCTTTGTTATAATCACCAAAGTTGGCACTGAAGTTTCTAGTTTGTTAATCTCGTTTTAAGCTTTTGTATTTAAAAGAAGTAACGAAAACAAACTATTTTCTTCTAAAAACTAAATGATAGTTTCAGCTGAAGTCGATAAAAAGTTAAAATGATTCTGAAATGCATCTGAATTTCACTAACAAAATGCACATTCGTTTGAAAAGAAAATAAACTGGGTCGAGAAATAAGGCTAAGCCTCCCGTCAATCATCTCTGTTTGTGTGCTCGGAAGGGGTGCGGCGCATCCTTGCCACCCTACAGGTAGTGTCGGCTCTTCGGGTTCTGCACGCTCACCTTTGCAAATGGGAAACAGAACACATGTTTTTTGCTCCTAAAGATATACGACCTAACCCTGAAACCGAAACCCATCCGACGACTCAGCTACCGTAGACAGAAAAGAAATAACAGTAGCCATTCGGTATAGCCACATTTTCAGGATCTGGCAGCAAACCCACACCGTCAAAACTGGCAAAAGACCGACCAGACCGACCTTGCAAGGGAAACAGATGCCTTTCCAGCTCCCCTTTGTCCAGTCGCTGGCACCTCCTCGCCTAACTTCTCCCCGCTCTACTTCCAGGTGGCCAAAACCCGAGAGACGCGAAAACGGACACAGGTGGGTGTGGCGGTTGAGCAGAGCACTGGCGAGAGACTGACTGGCGGCCTCCGTCCCCGCCACACCAGAGGAGCAAGAGAAAAGGCACTTACTTGCCACCGTGCCCGCCGATCATGCCCACCCAGTGTGCTCGCAGAGTCTGGCCCCAGGGAGGGCGCGGGCTTCAGGGACCCTTCTTCTCCCCCGGCGTCCTCTCCGCTGCTGCCGCTGCCTCTTTCTCTGAGCTCCTGTTGCTCGGCCGGCACCTGCCTCTACCCGCCGCCGGCACCCAAGCTAGCCCAACCCCAATTCCGGAGCCCGCGGAATTGGAAACCAGACACTCGCCTAGCGAACGCGGGCGACGGCCAGCGGGGCTACTGCGCCCCTCCTTCCCGGGCGCGCCCAGAAAGGCGGCGGCCCCGCCCCGGCTCTCCGGCCCCTCCCTCGCTCCCCGCCCTTGCCCCACCCTAGCTCCGCGCAGCCCTCCACTCCTGCTGGGGGCGCTGGGCGGGGACCTAGCCCCGACCTCGGGATTGGAGATGCCACATGCTCTCCATTGTGCTCCAGAGGAGAGCAGAGGAGGGGGTCGCACGACTGCGCACCCTCACCTACCCCATTGGATGGGGCGTGAGTGTGTGTGAGTGTGTGTGCGTGTGCGTGTGCGTGTGTGTTCCTCCAGCTGCCAGAAGAGTCCTTCCCTTATTTCACTCCCTTTCCACTCTTCCTGCTTTGCTGAATCGGCTAACGTTTCCGAGAAGCCACTTGACACGGAGCGAGAGAAACAACTATGGCAGAGGAGGTGGGGACCGATGGCAGTGACCCCGTCAGTCCCTCCTGGGCCCTGAGCTCCGAGGATTCAATACTGGAAATCCGTTCTGTCCCTGGGAGTTTCCCCACGGAGTCTGTTGTGGGGGATGGTGGCGCGCAAGACTGTTTCGAGGCTGCGATTTTTCTTTCCTTTTTTAAATGATAGATCGATCAGGCTACCGAGACTTTCAGGCAAGCAAAGAATGCATTTCCTTTCAAAGGTGGAGTGGAGCCCAGGTCGCCCTGGGTGGGGAGGGAGACTTGGCGCAGAGGTTGCCTTCCCGACCTGGGACCCGCTCATCTGGATAGGCCATCAGTCATATAGGTTCTGACTTTCGGAGCTGGATAGGAGCGATTGTGAAAAGAGATCTTTATAAATCATTGTGTGTGGTTGCATGTGTGTGCGCGCGCGTTTTCTACAACAGCCTGTTGGGAGGAAGAATGATGCAAACAGGATCGAATTATCTTTCTCAAAGAGAAACGGGAAATTTCCACCAAGGAGGAAAATGCAAGGATTTATGACGTTGTGGCAAAGTGGATCCCGGCCTTAAAAAAGAGATAGATCACCTTGCTATATAAATATGAATGATGGGCATTTGCAACTTTAGGGTAATTTACGTCCATACCTTCTAATATGGAGATGATAACCTAGTGGTAAACACACAGAATTTCAAGCCCCAGGATTAATTTATCTGGGCGGTTTACTGAGCTTCTGAGATTTGCCCTTTGGACCTTAGCTGTCAAGTTTCTGAGGCTCTCGGCTGACGAGTACACTCAGTCACTTGGGGCTAATTCTCAATGCCATTTCGTGACCAAGTCACTTTCTCTTCCTTCATTATTTGCAGATAGAGGAAAAAGAATTAACTGTAGTAGGAGTGACAGCCTTTTTGACTAGATGCAGTAAAGTCACTGTCTTTTCTTACCACCTTGAAGTCCCACTTCAACTAAATTGTCTGATGCACAGTCACTGAGATGTAAAATTAGCTCAACCAACCATTTCTCTATAGTTCCCTGACACCTAATCTGGGTTTCATTAGGGAATAATCCATATGATATTCAGAATAATTAGAACCCAGAGACTTTCAAACTCATGTTATTTTTTTCCTCAAGAAGATGTGAATTAGAACATAAAGACTCTAGCTGATTAAGACAAATAATAATCAATGCCTATGAGATGATGATTCGGGGAAGGCAATGGCACCCCACCCCAGTACTTTTGCCTGGAAAATCCCATGGACGGAGGAGCCTGGTAGGCTGCAGTCCATGGGGTCGCTAAGAGTCGGACACGACTGAGCGACTTCACTTTCACTTTTCACTTTCCTGCATTGGAGAAGGCAATGGCAACCCACTCCAGTGTTCTTGCCTGGAGAATCCCAGGGACAGGGGAGCCCGGTGAGCTTCCGTCTATGGGGTCGCACAGAGTCGGACACGACTGAAGCGGATTAAATTTATTAATATGATTAAGAGGAATTTTGATCAAATTCCATAATACTCAATGCCTTAAAGAAGCAATCAAGAACAAATCAAAGTACCAAGCTATAAAGTATAGAATGAGTTTATTAGATTTGTATTTCCTAGAGATGATGTAAAATCAAGACAGAGTCAAGATGAGCCGATAAATAACAGCACCATATAGGAAATTAGAGTCACTTTTGGTGGTTAATGTCAGATAACACTGTCCAGAAAACATCTCTTGGGATAGTGATGAGGTACAAGGCTGGGTGATCCACTGGTTTGATGAAGTGTAGCTGTTTTTCTTCATGGAAAAAAAGTTCTCCCCACCTGTGTGGTAGGAAAGGGATTTAGTATCCCCCTTCCCCTGCCACAAAGAAAATAATACACACCATGCTTTGACAATGAGTGTATACCACGCTTTGCCACTGTAGGAGTCCCTTCACTATACCTATGTTCTCACTGGGGGTCTTAAAAAATAAAACTTCCTTGATTTGTATGAGGGGTCCCTGGTGAGATTTTGCGTGTGAATTTATTTGCAAAGTATGGTGTGTTTTATTCATTTTCTAATTCTGTTTCATCTCCCAACTATTTAATTACCACCCATTTAGTTCATGTACCATTTTCAGTCTCACAAGCTTTTTGTAATCTCTTGCCTTTAGTCCATGCTGCTTGTGTTTTTATTGCTCTTCTGGCAGTGCTGGGATTATTTATTATATTTTTGTCTCTGTCTAAATTCAGAAAAAAGATCATCTGAGTCTCCTATTCAGTATTATATTAAATGCCCCTAAGAATTCCCCAAGTACCCAGTCATGGTGTTATATATAGATATAACTAGATAATGCCATTGAGAAGTTTAAAAGGTAGTCTTGAATTATAGGAGGCAGAGAAGAACCTGGTTGAACCAGCCAACACCCAATTAATTCTTGTACTATTTACAATTGATCTTCTATAATTTGGGTAGAAAAAAGTAGAGATGTTTGTATTTTGAAATTACTAATGTAAACCAAAGGAAAAAAGAAGAATTGTTTTACTTTGGGCTGCCCGAGTGGTTCAGTGATAAAGGATCTGCCACAGGAGAAATGGATTCAGTCCCTGGGTTGGGAAAATCCCCTGGAGGAGGGCATGGCAACCCACTCCAGTATTCTTGCCTGGGGAATCCCCATGGACAGAGGAGCCTGGCAGGCTACAGTCCATAGGGTTGCAAAGAGTCAGACATGATTGAAGAGAATTAGCACACACACACACAACATGGAAATCTACACATTTGTCTTTTTCACAATTGCCACTCCAATTTTCAAAACTATAGAAGTTTCTGGAGAAGACATAGGCAGCAATGTGAGACAATAAACTAAGCAATGTAGTACTGACAGACTTTGCTTTTTCTCATTAAATAAGATTAGAAATATATTCCTTTACTAGTATGTGCTAATGACAATACTCTTATTTGAGATAAGACAATTACAATGTTGTGAAAATGGGAGACTACAGCTACAAGTCTTTCTGTATACATAGCTAAAAAGTAGCATTCAAAAGTAGTTTCAAAGTAAAATTACAAAGGTCTAGAAACATGATGCAATATGCAAGGGCTTCCCAGGTGGCTCAGTGATAAAAAATACATTTGTCAAGCAGGAGTGCGTGCAGGCATGCTTATTCACTTCAGTGGTGTCTGACTTTGCGACGCTATGAACTGTAGCCTACCAGGCTCTCTCTGTCCATGGGATTCTCCAGGCAAGAATACTGGAGTGGATTGCCATGTACTTGGCCAGGGGATCTTTCTGGCCCAGGAATCCAACCAGTGTTTCCTGCATTGCAAGCAGATTCTTTACCACTGGGGAAACCTGCCAACCAGGAGATAATATGTTCAATTCCTGGGTAGGGAATATACCCTGGAGGAGGAAATGGCAACCCACTCCAATATTCTTGCCTGAAAAATCCCATGGACAGAGAGAGCCTGGCAGGCTACAGTCCATGAGGCTGCAATGAGTCGGACACAGCTTAGCAAATGAGCACAGACCTACACAATATGCAAAGAAGATTTTAGACATAATCTGGAATAATAAAGATTATTTATGCATATGTATATAAAATTATGCATAATGAAACAGCAGGAGAAAAGTAGTTTCCTAAAATGTATCGGCTTCAGAATGTTTGCTGATCTAATTTGATATGGTGGCTCAGAGGTTAAGCGTCTGCTCCATGCGGGAGACCCGGGTTCGATCCCTGGGTTGGGAAGATCCCCTGGAGAAGGAAATGGCAACCCACCCAGTATCTGCCAGAGAATCCCAGGACGGAGGAGCCTGGTAGGCTACAGTCCATAGGGTCGCAAAGAGTCGGACACGACTGAGCGACTTCACTTCACTTCACTGGCCTTTGTACCAGGGCTAGAAATAATTTGGGTTTCTGCAGTGAACATGTAAAGACCTTGTAACTTGTGAGATACTGGTAGAATTCTTAGAAGAGTATTTATTGGGGCTAAATTAGTTTTAAAGTTGCTCCAGATTTACACCAACAAAGCTTAAAAGCAAGATTTGAAAGAATCCAACTGGTTTCAACTTGCTAAAATGCTAACCAGAATAAAATTCCACACTTTCTGAAGGACCTAACAATGTAAAATTATCACTGATTGGCATCCATTTAAAAAAAATTACCACACTTGCAAAGAAGAAGGAAAATATGAACCATAACTGGCAGAAAAGTAAATTAACAGGAACAGATTCAGAAATGATAATGATGGAATTAACAGATTAGTACATTATATTCCAGATTTATGTGTGCTTTGTATGCCCTGCTGCTGCTGCTGCTGCTAAGTCGCTTCAGTCGTGTCCTACTCCGTGCGACCCCATAGACCACAGCCCACCAGGCTCCCCCATCCGTGAGATTCTCCAGGCAAGAACACTGGAGTGGGATGCCATTGCCCTCTCCATTATATGCCCTGCTGCTGCTGCTACTGCTGCTAAGTCACTTCAGTCGTGTCCGACTCTGTGCGACCCCATAGACGGCAGCCCACCAGGCTCCCCTGTCCCTGGGATTCTCCAGGCAAGAACACTGGAGTGGGTTGCCATTTCCTTCTCCAATGCATGAAAGTGAAAAGTGAAAGTGAAATCGCTCAGTTGTGTCCCACTCTTCGAGACCCCTTGGACTGCAGCCTACCAGGCTCCTCTGTCCATGGGATTTTCCAGGCAAGAGTACTGGAGTAGGGTGCCATTGCCTTCTCCGGTTGTATGCCCTAGATAGTAGGAAAAAATTTGAGCATAAACAAAATACAAACTGGTCTCTCCTTAAGCATTCATTTTAGATAAATGTTATATCTACTGCCACCTGGTGTTCAAAATAAGTCAAATGTTCAGTTCATTTCACTTCAGTTCAGTCACTCAGTCGAGTCCAACTCTCTGTGACCTCATGAATTGCAGCATGCCAGGCCTCCCTGTACATCACCATCTCCCGGAGTTCACACAAACTCACGTCCATCGAATCAGTGATGCCATCCAGCCATTTCATCCTCTGTCGTCCCCTTCTCCTCCTGCCCTCAATCCCTCCCAGCATCAGAATCTTTTCCAATGAGTCAACTCTTCACATGAGGTGGCCAAAGTACTGGAGTTTCAGCTTTAGCATCATTCCTTCCAAAGAAATCCCAGGGCTGATCTCCTTCAGATTGAACTGGTTGGATCTCCTTGCAGTCCAAGGGAATCTCAAGAGTCTTCTCCATACAGAAACGTAATCTATACTGTTTTCTTTTTCTTCTTCTATTTTTGTTTAACTTAGTTTTTTAAGAGAAGCTTTAAGTTTACAACAAAACTGAAAGGGAGACACAGAGCTTTCTCATATACACCTTGCCTCTATATGTGTCCAGCATGTTTGTTCTATCTAAGCAAAGGAGAAAAGAAGCAGCATAGAGCAGACTTCTTTCCAGGAGATCTTTCTTTCCTTCTTTTTTCTTTCTTTTCCTTCCTTCCTTTATTTCTTTTATGGGGGAGAGTATTTATACCAGATTTTCTGAAATTTATTTATTTCCATTACTATTCCCATTCTCTTAGCTTGAGTGGCATGAACTTTTATCTAGGTTATATAAACAGTATGCTGCTAAATCGCTTTAGTCATATCCGACTCTGTGCGACCCCATAGATGGCAGCCCAACAGGCCTCCCCGTCCCTGGGATTCTCCAGGCGAGAACACTGGAGTGGGTTGCCATTTCCTTCTCCAATGCGTGAAAGTGAACTTTATATATATATATATAAACAGTATACATGTTGCTTTTTTCAGCTAAAGCACCACCAATTCTAATTCTCTACAGTTTCTATTTAACAAGTGGCCTTCAGGATGAAGGTCAAATTTCTTAACTTATGTTTTACCTCTAACAGGAACACTTCTGCTCTTGCACTTTCCTGTAATGAAGCGGTCTGCCCCAATACCTGTGCTTGACTCACTCCTGTCATTGTCCAGGTCTTAGATGTCACATTCTCTAAGCCCTGCTTGCAGTGCTAAGTTTGGATTAAATTCCCCTCCTCCCTACTTCCATTATACCCTGAACTTTATCAAAACATTTATCACATTTTATTGTAACTGTTTGTCTGGGTGCCAGCAAAACCTTGCCAATGAAGTGATGCTTTAGCTGGACTTGGGAGGCTGTTCATGAATTAGTCAGGTGGATGGCATTGAGGATAAAGGCCTTTCAGGAAGAAGCAATATTCCTGTGCAGCTTCAGATGACTTCACTTTCAGTTTGAAGGAAATTTAGGAAGCATTTGGGCCAATGAGAGAACATAAACCAAGAGCGATGGAGGCATGTGGTCATAAAAGGTCTTGAATGTACACTGATAAATTGTCTGGACTTGATCCAGAAGGATGCCATTCTCAATGTTTTGAAAATATGAATTATTATCAGCGTATTTGACTTGTAGAAACACAACTTATGTTAAAAAAGAAAAATACACATTACTGTGGCAACACTAGAAAGGTCGGTTTGACTAATCATACAGAGGAGAAAAAATAAAGACCTAAAGAAACTAAAGATGTAAAAATGGAGCAGTATAGTCAAAACTTGTTTGCTTATTTTTTCCTTTAAGTAGAATTTAAAAAAAATACATATTTATTGAATTCAGACAGGAGAAAAGATGGAGATATTTAGGATAGATCAAAAGTTTTTGACATGAGTGGCAATAGATGACAATGTTGATTTTATTAATAACCCTCGGCTACTCTCCAAAAGAAGAATAAGAGGAATAGACTTAATGAGAGAATTAGATGACTAAGAGATGCTGGGGGACATCCAGGTGGAAGTGTTCAGGAAGAAAACTGGATGTGTGGACTCAACATAGTATTGTCATTTTTAAAAATCCCAAATATGATATTTAAAACCTATATTTAACACCAAAGGAGTACACAGAACGTAAGCTCAAAAAAGGTGTTTTTGATAGGAGTCACAACTCAATTTTATTTAGCAATCTCACTTTGCTCATAATTATTTTCTTGACTTATACTTGTCACTTTGCTGTTGCTGCTGCTAAGTCGCTTCAGTCATGTCCAACTCTGTGCGACCCCATGGACAGCAGCCCACCAGGCTCCTCTGTCCACAAGATTCTCTAGGCAAGAATACTGGAGGGGGCTGCCATTTCCTTCTCTATGTTTGTCACTTTAAGGATCCACATTTGGCAACAAAACACAAAGAGAACCAAACAAATATCCAGGTACCCCATCCAGTGTACCACAGTGTATCCACACAGTGGATGTTGTGGCACGTTTCCCATCCCCCAGGAAAAATAAACTAATCCTTAAAATCAGAAGATGTATGGATTCCTCATGGCTTATAGCTGTGGTCCTATATGGGAGTTATCCTTGAATGAAGGAAGACGCCCAACTCAAGGTGTGGCCCCTCTCTAGAGGCAACCCATATTCCAATGACTGGTTAATGGAAGAGTACATAGACCCAGTCACTTTGTCTGGATATAGGGTAGTAAGTGCCCTATGTTGACTGAGGCTGCTGCTGCAACTGCACTAAATTTCAATTTCTTTTGCCCAACCAGTCTTCCTTTATTTCTGCTCAGCTATAATTCCTGAGATGACTTCCCAATGAACCTCCATACTACTCTTTATGTCTGATTCCTCTGTCTCAAAAGAGTCAGTATTGCACAGAAATGTTGAAGAAAGTGGAGTCAACTGCCCTGTTATATTGTTATGGGGAAACTGAGAGTTCAAAGAAAATATTTTCCAGTCTCTGTCATCTGGCAGTATTTCTGACTTTTCCTTGGAAGTCAGAGATTCAAAGCATTGGAGACAAGGGAGTGAATTGGAGGAAAAAGAGCTTTGGAGACTGCAGACCCCCTTCAAGCCAGATAGATATCTGCTTACACTGAGAGTGTAGACTGGAGGTTTTGATCCCCATTATAGAGAAGTCAGAAGTTGAGGACACATGAAAACGCCTAATGAATTTGTATTAATCATGGGCCAACAGTGACAACCTCTTGTTTGGAGAGTCTGTTACTATTTTTATTATTCCTTTCCATAGACTTTGTTCAGTTCAGTTCAGTTCAGTTGCTCAGTCGTGTCCGACACTTTGAGACCCCATGAATCGCAGCACGCCAGGCCTCCCTGTCCATCACCAACTCCTGGAGTTCACTCAAACTCACGTCCATCAAGTCAGTGATGCTATCCAGCCATCTCATCCTCTGTCATCCCCTTCTCCTCCTGCCCTCAAACTTTCCCAGCATCAGGGTCTTTTCAAATGAGTCAACTCTTCGCATCAGGTCGCCAAAGTATTGAAGTTTCAGCTTCAGCATCAGTCCTTCCAATGAATATTCAGGACTTATCTCCTTTAGGATGACTGGTTTGATCTCCCTGCAGGCCAAGGGACTCTCAAGAGTCTTCTCCAACACCACAGTTCAAAAGCATCAATTCTTCGGTGCTTAGCTTTCTTTATAGTCCAACTCTCACATCCATACATGACTACTGGAAAAACCATAGCCTTGACCAGACAGACCTTTGTTGGCAAAGTAATATCTCTGCTTTTTAATATGCTGTCTAGATTGGTCATAACTTTTCTCCCAAGGAGTAAGCGTCTTTTAATTTCATGGCTGCATAGACTTTGTAGTGTGATTAAAAACATGGAGTATCTTCCCCAACTCAAATGATGCACAAAAGATCTGGACTTAATAAGTACAGATGATTTTCACTTCAGGTTCTTATCAGAGAATGTATTACATTCTGTAATTCAAGAGCATTGTTGAAAGAAAGGGGATACTGTCCTAATATTTAGCTATTGTATGTGCTTCTGATTTATGGACACCCCTAAAATATATATTTGAACCAGACCATCAGAGAACTGCAAACTGAGATCCAATTGATATAAATGCTTTTTATGATCTCTTAGGCCACTAGTCCACATTGAGGGTTGTTATCATAAAGCATCAGCCTCATGGGAACTGGGAAAGGAAGATGATGGTGACAGAAGGCTGAAATGATGGCCACTGGCTAATTGTAGCTTTTAATGATCTACCCTACAGTTTTTTGGAAATCTCCCAAATTATACATATTTGGAAAATGATCTGTATCATTAGCTGGGTTGGCAAGGACATTATAGTGCTCAGGAATGAACAACATAATGGCTGCACTTTTATTGACTTATTTTCCTTTACATTCTTGTAACAACCCCTTTGCTTTCTGTCCTTTTGTTTATATAAAGCGCTTATGGCTAGGTTTGTTACATAAAACTAATAGTTAATGCTCAAGGAAAAGTAGATAAATAAATAGAGCAATTGCTCAGTTTTTGAGACAAGTGGCACACAATCACATTCAATCCTCAATACAATCCAAGTGTTAAGGATTTTTACTGTTCCTATTGAACAGATAAGGAGACTAGGGGCATATCTTAAATAATTTTCTACACAAATAATAAATGCTATATCATCTCTTTTGAGTGGAAATAAAAATCAACAACCAAAGAGGTAGGGAGGAGGAGAAGAGGGAGAAAGAGGAAGGGGAGGAGAAAGAAACAGGAGTGGGGAGGTACAAAGAAAGAAGGAGAGATAGAAAGGAAAAGTGGTTTATTTCAGATTGTTGGAACATGAAATACTTCTTTTCACGTCTATGGCCTTTGACCACGCAGCTTTCTCTGACTGGACAGGCACTCTCATTCTTTGTGTAGATAATTCTTTTCAACCATTATTTCTCAATTTGAAGCCAATTCTCAACTTCTAAGCCTGGGTCAGGTTCTCCCTGCCTTATGCTTTGTGCTTTTCTTTCATTACATTTGACACAATTGTAATTGATTTTTTATTTTTCAGCCTAGCCTGCTAGACCATAGCTCTACAGGGAACAAAAGGAATATATGTATCTTATTTATTATTGTTATTTGTTATTTTGTCTCAAAGTTGTGCCCAACTCTTTGCAACTCCAGAAAGTGAAGCCCACCAGGCTTCTCTATCCATTAGATTTCCCAGACAAGAATCCTGGAGCGGTTGCCATTTCCTTCTCCCAGGGATCTTCCTGACCCAGAAATCAAACCTGTGTCTCTTGCATTGGCAGGTAGATTCTTTATCCATGAATCACCAGGGAAACACTTTATTTATTACTATACCTTAACACTAAAGATGCCTGGTACAAAGAAGAAGTTCAAATGTTAAATAAATGACTGTAATGATGAAGAAACTGGTAAGTGAATGTAGGGCTGACGGTGATAGAATATTTTATCAAATAGCATGTGCAAACATGGAAGGCAGAGATAAACGGTGCATTGAAATTATGACAATCTGATTACTTTCATGTATGATACTGAAGCTGAAACTCCAATACTTTGGCCAACTGAAGCAAAAAGCCAACTCATTGGAAAAGACTCTGGTGCTGGGAAAGACTGAGGGCAGGAGACAGGGGTGACAGAGGATGAGATGGTTGGATGGCATCCCCAACTCAATGGGCATGAGTATGAGCAGACTCCCAGAGATAATGAAGGACGGGGAAACCTGTCCTTCCCTGTGCTGCAGTTCATGGGGTCACAAAGAGTCAGACATGACTTAGCAACTGAACAAACAACAGTGAGGAAGGGAATGAATGAAAGTGAAGTGGAAAAGATAAGTGGAAATAAATCATGGAGGGACTTCTATGACATGCCAAGGAACTTAGACTTTATCTTGTCTGTAACTGGCAATCAGACTGGTGTTATCTTAAGAGATCTTTGATTCATGAGTTTCTCTCTTCACAGAATGATAGAAAATTTAAGACAATATTCATAGTGCATTTCTAACAAGTACAGGGAACCCATGAAATGAATACTTGCCTACTTAAATTTATTGCTGGTTTCATTTTACCTTTCCTTCCCTTGTTTTCTTTTAGTTTCATTGCCTTCTTTCCTTGCTTTTAAAACTAAAATATAGCTCATTTCCCTAAATATTGGAATCCTTGTGTCTCTCCCAATTCAGCTTCTACACTTAACTTCCTCATCCACCATATTGTAGCTCCTGAGTCTTCTTTCAGGTCTTATAATCCACTGAATTTGTTCTGAGCTGTATTCCTTTCCTAGGGCTACTATGATAAAGTACTGCAAATAGCAGATTGCCTTAAAACAAACAAACAAAAACAAAAACAAACAAACAAAAAAAAACAGAAATTTTTTCTATCATAGTTCTGGAGACCAGATGTCTAAAAGCAAGGTGTAGGCATTGTTGATTCCTTCTAAAAGATCTTAAGGAAGAAACTAATTGTTCCATGCCTTTCTCTTGTCTTTGGCCATTGTTGACAGTTCTTGGTGGTTTTTTTTTTTTTGGTCTCTAAATGCTTGACTTGGTCTCTGTTTTCACAGAGCACTCTCCTTGAGTATGTCTGTCTCTGTTCAAATTTCCAAATTTCCCTCTTCTTATAAAAGTACAACTCATCTCATCTCGTCTCAACTTCATGGCATCTACTGCTAAGTCACTTCAGTCGTGTCCGACTCTGCGTGACCCCATAGACGTCAGCCCACCAGGCTTTCCTGCCCCTGGGATTCTCCAGGCAAGAAAACTGGAATGGGCATCTGCAAGGACCCTTTTTACATAAAGCCACATTCATAGGTAATGGGGGTTAGGAGTTTAACGTGTCTTTATGCAGGACAAAACTCAACTCTCAACGTGAGCCTGGAGTTTGACTTAGCACTGGTTGTTTCCTCAGCCTAGAATAATCTGCCTTCAGATCCTAGCATGGCTGACTCCTTGTTAGTCAAGTACCAGCCCAAATGTCCCTTTCTGAAATCAATAGTGATGCCACTCCAAAATGTTTCCTTCCCTGATCACATTCTATGCCTCACATCTTCTGTTTCCCAGTCAGTCTCTGGTTTGATTTTCTTCATGTACCTTTCACTATCTGAAAGTATCTTGTACACATTTTAAAAAATCTATGTCCTTGTATGAATGTAATCTGTGCAAAGAGCAAGGACCTTGTCTGTTTAAATAACTACTATAGCTCTAGCATCTAGCACTCACAATCTCTGCTCATTGAAATTTATATTCTGGCAGTTATTTATGGCCATAATAATAATGCATAATCTGCAGTCACAAAAATCTCAATGACATACAATAATTGGCATTTATTACCACAGGGATTGGATCAGTTCAGTTTAGTCCAGTTGCTCAGTTGTGTCCAACACTTTGGGACCCCATGGACTGCAGCATGCCAGGCCTCCCTGTCCATCACCAACTCCCAGAGCTTGCTCACACTCCTGTCCATCGAGTCAGTGATGCCATCCAGCAAACTCATCTCTGTCGTCCCCTTCTCCTCCTGCCCTCAATCTCTCCCAGCATCAGAGTCTTTTCCAGTGAGTCAGCTCTTCGTGTAAGGTGGCCAAAGTACTGGAGTTTCAGCTTTAGCATCATTCCTTCCAAAGAACACCCAGGGCTGATCTCCTTTAGAATGGACTGGTTGGATCTCCTTGCAGTCCAAGGGACTCTCAAGAGTCTTCTCCAATACCATAGTTCAAAAGCATCAATTCTTCAGTGGTTGATTCAGTGATTGGATGGGTGGCCCTAATTGTCTGGACTGGGCTTACACATCTGAAGGTTGAATGGAAGTAACTTACCTAGACTGACCTAGATTGGCTTCAGCTGGGATACTTTGGACAGCTCAGTTCTACAGTATAGATCTTTCATCATACGCAGGCTCGCTGAGGCAGGTTTCCATGTTTTCAGGCTCACGACACAGAAGCGGAAACATGTAAGATCTCTTGCAGCCTGTGCTTAGAACTGGTATGCAAAAGCCAAAGCAAATCACATGATAAAGCTCAGATTCAAGGAAGGAGAAATGAACATATCTCACTCTTTCATGAGATAAACTGTAACACCACATAGTAAAGGGCATAGATATAGGGAAGAGTGAAAAATTGGGACCAGAAATACAATCTACTATATAAGTAATTTTGAAAGTTACCTTAACTCCCATTCTAGAACAGTATGGGTTAAAAATCAATATCTATACAAGTATAAGTTTTTTCTGATTTAAGAAAACCAAATAGACATTTAACTGTTCTTACTTAGAAGTGGTTAAGTGTAGTAGAGTCTGATTATATAGATTTGAATCATATCTCTAGCATATACCAGCCTAAGAGTCATCTGTAAAATGAGGACAAGAATAATTTCTGTCCGCTGAAACTTTGTGAGAAGGTAATATGTATAAAATGCTCAGGATTGAGAGCTTGGCTTGTTGTCAGCATTCAATAAACGATTGCCACTATTATTAGTATTGTTATTCATCACCTTTGAGGGAAGGAGTGAAATTTATGGCATTATGCATAAAATGGCTTTTATGAATGCTATATTATTGTAAGCACTAAAGTGTTCAGTACAAATTTAGTTGAAACATTTTTTCTTACAATTTTTCTGTGGCTAATTTGGTTGGTAAAAGTTACACTAAAAAATCTGCTGTCTCTAGTATATCTCTCTTTTATACTATCTATATATCTATAGACTGAATAAAAGAAAGTCATAATCAGAAGATCAGTATTTAATAAAGTGAGATAGCCTGTGATTTATTAAAATTATACAAAAATTTAAGTTGATTTATAATGTTAATTATAAATGCTAATTTATAATATATATAAAGCACTAATATTATGATAATCCCCTGATTGGTACTATTTCACAAAATACTATTTCATCTATTTTACTAGAATCCACTTTCGAATCCATCTCACTATCTGAGAAGAATTATTTCAAAGATATTCCTTCATTAGGATATATCCGATGGCTCAGCCAAAGAATATTGACTACTTATGAGGATAAGGTATTCCTGAAATTATAATGTAAGTCAGAAGTGTGTGAGAAGTCACTGGACAAAACATTGTTTTCCAATATCTTGGCTGAAGCTTCTCTTTCCATTATGAGATTAAGTGACATAAATAAGTAAGAAAGTAAGAAGGGAGGAAGGAAGGAAGGAACAGGGAGAGCAGGAGAAATTGAGGAAGGCTGGAATGTGAAAAATCAAGTGGTGAGGGCAGAACAACAAGCAGGGAGAAAGGAAAGAAGAAAAGTGTTGCTGTTTTTTATATCTGGAAAGATGATTGCACTATTTATTCATTCATATTTTTTTTCATGATTGTCTTCACCATGCTTGGACAACTTCTCTTCTACATGAATTTTGTAATCAGCTTGCCAAATTCCAACAAGAACAGTAATATGAAGAAAAAACATTAATTTGAATTATATTATTTTTAGGAGAGTTTGCATTTTTTTAATATTGAGGCTTTCCATCAACATACTTATTCATTTATTCTTTTTTGAAAAATGACTTAATAGTTCTTAGATATTTCTCTCATATGTTCTTGTTCATTATTTGTTACCAATTTCAATTTTGTAAATGATCATGTTTTTTTAAAAGATTGTATATTTTTTATTTTTTATGTGCAGATTAGATCAATTCATTAATAGTGATCTTCAAGTCTTCTAAATTATTACTAGTTTTTTTGCATAATATATTTCTCAAAGAAGTATGCTAAAGTATATCCTTGTATGAATATATAACTCTTTTTATAATTCTATTACTTTTTGCACCTCTAATTTGAATCCAACTTTATTAGGTTTATGCTTTTTTATTTTAAATTTATTTATTTTTTAATTGAAGGATAATTGCTTTACAGAATTTTGTTTTCTGTCAAACCTCAACCTGAATCAGTCCTAGGTGTGTATATATATATATATATCCCCTTCCTTTTGAACTTCCCTCCCATCTCCCTCCCCATTCTACCCCTCTAGGTTGATAGAGAGCCCTTGTTTGAGTTTCCTGAGCCATACAGCAAATTTCCATTGGCTATCTATTTTACATACGGTCCAGCAAATTTGGAAAACTCAGCAGTGGCCACAAGATTGGAAAAGGTCAGTTTTCATCCCAATCCCAAAGAAAGGCAATGCCAAAGAGTGCTCAAACTACCACACAATTGCACTCATCTCACACGCTAGTAAAGTAATGCTCAAAATTCTCCAAGCCAGGCTTCAGCAATATGTGAACCGTGAACTTCCTGATGTTCAAGCTGGTTTTAGAAAAGGCAGAGGAACCAGAGATCAAATTGCCAACATCTGCTGGATCATGCAAAAAGCAAGAGAGTTCCAGAAAAACATCTATTTCTGCTTTATTAACTATGCCAAAGCCTTTGACTGTGTAGATCACAATAAACTGTGGACAATTCTGAAAGAGATGGGAATACCAGACCACCTGATCTGTCTCTTGAGAAATCTGTATGCAGGTCAGGAAGAAACAGATAGAACTGATCATGGAACAACAGACTGGTTCCAAATAGGAAAAGGAGTACGTCAAGGTTGTATATTGTCACCATGTTTATTTAACTTATATGCAGAGTACATCATGAGAAATGCTGGACTGAAAGAAACACAAGTTGGAATCAAGATTGCTGGGAGAAATATCAATAACCTCAGATATGCAGATGACACCACCCTTATGGCAGAAAGTGAAGAGGAACTAAAAAGCCTCTTGATGAAAGTGAAAGTGGAGAGTGAAAAGGTTGGCTTAAAGCTCAACATTCAGAAAACGAAGATCATGGCATCTGGTCCCATCACTACATGGGAAATAGATGGGGAAACAGTGGAAACAGTGTCAGACTTTATTTTTCTGGGCTCCAAAATCACTGCAGATGGTGACTGCAGCCATGAAATTAAAAGACACTTACTCCTTGGAAGGAAAGTTATGACCAGTCTAGATAGCATATTCAAAAGCAGAGACATCACTTTGCCAACAAAGGTTCGCCTAGTCAAGGCTATGGTCTTTCCTGTGGTCATGTATGGATGTGAGAGCTGGACTGTGAAGAAGGCTGAGCGCCGAAGAATTGATGCTTTTGAACTGTGGTGTTGGAGAAGACTCTTGAGAGTCCCTTGGACTGCAAGGAGATCTAACCAGTCCATTCTGAAGGAGATCAGCCCTGGGATTTCTTTGGAAGGAATGATGCTAAAGCTGAAACTCCAGTATTTTGGCCACCTCATGCGAAGAGTTGACTCATTGGAGAAGACTCTGATGCTGGGAGGGATTGGGGGCAGGAGGACAAGGGGACGACAGAGGATGAGATGGCTGGATGGCATCACTGACTCGATGGATGTGAGTCTGAGTGACCTCCGGGAGTTGGTGATGGACAGGGAGGCCTGGCGTGCTGCAGTTCATGGGGTCGCAAAGAGTCGGACACGACTGAGCAACTGATCTGATCTGAAAGTCCATATTTTATTCAGACTTCCTTCGTTTTTACCTAATGTTCATTTTCGGTTCCAAAATCCCATCCAGGATAACACACTGCATATAACTGTCACGTCTTCTGTGATAGTCTCCCAGATCCACTGTTTTTGATGACCTGGACAATTTTGAAGAGTACTAGCCAGCAATTCTGCCAGATGCCCCTCAGTTGGAATTTGTTTTTGTTTCTCCAATGATTAGACAAGGATTACAGGATTTGAACAAGGGTTATAGGATTTGAAGAGGAAAATCACAGGGGTAATGTACATTTTTTGCTGCATCATATCAAGTGTATGGGTTTCCCTGGTGGTTCAGTGGTTAAGAATCCACCTGCCAATGTAGGAGATGCTGTTTGATCCCTGGGTTGGGAAGATCCCCTGGAGTAGGAAATGGCAATGTAGTCCAGTATTCTTGCCTGGAAAATCCCTATCCGTGGGGTTGCAAAAGAGTCAGACATGACTGGGCAACTAAACAGCAGTTATTGATATTTACATCAATCATCTTGCTATCCACTATTTGCTATTTATTTCATCCATTATTTTTTGGTTCATTTTCAAGTTTTCCTTTTTTTAAAAATTATTTTAGTACTTTAAAGTTTCCATCATATTCCTCTCTTTGGCTTATTAACTTTCTGGGGTTTTTTAAAATATTTTTAAAATGGCTATTCTACAATTTTGAATATGTTTCTTGAGCTTATTATGGTCTAATTTCAAATAACATACCATTTCAGGTATACGGCATAAAACCTATTCCAGTATACTTTTATTAATATTTCCTCAGTCTTATCCTTTTCACTATGTTGTTATGCATTTTATACATGTATTACAAACAAATTATAAACAATATACATTACCTTTGCTTTGTACAGTCAACTTAAAAACTATTAAAGATGAGAAATATGTCTTCCATATTTATCCACATGTTTACAATTTCTAGTGCTCTTCATTCCATTGTTTAAATCCACATTTCAGTCTAATATTTGCTTTCCACCTGAAGAACTTCCTGTGATCTTGTAGTGTGGCACTACTGGTGTTTGTCTTAAGAGGGGGCTTAAATGGTGGGCTTGGACTTGGTGGGCTTCTTGGGCTTCCCTGGTGTCTCAGTGGTGATGAGTCAGCCTGCCAATGCAGGGACATGAGTTCTATCCTTGGTCTGGGAAGACCCCGCATGCCATGGAGCAACTAAGCCCATGCACCACAACTATTGAGCCTGTGCTCTAGGGCCTGGAACCGCAACCACGAGCCACATGCCACAATTACTGAAGCCCTTGCATCCACAGCCTGTGCTCCACACAACAGAAGCCACCTTAATGAGAATCCTGCACACTCCAACAAAGAGAGGCCCCTGCTTGCCGCAGCTAGAGAAAAGTCTGCACAGTAACGAAGACTCAGCACAGGAAAAAAGTAAAATGATTAAAAAAGTGTTCATCTTTATTTTGGCAAGATTATTCACATATAAGATTGCTAGTTATTGGCCCATAGGTCACTAAATCTCTGTATTTTTTTTCTTTCTGTTAAATTTGCATAGTTTTTACTCCACATTTTCAAGTTCACTGATTACTTTTGCAATTTCTAATCTGCAGTTGAACCCATCTGGTTTATTTTTCATTTCAGATGATTTTTATTTATCCCTAGGACTTTACTTGTATAATTTTTACACTTTCAACTTCTCTCCTTATTAATTCATGTGTTCCTTTATAACCTTGTCCATAGCTATGATATTCAGAATACCTATTTTAACATCCTGGTCTCTTATTTCATAATTAATATCAAAATTGAATCTGTTTCTTTTTACTTCTGCTTAAGGGCCACATTTTCCTGCTCCTTCCGTTATCTGAAAGTTTTAGATATTAGACATTGTGAATTATACATTACTGAGTGCTATATTTTATTGTATTGCTTAAGTATGGCAATACTTAAGTTCCTTTCGGACTTGTTTAGTCTTTTTTGAGGCTTGCATTGAAGTGTATTTAAGTCAGGTCTAGAGCAGCCTTTAATAAAGGTTGGAGATCCTGAAACTTAATTGTCCCAGGATCCATTCTCTCTGATTTCATAATTTTGTGCTCACTATTGATTTATGTCTACAAATATTTGTTTCACACATTTTCTCATGTTTTCTAGTTATTTACAGTGAGATGGCAATTCCCACATCAATCTTTTGTAAATGTAAATAGAAGATCCTGATTTTAGTTTTAAATAATCTTAAATAAATTCCTCTCCCCCACCCCCAATGATTGCATCTCACATTAGTAACAGCTTAGAATTTGATTTTTTTCTCTTCCACATTAGCATATTCAATTTTCATGCATTAAACCAACACAGATAAGCAGAAGTAACTAAGATATGGAGAACATAACAATGATGGAATAATGATATAACCAAAGCTCTACCACAGCCAACAATATAGAATCTCCAGATCACCTAGATGAATTACTCTATAATTTCAGAGGAAATTAGTCAGATGCAAGTAATATTCTATAGGACTTATTGATAACATAAGAGCCACTGAGATAAAGCAATATAAAACAAATAAAAACATACGGAGATTATTTTAGTGCTGTCTTACAAATACCTATAAAGGCTTACTATAATAATCATTTACAGTCTAGTTAGGATAGTATATCACATTTCCATCTTCTTGTTAAAGATTTGTGTACAGAGTTGAGAGGTTTATGTCTGTAATATATGACTTGGCCTTGAGGGTCATCATTCTAGAGCAGCAATCAATTGTGTTAATAATTCTGGCAGATTGAGGTGAATGTACAAAGGCTGTTATATTGTAGGTTTAGCATAAGTCTGTGATCAGGCAAAAATAAAAAGTGCTATTTTTTTTTTCATCTAAAATAATAAAAAGGTAATGTGGTCGTATTGGAGATTAATGATGGCTGTTCCAGGAAGGTGCTTAGAGCCTCCTGACATTTCTTGTCATTGGTGTTAAGAAAATGGAATAGAGTGGACTCATATCCTACAAGCTGTTCCATTGGTGGTCCATCAGCACTCAACACTGCCTCATGAGCACTTGTCTAATTATAAGGTGGCCTCGTGATAAGCTGTCTTTGCTTCTGAACATACTCTACAGTGAATGAATTGTTCTGGATTTACATACTCACTTTTTAAAAACATTTTATATTTCTGTTTAGCACAACAATTCTGATTATTGCTATGATTTGTGTGGGGTTTCAGTAGATAATAATGCAGGCCAATTCAAGCTAATGCACAAGCAATCGATGTCTTACAAGTTTTTAATCATACTTTCTTCCTGTACAGATCAATCGCTAATGAAGGTATCCAATTACTTTCTTTGGAGTGTGTTTGGGAATAGCATTAAGTGAAGAGATCTTGATATGGCCACCTGTTTATAACTGTGTATTATTCATGAGACCTTTCCTGTGTGTATCAAATGCTGCAGCAGCAGAGATCCCCAGCAGACCTTGTCTGGTTTTGCTTGCGTTGCACTGCAGTAGAATCTTTGTGCTCACTGGAAGGATGCAGTATTTTCTTCTGCAGAAAGCTATGTGAGGACAGGGAAATATGTTTAATAATTTAAGGTTCAGGAGAAAAACAGACATCTTAGAGATGATTCTTAGTCACTCTCTGTGATATAAAGAGCAAATAAATCAACACATCTTCTTTAATCAAACTGATGCTACTACTTCAGTCTTACATGTCCTAAATATGTCAGTGCTTCTTCTTGATCTGAAAGCTTCACTCAGTCAAGGAAACAAATACTTTCCTTAACCAGAACTGTGAAGCATGACTGATAAAACCATCAGAAATAAATAATTGTTGTTCAGTCACTCAGTTGTGTCCAACTGTTTGCGACCCCATGGTCAGCAGCATGCCAGGCTTCTCTGTCCTCCGTTATCTCCCAGAGCCCACCCAAACTCATGTCCATTGAGTCAGTGATGCAGAAATAATTATATAACAAAAAAAGATAGCTCTTTCATGTACTGAAACAGTATGATGCACCCAATGATCAAAAAGGCATTCCTACTTCACACTGCACTATATTATAGGTTTATGATAGTTTCCTTCCAGTTCAGTTCTTCGGGTTTTTTGGAGAGTGTTAGTCACTCAGTCATATCCAACTCTTTGAGACTCCATGAGCTGTAGCCCACTAGGCTCCTCTCTCCGTGGGATTCTCCAGGCAAGAATACTAGAGTGAGTAGCCATTCCCTTCTCCAAGAATGGCTGAATCATCCCAGGGGATCTTCCCAGCCCAGGGATTGAACCTGGGTCTCCTGCATTGCCAGCAGACTCTTTACCATCTGAACCACCAGCGAAGTTCATACTAAGTATAAAGTAAAAGTCAACATATGGTTGGAAACTACTTTCTGTAACACCTATATGGTTAATGAAGAGCAAATTAAAATAGGATATTATATTAGAGTGATATGTTCTCTACTGCATAATAATTTTTCTGGTTTGAACTCTAAAGAATATGGTGTGAATTTTTTAAAAAAAGATTTGAACCTTTGTCTGCAAATTTTGAAAAAAGATTTGGGTCATCCCTCAAGGGTTCTTATTTTTCTTCATAGCTTAGGAAAAGGAGATACAATGTGATCTGACAGTTGCCTGCTTTAATCATGAAATATGATTATAGTTTAATCATTGAATATGATTACCTGAACCAGCCTCTTCTATCTTATTGCTTATCATTCACTGATTGTTGACCTTCCTTGTTTCATAACAGATGGCCTGCCTCTTCACTCATGTTCAGTCAGTGGAAAGAAAGTTAAAAAAGGATAGAATTTAGTTACATGGCCAGCCTGAACTGGAAAAAAACAAGCAAACAAAAAAGGTTATACAGTATTTATTCCAGAAGGCCATGTATCTAGCTAGGAATCAGGAATGCTATTACCATATAAGAATGGGAGAATATGTTTGAGGAGTTAATAGTCACTTGTAATATACTCAGAGTCTACTTAATGAAGAGACCTAGTTATAAAGTAAACGTTTATCTAAAGCTTTCACTTAGTAAAAGGAATTTGTTGAACAGTATTTACTCTTGTGTCTTGAATTTTCTGCAGTTTTGCTCTTCAGGATGACAGAGTATAGTGCCCATTTGGAAAGGAGTCTGCTCTCTCTGTTTTCACTGGATGGACTGTAAGCTTTGAGAAAGTTAGGCTCAGTATGCTTGATGATGGATTTTCAAGTGCTCAGGCTGGCTTGTGGCAGCAAAGTTGTGATTTTCTGAACAGAAGAACTTCAAGTAATTGGGAGTTGAAGCAAGAGAGGAAGAATTGGGCTGAAACGTGTGAAAATATTTTTTTTTCCTAATTGCATGCATACTGCTAGTGTGTGGTCAAAGGCCAGATCAAGTCCTATGCTATGCTATGCTATGCTAAGTCACTTCAGTCATGTCCGACTCTGTGTGACCCCATAGATGGCAGCCCACCAGGCTTCCCCGTCCCCGGGACTCTTCAGGCAAGAACACTGGAGCGGGTTGCCATTTCCCCAGTGAAAAGAGAAAGTGAAGTTGCTCAGTCATGTCTGACTCTTAGCGACCTCATGGACTGCAGCCTACCAGGCTCCTCTGTCCATGGGATTTTCCAGGCAAGAGGACTGGAGTGGGGTGCCATTGCCTTCTCCGTCAAGTCCTATGGTGATCATCAATTTAATAGCTGTGGTACATTTACTTCCATTAATAATCTGAGCTGTCACATATACCAACTTTTAGATATCATTTTATTAATGGTCTGTTCTCCCACCTAAATGACAAGTTCTTGGTCAGAGAGTCTGTATTTTAACTTGTTTTTTGTACCTAAATACACTACTTGGGTCACTCAACTAGAGTCAGACATCTTGGAGTGCAAAGTCAAGTAAGCCTTAGGAAACATCAATATGAAGAGCAGTGTTCTTGCCTGAAGAATCCCAGGGACAAGGGAGCCTGGTGGGCTGCCATCTATGGGGTCACATAGAGTCAGACACAACTGAAGTGACTAAGCAGCTGCAGTGGAGGTGATAGAATTCCAGCTGAGCTATTTCAAATCCTAAAAGATGATGCTGTTAAAGTGCTGCACTTAATATGCCAGCACATTTGGAAAACTTAGCAGTGGCCACAGGACTGGAAAGGGTCAGTTTTCATTCCAGTCCCAAAGAAAGGCAATGCCAATTAATGTTCAACCTACCGCATGATTGCACTCATCTCAAACGCTAGCAAAGTAATGCTCAAAATTCTCCAAGCTGGGCTTCAACAGTACATGAACAGAGAACTTCCAGATGTTCAAGCTGAATTTAAAAAATGCAGAGGAACCAGAGATCAATTGTCTAATATCCACTGGATTATAGTAAAAGCAAGAGAATTCTAGAAGAACCTATACTTCTGCTTCATTGACTGCACTAAAACCTTTGACTCTGTGGATCACAACAAACTCTGGAAAATTCTAAAAGAGATGGGAATACCAGACCACCTTATATGCCTTCTGAGAAATCTGTATGCAGGTCAAGAAGCAACAGTTAGAACTGGAAATGGACCAACGAACTGGTTCCAAATTGGGAAAGGAGTACATCAAGGCTGTATATTGTTACCCTGCTTATTTAACTTATATGCAGAGTACATCATGCAAGGTGCCAGGCTGGATGAAACACAAGCTGGAATCAAGACTGCCAAGAGAAATATCAATAACCCCAGATATACAGATGACATCATCCTTATGGAAGAAAATGAAGAGGAACTAAAAAGCCTCTTGATGAAAGTGAAGGAGGAAAGTGAAAAAGCTGACTTAAAACTCAACATTCAAACAAATAAGATCATGGCATATGGTACCATCACTTCATGGGAAATAGTTGGGGAAACAATGGAAACAGTGACAGACTTTATTTTCTTGGACTCCAAAATCACTGCAGATGGTGACTGCAGCCATGAAATTAAGACGCTTGCTCCTTGGAAGAAAATTATGACCAACCTAGACAGCATATTAAAAAGAAGAGACATTACTTTACCGACAAAGGGCTGACTAGTCAAAGCTATGGTTTCCCCACTAGTCATGTATGGAGGTGAAATTTGGACCATAAAGAAAGCTGAGTGCCAAAGAATTAATGCTTTTGAACTGTGGTGTTGGAGAAGATTCTTAAGAGTCCCTTGGACTGCAGTGAGATCAAACTAGTCAATCCTAAAGGAAATCAGTCCTGAATATTTATTGGAAGGACTGATGTTAAGCTGAAGCTCCAATACTTAGGCCATTTGATGTGAAGAACTGACTCACTGAAAGAGACCCTGATGCTGGGAAAGACTGAAGGCAGGAAGAGAAGGGAATGACAGAGAATGAGATGGTTGGATGGCATTACTGACTCGATGGACATGAGTTTGAGCAAGCTCCAGGAGTTGGTGATGGACAGGGAAGCCTGGCATGCTTCAGTCCATGGGATTTCAAAGAGTCAGACATGACTTAGCAACTGAACTGAACTGAACACTACTTGAAAGGGCTTCCCAGGTAGAGCTAATGACAGAACACCCATGCACATTATTGGAAACGTGAACAGACTGGTTTGATGGTATATGAGACAGTCTATGCTAACAGAATTTTAGCACAAAAAGAAAATGAGATGCTATTTTCCATATTTTCAGGTAAAGTCTGAATGAATAAGCTTTAATTTACAGCTCATCTTAAACAGTTATTATTATACAAAGTGCCAAACTAATTTACCAAAGAAAAAGAACCAAAGCGTACATAGTTAACAAGTAGTATTTACTGTTTCTTTAATATCTAAAAAGTACAATATTGTAAGATTTGCTAAAAATAATTATTTACATAGTTTTTGGAAGGTTGGTGGCAAGCATGATTTATAATTAAAAGACATAACTTTCAAACCAAAATCAGTTCATAGTCTTTATGGATTTTACAGAAGCAAGTTAAGATTCAGTTTAAGTACCTGAAGCAGTTTCCACCATAAAGCTTTTCCAAGAAATAGAAAACTGAAAAGCTTAAACAAAGCACCATCTGTTATCATGTCACCAAATTAACACTGGCGCCTCATTGGTCCCCATCACATGATGGAGAATGGGAGGAGAGAGGGAAGGAACACTTATAGTAAGAAACAGAACCCTGAAATTATATTTGCTTAGGGAATCCCCCAAAGGCATCTTGGTCAGGTTAATACATTTCTGAGGAGCAGAAATAGATTATAATAGTTAAGGCTCAATCAAGATCATGCACTCATAATAAAATATAATTACCGATACTTCAGTAATATTGAATGCCATACAACATATTTAAAACTTGTCATTAAGCCAACAGTGTACATATTTTCTTTTTGAATCCTTTAGCACTTTGTAGGCACAAAGAAATCAGTCTTAAGACAATGGAGTAAACAACAGAATCCCAAACTATAGAGATGCCTGTGACTAAATTTTATTACATGAAAACTACTATCTGTGCCTATCTCTAAAATTAATTTTACTAGTGAAAATTAATGCTTAGGATTTTAAAGTTTTCCAAACAGAAAGTATTTTACAGAGTATTATGTATGTGATAAAAATAAGACAAAAAATTTGGAAAAATAAATGAGAAAGGGAAAATTAACTTGCATACACTAATGTTATAAAACACTACCACTAACAAACTCACATTTTGATCTCCTAGTTCAGAGTCCACATGGCCTTAGTGATTCATTTCTTTCTTAAAGTTATATTAAAAAGAATGAAGTGCCATGAAAAGTAGTTAAAGTGACTACTATTTTCCAAGGAGAAATGAGAAAAATTTGAAAATGTAGGCCATAAATTTAGTTCCCTTTATGTTCTGGGAACTCATTCTCTTAAAAGAGCTGGTCCTTAACTGAAACTGGCCAAAGAGATGAGAAACTGTGATCCCAAGAGCAATGAAATACCTAACTCCCAGACCAAACGTAAAATAAAACCAAAACAATCAAAAACAAAATCTGGGCTCCAATCAGTATTTTTCCAAAATGGTTTGGATCAGCAGCCCAAGAGTCTCTCTGATTGATCTCAAAGGCACTTCTAAGAACTGCATATGCCCTTTCCCTGACTGGTATCTGTCTAGGCTAGTTTATGATTCAGTGGCCTGTAGCACTGTATTATTTTTTAAAACACCATTTTAAGAAAGTACTTGTTTATTTGTAATTAAGTCCTATTAGTGGTGAATTTAATCTCATCAAGTTAAAGTAGACATAAAACATGTAAGGAAGTTCCTTTTCCTACTAATTTCTGCCATTATCTCCTTCTTCCTCAAGAAGAAGTACACACCATATAAGCCATTTAGAGAAATCAAGTATTGGAATATTAAACAACAATTTCAACTTAATTTAACTCTGCAGTAATATTAAGGGGTTGTCTTGGTTAGATTGAATATTTAGGGGTAAATATAAGTTGGACATGGGATCTTCTAAGCACAAGCTAATCTTTCATGGGTTATAAACCAGTTGATTATTAAGTGAAATCTTTACTTTCTTAAACTTTTAACATTTGGGGGACATGTAAAAAAGGTGAAAAGGAAGTAAGAGGGATTATATCTGGCTTTGAATTATTGACACTCCTTCAGCTTTATCAATATGGGAATCTTCTTTGATAGCTTGAACTTCCCTGGCACCATCTATCATATGAGTATCTGAAGTATTTTTGTCATTTTGCCTCAAACGGTAGCTTTTATAAGCACGCTGAATGATGGTTGCTGAGACTACCTCTTGTTTTCGTTTCAGAGTAGTTGTAATTGGCTCATATGTGATCTTAAAAGTGTTAGCTAATGTCAATCCTGATTCCATCTCTGAAAGAACTTTCTCCATGCTCAGATCTTTACCCAAAACTCTCTTTGTTAAAGCAAGTAAGACGTCAAGGCAATGAATTCTGTCTCCAACAGCCATGGGAAGATCCATGGCAACAAGCTGGCCCTTGTTTGGTTTTGCCATGAAAAGAGGAGGATCAAGAGCGGCTGCAAAGTCTGAAAGCTTGCTAGAGTCTATGTACTGGGTTCTATCAGGATCGAACCTCTTCCATACCTGAAAGAATTTCCTAAAATCTTCCTCACTCAATGTCTTGGCTTTTTTTTTAGAAGCAATATTTAAAAACTCCATGACAACAACAATGTACATGTTTACAATGATCAGCCTAGTTAAGAGGATGTAACTGACAAAATAAATAATCCCAAGGAAGGGATTGCCACAGTCTCCTCTAACCTGAGTCCCAGGGTTAATTTTATCAGGATCACAGTCAGACCATTTACTATTGAAAATTGCATTGAGCATCCCATCCCAACCAGCAAATATTGTAACTTGGAAAAGACAGAGCATACTGCTGCCAAAGGTTTCAAAGTTGGACATATCATCAATTCCAGCTTCCTTTTTAACATAGGCAAAATTGTACATTCCGAAGATGGCATAGATAAACATGATCAGGAAGATGAGAAGACTGATGTTCAACAAGGCAGGGAGGGACAGCATCAAAGGAAGCAGCAGATTATGGAACAGCTTTAGTCCTTTCTCAGGATGCAGAATGTGGATGATCCGTGAGAGAAGTGTCAGTTGCACAAGGGAAGGAGATACAAGGTAATATCCTACCATCAGAGGCAGAAATAGTCCTTGGTGTAGGAAAAAATAAAGCAGGCAATACAATTATTTAGAGGAATATAAATTATTTTACATTTGTTTTTTTCTATATGTTCAGACAATTAATCCCTTCCCCTATAACATTTGGCACACACTGAAAGTTTGGCTTAGCCAAATACTAATAGTGGCAATGTTCAGTGTCTAACACATTCGGATGAGAATTATTTCTACCATCATTCCCAGAGTATTAGGGATCAGACACTTCTGGAGTCACAGATGGCATGTATCCATAATGTAGGACAGTAGTCATATTTTTTTTTTTTTTCTGATTGCAGTTAGATCCAGCAATTTAGTTCAAATCAACTTTGACTGGATACCTAATAAAGGTACCATGAAAATATAAATGACATGACTTCTATCCTCAAAGACCTTATGATATAGACAGTACAGGTAGACATTTAAACTAATTATCATGCAAAGCAGAAAGACCTAGTTGATAAATATAATTGAAAAAATACTTTGCATTCAGATTCATAGATTATAATTTGGTTTATTGACTTCATAAATACCATATGGACCCTTAGGAACTTTAAAGGTGAATAAACAAGTCTCGGTCTAGAATTTTTCTTTCTCACTGTGGTGAGAAGAGAACTATGAGAGTAAGACATATGACTATAAACAAGGTGAAATTATAATTACCATAAAAAAACATAAGGAATGCTCTCTGGATGTACTGGAGACAGTGTGGTTCATTTTGAGTTGAAAAGACGGAGAAGGGGAAAATACTATGGAGCTTCTAAATGAGATGGTATGTTTGCTGAATCTGGAAGGATCGAGCCTCACATTTCTGTTGATTTGGTTACTGGCAATGATGGCATTCTCTCTGGTGTTATATCTTACATATATCCCCCTCTCCATAGTGCTTTAGTGAACCTTCTACTCTGACTTAAATGTTCATTTCTCCTTAATCTTCCAAACTCTTACATTATGCAGGAGGTTTCCCTCTTTAATTGTAAACACATCTTTACTCCCTGTTCACTAAGATTTTAGATAAGAAAGGAAGGGAAGAAAATTGTCTCTATCTTGAGGACACTACTTCCCCTCAAGCACAGACAGCTCATTCTTTCCCACTCAACATTTCTCAGTGTAGAAAAACGGAACGAGCAAGCATCTTTCCTTCTTTCCAATGTGATTTCCAGATACTTCTCTTTCACATTAATTTTATAAAGAAAAAATTTTTGACAGTTTGTGGATCATGTACCATTCCTTAGCTCTATGATCTGTTAATTCCCCCTCATTCATATTCATTGCAGACTTTAGTACATGGCTCAATGTTGTCCATTCCACCCCAGTACCCGTCTTTCAGTCTTTGCCTTTGTTAACTTTAACACTCTGCATCATTTTACTTTAGTTACACCTATCTATCAGTATGTTCTGAACCCAGGATAGCTGATCTTCTGAGATCTCAAATTTAAACATTTTGTCTCAGATGCTGCAATTTCCTCCCCTTCTAGATATCTGATTCAATTACTCTCATCTCAACCTACAGGGCTCCTTCCTTTTATTTTCCTCCGTTTTCCTCCTTTCAGCTCTCTCTTGACTTCATGTACTTTTCTAGGAAGCTTCTTGCAACCGTCTATCAGTGTTGCTTGCACTGCATCTATTACCAGCTGAACGAGTTAATTTTCTGGAGGTACAACTGGGCAGAAAGCTTATCCACATTTCCACTATTGACTGCATAGAATAGTACTTGACAGTAACACTGAGGTATTGTCCATACTCTTATGGAGATAACATTCTAGTAAGTGTCTTATGGGAGGCAGACAGTAAGCCTTTTGTGCCTAAAACACTTTTATCCTAGATTCTTGGCTACCTCCTTAACCAGTGGGTTTCCATTAGTTTTTTGCCTCTTCTGTGAAGCTTTCTCTGACCTCTACTTACTGATTATGTGCATCTCACTTTGTCATGCTGCCCTGGCACCCTGTGCTTCTTCCCTTATCAATCAGTACCTTAATAGTACATTAAAATGTCCTATAATTATCTGTATCCTTTGATAGATTATAAACTATGTATATACAAGAATTATGCCTACCTCATTTGCTACTGAATTCTTTGCATATAGCATAAAACCTATTCACAAAGAGGATAATCAAATATATTTGTTAAATAAAGGACTGAGATCTCCAGAGTAAGAGAAAACTTGTGACCAATTCATAAAAGCCTAAAACTCTAGTGTTGCGAAAGTAGTAAACAATTTTAGAGATTAGAGGAAAGAAAACAATGAGTTTCAAAGGTTCTATCACACTAAAACATACAGGTCCTGCTGGTATCATTTTAAATAATGTTTGTGGTATACTGAAGGGATAATTAAGCATTTATCGGGTGGTCTGTGTAATAAAGTCTATACATTAACTCAGAAAGTATTTTTCAATATGTTATATATCTTTCAGGCCTGTGTACGTGTGTAAATGTAAAAATGTAAGGCATTCCTTGGTGACTTAGACGGTAAAGAATCTGTCCGCAATATGGGAGACCTGAGTTTGATCCCTGGGTCAGGAAGAGCCCTTGGAGAAAGGAACAGCTACCCACTCCAGTATTCCTTGGGGGAAGCTGGGGCTTTCCTGGTGTCCCAGATGGACTAACACTTTCACTTTCTTTAAGGCATTCCTGCTGGAAATAAAGAGTCCTGCACCTCTTGTGTTTATTAAGAGTCTATACCTCAGAAGATGATTACTATAAGAGGTTGACTGAATTAATATTATTACGAATGAAAATCTGAGTAAATAAAATCTTACCTGTAATAGAGAAAACAACCACCATGAAGTCAAAAATGTTCCATCCACTGGTGAAATAGTTACAATGGAAAGCAATGAGCTTTAGTACACATTCTCCAATATATAGCATAACATAAACTGAGTTAATCCAAAACAGAGCAGTGTCGATCTGGGGGCTCTGGTCATCACTTTGTATCATAACGGTTATTGCTTGGAAACATATAAGAGTCATAATGATGATATTAAAAACTCGACTTGTTACCAAGTCAAAGATGAATCGTTGGAACTTGTTCTGTGTATAAAGGAAAAAGGTGTAATGTTCTTATTAATAAGATATTTATACACATTGTCTTTAGATTTACAACTTCCCTCCCAGCATAAATAGTAGAATTCATGAAGACAAAGATGTTACCAAACTATAATTACAGCATATAGTCAAAGCAAATAAACAAAAAGACCATGAAAAGCTGTGTCAAGGAACACCTTTAAAAAATTATGTCAAAAGCATTTATTGTTAAGACTTTTAAAAACACATATTCATTTGTAATAGAGAACATATAAAGGAAACTTTTTCAGAAAGCTGAAAAAATCTAGATGTTTCCTTACTTCTGGGAGAGGTACTGGTTGTTGAGAGTCTTCATACATCAGCTTCTTCAGTGCACGGTACTGTTTCTTCTGTTTGACTGTTATAAAGATGTTTGACCCTCCCTGGTAAAGCAATGAAAGAAAAAGATATTAAAATCATATTTAATCCACATTTCACCAGCACCAGCAGGAATTGTTACTGCCCATGTCAGGACTGCTGCTGCTGCTGCTAAGTCACTTCAGTCGTGTCTGACTCTGTGCGACCCCATAGACCGCAGCCCACCAGGCTCCCCCGTCCCTGGGATTCTCCAGGCAAGAACACTGGAGTGGATTGCCATTTCCTTTTCCAATGCATGAAAGTGAAAAGTGAAAGTAAAGTCGCTCAGTCATGTCCAACTCCTAGCGACCCCATGGACTACAGCCCACCAGGCTCCTCCGTCCATGGGATTTGCCAGGCAAGAGTACTGGAGTGGGGTGCCATTGCGTTCTCCGATGTCAGGACTGGATCATTTACATTGATGGGGTTCACCAATTTGAAGCCCCTGGGCAAATCCTAGGATGTTATTCCATTGGGTTGAAATCCTTAAGAAGCTGAAGCATAGAGTCCAATGACCATTGATCCTTCTGCATGCATGCATGCTAACTAGCTTCAGTCCCTCTGCTGCTGCTGCTGCTAAGTCGCTTCAGTCGTGTCCGACTCTGTGCGACCCCATAGATGGAAGCTCACCAGGCTCCCCTGTCCCTGGGATTCTCCAGGCAAGAACACTGGAGTGGGTTGCCATTTCCTTCTCCAATGCATGAAAGCGAAAAGTGAAAGTCAAGCCGCTCAGTCATGTCCGACTCTTAGCGACCCCATGGACTGGAGCCTACCAGGATCCTCCATCCATGGGATTTTCCAGGCAAAAGTACTGGGGTGGGGTGCCATTGCCTTCCCCGTCAGTCCCTCTAAGCCCATCTAATTACTCTAATCCCATCTAATTAGTGCAGACTCAGAATGGCTTGTTTACCAGATTCTACACCACATTGATGACTTTGCTAAGTATGAAATTTCAAGATTAAACTATTCTTTTCTTTGATTTACTAGAAGGCATTTCTACACTTAATAGAAAGTAGATCCCTGAGGTTAAAATAAGTGGATTTACATGACATCTGAGGCATTTGTATTAACAGAAGCCCTGAAGGGAGTCTTTGTGTGGAGATGACACTGAACACGGGTTTTTCAATTCTGCCTCCGAATTTTCTTATTTGTTCCAAGGAACTCCTATTTAGGTCACCTAATTAGGATTTATGACCCTCTACTTCTAGCAGAAAAAGCCATTTCAAGTGACAAAGATGTCTCTGCTGGATACAATTTTGAACCACATTGAATACATCAAAAAATAAAAAAGTGTGGTTTATTTTTCTTGAACATCTTCGCATATTTGTGCAGATACCAAAACAATGCTATTTTTCAGCATGTCATGATTTAAACACACATACACGGAAACAGTTGTAATGTTTAATGTTTAAACTTGTCTGTGCTTATTTGAATATAGAGAATAACGTAAAGATAAACATTTTAGCAATATTCAATCTGCAGGAACATAAATAATTTTTTAAAGATAAGTACCAGATAAAAATGCTATTAAGCTGAATCTAAAACCAATTATTTGAAGCAGGACATTTCCCCCCCTCCCCCTCATAGGCACTGATTGAGAGAGAATATTTATACTTATCTTTATTTTATGCTTGTGGAAATTGGCGACAATAGCACCAATCAACATACTCAGAGGAAGAAATAATCCAATGATAATAAAGTCAATAAAGTAACAATACATATAGATGTTGTTTTCAAAGTTAGGTTGCATATCTACCTAAAAATTAAAAAAAAAAAAAAAAAAGCAAAATAAGGCAGAGCAAAGAGGACTTTTAGGTCAGAGAAAATATTCTATGTGATGCCCTTATAACTAAGGGTATATGTTATTACACATTTGTCCAAACCCATAGAATGCACAACACTGAGTGAATTTTGGGGATATTGGTGTGTTAGTGTAGGTTTATCTCTGGTAAAAAATATAGCATTGTGGTGAGTGATTCAATAGTGAGGAGGCTATGCATTTGTGAGGGTAAGGGTATATGGGAAATCTCTGTAACTCCCTCTCAATGTTGTAGATATAAAACTGCTCTGAAAACAAATATGCTTTTAAAAATAAAATACATGAAAAAGTGATAAAATAGCAAAATATTGACACTGACTTTTTTTTTTTTTTTTTTTTTTTTTTTTTTTTTTTTTTTTTTAATCAAGAATCTCTTTTATTGATTATCAGAAACATTACAAACATCTAGTATGAACAAATTGTAACATGATAGTGTTTAGTTTGAACAATTAATACATTTCAGATATAATATTATACATATTTCAATGCTATTCTCCCCAATCATCTCCCCCTCTCCTGCTCCCAGTGTCCAAGTTCGTTTATCTTTTTTTTTTTTTTTTTCTTTATTTTTTTTTTTTTTTTTTTTATATTTATTTTATATATATATTTTTTTTTTTTTTTTTTTTTTTTTTTTTTTTTTTTCCTCTTTATTTTCCCCCCCCCCCCAATTTTTTTTTTTTTTTTTTTGATTTTTTTTTATCCATTCATTTGTGGATGGACATCTAGGTTGCTTCCACGTTCTGGCTATTGCAAACAGTGCTGCTATGAACATTGGGGTACAGGTGTCTCTTCAATTCTGGATTTCTCAGTGTATATGCCCAGCAGTGGGATTGCTGGAACATAAGCAGTTCTATTCGCAGTTTTTTGAGGAATCTCCATACTGTTCTCCAAAGTGGCTGTACTAGTTTGCATTCCCACCAACAGTGCAAGAGGGTTCCCTTCTCTCCGCACCCTCTCCAGATTTATTGTTGTGGACTTTTGGATAGCAGCCATACTGATGGCGTGAAATGGTATCTCATAGTGGTTTTATTTGCATTTCTCTGATAATGAGTGATATTGAGCATCTTTTCATGTGTTTGTTAGCCATCTGTATGTCTTCTTTGGAGAAATGTCTATTGAGTTCTTTGGCCCATTTTTTGATTGGGTCATTTATTTTCTGGAATTGAGCTGTAGAAGTTGCTTGTATATTTTGAGATTAGTTGTTTGTCAGTTGCTTCATTTGCTATTATTTTCTCCCATTCTGAAGGCTGTCTTTTCACCTTGCTTATAGTTTCCTTTGTTGTGCAAAAGCTTTTAAGTTTGATTAGGTCCCATTTGTTCATTTTTGATTTTATTTCCAATATTCTGGGAGGTGGGTCATAGAGGATCCTGCTGTGATGTAAGTCAGAGAGTGTTTTGCCTATGTTTTCCTCTAGGAGTTTTATGTTTCTGTCTTACATTTAGCTCTTTAATCCATTTTGAGTTTATTTTTTGTATGGTGTTAGAAAGTGTTCTAGTTTCTTAATGAGGGTCTTTTTTTGCATCCATTCAGCCAGTCTCTTTTTGTTGGGGCATCAACCCATTTACATTTAAGGTAATTAATATAAATATGATCCCGTTGCATATTTTTTTTGTTGATTTATTCCTTTTTTTTTCTTCTAGAGAATTCTTTATATTTTTGAGAGTGGTTTTGGTGCTGAATTCTCTCAGCTTTTCTTTCTTAAAGGTTTTATTTCTCCTTAATTGAATAGATTTGGGTACAATAATCTGGGCTGTATTTTTCTTCATTTAAGTTTTTGCTCCCTCTGCTGAGAGTTTTTGGATCACTTTATTATGGTTCTTTGTTTTTTTTTTTTTCCTTCTGCTTTTTTTTTTTTTTTTTTTTTATTTTTTTTTTGTTTTTTTTTATTGGGACTCTGGTTTGATTGAGTGATTTTCCTTCCCATTTTAGGATTTTCACTTCTCCTTAGTTCTTCTATGTTTTTTTGTCTTCTTTTCTGGGACTTAGATTATATTGTACGTTTTGTTATTTTTCTATTTTTTTTGTTTTTTTTCTCTCTATTCTTTATTCTCCATTCTTCTTATCGTTTTCTTCTTCTGCCTCTGTTCTTTTTTTGCCTCCAGAGTTTTTGGTTTTTGTTTTTTTATTTTTTTTTTTTTCTAGGTTTTTAAATTTTGCATCCTCAATGCTTTTTTAGACTATTTATCCATGATTCCATTTTGCTTTCCAGATTTGGATATCACGACATTTGAATCTTATCAGGTAGGTTCGCTATTTCTTCCTTTTTTTGTTTGTGGGCTTTTATCCTGTTCTTTACCTGCTGGGAATTCTTTTCTTTTCATTTTTAAATTCTAAGTTTGGGGCTTTACTGTATTTGTAGTTGTGGAGTTCTTTATTTGGCTTTCTGCACTATATGTGGGTTTGTACCGGTGGCTGTGAGGTTTCTTGTTTATGGAAGCTTGTATCGGTGTTTGGTGGTGGAGTGGATTTTTCTTGGGGTGCAGTGGAGTGTTTAGTAGGAGTATGAGATGTTATGTTTTGGGGTCATTTGTGTAGCCTGGTATTGGAGCTCAGGCTGTGTTCTTTTTTCTGGAGAATTTGCTTGGTATGTCTTGTTGTGGAACTTGCTGGTCTTTTGTGATGCTTGGTTTCAGAGTAGGTAGGAGGCTTTTAATGAGCTCCTGTCAATTAGTGTTTCGTGGGATCAGGGTATGGACTTAAGCCTCCTGGTTCCAGTTATTGTCTTATTTTTACAGTAGTCTCAAAAACTTCTTCTTCTATAATGCATTCCACAACTGGACTGCTCAGAGATGTTCACGGAAAACATAGAAGGAAAAAGGGAGGAAGGAGACAGAGGTGGTCAGGAGGATAAAAGGAGGGAGGTGAAGGAGAGAGACAGATCTAGTCAGTAATCATTAAAGAAAAGAAAAAAGGAAAGGAAAAAAGCAAAGGACAAAAAGGAAAAAAAAAAAAAAAAAAAAAAAAACAGGGTCGCAAAAGTTATATCTAAACGTGGAGATTAAAGAAGTACTAGAGGATAAAAAAAATAATAATAATAAAAAAATAAAAGAAACAAAACAAACAACAACAGAAAAAAAATTAAAAGGAAAAAAAATTTTTGTTTTCCTTTTTCCAATTAAAAAATAATAAAAATTTAAAAAATATATATATATTAAAAAAAGAAAAGAAAAAAAAAAAGGAAATAATGATGGGAAAAATAGTAACAATATATATAAGAGTTTCTCTATTATTGTTGTGGGTTCAGTTATTTTCAGCTAGTTCCTTGTTCCGGTTAAATTTCTCAAGATCTATAGGCCCCTTTCTCTGTGGTTGTTCTGTATAGTTCTTTGTTCTGTGCACGGTTCGGCGGTGTTCTGGGCCAAGGCCCGCCACTCGTGTGGTCGGCGCTGCACAATCTGGATTGCCGGCCCAAACTACTCCAGTTAGGCAGCACTCCAGACAATCAGGCGAACGAAGTCTGCGCTGAGGCCCGCAGAGGGGGAGGGGCGGCGACGGGAATGGCGGGCGGGCGGGTGGGGGAGGGGATGGGGTGGCCCTCGTGGGATCCGCCGGCACAGCGGGCGGGGGGCACGCCTGCGCGGGAGTGGCCGGCGGGGGAGCGTCCAGTGGGGGAGAGTCCCGCGGGGGAGCGTCCCTCTGGGGAGCGCCGGCAGCGGAGCGTCCCGCGTGGGAACGGCCAAGGCGTCTCCCTGCCCAGCCCCGGCTCCCCAATGGCAGATGCGGGCGTTTGCAGCGGTGCTTTTCCGCTGCGGAAGTACCGCAGGGCCCGCAGTCTGTGGGTTCTAATTGCTCAACTGTTCTCCTCCCTGTTATGATAGTCTCCGTGTTTCCCAGGTTCGGTGCAGATTCCGCAGGGAGAGTTTTTCCCGGACACAATTTTTAAAAAAAAAATTAAAAAAAAAATTTATTAAAAAAAAAAAATAAAACAGAAAAGCAGTTTTTTTTTTTTTTTTTTGTGAAGAGATATATCTTTTTTTTTTAATTATAAAATATTGCATTGGTTTAATCATTGTTATGATAATCTTCAAATGTGCCTACTGGGCCTCAACCATTGTATATAATTCTGGAAGGAGTTCATTGTTCATGAAATAGTCAATCTGAAATGAACTTTCTGTCTAGCACAAGCATTTGCTATTATCATGTTAATTACTCAATTATTGCTTGTGTCCTGTCCTTGAATTGCAAAAATGACTTAGCCAACCTTAAGGATGGTTCTAGGATTGTACTGTACTTACATCAGTCGAATCAACTGCTGAATTCATAATAGTGATCCATCCATTAAATGTTGCCTGTAAAAATGGCATGTATTTAATTCTTATGGAAATCTTATGCTTCGAGGCAAATAAAAATGAAAAGTCAATGTTATTAATACAGTAAAACATTTGATTAGTAAGGTCAATCACATTTCAAAATGCTGTGTAACTGAGGTCTTTACCACTTTCATTATTACATTTATCAGATCAGATCAGTCGCTCAGTTGTGTCCGACTCTTCGCGACCCCATGAACCGCAGCACGCCAGGCCTCCCTGTCCAACACCAACTCCCGGAGGTCACCCAGACTCACACACATCAAGTCAGTGATGCCATCCAGCCATCGCATCCTCTGTCATCCCCTTCTCCTCCTGCCCTCAATCCCTCCCAGCATCAGAGTCTTCTCCAATGAGTCAACTCTTCGCATGAGGTGGCCAAAATACTGGAGTTTCAGCTTTAGCATCATTCCTTCCACAGAAATTCCAGGATTGATCTCCTTCAGAATGGACTGGTTGGATCTCCTTGCAGTCCAAGGGACTCTCAAGAGTCTTCTCCAACACCACAGTTCAAAAGCATCAATTCTTCGGCGCTCAGCCTTCTTCACAGTCCAGCTCTCAAACCCATACATGACCACAGGAAAGACCATAGCCTTGACTAGGCGAACCTTTGTTGGTAGAGTAATGTCTCTGCTTTTGAATATGCTATCTAGGTTGGTCATAACTTTCCTTCCAAGGAGTAAGCGTCTTTTAATTTCATGGCTGCAGTCACCATCTGCAGTGATTTTGGAGCCCAGAAAAACAAAGTCTGACACTGTTTCCACTGTTTCCCCATCTATTTCCCATGTAGTGATGGGACCAGATGCCATGATCTTCGTTTTCTGAATGTTGAGCTTTAAGCCAACCTTTTCACTCTCCACTTTCACTTTCATCAAGAGGCTTTTTAGCCCCTCTTCACTTTCTGCCATAAGAGTGGTGTCATCTGCATATCTGAGGTTATTGATATTTCTCCCAGCAATCTTGATTCCAACTTGTGTTTCTTCCAGTCCAGCATTTCTCATGATGTACTCTGCATAGAAGTTAAATAAACATGGTGACGACATGCAGCCTTGACGTACTCCTTTTCCTATTTGGAACCAGTCTGTTGTTCCATGACCAGTTCTAACTGTTGCTTCCTGACCTGCATACAGATTTCTTAAGAGGCAGATCAGGTGGTCTGGTATTCCCATCTCTTTCAGAATTTTCCATAGTTTATGGAAAATTTTGTGTGATCTACACAGTCAAAGGCTTTGGCATAGTCAATAAAGCAGAAATAGATGTTTTTCTGGAACTCTCTTGCTTTTTCCATGATCCAGCGGATGTTGGCAATTTGATCTCTGGTTCCTCTGCCTTTTCTAAATCCAGCTTGAACATCAGGAAGTTCACGGTTCACATATTGCTGAAGCCTGGCTTGGAGAATTTTGAGCATTACTTTACTAGCGTGTGAGATGAGTGCAATTGTTCGGTAGTTTGAGCATTCTTTGGCATTGCCTTTCTTTGGGATTGGGATGAAAACTGACCTTTTCCAATCTTGTGGCCACTGCTGAGTTTTCCAAATTTGCTGGCATATTGAGTGCAGCACTTTCACAGCATCATCTTTCAGGATTTGGAATAGCTCCACTGGAATTCCATCACCTCCACTAGCTTTGTTCGTAGTGATGCTTTCTAAGGCCCATTTGACTTCACATTCCAAGATGTCTGGCTCTAGGTCAGTGATCACATTATCATGATTATCTGGGTCGTGAAGCTCTTTTTTGTACAGTTCTTCTGTGTATTCCTGCCACCTCTTCTTAATATCTTCTGCTTCTGTTAGGTCCACACCATCTCTGTCCTTTATCGTGCCCATCTTGGCATGAAATGTTCCTTTGGTATCTCTGATTTTCTTGAAGAGATCTCTAGTCTTCCCCATTCTGTTGTTTTCCTCTATTTCTTTGCACTGATCACTGAAGAAGGCTTTCTTATCTCTTCTTGCTATTCTTTGGAACTCTGCATTCAGATGTTTATATCTTTCCTTTTCTCCTTTGCTTTTCGCTTCTCTTCTTTTCACAGCTATTTGTAAGGCCTCCCCAGACAGCCATTTTGCTTTTTTGCATTTCTTTTCCATGGGGATGGTTTTGATCCCTGTCTCCTGTACAATGTCATGAACCTCATTCCATAGTTCATCAGGCACTCTATCTATCAGATCTAGGCCCTTAAATCTATTTCTCACTTCCACTGTATAATCATAAGGGATTTGATTTAGGTCATACCTGAATGGTCTAGTAGTTTTCCCTACTTTCTTCAATTTCAGTCTGAATTTGGCAATAAGGAGTTCATGGTCTGAGCCACAGTCAGCTCCTGGTCTTGTTTTTGCTGATTGTATAGTGCTTCTCCATCTTTGGCTGCAAAGAATATAATCGATCTGATTTCGGTGTTGACCATCTGGTGATGTCCATGTATAGAGTCTTCTCTTGTGTTTATACTGTCTATTAAAAACTAAAGCTATGTAGTTTATTTGTAGTAACTTAAAATATTTTAGAACAGTATAAATAAAAAGGAGAGAGCTGGTTAGACAGATGGATAAATGGTAAATAACTACATGCTGCCTAAGTGTCATAGTTACTTGTAACTGCTATATGTGTTCTTTACTATGAGGGAGGTAAGACAGAAAAGATGCCAGATGTTGGGGGACTGAAGAGTCATTCCTCAAAGCACTGAGTAGAAACAAAACAGCAGTAACCTGAGCTGGATCTGAAATTGTGTACCTGTTGTCTGATCAGTGGTAGAGGTAATAGGTTTGGTCAATATTTGTCATTTCTTCTGTTAACCTAGCCATGAAATTAAAAGACGCTTACTCCTTGGAAGGAAAGTTATGACCAACCTAGATAGCATATTCAAAAGCAGAGACATCACTTTGCCAACAAAGGTTCGCCCAGTCAAGGCTATGGTCTTTCCTGTGGTCATGTATGGATGTGAGAGCTGGACTGTGAAGAAGGCTGAGCGCCGAAGAATTGATGCTTTTGAACTGTGGTGTTGGAGAAGACTCTTGAGAGTCCCTTGGACTGCAAGGAGATCCAACCAGTCCATTCTGAAGGAGATCAGCCCTGGGATTTCTTTGGAAGGAATGATTCTAAAGCTGAAACTCCAGTATTTTGGCCACCTCATGCGAAGAGTTGACTCATTGGAGAAGACTCTGATGCTGGGAGGGATTGGAGGCAGGAGGAGAAGGGGACGACAGAGGATGAGATGGCTGGATGGCATCACTGACTCGATGGATGTGAGTCTGAGTGACCTCCGGGAGTTGGTGATGGACAGGGAGGCCTGGCGTGCTGTAGTTCATGGGGTAGCAAAGGGTCGGACACGACTGAGCGACTGATCTGATCTGTTAACCTACTTCTACCTTTATCTCCACTTCCTTTTTCCAACAGAGCAAGGACTATATTTCACTTTTGTCTTTCTAAATGAGCTTAGTATAGACTATGTCCCATAACCTATATCTACTAACAATTGCTAAGATAATTTAAAGCTAACTTTATTAAGATCCACATTTTGTCCTTTATGTTCACCTACAACATGAATAAACATAATTCAAAAATTCAAACATGTACTTACTACTTGAAGCAGTGAAAGAAAACTGATTCCAACATTATCAAAATTTAGTTTTGCATTCTCCCATGGCATGGATTCATTAAATACAAGGCTTTCACACTGACTTCTGTTCATGACTTCAGATGGAGGAAACCTTTCTCCACTTGTTGGGTCAATGCACTCATAGAATTTGCCAGCAAATAAGTGTATTCCTATGATGCCAAAAGCCAGCCAGATCATAAGGCAGACCAGAAACACATTCAGTGTGGGTAAAGTTGTTTTAATCAAAGCTCTCACTACCACCTGGCATATAAAAGACAAACATATAAACTTTCAGTAAGAAATGTGAAAGTATTTTAAGCAAATTGGGAATAATTGTTAGTGTAATGTCATATTGAAATAACAAAAAGGCCGTCTTTGAAGATGTAATAGGTCACTTGCTGGTATATGAATAACGTAAATAACAATTTATATTTAAAATATATAGTTAAAAATTCATATATTCTCAAAAATTTTGCACTAAAAATTATTAAAATATAATAGAGCTGATTAGTATAAATACTCAAATGATTATTTCACTGATTTAACATGTTTATCCATCTCCTATATTGTACCAGAAATAAGCAAAACAAGTGAACCTGTGTAAATGTATGAGATTATTTAGAAAGCACATAAAATGAGAGTGAAAAGAAGCTAGGCCTAAGTCTTGGGGATTCTAACTTCAGGGATGACTAATCTACACAGTGGAGGGAAATTAAGAGGAAGACCAGAAGACTGCAGATCAGTGAAGCCAAGGCAAGTGACTATTTAAAGAAACACTGAGTGGGCACTGTGCTTCTCAAAATCACCGACCTCTCTGAACCACTGTCTCTGGTGAACCACTTCAGAGTGGGAAGTCTGGGAAATGAATCTACTGCCTAAAATTAAATAAGCAGCAATAATCTATAATCACTGTTTCCATTTTCTCAGGTTCCTTTATTCTTTAATTATTATATTCAGAATTTTATTCCTATCATTCCACTAAAGCTCTTATGCAAATGTAAACCAGAGGCTATACTCAATGCAATATTCTCCGTCTTTGCCTTCTCTTTACCTTTCTGACTCCCTTCCCACAGCCTCTCTTCAGTCTCTCTTTTCCCCGCAGCCTGAGGCACCATTCTCTTTCCTATCACTCTAATCTTTCCTTCTATCAGCCATTACTGAAAATGTAGCCATTTGTCTATACTTTCTTGTTTATAGTCCTTAGATTTCTGTCCTTGAATTAATATTTTTACATTTAATTGTACTTCTAATTACATTTAGTTTAATTTCTAAAAATAAGTCACAGATCCTTTGTTGACACTAGATATTTTGAAAGATCCGCTGAGGCCTCTGATGAAAACAAGTCTATGTCTATTAGAAAGTATACACAGATGTTAAGAATAAAAGAAAGAGATATGGTTGAAATAAATATTTAAATAATAAGAGCACCTGAAGACCTGACGCTTATTAAATACATAAAACTTTAATTTTGTAATCATGCACCTTCTGATATATCTTCAGAATTCAACTATAGATCTTCCAGAGGATGAGATGAAGATTAAGATATGGATCTGACTTTGACCTAAACATACTTATCTGATCTCAAATTATCCATGGCTACTATCTCATTGCCATTATAATTAATTTATGGCATCAAACTGTACAGGACTTGATTTCTGACAGAGGCACTTTCCCTAGCAAATCATTTCCTAAAATTGCCTGTGTTTCTATAAATCAAGGGAAGACACTTTGCTGATTTTGAAACTCTTTTTTCCTCTCCATGTATTTAACTTGATTAGGAAAAAAAAATACAGGGTATGTCAGAATGTTTTTAAAATTAAAAAATGTTATTTTAGTTACATTTATTATCTAATTTATGTGTGTTAGTATATATGTGTATATGTATTTCACTTTCTGTTGAGTTCAGTTGCTCAGTCGTGTCCAACTCTTTGTGACTCCATGGATTGCAGCATGCCAGGCCTCCCTGTCCATCACCAACTCCCAGAGTTTACTCAAACTCCTATCCATTGAGTTGGTGATGCCATCCAACCATCTCATCATCTGTTGTCCCCTTCTCCTCCTGCCCTCAATCTTTGCCAACATCAGGGTCTTTTCAAATGAGTCAGCTTTTCCTGTCAGGTGGCCAAAGTATTGGAGTTTCAGCTTCACCATGAATCCTTCTAATGAACATCCAGGATTGATTTCTTTTAGGATGCACTGGTTGGATCTCCTTGCAGTCCAAGGGACTCTCAAGAGTCTTCTCCAACACCACAGTTCAAAAACATCAATTCTTCGGCGCTCAGCTTTCTTCACAGTCCAACTCTCACATCCATACATGACTATTAGAAAAACCATAGCCTTAACTAGACAGACCTTTGTTGGCAAAGTAATGCCTCTGCTTTTAAATATGCTATCTAGGTTGGTCATAATTCCTTCCAAGGAGTAAGTGTCTTTTAATTTCATGGCTGTAGTCACCATCTGTGGTGATTCTGGAGCCAAAAATAAAGTCTGTCACTGTTTCCACTGGTCCCCATCTATTTGCCATGATGTGATGGTACCAGATACCATGATATTAGTTTTCTGAATGTTGAGCTTTAAGCCAACTTTTTCACTCTCCACTTTCACTTTCATCAACAGGCTCTTTAGTTTTTCTTCACTTTCTGCCTAAGGGTGGTATCATCTGCATATCTGAGGTTATTGATATTTACTCCAGGCAATCTTGATTTCAGCTTGTGCTTCATCTAGCCCAGTGCTTCTCATGATGTACTCTGCATATAAGTTATATAAGCAGAGTGACAATATACAGCCTTGACGTACTCCTTTTCTTATTTGGAACCAGTCTGTTGTTCCATGTCCAGTTCTAACTGTTGCTTCCTGACCTGCATACAGATTTCTCAAGAGGCAGGTCAGGCGGTCTAAACTAAGATAAAAAATGTTATTTAGTTACATTTATTATCTAATTTGTGTTTGTTAGTATATATGTGTATATGTATTTCACTTTATTTAGGTATAATTCACAAAAATTGTATAAGATGTACAAGATGATGTCCAAATATATGTATAAAATGTAAAATGATTCCCACAATCACACTAATTAACACATCTATCACCTCACATAGTTACCTTTCAGGATAAATGGTGAAAAACATTTAAGTTGTACTCTCTTAGAAAATTTCAAGTATATAATGTAGCATTACTAATTGTTGTCATGCTGCTGCTGCTGCTAAGTCGCTTTAGTCATGTCTGACTCTGTGCGACCCACCAGGCTCCCCCGTAGTCATGATACTGTTTACTAAATTCCCCAGAACTTATTCATTTTTTAAAGAAAGTTTTGGACCCTTTGATCAACATCTCCCCATTTCTTTCACCCACAGCCCATGTTTTAATAGTCTATGTGTATTTTATAGCCTTACAACATTGTATGAAATCTTTCTATCACTAAACTGTGCATTGGAAATTTGGCTTTTATATTAATAAAGACACAAATGAGTAGACAACAAAGATTGTTAATTTATGGATATTTATGAATCCCAAATAAAAACCTATAGATTAGATTAGAAACTTTTCTCTTACCTTCATTTTTTCAAATTGAGATAGAACTCTGAGTGCCCGAAGGAATTTAATGGAAACAAGTGGTTTTAGTTCTTCCCGAGATTTGCCTATTAAACTAAGACAGAACACCTGGATATATTTAAATAAAAAAATTGAATAGAATTTAATTTTAAATTTAATCAAAACAATCTGTAAGAAAATTACAGTCAAAGCCTTTAAAATTTTTAAAAGTATTCTAAAGCTATTTAAAAACTATTTTAAAAAATTCAAAAGTGTTTTTTGGTAAGAATAATAAATGTTATTGATGTTAAAAAATTGTGTATTTGAGATTCTTTATGGTCAAAGATTAATATTTACATTCATCTTTATTTTAAAATTAGATTAAGAATCAGTTTCATGATTATTTGCAATAGAGTAATAGTACACAGTACATTCGTTAAAACAGAATTTAGAATATATTTTCATATGAATCCAAATATATATATAGTTAAGACAATATGCAAAATAGGATTTCAGAGAAGAGGCATAAAGGAGGAAGTGAATATTGTTAAGGTCAAATACTAATTACAAAAAAATAAGGATTCTAATGAGATTTTTAAAAAGTAAACATACATGCATAAATATGATTCAATATTAATAAAAATGAATGCAGATTGCACAGGGTGGTATAGTTATGAATAACTTTGTTGTACCTTCATTTTTCTACATTTTCAAGGTAATATAAATGAAAAAAGTTATTCTCTTTTACCCTATACTAAAGAGGCTCAAAGTGGGCTTCAAAGTAAGGATATTATTTATATGTGCATGGAAGAATGCAGATATAAAAGAATGATAACCAAGAAACAGGAAGGTGGGTTGCAGGTATAGCATGGTATCATTGAAATAGAAGGTTAATTTGCAAGAATTAATTTAGAAGACAAAGGTCAGATATTATAAGTCATCATTTATAGACTGAGAAGCTTCAATCATTGTTGACAGAATGGGGAGACATTTGTTCATTCAACAAAAATTAATGAGCACCTACAATGTGATATGAATTGTTCTAGGCATATAGGGTAAGGAGAGAACAAAATCGAGAAAATATTTTGACTTAACGGAGCTTATTTTTCTTGTTATGTGGAGAACAGAATAAATGTGTGCAGTGGTGGAATCTACTGTAGTGATTCACATGTTCTGGTACCTTGGATCTGTGTGCTACTCGTGAAGTTTATGATGGGAAAGTGCTCAGATGCTCAGCTGTGTCCAACTCTTTGCAATTCCATGGACTGTAGCCCACCAGGCTCCTCTGTCCATGGGATTCTCCTGGCAAGAATACTGGAGTGGGTAGCCATTTCCTCCTCCAGGGGATTGTCTTGACCCAGGAATCGAATTCGTGTCTCTTAAGTTTCCTACATTTGGCAGGCAGATTCTTTACCACTAGGGCCATATGGGAAGCCCGAAATTTATGTTATATAGTCTAATGGAGAAGGCAATGGCACCCCACTCCAGTACTCTTGCCTGGAAAATCCCATGGGCGGAGGAGCCTGGTAGGCTACAGTCCATGGGGTCGCTAAGAGTCGGACACGACTGAGCAACCTCACTTTCACTTTTCACTTTCATGCACTGGAAAAGGAAATGGCAACCCACTCCAGTGTTCTTGCCTGGAGAATCCCAGGGACGGGGGAGCCTGGTGGGCTGCCGTCTATGGGGTCGCACAGAGTTGGACACGACTGAAGTGACTTAGCAGTCTAATTTTAAATGTATGATTTAAAGGTAGAGCCAATAGAATTTGAATATTTTATAATGATATTTTCAAAATATTGGTCAATAAGCCTGTTCTCTTAGCAGCAGGTTTATAGGTAATGATTAGAAAAATCGATGAGTTAAGTGTTGAACTGTTAAAATTTTAAAATGCAAAGGATGGATGTTAAATATTACATATAAAGAAATATGGGATATTGGTGACTGAGAATGTATAGAGAAAGGTTAAGAGAAAGATACACATAAATCAAAAAGAAAGTCAGAGTAAGAGTAAAGAAGGAAGAGTAAACAAATAGCCTTTAAAATTTTTCTTTAAAATACGTACGATAACAACCATGAAGTCTAGTCTGTACCAGCCATTAGTGAAATAGGCTTTAAAACCATATGCCATCCACTTTAGAAGCATTTCCAGAATAAAGATGTAAGTGAAGATCATGTCAGCATATTCTAATAAGATTTTAATAGTCTTTCTCTGATCAATATATATATCTTCAAAAGCCTGTGGGTAAAATATTTAAAGATCAGTGTACATGTAATTTCTAAAATCTATTCTGGCAAAGTGGGGAATGAGATCCCATCTCCAGATGGTGACCAGTGTCATAGATTGCAGTCTCAAGGGCTTGTACACTTGGTTTGAGTTTATTCACACAATCCATATCCATTATCTGATCCCATGCCTATAGCAGACATCATTAATTGATTCCAGAACTTCTATTTATAGAGTCTGAACTTGACCTTATAATTGTTCTAAACAGAGAACTGAAAAGTCTCTCTCAAATCAGTTATTCAAACTTAGATGGAATCTTTATTCATATCTGACCTGGTTCTTATCTCTTATAGCCATCTCATGCTATTGTGAAGAAAGGAGAGAAAGTGAAGTCGCTCAGTTGTGTCCGACTCTTTGTGACCCCATGGACTGTAGCCTACCAGGTTCCTTTGTCCATGGGATTTTCTAGGCAAGAGTACTGGAGTGGGTTGCTATTTCCTTCTCCAGGAGATCTTCCCAACCCAGGGACTGAACCCGGGTCTCCCCCATTGTAGTCAGATGCTTTACCATCTGAGCCACCAGGGAAGTCGTGAATAAAGGAGTAGAGATAAACAAACAAAGAAAACCCCTAAACCTGTGTTTTCAGAAATCCATACAGCTATTACAAGAAAAGTCACAAAGCGTGTCAGATAAACCAGTGGAAATAAATGAAATAAGACTATAATGTTTTTCTAATGTTTCTCAGTTTTAACATATCAACCTCAGTTTTACTGTGGAGGAAGCAGTCTGATAATGTCATTCAAATTAATATCATAGTAATTTTTTAACACTGAAAAAAGGCAAGTGTCAATAACCTCAGGCAGACTTGTTGCAAAGTGCAATGGAGGTCAAAGATTAAACATGGATGAAAATAATCATATGTAAAGAAAGGTGTGATTCTTGCAAACCTATTGCTAAATAAAAGTATATATAAAACAATAGAATTAACTGGCTCAATTGAACCAATTATGGGCTAAAGTATCCTTTAAAACAGATTATAAATATCATCCAAAGTTACTCTAAAGCACTATTTATCAAATGGATTTACCTACTGAAAAGGTACATAATGCAAAATAATATAAAAAGATATGCAGAAGCCTCTGTTTCAATTAAAACAGTAAAAAAATAGGCAATCTTGGGACTTTGCAGGTGGCTCAGTGGTAAAGGGGAGCCTGGTGGGCTTCTGTCTGTGGGGTCGCACAGAGTCGGACACGACTGAAGCGACTTAGCAGCAGTGGTAAAGAATCTGCCTACCAATACAGGGGACACAAGTTTGATCCTTAGTCCAGGAAGATCCCGCATGCCACAGGACAACTAGGCCCACGTGCCACAACTACTGAGCCCGAGCTCTGGAGCCCAGGCTTCACAAGAGAAGCTACCACAGTGCGTAGCCCGGGCACCTCAGCAAAGAGTAGACCTCACTCACAGCAACTGGAAAGGCCTTTGTGCAGCAGCAAAGAGCCAGTGCAGCCATAAATTAAATACATAAATAAATCTTTTTGGCAGTTGAAGCCCACATGCTGGCTACCCATGCGGAATGGGGAAGTAACTGTGAGAGGTCAGAGTGTGGTTCTGGAGCCCTGGTAGTGTTCTCCTTCTTAAGGCAAGTGATGGTTACATGGGTATATTCACTTGGTAAAATCCTTTATGCTATACACTTATGATCTATATGCTTTCTGGTATGTGTGCTAAATGTCGATAAAGGTTTACTTTAAAAATATATGCAGTACAAAGTCTGGTTCCCAACCATCACACCATCTTCTCTGTTTCGTGCTGCTGCTGCTGCTAAGTCGCTTCTGCTGCTGCTGCTGCTAAGTCGGTTCAGTCATGTCCGACTCTGTGCGACCCCATAGACGGCAGCCCACCAGGCTCCCCCATCCCTGGGATTCTCCAGGCAAGAACACTGGAGTGGGTTGCCATTTCCTCCTCCAATGCATGAAAGTGAAAAGTGAAGGTGAAGTTGCTCAGTCGTGTCCGACTCTTTGCGACCCCATGGACTGCAGCCTACCAGGCTCCTCTGTCCATGGGATTTTCCGGTGAGAGTACTGGAGTGGGGTGCCATTGCCTTCTCCATCTCTGTTTCGTGTATCTCACAATTAACTATTTCTTGTATATCAGTCTCTGATCTTCTTTAATCAGATGCAAGCAAATATCAATATACATTGTATTTTTCTTCCTTTCCTACATAGAATGCAGCATGCTGTGTACTTTATTCTTTTTTTTCACTTGTTGCCATATCTTGGGGAATTGCAATATCAACTTGCAGACAGGTCTTGCATTTTCTAGCTAACTGCATCCAGTGTCTCACTGGATGACTGTACCATAGTGTATTTAAACAGTCTCCTAATATGTATTCTTTTTGCTTTTCAATTTTTTGGTATTACAAAAAGTTCTTCAATGCACAGCCTTGTAAATGCACTTAACACATGTGAAGATTCTAAGATAATTTTCCAGAATTAAGATAGTTGTGTCAATGAGTAAATATATTTGTAGTTCAAAGGTTCTTAAAAATATATACAATATTACTCTTTTCTTATGGAACAAGTACCAAAGTACTAGCACAATATGTGCACATTATTAAACTTTATTAAAGTTCACATATTTTGAAATTATTTATTTAATATTGAATGAGGCATATACAGACTTTCTAAGAAACTGCAATGTATATCTTCCAAAACTAAAATCTAGAATATAAAATTTGGTACTATAATAAGTATTCTGGGGAAAAATAATTTGGCTTGGTGACATTATGAATAGACATATGATGCATTTTTCCTATAAAAATATCACATACGCTCACTTACCAGAGCACCTGTGCTAAGCAGAGTGACAAGGCCGATAAAACACTTAAAGCAATTGTTTTCTACTATTTTGCAGCAAGTTTTCCTTATGTTCTGCCAGATTTTTCCTTTCTTGGGGCCTCTACCGATTTGAGCAGATGAAGATCTTCGTTCATAAACTGTCAAGAATGAAACTGTTAAGAACAAAAATCTAGAAATCACTGAAAAGTTAAACATTTCAAATGTTTTAACAATCATTTATTTACAGTATCTAATATAGATGTTCTCTGACTTATAAACATTAAATTTATACCGTTACTGTAGTGACCACTGCAATCGCTGAGGAAAAAAAAGAAAAACTTGTGAGTTCCATAATATGCTGGGAAAGATTGAAGGCAGGAGGAGGGGGTGATAGAGGATGGACTTACCAACTCAATGGACATGAATTTCAACAAACTCTAGGAGATAGTGAAGGACAGGGAAATCTGTTATGCTAAAGTCCATGGGGTCGCAAAGTGACCCATGGGCACAAATTAGCGACTGAACAAGTAAGTGTATGTTAATCATGTCCAATTCTTTGTAATCCCATGGACAGTAGCCCACACCAGGCTCCTCTGACCTGGAATTTCCCAGGCAAGAATATCGGAGTGGTTTGCCATTTCCTGTTCTAGGAGATCTTCCCAACCAAGAGTTGAAACCCATATGTCTTGAGTCTCCTGCATTAGCAGGGGGATTCTTTACCACCGCACCACCTGGGGACCATAGCCGGAAAAAAGAAACTGTGAAAGGCACAGATGATTTAGAACACCCTCTTATGCTATTAGACAGAATCTGAGAACAGAAGATACCCCCACTCCTACAAAACAAACACACCACATACACCATTTTCTCATTATTAGATTTTTTTGGTATAATGCCCGAAAATTCATTCTTTGAAGATTCACATGGCATGACAAGCATTTTCATTTAAATATACAAATATTCATAACATGTTGCTGCTGCTAAGTCGCTTCAGTCGTGTCCGACTCTGTGCGACCCCATAGACGGAAGCCCACCAGGCTCCCCCGTCCCTGGGATTCTCCAGGCAAGAACACTGGAGTGGGTTGCCATTTCCTTCTCCAATGCATGAAAGTGAAAAGTGAAAGTGAAGGCGCTCAGTCGTGTCTGACTCCTAGCGACCCCATGGACTGCAGCCCACCAGGCTCCTCCACCCATGGGATTCTCCAGGCAAGAACACTAAAGTGGGTTGCCATTGCCTTCTCTGATGCATGAAAGTGAAGAGTGAAAGGGAAGTCGCTCAATCGTGTCCGACTCTTAGCGACCCCATGGACTACAGCCTACCAGGTTCCTCCATCCATGGGATTTTCCAGGCAAGAGTACTGGAGTGGGGTGCCATTGCTTTCTCCTCATAACATGTTAAGAGGTATAATATCAATTAAGTAAATTAAATTTATCCCAGTTCTTCAGTGGCATGGGATAGAAATTTTGAATGAGACTATTTAAGGAACTAAGCTTGGATTATGGAGTATTTTATGGGTAGGGTACAGGTGTAATTCTATCTTCTGATCAAGAGAGTTAGCATACGGAAAACCTGAGGCTTGAAAAGGGTGTGATTAACTGATAAGAGAATGAAGCATGGAGCTGGGTGGAGTTTAAAGTCAATACATTTTAACAGTTTCCCTAGAGCCAATTTATACATTCTTGGTCAGAAAAATATAGAAAATGTTTTCTCCCTGGTCTTGAATCATACAAGTCCTAGAACTCAGGCTACTGAGAGCAGAGTCTTATTTCTGAGTATAGAAATTTGAACATTTAGGAATTGCTATTTTGATGATTTCAGTGATTTTAAATATTTAGAACCTATGGTTATTTGTCAGTCTTGATAGGAGAATAATACACCTAATACAGACTAATACACAGTGGCTCAGTCATCTCCGACTCTTTGCAGCCCCATGGACTGTAGCCCAATAGGCTCCTCTGCCCATGGAATTTTCCAGGCAAGAATACTAGAGCAGTTTGCCATTCCCTACTCCAGGGGATCTTCCCCACTCAGGGACTGAACCCATATCTCTTGTGTCTCCTGCACTGGCAGGTGGATTAGTTACCACTAGCACCACCTGGGAAGGCCCTTTAGGAAACTAAATTAAATTATAAATTATAGAGAGGTGCATGTTACATGTTTAATAACTTAGTCAACTGACCGAAGCCCTATATATTTCTTAATATTCATGGAGTCTAATATTCAATAAATGACTTATACATTTGTTTTCCTATGAGTATTTTAAATATTGACCCCATTCTATGAGGTATAAACACACACACACACACACACACACACACACACACACACACGCTAATTTAATCTTTCTATTAATCCCATGAATTAAGTCTTATTCTTATCCTCATTTTACGTATTAGGAAATGAGTCAGAGGAGGGTAAGTAAAAGCTAGCAAGTGGTGGGCTGGGATCTGAACTCAATATGTCTGATTTCAGAACTAAAACTTTTAACTATTTCATGAGACCCCCTAGGAAGCAGGCCCTTTTCTCCATTCCAAACACTGACTTTTTCTTTGACATTTATGATAAGTCTCTATTAGGATATATATGAGCCTGAGTGCATGTGCACACACACAAACACATTTGCATGTGTGTATTCCTCAGTCAAATTAATAAACACTTTAAAATTAAAAGTATATTTAATAGTATTATTTAGGTTAAGAAAAAATTAGCTTAATGTTAATAAAATGATTAAAATAGCTTATTTTTTTCTTACCATTTCTAAGATGCTTTGGCTTTTCACATTCATAGACCATTTCTTCTTCAGAGAGAACAACATCAACTGTACTACATTCAGATGAGCTCGACTGCTTTACTTTCTGAAAAGTAAGTCCCACCAAGAAAGTTGCCATTAAAGTTTCATTTACTCACTATAGCTAAAGTTTATTTCATTTTCAGAAAAAAGAAAAACAATGTACAGAAAAATTACTGTCAAAGTAAAAGACTTTATGCCAATTTCATGATTATTATTAAAATGCATACAGAGACTTCCCTGGTGGTTAAGACTCTGAGCTTCAAGACAGGGTGCAGGGGTTCGATCACTGGTCAGGGAATTAAGATCTCACATGCCACGTGGCATGGACAAAAAGTAAAAACTAAATTAAAAATAAATTTTAAATGTACACATATCTCTGGGAGTCGAAATGTTTAAAGATATTTAAAAAATTAATTTAAGATAAAATAATTTTCACATTAAAATGAACATATAGTGAATAACACTGTTTTAAAAGATGTATAGGCTATCCCAGATTTCTGAAAAATATAGCTAGAATATATAAAAAAATTACAAATATTTTGTTCTACCCCTGTCTTTTGCACAATAAATGTCAAAGAAATAAAATTAGCAAGTTTTTTTGCTTTAAGCCATATACTGTCAATTTTAAGACAATGTAGTGCTCTATTAAAAACATAAAATAGTCAGCAGGATATTACTTTTAAACAAACAAATCTTTTAAAAGGTTATTTGATTTCCCTTTGTATTCTCTTTATTATTGATAAAATAAGGTATAGCAATGCATTGATTTGGGAGTAGACAATAAATTAATGTTATGTAATATTCAAGCATACAATTATTTAAAAGTCATACATTATATATTTAAATGATTCATTAGAGTATTTAAAACCCTCACACATAAATTATTTGATATGATTTTCTCAAACCCTGTTTTTATTATTTTAAATTTATAAATAAATCAAAATTATAAATCATTTTAGTAAAAGATTACTTAGTGACCAATATATATGGCTAATTTATGAAAAAAAAAGTTTCAAAATCTGATTTAAGTTTGATGTTATTTTTATCAAATTTACATAATTATATATTTGTACTAAAAGAAAAAAGTTCAAATACCAAAGAAACAAGAACATGAATCTCTGAATGATCATACCACTTGTAATTTTTATATTTTATTCTTTGCTTTTTTAGATCAACATCCTAAATACTCTTGGGCTACATAATATGGAAAATGATTAATTAAAGATATAATGAAATATATAAATGATAAAATCTTCTTTGAGTAGTTAACCAATCAAAAGAACCAAATAATTCTGCTTCTTAAGTAACAACTTCTAAAACTTCAACATTTACGGTTATATTAAGTTCCATCTTTCCTATATATCTTTACATCTCAGACTTTCTAATGAGATTGACAAGAAGTTTTTCAGGACATTTCCACACAATGTGTTGCGATAAATAGCAATTTTACCCAGAAATGTATGGTAGCACATGCCTTATAATGTTGTTATAGTTTAAATAAAATCAGTGTGCAAGAGAAGATTGTTTTTCATTTCCTAATAATGGTATTAATTAAAGGAAAATGAACCTGACAAGGTATGATAAGGAGTGAAAATGTTTCTCTGAAACAAAGATGCCTTTACCAGAAACTAGAAAGGCTCTAGATAATTGAAACTTAATTCCTGTTAGAAGGGCAATTTGATAAGCTATTACAGAGAGCAGCTGATAAGCCAGAAGAGGTCTGGGAGATAAGATGGTGCCAGAGACTTTGAGGATCTGGAAAAAGACATTATCTTCCCTGCCTCCTGCCAGTGAATGAAATAAAACAAGTCTTTAGTGAAGTTCAATGGGAGTGGCTTACACTGCAGATGTGATCCTTGTAGATTAAATGGTACCTCCTACTAAGACATTGTGCTACTTGCAAATGAAGACAGTAAGACTGGATTCACTAAAGTATACATTTTTAAAGCTAAGTGAAAGGCAGTATCTGCCCTTCTTTAAAGGTGATCCTTATTTTTTTTTCTTTTGGTTTCCTGGTGGCTCAGCAGTAAAGAATCTGCCTACAATGCAGAAGATGTGGGTTCGATCCCTGAGTCAGGAAGATCGCCTGGAGAAGGAAATGGCAACCCACTCCAGGATTCTTGCCTGGAAAATCCCACAGACAGAGGAGACTGGTGTGTTACAGTCCATGAGGCTACAAAGGAGTTTGACACGACTTAGTGTCTAAACAACAACAAATTGTTTACATTTACAACTGATGTTTCTTTTACCCTTTGGTCTTTTAGTCCAACTCAATTGCTGCTGCTGCTAAGTCACTTCAGTCGTGTTCGACTCTGTGCAACCCCATAGACGGAAGCCTATCAAGCTCCCCCGTCCCTGGGATTCTCCAGGCAAGAACACTGGAGTGGGTTGCCATTTCCTTCTCCAATGCGTGAAAGTGAAAAGTGAAAGTTAAGTCACTCAGTCGTGTCCGACTCTTAAGCAACCCCACGGACTGCAGCCCACCAGGCTCCTCCATCCATGGGATTTTCCAGGCAAGAGTACTGGAGTGGGGTGCTATTGCCTTTTCCCACATTATAATATATGTTGCAGAAATAAACTGACAAGAATCTTAAAATTTTAGCAAGCAGGAAAATATCTGTATCTCAGCACCCTGTTTATTTAACTTATATGCAGAGTACATCATGAGAAACGCTGGACTGGAAGAAACACAAGCTGGAATCAAGATTGCTGGGAGAACTATCAATAACCTCAGATATGCAGATGACACCACCCTTATGGCAGAAAGTGAAGAGGAACTCAAAAGCCTCTTGATGAAAGTGAAAGTGGAGAGTGAAAAAGTTGGCTTAAAGCTCAACATTCAGAAAATCAAGATCATGGCATCCAGTCCCATCACTTCATGGGAAATAGATGGGGAAACAGTGGAAACAGTGTCAGACTTTATTTTTCTGGGCTCCAAAATCACTGCAGATGGTGACTGCAGCCATGAAATTAAAAGACACTTACTCCTTGGAAGGAAAGTTATGACCAACCTAGATAGCATATTCAAAAGCAGAGACATTACTTTGCCAACAAATGTTCATCTAGTCAAGGCTATGGTTTTTCCTGTGGTCATGTATGGATGTGAGAGTTGGACTGTGAAGAAGGCTGAGCACGGAAGAGTTGATGATTTTGAACTGGTGTTCAAGAAGACTCTTGAGAGTCCCTTGGACTGCAAGAAGATCCAACCAGTCCATTAGGAGATCAGCCCTGGGATTTCTTTGGAAGGAATGATGCTAAAGCTGAAACTCCAGTACTTTGGCCACCTCATGCGAAGAGTTGACTCATTGGAGAAGACTCTGATGCTGGGAGGGATTGGGGGCAAGAGGAGAAGGAGACGACAGAGGATGAGATGGCTGGATGGCATCACTGACTCGATGGATATCTCAGTGAACTCCGGGAGTTGGCGATGGACAGGAAGGCCTGGTGTGCTGCGATTCATGGGGTTGCAAAGAGTCGGACATGACTGAGCAACTGATCTGATCTGATAGCACTCTTCTAGTCTCATCTTATATTTTAAAGATGATAAAGTCTAGGAGAGTTTAGTGACTTCTCCAGTAGTATGAACTAATTAGAAAGATCTAGGTTTCTTCAATATGCTTTTTATCACTTTATTAATTGAAGATATTACAATTATGTTATCTAATGTTTGTTAAGTACTTCCATATTTTAGACATTATTCTATGCACTACTGAACTATTTTTCTTAATCATTCAGTCTCTTCTGAGAAATAGATACAATTTTATCCTCATTCACAGATGAAGAAACTTAGGAAGTTTAAGAAATTGGATCAGGAGCAGAAAATCAGGAGAAGAAGTGCTGCAGCTAGGACTGAATGGATAATGATCTAACTTTGGAACTTCAGCATTGCTTCACTTCCTTGTCAATAGTGCCATCAATCAACAGTATGCAACCATAATGTTAAAACAACTTACCTCTTTGCTGCTTCCATCACCTGACTTGCTCTGAATCTCCTTATTGTCTGGATTTTCTATATCAGATTCTTCTGAAGCAATGGGTACAGTTTCTGAGACACTGGGACTGGGGATTAGTGACTGACTCTCATTTTCGGTCATCATGTTTTTCTCTGTGCCGCTGCTTTTTTCCTTATCCTTGAGGAAATCTTGGGTGTTGCTCAATTCAGAGAGAGTACGGTCAGAAATATTCTCTTTAACATAGACATCACTTATATTGTCCATTGTTTCCTCTAGAGCATTTTGTTTTTTGCGTAATATTTTAGAAAGCAGATAATTTATTCCTTTTTTAATTCTTGCCATTGCACGCTGGAGATTTTTTGCTTCTTCAGAAAATCCTTCAGTTGTTGCAGGCTTGTATGAACTAAATGAGATGATCAACGCCAGAAACAGGTAAAGTAGCTGAAGGAGGAAGTAAATGAAGCTAAATGGATCTCATTTTTTGTTTTCTTTCAAACAACAACAACAAAAAATATTTTTGAAAAGCTGGCCTGAAATCTGAAAACAGTATACACACTATGATGCTCTTTGCTGCTGCTGCTGCTGCTGCTAAGTCGCTTCAGTTGTGTCCGACTCTGTGCGACCCCATAGATGGAAGCTCACCAGGCTCCCCTGTCCCTGGGATTCTCCAGGCAAGAACACTGGAGTGGGTTGCCATTTCCTTCTCCAATGTATGAAAGTGAAAAGTGAAAGTGAAGTCGCTCAGTCGTGTCCAACTCTCAGCGACCCCATGGACTGAGATTCTCCGTCCATGGGATTCTCCAGGCAAAAGTACTGGAGTGGGGTGCCATTGCCTTCCCCGATGATGCTCTTTAGGCTATTCAAATCTTACTCATCTACAAAGGATCAGTTGCTGTGTTAGGAATTTGGATAGCCAGGTTACAATGTTCTATGAAATATCATTTGTTTCTCCTTTACAGATGAAAACCACAAAGTTTACAGATGCCAAGTATCAAAGATCACAGAGTCTGAACTTAAGTCTGTCTTACTCCAGTTTGTTTTCTTTTCTACTAAGCCAGGCAGAGTCTCCCAAGGTGAGAAAATCAATTGCTACTCCAGGTGGCTGAATTCACGTCAACCTAACTCAGAAAGATATGAATGACATCTTCATGGGTACTGCAAATTCATAAGGACTCTCCTGGGGAGAGAGCTATCCCTAGTTTTGAAGTCCACATCTAATTTTCTTGTGATGTGAAAGCACAGGGTTTAGGTAGGTTAGTTGATTCTCTGTGGTAATAAATTTAGTCAAATAAGAAAGAGATGAGTAATGGAAGAATCACTCCTAATTCATGCAAATTATTTTGAATTTGAAGATAGTGTGTATTTTAACCTTTACTATCACTGAGAAATAAGATCAAGCCATGTCCAATTTCCAGAGAATTAGATTTTTATTTTGTTTCTTTTTGTAGAGTATAAATTATAATTTCAGATTATAAGATTGAGATAATTAGAGATACACTGATTATTCTTTTAAAGTAATAATTTAGGCATTTTGTCCATTCTGGAAGTTTTCACTCTTCTCTTCAAATATTTGAGCTTTTGGAAATTTTAATTACTTTATGCTTTACATATTATTTTTAAAGGGAAAATACAGTAGCAATTTTTACACTGACAATTTATGTGTACATAAAATAAGTATATGGAGATCTGCAACATTCATTTGTTAAAATATCTTACAGAATTTTGGATTTATCTGAAGAGACGAATTCTCAAACACTCTGATAATTGCTGAGTTTCTCATGCACATATACACCTAAAATATTATGAAGTACCCACCAAATTGTGTTTGATTCTAATGGATTACCTTTAAGTCTCAATAATGAAATCTTTTTATCTCTTAGGAATATAGAAAGCTCAAATAAGACTCACTTGGGGAAAAACAAAAATACTTTTGCAGATAACAAAGTCATAAAATAAATTATCTTAACTGCAACCATAGTTTGGTGTATAAAATATAATGGAGGGTTTAACATTTGGATCAGCATTGGAAATTTCTTACAGGTAAGATCTCTGGAACTACTAACATATAGTTTCTATAACCTACAATGACAGCATCTCAATGGCTGAAAAACTGAAAACCAATGATTAAATGTCAGTATGGCATCACCAATGCAACGGACATGAACTAAGGCCAACTTCAGGAGATGGTGAGGGACAGGGAGGCCTGGCATGCTGCAATCCATGAGGCTGCAAAAGAGTCTGATACGACTGGGCGACTGAAGAACAGCACCTACAGACTAGTTTGATTGTCCTCCTACTAGTGTCCCGTTTTGCTATCAAGGTTTATTTACACAGAATCTGGGCAGGAGCTCCACGGGCCTTGTAGAAACTACCTTATAACATCTCTATCATTCTCAAAGGACGACGAGCAAGAACAAGCATAATTTCAGGTTGGTGGTTGTTTCTTTTTCCTTTGTTTGGTTAAGTATTGTTCACAGTGAGAAAAAAGAAAAGGGTGTTAAGTATGACTATAAGCTTCATATGAGTTGGAACCATTTTTTCTCGTCAGTAGATAACTAGCACAATGCAAAGCACAAAGTACATGATAAAGTATGAAATATTTGTTGAAAAATCAATTAATTATGGAATGAATGAAAGATTTCTATGTCAGGATTTGGAGAGGAAAAATAATAATACAACAATTGTATTTTTAAGAGCTTATGATCTAACATTTCTTATATCTTAGACATGTACACACACTCCCTATCACGCATATATACATATGCAGTGAGTGTAAAAAGACTGAAAATTAAGTTGAAAATGCCATGATGTAAAGAAAGAACTGTGTAACACTGTAAAATGCAACCACTTTATGGAACTTGTGATCCCTTCCTTCATGGAAGTTCTAGCTTAATAAGGAAGATAGACAAGTACATGAACAATTAAACACAGTGTCAGTATGTACTTAGGACAGGAGTAGATCCAGGGTAAAAAAAAGCAATGAGAAATGCACTGATACAATGGATTTTACCCTGTGATTTTTTTTTTTCCCCATCTTTTGGGAGATTAGCTTGATCTCTGTGATTTAGGAGTGAAAAGTAAATATTGAGTCTCTTTTTTCCCCAATAAGAACAAATATATCTTATAAGCCATTTTTTTTTCCTGAGAAGAATTGTGAAAGTGAAAGTTGTTCAATTGTGTCTGACTCTTTGCGACCTCACGGACTACACAGTCCATGGAATTCTCCAGGCCAGAATATTGGAGTGGGTAGCCTTTCCCTTCTTCAGGGGATCTTCTTAACCCAGAGATCAAACCCAGATCTCCTGCATTGCAGGCAGATTCTTTATCAGCTGAGCCACAAGGGAAGCCCTAGAAGAAGTATAAGATACTTCAGTTAATGTAATCACTCCAATTACTGGAAATTTAGGAGTGAAAGTGTTTCCTCTTAGTTAGTGTATGATAGTTTCAAAGATCAGTGGGTTTCAAAATTTGCTGCACAATTTAGTCAAATTGGATTTTTTTTTTAATCCTGATGACTAAGCTATATCCACATAACAATAAAATCAGAATCTCTGGGGATAAACCCAAGACATTAGTTTATTTTTATTAGTTCTCCAAGTAACTCCAATGTGCAGTCAAATTTGACAACCAGTGCTACATTTAAGTGCTTCTTAAAATTTAATGTGTACACAAATCACTAAGGGATATTGTTAAAATGTAGATTCCATTTTCACAGGTCTGGGATGGGGTCTGAGAGTCTACATTAATAACTGTCTCCCACATAAAACCAAAGCTACTTTGAGTAGCAGGTTATAACCAACGAAAATATGATGAACATCATGTATGCAATTTTCTAGCAGCCACATTAAAAGTATAAACAAAAACAGGTGAAATTAGCTTAACTAATACATTTTATTCAAATAAATGTATAAAAATATTGTAATTAAAATGTTTTCACTTCAGTCATGTCCAACCCCTGATGGCGCCATGGACCGTAGCTCACCAGACTCCTCTGTCCATGGGATTTTCCAGGCAAGAATATGGGAATGGGGTGCCATTTCCTTCTCCAGGGGATCTTTCCAACCTGGAGATTGAACCTGCATCTCTTGTGTCTCCTGCACTGGCAAGTGGGTTCTTTACCACTAGTGCCACCTAGGAAGCACTTTCAATATAAGAATTATGAATGAAATCATGTACATTCTTTTTTGGGGGAGGGCAGGAGGAGAGGGGGACAACAGGGGATGAGATGGTTGGATGGCATCACTGACACAATGGACATGGGTTTGAGTGAACTCTGGGAATTGGTGGTGGACAGGGAGGCCTGGCGTGGTGAGGTTCATGGGGTCACAAAGAGTCGGACACGACTGAGCAACTGAACTGAACTGAACTGAAGACTTCAAATTCAGTGGGTATTTTACACTTATAACATATCTCAAAGTGGACTGCTCATATTTTAACTGATTAATGGCCACATGTGGCTAAAGGCCTCCATATCAGACAGCACAGTTGCAGACCACTGGCTTCCATAAGTCTACATTATGGAAATGCCAGACTACAATACATAAGTTTTTCAAGGAAAGTTTTAAAGCATGGATTACTTACCAATAATTTTCCAATCAAAATCACCATCATGTAAAAAGGAATACAACTGAATTGGCCTGCTACCTTAAAGCAGTCCCATAAAGTCTCTATCCACTCTCCACAGAGAATCCGGAATACATTCAGGAAGGAATGGAAGAAATCATGCATGTGCCAGTGTGGAAGCTGACAGTCTTCATTTATGTTGCAGACATAGTTTTTGTAATTTGAACCATACAGGTTAAGGCCAACCACAGCAGAAAAGAATATAAATGTGAACAACAGCAGGACCAAGTCTTTCAGGGCCACAATGGAGTTACAAAGAGTCAGCATCAGAATCTTAAATGTTGGCCAGTATCTTCCCAGTCTAAAAATTCGTAACTGATAGAGCAATGTAAAAACAACAAAAATAAGAAAAAATGACAAAAACTCTAGTCACTATTAATTACAATGTACATTTACAATTTTTATTAGCATTATACACATAAACATGTGTAGTCTCTAATGTAATATTCACTTTTGAGCATTATTAATACTAAGCACTGAAAATTCAGTTTATATATAATTTTTAATACACTTACATATTCTATAGTTTTTTACACTAAATTGAAGTATAGTTTCTATTGATCTGTCAATTCCCTTTTTTTCAATATTATACTATTAATAATTACTCTAGTTTTGTTTTAATATCTGGTAAAGTAAGTATCCATTCTTTATTTTCTTTTTCCAAAATATACTGAATATTTCCCCACATTTCAACATATAGATGATATTGGAAAAGTCTCAAGGGTCCATTGAAGTCCATTGATAGCTCTACTGTATGCATGAGTGCCAAGTCCCTTCAGTTGTGTCTGACTGTGACCCCATAGACTATAGCCTTGCCAGACTCCTCTGTCCATGGGATTTCCAGACAAGAATACTATTGTGTATTTACCTTTAAAATTAACATGAGAGACCAAATGAAACATTTTAGGTTTAGTCTAAATATTTCACTTAATCACTAGATTTAAAAATTTTTATTCACATGGCACAAAATCACTTTAATATTTGAGTCATTTAAAATCCACATATTGTTTTTGTATGTGCTATACCTTCCCCAATTTTTCCTGGTATGTAGTTGGCTTTTGGGACTCAAGGGTTAGGACTTAACACTTATTCATGTAAAACTTAATCATCTTAGGTTCAATCTGTTACTAGTCTTTCAGATATTTCGATACAATCTTTTATTATATTGTCTGTATTTCCCAGTCGTGCTTCATTTATAAATTCAATAAATACAACTTTTGTATTTTCCTCTTACTCATTAGATAAGCCTATGGATAAAGACAGGATTCTGAAGAATTATTTGGATAAGATTAAATCTACCTAATTGTTCTCATTTCTGCTACATTCCTTCAACTTGTTAACAGAATAAGACAGTAGATTATTTATCAAATACCCAACATTTCCATAAATATTATTCTAATAACTATTTCTTTGCTTAGTTTTCTGATGTTTTTACTACCACCTACATTTTATGCATATATTGATTCTGACTTAATAACCTTCATAGCAACATTCTATTAGCCTGACAGTCCTTCTTTTATAAAATTTTCAAATTTACATTTAGATATACTCACCTGATTCTAATTCTTTAGTTACACATTGGCATTCAGCTTTTGGGACTCTGTATTACCTTGCTTCTCAAAACTGACCCAGTAATTCTGACCCTGCTTTATAGAACTATATCTCAAATTCACTGTATATATGGCTTATTTCTTTTAATGCCTGGGCCAAACAGCATTAGAGACTACTTACTCTTTTCTGGGTTACTTTCTAAGCTTGTTACATATGAATTATTTCATTTAATAGTTCCAACATACCATCAGGATAGGTATTACTATTCTTCCCACTTTATGCCTGAGAAAACTGAAATGAATTTTTATAAAATAAAATTTAGGTCTTGTATTCTACTTACCACTCTGAATGATCGCAAAATAGCCAGTCCATGAAAATTTGTTAGATAAAGTTCTGCTAAACCATGGAACACAATTAGGCTATCATAAATGTTCCAGCCTACTTGGAAATATCCATATGGATGCATGGCAATTATTTTAAAAATCATTTCTGCTGTGAAAATTCCAATAAATACCTAAATAAAACAAAACACAAGGATAAAAATATGATTCCAATAGCTCTATCAGAACCCTCATACACATAATACATTTTCACTGTCACTTTCTTCATATTTTCTCTGTCAAAATATGATTAGTTTTGGAGTCTGCATCACAAGGACAGGTTCATACATTTTGTTTGACAATCTAATGTCAAACATTGTATATGGAATCTTCAATTACTTTAATAAAAGCCATCTTGGAGGAAAACAAAAGAATATCTGAGAGTGAAAATCTTTTCATTTTGGTTAGTTCCTTTGGGGATAAAGAGTACATATTAAGATATTTAATTTTTAAAAGTATAAAAGAAAAATTTAAAAATATAGATGATCTAAAAAAAGGTAAACCTATGAAAACTGTCATTTGAAAAACTATACTGGCAGAAATAACTAAAATTATTGTTTTGGTAGCAAATAAATATATAGTTCAAAATTGGTAACAACTGACAGTATTAACATCAAGCAACTGTGCCGTGCTGTGTTTAGTCGCTCAGTTGTGTCTGACTCTTTGCGACCCCGTGGACTGTAGCCCGCCAGGCTCCTCTGTCCATAGGGATTCTCCAGGCAAGAGTACTGCAGTGGGTTGCCGTGTCCTCTTCCAGGGGATCTAAACCCAGGTCTCCAGCATTGCAGGCGGATTCCTTACCATCTGAGCCACCAGAAAAGCCTACTATTCCTGTTGTTTAGTTACAAGCAACTAAGCAACAGCAATAAAAGCAAACAAAATTGAACAATATAGATTGAACAAAACTGATTGAATATGACTTGTTTTTAAACTCATGGAAATCTTTTTCTTTTGCTTTTTTTTTTACATAGAATAAAAAAAGGTGAATTTCAAAAATACCTTGCCACAAAGATAAGCTCCAATCTAAGGCAGGTTCAGTTGTAACAGGATTCAAAATTCAAGTGGCAGTGAAGAACTTGTTATTCACTGTTATTCACTCTGTTATTTCACCTCTGCCCTTGTGATCCAGGGGCTACCATATTAAGACAGGGGATATTTGAGATGGGAGAGGAAATAAATAATTTATGTTTAACTTGACTGCATTGCAGCTAGCTAGAAATCTTAAATTTAAACAGACTCTAGCCAGAAATCTATTCAAAGATAAGAACATTTACAAAGGAGGGCTTGGACAGGTAAGGAAGCATGAAAACAATACTTCATTTAATACTCATACAATGTATTTGCAACATTTTGGAGTTATAAAGTAAAATAATGAGGATAATGGTGACTAAAGAAAAGCTGAAATTGCAGGAGAAAATAACTTACAATGAGAGCCTTACCACGTTTCCAATGCTGAGAATATTGCTGGTTTCCAGACTCATTGGATAGTGTTCCAAGGCCAAAAAATTTATGTTTAGAATAATGCATATGATAAGGAAAAGATCGGTAAATGGATCCATTATAATCCTGTGAACAAACTCTTTCAATTTTAACCAACAGGGAGAACAATCCCAGATCAAGAAAGTTTTAGCAAATTTATACCAACAAAATGGGCATCTCTGCCTGGATTTTTTAAGCTCTGAAACTGAAAGAACAGAAAATTATACATGAGTTAATTGTTTATTTAAGCATTAAGCATCTAATTAGTAGAAAATTTTTACTTTTGCATGCAAAGAGAGGTTATAACCTAGACTTCTGATTTTGAAAGAACAAACAGAAATATTTTGAATTAATGAAAATCAGAGCAAAGTAAATTTCCTCTATTTTGCTCATGCTTGCTGAGTTAGACAAATGAAAATGAAAAAACTATGTACTAGAATTAAAATATAGGAGTACTTCTCAAGAAAAACTAATATGGAATATAACTGAGAGTACTATGTTTATAATTTTAGATTTATATGCTTTACAAAATAATGTCTTTCAATATTGTCTATAATAATGATTACTGATTATATACATATTAAAAGTAGAGACAAGTATAAAAAGAGCCTTAATATGTTAATGTTACATACTCCAACCTGTATTTTTATTTATTTATTTTTTTCAGCCTGTATTTTTAGTTAAAATGCTCATGTCACTTTCAGTGTTAGAGAAAATTCCTTGGCAGTTTTTGGTGGTCTTTTCCAGTGTTTAAAACATTGCTTATGAAATTTTAAAGTACTGTTAACCTTAATAGTCTCATGTTCTTCCTTAAATTTTAGTTATTATCAACTAAAATTCTGAAGAAACTGGAGGATTTCTTAAAAGTGAGTTATATGAATGATACCTTTTATCACATCTACATATTTTTCACCTTACCTTCTTTATGGCTGATAGTAGCATCATCCAACGCATCTGAAGAAGTAATCATAGAAGTTGATGATCTTTTCTTCATTTCTATTTGTATGGTCTTGGTCTAAAAAGAAATTTGATGAGTCTAATTCTGGCTTCTCCCCTTTGAAGATTCAAGACTAAAGTTATAAGAAGGTTTATAACCTTCTTAAAAATGCCAATTCTTACTTCCAAAAACCTTTCTGGGTTCCATAATTTGCCACTTTTTACACTATAGATACTTTTTTTTTTTTTTTTTTTTGGTTGTGTGGCATGAGAGATCTTAGTGCCCCAACCAGGGATCAAACCATTGCACTTGCAGTGGAAACAAGTGTCCTAACCACTAGACTTTCAGGGAAGTCTCACTATACGTACTATTAAACTGACTTAGGATTATTTTGACAATATATCTGCATTACTTGTAAGTCAACCAAATCACTTTATACTATGAGGTCAACTATAAAAGGAGTAAACTAGAGAATGTTAGTGCTATTACCCATATTTGACAAAGAATTCAATGTCCAGTTTAGAATTATTGTGGAACATCCAGTTGGCGGATATGCTACTGAATATTAACACCTTACATTTCTCTAACACCTTATATTTTTAAGGTGTTACTTGAAGATACGTTAACTATGACTTCATAAACTCTCTTGATTAAATCAAATTATTTGGTGTTGAGATGATAAAATATGTCTTATGTAATATCAGGTAATAGAATGAATTTTAAAGATGGGTCTGATTAGAACACACATAATAATCCCCAAAATAAATCATTTCTTTCTGTCCCTCTTGTCTCTTGTATAATGGTTTTAAGGCATCCTGTTTGGCTGATACAGTTACAAACTTTAAAAGAACCCTTGCATTGGAAAGGCACTCGAAACTCTAAGGTTTTGATGTAGGTGTTACAAGTTCTACACATTCATGATTATCACAAGTATGGCCCAGAGGTTTCTATTGATCATGAGTAAACTTTGTTTTTGAATTTAAACTGTAAGTAACTGACAAGGGGTAGATGATACTGCACCATATAACTCCCAACAATTTTTACATTAGGCACACACGAAGAATAATAATATTTATGTTTGTTAGTTTGGTAAATATGTGAGCTTAATAGGTGAAATAGTGTGTTAGTCATGCAGGTGTGTCTGATTTTTTGTGACCCCATATACCGTAGCCCACCAGGCTCCTCTGTCCATGGAATTATCCAGGCAGCAATACTGGAGTGGGAAGCCATTCCCTTCTTCAGGGGATCTTCCTGACCCAGGAATGAAACCCGGGTCTCCCTCATTGCAGGCAGATTTCTTTGCCATCTGAGCCACCAGTGAATAAACTTACATAGGCGAGGTACCTTTTGAATAAAGATATCTGGCATGGGCACTGAGGGAATTAATGGTTGAGGTTCACTGATAACCCAGAACACCCTGGCTGGCAGGCTCTGCTGTGGCCTATCTGAAGTCCCAGAAGAGAGATCAAGGAAATCATCAAATTCGTCTCACTCGGTATTAGTCAAGTTTACCCTAATTTCAAAAATACTAGAGCTCAAAGAGGTAAAAACCAACTCCACTATATACTGTGTCCCATCAGAAAAATGACAGCTTCTTTAAGTCTACAGATCTCTGTTGCCTCACTTTTTTCTTAATTGAAAAAATAAGCAAAAGCTCAGGATGCAAAACTAATTTACTTATCTAAACCATGCTTATTCCAGAAAGTATTTTCTTAGCTGACTTACAAGGCTACATAAGATATGTGATAATTTATATAATTCCAAATTTCTATGAATTAAAATCCAACAGAACTATAATTTTTCTCTTATTAAAGTCCAAGAGGAATTTGCCAGGTGTATCTTCATAAAGATACTCTGTCAAATCATTAATAACTTCCTCCACTATAATCTTAATACTGAGGAATTGTTTCTCACAGAGCTGCTTCTGATAGTGACAATGTTTGATGGATTTACATCAAAGAACAATCCAGTAAAGATAATCATCTGTGGTTGGAGGGGCAGTGGAGTGGGGAGGGTAATAATATTATTGTTGATACAGTCAAGGCTCAATTCTTTACTGATTTGGGTTGAATTGTGGATACATTTGGGCTTCCCAGGTGCTGTGTGGTAAAGAACCCACCTGCCAATGCAGGAGACTTAAGAGATGTGGGTTTGATCCCTTAGGTCAGAAAGATCCCCTGGAGGAGAGCATGGCAACCCACTCCAGTATTGTTGCCTGGGTAATCCCACGGACAGAGGAGCCTGGTGGGCTACAGCCCATATGGTCAAAAGAGTTGGAAACAACTGAAACGACTTAGCATGCACACATGCAAGGATGTGTTTTAGGACATAAAATGAACAAACTACATTATCAGACTAGTAATATGTTTACCTCAATTGAGCCTTTCAAAAATATTGAATAAGTGCCCGTAAGTTGGCTAACTACTAAAGATATTGCTATTTTATAATGCAAATTGAGAGGACTATGATGGGAAAAAAATCTTTTTGAAAGTATAAGAGCTAATAAGGGCATATGCTTGAATTTTAGACAATCCAATGCTAAAATTAGACTGGAAGGGGCTAAGATTCTTCTCAGCACTGGTTTCAATTTTCTCTGGAAGAGAGCTATTAATAAGGAAGAACTCAGTCATACTTCTGGTGTTAAGCAATGAACATCTGGAATGTTCTATCTTGGACTCAGGCTCACTCTCCTTATCGAAACCACACTGGCCTATTTCATTCTCTAACTCATCCTGTTCCTGCCCACCAGAGAGCAGGGACTCATTCTTCAGATCTCAACTCAAGTGCCAGGACCTCATAAAAACCTTTTCTGACTCAGAGAAAACTTTATTAAAGGCTCTCAAACACTGTTTCTCACTTTTAGAGCACTTTCCACATTTTAATTTCATTTTTTTTAGGGAAGAATAATACTCACCAGGTACCCAATAGGTTGCTTCAACCATTAATGACGTTGTACTTTCCATTTTTCATGTATTACCCACCCTACTTTTTTCCTGAAGTATTGTAAAACAAATTTCACACATCATAAAATTTGAGGGTAAGCTCTTTTAAAAAATAATCACTACACCATTACCAAAATCAAGGAAAATTAGTAATTCCTTAATATTATCCAATACCTAGATCATGCTCAATTTTCTTTCATTACTCAGAAACATTCTATTATAGTTAATTTGTTCCAATCAAAATACAAAACAGGTAAAACTTTTTTTGGTTTGTAGTTTTGTTGGTTATCTTATATCATTTTATTTATCCTATATAATTTGTTAAAAATACTGAATCACTCATAGAATTTTCCACATTCTTAATTTGGCAGATTATATCTTTTTATTGTAATTAAATGTATTCTTCTCTCCTATAGTCTCTAGAAAGAGACGGTTAGATTTAGAAGCTTATTAGACAGTACAGATTTTGGCAAGAACATATTGTGGTATTGTATGTTTCCTATTTAAAAACATCAGGAAACACAATGCCTGGTGGTCCCAGTTACAGATTTGCTATAATAATTTTATAGTTTATCTCTCCATTAGACCACGAGTTTCATGAAGATAGACAGTGTATTTGTATTCACTAATTTTTAAATCTCCAATGTTTAACACAATGCCTAATACAGAAAATTGCCAATGATGTTTTATTTAATTATACAGGTGAATTTTAAGATTCTCATTTTAGATGGGCAAATATTGTTTAATATCTACATTCTACTGTTGTATATATCTGATTCTTTTCTGAAATTTTGCCAATAACTGAGAATTCATAGACAAATTTCACCTAGAAACTGTGTAATTGATGCAATAATAAGGTTTCAGTGTTGATTCTCTAGAACAATGATGAAAAACGTGTTCTCTTTCTCACTGTCAAGAAATCAAATACCTATAAATATAGATCAAATTTTGCAACTGGAACTCCTCAATAAGAATTAAATTGAGAATCTGTGAAGACACTATTTATGTGTCTGGCACATGAGGTTGTTGTTCAGTCGCTAGGTCATATCTGACTCTTTGCAACCACATGGACCACACCATGCCAGGCTTCCTTGTCCTTCACTATCTCCCCGAGTTTGCTCAAAGTCATGTCCATTGATTGGCGATGCTATCTAACCATCTAGTTCTCTGCCGCTCTCTTCTCCTGGCACATAGTTGACAATAAATATTATATACTATTATTATTATTTTAATTATCCCTAAAAGGGGGACACAGTTAAAGACTTGAGAATTTCATATTGATGAGTATTCTCCATATGGACTGCTATGCTTTCTTGCAGTTGTCTTCCTGTGTTTCCTATAATTAATCAATACCATTTTTTCAGTTGCTTAGTATACTCTAAGCAGTGCTAAGTGCTTTATAAGCATTTAATTTGAATCTCACAACTTATGACAGATATTATAATATACACCTTACAGATGAAGAACCTGAGGTTTAGAATGGTTAACTTCAGATATGTAGATGATACCACCCTCATGACAGAAAGTGAAGAGGAATTAAAGAGCCTCTTGATGAAGATGAAACAGGAGAGTTAAAAAGCTGGCTGAAAACTCAAAATTCAAAAAACAAAGATCATGGCATCTGGTCCCCTCACTTCATGGCAAATAGATGGGGAAAAAATGGAAACAGTGACAGGCTTTATTTTCCTGGGCCACAAAACTACTGTGGCTGCAGCCATGAAATTTAAATACACTTGCTTCTTAGAAGAAAAGCTTTGACAAACCTAGACAGCATATAAAAAGCAGAGACATTACTTTGCTGATAATGGTCCATATATTAAAAGTTATAGTTTTTCCAGTAGTCATATACGGATGTGAGAGTTGAACAATAAAGAAGGCTGAGCGCCAAAGAATTGATGCTTTCAAACTGTGGTGCTGGAGAAGACTCTTGAGAGTCTCTTGGACTACAATGAGATCAAACTAGTCAATCCTAGAGGAAATCCACACTGATTATTCATTAGAAGGTCTGATGGTAAAACTGAAGTCTCAATACTTTGGCCACCTGATGTGGAGATCCAACTCATTGTAAAACACCCTGATGTTGGGAAAGACTGAAGGCAGGAGGAGAAGGGGGCGACAGATGGCATCACCAACTCAATGGACATGAGTTTGAGCAAACTCCAAGAGACAGTGAAGGATGGGGAAGCATGGTGTGCTGCAGTCCATGGGGTTGCAAAGAGTTGGACCAGACTGAGTGACTGAGTAACAACAACAACAAAGAAAGGTTAACATACTTGGCAAATATCACAAATCTAGTAAGCAGCTAAAATGGACTGAAATCTATATTAATCTGACTGCAAAACTGTGATTTTAGCCAATATAATCTACTGTTTTCTTGTAATGTGAGATTATGAAACACATATGCAATTTCCCAGTAATTTCAACATAGGAATTAGAATTTGCTGGGTGTTACATCAGTCACCTAAAGAGTCCTCAGTATTTTCCATTTAAAATTCTTCATTCTCCAGCATTTTCTTATGTGTAAAAAAGGAAAAGGAAATATATCTTGTAAAAATGACTTTTACTCTCATTTTCCCAGAAAACTTTTGCATGACAAAATGTTCTAGTGCTCTTCCAGGAAAAGAAATCTTTCATAATTGAAAGACTTTATTTAAATCCAGAAAGGGTTTATGTGGTCCAGAATAGCCAAATGAATGGAGATATTGGGAAATTATGAAATACTGTAAGTTCTTCACAGGAAGAGTTAATAGGACATCTCAACTGAAATAGAAGAATTGTGCTCTTGGATATATCTGTGTGTAGCTCTTGTCATTTGAAATGCCACTTCAAAACAAATTATACATTCCACATATCACTTGCACTACAATCATTCAATCTGTAGGATCTCAGACTCATTTCTAGAGACAGAAAGCTTTGTAATTTATCTGTGACTTCCTCATGAGTGATATAATGGCTATACTCAATGGCTTCTTTTGATTAATATACATGCTTTCTTCATACTGTCTACAATTGCTTCTTCTTTCAGGGGTATGCACTGACCTTGTAGATACATGTATCTATCAATAACTTGTCATTTGGTATGATCCTACATTATGTCATTCAGGCCCTACTTTTTAGTGGAATGACTTTTCTTGAGTTTCTTCACTGATCACAACTTAATGAGAGAGCTAGTTAATAGAGAGTTATCATTTTCCCCTTTTGGTCCAGCAGAGGCCTTTGGGATTAATGAACTTCTTAGCCAGTCATATCACACATGCCAGAGTGAATCATGGCCATTTTCTTCAATTTTTTTTTTTCCTATATGAAGGATAAGCAAGATACAGTTCTTTTCCATCCTTTGCTCCCTCAATCTGTCCTTTTTACATCTACTAGAAAATGTAGCTCAAATACTTCCCATGTAGACAGTCTTCATTAGCAAGTGTCAAGAGTGAAACTAGTAAGAAACCCAGAGGAATGGAAGAGAAGGCAAGGCATGGCTCCCTTCCCATAAGTGAGGGCCCTGTAACCAGGTCAGTGGGTGGGAGCACTGGACTTGCTTGTGACCACTCTGGGCTGAGCACCTTCCAAAGGACAAACTCTGAGGCAGTGGGGCACCTCACAACACCGGGGAAGAGAGCAACACCTCAGAAGAGGCGTGAGTGCCACCTCCTCAGGCTGCTCTGGCCCCTGCCCACCACACCCCTGGACAGCCCTGGGGAGGGATACTAGGCGTCTGAGCTAAGCCTAGGAAGAGGTGTGAGACAGCCAGATCGTGTGGAAAATAAGAAAGCTGCTTCTGGTTGCTTTCTGGGGGCCTGTTCTCCCTTTTTGCACACTTACAGCAGAATTTAGATTTTTTTAAAGACAATTTTCTATAACTTTAATATTACTTTTGCCAATACTTTTAGATTCATAGACCAGATCTTTTGCTGCGAAGCTAAACATCTACAAGTACATTCAAACAGAACACCAGGGAAATTGAAAATTAGAGTAAAACTGCATTGTTTTACTTATCATGAATTCAATTACTGCACAGATAAAATAACTTCTTATGCCAGGATGGACAGTGCATTTCCTCTTGAATGAGCCAGAAAGTCAATATTTTCTTTCTCTTTTTACAGCTTCACTACTATACTTTGATCCATGCTTTTAGTGCTTTCTAGATTCTAAATTGTGGAAGGTGCTATCACTTTTGAGTTGAACACTGAAATTTTCCAAAGTCAATTCTAATGTGCTGTATGAAGTAAGTTTAAATTAATAAAGTATGCCTGCATTATGAGAAAAAAAATGTTTATTGCATTACAAGAAGTTCAGATACATATATTCATATATATACACCCATAGTTTATTATATATATATTTTATATAATATACATTGTGTGTGTGTATATATATATACACACACACACACCCATAGTTTATTAGCAGTAGTAATATGCATTTTGGAACAAGACTATTGCATATATTAAGTGAACAAAAAATGGTCACTCTTACCACACCACACTCAGAAAAGAATGTCATGTAGTAAAAGTGAGCCCTTTTACTAAAATCACTTATGACCTTATCATGTACCACACATAGATACTGAACGTCTATTAGAACACATATGCTCCAAGACTTCAGAAGATACATTCTGACTCTAAAAGAGCATTAAAAATCTATACCTCTGCTGTTATTTTTTCTTCTTGAAGTTCTGGTAAAGACTTCTGAAATTCCTGATCAATCGTAGCTTTTTCAGCCACTGTCTGCTTTTCTTCTTCATAGGATATAGCAAGTAAACCTAAGAACAAACTTGCCATATAAAAGGCAAACCAAAAACTTATCACCACAAAAAATATCATGTAGACCTTCCCAGAAGCATAAAGGATCTAAGGAAAGGTGGGAAAAAAACAGAGAGGAAATATTATTTGTCTTACTGTGATCTCTTATTTTAAAATGAAAAAAAAAAAAAAGAAATTTTGTTAGAATTTAGTTACAAGTGGAATGCAATTATAAGACAGTTAAAGTACTGGCTTTACCTGGAGAAATAAGTATAAGCTCTCTAACTTTAGACATATATGTAAGGTACAAAATAATGGTACAAAACCAGGGAAGAATTTAGTAATTTAATTCAGGGTGAGCATTTAATGTTTTTGTCTTCATTAACAAATCAAACATAATGAAAGGAAAAAACTGTCATCTTTCAATAAAGAAAGATGGATAGTCTGAATATGAATGACTGTTTCCTTTGCAATAGAATCTTTAAATATATGAAGTGTAATAAAGTCAAAGAATGAATGTCTGGATATTACTTTCCTTGGATCATTACTTTACGGAAACATCACAACAAAGTACAAAATCATGTCTGTTCAAAGAGAGGAGGAACAGGAATATTTGATTATCTGTCAGGATACTTGCTTTGTGAAGAACCTCTAAACAAATCACATAGGAAAGTCATATAATTCACGTATATTAAGTCATTTATGGATGCGCATGCATGCTTACCTGGCGGCTAAGACAGTAAAGAATCCTCCTGCAATGCAGGAGGCATGGGTTCAATCCCTGGCTTGGGAAGATGCCCTGGAGGAGGGCATGGCAACCTACTCCTATATTCTTGCCTGGAAAATCCTCATGGACAGAGGAACCTGGCAGGCTACAGTCCGCGGGGTCACAAAGGGTCAGACAAGTCTGAGACACTAAGCACAGCACGTGTGTGCTAAGTCGCTTCAGTCGTGTCTGACTCTGTGACCCTGTGAACTGCATCCTGCCAGGTTGCTCTGTCCTAGGGATTCTCCAGACAAGAATACTGGAGTGGGTTGCCATGCCCTCCTCCAGGGGATCTTTCCAAGCCAGGGATCGAACCTGCATGTCTTATGTCTCCTGCATTGGCAGGCAGGTTCTTTACTACTAGTGCCACCTGGGAAACCCCATTTATGGATAGAAAAATATGAAGCAGTAGATTCCTAAACCGAGCATCGACTGGCTTTTATTTCAAAATAATTACCTAAGATATATCGGAAAATTTAAAAATTTATAAGTAGATATTACAAATCCAAAATATAGTCCACTGATCTATCCTCACTGATTACAAGTAGATAACAAATTTCAGGAAAACATATGGGAATAGTTTTCATTTTTAAGCATTCATTTGAATCAATAGACAAGTTACTTACAGAAAATTTTGTGTTGATATGAGTTAAAGAATGTTTACTAATTAACAGGAAGTTCTAACATTTAATCAGAAATAATTACTTATTAATCTATAGTATGTTTTCCTTTAACAATATTTTTAATAAACTCTATTATCCAAGTGAGTAATCTATTTAGAATTTGGTTAAATTTTTTCCCCACTAAATTGCTGTTATCCACAATACATTCAGAAGTCATTATTAGATATTATGAGTATTGTAGGATATACACATTAATAAATATTTTATGTTTATTATTTACTTAATTCTATGTAAAACATTTGGAAAGGCAATGACACCCCACTCCAGTACTCTTGCCTGGAAAATTCCATGGAGGGAGGAGCCTGGAAGGCTGCAGTCCATGGGGTCGCTAGGAGTCGGACACGACTGAGTGACTTCACTTTCACTTTTCACTTTTCACTTTCATGCATTGGAGAAGGAGGTGGCAACCCACTCCAGTGTTCTTGCCTGGAGAATCCCAGGGACAGGGGAGCCTGGTGGGCTGCCGTCTGTGGGGTCACACAGAGTGGGACACGACTGAAGTGACTAAGCAGCATGTAAAACATTTACCATGTATTTACCATGTAAAAAGGAGATGAAATTAGATAAAGATCTCACAGCTGTGGGGAAATGTCTGAATCCAAAATTTTTGCTCTTTCCACTAAATGAAGCTGAGGGAGAATAAAAGCATACAATCTTATTATAATGAAAAAGTGTGCAAATTCAAGTTTTATTGTATTTTAGCAGAAAACAGGGGCTAATTATAGATTGTTTACCATATATTTTTATGAAAATCAAATGAAACAATGTATGAGAAGATCTTAGCTCATGGCAAGTATGTGATAAATGTGAACTGCTGTATATTGTCACCCTGCTTATTTAACTTATATGCAGAGTACATCATGAGAAATGCTGGACTGGAAGAAACACAAGTTGGAATCAAGATTGCTGGGAGAAATATCAATAACCTCAGATATGCAGATGATACCTCCCTTATGGCAGAAAGTGAAGAGGAACTAAAAAGCCTCTTGATGAAAGTGAAAGTGGAGAGTGAAAAAGGTGGCTTAAAGCTCAACATTCAGAAAACGAAGATCATGGCATTTGGTCCCATCACTTCATGGGAAATAGATAGGGAAACAGTTGAAACAGTATCAGACTTTATTTTTTGGGCTCCAAAATCACTGCAGATGGTGACTGTAGCCATGAAATTAAAAGACTCTCACTCCTTGGAAGGAAAGTTATGACCAACCTAGATAGCATATTCAAAAGTAGAGACATTACTTTGCCAACAAACGTCTGTCTAGTCAAGGCTGTAGTTTTTCCTGTGGTCATGTATGGATGTGAGATTTGGACTGTGAAGAAGGCTGAGCGCTGAAGAATTGATGCTTTTGAACTGTGGTGTTGGAGAAGACTCTTGAGAATCCCTTGGACTGCAAGGAGATCCAACCAGTCCATTCTGAAGGAGATCAGCCCTGGGATTTCTTTGGAAGGAATGATGCTGAAGCTGAAACTCCAATACTTTGGCCACTGCATGCGAAGAGTTGACTCATTGGAGAAGACTCTGATGCTGAGAGGGATTGAGGTCAGGAGGAGAAGGGGACGACAGAGGATGAGATAGCTGGATAGCATCACTAACTCGATGGACGTGAGTCTGAGTGAACTCTGGGAGTTGGTGATGGACAGGGAGGCCTGGCATGCTGCGATTCATGGGGTCACAAAGAGTCGGACACGACTGAGTGACTGAACTGAACTGAACTGATGGTTGAATATAACTCCAGTCCATGAGGACTGACAACCTGCTTTGTTCATTTCTGTACCAATGCTACATCAGAGTACTTGGATTAAATAATGCTTGTTTAATGAATGGGGAATGATATTCTCCAAAACACAAGCTGTACTCTTTGGGAATAACTGTTGAATTTACCTAGTCATAGTCGGTTCAATAGAGCAGTGCTGAGTAAAAAATTCAGTCCAAATCAAACAAACCTTATCTATACTAGTCAATAAAATCCCAAAGTGCAATAATGATACAGGTCTTGAAAGACTCCAGAATCAGGGCACTCCCAGACTTATTTCTGATTTCCCTGCTGTGCGATGGGATTTCTTTTAAACCGTTGCTAACAAGTAAATTAACTTACACACTTTAAAAGCGGTAAATAAAAGGCAAGCCATTCACTATTATATAAAGTAAACAATTCATAAATATTCACTTAAATTTTTTGTTTATTAAAATTTTATTAAGCATTTCTATATGTTAGATGCTGAGAATACAAAAATTAAAATAAGATGAAAATACTTCTTAGGTAGTTTATCTCCTAGTGGGCAGAAATGCTGAACATGCAAATATGAATGCAGAGACTATATCTTAAAGGGCGCTATGGACCATGCATTTGGACACTGGACTTCATCCTACAGATCAGATCAGATCAGATCAGTCGCTCAGTCGTGTCCGACTCTTTGCGACCCCATGAACCGCAGCACGCCAGGCCTCCCTATCCATCATCAGCTCTCGGAGGTTACTCAGACTCCCATCCATTGAGTCAGTGATGCCATCCAGCCATCTCATCCTCTGTCGTCCCCTTCTCCTCCTGCCCTCAATCCCTCCCAACATCAGAGTCTTCTTCAATGAGTCAACTCTTCGCATGAGGTGGCCAAAATACTGGAGTTTCAGCTTTAGCATCATTCCCTCCAAAGAAATCCCAGGGCCGATCTCCTTCAGAATGGACCGGTTGGATCTCCTTGCAGTCCAAGGGACTCTCAAGAGTCTTCTCCAACACCACAGTTCAAAAGCATCAATTCTTCAGTGCTCAGCCTTCTTCACAGTCCAGCTCTCACATCCATACATGACCACAGGAAAGACCATAGCCTTGACTAGGTGAACCTTTGTTGGCAAAGTGATGTCCCTGCTTTTGAATATGCTATCTAGGTTGGTCATAACTTTCCTTCCAAGGAGTAAGCATCTTTTAATTTCATGGCTGCAGTCACCATCTACAGTGATTTTGGAGCCCAGAAAAATAAAGTCTGACACTGTTTCCACTGTTTCTCCATCTATTTCCCATGTAGTGATGGGACCAGATGCCATGATCTTCGTTTTCTAAATGTTGAGCTTTAAGCCAACCTTTTCACTCTCCACTTTCACTTTCATCAAGAGGCTTTTGAGTTCCTCTTCACTTTCTGCCATAAGGGTGGTATCATCTGCATATCTGAGGTTATTGATATTTCTCCCGGCAATCTTGATTCCAGCTTGTGTTTCCTCCAGTCCAGCGTTTCTCATGATGTACTCTGCATATAAGTTAAATAAACATGGTGACAATATACAGCCTTGACGTACTCCTTGTCCTATTTGGAACCAGTCTGTTGTTCCATGACCAGTTCTAACTGTTGCTTCCTGACCTGCATACAGATTTCTCAAGAGGCAGATCAGGTGGTCTGGTATTCCCATCTCTTTCAGAATTTTTCACAGTTTATTGTGATCTACACAGTCAAAGGCTTTGGCATAGTCAATAAAGCAGAAATAGATGTTTTTCTGGAACTCTCTTGCTTTTTCGATGATCCAGCGGATGTTGGCAATTTGATCTCTGGTTCCTCTGCCTTTTCTAAATCCAGCTTGAACATCAGGAAGTTCACGGTTCACATACTGCTGAAGCCTGGCTTGGAGAATTTTGAGCATTACTTTACTAGCGTGTGAGATGAGTGCAATTGTGTGGTCGTTTGAGCACTCTTTGGCATTGCCTTTCTTTGGGATTGGGATGAAAACTGACCTTTTCCAATTTTGTGGCCACTGCTGAGTTTTCCAAATTTGCTGGCATATTGAGCATGGCACTTTCACAGCATCATCTTTCAGGATTTGAAATAGCTCCACTGGAATTCCATCACCTCCACTAGCTTTGTTCCTAGTGATGCTTTCTAAGGCCCACTTGACTTCACATTCCAGGATGTCTGGCTCTAGGTCAGTGATCACACCATCATGATTATCTGGGTCGTGAAGCTCTTTTTTGTACAGTTCTTCTGTGTATTCTTGCCACCTCTTAATATCTTCTGCTTCCGTTAGGTCCATACCATTTCTGTCCTTTATCGAGCCCATTTTTGCATGAAATGTTCCTTTGGTATCTCTGATTTTCTTGAAGAGATCCTTAGTCTTTCCCATTCTGTTGTTTTCCTCTATTACTTTGCACTGATCACTGAAGAAGGCTTTCTTAGCTCTTCTTGCTATTCTTTGGAACTCTGCATTCAGATGTTTATATCTTTCCTTTTCTCCTTTGCTTTTCACTTCTCTTCTTTTCACAGCTATTTGCAAGGCCTCCCCAGACAGCCATTTTGCTTTTTTGCATTTCTTTTCCATGGGGATGGTCTTTTTCCCTGTCTCCTGTACAATGTCACGAACCTCATTCCATAGTTCATCAGGCACTCTATCAGATCTAGGCCCTTAAATCTATTTCTCACTTCCACTGTATAATCATAAGGGATTTGATTTAGGTCATACCTGAATGGTCTAGTGGTTTTCCCTACTTTCTTCAATTTCAGTCTGAATTTGGCAATAAGAATTTCATGGTCCGAGCCACAGTCAGCTGCTGGTCTTGTTTTTGCTGATTGTATAGAGCTTCTCCATCTTTGGTTGCAAAGAATATAATCGATCTGATTTCGGTGTTGACCATCTGGTGATGTCCATGTATAGAGTCTTCTCTTGTGTTGTTGGAAGAGGGTATTTGCTATGACCAGTGCATTTTCTTGGCAAAACTCTGTTAGTCTTTGCCCTGCTTCATTCCGTGTTCCAAGGCCAAATTTGCCTGTTACTCCAGGTGTTTCTTGACTTCCTACTTTTGCATTCCAGTCCCCTATAATGAAAAGGACATCTTTTTTGGGTGTTAGTTCTAAAAGGTCTTGTAGGTCTTCTTAGAACCGTTCAACTTCAGCTTCTTCAGCATTACTGGTTGGGGCATAGACTTGGATTACTGTGACACTTAATGGTTTGCCTTGGAAACAAACAGAGATCATTCTGTCGTTTTTGAGATTGCATCCAAGTACTGCATTTCGGACTCTTTTGTTGACCATGATGGCCACTCCGTTTCTTCTGAGGGATTCCTGCCCACAGTAGTAGATATAATGGTCCTCTGAGTTAAATTCACCCATTCCAGTCCATTTTAGTTCGCTAATTCCTAGAATGCCAACATTCACTCTTGCCATCTCTTGTTTGACCACTTCCAATTTGCCTTGATTCATGGACCTGACATTCCAGGTTCCTATGCAATATTGTTCTTTAGAGCATCGGACTTTGCTTCTATCACCAGACACATCTACAGCTGGGTATTCTTTCTGAGACATTTGGAAATCACTGGAGGATTTTGAAGAGGATAACATGGTAGGATTATTTCAGAAATAAGAAGTTCCTAGTGTTGTGGAGGAAGCATGATATTTGTCAAAAAGTTTGACAAATAACAATATACTACTTTTTCAAAATTAGAAAAATATAGTTTGCATAAAGAAAACAATCACTTGTAATATTTTAAGTACTTCTACTAGAAATATAATTTTCCTACAAGCATGTTTGGTTTACTTGATTTTCATTTAATAATATATTATGAATCTTTGTGCTAAAAATATATACATTCTTCTTATTATTATTAATGGCCTGTAAACACACATATATGCACATACACACCATAATTTATCTATTCAATCATAAAAAGTACAATACATGTGTATTTAAAAAGAGTATTTTTCAACTGCATATACTTTTAAAATAATTATTTTATCTAATATCTTTTGATACTAACTATGCAGCTGAAAAACACTGCATATTCCACTTTTCTTTTCTTAAAAGAAAAGCTGAATCTACATTTTTAATGAATATATATTATATCCTTCTGAGAAACTATGGCACACAAATCATCAGTTATGAAAGGAGACTCAGAATTTTTATCTAAAATCTCATAACAGTAAGCTTTCTGTTACTATAACTGGAGCATGACTGACTATTAAAGGAGGATAAGAAGAAATAGAAGAGTTAAAAAGAAATAGTACATTGTAGTTTATTGGAGAAGGAAATGGCAACCCACTCCAGTATTCTTGCCTGGAGAATCCCAGGGACGGGGGAGCCTGGTGAGCTTCCGTCTATGGGGTCGCACAGAGTTGGACACGACTGAAGCGACTTAGCAGCAGCAGCAGCAGGCATGAATAATCTTTAGTTTCAGCATGTGAATTCTTAGTTGCAATACACAGTGTTCCTTGACCAGGGATCAAATTCACTCCTCCTGAATTGGGAACTCAGAGTCTTAGCCACTGGACCACCAGGGAAGTCCCAATTCTTAACAGATGGTAATATCATAGGTTCAAAATTTTTGTCTGAAGAATTAGCACCTAGAATTGCTCTCTGCTGCTGCTAAGTCGCTTCAGTTGTGTCCGACTCTGTGCGACCCCACAGATGGCAGCCTACCAGGCTCCCCCATCCCTGGGATTCTCCAGGCAAGAACACTGGAGTGGGTTGCCATTTCCTTCTCCAATGCATGAAAGTGAAAAGTGAAAGTGAAGTCGCTCAGTCGTGTCAGACTCTTGGCAACCCCATGGACTGCAGCCCACCAGGCTCCTCCATCCATGGGATTTTCCAGGCAAGAGTACTGGAGTGGGGTGCCATTGCCTTCTCCGAATGTTCTCTGCTGCTGCTGCTGCTAAGTGGCTTCAGTCGTGTCCGACTCTGTGCGACCCCATAGATGGCAGCCAACCAGGCTACCCTGTTCCTGGGATTCTCCAGGCAAGAAACTAGAGTGGGTTGCCATTTCCTTCTCCAATGCATGAAAGTGAAAAGTAAAAGTCAAGTCGCTCAGTCATGTCTGACTCTTCGCAACCCCATGGACTGCAGCCTACCAAGCTCCTCCATCCATGGGATTTTCCAGGCATGAGTACTGGAGTGGGGTGCCATTGCCTTCTCCAGAATGTTCTCTAGTTAATGTCAAATATATAAGACCACAGAGTAGTACCATGATCTCTGGTAGATACATGTGTTTTAACTTTGGGGAAGTTATCTGCCTGCTTTGATCTTAGGGTCTTCATGTAAAAGCATATGCACATATTTATATCCTGACCTTGTAGGATTATTTCAAAGATTAAATAAGATACCAATACATAAGAACACTTACGTGGGCTCAGTGTTTACATACAGTTTGACACTGAATAAATTCCATTTTCTTCTGGCCTCAAATTCTTCTTCACACAAAATTTAATACAGTACATTACATTTGATCATTATTTTAGAAAGGAGGAGCATAGCATCATTCTTACGTGCAGTGCAGATTCCGTGTTCTTACCTGGTGATAAAGTGCTTCAGGGTAATCCTGCATCATTAACCGAAATAGAGCTAATAAGGCCCAGCCAAAGCTGTCAAAATTTGTGTAGCCATCATCAGGATTCACACCAGCTTTTACACACACATATCCTTCAGGACACTGACTAATTAAGATGAAGAAAAGAAAAACTGCTTACTCTTAGGTGACTTTCAGATCAAGGTTAAATCACAAATACAGAACATCTACCCATGAATAATAAAGGGCCCCCTCTTTCATGGGGCGTGGTTTTCTCCCAAACAATTCCCAGTGAAAAGAAGCTGCATATGAGTTAGATTTTCAGCTGATATAAGTGAACAGCATTAGTTAAGCTAAAAGACAACAGGGCCTCACAAATGGTTTTTGCCAAGTCTTTGCTAAAGATTTCTTTACGACCCAAAATCAAAGTGAAGTATAACTGGTGGAAAATGACATTGATAAAAATAAAACTGCGGTAGTTGAGAGTTTAATTTTTAAATGATCTCACCTCAAACCCTTGGATACCATTATTTAAAGAGTGAGAAAACATTGTTCATCAATAATTCATAAGCAGCTAACGGCACTTTGGTAGCAAGATCAGATTAAATATTTATTTCATTTCCTTTCATGGAGTCTTCATAATTTTACCTCCCGGGGTTTGGTTCTTGTTGTCCATTATGAAAGTAGTGGCCCAATAAATCATGCTTCCTCCCTCATCACCTCTCTGTAGTTCCCTCCCACAATATTGGAGCTTTGGCCATGTGACTTGCTTTACATATATGTTAATGGCTAACAAATGTGATACAAACAGAGGTTTAAAAAGTACTTGTGTGTTGAGGCTTGCTAAATTGCTGACCTATAGAATCTGAACTGATGAATTTTTGTTCTTGTCTTAAAACACTAGTTTTTGGGATAGTTTACCATATGGCAAAGTATAATGGCTGCAGGTGAAATACTGACATTGTCTTCTGGCCTTGATCTACTATATCATTGTCATTCTGACTATCCATGACTTGGTATCTTGAACATACATTTCACGTCAACTCTAATTTGAAATGTCCACAGAAAGGTTTAGCTCGAGTGGGATGGGGCAGATCCAATGAGATGGATTCACAATCTGGACTTGAAAATAGAATGGGAACCCAGCAGTAATGAGGTAAAAAGGTTGAATAAGCAATGAAATGTCTAAATCACCTTGTACATGCTGTCGCCTCAGTCATGTCCGACCATTTGTGACCCTATGGACTATAGCCTGCTAATCTCCTCTCTCCATGGGATTCTCCAGGCAAGCATACTGGAGCAAGTTGCCATTTCCTACTCCAGGCGTTCTTCCCGACCCACGGATTGAACAGAGTTCTAATTGGCAAGCGAGCTCTTTACCACCAGTACCACCTGAGAAGCCCCCTGTGTGTGTGTGTGTGTGTTAGTCACTCAGTCGTGTCTGACTCACTGTGATCCCATCAAATGTAGCCTACCAGACTTCTCTGTCCATGGGATTCTTTGGGCAAGAATACTGTAGTGTATTGCCATGCTCTACTCCAGGGATCTAACCTAGGTCTCCTGAAAGAGTGTTGGGTGGACTCTTACCATCTTAGCCACAAGGGAAGCCTCTGGGAAGCCCCCTAAATCAGTTTAATACAACTAAATTACATAACTCATTTTCCTGCCCCTATTTGCTTTTTCTCTATCTCAGGCCCAGAGCCTCTAAGAACTGAGTTTCAGATGGGTGCCAAGTCATTCCAGCTGAGGAAAGTAACACAAGGAATTAAGCCATTGTACCACTGAGAAGCACTCGTTTCAACTTTATCTCTTCATCTGAAATTATAAATAAGTTTTTTCAATAGTCCTGTATAGATGTGAGAGTTGGACCATAGAGAAGTCTGAGCACCAGAGAATTGATGCTTTTGAACTGTGGTGTTGGAGAAAACTCTTGAGAGTCCCTTGGACAGCAAGGAGATCCAACCAGTCCATCCTAAAGGAAATCAGTCCTGAATATTCATTGGAAGGACTGATGCTGAAGCTGAAACTCCAATACCTGATGTGAAGAACTGACTCATTAGAAAAGACCCTGATGCTGGGAAAGATTGAAGGCAGGGGGAAAAGGGGATGACAGATGATTGAATGGCATCACTGACTCAATGAACATGAGTTTGAACAAGCTCCAGAAGTTGGTGATGAACAGGGAAGCCTGACATGCTGCAGTCCATGGGGTCGCAAAGAGTCAGACATGACTGAGCGACTGAACTGAAGTGAACTGAAGACTTGAGAGTTCTGTCATCTCACTGAAGAATTATTTTAAGTCCTATTGTTGTTTAGTCACTAAATCGTTTCTGACTCTTTTGAGACTCCATGTAGCCCACCAGGCTCCTCCGTTCATGGGATTTACCAGGCAACAATACTGGAGAGGGTTCCCATTTCCTCCTTCAGGGGATCTTCCCAACCTAGGGATCAAGCCAGCATCTCCTGCACTGGCAGGTGGATTCTTTACTACTAAGCCACCAGGTTCCCATAAACTGCCATAATTCCAAGAATTGGTCCCAAGGAAATTGAAACCAACCAACCCTGGATCCGAAGATTAATCATACTTAAAACAATCAACATGATGCTGGTCAGACCACGGATGACCGATTTCAAGATGACTGTCAGAGCTGACTATGCTGTTTCTGCATGTAGCTCCCTCCCTCTTGCCCCCTGATTGTCGGGGCAGATGGAGAGTCAGCCTTTGAACAAGAGTCTACCCTCCCATTGGTTTCTAGCATCTAAAATAAGGCAAACTTTCCTTTTCACTAAATGGCCTCTTATTGGCTTTTGAGCAGTGAAGAGCCCGACTCCACGCTCCATTACTATACAGATTTGATAGAAGAAAACATTAATACTGCTTACCTAGCATCTGATCTGTTGCCACAAAGAAGAGCATATCTTTCTCCTTCCAAATAATAAAAGTTTTCTGTTTCTGGAAAAATAGGAAAGACATGATATTTTGTATCTAATTTTGAGTGAACAGCATATTTAAAACCCAATTACATCTGTACAGATGAACATCCTTCTCTACAGTAAGAAGGAAGGAGTTTGTAGCCTACCATTTTCTCTCAATCTAGGAGGCTTTGGTCATATTTATTTATTTTTGAAATGATAAAATTTGTGAGTTTTAGCAATTCCAAACTTAGGTTTCCCTGACATAACTGTCTGAAGACTTGGAACTTTATCATCCTGATAAAGGAATTTATTTATTATTTGCATGTATTTACATGAAGATTGTTCTGAAGTTGAATTTGTTCTGAAATTGAAGGTTCAACATTTCTGTGAAGAATGCTTTTTGATATAGATGGCAAAGGATTCCTACCTCGAATATAATATGGGTTTCCAGTTCTGTTATTCAGCATGTCAGTTTCATTTTCTTGGGGCCATCGCAAACATTTGTGCTTCAGATTGCCCATGAAGAGCCCCATCCCAATTAGAGAAAATACACTCAGAAAAAGGAGAGTTAGGATAATAACCACAGTGAGTTTCTTCAAACAATGGATGAGTATGGCTACAAAAGACTTCAGTCCTGAAAAGAGAAAGGTTTGTTTTTGGTAAAATAAAATACCTTAGTAAAACAGCATTAGCAAACTTCTCCCATGGCAAATGCAGATGACATTGAAATCAATAGCTTTGTGTTTTATAATTTCATTTATCATTACCTAGATCTGATAAATAAAACAAATAATATGCTAAACTTTGAGATTTCTGTATTATTGCTAATTTATTACATCTGGCAATAATTCAGACATACTTTAGTACTTTTACTTATTTGTTTCTTTTTACTACATGAACAGGCCTCCTCTCTTGGTTACTATTTTTCATACTAATCACCATTATTTATAAGCACAGGTAAAGTCATTGAGTTACAAATCAACATTGGTTGCAAATGTTGTTGAAAAAAGAAATAGTTTGAAATAACAGTATTCTATACATTTTTATTATTGGAGAAGGAAATGGCAACCCACTCCAGTGTTCTTGCCTGGAGAATCCCAGGGACAGGGGAGCCTGGTGGGCTGCCCTCTATGGGGTTGCACAGAGTTAGACACGACTGAAGCGACTTAGCAGCAGCATACATTTTTATTATCTTTTGATGAACTCAATCTTTGAAGCTCATTAAATAAAATATGAAAAAATTCTATGAATAGAAATGGAATAACATACAACTGTGATTATATATCACTGTATTTATACCAGAATACTTGTTAATTAAGAATTCAACTTCAATGTTAGTTTTATTTAAGGACACTCATTTTTCTAACTATTAAATAATACATGCTCAATTCTGAAAATATAGAAAGCAAGAAAAAACAACAAATACCCTATAATTACACTTCATTGATAAGACTACCATAACTCTTCTTTGCTCCAATAATGGATGAAAATAAACCAACTCCATGATGTTGAGCAAGTTATCAACAGTTTAATGTTTCTGTTTAATTATTTTTAAGGGAGTCTAAATATACTTATTTCATACATCATTATGAGAATTGAAAATCTATTTTTTTAAAAATGACATCCTCAGATGATTAGATTTCTTGAGTGTAATAGAAAAGAGTGTCCTCAAATAAAACTAACTTTAAAATACTCAGGTGTGATCCCCAAAACAACAGAATGATCTCTGTTTGTTTCCAAGGCAAACCATTCAATATCATGGTAATACAAGTCTATGCCACAACCACTAAAGTTAAAGAAGCTGAAGTTGAATGGTTCTATGATGACCTAGAAGACCATCTAGAACTAACACCAAAAAAAGATGTCCTTTTCATCATAGGGGACTGGAAAGCAAAAGTAGGAAGTCAAGAGAAACCTGGAGTAACAGGCAAGTTTGACCTTGGAGTACAAAATGAAGAAAGGCAAAGGCTAACAGAGTTTTGCCAAGAGAACACACTGGTCATAGCAAACACCCTCTTCCAACAACACATGAGACAACTCTACACATGGACATCACCGAAATCAGATTGATTATATTCTTCATGGCCGAAGATGGAGACTATACAGTCAGACTGGTTCCAAATTGGGAAAGGAGTACGTCAAGGCCGTATAGTGTCACCCTGCTTATTTAACTTATATGCAGAATACATCATGCAAAATGCTGGGCTGGATGAAGCACAAGCTGGAATCAAGATTGCTGAGAGAAATATCAATAACCTCTGACATGCAGCCGATAGCACCCTTATGGCAGAAAGTGAAAATAAACTAAAGAGTCTCTTGATAAAAGTGAAAGAGGAGAGTGGAAAAACTGGCTTAAAATTCAACACTCAAAAGACTAAGATCATGGCATCCAGTCCCATCACTTCATAGCAAATAGATGAGGAAACAATGGAAACAGTGACAAACTTTATTTTGGGGGGCTCCAAAATCACTGCAGATGCTGACTGCAGCCATGAAATTAAAAGATGCTTGCTCCTTGGAAGAAAAGCTATGACCAACCTAGACAGCATATTAAAAAGTAGAGACATTACTTAGCCCACAAAGGTTTGTCTAGTCAAAGCTATTCTTTTTCCAGTAGTTATGTATGGATGTGAGAGTTGGACCATAAAGAAAGCTGAGAGTAGAAGAATTGATGCTTTTGAACTGTGGTGTTGGAGAAGACTCTTGAGAGTCTCTTGGATTGCAAGGAGATCAAACCAGTCAATCCTAAAGAAAATCAGTCCTGAATATTCATTGGAAAGACTGATGCTGAAGCTGAACCTTCAATACTTTGGACATGTGGTGCAAAGAACTGATTCACTGGAAAGGACCCTGATGCTGGGAAAGACTGAAGGCAGGAGGAGAAGTGGACGACAGAGGATGAGATGGTTGGATGGCATCATGGAATCAATGGACAGGAGTTTGAACAAGCTCTGGGAGTAGGTCATGGCCAGTGAAGCCTGGCATACTACAGTCCATTGACCACAAAGAGTCAGACATGACTGAGTTACTGAACTGACTGAAAGTTACTCCTGTGATTAAAGAAATGTGATACCTAGAATAAATATACAATTTTAATTGCTATCATCCTGAAATACATATTTACAGCTACTTTTGCCACTTGGAATTATACTATGAATTGCTTTGCTATATGCAAGTCTTTTAAAAGTATTACCTTAAAAATGGAATTTATGTGTCACGGTATATGAGATATTTAAGTATTAATTCATATATTCAGAATTTTAAAGGAATTTTGAACCAATGCATAAACCAAAGACTATAAATATATAGTCATGCCTTTACTAAAGGTAGGACATTTTTAAAAATATCACTGCCAATTTATTAGAAGAAAAATGGGATATTTTAATTTGATATTATTGTCATGATCACCATAAAAATCTTTTAAAATATGTGTTTTTGTACTGTGTATTTTTTATTTGGTCACTGTCATGAGTCCTGTGTATATTTTGTACTGAAAAAAATTTTCACATTGTTTTGTTGAAATTATCTTTAGGAATGGAAAATTTTAAATATAAGTAAGAAGGTATGTGTGCATATAAACATAAACTCATGCAAATATTTTATTAATAATAGTGATATTATAGAATATACATAAATTAAAATATACTTATACATATATAAATACAAAATACTGTTATTAATATTACTATGACATAAATATATTCTATACAGAATATATAAAATCAAGCTTCTTATGGAGCTTTAATTTTAGTGTCAATATTTTAATCGATGATAAAAAGAAGTCACCATCACACTTTATAAACTCAAATTTATTAATAATTTTCATTGCTATCTTCCATTCATTGCTATCTACCATTCAAAGCTCTGAACCATATGTCAATTTTGATTTTGATTTCCTGGTATAACTTTTTCCTTCTTTTTATTTTTAAACTTTCATTTTGTTTTAGTTTAGGTGTATCTTTTGTGGATTCTAACTTATTTATGATTTAATTTTAAAGTCTATATATTCTTTAATTAATGAATGTTTAATTTAGGCTCTGCTTGGTCACTGTCTCTGCACACGGGTTTACTCTGGTTATGGCAAGCAGGGGGCCACTCTCTAGTTGTGGTGCATGGGCTTCCTTGCCCAGTGCCGTCCAGGATCCTCCTGGACCAGGGATCGAACCAATGTCCCCTGCGTAGGCAGGCAGATTGTTAACCAGCAGTTGGACCCCAAAGAAGTTCAAGTCTCTACATCTCGAAAGACAATTTTAACTCAATTATATTCACTTTTATAAACTGGCTTACATTTTATGCCTTAGAGTACATTTTTAAGAGGACAAAGGGTTATTTTCATTCTCTTGAATAGTGTGTTTTCCTTTCTTCCTTGTTTTCATACACACTGTATAACCAGTATGTGCCTTGGTTGTTTTCTCCTTTGGAAAAAAAAAAAAACGAGCAATTCATACCAGCCTGTATGCTCCCAATTCTAGTTACTATATTCTACTTGGATTTACCTGAATTCCTCTATAATCTTTACCTCTAACTCTAAGATGAAGATGAAGGTGATACAACTTATGTTCCAGTAATTTGTGGAGAGTAGTAAAAGAACTAAGACTGTGGAAATTCCTGCAAGGACATTTCTCGTTGCTGGTTTCTTCACTGTGCTTGATGAAGCTACCATGCCACAGACCATTTTTATCAAACAGGTTTATTGAGATATAATTTATAAACCATAGGATTCACCTGTTTAATGTGTACTATTCAATGTTTCAGTATATCCACAACTGAAGTGAAGTCGCTCAGTTGTGTCTGACTCTTTGCGACCCCATGGACTGTAGCCTACCAGGCTCCTCCGCCCATGTGATTTTCCAGGCAAGAATACTGGAGTGGGTTGCCATGTCCTTCTCCAGCCTATCTTTCTGACCCAGGGACTGAACCTGGGTCTCCCACATTGTAGGCAGATGCTCTACTGTCTGAGCCACCGGGGAAGTCATATCCACAAGGTTAGGCATCTATTATCACATTTCCCCAATGTTTTTGCTGTTTTGACCAGCCTGGACTCCAAGTACAGAGTATGCATATATCTCGCCTTCTTCATGATGTTCCAGTGGACGAACGTTGCTTGCAGATCTTATTTTTGGTATTATCACACTACCTCGTGGGTTTATTCACTCAACTATTTGATAAAACCTCTGACTCATAACAGCCCCCCCAAAAAAAACCTCTGAGTGAAGTTTTCCTATCTTATTGATTTTATTCATTCTGAACAACAAATCAGAAGGTATTAGTAGGCTTCCCTAAGACACATTCAGTACTGGGATGTGTAAATTACTCCCTCAGCATCTTCTATCAATGTGGTCATGGCTGTACATTATTTAACAGAACCTTCTTGAATGTTGCGGCATGTGGAATACATCCTATCCAAGCACTGAGAGTAAAAGGGTACTTATTTTATATAACTTTGTTCATTTCAATTGGCTTTTAGATTCAATGAGGAAAAGAAGAGGATGGATTAGATAACTGTCTGGACTGCTAATTCATTCAGAACTCTAAGGACAATTTTCTTTTTTTTTTTTTTTTCAGGTTGGCCAACTTTTTTTTTTTTTTTTTGCTTAACTTTACAATATTGTATTGCTTTTACTATACATCAAGATGGATCCGCCGCCAGTATACACGTGTTCCCCATCCTGAACCCTCCTCCCTCTCCCCTCCCCACACCATCCCTTCAGGTCGTCCCAGTGCTCCAGCCCCAGGCATTTGTTATCGGGCATCGTACCTCAACTGACGACTCGTTTCAGATATGATATTATACATATTTCAATGCTGTTCTCCCCCATCATCCCACCCTCTCCCGGTCCCAGAGTCCAAAAGTCTGTTCTATACATCAGTGTCTCTTTTGCTGTCTCGTAAATAGGGTTATTTTTACCATCTTTCTAAATTCCATATATATGTGTTAGTATACTGTATTTGTGTTTTTGGATGGAACTGGAGCCTATTATACAGAGTGAAGTAAGCCAGAATCTAAGGACAATTTTAGTATTTCATATTTAAGACATAAAATTAAAGAAATAAGAAAAAATAAAGAAGTAACTTATTTTGATTGAGTTCTACATTTTGTTATCATAAGCATTGAAATCACTTCAAATAAGTAACAAATGTGGTATTTTTTTCCTTTCCATTCCAAGAGTGACAAATAAATTTGATATTTGATCTTATATTCATTTTTCAAAGATGAAATGTTGTTTAACAATATTTCTCCAAGCAATGGCAAGGCCATTCAAACGAATACATGGAAGTACATGAAACAAAATGAAGACAAAGAACTTGATGTTTTTTCTTACCTTGGTTTAAAGGAATAATTTTCAAAATTCTCAAATTTCTCATAATTCTAAATACTGAAATGAAACTTAGAGGTGAATATCTTGAAATATGCCTGTGGAATTAAATTAAAGTCATTTAGAAATCATATTGAGTTTATGTTACTGACATTTGGCTTTTTATAATATTTGAAGCTTGTTTCTAAAACCAGATATCCAAATGTTCACTTGCTTTCATTATTGCATTTTGCAAATAGGCTTATTATTAATTGGAAGGGAAAGATTTCTACAGTGCAAGGTAATCAAGTAAACATTAATCTACAAATTATGAGAGTTTATAAAAGCTTGATACTTTGAGTAGTCAAAATTTCACCAAATACTCTATATTATGTTCATATTTTACAATTTAATTGGTTTGAAAATATAGTTAAAATAAGAAAATACATGGCTTTTTAAAGGGATAAGATTTAAGTATTTAAACTCCTGGTGCTGATAATGATGGTGATTGTGATGAAGACGGCAGTGGTGATGGTGATGGCAGCAGAAGTCAAAATGTATTTTGGTTAAGGACCCAGACTCTAGAGCCAGACTGCTGGTATAGAAATATAGACTCTACTATTTACTAGTTGTGCGATATGAAAAAATTACTTAACCTATTTTGCCTCAGTTTCCTCAAATGTAAAAAATAAGGATAAGGGTACTTTCTAATTCTGAGGATTTGGGGGAGATTAAATTAGTTAATCAATGTATAGTTCATAGCAAAGCACCTTCACATACTGAGAGCCCTTAGGTGCATTAGCCAAATTTAAGCTAATGGCAAAGGCAAGAAGAGAAATAATACTAGTGATAGCAGAAGTAGTGATAATAATTTCAATGATATTAGCTACTATGTTTTGACTGTTCACAACATGGAAGAAATTAATCTGTTCTTTATAAAGGTTATTTATTTTTTAAAAAAAATTGACACTAACTCTACAAATAGAGTATTACTTTAAATTATTTTTAACAGGAGTTTGATGCCTGTGACAATTTCTTTAGCCATAAAATAGAGCACATTAAATAGAAGGATTGAAAAAACATTAATACACATGTAAATTATTAGAATTTAATGTATCATTCTAGAAAAATGTGCATGTATATAAAATATCTTATTCTGATAATTAGAATATCTACTGTTCTTAAGCAATATAGATTAACAGAATCAAATATGCTGGAATCCTCTCCTAAGTCTCCAGGATATTTTCTGGTCACCGAACATAATCACCTCAAATGCAAAAAATTCAACCTTTATTGTTTTTGCTTCAGGCATAAAACAGAGCTAATATCCCATTCCTTTAATTTTCAGTGCATAGTCAGGATTAGTTCAGTTGGAGCTGCCTAAGAGAACTCACTATGTCTATGATTTATGAATCGCTCTGTACTCATAGAAGTTTTACAGGCAGAAAATTCTGTCAACCTCAATGCTTCTTTATGAAAAGCACTTTCTTAGCAAGCAAATATTATGATGTTTGCAACTTAAAAGGAGTACTCACTCAATTAAAGTTACACTGAAATCAAGCCAGTTCCATGAATCACCAAAGAAATAAAAAGGTCCTGCCCAGATGCCTCTTGCAATGAGTTTTACAAGTATTTCAAATGTATAAATTCCAAGCAAAGTATTCCTGCAGAAAAAATTTCACATAATTTTCATATGACTTTTCATATTAAAAATGAAACAATATATCATAATTCTGAAATATATGTCTATGATAATTATTTGGCAATCAATCAACCAATTAACTAGACAACCACAGGATAGGGCTTTAGTCAGGGCTTCCTGAGTCTTACAACATTAACCATGAAATTTTGCTATCAATTTTTTTTCAACAAATTTTAGCTCAGGGTTATGTTTATATATATTTAAGTAAAGAACAAATACAAGGTATCAAATTTATCCCACATTGGGAGTCCAGCAATAAGTAACGAAATGTAGGCAAGTATGAAAGAACTTATCTACATATACAAAAACTTTTATACAGTGAATCAGTATAATATATATTTACCTTCCAAAGTTAACTAATTTTAAGAATAGAAACCTTGAGGGGTGGCATCAAGAAGGTCTTCTTCCCTAAAGAATGTAATGGGCCTTTCCATTTTTGTATTCTAATGCCAGGTAAGCTACTCACATCCCCAAGGAAAGAGGAGTAGAACAGAAAGGAATAAAAAGATATGTTTCTAGAGAATAGACAGGATAAAAGTTATCTGAGTTTGAAACAAATCTGGTGTGGGACTGCAACGGTAAAGAAAATGTGAAGCACTGAAATATATCAATCATTTGAATAAAAATAAAGCCTCACTTACATGAAGCCACAGACATAAACACATATATAGCTAAAGGCTCAAGCATCTATATCTTGTTAACATACTGGGAAACAGAAGCACTTAGAATCCAATTAAGAGTAATTATGGGAAGAAAATCATTAAAATTTATTAACAACATGTGTATATATTTTATTCAGAAAATTCATCAATTGTGGAATATGGATATTATATTATGTACAATGTATATTACATGTAAATTATAAATATTAATTTGTGCCATGTCATAATATGTAGTATCAGATCAGATCAGTTGCTCAGTCGTGTCTGACTCTTTGCGACCCCATGAATTGCAGCATGTCAGGCATCCCTGTCCATCACCAACTCCCGGGCCGGGGTTCACTCAGACTCATGTCGTCCCCTTCTCCTCCTGCCCCCAATCCCTCCCAGCATCAGAGTCTTCTCCAATGAGTCAACTCTTTGCATGAGGTGGCCAAAGTACTGGAGTTTCAGCTTTAGCATCATTCCTTCCAAAGAAATCCCAGGGCTGATCTTCAGAATGGACTGGTTGGATATCCTTGCAGTCCAAGGGACTCTCAAGAGTCTTCTCCAACACCACAGTTCAAAAGCATCAATTCTTTGGCTCTCAGCCTTCTTCACAGTCCAAATCTCACATCCATACATGACCACTGGAAAAACCATGGCCTTAACTAGATGGACCTTTGTTGGCAAAGTAATGTCTCTGCTTTTGAATATGCTATCTAGGTTGGTCATAACTTTCCTTCCAAGGAGTAAGTGTCTTTTAATTTCATGGCTGCAGTCACCATCTGCGGTGATTTTGGAGCCCAGAAAAATAAAGTCTGACACTGTTTCCACTGTTTCCCCATCTATTTCCCATGTAGTGATGGGACCAGATGCCATGATCTTCGTTTTCTGAATGTTGAGCTTTAAGCCAACCTTTTCACTCTCCACTTTCACTTTCATCAAGAGTCTTTTTAGGTCCTCTTCACTTTCTGCCATAAGGGTGGTGTCATCTGCATATCTGAGGTTATTGATATTTCTCCCAGCAATCTTGATTCCAGCTTGTGCTTCTTCCAGTCCTGCGTTTCTCATGATGTACTCTGCATATAAGTTAAATAAGCACGGTGACAATATACAGCCTTGACGTACTCCTTTTCCTATTTGGAACCAGTCTGTTGTTCCATGTCCAGTTCTAACTGTTGCTTCCTGACCTGCACACAGATTTCTCAAGAGGCAGATCAGGTGATCTGGTATTCCCATCTCTTTCAGAATTTTCCACAGTTTATTGTGATCTATACAGTCAAAGGCTTTGGCATAGTCATAAAGCAGAAATAGATGTTTTTCTGGAACTCTCTTGCTTTTTCCATGATCCAGCGGATGCTGGCAATTTGATCTCTGGTTCCTCTGCCTTTTCTAAAACCAGCTTGAACATCAGGAAGTTCACAGTTCACATACTGCTGAAGCCTGGCTTGGAGAATTTTGAGCATTACTTTACTAGAGTGTGAGATGAGTGCAATTGTGTGGTAGTTTGAGCATTCTTTGGCATTGCCTTTCTTTGGGATTGGAATGAAAACTGACCTTTTCCAGTCCTGTGGCCACTGTTGAGTTTTCCAAATTTGCTGGCATATTGAGCATGGCACTTTCACAGCATCATCTTTCAGGATTTGGAATAGCTCCACTGGAATTCCATCACCTCCACTAGCTTTGTTCGTAGTGATGCTTTCTAAGGCCCATTTGACTTCACATTCCAGGATGTCTGGCTCTAGGTCAGTGATCACACCATCATGATTATCTGGGTCATGAAGATCTTTTTTGTACAGTTCTTCTGTGTATTCTTGCCACCTCTTCTTAATATCTTCTGCTTCTGTTAGGTCCACACCATCTCTGTCCTTTATCGAGCCCATCTTTGCATGAAATGTTCCTTTGGTATCTCTGATTTTCTTGAAGAGATCTCTAGTCTTTCCCATTCTGTTGTTTTCCTCTATTTCTTTGCACTGATCACTGAGGAAGGCTTTCTTATCTCTTCTTGCTACTCTTTGGAACTCTGCATTCAGATGTTTATATCTTTCCTTTTCTCCTTTGCTTTTCACTTCTCTTCTTTTCACAGCTATTTGTAAGGCCTCCCCAGACAGCCATTTTGCTTTTTTGCATTTCTTTTCCATGGGGATGGTCTTGATCCCTGTCTCCTGTACAATGTCACGAACCTCATTCCATAGTTCATCAGGCACTCTATCTATCAGATCTAGGCCCTTAAATCTATTTCTTACTTCCACTGTATAATCATAAGGGATTTGATTTAGGTCATACCTGAATGGTCTAGTGGTTTTCCCTACTTTCTTCAATTTCAGTCTGAATTTGGCAATAAGGAGCTCATGATCTGAGCCACAGTCAGCTCCTGGTCTTGTTTTTGCTGATTGTACAGAGCTTCTCCATTTTTGGCTGCAAAGAATATAATCGATCTGATTTCGGTGTTGACCATCTGGTGATGTCCATGTATAGAGTCTTCTCTTGTGTTGTTGGAAGAGGGTGTTTGTTATGACCAGTGCATTTTCTTGGCAAAATTCTATTAGTCTTTGCCCTGCTTCATTCTGTATTCCAAGGCCAAATTTGCCTGTTACTCCAGGTGTTTCTTGACTTCCTACTTTTGCATTCCAGTCCCCTATAATGAAAAGGACATCTTTTTTGGGTGTTAGTTCTAAAAGGTCTTGTAGGTCTTCATAGAACCGTTCAACTTCAGCTTCTTCGGCGTTACTGGTTGGGGCATAGACTTGGATTACTGTGACACTGAATGGTTTGCCTTGGAAACGAACAGAGATCATTCTGTCATTTTTGAGATTGCATCCAAGTACTGCATTTCGGACTCTTCTGTTGACCATGATGGCCACTCCATTTCTTCTGAGGGATTCCTGCCCACAGTAGTAGATATAATGGTCATCTGAGTTAAATTCACCCATTCCAGTCCATTTGTGTTCACTGATTCCTAGAATGTCGACATTCACTCTTGCCATCTCGTTTGACCACTTCCAATTTGCCTTGATTCATGGACCTGACATTCCAGGTTCCTATGCAATATTGTTCTTTAGAGCATCGGACTTTGCTTCTATCACCAGTCACATCCACAGCTGGGTACTGTTTTTACTTTGGCTCCATCCCTTCATTCTTTCTGGAGTTATTTCTCCACTGATCTCCAGTAGCATATTGGGCCCCTCCTGACCTGGGGAGTTTCTCTTTCAGTATCCTATCATTTTCCTTTTCATACTGTTCATGGGGTTCTCAAGGCAAGAATACTGAAGTGGTTTTCCATTCCCTTCTCCAGTGGACCACATTCTGTCAGATCTCTCCACCATGACCCACCCTTCTTGGGTCAACCCCACGCCCGAGACCAGGGGCGGTGGCCGGGAGGACCAACCCCACACCATGGCTGCGCGGGCACAGGAGGGCCTAGAGGAGCTATCCCACGTTGAAGGTCAGGAAGGGCAGCGGTGAGGAGATACCCCTCATCCAAGGTAAGGAGCATTGGTTGCACTTTGCTGGAGCAGCCGTGAAGAGATACCCCACGCCCAAGGTAAGAGAAACCCAGGTAAGATGGTAGGTGTTGCAAGAGGGCATCAGAGGGCAGACACACTGAAACCATACTCACAGAAAACTAATCAATCTAATCACACTAGGACCACAGCCTTGTCTAACTCAATATGTAGTATATAATGTACTATAACAATGTGCTAAATATAAAATATAATCATATATGCGATAATACACAATAAAATTATATAACTTACTGCAATGCTGGCCCCCATTTTGGCAAATCAGTCATGGACATATATATGCAGTCAGTCAGGACGCTAACCAAAATGAATAGTCGGAAAAAGGTAAGTTACAGTCAAGGAACAATAGTAATAAAAATAATGTTTAAAATACATACATTTCTATAATCTGTTTATATGTATGTACACACATGAGATCACATAGTTTCTTAAGTTTCAAATAATGTACTATTTATATTGAAAAGCAATGAGGATTAAGATTTGCTACCACTACTTGTGTGCACTAGAAAATACATTTTAAATGTGTTTTCAAATATGGAACACACTGGAATTATAACCAAGATTTCAGTTTGACATAAAATGATATGTTAATTAAAAACAGAAAAAGACTGCAGCAATATTTGAATAGAATAATTGCATTTGATGTTAGTACCGTTTAAAACCAACAGAAAAGGATATGGATGTACCAAAATCTTAATGGTTGCTCTTCTAATTGAATTGAAAGGAGACAATGTACACCAGGTAGCATTGAATCTGAATATTGTTCTCTTTTTATTTAATACTATGAAAGTCTATAAGAAGGAAAAATGAAAATCAAGTGAAATTAGAACTGAGAATTATGATCTTATCAATTATGCAACATTTTCCAATGACCATTTCAGTCATGAAGTCTAACATTTATACTTAAATTTTGATATCAATTTACAGATTAAATCAAATGGAAGGGTTTTTAAGCTAGTTTTATTCATATTTAGGCTTATCTACCACACATTTTTTGCCAGTGTTCTACCTAAGAAAACCATTTGCCACACACCAATCCTTAAGTTTTCCTGCAGAATTGATGTAATAGAAAGAAATCTGTAGCTTGATGGCTCAAGAGTATCCACTTTAGCATACTAAAATCCAATAAATGTAAAATAAGTTAATTTTATTTTGAAGCAAATAAGGTATGAGACTGCAGTAGTAAAAGTGACCTACCTAATGCATGCAAACATTATCTTAGTCATCAGTAATTTTCTATGGTATATAACCATGCTTGTATGTTATCATTGACATAAATATATTTAACACAAAACACTTATATCATGTAAAACTAATCTGTTGGTATATTGAAGTATTAACCCCCCTAAAAAAGAAAAATCAGAAATATCTTAAAAAGCACATATATATATATATGAAGATATATGTATGTAAAATACAGATACACATAATACATGTGTGTATGTATGTGTATACATAAACACAGAGAATTATATACACACACATATATGTACTTTTGTTATACATACATATCCATTTGGAAAATTCATTCATGTGCTGTATGCATAACCATATTATACATTGCTGTTGTTGTTGTTTAGTCCCTAAATCCCATCTGACTCTTTTGCAATCCCATGGACTGTAGCCCTGCCAGGCTCCTTTGTCCATGGAATTTCCCAGGCTAGAATACTGGAGTTGGTTGTCATTTCCTTCTCCAAGGGATCTTCCTGACCCAATGACTGAATCCATGCACCATAAGGGAAGCCCTCATATTACACACTGCAAACATTATATAGACTACAATATAATAACATTATATAATGTATAGCATAAAAGGCATATAAGGATATTGGAATCTTTTTAATATATATATATATATTTATACTGCAAAATGTCAACATGCTTCCACCATGCAAAGTATTTGAAAGAGTTGTCATTAACAGAGTGACCTCCTTGCCTTCCATCCAACATGCATGCTAAGTCCCTTCAGTCATGTCTGACTCTGCAACTCTATGGACTGTAACCCGCCAGGCTCCTCTGCATTGGGATTCTCCAGGCAACAATACTAGAGTGAAAGGTTGCCACGCCTTCCTCCTGGGGATCTTCCTTATCCAGGGATTGAACCCACATCTCTTACATCTCCTGCACTGACAGGTGGGGTCTTTACCACTTGTGCCACCTGGGACTGATTCATTTTCTTTTCACTCATTTGGTAAAAGTATTAAACGCACTACAGTATCAAAGAATATCACATTACATTTGTCCACAATGGGGTTAATTCTTACCTTCCCCAAGTTTGACTTTTTTTTATAATTACTTCATTTTTGTCAGGAGCTTTCAAGCTTTCATTATTAACCAGTCTTCAAATCCTGCTGTTTCTTCTCAGGTGTGTCACCTCTGTCTCCAACGCACTCTTAGAATCCAGACTTCTTGACTTCAGGCCTGGATTAGTCTCTCTCCTATTTCATCTTTCTGACTCTATCACTACCATGACATAGTAATGTAGAAGTCTCTAGATTAATCTTATTTAAACATTGCACTGATCACATCAGTACTTTGGCCATCACATTAAAGCCATGTTGTCATCTCCAAGCTCTCATCTTATTTCCCACAATTTACAACAGCTACAGGGTTCCAGTTCTATCATCAGCCCATCTCTTCCTTATTTCAGAATTAATCTCTGCTCTTGCCTGTTTATAGAAGATTTTTGCCTTGTAAAAACTGAAGTGTTCCTGGAGCTAACAATTGAAGATTATTCCAGCTTTTTAAGTCCACACAGATCTCTGTCTTTTCTAAGCATAATGATTTTTATTTTCATCATTTTGTGCTTCTTGCTGAATTGTCAAATATTTAGTAATTTTCTCAAATCATCCTGGGAATAAGATAGGATGTGACTGTAGGAGTGAATAAAATTTATGAATGAAATATAGTTTGGTTTTATTTCCCTAACTACTGAGTAAGCACATCAAGTTGAACAGCTGAAACTGGTGTACATATAGTTGAAATTTTACATTATAGTTATTTTAAAATCAATACCCTTAAGTAGCCAACCATCATGTTCCCATAAAATGAAACATTAAGGTATGCCAGGATAGCTTATTACATACAAAGTACAGTTATCCCAAACAAACTAATCTACCATGCAAATAATCAGTTTTGACAAAAATCTCAAATATGTGTGAAATTTCTTGTCCAGTTTTCTGTGACTTAAAATTACCTCTTCACTTATTCTTCTGTCTTTTTTCATTCTTTCTCAATTACAGTTTTTTGCATGTCTGGAAAATAAATAAAAATATAGCCACAGTAAGCTTAATTAATCCTTACCCTTTTATTAGTGTAGTATGGGTCCACATCTTCCAATGGCTCTGACACCATTGCTTGAGGAAGATTTCCATAAACAAATGGAAGCTCTTTTCCAACTTCCAAGTCACAGTTTGGCTTTAAATCTTCTTTGTCTTCCTCATTGGGCTTTTTAGCACTATGCTGTTCCATAACTTCAAGAGACTCTCTGGTGAAAGGCACCAGGCTCTTAGGTTCTGGGGAAGCCATTTTCAATTTTGCCCCTGCAAGAAAAGTATTGTCTTCATTTCTATGTAAGATTTGGATATAATACAGAAAAAAATTAAAGTACAAAAGTATAGGATATGAATGAAGAAGAATGGCAAACAATGCACTCAATGAAAATTCCTGCACTTAAGAGAAATCTGAGTTATTAATCTTGGTTTTGTTTCCCTTAATATTAGGACTTCCCTGCTGGGAGCCAGAGTGAAGAACTCTGCCCGTGGCAAAGGTCATGAGGAAGGAGGCTCGGCATACACAAAGGCAAGATTGAGCCTCAGGAGTCCCCCTGGAAATTCTCGAGCATCTACCCCCAAAACCAGAGTCTGCCTACTTTCTGCTTTGTGCTCTCACCTACACCTCTGACTTTACGGGGGGCTGTCCCCCATCACCTCTCTCTGAAAAAAGAGTTAACTTACAGCTCCAGTTAATAAAGTTCCTGGGTGTGACAAGAGTGTTTCAGTTCACAACCATGAAAGGCATAAGATGTTCTAAACTGTCTAAAACAGATTCCTTTGAGCAGTTAAAAGATTGATTAGAAATTGTATTGGTGAAGGGTTTTTCACTTGTCGGGCCAATGTTTGCTGCTAAGTTTCCATATCCCTTACCTGCTGTGTCCCTGGCAGTGTATTGATTAATATAATTGGTGTAAGTAGTAGCTTTAATGTTTATAACCTTGGACCCTCGAGTTAATTTTTTTTTTTTATAGCCCACCACACCTTTGCCCTGTAGGAATGCAACTTTAATGCTTTTGGAGGGTGGCGCCTGACTAATCACCTTTAGAGAAAAATAAGTTTTCTGAAGAAAGGGTCTTAAAATGTTAACAGGCCTCCAGGCCAGAAGATGATGCAAATCACCTAAACTTATGCATATAAGTTTGTAGGAAGAAAGCCTGGCTTACTGCATGACTCTACCCCTTCCCCCATTATCCTCTATGCATAACTTAAGGTATAAAAACTACTTTGGAAAATTAAGTGCAGGCCTTGTTCACTGAAGCTTGGTCTCCCCACGTCGTTCTTTCTCTCACCTTCTGGCTGAATTATTCAGCCTCTTTTCTCCACTAAATTTTCTCACTGAGCTATCCTTATTCTATTACTCTTTATATCCCTAATTAACGTTTAATTAAGCAATTGTTTCCTGATCCCCGCCGACGCCTCCCCGCTTCGAATTCCCTGCATCCACCGGGCTTCCCTGGTGGCTCAGACAGTCAAGTGTCTTGCTTACAATGTGGGAGACATGGGTTTGATCCCTGGGTCGGGAAGATCCTCTGGAGAAGGAAATGGCAGCCCACTCTAGTACTCTTGCCTGGAAAATCCCATGGACAGAGGAGCGTGGTGGGCTACAGTCCATAGGGTCGCAAAGAGTCGGACATGACTGAGTTAAACTTGGTTTTGTTTCCCTTAATATTGACTTAATTTGTAATTTCATCAATAACTCATTCTATTTCATTTACTCATCCATTGAATCCTCTTTCTTCTGCTGAAATCTGCCTTTCAATTTCTCCCCTGTAATGAAAAAGTCCTAAAGTGGCTACAGATTGTTGGAAGACCAAACCCAATCATTTAACTCTCAGCTGTATTTAGTCATCTACTAGACTTTCCTTCTCTAAACTCAATTTTCATTGGCTCTGTGACCCACTCTTCTGTATCTCTTCCTACAGCTCTGATCACTTCCTCTGACTTAGTTTTTCCCAAAAATTTCAACTTTGATATCCTTTAAAGTTTTGCTTTTCCCTCTTTTACCTCATCTTTTTGGTAAATACATAGGCAAACACAGAGTTTTAACTACTATAAATAGGTATTCACCAAGTACATTTTTCCCAAAACACTCCCTTCCCTCAGTCATCTATGTGTCAATCCACCAATGACAGCAATTTAAGAAGTAAAAACAAAATTTGGTTTTTTCCCCAAGACTAAAACTACTCTTTAACCTAACAGTCATTGTAAAATTACCTATAAACTCGTTACTTTGAAAATTACTCATAAAATGTTTTCCTTTGTCACTAATTCCTTAGAAAAATTAATTTTCTTACAATAGTTTTCCATCAGTTATTTAAATATTATCCATTGTTCATACACCTACATCAAGGTAGCCATCTTTGTAATTCTCTCTCTGGATTGCTCCAGCAGTCTTTACAGGTTTTTCTCAATTCTAGTCTTAGTTTCAGGTTATTCTACAGGCCACTTGAATTAGTCTTCATTAAATATAATTTCATGTATCAATTCTCCATTTATGAAACTTATTATTTCATTTTACATAGAAATATGTTCTTTTGCTGATTTTTTCCAGCCCAATTTCTGTCAAAACCAACTCTTCAAGTGACTCTACTCAGTGACAACTAACTGACTATTCTTTATACATTCTCTTTAACCCTCATTGCAATTCTACTATTGCAAGCAATGATCAGAAATTTTGTACTTGATATTGCAGCATTTTCTGTATATATATTTTGTCTCTTATAGTGCCAACCTTAGGTAAATTTATCCTATTGATATGGTATGTCATAAGACAGAAATAACATACATATGTAACATACACACAGATACACTAATCCAGAATTTTCCTCTGTTGTGTAAAATTGAGTTTTTTTTAATAGTTGAATCCATTACTTGCTATTAGTGGAAAGTAAGAAAAAAAAATAACTTGGTTAACAATAATGGAGTATAAATCATTGTTAGAATCAAACTAGTACCAGCTTTAAATAAATGGTTTGTAAGAGATATTTTAACTACACAAATGATAATCTCCAGACATCCAAGGAGAGGACACATAGTCCATTTCTTAATCCTAAAATATAAAAATGTAAAATAATCACTGGGACAACTCCTTATACCTTTCATGACATCACAGTTTTCTTGGCTTTTAATTCCTACTGCATTAGGTATCTAAAGAATGACTTTCTATGCTCACTTCTAAGAATGTATATAGAACAAAATGCCACCCCTACTTCAACTTTATTTGATTTTTCAATTTAAGCTCCCACCTATAAATTCTATTTCCAAAAATGTAAATAAAAAGATACTCAGTCTACCCAATGGATTTATTTTCCCTTGGTTCAGTCATTTGTGACCACAGAGAGGTACATTTTCATAATAGCAATGTCTGATTATGCCCAAGACTCTCAAAGGATATTCCAAGGATGGGGTGTTAAGCAATTTTAAAGAGAGAAATATGGAATATAAATATTAACATATATCAACTTGGAGCCCTCTTTGTAAATTAGTGAAAACTAACAATTGCACATCAAAAATTTTACCTATTTTTCAAATAACTTGCTTCAATCATGCACAAAATACTTATTAAAGGACCATTAATAATTGTTTATACACACCATATGCACATATAAACACAATGATCAAAATCCTTCAAGCTAGACTTGAACAGTATATGAACCAAGAACTTCCAGATGTACAAGCTAGATTTAGAAAAGGCAGAGGAAGAAGAGATCAAATTGCTAACATGCACTGGATCAAAAAAAACTAAGGGGATTCCAGAAAAACATCTTCTCTGCTTCACTGATTACACCAAGGCCTTTCACTGTGTGAATTACAACAAACTAGAAAATTCTTAAAAAGATGGGAATATCAGACCACCTTACCTGTCTTCTGAGAAACCTGTATGCAGGTCAAGAAGCAACAGTGAGAACCAGACATGGAAAGAGGAGAGTGAAAAAGCTGGCTTAAAACTCAACATTCAAAAAACAAAGATCATGGCATCTGGTCCCATCACTTCATGGCAAATAGGGGGAAAAAATGGAAATAGTGACAGACTTTATTTTCTTGGGCTCGAAAATTACTGTGGACGGTGACTGTAGCCATGCAATTAAAAGATGTTTGCTCCTTGGAAGAAAAGCTATGATACACCTAGACAGCGTATTAAAAAGCAGAGACATCTGTGTCTCTTTTACTGTCTCGCATATAGGGTTATTGTTACCATCTTTCTAAATTCCATATATATGCGTTAATATACCGTATTGGTGTTTTTCTTTCTGGCTTACTTCACTCTGAGGCTCCAGTTTCATCCACCTCATTAGAACTGATTCAAATGTATTCTTTTTAATGGCTGAGTAATACTCCATTGTGTATATGTACCACAGCTTTCTTATCCATTCATCTGCTGATGGACATCTAGGTTGCTTCCATGTCCTGGCTATTATAAACAGTGCTGCAATGAACATTGGGGTACACACCTCTTTCAATTCTGGTTTCCTTATGGGGAACACATGTACACCTGTGGCAGATTCATGTTGATGTATGGGAAAACCAATACAATATTGTAAAGTAATTAGCCTCCAACTAAAATAAATAAATTTAAATTAAAAAAAAGGCAGAGACATCACCTTGCCAACAAAGGTCCATATAGTCAAAGCTATGGTTTTTCCAGTAGTCATGTATAGATGTGAGAGTTGAACTATAAAGAAGGCTGAGTGTCAAAGAACTGATGCTTTCAGACTGGTGTTGAAGAAGACTCATGAGAGTCCCTTGAAGAGCAAGGAGATCAAACCAGTTAATCCTAATGGAAACCAACTCTGAATATTCATTGGAAGGACTGATGTTGAAGCTAAAGCTTCAATACTTTGGCCACCTGATGCAAAGAGCCAACTCATTGGAAAAGACTGATGCTGGGAAAGACTGAGGGCAGGAGGAGAAAAGGGTGACAGAGGAGAGTAAGATGGTTGGATGACATCACTAAGTCAAAGGACATGAGTTTGAGCAAACTCCGGGAGTTAGTGAAGGACAGGGAAGCCTGGCTTGCTGTCATTCACGGGGTGGCAGAGCCAGGCACGCATGAATGGATGAACAACAATAACAAAGTAATACCTCACATATTAAATTTTGTTGAGGTGAGTCAAAATGCTTTGAATAAGTACAATTTATGAAGACACACTACAAACAACTGAAGTTTTCTCTTACACATAGAATCTCCCTTTAAAAATTTAATAAGCTTTCAAAATTGTACCCCTTACATGGAGTTCCTTGAATTATTCCTTAATGGCTCATGGTTATAGGCTAGTATAAACAAAATCACAAACTTAGAAATTAGACCTACATTGAAATCCTAAATTTTGTTACCAATTCTGTTCTGTTCTTAGAGGTCTCAGTTAAATTACTTGAAACATCTATGGGGACACACAGAGTCGGACACGACTGAAGTGACTTAGCATAGCACAGCATTCAGGTTAAGTAAGGATAAAATCAAATAATGTGAATGAAATGCCTACTACAGTGATTAGCACATAATAGGTTCAAAGTAAATAAAAAATTTTAACTGTGATATAATTTTATATCTTAGAATGATTGGTCAGATTTAATAGAATAATAGTATAGTGGCAATACACATCAGGTTTTGAGATCTGAACCAAAACGACCTGTCTGCACAAAGGCAATTAGTATATTTTTGCAGCAGAGGAAACTGCCAAAGGGGTTTACTTAACAGTAATTGCAATATAAATCAATGCTGATTTTGTCTACCAAGAAAGTTAATATAATATACTGAAGGAAAATGGAAGAGGCAGTTACTATCTCTTCTGCTGTATTCCATGACCACACCCAAAGGCATGCATGTAAACTGGAAGGTCTTCAAATAGGATCAGAATGTTGATAAAATTCAAATCATTCCATGTATAGATGAGTTATTCATTGACTGCGACCTTATAGTCTTAGAACTTTCCAATCCTAGAATCTTTGAATTGAATTTTCACAGAGTATCATATGACCTAAAAGTTTGGGCTAAATATTAGATAAACTAAACCCATGCAGCATTGAATGAACAAAATCAAAAGCATTTTACAAATATCATTTCATATTAAGTAGAAATGTTTCTTTTATATTTTTAGGGATACATTCTAACTGCTAAGAAACATTATTAAGTTTATGTGTATAAAAACTTTTGTCCTTAAAAGTAGATACAAAGGGATGTCATGAACTTATTGCAAAGATGCTACCATTAATGAAAATATTTTTGGACACCATCCATAGAAACCTCAAACTTTAATTTGTCAGTCAGTATTTTTATTGTATGGGCTTCCCTGGTGGCTCAGATAGTAAAGAATCTGACTCCAGTGCAGGAGACCCAGGTTTGATCCCTGGGTGGGGAAGATGCCCTCGAGAAGGGAAAGGCTACCCACTCCAGTATTCTTGCCTGGGAAATCCCATGGACAAAGGAGCCTGGCAGGCTATAGTCCATGGGGTTGAAAAAGAGTCAGACATGACGGAGTGACTAACATACACACACACATTCTATATGTATAGTCCAAATATAATCTTCTTTTTCTTTCTGTTATCCCTTCACAGCACAACAATCTTTGATTCCTCAGTCTGCCACCTACTAGCTATGAGACTAATGGTAAACTTCTCATTTAGTTTAATGGTAAACTTCGGAACCCCTCATGTATCTCACAGGGTCATCACCATGAAACCAGACTATATACATGAGCCCGCTCCACAGTACTGACTGCCACTGTTAATTCTCTCTCCCCACCCTGTCAGTGATACCAAAAGACTCCTTTAGTCATGATTTTGATGTTGAACGAGACTACATGGTTGTTTACTAGATGAATAAATAGATAGTGGACAACACTGGCTTATATAGTATGACAAAGAAATGCAAGCACTTAATCAAATGAAACTGGCTTGCATATAACTTTTAGACAGCTGAGTGCAGACTGTAAATTATTAATCATTAAATCATAATTCAGTAAAAGCATTTCTGTGGGGAATTTATGAAGTATGATCCAGGCACTGTGTTTTCTGGTGAGTGATCTTAATATAGTACAAATGCCTGAGAAATATAGAAAGATTAATAGTTAATCTGTCCATTAGACTGCTTTTCTAAAAAATTGAATTGCTAAAGTAAGATTTTGGCAAGAACCGTATCAAAGTCAACTCAAGTTTGGACTGTAACAAGTATAATTCAAATCATGTCACATTTATTACCTAATGATTTAAAGTGGCACAGCTAGAAATATTTCTACATATGAGGACAATAGAAATATTTCTACACGTGAGGACTGACTGAAAGGCAGCTATTAGGGCAGATCAAACATCTGATGAAAATAGCTACTGTATTCCCGTGTGTATATAAGATCTAGCTGCCAAAAACTGGTTCAGCCTTCACTCCATTTGCTGCATAACTAATTTATATTCTTGTATTTTTCCTGTGTTGGAATATCTTTACTCCAGTATAGCTAACATTTTCTTTAATCCAACTTTTTCTTGCCCCTGAGATTGTTTCACCCTTTCCTGACTTAAATGATTTGATTTTTGGCTCTTGTCTTTACACTCTCTACAGTTGTGTTCTGCCCAGAGTTTAGCCAATTTTCATGAATTCTCACTGTGTGTGCCAACCCCTTCACAGATCACTGCCTTGTCATGGTGAAGGGGCTTGCATAACTCAATGAAGCTATAAGCCATGCTGTGCCAGAGATCAGATCAGATTAGTCGCTCAGTCGTGTCCGACTCTTAGTGACCCCATGAATCGCAGCACGCCAGGCCGCCCTGTCCATCACCAACTCCCGGAGGTCACTCAGACTCACATCCATCGAGTCAGTGATGCCATCCAGCCATCTCATCCTCTGTCGTCCCCTTCTCCTCCTGCCCCCAATCCCTCCCAGCATCAGAGTCTTCTCCAATGAGTCAACTCTTCGCATGAGGTGGCCAAAATACTGGAGTTTCAGCTTCAGCATCATTCCTTCCAAAGAAATCACAGGGCTGATCTCCTTCAGAATGGACTGGTTGGATCTCCTTGCAGTCCAAGGGACTCTCAAGAGTCTTCTCCAACACCACAGTTCAAAAGCATCAGTTCTTTGGCGCTCAGCCTTCTTCACAGTCCAGCTCTCACACCCATACGTGACCACAGGAAAGACCATAGCCTTGACTAGGCGAACCTTTGTTGGCAAAGTAATGTCTCTGCTTTTGAATATGCTATCTAGGTTGGTCATAACTTTCCTTCCAAGGAATAAGTGTCTTTTAATTTCATGGCTGCAGTCACCATCTGCAGTGATTTTGGAGCCCCCAAAAATAAAGTCTGACACTGTTTCCACTGTTTCCCCATCTATTTCCCATGAAGTGATAGGACCAGGTGCCATGATCTTAGTTTTCTGAATGTTGAACTCTAAGCCAACCTTTTCACTCTCCACTTTCACTTTCATCAAGAGGCTTTTCAGTTCCTCTTCACTTTCTGCCATAAAGGTGGTGTCATCTGCATATCTGAGGTTATTGATATTTCTCCCAGCAATCTTGATTCCAGCTTGTGTTTCTTCCAGTCCAGCGTTTCTCATGATGTACTCTGCATATAAGTTAAATAAACAGGGTAGGGCCACCCAAAATGGACAGGTCATACAGAGAATTTTGACTAAATGTGATCCCCTGGAGGAGGGAATCGGAGAAGGCAATGGCACCCCACTCCAGTACTCTTGCCTGGAAAATCCCATGGTTGGAGGAGCCTGGTGGGGTGTAGTCTGCGGGGTCACTAAGAGTCGGACATGACTGAGCAACTTTACTTTCACTTTTCACTTTCATGCATTGGAGAAGACAATGGCAACCCACTCCAGTGTTCTTACCTGGAGAATCCCAGGGATGGGGGAGCCTGGTGGGCTGCCGTCTATGGGGTCACACAGAGTCAGACATGACTGAAGTAGCTTAGCAGCAGCAGCAGAGGAGGGAATGGTTAAATGAAGCAGCGCAAAGGCTAACTGAATTCTTCCAAGAGAATGCACTGGTCACAGCAAACACCCTTTTTCAACAACACAAGAGATGACTTTACACAGGGACATCAAAAAATGGTCAATACCAAAATCAAATTGATTACATTCTTTGTATAAAATATTGAGACTCTGTATACAGTCAGCAAAAACAAGAGTAGGAGCTGACTGTGGCTCAGATCATCAGCTTCTCATAGCAAAATTCAGGCTTAAGCTAAAGAAAACCAGGAAAACCACTAGGCCAGCCAGGTATGACTTAAATCAAATCCCCTATGAATATGCAGTGGAGGTAATGAATAGATCAAAAGGATTAGATCTAGTAAACAGTGTGCCTGAAGAACTATGGACTGAGGTCCATAATATTGCACAGGAGGCAGTGAAAAAAACTATCCCAAAGAAAAAGAAAAGCATGAAGACAAAGTGGTTGTTGGAGGAGGCTTTACAAATAGCTAGAAAAAAGAAGAGAAGTGAAAAGCAAGGGAGAAAGTGAAAGGTACATACAACTAAATGCAGAGTTCCAAAGACTAGAAAGGAGAGATAAGAAGGCCTTCTTCAATGAACAGTGCATAAAACAGAAGAAAAGAACAGAAGGGGAAAGACTAGACATCTCTTTGGGAAAATTAGAAGTATCAAGGGAACACTTTGCCCAAAGATGGGCACAATAAGGACAGAAACAGCAGAGACCTAGTACACACCGAAGAGATCAAGAACACATGGAAAGAATACATGTATTTCCTCTGTACAAAAAAGATTTTAGTGAACCAGATTACTAAGATGGTGTGGTCAGTCACCCAGAGCCAGACATTCTGGAGTGTGAAGTCAAGTGGGCCTTAGAAAGCACTGCTATTAATAAAGCTAGTGGATGTGATGGAATTTCAGGAGAGCTATTCAAAACCCTAAAGGATGATGTCATCAAAGTGTTGCATTCAGTATGCCAGGAAATCTGCAAGACCCACCAGTGGTCACAGGAGTGGAAAAGGTCAACTCTCATCCCAATTCCCAAGAAGAGTAGTATCAAAGAATGTGCTAATTATCCAACAACTGCACTCATCTCCCATGCTGGTAAGGTCATGCTTAAAATCTTTCATGCTAGGCTTTAGCATGTGCAAACAAAGAACTTCCAGATGTCCAAACTGGGTTAGAAAAGGCAGAGGAACCAGAGATCAAATTGCCAACATTCACTGGATCATAGAGAAAGCAAGGGAATTTCATAAAAACACCTGTCTCTGTTTCAATGACTACACTAAAGGCTGTGAATCATAAGAAACTGTGGAAAGCTCTTAAAGACTTGGGAATACCACACCATCTTACCTGTCTCCTGAGAAACCTGTATGCAGGTTACAAAGCAGCAGTTAGAATCCTGTATGGAAAAACTGATTGGTTCAGGATTGAGAAAGGAGTACGACAGGGCTGTCTGCTGTCATGCTGTTTATTTAACCTATGTGCTGAGCACATCATGAGAAGTGCTAGGCTGATGAGTTACAAGCTGGATTAATCCAGCTATCTTGATTAAGATAGGCGGGAGAAACCTCAACAGCCTCAGGTACGTGGATGTTACTACTCTAATGGCAGAAAGTAAAGGGGAACTAAAAGAGTCTCTTGATGAGGGTGAAGAAGGACAGTGAAAGAGCTGGCTTAAAACTAAATATTAAAAAAACTAAGATTATGGCCTCCAGCCCCATCACTTCATGCAAAGAGAAGGGGAAAAGGTGGAAATAGTGACAGATTTCCTATTCTTGGGCTCTAAAATCACTGTGGATGGTGACTGAAGCCGTGAAATCAGAAGACAACTGCTTCTTGGCAGGAATGCAATGGCAAACCCAGACAGTGTGTTGAAAGGCAGAGACATTACTCTGCCAACAACTGTCCATACAGTCAAGGTTACGGTTTTCCCAGTGGTCATGTATGCTTGTGAGAGCTGGACCATAAAGAAGGCAGAGTGCGAAAGAGTTGATGCCTTTGAACTGTAGTGTTGGAGAAGACTCCTGAAAGTCCCCTGGACAACAAAGAGATCAAACCGATCAAGCTCAAGGGAAATCAACCCTGAACACTTGTTGGAAAGACTGATGCTGAAGTTGAAGCTCTATTATTTTGGTCATCTGATGTGAACAGCTGATTCACTGGAAAAATCCCTGATGCTGGGAAAGATTGAGGGCAGAAGGAGAAGAGGGAATCAGAGGATGAGATGGCTGGATGGCATCACCGATGCAATGGACATGAACTTGGGCAAATTTTGGGGGATGGTGAGGGACAGGGAGGCCTGGTGTGCTGCAGTCTATGGTGTCACAAAGATTTGGACATGACTGGGAGACTGAACAACAAAAACATGTGTGCCTAACTTAGGCTTGAGCTACTCTAGGTCCCAGTTCTGGGTGTTTTGGTGGCTTCAGATTTCCTGATTGCTCAACTCTGTCCTCCCTTAGTTTCCTTGTGCTAACCCATCTCAGAACCCTTGTTAACACATTATTGGAATATGTTATCTTGCAGAAGACTTCCCTGGTGGCTCAGACGGTAAAGAATCTGCCTGCAGCGTGGGAGACCTGGGTTCGATCCCTGGGTTGGGAAGATATGGCAACCCACTCCAGTATTTTTGCCTGGACAATCTTCCTGGACAGAAGAGCCTGGCTACAGTCCATGTGGTTATAAAGAGTTGGACACGACTGAGTGACTAAGCACAGCACATGTTGCAGAAAGTGGTTGCAAGCACTCTCAAAAATATATCTCTCAAGTCTCTCACAATATATCTACAATCATATATGTTTATAATTCTATATTTTAGCTTTTTGGTTTCAGCTATGTTTATAAAAAGTGAGCTCTAATTTTCCTTTAAAGATTGCTATTGTAGTTTGACATGTCATATCAGTGTAGATGGTGATTGCAGCCATGAAATTAAAAGACGCTTACTCTTTGGAAGGAAAGTTATGACCAACCTAGATAGCATATTCAAAAGCAAAGACATTACTTTGCCAACAAAGGTTCCCCTAGTCAAGGCTATGGTCTTTCCTGTGGTCATGTATGGATGTGAAAGTTGGACTGTGAAGAAAGCTGAGCGCTGAAGAATTGATGCTTTTGAACTGTGGTGTTGGAGAAGACTCTTGAGAGTCCCTTGGACTGCAAGGAGATCCAACCAGTCCATTCTAAAGGAGATCAGTCCTGGGTGTTCTTTAGAAGGAATGATGCTAAAGCTGAAACTCCAATAGTTTGGCCACCTCATGCAAAGAGTTGACTCATTGGAAAAGACTCTGATGCTGGGAGGGATTGGGGGCAGGAGGAGAAGGGGATGACAGAGGATGAGATGGCTGGATGGCATCACTGACTTGATAGACATGAGTCTGAGTGAACCCCGGGAGTTGGTGATGGACAGGGAGGCCTGGCGTGCTGCAGTTCATGGGGTTGCAAAGTCGGACACAAGTCAGAGACTGAACTGAACTGATAGGGCAATAAGTTTAACCATGGTGTTTGCTTTTGACATTCATATATTTATCAGTCATTTGTGGAACATGTATTTATTAAGCACCAAGCACTGAGCTAGGTATCAGTGCTGTAAATATTAATAAGTTATAGTTACTGAATTTAAGGGCAGTGGGAGACAGACTTTTAAACAAATAAGAATCAAGTTATCTTGGTTACCTCTGAAAAATATTATTTCAAAGCAAAAGAGATGCAAATTAAAATCATCTCTAACACTAGTGGGTCTGGATTCTACAGAGAGTTCATCAAATTTTCCAAAAATGAGAATTAATATCTCTCTTCTTGAAGAAAGAAGCACAGTCAAGGACCTTAAGCTTCAGAATGACACAGTCAATACACACAATAGGAAATCACACCCAGTGTCAGTTAACAGTCTATCTGCATCTGATTGCAAATTGTCTAAGAACAATGAATAGGAAGCTTAGTGGCAGCTGAAATACCAAGAAGGGATCCAGATTACTGGGTATAGGATCCCAATGAGGGTCTCCAGGCTCAACAAAAAATACTATTCTGACAGTGATAAAGGCAACGGAAAGCCCAACTGCCAGGAACATAAAAGGTTAAGCTAATTCTACCCTAAATAGTCTTACTTGAATCTTCTAAGAAAACAACTGCTTTGGTTCCCTACCAGTGAGTCTAGGAAAGTGGTCTAACTCAATATTCTAAAGCACTCAATGTTCCCAATTTTTCTAGGTTTTCTCAAAATTTCCACTGCTTTGTGAAACTGGCCTCTGGGATTTCTGAATTACCCCTTGTTACACTGAAAAAATGAGCACATTGTAATGGAACTGGAATCTTCCTAGAATTGTACTTCTCATGAACCCAAAGATCTATTAGATCATTAACCAAAAATTCCTGGCCAGTAGCCATATTAGGGGTTAACAATACAAAATAAAAAATAGTACTCTGCCATTTCCCAAAGGAATTCAAAGGGGTCCTGTTATGCAACTAGATTCTATAAGTTGCCTTCAGTCCTAATGTCCTTGATGCAACTTGTTCCCCTGAGGTATAAAATATGATCTCAATACTGGAACTATATCTTGGCACTCTTGGGACCATTCACAACCAGTTGACCTCCTTAAGCATCCTCTCAATCTGAAGTGAAACTGTGGTTTTTTTTTTTGGCCCTTCATTTATGCTCAGCTTCTGACCAGTGGAACTAAGCTCATAGATCCACAAATGGTGCCCTAAATCTGCAAATCAGATGGAAGAGCTCTGGACCAGTTGTCATCTAAGGCCAACCACAAACCTCCAGCACCTACTCTGGCTCTAGGTTAGCTTGAGATGGACACAAAACCTTCAGCAATGTGGTCCTGGGTGGTTGACTAGATATGAGAATGTCAAACCTGCAGTTTATGAATCCTGAGGCCTCTGATACGATGGAGAAGGGGAGAGGATGGAGGCCTTGGATCAACATCCCGGTACTGAGTTGTAGGGAAAGAATACCTTCTCATTGCACCTGATTTGAATTATATCAGCTCTTGACTGGATATTAGTGCTAATATTGAAAATGTAGGAGTCAGAGCCCAACCCAGACAGACAATTTCAGAGTATCTTGGGCTAGGGCCCCTTGGGATGAACTTGATGCAGCCTGCTAGAGAGAAAGGTTCCTTGGCTGATAGCCATGCTTCATCCAACCACCCTCATAAAGCAAGCAGAGACATCATTACATGTTGTTTTATGTTCTCTGATATCCCAAGTATGAGAGACAGACAGGCTTATACCAGAATTTCTGAGGCAAATATTTGCTTTAGAATATCACTTCTCCAAAGGATCACATGCTTTTCACCTCTCTGGACCCCTTATCTCCCTCCGCTCTAGAATTTTCCTGATTCTGTGGGTGCCTTGACCTTACCAGATGTTGCCATTCTACTACATATGACCTGGTGCAAAAAATATGCAACTGGAACATCCACCTTATCCTGTTGCTCCCAGTTCCCCTCAAGATAATAAATTTAACTTTTCCCTTCCACCCTTTCCTTTTGTTTCTGACCCTCTCAGTTTCATAGTTCAGTAGCATGACCAGGAATCACAGGGTTCTAGGGACAATTTGAGTGTATTTTTGTTGCTGAGAACTAATTATTTATGTCATTCACTGTCCTTTTCAAAGGAAAGCATCTGAGTTAGATGATGAATGACACAGTCACTCAACCAGTCGTATCATGCTCGGCCCTTCTGCAGCTTATTTCCCAGGGAGGAGGCTGTGTGGATAAGCAGCATTCTCAATCAGCAACTGCAGCTGCATCGTCTTAGAGATCATGAAGGCCAGGGAAGAAAGGGGCTACCAGAAGTCAGTGTTTTCTTCTCTCCCTTCATATCCTATTACTCATTGCTTCCCTGTCCCTCAATTCGATTCCCAGAGCACAGCCTACCAGTAATGCAGTCAAGCTCGGAAGACAGATATTGCACATGTAGGAGGTGACTGTCCAGAGCACTCACAGCCTCTTCACTTCCATTTTTCCCACCTGAGGGAATTAAAACTACTGCATCTAAGTAATCAACCCATATGCTTTCTGGGAAGATAGACTTGATCCTAGTTATGAGAAACAGATGCTAGAGTAGCTTTGCCAAAGAGAATTATGAAATGTTTTACTCTGTAAGGGATAATATATATATATATATATAAATTCTCTTAATACATTTACCAAAAGATTTAGCATAACCTACAAAGGTGTAAACCTGTACAGCAAGATAATGCAAACTAAAAAAAAAAAAAAAAAAAAAGAAGCAAAATTAGCACCATAGATCCATAGAGAAGTGACAACAGCAAATGTCAATTTCACTCTGACAGGAAATAGGAAATAAAGGGTAAAAAGACTTCTCACATGTTTTCCAAGCTATTTTGAGACAATTATGCTATTAGACTTGCACCAATTACATTCAGATAATTGCAAAAAAATGTAATGATAGTAGTAACAAGGCTGTAAACATTTGGAGACTAGAATGCACTGCATGCATAAGTGAGGGAGACAGAGTTAATGTAACGATTAACTGGAATCTCTGTATTGTTGAGAATATAGGAACCACACCTGCTTTAGTGAAGTGAAGAATTTAGATCATATTTCTATTCACTGGAGCCTTTTGATTGTACTTCATAGATGTATTATGGCTTATATTTCATCTTTCCCAGTTTCTGTAATGACTCACAGCTAAATTCTCTGATGCAAAGCCCTTTCAACAAGAGTTCTCAATTGGTTTTTCTTCCCCAGGGTTTAGAACTCAAATGATATTAGATGCATTGGTTTTTTCTCATGAAGGATACAAAAATATTTTAATTGTCTTTTAGGAAGCATCAGGAAAGATGAGTCATGGTATTTTGAAAGATATTGTAAGATTAAAACAATCAATAATTTTAGCAGTAAAACTCTAGAGACATACTTGAGATTCTTCCCAATGGATGCCATCTTTGGCAGGCTAGGATACAGAAGTAATGTGCCCTCTCATGGTTCAGTTGAGAGTGTAAACAAGTGCATTTTTTTCTGAAAGACTGCTTGACAACACTCCCTAAAATAATGCTGAATGAACTCTTTAACCCAGCAGTTAAACTGCCCTATGAATATGTTGCTGAAGTTTAAGTTCATATGGAAAGATTCACCAAGTAAATTATTTAGAGAAAAACACAGTGTTGAGAACAGCTTGCATTGCATTCAAAGAACATCTTTGAATAAAATGTTTTATGAGGATTAGATACACAGTGGCATATATGCTTGCACATGAATGATGCTTTCCCTCTAAGAGGAAGAAACCGCTATGTCTATGGAGAGGGACTGAAAAGGTGTCACAGAGCTCTGTTGCTTTCTTGTTAGTGTTTCTATACTCATGTGTGCTTGCTCAGTCACTCAGTCATGTCTGACTCTTTGTGACCCCACGGATTGTAACACACCAGGCTCTCCTCTGTCCATGGGATTCTCCACGCAAGAATACTGGAGTGGGTTGCCAATTCCTACTCCAGGGGATCTTCCTGACCCAGGGATTGAACCCGTGTCTCTTGTGTCTCCTGCATCAGCAGGCAGATTCTTTACCACTGTGCCACCTGAAAAGTACTACTTGACCATAATTTGCCATGAACATGCATTATTAAAATCCAGAAATGTAAAGTTTACACACTGAAGGCTTAGGAATAAATGAGATTGATAAAAATAATGCCAATACACAAAAATAAACTCAAAATGGATTAAAGAGCTAAATGTAAGACCAGAAACCATAAAACTCCTAGAGGAAAACATAGGCAAAACACTCTCTGACTTACATCACAGCAGGATCCTCCATGACCCACCTCCCAGAATATTGGAAATAAAATCAAAAATGAACAAATGGGACCTAATCAAACTTAAAAGCTTCTGCACAACAAAGGAAACTATAAGCAAGGTGAAAAGACAGCCTTCAGAATGGGAGAAAATAATAGCAAATGAAGCAACTAACAAACAACTAATCTCAAAAATATACAAGCAACTTCTACAGCTCAATTCCAGAAAAATAAATGACCCAATCAAAAAATGGGCCAAAGAACTAAATAGACATTTCTCCAAAGAAGACATACAGATGGCTAACAAACACATGAAAAGATGCTCAACATCACTCATCATCCGAGAAATGCAAATCAAAACCACTATGAGATACCATTTCACGCCAATCAGAATGGCTGCTATCCAAAAGTCCACAAGCAATAAATGCTGGAGAGGGTGCAGAGAGAAGGGAACCCTCTTGCACTGTTGGTGGGAATGCAAACTGGTACAGCCACTATGGAGAACAGTCTGGAGATTCCTCAAAAAACTGGGAATAGAACTGCCTTATGATCCAGCAATCCCACTGCTGGGCATATACACTGAGAAAACCAGAATTGAAAGAGACACGTGTACCCCAATGTTCATAGTAGCACTGTTTGCAATAGCCAGAACGTGGAAGCAACCTAGATGTCCATCCACAGATGAATGGATAAGCAAGCTGTGGTACATATACACAATGGAGTATTACTCAGCCATTAAAAAGAATACATTTGAATCAGTTCTAAGGAGGTGGATGGAACTGGAGCCTATTATACAGAGTGAAGTAAGCCAGAAACAAAAACACAAATACAGTATACTAACGCATATATATGGAATTTAGAAAGATGGTAAAAATAACCCTATTTACGAGACAGCAAAAGAGACACTGATGTATAGACCAGACTTTTGGACTCTGGGACCGGGAGAGGGTGGGATGATTGGGGAGAATAACATTGAAATATGTATTATATTATATCTGAAATGTATTAATTGTTCAAACTAAATACTGTCATGTTACAATTTGTTCATATTAGATGTTTGTAATGTTTCTGATAATCAATAAAAGAGATTCTTGATAAAAAAAAAAAATAATGCCAATCCACTTGGAATTTTATAGCTGTCTGTTCCCCGTGACTTAAGCCTATTTCTTTTTCTGCTTTGGGATCATATTTTTCACTTCAGTTGCTTACTTCCTGTTTAGCTTTGATTATGACTCCTACACTTGAACCTAGATTCTGCCTGCAGCTGTGGTCATCCTGATTTGGCTTCAATACATACACTTAATTCTGGACTCAACTCCCTCACTGTGAAAATTTCAGCCAACACATTCCTAGAATATGTTATTCTGCAGAAGAAAGTAGTAAATAAGTAATTTTCTCAAAAATATAAGTATGCATTGCCATTTTGCTTTGATTTTATTTCTTAAGAATTTTTCATTCTGGGTACTTTTCTGAATTTAAAACTCAGGAAAGAAGTATTGGAAATAAATAAGTACCAGCAAAAATCCAAAGAAATATATTCCATCTTTTCCCCAAATTAAAAGTTCTTCTTTGAGAACTGAAGTGAAAGGTGAAAGGGTTAGTTGCTCAGTCGTGTCCAACTCTTTGCAACCCCATGGGCTTTAGCCCACCTGGCAAGAATACTGGAGTGGAGTCATTCCCTTCTGCAAGGGAATACTGGAGAGGTGTCTTTGCCTTCTCCAGGAGAATCTACCCAACCTAGAGAAGGCGATGGCACCCCACTCTAGTACTCTTGCCTGGAAAATCCCACGGACGCAGGAGCCTGGTAGGCTGAAGTCCATGGGGTCGCGAAGAGTCAGACACAACTGAGCGACTTCACTTTCACTTTTCACTTTAATGCATTGGAGAAGGAAATGGCAACCCACTCCAGTGTTCTTGCCTGGAGAATCCCAGGGGCAGGGGAGCCTGGTGGGCTGCCGTCTATGGGGTCACAGAATCAGACATACTGAAGCAACTTAGCAGCAGCAGCAGCAGCAGCAGCAGCAGGGATCAAACTCAGGTCTCCTGCATTGCAGGTGGATTCTTTACTGTCTGAGCCACCTGAACTCTCCTCAAATCTAATAGACTCGAATTCTAGTGATGGTTCACTAATATAACCAGGAGATCAGGTCTTTGGAAAAGTCATCTTTCCAGAGAAAAGCAGTTCAGGAATTCAGATTCCACACATTCACAGTGTTACGATTTATACTGAGGAGAAGAAATCCAGACAAGAGTGTCTTGTGAGAGAGTCTTAGCACCCAGTCTCTTTTCACATCCACTTAAAAGAACAAGCCTAAGGAAAGGTCAATGGCAAGGTCACTGCATGCTTTGATAGGATGCAGGACAGTAAGTGTCTATGGGAGATGAACTCTCACCAGGGTTAAGAGTTAGAACTGGCAGTGGAGGCAGAGAAGAGTTCCAGGAACATGAAGGAAAGTCGCCTGGGTTTTAAGTTGGCCCACTCGAGCTTCTCTATGGCAACCTCATGGTTCACTAGCAGGATCCCTTGTTTCCTTGTTTCTATGGATATGATAATAATTTATAGCTGTGCCTGTCCAGGCCACCAAAACAAGCACGCTAGGGAAAAGCCAGAATCTTTCTGGAACTAGCTATTCTTGTGACCCTAGTCAATCAGACCCTTGATCAGAAGAAATGGCCAGAGGCCACCTAAGAGCTAAGAGCTCAAGAGGCAGGAAAGTATTCTTGCTCCTGTGAGAATAATACAAAGGAGAGCTTGCTATGTATGTAACTTCTAGACTCACTAGCAATCCTGAGACCCTCTGGCCTATGGTTTCAGGCTTCACTGAATCTGTGGAACACAAATTTTAAAAACATTCCAGAACTCGCATAGTCACTGGAACCCTAGAGGTCTCTTAGAATTGGCTCTTTACCTCTGCTCCTGGTCACTCGAAACCATCGGTCTGCTTTTACGGGATCTACTTATACCACCCTGAAACTACTCTAGCTTTTCAAATGTAGAACCAAATACACAGATACCAACTCCTTCTCAAATTGGAAAGCAACTAGAGAGGAGCCATAAAACAAATTAGGGTGAGACCAGATATGGACCAGAGCCAAAGCTTTATCAGGTGCTTAGACCATGCAGTCTCTGCCAAAATCCAAAGAATGAGAGGTTGGTGGGTGGGGAGCCTCACTGTGTCATTTACAGAATGAGAGAAGGAATATTCCACTCAGCACCAGCACCATATACTCAACCAGGGACAACCCCCCCACCCCACTCAGCCAGTTAGCATCCTCTTATGTCCTAGTTTAAAACCAAGTGCCCTGGATGGAGTAATCTTTTATCTTTAAAATCAGAAATTTCCCTGAAGGGGGCTTCAGCATTTTCATTAAGCTTCTGTTTGATGCTGATACAGTCTAGCACCTGGCTGTCACCACAATCAAAACTGTCCACAGAGCTGGCTGTCCTCAGTCAGCAACACACTGAGTCAATCCAATCAGAAACGCTGTATACACAATAGAGATACATTATCTAGACAAATGAGATTTCCCCGTATCAGCATGGAGTACAACCTCGAAAATTGTCTCTTCAACATTAAAGGTTCCCTTTTTCAGTGTACTTTTTTCAGAGGTAAGACCTAGTTTGCATGGCCTTGGTTAGCCCATATTAGTAGAAGAAAAGGGGACCAACTCAGGGGAAAATGAGGTTTGTCCATACAAGTTAGGGTCATATGATGGTGGGTGACAGCACATGGCTGATTGCTTGTCGGGGGAAAGAGTTTGTAGATGTCCTGTCACAGTGGACCAATTGTGATAGGAGTGAGCCGAAATCATGGAACCAGACTCCCAGGAATCAAAGAAAGTCTCTTTCAGGCTTATGTCTCCACCGTAAGTTTTTAAGAGAAAGTCATGGTGGTAGGTTGAGGGTTGACTATCTCAGTGGTGTTACAGATCCTGTCATAATGAGATCTAGGACTAGCGCATATTAGGATACTTCTTTCCTAAATGCGACATTGAGTAAAATATGGTTGCTCCCATTTCCAGTGTGCTTTAGGCCTGTATTCATCCTACCTGCACAAAGTTAGTGGGAATGTGTCAACTATCCTCCCAGAGCCTCTCCCATAGGAAACAGAGGACCCAATTTCTAGGTGCTTAGCTCCAGGGCTCCCTCTCCAGTGGTAACTGACATGGCAACACTGTATCCTGTCCTCTGAAATCTGTTGGTTCCTTTTCCTGAGTCTGTGTCCTATTTCAGGTTTTTCTCCTATTGTTTTGAATATACTGGTGGTAAAAAGGAGCTCACAGTACCTCTCCCCTCAGTACAGAATTTTAATAAATCCTAGCAGTCAGGAATAGTGTATTTATGCCTAAACTTTGACTTCCCCTGTGTTAATTAGTGGACCAAAAAAATTCAGCAATATCCAAATATTTGATGGTTTCATTCCAAGAAAGTAAGAACATATACCTCAAACAAAATTTAAAACTAAAAAGAGAAAGATAATAAAGCATATTTTGAGAATATTCAAAAGTGTTTAAATATGAATTGTTATCCAAGGCACACAATTTTGTAAGGATGGAGGCTCACAGGTTGAATGTACTTTGAATTGTACTGGTGGCAATAGTTCATGACTTGAATTTGAATTTTGCTTCCTCTAGTGCATTCTAGTGAGGCCTGTCAAAACTTATATTGAACTGGACTTCAATTGAGAGTCAGAGAGTGAAGTGGATGAAAATGAGGAACAATTCCTTACATAAGCAGTAGTTACACATGGTACTACCTTTACATAACCCTTCATGTAATCTCTGTCATTTGGTCTTTATCAGGATCTGTAAGTTTTTTTTTATGTTATCTACAAATAAGAAACATAAAGCTTAATCAAAAGTTAGATAACATCTATTTTACAGAAACAAAAATAAAGTTTTGCCACATTAAATTCAAAGTTATTTGTCATATTAAATTCAAAGTTTTCTTCAATGATTAGCTCATTGGTGATTAACCCAAGTAAGCTCATCAAATTATTACTCCTGGGTCTTGTCTTCTCTACTTGTAAAACTAGAGGTTGGGTTATAGAAACTTGAATTAGGGCTGGTCATAGCAGGACCCAGCTTCCTTATATTTGCTATAGACTACATGATAGCTAGGAAGAAAAATATTCACAAAAAGCACCACCCAAACTCCTTCCCATTTCAAGAGATTTTTCTGGCCAATATCCAAACTCGACTCTATGATGTCCATCAATGAAAGGAACCCATTATTGTGTTATTTTGTATGAATTCATCATTTGTCCTTCTTAGACTGATATCCTAAGTATTAGAAGCAACATATAACCAGAGTTGCCATGAACACATCATCATCACTTTCAAAAGAAAACCTTCAGAAGGTATGCATATTACAGAGCCAAACAATGGAAAAATGGAAACAAAAACCTGTTGATCCAAACAGTACCGAAATGCCCAGCCATGAAAACTGGGCATGCCATTTCCTATCACATTTTTGCTGCTAATTTTATACTATTGATTCTTACACGAAAAGCACCAACTTTGAAATCACTAAGTTACTTGGAGTAAGAGGTAAGGTTTGTTAGAAGTATACTTTATCCGGCATAAGCCTTTATTCCTTCTGTTCTATTATTGTACTGTGTAACCAAAAAGTCATTGCCATATAAGGTGTTTAGAAATTTTACACTACCAGAGCATCTTGCTTTTTCAGAAGCTTACCTGGTGAGATGAGAAAACTGACCACACATAACATACAGTGCAGGGAAAACATTCACAGCCCGTGGCTGCTGTTGAAGCTGTTCTCTTAATCTGAGCCCAGAATTTCCTACTGGGGACCCTAAGGGTGTGTATGGGGTGGGGCAGGCAGGGTGGGTCGGAAAGGCTGGCAGCAGAGGACAGCTATCACCAACCTGGGACTGGGCAATCAGCAAGAAAAAGGTACTTACTTGCTGCCATGTGACAGGTTTCCACCAGCACCTAAGAGAACCCTCAGCAGCTGGGCTCCCTGGACCCCCTTTCTCCTCCTGGGTTCTCTTTCCTCCGGGATCTCTGGTTTCCTGAGTTCTGGTTGCTCAGAAGGTGGCGTCTGCCCTCACCAGCTGATGCCACCCAGGCCACGACAGCTCAGCAGTCAACGGGGACCCCACAGAATGGCCGGCTAGAAAGTGTCTCTGGGGCGTCAGTCACCCAAAGACCTCTGCAGCCCAGAGGCGCCGTGGAGTCCTGCCCGCCGCCGGGGAAGCTGCTTTTGAGTCCTCCTCACTCCTCCCGCCCCTCTCCCGGCCACGCCACGCTCGCCGACTCCCTCATCCCCAGGCCAGTGAGCGACCTCAGCCTCAGCACCGGGCGTGGGCGGGGTGATGATGACCCGGACCGTCCGCGCGGCGGCTGCTGCTGCGGCCGGAACAGCAGCAGCTGTGGCGTCTCTTCTACCCGCCGCTCGGGAAGGGAGGGGGCGAGAGGAGCAGGTGGGGTGAGGAGGGGCAGCGGGGAGAGGACTGAATGGAGAATAGAGGAAGAGCAGGGATGTGGTGGGTGGGCCAAGAGACGCGCATAGGAGGGACAGGAGCAGGAGAGGGAGGAAAAGGCAGCAAACTCAGGTCTTTACCTCTAGTTGCTTGCTCTCCTTGCCTAGCTGTCCCCATAGAGCCTGCCAGGGGCAGTTGTCAGCTTGCAGCATTCAAATCTGGACGTGGCTGTAGAGGTGTGCTCGCGCTCCTGTGTGGGTGGAGGGACGGGAAAAGGTGTGTGGATGTTTAGTAGAGAATGGGTTGGAGTCCCTACAGCCTTCTCCCTGGAGATGAGAGTTCGTTCCCATTCTGGTGACTTGGAACACAAGGACAGAGGAACAGTTATCCACATCTTGAAAAACTAGCACGCAATAGCGTACTTCAGGGTTGCGAAAGAAGTTGGACCCGCTTTCCCAGAGGGAGTTTGGAAAATTTTGTTGCATCACAGAACATTCATTTTATAACCTAATCTTGTTCAATAGTGAAGTTTCCTTAACAACAACAAAAAGTCCTACAACATAGATAATAAAAATAAGGAAAAGGTAAAAGAAATTATGTGTATTTATAAGAGGCTCAAATTTTATGTTCCAAGGCATCAGACAGAAAAATAAAGCTAAGGTAAGTTCTGTCCAAGCCATGTCAGAAACAGCATGCTTCATTCGTGATTCATAGAAAAGGTCTTATTACTTATATTTTGTTTGGTTGTTAAATTATACATTTGCTATGGAAAGTTTCCAAATATACAAAAATAGAAAGCATAATAAACTCCTGTGTACTCAGCCTCAACTATTGTCAATATGAAGTCAATTTTAGTTTATCTATACCTACATTTTTACCTTGGATTAACTTAAAAGTAGTACAGTTATTTCAATACTTTGGCCACCTGATGTGAACCTGATGTGAAGATCTGACTCATTGGAAAAGACCCTGATGCTGGGAAAGATTGAGGGCAGGAGGAGAAGGGGATGACAAAGGATGAGATGGTTGGATGGCATCACGGACTCAATGGACATGGGTTTGGGTGGACTCTGGGAGGTGGTGATGGACAGGGAGGCCTGGTGTGCTGCGGTTCATGGGGTTGCAGAGTCAGACACGACTGAGCTACTAAACTGAACTGACAGTTATTTCATTTTATCCAAAAAAATCAGCACGTCTCTGAATGATAAGGGCTTCTAGAGAATGCTGCTGCTAAGTCGTTTTAGTCGTGTCCGACTCTGTGCAACCCCATAGACGGCAACCCACCAGGCTCCCCCATCCCTGGGATTCTCCAGGCAAGAACACTGGAATGGGTTGCCATTTCCTTCTCCAATGCATGAAAGTGAAAAGTGAAAGTGAAGTTGTTCAGTCATGTCTCACCCTTAGCAACCCCATGGACTGCAGCCCACCAGGCTCCTCCATCCATAAACCCCCTCAAAAAACCAATACAATTATCATACCAAAAACTAATAATCATTATTTTGGACTCAAACATCCACTTGATTTATTTTTAATAGACAACATGTGAATTACCAGCCTCTCTTCCTCACACTTTGTGGTTACATTCCAAGTAGATTTTCTAATTCACTGAACTTTTCTTGAAGCAATTCAACTTACACATCCTCCTCACCCAGTAAAATTCTATGCATCTTTCTGTACATTGAATCATAGTACAAATGACAAAAATTTGATAAAATGTAATATAAATAAATAATAAAAACATGATAAAAATTTAACCAATATAAAATATCAAATACTTTAAAGTTTAAATAAGATGTCTGACATAAAATAAAGAGAAATACTGCTTTGTATAATGTGCAACTAAAATAAGCAACTAATCCCAAGAGGTTGTGCAAACCAGTAATAGAAACCAGAGGCAAACAGAAAGGAAACCGATGATACTAGATTTACCTTCTGAGTTGAGCAACCAATTTTTGTTGTTATTCTGGAGCAAATCTTTTCTTTCTACTATAGATAATATTGCTATGCTAATCTGACAAATTTTTAGCAATTATTATGCTTCTAATAATAATAATTATAGCTGATAATCACATTTTGGGTTGCTGTCCTGGGGCAAATGTTTGGTGGGAGGGGTTATTTGCAGTTTGTTTTCCAGGCTTCTGCCTTACGAATCTTATATATTCCAACCTGTGCTTCCAGAGTATGTACTCAGAAGGTAGAATCTCTAGACCCACTTGCCCTTACTGCTCATCAGGAGAAACCCCTTTTCTATCACACTACACTTGAACCAGATAAGTCCCTGGGGGAATTATTTCCCTCGAAGCCTGCTTCAGTGGAGGCTATTTATTCTAACCTCAAAGATGTTAGTGTCAGGAGTATGAATGGGCCTGATGTTTTGATTCTCACTCCACATCACCACATCTAGAGTTGGTAAAACCTTAAACAATTATCCTAAAATACAAACAAATCAAAACATATCTTCCTTTGAAAGTATGTCTTTTAGTTGTATCATCCTTTTCTTCTTCTGGTCAAGCATTCATCTTTGGCTTCCCTTGTGGCCAGCTGGTAAAGAATCTGCCCGTAATGCGGAAGACCTGGGTTCGATCCCTGGGTTGGGAAGATCCCCTGGATAGGAAAATGTTACCCACTACAGTAATCTGGCCTGGAGAATTCCATGGACTATAGCCCATGGAATCACAAAGAGTTGGACACAACTGAGCAACTTTTACTTTTATGACTTTATAATATTTTTATTAATTAAAGATTTATTTTCTGGTTGGCAGTTTCCCGTGCTGTCTGGACTCTTAACAAATTTCTCATCCATTTGGATGCTGATAACCATTTTAATAGCCTAGTTTCGAATTTCCTTCCCAATAGGTGATTTTTCTCTAGTCTGTTTTGGCTATTAAATCCCACACTCACACTTTGAATCTTGTCATAGCTAGCAACTACTTGTTTTTCTCTGTAACATTTATCTGACATGCTAAATATCAGTTCCTGATATCTTTTTTCTGTTTTTTTTTTTTTTTTTTTTCCCCACCAGAATCCATGCTGCATGACAAAGGGGAATTGTTTACTCCCTGTTGTAAGATGCTTAGAACAGAGGGTATAATACAGTAGGAACTTGGTAAATCTGCTAAAAGAATGAACCCCAAGCATACTCTGAGTTAACTGAGTGCTTCTTGGAAAAATGTGGTGATTCACCACAGTGATAAGTCATAGGCCACATGTAATATGAAGAATGTGAAAATTGTTTGTTGATCTGCTTTCATTCTGTTGAATTTATGATACTTATGTACTTTAATGCTTCTGTGATACTCAAGTGTGAATATTTCCCCTGGCTGCAGAATCTTGATGCAAAGTACAGAACTGTCTAAAGAGAAGTGATAGAAATAAGAAAGTCCAATTTTGTCTGTGGGGAATGCCAAGACACTCAGAGACATAAAGCACTCAGCATCAAAGGAGAAGGCAATGGCACCCCACTCAGTACCGCCTGGAAAATCCATGGATGGAGGAATCGCTAGAGTCGGACAAGACTGAGTGGTCACTTTACTTTCCGGAGAACCCAGGGACGGCAGAGTGGAGTAGAAGCATCAAAGTGAAGTGAAGGTGAAGACACTCAGTCATGTCCAACTCTTTGCGACCCCATGGACTGTAGCCTACTGATGGGATTTTCCAGGCAATAGTACTGGTGTGGATTGCCATTTCCTTCTCCAAAACAAAACCCTTATTCTAACCTACTAAGGAATAGACATTGGTTTGGGATTGTTGTCAAAATCCAGGCCTAGATATTTTTAAGAATGAATATAAAATAAACCATATTGTAGAAACATGTCTTTGAATAACTCAAATTTTATGATTGTTAAGAGTTCATGTTTTCTTTTGCAAATACTAGTTAATTTCCCATGTCATGTGTAATATCACAAGCAAATGCCTATGATCCTTTTTGTCTTAGTTAGAGCTGATATAAAATATATCACAAACTTGGTGGTTTATAAATAACAAAAAATCATTGCTCACAATTTTGGAGGCTGGAAAGTGCCTGTGGAGTGAGGTTCTGTGTCGCAGACTGCAGGTTTGTCATTGTATCCTCCCATGATGTACTGAGAGAGGACAAAAGCTCTCTCATGATTCTTACAAAGGGATTAAATCCACTCGCAAGGGCTCAACCTCTATGACTCCATCTAATCCTAATCACTTCTCAAGGACCCTGTCTCCTAATGCTGTCACATTGGGGAGTAGGGTTTCAACATGTGAATTTTTTTGGAGGAGTACACAAAGATACTATCTATAATAACCTTCCTTTCAGTTTTTATCATCCTAACCTACATACATCATCAGTGCTGCAAACCCAAAATCTGTTCCTTATGATTATTTTTCTTTGTATATTCTACTTATGATTCTGACTATATTTGAACTCCTTAGAACTGTCCCAAGAAAACCTTGCCATAGTTTTCAATTTTGTCCCAAGTTCCAGAACTATAAGAATTTGGAAAGTGAACATAACTGTAAAAAGTTGCTTAAACAGTTACAGAGAAACAAAATAAATGTTTTGATTCTTAAGGACTCTCAAAATTGAAAGAGCAGACTGTAGATGGTAAGAGTCAACTGGAGTCCCCGTACAAAAAATGTGGGCAAAAATCCTTTTAGAGCTGTAATTATCAGTTGATAAATTACTAAACTGGTTCTAGTTTCTCAGATTCTCTGTAATATATAGTAGATGTATATGTAAACAATGTCCCATTTTTGATTCTTCCCCAAAATGTTCCAAATAGTCAACAGAGACTATCAGTGAAAAGCCAAATTAAATATTGGAAATCAGCAGGGAAAAATACATCAAATATTTCATTTGGAAAACACATTCATATAGTATAAGGTGGACCATTCTGTGCCTGTATTCATCTCACAGGTTTCTGTGCCAAGAATCAGATTGGACAAATCAGAGACACACCTGGAGTCTGTGTTCAAAATATTCCTGATCACTGTGAGCGTTGATGTTTCAGTGGTATAATCCTTATCTGCCAAAGGTTATTGATCACAGTGCATTCCATCATGTAATTTTGCATCTAAGATTCATCTATTAAGTAATTTCTAACCATTCTTGGCTGCTGCTGCTGCTGCTGCGTCGCTTCAGTCGTGTTCAACTCTGTGCGGCCCCATAGACAGCAGCCCACCAGGCTCCGCCGTCCCTGGGATTCTCCAGGCAAGAACACTGGAGTGGGTTGCCATTTCCTTCTCCAGTGCATGAAAGTGAAAAGTGAAAGGGAAGTTGCTCAGTCATGTCCAACCCTTAGCGACCCCATGGACTGCAGCCTACCAGGCTCCTCCATCCATGGGACTTTCCAGGCAAGAGTACTGGAGTGGGGTGCCATTGCCTTCTCTGAACCAGTCTTGGCAGAAACTCAAAATACTTTCTAGTTAAATAATAAAATACAAAACAAAGATAATTACAAAATCACAATTTGTCAGTATCTGAATGTTCTATTATAATTTTTGTGTCCAAATGTGAAATAGTTGAATATATGCATGTAATATATAAAAGTAGTATTTGACTACAGTAACAAAAACCTAAAAAACTGTGGCTTAAATATGGTATAAATTTATTTCTCTCAAACTTAAGAGGTGAGTTGAGGACTATAAAATATCACCGAATCAGGCTCTTTCAATTTTGTTGATCTGCCACCTCTACTATATTATGCAATTATTTGAAGGAGTCAGGATTGTTCATCAGCACATTTGTATTACAGTAGGAAAAGGGAGTAAAGAAAATGTAATTCACATCCCATTTCATGAAAGATAGCACTCCAAAAGTTTTATTTTACACATTCTTGAGCTCATATCATGTTGGCCAGAATTTAAACCCATAGATACAACCTAGGGAATGTCATGTGTATTCTGATGTCTATTTGGTGAGCCAAAAGTTGAGGCTTCTACTAATGTAGACAAAGGTAAAAATAAATATTGGGGATGACCAGTAACTTCTGTCATGCCATGTCTGCATCTGCAATTAGCATTCCGATTGGATTGAATGGCCTCATCACACAGCAAATTAGGGGGAAAATGTGGACTCCTAAAGATTTAAGAACTTATCAAAGCATAACTAAATTTACCAATAAACATTTCTTCCACCTAAATTAGAATTATCAGGAAAGAAATTCAGATTGAAAAACAATCATTTGAACAGTTACAATATTGGATGCTAGTTTGTTTCCTCAAATGCATTAGGTTTCTTACCTATCAAGAGTGATACTGCTGGGGTTCTCTGGTGGCTCAGCAGTGAAGAATCCACCTGCTAGCTCAGAAGACATGGGTTCGATCCCTGATATGGGAAGATCCCACATGCTGCAAAGCAAATAAGCCCCTGCACCACAGCTATTGAGCCTCTGCTTGGAAGTCCAGGAGCTGCAACTTCTTAAGCCTGTGTACCCTAGCACCTGTGCTCTACAAGAGAAGTCACTGCGGTGAGAAGCCCGCATACCACAACTACAGAGTAACCCCTGCTTTCCACAAGTAGAGAAAAGCCCATGCAGCAACCAAGACTCAGCACAGTCATAAATAAATAAATAATAAATAATAAAAAACACTAATACTGTGAAAGCCCAGATAATAATCTCTGCAGACAGCTAGAAAATCTCAGGAATTAGGGAGACCGGGGCAACTTGCACCTGGGCTAAGTTGGGTGCTGAAAATAGGGAGTTGTTTGAAAAACTGTAGGCCATCAGAGGTCCAACTCTAGCCTATCCCAATAGCTGCTCTCTTTCTCAACTCAAGGTAGGAAGTATATTCTGTAGAAAATTTGGATTATAAAGACCTGAAATCTCAAATATTAAACAGAGAGAAGAAGAGAGAGAGGTGCTGGACTGAAAGGAAGAACACTAATAAAAATTTTTATTCTAGCAACTTAGATACCCATCAACAGGTGAATGGATAAAGAACTTGTAGGACGTATATACAATGGAATATTACTTAGGCATAAAAAGTAATGAATTTGAGCTAGTTGCAGTGATATGGATGTAACTAGAGCCTGTTATATAGAGTGAAGTAAGCCAGAAAGAGAAAAACAAATATAGTTATATTAACACATACATATGGAATCTAGAAAAATGGTACTGATGAATCTATTTGCAGGGCAGGAACAGAGATGCAGATGTAGAGAAGGGACTTGTGGTCACAGTAGGGGGAGGAGAGGGTGGGACAAATCGAAAGAGTAGCATTGACAGACATACACTATTGTGTGTAAAATAGATAAGCTAGTGGGAAGCTCGGAGAAGGCGATGGCACCCCACTCCAGTACTCTTGCCTGGAAAATCCCATGGACGGGGAAGCCTGGTAGGCTGCAGTCCATGGGGTCACGAAGAGTCGGGCACGACTGAGCGACTTCACTTTTACTTTTCACTTGCATGCATTGGAGAAGGAAATGGCAACCCACTCCAGTGTTCTTGCCTGGAGAATCCCAGGGACGGGGAGCCTGGTGGGCTGCCATCTATGGGGTCGCACAGAGTTGGACACGACTGAAGCGACTTAGCAGCAGCAGTAGCAGTGGGAAGCTGCTGTGCAGCACAGGGAGCTGGGCTTGGTGCTCTGTGAGGACCTGGAGGGGTGGGATGTGGGGCTGGGAGGGAGGCTCAAAAGGGAGGGCATATATGTACATTATAGCTAACTCATACTGTTGTACAGCAAAACCCAACACAACATTGTAAAGCAATTATCCTCTAATTTTTTTTTTTTAATTTGTATTCTAGATGATGAGACTCTACGCTGTGCTCCAGGTAATTTCCCTTAATTAGAACCAGTATTCTGGTAATCACATTTTATATTTCAGAAAGAAGATTCTAAGATCTCCTCCTGCAAAATTTGGCATATCCCACAGGATAGACTCATTGCTACTGGTACATTCATACCTTCAGCAACAATTAACTGATTACTGGATCATCCTAGAATAAAGTCTTCTAGTCCACAAGATTTACTTCATCAGTCCTTAAACCCATGCATAAATATACAGTGCATCTGATTAGTTACTTAGTGATCACTAAACAAGAATCACTTGACATTTGAGGAATGACTTAATCATGGCAGAGAAGAACTCAATCAAATCTATTGAACAAAATAACTTTTTGAAGGTAAAGACAGAGTAAGGCACAGAAGAAAATTCAAAGAAAATATAACTAACATGAGAAATGAGTTATATGTCCATGGAACAAAGATAGGATGTGAAGTATCTCTTGAAATCTTAATCTGTGATTGATGGTGATGATGCTGATAATGATGGAAGAGTTTGATAATAATATTGTGGAAATGATCAAGTATGTACAAATAAAGAGACTGCAGCTGCTGCTGCTGCTGCTAAGTCGCTTCAGTCATGTCCAACTCTGTGCGACCCCATAGACAGCAGCCCACTAGGCACCCCCGTCCCTGGGATTCTCCAGGCAAGAATACTGGAGTGGGTTGCCATTTCCTTCTCCACTGCATGAAGTGGAAAGTGAAAAGTGAAAGTGAAGAGACAACAGTATATTAAAGATAAAATAAGAGACAAAATTCCAAAGGTTCAATCTTCAGCTTCCGGAAGGAAAATATGGTGAATAAGTGAGAATAAATCATAAAATAAATTTCTCAGAATTGAAGGACCCAAGTCTCCCAACTGAATGGGCCCAGAGATAGCCAATCCATTTAAGTGGAAATAATTTCTCAACAGGGAAAATAACCATGAAATACTAGAATTTTTAGATAAAGTTATTAAAGCCCCCAGACAGAAAAAGCTGGATTAAAACTCAACATTCAAAAAACAAAGGTCAAGGCATCCAGTTCCATCACTTAAGCAAATAGATGGGGAAACAGTAGAAACACTGACAGATTTTATTTTGTTGGGCTCCAAAATCACTGCAGATTGTGACTGCAGACATGAAATTAAAAGATGCTTGCTCTTTGGAAGAAAAGCTATGACAAACCTAGACAGCATATTAAAAGGTAGAGACAATCAGTTTGCTGACAAAGGTCCTTATGGTCGAAGCTATGGTTGTGAGAGTTGGACCATAGCTGAGCACTGAAGAACTGACGCTTTTGAGCTGTGGTATTGGAGAAGACTCTAGAGAGTCCCTTGAACTGCAAGGAGATCAAACCAGTCAATCATAAAGGAAATCAACACTGAATATTCACTGGAAGGACTAATGCTGAAGCTGAAGCTCCAATACTTTGGCCACCTGATGTGAGAGTCAACTCATTACAAAAGACTCTGCTGCTGGGAAAGATTGAAGGCAGGAGGAGAAGGGGATGACAGAGGACAAGATGGTTGGATGGAATCACTGATTCAATGGACATGAGTTTGAGCAAGCTCCAGAGTTGGTGAAGGACAGGGAAGCCTGGCGTGCTGCAGTTCATGGGGTCCCAAAGAGTTGGACATGACTGAGTGCCTGAACAACAATAACAGACAGAAAAATAAATGAGTTACATACCTTTCTCCCAAATCTCGAGTGTAATATCATTCTCCAACAAAAGCAAGCAGATTCCTTTGAGAGAGGGTTGATTGTAGGACTGGGACATGTAATATATAAGATGAGTCTGGAGCACCTTGCTTTTCCAGAAAATAAAAGCTCAAAAAAATCTTCACAGTAAATAGGGCACATCAAAATAAAGAGGCATGAGAGCCAACTGAAAGCTACTAAGACCAAAGCTAGAACAAATTGAGCAATGAAATAAGTAAAGTAGTGTTGGATTATAACCCAAAGTATAAAATATCCATGAGTTCATGCTGATATAAATAAATGATTGAATACAATAATAAATGTGGGAGAAGAGACAAATCTTCCATGCAGAGGAATTCTAAATAATTTATATAGATTCTCCACACTGAAGGAGAGGGAGCATAACTCCTTACCCCTTAAGTCTGGGTTTCACATAGATAGTTCTGTCCAAAGTGTACAGTATTGAAATGGGGGAAAAGAGTAACCTTAAAGTGCAGAAACCTGACAATCCTACCTCAGCCAGTGATCAACGTCAACATCAACAGTCATAAACCCTGTTGATAGTATGCAGTCTTACGAAATGACTTGATGGAAATAGCACTTTACCTCTGTGATCTTCTTCCTAAAACTTGTATCTGCAGACAAAAAAAAAAACATCAGACAAATCCCAATAGAGGAACAACTTCCAACTTACTCTGACTGGTACTCTTCAAAACTGTTGAGGACATTAAACCAAGGAAAAGTCTCAGAAACTGTCATATCCAAAAGAAGCCTAAGGATACAACTGAATATAAAGATGATAAGCTGGATGGGATCCTGGAACAGCAAAAAGGACATGAGGTTAAAAACTATGGATTCCAGTTAATGATTTTATCAACATTGGTTCATTAATTGTGACAAATGTACCATACTACTAAAAAATGTAAATAGTAAGGGAAACTCTGTGTGTGTGTGTGTGTGTGTGTGTGTGTGTGTGTGTGTGTTGGGAGGGGTGGGGAGAAGGTATATAGAACTCTTTGTATTATGTTTTCAAAAATTTTTTAATAAATCTAAAACTACTGTATAAGAAATGCAGTATTATTAGGACAAAATAAAAGAGAAACAGATATTTCCATATTCTCAAAGAATCTAGTCACAAAATAGACATTGATTACAAAGGAAAACATAGCAACTTTAGAGTGGTGTATCCTGACAGAGGCCAACATAAAGAAATAATCAAAATGAGGCAGCCTGTATGGGAGGGGAGTTTGGGGGGAGAATGGATATATGTATATGTATGGCTGAGTCCCTGTGGTATTCACCTGAAACTATCACAATATTGTTTGATAATTGGTTATACCCCAAGACAAAACGTTGAAAAAATTAACATCACCAGTAATAAGACATGTAATATTTTGTCAGAATTTTCACAAATTCAATTTAATCAGGAGAGCACACAAAGCAAACTCAAATGGAGAGATAAACTAAAAAATAACTGGTCCAAATACATCAAAAGTGTCCAAGACACTAAAGGAAAAGAAAGACCAAGAGGCCATGATAGATTGTAGAGACCAAGGAGGCTTGACAAGTACAGATAATGTGGAATTCTAGATTGTATCCTGAGTCATTAATACAACATTGGTGGAAAAACTAGTGAAATTCTAGCAAAATCTGTAGATTAAAACCACAACACAAAGAATTGTGCTATAGGAATCCAGAAGGCAATGGGGTGCTAAGTTCAAATATCTAGAGAAAAATGAACTCCAATCTAGTATTTTAGACACAGGTAAACCATCAGTTTAGCTTATTGCCAAATTCAGACTTAAATTGAAGAAAGTAGGGAAAACCACTAGACTATTCAGGTGTGACCTAAATCAAATCCCTTATGACTATCCAGTGGAAGTGACAAATAGATTCAAGGAATTAGATCTGATAGACAGAGTGCCCGATGAACTATGGATGGAGGTTCCTGACATTGTACAGGAGGCAGTGATCAAAACCACCCCCAAGAAAAAGAAATGCAAAAAGGAAAAATGATTGTCTGAGGAGGCCTATGAAAAAATAGCTATGAAAAGAAGAGATGTGAAAGGCAAAGGAGAAAAGGAAAGATATACCCATTTGAATGCAGAGCTCCAAATAATAGCAAGGAGAGATAAGAAAGCCTTCCTCAGTGATCAATGCAAAGAAATAGAGGAAAATAATACAATGGAAAAGACTAGAGATTTCTTCAAGAAAATTAGAGATACCAAGGGAACGTTTCATGCAAAGATGGGCTTGATAAAGGACAGAAATGGTATGGACAGAAGCAGAAGATATTAAGAAGAGGTGGCAAGAATACACAAAACTATACAAAAAAGATCTTCATGACCCAGATAATCAAAATGGTGTGATCACTCACCTAGAGCCAGACATCCTGGAAGGCGAAATCAAGTGGGCCTTAGGAAGCATCACTATGCACAAAGCTAGTGGAGGTGACAGAATTCCAGTTGAGCTATTTCAAATCCTAAAAGATGATGCTGTGAAAATGCTGCATTCAATATGTCAGCAAATTTGGAAAACTCAGCAGTGGCCACAGGACTTCTGGAAAAGGTCAGCTTTCATTTTAATCCCAAAGAAAGGCAATACCAAAGAATGCTCAAACTACAGCACAATTCCAGTCATCTCACATGCTAGGAAAGTAATTCTCAAAATTCTCCAAGCCAGGCTTCAACAGTACATGAACCATGAACTTCCAGATGTTCAAGCTGGATTTAGAAAAGGCAGAGGAAACAGAGATCAAATTGCCAAAATCCCTTGGATCACCAAAAAAGCAAGAGAGTTCCAGAAAAACATATTCTTCTTTATTGAATATGCCAAAGCCTTTGACTGTGTGTATGACAACAAACTGGAAAATTCTTCAAGAGATGGGAATTCCAGGCCACCTTACCTGCTTCCTGAGAAATCTGTATGCAGGTCAAGAAGCAACAGTTAAAACTGGACATGGAACAACAGACTGGTTCCAAATAGGAAAAAGAGTATGTCAAGACTGTATATCGTCTTCCTGCTTATTTAACTTCAATACAGAGTACATCATGAGAAACGCTGGGCTGGAAGAAGCATAAGCTGGAATCAAGATTGTGGGGAGAAATAACAATAACCTCAGATATGCAGCTAATACCACCCTTATGGCAGAAAGTGAAGAAGAACTAAAGAAACTCTTGATGAAAGTGAAAGAGGAGAGTGAAAAAGTTGGCTTGAAACTCAACATTCAGAAAAATAAGATCATGGCATCTGGTCCCATCACTTCATGGCAAGTAGATGGAGAAACAGTGGAAACCATGGCTGAGTTTATTTTTTGGGCTCCAAAATCACTGCAGATGGTGACTGCAGCCATGAAATTAAAAGATGCTTGCTCCTTGGAAGAAAAGCTATGACCAACCTAGACAGCTTATTAAAAAGCAGAGACATTACTTTGCCAACAAAGGCCTGTCTAGTCAAAGCTATGGTTTTTCCAGTAGCCATGTACGGATGTGAGAGTTGGACTGTGAAGAAAGCTGAGCGCCGAAGAATTGATGCTTTTGAACTGTGCTGTTGAAGAAGACTCTTGAGAGTCCCTTGGACTGCAAGGAGATCCAACCAGTCCATTCTAAAGGAGATCAGTTCTGAATATTCATTGGAAGGATTGATGTTGAAGCTGAATATCCAATACTTTGGCCACCTGACACTAAGACCTGACTTATTTGAAAAGACCCTGATGCTCAGAAAGATTGAAGGTGGGAGGAGAAGGGGATGACAGAGGATGAGATGGCTGGATGACATCACTGAGTCAATGGACATGAGTTTGGGTGAATTCCGGGAGTTGGTGATGGACAGGGAGGCCTGGCATACTGCAGTCCATGGTGTCACAGAGAGTCGGACATGACTGAGTGACTGAACTGAACTGAACTGAAACCATCATTAACATAAGAGAACGATATAAATAATTTTCAGACTTGAGAATTCTCAAAACTTTATTTTCCAGGTTTTTATGAAATTATTAAAAAATGTGATTTATCCAGAGAGAATAATACAAACATATTCCTGGGATCTGATAAACAGGGTTTCAAAACAGAACAAATGTGCCAGAATGAGAGATACACTGCAGATTCCAAGAGATCCAGTTCAGACTGGATGTAGAAGTAAATGAGGTATTTTACAGAAATTTTGAAGAGTGTGAGAATATTTGGTGGATTCATATTGATATATGGCAAAACCAATACAATATTGTAAAGTTAAAAAATATATAAAAATAAAAGAGGTAAAACCTGGAAAAAAAAAAACAATTAAAAAAATCAGGAAATTTAAAAGTGATTTGAGTATTAACCCTAGCAAACCAAAATCTCTCTCTCTCACACACACACACACACACACACACACACACACAGGGAAATATGTTTACGGCACTCTCCTTGACTTAGCAGAATCTTATTATCCAAGCAACCGATGTGGATTTAATTTGTGTCATATAGCAACGTGGTCAGGATGTTTGCATGGGCAAGGGGTGAAAGAGGGGGAAACACGAATTTTCCATAGTAGAAATCTGATAAGTAATACTTTAAATTGATGAGTCAAAAAACAACATTGTCCACATACTATTTGTAAATTTGGAAGATTACAGATGAAAGCTAAAATAATTTAAAGAGTTGCCTGCCTAAAGTCAAGAAAATGAATTTTTATACATGTCTTTGAGGACTATTTAACATTTTAATCAATGTTTATGTTTTACTTTAGTAAAACAGAAAATTAATTGAAAATAATGTTGATATATAATTTCCCATAAAGTTACAATATCAACATCAGGATATAAATATTGTTCCACCTCTCCTCTTGACTGATGCTTTAACTCTTTATCCCATCTGAAGAAAAGACAAACTTGAGTGAGAGATTTCACAAAAGAAGTATTCAAGAGATGATTCTCTGAAGAGATGCTGGCATCCCCAATTTGTCACATCATCAGAAATGAAATTAATTTCCAGAGTCACCCAATATTCAATTGGCTCTTCTCTTGTTAAGTGAATATTGCACTGATAGCCGTAGCCTGAGAAATTTACCTACACATTCTTCCAGACTCCACTCTCACATTCGAGAAAGCCTACTTGTAAGTGCCATCTTGTAACTCCCTGCAAACAAAGAAAAACAAGGTGTGTTGTTCATAATCAGGTTCTACAAGGATATGTTGTTAGATACAGCAAGTCTCTGACCAACAGCCCCCAGAGGAATTCAGGATGAAAAATAGCATGGGGCACCCTGTGCTTTAGGTCAACAGGTTCCATAGATGGATGTGTATATCTCAGGAAGAATTTATTTTAGTGGACCCAGATTCTCACATCTTCCCATGTAATCAAAAAAGCAGTAAAATCATTAACCTGAGATATCTGTTATTTGTGACTAGCAGAAGCCTTTTACCAAGAGGTATGCCTGACCGCATACATAGCCAAAAATCATATATAAACTGGCTTTTCCTCTACTTCTTGGGAGCAACTTCCTCAGAGCTACTGAGCAGTTGTCTTCTGGCTATCGTCTTCTCTAAGGTCCCTGAATAAAACTTAAACTCACAGCTCTTAAGTGTGTGTTTTTCTTTAAGTCAACATTCCCACTGGAAACTCTGTTCCAGAAGCAACTACATCCCTTCTGGAAACAAAAAGCAACTGCCTTTCAGGACCCCTACCTCCCCATGCCCCAGTATTCCAGCTGATGGAGGGAGCAAATCTTTTTTTTTTTTTTTTTAATTGGAGGCTAATTACTTTACAACATTGTAGTGGTTTTTGCCATACATTGACATGAATCAGCCATGGGTGTACATGCATTCCCCATCCTGAACCTCACCTCCCATCTCCCTCCCCATCCCATCGCTCTGGGTCATCCCATTGCACCAGCCCTGAGCACCCTGTCTCATGCATTGAACCTGGACTGGTGATCTGTTTCACATATGATAATATACATTTCAATGCTATGCTCTCAAATTATCCCACCCTCACCTTCTCCCATGGAGTCCAACAGTCTGTGTCTCTTTTGCTGTCTCATATATAAGGTTACCGTTATTATCTTTCTAAATTCCATATATATGCGTTAGTATACTGTATTGGTGTTTTTCTTTCTGGCTTACTTCACTCTGTATAATAGGCTGCAGTTTCATTCACCTCATTAGAACTGATTCAAATGTATTCTTTTTAATGGCTGAGTAATACTCCATTGTGTATATGTACAGCTTTCTTATCCATTCGTCTGCCGATGGACATCTACGTTGCTTCCATGTCCTGGCTATTATAAACAGTGCTGCGATGAACATTGGGGTACACGTGTGTCTTTCAATTCTGGTTTCCTCATAGTGAGCAAATCTTGAAAGAAACAGTAGTCCAGCAGGGTTCATATCTTGCCAACACCATCTTTTCTGATGTACAACAGACATCAGCTAATGTGAACAGATAATCATCTAAATCCAGAATTCTGAAATTTTATGAAGGGAAATAAGTCAGGTTTTTTTCCCTTCACCATGTTATAAAAAATAAAAAGAATTATTGTTTCATTCTTCTTTCTGGATCTGCTTCTTTTACATTTGTCAAGCCATTTTGCTTCTTGCTTTATCTTCCCTTCAATAGTTTATCCTTCATTTTAAAAATCCTTTTTGCTGTCTCCTACCAGACCAGGTTAATTATCCCAGCTATGGGCTTTCACATTACTTATTGTAATTTGGTTATTCATTGTGCCACTCTCTGTTTGATTTTTATCTTCTTCTCAGAATGAAACAGCCAAGGGGTCAGTGACTGTGTTGGTCTTACCACTGTGTCTCAGTACGAGCTCTGCAGATTCAAGAATTGTTGTATATTTTATTTGTAAAACAAAATAATAATGTACTAGTGTCTAAAGTCATTGGGATGGTTAAATAATGAAATGTATATAAGGCTCATTAACTTATAGTAATTACTTAATAAATGTTATATTTTATTGTAATTGAACTTTTTATTACAGATTATTAAGGAACAATCACAACAATAACAGAACAACAATGCAATTTCTAAACACCTACTTTAGAATAGACTAGAAGGGTTAAAGGAAATAGTATCACATTGTAATTAGACAAGCTTCCTAAGAACTGTGGCTACATAATATAAAGTATAATGAGGATTTTGGACACACTAGAGAAGGCAGAAAATAAATTATGCATGATGAATAGGAAAGAAAAGTAAGATTCCCAAGTGTACTAAACATATAAAATTATTAAAGTCATATTGGACAAGGCTTTTCTTTGCACAGTTCTGGCCTTAGTACTAGGAAACATATGTAAGAATATTAAAATATAGTACCAAGTGTAATCAGCTTATATTAAGTGCTTAATTAGTACTTATTGATAGAATAGTTTATAATTAGTGGTTTTACACATTTCCCACAAAATGTAACATATTGTTTAACAGAAACATTTCTCTTCTTAGAAGAGGTCTAGTGAAACCAAGAAGAGATTTCAAGCTCTGTAAACAGTTTTGCAGGACTTCTCATTACGATTATTCAAGACTGCCTCCACATAAACAGCCTTTCTTCCCTAAGATGACCGAAACTGAGGCTTTTTCACTCTTCCCTAAGATTTGCATTTCCCCTCTTCCTGATTCCCGCCCCCACCTTTTTTTTCTTTCTTCCTTTGGGACCTTGCTCAATTTTCTGCTTTTTCTTTATCTTCAAATTTTCCCATTAAGCTATAGACGGTAGATGCACTACATACTCCATCCACAGAAAAAGACACATGGACACAAGCCTAGAACGTTTTGCACTTAGTTTCATAAGATTCACGAGCCAGTCTGAGAGTCATTTATGAATCTTAAAGTAAAAAGTGTTTCTGCAGTGCATCGCTCTTTTTCCTTTCTCTGTCATTGTAAAGGAACAGCTTGTACTTGATATTTTGCTTCCTTCCCATTCATTCCTTCACTCAATTCTGGAATTTGGCTTAGCTTCTTCCTGTTGAAATGCTCTTGCCAATCACTACAGTATCTTATATAAATAAAATCCCATGCAATGGACATGGTGTCTTCATAAGCGCTATACTGATTCACTCTTCTATCAGTTTATATTTTCACAAACTTTTTGCAAAGTTTACACTACAAAAATTACAATTGTACATGTTTCAATGTTGATTAACTGAAATTGTGTAGTACCATATGCTATAATTCAGTAATCTCATTTTGTTACAATGTTTTCCCTCTCTGGGAAATCATATTATGTTAGGATTCTGGGAAGTGAGCAGGCACTGTATTAAAGCTGTAAAAAATGATTTGCTATATGTCAGAATCAACAGACACTTTTCAGTTTCCATCTGCCTAACACCTCTGTTGCATCATTATTTCCTTCTTGAAGCTATATTTTTCTTTGTATTTGCTGATCCTACACTTTTCTAATCCAATTTCTCTGGCCCATTATCTCAAGAGACTTGGTTTTATTCCAGTTCTTTCTCTAGTCCAGGGCTTTCCAAAATAATTCTCTTTGCAATGATGGAAATGTTCCATAGCTGCCTAATACAATAGTCATTTGCCCTATGGAGCTATTGAGCACTTGAAATATAGCTACTAAAATTGAGGAACTGCACTATAAATTTTTATTCTCTTGAAACTGATTTAAATTCAAATAATGACGTGTGGCCAGCTGCTACCTCATTAGGCAGTATAGCACTAGAAAGTAGTGTGATTTTGGAGAAGATATATATTTTTTTCTCAGTTGCTTTAGTTGTAAAAAAGGGGAGGGGCATCAGAACAGCTGGCTGGAAAGATTTTTTCTACATCCAGGTTTACATTCTGAAAATAAAATAACATGTCATGAAGAATGACATAAAAATATGTCATTTTTAACATAAAAATGTCATGATTTCCTGAAAACGTAAACCCCAAAGATTTTTTCCCTTCTATGATATGAAACAGTTCAAATACTAGAAAAGACAATTACTACTCAGTTAGTTATTGGAATTTATTCAGAGCATTTGCACAGAGGATGTAGGATGCCACTCAAGAAATTATAGTTTGCTAAGAGAGTAGGTCTTGAAGGTTCTCAAAAAGGGAAAAAAAAATGCAACTGTTTGTGATAATGGATGTTAACTAGTTTTTTGTGGTGACTATTTCATGATATATACATATATTGAATCATTGCTATACACTGAAATCAATATAATGCTAAATGTCAGTGACAAAAATGAAATTATAGCTTGCTATTACAAGAAGCATATATATTGGCTACTTATATCTTAACTGAATTAGAAAGCATTGGCTTAAGTTAGATAACATAGAACTGATTTTGTATTTAATAATTATTCCATTTTAAATGCTTATGAACTGTGTACATTATTTAAGGAATTTTCTTACATATTTTTTCAAGTGTTTGCACATAGTGGGCATTGAGTAAATGTGACTTATTGAAGAAATACTTTTCTGCATCTGTGCATTATTTTATTTGGGGCTTCCAAGGTGGTCAGTGGTAAAGAATCCACTTGTAAATGTAAAAGAGACACAGGTTCAGTCCCTGGGTTGGGAAGATCCCTGGAAAAGGAAGTTGCAACCCACTCCAGCATTCTTGCCTGGATAATTCCATGGACAGACGAGCCTGCTGGGCTACAGCCTATGAGGTCACAAAGAAGAGGACACGAATGAAGGACTGAGCATGCACACATGCACTTTTTAATTTATTTTTATTGGAGTATAGTTGCTTTACAATACTGTACACTTGTGTTGTTGCTGTTGTTTAGTCACTAAGTGGTGTCTGATTCTTTTGCAACCCCATAGACTGTTGCAATGGCAACCCACTCCAGTATTCTTGCCTGGAGAATCCCATGGACAGAAGAGCCTGGGGAGCTGTAGTCCATGGGGTCACAAAGAGTCAGATACGACTAAAGCAACTTAGCATGCAGACTGTAACCTGCCAGGCTCCTCTGTCCATGGGATTTCCCAGGCAAGAATACTGGAACGCGATGCCATTTCCATCTTTGGGGGAATCATCCCAATTCAGAGATGAAACCTAGGTTGCTTACTTGGCAGGAAGATTCTTTACCACTGAGCCACATGGGGAGTCCATATGTGGACTTTTATCCCCTCTTTTTGTATTTCCTTCCCATTTAGGTCATCACAGAGCATTGAGTAGATTTCCTTATGCCATACGGTAGGTACCCCACCCCAGTGCTTTTGCCTGGAGAGTCCCATGGACGGAGGAGCCTGGTAGGCTCCAGTCCATGGGGTCGCTAAGAGTCTGACACGACTGAGTGACTTCACTTTCACTTTTCACTTTCATGCATTGGAGAAGGAAATGGCAACCCACTCCAGTATTCTTGCCTGGAGAATCCCAGGGACGGGGGAGCCTGGTGAGCTTCCATCTACGGGGTCGCACAGAGTCGGACACCACTGAAGCGACTTAGCATAGCATAGCATAGCATATGTCAACCCCAATCTCCCAATTCATTCTACCTCTGCTTTCCTCCTTGATATCCATACATTCGTTTTCTGCATCTGTGTCTCCATTTTGAAGAACAATTTTAAATTAAGTTTTTTCTTTATATACATCACATTTTAAATAAGAAAATACCCTATTGCCCCCTGGTGGTCAAATTAAGTCTTATATTCTGCGCAGTTTACCTCCTGCCCTACATTCCCATTGTTTCATTCAAGCTTTTTCTTATCAAAGGCAGAGTTTTGGTGCAGATTTATTTTCATTTCAGCTGTGACTTTGGATAATTAATAATTATATCTTAAATATCTGAGCTGATTCAACTGCTGTATCTAACATCATTCCTGCCTCAAATCTACATTTCTCAGTCTCTCTTTCCCTCCCTTGCTCCCTTTCTCCTCCCTTCCTCTCATGATAACATATTCATGCGCATTTGGAAGGATGCACATTAATTTAGCTTCCCTTCTGCACTTCCTGTTCAAATTAACTTGGAAGGATAGCAAAATGATATTATTAGATAGCCAAAGCTGGCAATGATCTCTAGTTCAAATCTTTCATGGAAGAAGCTAAGATGTATTTCACAAGGGGCATTTAAGATAACAGTGTCAATAATAAGATGTTAGATATCCTGCCCACCACTCAGGCCTTTCCCTTTTGTAATCCTTCTTAGTTTCCTTCTTAATTTCCTGCTCAATTGCCTTAAAGTCAGGGATTTTTCATTGTTAATTTTATACACAAATATTCTTATATTTTGTGCCAGATATAGTTAGGTACAAGGCAGACAATTTTTCCCTTATAAAAATTATTAGCCTAATAGAGGATACGGATAAACAGGATTTACAGTATGATGTCATAGTGCATTAAAAGGACAAATACAAGTTACTCTGGAGAATCAAGACAAAATTGTTCTGAATCAAGATGCCAAGGATCAAACAAATACATTTCTCATCAGAAGCAGTGGCTAAGTTTTGGCTAATGTTGCAATTCCAATAACCCCATAGTAGTCAATTTGGTGGTAATGATAAGAAATTTGTCCATGTGGTATAAAAGCAAAGCAACTTATCTTTCTACAGGCTAAGTTTGTTTAGTAATAGGGATTGATTTTAAAGAGAAAATAAAAACAAACTCAGAACTCAGTCTGTTCCAGATTAAATACCTGAGCATCCCCTAACCCAGGCATAGAGAAATGTGAGGAAAGAAGAGAGAGGAACAAGTAAGCTGGCAGGAAGGTCATTAGATTTTACAATCAATTGAGTAAAAAATAACACTAATGTGCCTCAGAAAAAAACCACTTATGAAATTCTAGGCAGATAGTAGAGAGTTGATATAAAATAAGTGCTCAGACTTTATTTCAATAAGATAATTGTTTTAAGAACTCAGAATGTATGGAAATTTTTGCTACATTTTGAGGGAGGGTAGTTGTAAAAAGTGACCATTTACATTGGAATTTAAGAAAAAGAACAATATTTTGAGAGTCAGAATTAGTTACAAGTTCCAGATTTTGTTTTAGAAAAGAAAATTGTTTTAGGAAATTGTATTTTATATTTTAATGATAATGGAGAATTTGTCTTTTGAGACATTTACAATTAAGGATTTTAAAGTTTACACAAATACCATAATTGTGACTAAAAGGACTTTTTGTGTGGAATGTATTGCAATTGCTTTTTGGCTTCCACTCTTGTAGTCATTAAGAATAAATGTCAGTATTTGTAAAGGCACAAAACTTTGTCTTACTGCAATGGTAATGATTTTCAATAGTCCAAGAACAGGGAAGGAAAACAAAATGCATTTAGAGAGTGAAGATAATTTAAGAAATATATTACTGCTCAGGAAATTCTTAGAGTCTTGAGGACCTTGAGACTAAGAATACTATGATTGAGAACTGACATTTGTATCTGAAACACAATGGTTTTATTTTATTTTAAATCAGCTGGCATTATTTAGAGTTAAAAATTTTATCGAGGACATTATATACAATACATTCTTCAGCTCAAACTGAAACTTATGGTAGGTATTCATTTTATGGAGGATTAATTATTTATTGAAGTCAGAGACATAATGGAGTATGTGAATAATGCAGTGTATTGTATTCTCCAATAATTCTTTTGCTTGAAAATAGCCCAGATTCTCTTTTCAGTAGGACTCCTCACTCTTCACTCAGTTTCCTTCCGTCTAAGCTATTCTACACTTGTTTTGAAACTCCAGAGAATTCTGAATTGCTTATTGGGTCCCAATTATTTCAGTTATTTGGGGATAACTCAGTCTACTATCCTCTGACATTTAATTGAGGTGAGCAATGATGCTTCTACCTTACATAATTCTAAGCTTCCCCATGTGTAGAGAAGTAACAAGACCATGGTAAATAGGCCCTTGACTCCAGAAAAATGCAGAACACCATTTTTTTAAGTTAAAACCTCCTCAATTGAAATACAACTAAAATGATCATTCAGGGTGTTATTAAAGGGGAAATGAGCTTATTAAAAGGCAGCACACAAAGAGCAAAGGCAGTGACAGTATGGAACTATGCTTTGACAACTGTCATTAGAGCCGACATCGTCCTGCACATATTATATGTGGAGTTAAAGGCTCATAAAGAAAGATTATCGTCTCAACACACTTAATGAATGCAGGTAGAGCTAATTCAGGGTTCACATTCTTAACCCCTAGTGGATAATCAGTTCAGTTCAGTCGCTCAGTCGTGTCCGACTCTTTGTGACCCCATGAACTGCAGTATGCCAGGCCTCCCTGTCCATCACCAACTCCCGGAGTTCACCCAGACTCACGTCCATCGAGTGAGTGATGCCATCCAGCCATCTCATCCTCTGTCGTCCACTTCTCCTCCTGCCCGCAATCCCTCCCAGCATCAGAGTCTTCTCCAATGAGTCAACTCTTCCCATGAGGTGGCCAAAATACTGGAGTTTCAGCTTCAGCATCATTCCTTCCTAAGAAATTCCAGGGCTGATCTCCTTCAGAATGGACTGGTTGGATCTTCTTGCAGTCCAAGGGACTCTCAAGAGTCTTCTCCAACACCACAGTTCAAAAGCATCAATTCTTCGGTGCTCAGCCTTCTTCACAGTCCAGCTCTCACATCCATACATGACCACAGGAAAGACCATAGCCTTGACTAGGTGAACCTTTGTTGGCAAAGTAATGTCTCTGCTTTTGAATATGCTATCTAGGTTGGTCATAACTTTCCTTCCAAGGAGTAAGTGTCTTTTAATTTCACGGCTGCAGTCACCATCTGCAGTGATTTTGGAGCCCAGAAAAATAAAGTATGACACTGTTTCTACTGTTTCCCCATCTATTTCCCATGAAGTAATGGGACCAGATGCCATGATCTTCATTTTCTGAATGTTGAGCTTTAAGCCAACTTTTTCACTCTCCACTTTCACTTTCATCAAGAGGCTTTTTAGTTCCTCTTCACTTTCTGCCATAAGGGTGGTATCATCTGCATATCTGAGGTTATTGATATTTCTCCCAGCAATCTTGATTCCAACTTGTGTTTCTTCCAGTCCAGCATTTCTCATGATGTACTCTGCATAGAAGTTAAATAAGCAGGGTGACAATATACAGCTGTGACGTATTCCTTTTCCTATTTGGAACCAGTCTGTTGTTCCATGTCCAGTTCTAACTGTTGCTTTCCGACCTGCATACAAATTTCTCAAGAGGCAGGTCAGATGGTTTGGTATTCCCATCTCTTTCAGAATTTTCCACAGTTTATTGTGATCTACACAGTCAAAGGCTTTGGCATAGTCAATAAAGCAGAAATAGATGTTTTTCTGGAACTCTCTTGCTTTATCCATGATCCAGTGGATGTTGGCAATTTGATCTCTGGTTCCTCTGTCTTTTCTAAAACCAGCTTGAACATCAGGAAGTTCACAGTTCGCGTATTGCTGAAGCCTGGCTTGGAGAATTTTGAGCATTACTTTACTAGCATGTGAGATAAGTGCAATTGTGCGGTAGTTTGAGCACCCTTTGGCATTGCCTTTCTTTGGGATTGGAATGAAAACTGACCTTTTCCAGTCCTGTGGCCACTGTTGAGTTTTCCAAATTTGCTGGCATATTGAGTGCAGCACTTTCACAGCATCATCTTTCAGGATTTGGAATAGCTCCACTGGAATTCCATCACCTCCACTAGCTTTGTTCATAGTGATGCTTTCTAAGGCCCACTTGACTTCACATTCCAGGATGTCTGGCTCTAGGTCAGTGATCACAGTTTCATGATTATCTAGGTCAGGAAGATCTTTTTTGTACAGTCTTCTGTGTATTATTGCCACCTCTTCTTAATATCTCCTGCTTCTGTTAGGTCCATACCATTTCTGTCCTTTATCAAGCCCATCTTTGCATGAAATGTTCCTTTGGTATCTCTGATTTTCTTGAAGAGATCTCTAGTCTTTCCCATTCTGTTGTTTTCCTCTATTTCTTTGCACTGATCACTGAGGAAGCCTTTCTTATCTCTTCTTGCTATTCTTTGGAACTCTGCATTCAGATGCTTATATCTTTCCTTTTCTCCTTTGCTTTTCGCTTCTCTTCTTTTCACAGCTATTTGTAAGGCCTCCCCAGACAACCATTTTGCTTTTTTGCATTTCTTTTCCATGGGGATGGTCTTGATCCCTGTCTCCTGTACAATGTCGCGAACCTCATTCCATAGTTCATCAGGCACTCTATCTACCAGATCTAGGCCCTTAACTCTATTTCTCACTTCCACTGTATAATCATAAGGGATTTGATTTAGGTCACACTTGAATGGTCTAGTGGCTTTCCTTACTTTCTTCAATTTAAGTCTGAATTTGGTATATTCCAAGCCAATTTACAGTCCCCAAACTTTGGTTTGCCTTAAAATTAGTTTAAACAAATTATTGCAAATTTAATAAATATGGAGTGAGGTCTGGGGATCAACGTTTTAACTGCAGCCCACATACAAGTGTAGACATACCAAAGTTCTGGGATATACTGGCTTGGCAGGAATCATGAATACAACAATGGAGTTATACCTGCGAGCATCAGGTATTTAGTTTGTGCAAGTTGGAGGAGCCAGCTTCTTTATTCAATACCCTTCACTCACCATCAGCAGCCTGCATGTATCACTTGCTGAGCACCAGGCAAGTTCCTTTCTAGGGATTCTCTGTTTAGCCAAGCAAAGTGGCACTGCCTTCTTTCAAACATTTACTCTTCCTAATGTAACTGCTTCGGCTAAGCATTGGCATCTTCTTAGAATATTATGCCAAGAAGAACATAATACTCTTCCCAGGTCCTCTGGGACTGCTGAGTGGGAAACTTTGATAAGCAATTCTTTCCAGGCTTTACTAAGAGCCATCAGTGACAAGTTAAATTCTAATCCATCTTCTAAACAGAATTAATGGAAGTGCTGAAAGGAATGGACTCAGAAGTAGCCACCTCTTATGTAATAACACAATTTCCAGTTTCATTGTTATTTGTCTATAAAAGTGTTAAACAGCATATAAGCCATTTAGCATATTGATCTTTTTTTTTTTTTTTCATTACTTCTAACCACCCATTCTTCAATTTCACTCTTCTCTAAATTTATTTCATTTTGTACTCCGTTGTTCAGTCATATCCAACGTTTTGCGGGCCTGTGGACTGTAGCCCTCCAGGCGCCCCTGCTAATGGAATTTTCCAGGCAAGAATACTGGAATGAGGTGCCGTTTCCCACTCCAGGGCATCGTCCATACCCAAGGATCAGACCTACGTCTCTAGCATTTCCTGCATTGACAGGTGGATTCTTTACCTGCCGTCTATGGGGTCTCAAAGAGTCGGACACGACTGAAGTGACTTAGCAGCAGCAGTACCATTTGTGAAGCCTATTTCATTTTACAGCTGCTTTTATTTATAACCATATAAACTTGATTCAGTTTTAGTTATCATACCAAGTTTTACAGTGTCTGAGAAGTACATGGGGCACACTTGCTAAAGATAGTTTAGCACAACTAATGAGTCTACTAAGAAGTGCTATAAAATATGAAACAAAAATGTGTTTGGGTAGAATTACTGATTTTGAGAAACCTTGCTATTAGCATTAGTATTATTAATGCACAATTAATTATATTAATATATAATTAATAAATTCATTAATATAATGAATTTCAACATATGATATATTTTTTGAATGATAAATTAGTTGGACATACTAACTTGAGGGTGCTCTGCTAGGACTAGGTCCCAGATTTTAAAAATGTAGTAGCATGGAATATACAAAAAATCAGACAGTCAATCTAATAGTGTTCTTGAATGTCAAATTATATACCACTAAAAAATTTTGTTCATGAAAAGTTCAACACTGGAAGTATGGACTGATTTCTGGAGCTTAAAAGGCTGAGTTGGGGTTCATGAGAATACTGGATACCACTGATTGCCACCACAGATCTAAAACTCACCCATATTTCCTAAACCAATTATGTTGTCCAAGTTACTGCAAATCCACTGGTTTTATGTGGACTGTGTTCAAATTACTACAGGACAATCTAAAGCTAAATTTTGTGATGTTTGCTCACTGAAAAAAAAGCTCCATGCAGCAGATGGAGGAATTTGGCTTTCTGATGGGAGCCGAGACAATCAGGTGAGACACTTGTAGACGAAGGCCAAATTAATCCCCCATGGGGAAAACTTTGACCAATGAGGGATGAGAGTCCAGAGGGAACCAGGATAAATTCCCTCACAACATCCTCCTGGTTTGGACTATTTGAGATGCAGCAGTTCCACACTGCTTCTAGGAAAACGCCCACTAAGCTAAAGCAAAAACTTACCCTTGTTACAGAGCTGTGGCTGCCTCACTCCTGTATATCTGTACACTCCCTTTTATAACTGAGAAATCAGAACCTGAAGCAAAATTTATTTGCTTATGCTTTATTGGTACTGTGGTCCCTCAGACCTCAGTTCCCATGGTATTGCAATCACCACTAAAAAGCAAGCATATAAACTTTTACTTCAGATACTATTTTCTATGTAATCCTATCAAAGAAAATACGGCTGACTAGGCAGTGTTTATAACATCATTTCAGCCCTAATGCAAGTTTCTAAAGGTTTAAGGATTTGTTCAGCTCCCGTAGGAGGGAACATAGGAAGCCAGACAGAAAAATACTTGACAGAGCAGGCTGAGTTAGGGAACTCAGAAATTGCTCCAATAGGGAGAGTTTTATGCCCGAAACGGTTTACTCAAGTCTACCTGAGCTTTGCTAAAAGGAGATTTCGAATTGAAGTTAGTAGGGACAATTACAGACTTAAATAAGATTAAGATTTCTGAAAGTCAAGGGAAAGGAAACATGACAGTATAAAAAAGTAGGTTGGAAAAATCAAGAAACAAAAGAGGCAAATCATTTAGAATTCAGCTGAGAAGGAAACGTGGCTTAGAAAAGGGCATCTAAAATAAACTGCTTTACTAATGTACCATCAGCTTTCCATTCTTGAAAGTAGATCAATATAATAATGGCATATTATTCTTTTTATTTATTTTTTGGATTTGATATGCTAATATTTTGTTAGGTTTTTTGCATTTATGATTATGAGAGACAGTAGCATATAATTTGACTTTCTTAAAATTTTCTTGTCAAATATCAGATACATGTTTATGCTGACTTCATACTAGAATTCAAGTCTTTTTTTTATTTTCTGAAAGAGCATTTGTATATGTCTAGAAAGTTTAGTGTTCATGGGGTTCTCAAGGCAAGAATACTGAAGTATGGCAGCACTGACTTGATGCACATGAGTTTGGGTGAACTCCAGGAGTTGGTGATGGACAGGGAGGCCTGGCGTGCTGGGAGGCCTGGTGTGCTGCGATTCATGGGGTCGCAAAGAGTTGGATACAACTGAGCGACTAAACTGAACTGAACTGAGAAAGCTTACATGTGAAACCATGGCTTTAATTCCTTATTCAATTTCTTATGTAAGACTACTCACATTTTATATTTCTTCCCAAGCCAATTTGAAAAAATACATTTTTAAGAAATTTGTCCATTAAATGTTTAACTTCTAGAAATAGACCTGTACATTATATTTTCTCTTTGCTTAGTATACTAGAATATGCAATGATGTTCTGTTTAAAAAAATCTTGAATTGGTAATTTCCTTTCTTCTTAATCAGTTTTGCTATTTAAAAAAAAATAGCTTAGTCTTATTAAAGAGCTAATTTTGGTTCTATTGGGTCCTCTGCTGCTGCTAAGTCACTTCAGTCGTGTCCGACTCTGTGAGACCCCATGGACTACAGCCTACCAGGCCCCTCCATCCATGGGATTTTCTAGGTAAGAGTACTGGCGTAGATTGCCATTGTCTTCTCCAATTGGGTCCTCTATTCATTTATTTTCTATTTTATTGCTTGTGCATCTTATCTTAATTATTTATTTTCTTCTCTTGTATTTTCCTTTGGTTTGCTGTTATTCTCTAGCTTCTTTAGATGGACTCTTCAATTATTAATGCTTAGGCTTTCTTCTTTCCCCAAGACGCATCTCAGTCTATAAATTTCACATAGCACCACTTTAGCTACATACCATGAGTTTGTTTCTTTTTATTTTCATTTAGCTTAAAATATTATCTAATTTCCTTGACAATTTGTAGGATAGGCTACTTAGAATTGTGTTATTTACTCACTATAGTGTTAGATATTTATTTGTGGTGGTGTTGTTATTGTTTGCTATTTGTTTCTTGCTTAATTTCATTGTGGTCAGATAAATATTCTGTATGATTTTTAAACCTTAGGGGCTTTATGGTTCAAGACATGGTCTGTTTTGTTAAATGTTTCATGTGCCCTTGAGGGAAAAAGTGTATTCTGTTGTTAATGGGTAGAATGTTCTGTATGTCAGTCATTTTCATTAATGGTGTTGTTCAAATACATTATGTGCTTCCTCATTTTTATGCCCTTCTGTTAAGAGTAACTGAAAGAGGTATGGCAAAATATCCTGCTATGATTGTGAATGTGAGTACTTTCATATACTGTTGCCAATATTTGTTCTCTATATTTTAAAGCTATATTTTGGATATCAAAAGATATTGATTATAATATCATGATATCTCCTCAGTATGTTCAACCTTTTATCATTATGAAATATCATCTTTAAATGATGCAATTTGTTTTAAAGTATTTTTGTATGACTTTAGTAAAACCAAATATTCTTTTGGTTTATATTGCACAGCATAATTTTTTACATCACTTTACTTTCAATCTTTCTTAAATGTGTTTATTATAATCAGAAAATAGTTAGATCTATTTTCATCCAGAATGAATATCTTTATCTTTTAATAGTATCACTGGTATATTTGGATCTAGATCTATCAGCTTACTGCTTTTTCCCTTTTTCTCATTTCCTTTTTCTTCTTTCTTGACTTATTATGAATTAATCAAATGCATTTTTAATATTTCTATTTTCTCTTTCTTAACTATGTGTTGGAAAAGACTCTTGAGAGTCCCTTGGACTGCAAGGAGATCCAACTAGTCCATCCTAAAGGAGATCAGTCCTGGGTGTTCACTGGAAGGACTGATATTGAAGCCAAAACTCCAATACTTTGGCCACCTGATGAGAAGACCCTGATGCTGGGAAAGATAGAGAGCAGGAGGAGAAGGGGATGACAGAGGATGAAATGGTTGGATGGCATCACTGACTCAATGGAAATGGGTTTGGGTAGACTCGGAGTTGGTGATGGACAGAAAGGCCTGGCGTGCTGCAGTTCATGGGGTCCCAAAGAGTCAGACACAACTGAGCGACTGAACTGAACTCCTATATGTGCTCAGTTGCTCAGTTGTGTCTGACTTTTTGCAAGCCTGTAGACTGTAGACTTCCAGGCTCCTCTGACCATTGGATTTTACAGGCAAGAATCCTGGGATAGATTACCATTTCCTTCTCCAAGGGATCTTTCTGACCCAGGAATTGAACCCACTTCTGCATCTCCTGCATTGTCAGGCAGATTCTTTATCACTGAACCTTTATCACTGTACCCTTATTAACTATATATTGTATTATTATTTGGGCTCCCCTGGTGGCTCAAATGGTAAAGAGTCTGCCTGCAATACTGGAGAACCAGGTCAATCTCTCAGTTGGGAAAGGAAAAAGCAGCCCACACCAGTGTTCTTGCCTGGAGAATCCCATGGACAGAGGAGCCTGGTGGATTACAGTACATGGGATCACAAAAAGCAGGAGGGATTGATTTCCTAGAGATTACACAATGAATCCTTGATTTATTGAGTCTACTTTAAATTAATACTCTATCAAGGTAGTACACATAGATACATATTATAGTATATTCAAATTGCTGCTGTATATAGCAATTTGGATAAATCTCTAAATAATATTAAAGAAGATATATACAAAAATACATATTTTAGGATATTGTTAATATAAGATACTACTATCTGTCAAACTAATTATGGTCATATAAGTCAAGATAATGATTTCTTTGGGGGGAAATTGGCAGAGATGGGGCACAGAGGGAATTTCTCTCATCTTGGAATTTTCTGTTTTTATCTGTGTGTTGATCGCATAGTTGTACTATATCCCATGGACAAATGAGCCAGGAGGGTTACAGTCCACAGAGTTGCAAAGAGTTGGACACAAGTGAAATAACTTAGCATGCATGCACACATACACTATACCCATTTTAACGAAAATTCACTGAAGTATGCACTTACATTAGCCTTCCCAGGTGGCACTAGTGGTAAAGAACACACTTGCCAATGCAGGAGATCTAAGAGATGCAGGTTCGATCCCTGAGTTGGGAAGATCCCCTGGAGGAGGGTATGGCAACCCAATCCAGTATTCTTGCCTCTAGAATCCCATAGACAGAGGAGCCTGGTGGTCTACAGTCCACAGAGTCACACAGAGTCAGACACAAATAAAGCAACTTAACACACATACACTTATGTCTGTACTCTTTCATAGATATATCGATGTGTGTGATAAATTAATATATATTAACCTTTAATAAATGTAAATAATCTAGTTTTAAAAACAACTTCTGTAAGTTGTCCAGACAGGGTGAATCCACCTCTCTGTGCTCATAACACAGTGCTCATATGTTTTTGAGTACTCATATAGCTACCACATTGAAATATGCAACCATACTCAGCAGATGAATAATAATCATTCAGTTTTCAAGGAGGGTTCTGGGAAATGTAAGGCCATAGGTCTTTAAGCAGTCATAGTAATCCATTTTGTAATCAACCTTGATTTCAGAAAAAAAAAATCTTGTAAATCATATTCTCTTCAGCTCTGCATTAGGCTTGCTCTGGTGATCCTAGAGATCATGGGGTCCAACTCTTTGAGACCCCATAGACTATATAGTCTGGAATTCTCCAGGCCAGAATACTGGAGTGGGTAGCCTTTCCGTTTTCCAGGGGATCTTCCCAACCCAGGGATCGAACCCAGCATTGGAGATGGATTCTTTACCAGCTTAGCCACAAGGGAAGCCCAAGAATACTGGAGTGGGTAGCCTATCCCTTCTCCAGCAGATCTTCCCAAACCAGGGTGTCCTGCATTGCAATCGGATTCTTTACCAACTGAGCTATTAGGGAAGCCCTAATCCTAGAGACTGAGCGACTTCACTTTCACTTTTCACTTTCATGCATTGGAGAAGGAAATGGCAACCCACTCCAGTATTCTTGCCTGGAGAGTCCCAGGGACGGGGGAGCCTGGTGGGCTTCCGTCTATGGGGTCGCACGGAGTCAGGCACGACTTAAGCGACTTAGCAGCAGCAGCAGCAATCCTAGAGACAGAGATTGGAAAAACAGCCTGTGAGAGTCTTGGGGTGTCTTTCTTCAAGAATCTGAGGCTTATCTGCATGACATCTATTTCCTCAAATCTGCCTGTTTCTTTTTTTCTAAGTCCTAGAATCCTGCCACAATTGTCCTCTTTTTTTCTTCATTGTTCACTAACTTTACTAAGTAATCAAGATGTGTGCTAGGTGTGTGATTAAGACAGGAATCTTGAAGAAAGATTCCTTCTTATCTTGGTTCAACTTTTAGCAATCTTCCAAATACCTGCTTCTTGTCTTGTCACTCAGAGTAGAACTTTTTCTCTTGAAACTCATAGGTAGCTTATTTCTACTGTTCTTGTTTAAAGAATTGTGATAGGGACCTCCTTGGTGGTCCAGTGGTTAAGACTTCATCTTCCAATGCAGGAGGTGTGGGTTTAATCCTTGACTGGGGAGCTAAGATCCTACATGCCTTGTGGACAAAAAACCAAAATAGAAGCAATATTGTAACAAATTCAATAAAGACTTTATTTTATTTTTTATTATTTTTTTAAATTTTATTTTGCTTAACTTTACCATATTGTATTGCTTTTGCCATACATCAAAATAAAAGACTTTAAAAGAATGGTCCATATCAAAACAATTAAAAAAAATAAAGAGTTGTTATAAATTCTGCATGTGAATCCAAATAACTGCACTACCTCTAGTGCAGTGAGGACAACCTCTGCTGAAATATTGTCAACTAGTGCCTGACCTTGCAGACTTTTCATAGTTGACAACATTTTCATTTTTCTTTGAAGGTTTCCATCTTTCTCTTATAACAAGAACTTATTGGGCTTACAAACAAATTCGTATTCTCCACTTTGCACAGTATTTCTTCAGTTTCCAGTAGAAAACAACCTTTACTATTTTCAAATTTTATAGCAGTAGCCAAAGTCTTCAGCCTCAGCCAGCTTTAAATCCATTCAGACATTATAATAATGACCATTACTTTCCAACAAAGAAAAGCCCTACTGCTTCAGAAACTGGGTTTCCATGCAGATTGTGTTGAAAATGTTATTTAGTCTGCAATATTACAGAGAATTTTTCTTGGCTCCCTCTGTGCAGTGAAAACAAATAAACAAGGAAAACAACCACGATGCAGAATGTTTTTTATTTTCTGATTGAATAAACAAATTTTCCCTCCAAATCACAACTCTAGTCTTGTGAACTTGCATGCCTTTCAACAATAAATTTCAATATCATGTTTGTAATTAATTTTTACTTTTGACTCATCTCTAGGGAGATGATTTTATTCTAGATAAACTCTGCTTTCATTTTGAGGCAAGAGTTTTCAATGAGTCAGAAATAAATCCAACACAATTTCTAGTCCTCTCCAGTCTTCCCAGGAAATAGCTGCTATCTGTCCAGTTACTCAAATCAGAAATTAGGAGTCATCAGTGTCATATTCTTATTGGTCCTTCACTCACTCCATCATTATTAGTGAAATCTGATGATTCACTTTTGAATAGCTTTTAAATTCATATCCACAACCACATTTACAACATCACTAACCTACTCCTAGTCACTATCGCCTCTCACCATTACTAATACAATAGTCTCCAATGAGTCCATCCACAAATCTGCTTCTATTCCAAGCAGTTTCTGTTTGAAGAAAAATCCCTTCACATTGGAAATCTGGTTATACCAATCCATTTTTCCTAAAGTCAAGATCAAAATCATTACTAAGATCCTCATGACCCTGCATGGTCTGACATCTATCTACCCCTTCAGTCACCTTTCACTGCAAGCACCACCTCTGAAAGCACTTCAGCCACATTTCTTCCTTTTGTTCCTAGAAAAGTCTATACTACTTTACCTAATCATTCTTCAGATTCCAGGGAATGCTTTGTTGACCATCCTGTGTATTTTAAACTATCAAATTCCTCTACTTTTTCAGTTGTAGCAGTTCATTTCAGTTCAGCTGCTCAGTCGTGTCCGACTTTTTGCGACCCCATGGAGAGCAGCACGGCAGGCTTCGCTGTCCATCACCAACTCCTGGAGCTTGCTCAAACTCATGTCCATCAAATTGGTGATGCCCTCCAACCATGTCATCCTCTGTCGTCCCCTTTCCCTCCTGCATCAGGGTCTTTTCAAATGAGTCAGTTCTTCACATCAGGTGGCGAAAGTATTGGAGCTTCAGCTTCAGCATCAGTCCTCCCAGTGAATATTCAGGACTGATTTCCTTTATGATGGACAGGTTGGATCTCCTTGCAGTCCAAGAGATGCTCAAGAGTCTTCTCCAACACCACAGTTCAAAAGCATCAATTCTTCGGTGTTCAGCTTTCTTTATAGTCCAACTCTCACATCCATACATGACGACTGGAAAAATCATAGCTTTGATTAGACAGACCTTTGTTGACAAAGTAATATCTCTGTTTTTTAATATGCTGTCTAGGTTGGTCATAGCTTTGCTCCCCAGATGCAAACGTCTTTTAATTTCATGGCTACAGTCACCATCTGCAGTGATTTTTGTAGCAGTTAGAACATTAATAATTTAACATCTGTATGACTGATTATTCAATAGCATTTGTCATCTTGCTTCTACAAAAGCTAAATGCAGACAGAAACCCAGTTTGCTTTTTCTCTCAGGTCTGTCATGAGTACCTAGCACAGATATAGACACATAATGTTACCTCATCAATCATTTGTTGAATGAATGAATGAAAAAATGATCTGGCAACCTTAAATAAAAGCAGTTTTAGTCTTACAATATTTCCTTAAAATTCTTAAGTCTCAGTATCTTACTAAGGCATGTTCTTAAAAATCATTTTTTTTAACTTCCATATTTCTTATACCTCTTGGTTATCTGTTTCTTTTCTCTTTCCTCTTTTCATTGCCAAGAGAAATCCTGTGATTTAACTAAAACAAATCCCACTATCCTCTTCTCCAGCTTTCTCTTTTACTGACTATTAGGAGAAGTATGGGGATCTTTGGTTAGTAGATAATTCTTAAAGAAATAAGTGAGGACTGGGAAATAATAACAGTTAACATCTGTTGAGGGCTTCTTAATGTGTCAGGTGCTGATTTCAGTACTGTACATGGATTGGCTCACTTAAAGTTCAGAAACATCATTATGTAAGGCCTGAAGCAATTCTCATTTTATTTACGAAAGATATGAGGCACGAAGGAGTTCGTAATCTGTCAAGACCAGAGGAATGATAAATGGTTGAGCCCTGTCTAAACTTAGACATTTTTCAGTCCTGTCTATCATCAAGCAGTATGCTGCCATCTCCCAAAGGTAACAAAATAATTCTCAGTGGTGATGAGTCTGGAAAGGACTGTAAAAAACCCACATATTTTATACTGTTTCTGCTTGTCACACACACATACGCCCACGCAGTATCTAGCATAGGCTGTAGGATATGGCCAACAAAATGTCAGTAGATTGAACTAATGAATGAAAGAATTGATTATCCAGTATACTAGTCCATCAAGTGATGTGACTTAAGGTGTGGAAGTAACAAAAGGATAGATAAGCAGCATATGTTAAGAAGAATTATCTGTAGGGCAAATTGCAGGGGACAGTCTTGAAAAACTCCACTAACTAGACACCTACAATAAATTACATATATGAAGTGGTAAGATGGATGCCTTTAACAAAATTTCTTGCGTGTAAAGTACTTTTCCTTTTTCTCCTTCCACTACATATCTGTAGAAGGACAGATAGGGCAGATAATGAGAAAGGGAAAGCAATTCACATCTATAAATTTTTAAAATACATTATGGTCTAGAATAAAAAAAAAATTCTCTCCAAAAATAGACCAGCTTATGCCTCAACAGAATTTATTTCCCATTTAAGACCATTCAGGTATGACCTAAATCAAATCCCTTATGATTATACAGTGGAAGTGAGAAATAGATTTAAGGGCCTAGATCTGATAGATAGAGTGCCTGATGAACTATGGAATGAGGTTCGTGACACTGTACAGGAGACAGGGATCAAGACCATCCCCAGGGAAAAGAAATGCAAAAAAGCAAAATGGCTGTCTGGGGAGGCCTTACAAATAGCTGTGAAAAGAAGAGAAGTGAAAAGCAAAGGAGAAAAGGAAAGATATAAACATCTGAATGCAGTGTTCCAAAGAATAGCAAGAAGAGATAAGAAAGCCTTCTTCAGCGATCAATGCAAAGAAATAGAGGAAAACAACAGAATAGGAAAGACTAGGGATCTCTTCAAGAAAATCAGAGATACCAAAGGAACATTTCATGCAAAAATGGGCTCGATAATGGTATGGACCTAACAGAAGCAGAAGATATTAAGAAGAGGTGGCAAGAATACCCAGAAGAACTGTACAAAAAAGAGCTTCACGACCCAGATAATCATGATGGCGTGATCACTGACCTAGAGCCAGACATCCTGGAATGTGAAGTCAAGTGGGCCTTAGAAAGCATCACTACGAACTAAGCTAGTGGAGGTGATGGAATTCCAGTGGAGCTATTCCAAATCCTGAAAGATGATGCTGTGAAAGTGCTGCACTCAATATGCCAGCAAATTTGGAAAACTCAGCAGTGGCCACAAGATTGGAAAAGGTCAGTTTTCATCCCAATCCCAAAGAAAGGCAATGCCGAAGAATGCTCAAACTACCGCACAATTGCACTCATCTCACATGCGAGTAAAGTAATACTCAAAATTCTCCAAGCCAGGCTTCAGCAATATGTGAACCATGAACTTCCTGATGTTCAAGCTGGTTTGAGAAAAGGCAGAGGAACCAGAGATCAAATTGCCAACATCCGCTGGATCATGGATAAAGCAAGAGAGTTCCAGAAAAACATCTATTTCTGCTTTATTGACTATGCCAAAGCCTTTGACTGTGTAGATCACAATCAACTGTGGAAAATTCTGAAAGCGATGGGAATACCAGACCACCTGATCTGCCTCTTGAGAAATCTGTATGCAGGTCAGGAAGCAACAGTTAGAACTGGTCATGGAACAACAGACTGGTTCCAAATAAGAAAGGGAGTACGTCAAGGCTGTATATTGTCACCATGTTTATTTAACTTATATGCAGAGTACATCATGAGAAATGCTGGACTGGAAGAAACACAAGTTGGAATCAAGATTGCTGGGAGAAATATCAATAACCTCAGATATGCAGATGACACCACTCTTATGACAGAAAGGGAAGAGGAACTAAAAAGCTTCTTGATGAAATTGAAAGTGGAGAGTGAAAAGGTTGGCTTAAAGCTCAACATTCAGAAAATGAAGATCATGGCATCTGGTCCCATCACTTCATGGGAAATAGATGGAGAAACAGTGGAAACAGTGTCAGACTTTATTTTTCTGGTTTCCAAAATCACTGCAGATGGTGACTGCAGCCATGAGTATAAAAGACACTTGCTCCTTGGAAGGAAAGTTATGACCAACCTAGATAGCATATTCAAAAGCAGAGAAATGACTTTGCTAACAAAGGTTCGCCTAGTCAAGGCTATGGTCTTTCCTGTGGTCATGTATGGGTTTGAGAGCTGGACTGTGAAGAAGGCTGAGCGCCGAAGAATTGATGCTTTTGAACTGTGGTGTTGGAGAAGACTCTTGAGAGTCCCTTGGACTGCAAGGAGATCCAACCAGTCCATTCTGAAGGAGATCAGCCCTGGGATTTCTTTGGAAGGAATGATGCTAAAGCTGAAACTCCAGTATTTTGGCCACCTCATGTGAAGAGGTGACTCATTGGAGAAGACTCTGATGCTGGGAGGGATTGGGGGCAGGAGGAGAAGGGGACAACAGAGGATGAGATGGCTGGATGGCATCACTGACTTGATGGATGTGAGCCTGAGTGACCTCCGGGAGTTGGTGATGGACAGGGAGGCCTGGCGTGCTGCAGTTTATGGGGTCGCGAAGAGTCAGACACGACTGAGCGACTGATCTGACCTGATCTAATACCTCATAGGGATTATATTAACCTCTTTCATTGTAGTTTTAGTGATAAGGAAGGAATGCAAACTGTTTCCTAACGGGCCTCTTCCTTTTACCATCTCTATTACCATTTTTCTCTTCCAAAACCACATTAGATTTAGCCTCAGGGTTCTAAATGATACTATAGTAGACAGAACTCTGTCTTCCTCCTCTTTTGCCAAAGATGTGCACATTCCAATGCTCAGAATGTCAATGTTACTGTACCTGACATAAGAGACTTTGCAAATGTTAAGTTAAGGATCTTGTGATAAGGGAGAGTATCCTGGATTATCTGCATGGGTGCAGTATAGGGATTCTTACAAGAGAGAGGCAGGGATGTCAGAGTCAGAGATAGTTTTGTAAGATAGAAGAGGGCTTGTTGATGTATGGCAAAACCAATACAATATTTTAAAATAAAAATAAATAAATAAATAAATAAATTTAAAAAAAGAAGAGGGACCATGAACCAAAAAGTGAAGGAGGCTTCTAGAAGCTGGAAAAGGCAAGGAAACAGATTCCTCTCTAGAGCCTCCAGAAAACATGCAGCTCCTATGACACTTGGATTTTAAGATTTCTGATCCCCTATAATGTAACAGTCACCTTAAGCCACTATGTTTTTGACAATTTGCTACAGCAATGATAGGAATGTAATATCCCTATAGTACGTCCGTAATTTCTTTTTAAGGTTGGGAAAGGAGTGAAGCACTGATATTGAGTCACTTCAGAGTCAATTATTTTGCTATCACTGAGGACAGAGACAAAGTAACTCTTGTAGCATTGTAAAGTTAAAGTCATTCAGTTTTGTTTTGTTTTCACAGATGCTCTAAGTGGCTTCAATAAAGTATCTTAGTTTTTCAAAACTAGGTTACCTCTGGAGGAGTAAAAGATTGAGAGAGGGAGAAGGGAGAGAGGCAATGTATATGTAAAAATATGTAGACATTGATTTATATATGTGCTTAATCTATAAAGTACCAATTTTTATTCCATTGTTTAAGACTATCAGAGGGAAAAAAACCCAATAGCTCCTAAGAGTTAATCACATAAATCCAAGCATATATGTATCATTTTGATATATAAACTTGACTATATAAAAAGCATTCCAGAATTATATTGTTCAAAAAAAGTTTTCTAACAAGGTAGAAGCAATGTTTACATTTTACTCTGGGTTAATTACTCCATTTATCCATATCCTAAACCATAATTTACACTTAAATAGTATATTTGAATACAATACAAATATTTTATACAAATATTTGTACAATTTGTACAGTACAACTATTCTGTACAATTCTATACACAGTGACTGTACACTATAGTTCGGTCTTTCATTAATTTACTCATAACCTGAAACTCAATTTCTCTATTGTATCCAGGGAGGGCTTCCCTGGTGGCTCAGAGGTTAAAGCGTCTGCCTGCAATGCAGGAGACCTAGGTTCGATCCCTGGGTTGGAAAGATCCCCTGGAGAAGGAAATGGCAACCCACTCCAGTATTCTTGCCTGGAGAATCCCATGGACAGAGGAGCTTAGTGGGCTATAGTCCATGGGATCACAAAGAGTCGGACACGACTGAGCGACTTCACTCACATTATATCCAACTAATATATGTTTATCTTTTTCCATTTATTGTATATCTATGCTATGTACCTATTGGTCAGAAGCTTTCCAAGGCTGACTAAATTTATATTTAAATAACAGTAGAGAGAATTCATAGAATTCAAATTCATAAGAATTCATATTCATAAGATTATACCATACCTTGGTATAATCTTATACTTAAATATAACAGACTGGGAAGAAAACCTGTATTATTACTGATGCTGTGTAGATAAACCAGGAATAATTCCAAATTAGCTTGTGACTGTGCCTCTTAAATGATGTGTGATTAACAAGTTTTAGTCCTCAAAGTAATTTAAGAAAAAAATACCTTCTACCTGCCAGACATCCCTCTCCCTTCTATTGCACTTCTTACTCAGGGAGAATTTTCACAACCCAGAGTTTTGCTTTCCCAGTAGCTGTGAAGTGTAAACTGACAGGCTGCAATCTCACTAGCTGATGCCAAGAGAATCTGTTATGTCTGTCTGATTGCATGAAAACATAGTCCTGGTGAGTCTCTCAAGTCATAGGCTTAGATAATACTTCTAGGATCTAGACTCTAAAAGAATAAAACATGACATTTAAAATGTCATAGACAAATGAGCTTTTCCCCTCATCTCAGTAACTTACTGGCCTCGCCACCATTTTTTAAATTAAAGACTACTTTTTAGTCTGAATTAAATTCTTCTTACATTAAGGATGAACATTAAAACTCCATGAAAACAGAAAATTGGTGGTTACCCTTCCTTTTACTTACTTGTCCTTATATCAATCATCTCTTTGCAGCTGAACTTCATCATGTCAAACCGTTCATTTAAGTGGTGGTGACCACTGACCTTTGTAATTCATTCCACAGTCTTTTGCAATTTCACACTGTTTCATTAGGTTCAGTTATAGCCTGTTTCATGATCAGACTGCAATTTGTTCATTTTATACTTAGCTTCATTATGGGCAATCATTTAAGAAACTCAGAGTTGTCAAATGGAGAGAGATTTAGCAGCCTTTAGAGTTACTGTGCCTTTGGGTATACTTTGGGTAGATAACACTCCAGAAACAGTCTGGACTTGTTCTTAAGCAACCTCAGATGTGTACTGTAAATTTCTATGGTTTCTATTGTCAAGAGTTTGAGGGAGCCTAATTAATCACTCTTCCCATCTTTCAGAACTCAACCAGTTTGTCAGACAAGGAGCCAGTAAATATTAAAATAGGCTCAGAATTTTTCCAGTAAAGCTGGACTGAAGAGTATAGCAGAGTCTTTCTATTTTTATTTTGATCTTAGAATTTGAGATCTTCAAGTCTCTGATTTGTCTAATCACATCTAAATAATCTGGACCTGAAATAAGCCCTGCTTCAGCTTACTCCATGGGATTTACAAGTGCAAGCATTTGCCTGCACATAGCTCTCTCCAAAAAGTGAAAGAATTGGGTTCATGCTGCTTAAATCATAATGGTTCATAATTATATGAACCCCATAATTATGTGATTCAGGAAAGTACAGACTTTAATCGAAACGATCATTTCTTCTATCATAGGGAGAACTCAAAGCTGAAATAAGGTGGAAAGAAGGATGAAACAAAGTGCTCCTTTCTAGGAAGTAGAGTGAAATTCCTTTGTAGAAAAATGAACATTGAGAGATCGTTTCCTGCACCCAGCATACCCTAACTTGCCAGGTATATGACAGTCTGAATTCCAAGTATTTCTATTAAGCTATTATGGAGTTTCAGCTGAGCGCTGAAGAATTGATGTTTTCGTACTGTGGTTTGAGGGAAGACTCTTGAAATTCCCTTAGAAAGAAAGGAGATCAAACCAGTCAATCCTAAAGGAAATCCACTCTGAATATTCATTGGAAGGACTGATGCTGAAGCTGAAGCTCCAATACTTTGGCAACTTGATGCGAAGAGCCGACTCATTGGTAAAGACCCTGTTGCTGGGCAAGAGAAGAAGAGGGTGACAGAGGATGAGATGGTTGGATGGCATCACTGACTCAATGTATACGAATCTGAGCAAACTCAGGGAAATAGTGAAGTTCAGGAGAGCCTGGCGTGCTGCAGTTCATGGAGTCACAAAGAGTCGGACACGACTTAGCAGCTGAACAATAGCAACAATTTACAGCTTGGACTCAGCAGAGATGACCCTAAATCCCAAACTGCTACCTTTCAATTAGAACACTGAATAAATGTTAAGTCTCTAAACTCTTGTTTTTTCATCTGCCGTAGGGCAATGATAACAGTACCTACTTCACAGGGTTGATGTGGATATTGAGAAATTACATTAAAATATTATGTAAAGTGCCTGACCTATGGAAAGGTCCTTCCAGAATGATAACTATTACAGTAATTGTGATTATATTATCACTAGTATATCCTCAAATGAATTTCTTTTTGAACTGAACTTGCTTATATATTCACATGCATATTAATGGTGGCTATGCACTTATCGAAATCAGAGTTTAACTCTAACCCAGGATCAGCAAACACAGCCCATAGACCAAATTCAGCCCATACTCCTCTTCTTTTTCTTTTTCGTATAAGCAAATTTATATTGGAACATAGTCCTATTTATTCTATATTGATTATGGCTGCTTTGGATAACAGTGGCAGGGTTGAGTGGTTGAGACAGATATGTGACTGTGAGACTGAACACTAACCAGCTCACAAAGCCAAAGATATACACTTTTAACCCCAAACAAAAAAATGTTTGGCAATCATTCCTAACCTTTGTGCAGGAATATAGGCTTCCCTGGTGGCACAGATGGTAAAGGATCCACCCGCAGTGTGGGAGACCTGGATTCAATCCCTGGGTTGGGAAGATTCCCTGGAGGAGGGCATGGCAACCCATTCCAATATTCTTGCCTAAAGAATTCCCATGGACAGAGGGGTCTGGTGGACTACAGGCCATGGGGTCTCAAAGAATTGGACAGGACTGAGCGACTAAGCACAGCACAGCACGTGTGAAACATCAAGATGGGCCCAACTTGGGTAGTAAGAAACACTTTGTCAATTCAAAATTAGAGCATCAATACATTTTGAAAAAGGTAATGGTTAAAAATGTGAAAATGTCTCTGATTTGGGTTTGCGAGGCAGTCAAGACTGAAAACTTTGCTGGGATAACTTTGAAATAATACTGCATTTGGCTCCTCCACCCAGACACAAATAGGCATGTTTTTGTTTTATATTATTGTTTCTCAATAAAGCAAATCAGTCCTTTTCACCTTTACTAGTTCTCTTCTCTACTTGGGATTGTCATTCTTTTTCTAATACTTTAAGGTACATACCAACTCCTCTATTTTTCATCTTTCTTTATTAATAACAATTGTGAGGATATTGTGAGGGTTCAATTTTTCCTCAATCCTGCTTTTTTCTGTAACCCTTATGTTCAGTTATAAAGTATTCTCCTTTTCACTGATTTTTAGTTTTTAATTTTATTTTTCTGTTTCCATAGGTTCAAGAGTTGGGTATGCTTAACACCCAAATAATTATGATAAACTTAAAATTCTTTCTAGTTTATATTACGAGAATGTGATATATAAATATTTCACTTTTTGGATATTCATTTTGGCTAAATGCATGATTTTTTAAAATTTCCATTGATATATAGTAAAGATTATTCTCCATTTGGTGGTTTTTAAGCCCCTTTCCATATATAGTCATAGTTATGTAATCAGATATACCAGTTGCATCATAGCAACTGTATAGTTTTACCTGTTTTTTTGTGTACTATCTCAGTCCAATTTCAAAATGGGTATATTGAAACCTTCCACTTATACTAAAAGAAAGGGGAAAAAACAGCACAATATGACCTCATTCAGCATATGTAAATTTATCCTTAGATATGTGTAAACTTTCTTATTCCCAGGTATTACTGCCATTCTGCCTGCCATCACCATCCATTCCTATTTCTACCAAATCAGGGTTTCTACTTCCTATTTTTTAAAGTTGATGTATGAAAGAGTACATCTATTGATTGGCCCTGTAAGTATTTGAGGAATTCCTTAGATCTAATAGTAGCTTCTTTAGCATGGTTGTTTTTTAGGATAGTAACAAAGAAGCACCAAGCAACGTTTCTTTGACTGTACCTGCTTTGAGCCAGTGCCCAACCTCATGCTAGCTGCCTCATCTTAGAGTTGTGAGATGTTCAAGATTATCTCTAAGAAGTGATTCCATGTACTGGACACTAGATGGGGCTAAAACCTTACTTAATGCTTCTATGGCACACTGATTTGGGTTTTGTCCAAAATAAACTCTGATTTAGGCTGTTTCTTACTAAGCCATTTTCTTGATCCTCATATACAGACCACAATCCAGAGCATTTGCTGTTTTGCACACAGTCCTCAATGTTTCTGTAAAAAATTAGGAAGGAGAAAGAGATGCACTGCATTTCAATGTGTTAACTGTTGACTGCATGACAGACTTTGTTCTACATAAACTACAAGATTAAAAATTTTAAAAAGACTGTGTTCCTATAGGAAAAAACAACCTTAAAGGAAGTACAATTTTTATGAAGCACTAGTCCAACAGCCCACTTCTCAGTTTCTCAGAAGATAAAATGGAAACCAGAGCAACTGTTCTGTCCAGACTGGTTGTAAACCGCAGAAAATAAATCTGACACTTCAAAATCAATCACACAAAATAACATGGGAGAAACCAAACCTTTAAAATTCAATTTAAGAGTCTAAATAAATGGAAAGTCCAAGTGTTTTAACAAACACAACAGGTTTTATATTGATGAAATTAAGTTGGTTATTTTTTCTAAGCTGCTTCTTTATAATAGGCTAATCTAATTGTTCTCTGAGGGAGGAAGTTAGGAGCTACAATTGGGATAGTTGTAAAAAAAAATAACTTAACTAGTCCCTAATGTTGTAACCTAGTAGTTTATATCTTTGATTTGAAGTTTTGGTAGGTTTAGATGTTAAATTCAAAATAATATTTAAAATATGGACAGTGAGGTATAGTATAACCAATAAAAATATTAGTAAGCAAAACTAGGGAGTGACTGAATGAGCCTTCCACATATAAATGAGTGTCTAAGAGTTACGAACAAAGCCCTCAGTCACCTACAACATTCACTCCAGAAATATGGAAGCTGTATTGAATGAGCTGAGATTAAAGTCTTAAACATATTACTGCTCATTTACCTCTGTATATGGTAACTGGCAGGACTGTATATTCATATAAGAAATCTTAGAATTATCTTTGTACAATACTAAATTTTACAAGTTTATCTGCAATCCACTTATCTTTTTTATTATGGCTCCTTCCAGGAAAACTGACACTCTCCTTTGGTAGTCTCAGGAATATTTTCAACATAATCATTTAAGAAAAAAGAATTGCTTTGAGCATTAAAAATGCATACATAGTTCTGTCTTATTTATGAAATGGTTCTTAAAGTTTTTGATTCTTGGTTGAAGGTAGAAGATAGCCACAATGGTTTGAAGGGAGTTTTTATCTTCAGAAGTCTTTTTGTAGATCATTCTTCTGAAAGATAACTTCTCTTTTGGAGGATTTATCTAAACTTTCAAGAAACTGTTCAGAAACTTTTGCATAAGGAGCTAGACTGGTTGTCTTATAATCTCTGATTCTATGCTTGATATCAGATTCAGCTTACTTCTCTTTTTCCTCTTCACTAGTGGAAATAGTATTCAGTTCATGGCAGATGGAGCTTATGGTGGAAACTGTAAATTGATCTACTTTCTGTAAATCAATAAGCATGCTGCAATATGTATTAGGATGAACACTTAAAAGGGCTCTTTAGTCAATGATTGATTCCTTTGCTAACATTGATATCCCACTGCGGCAAACAGTACTGGAGCCTCTCTCACTCCAGCCAGAGTCCACATTTGTCATTTTCAATGTTATTCTGACATCTACCGGCTACCTTCTTCAAATGCTCCCAATCCTCAAGTGACCTGTGATTTTGGAAGCTCTGTTGAAGTTCATCATGAATTGTTTCAGAAATAAGGGCTAAAATCTTATTCTAGCTTTCTTGTTTTCAAGAATATTTGATCAACCAAGCCATATCAAGTCAATGTATTTTTAAAAGTTATGTTTATTGGCACCTCATTCCAGTACTCTTGCCTGGAAAATACCATGGGCGGAGGATCCTGGTAGGCTGCAGTCCATGGGGTCGCAAAGAGTCGGACACGATTGAGGACTTCCCTTTCACTTTTCACTCTCATGCATTGGAGAAGGAAATGGCAACCCACTCCAGTGTTCTTGCCTGGAGAATCCCAGGGACGGTGGGGCCTGGTGGGCTGGCGTCTATGGGGTCACACAGAGTCGGACACGACTGAGGTGACTTAGCATAGCATAGATTTTCTGACAAAACAGTGTTTTCTTTAGTTAAATGAACTTTGTAACCTTTGTGCTTGTGCTAAGCTGCTTCAGTCCTGTCTAACTCTTTGCCACCTCATGGTTTGCAGCCCACGAGGTTCCTCTGTCCATGAGAATCTCCAGGCAAGAATACTGGAGTGGGTTGCTGTGCCTTCCTCTAGGGGACCTCCCCAAGCCAGGGATCGAACCCCACTCTCCTGCATTGCAAGCCTATTCTTTACTGCTGACTCACCGGAGAAGCCCTGACCACCTTTAACTAGCCACGATAACTCAACTATCCCAAAAAGTATTTCAGAGGACAATTTTCTGATTAATCCCAGACCCAACAATGAAAACCTCTTCTTCCAGAATACATCCAGAAACGATGCTTAAATCTTTCAGTGCTCTGTCTATGGTGCATATCACCAAGGTTATGAGAGCCCAGCACTTAGAACACTTGTCTACATCGTCCTTTCCATCTCTCTGGTTGATGCAGGAGTGATAGTGAATGTAAATATCCTCTTCATTGAGAATGAAAATCCATGGTGTCAAAAGTAACTCAGTAATTCTTTGTCATTCTGCCATATTTGAGCCAGCGATAGTACCTTGCATTTGGAAAGAGCCTCTGGTAATACAGCTTAAGGAGCTCCGGCAGCTGAGTCACGTTCAGTGCTTCCACAGAACGCAGAACTAGTCCCAGGCCAGGTCGCACCGAGAATTGGCGGGAACCGCACAAGGCCGACTTCACCCACTGCGCAGGCGCGTCGCGGCCTTGGCGACGGTCTGAAGCAGTTACTGAGAATTACATTTCCCGCTTGGGAGATGGTCTGGCGACTGGAGGCTCTGCGGCATCTCTGCTCATCCGCTCGACAGTGGGTCTGGCGCTCAGGTGGAGGGAAGGAGGCCATTCCTGTTCCAGAAAGAAGTTATTCTGAGAGAAGGTGAGCCCTTGAGCATGTTGAAGATCAGCCCCGTGAAGAGAAATGTAGGGCCAGGCGTGTAGGAAGGGGCAGGAGCTTCTAGGTCCTCCTCAACTCTGCTTCCTCTTCCTGAATCTATATTCGGTTCACCATCACGGAAGCTCCCATAGTGATTTATCATACACTTGCTTTCTTGCTGTAATAACTTGTGTATGCCTAAGGATGAGGAGGTTGAAACAGAGGGGAAAGGATCAAGCTTATTTGCCCCCTCAGCCAAGGTGGAACTTTGTCAGGAGTCTGAGCTGCGGGGAGTATGAATTAACGTGAGATGGGGTTCAGAATTTACTTATTAGTCTCCAAAACCTCATGGCCGAAATGGCTTAGAAATTGATGAAAATAAGACATGGTTTCTCTCTGAGTAAATTCCAGTCTATTCTTTCAGACCTATTAATCTAAATTTCAAAACAGTGAGGAAAAGAAACCAGCCAATTGGTACTTGACTCTAGTTCATTTTCTATCTCAAATAATGCAAAAATTTAGCATTACTCCCATTTTGGGGAGAAGATCTGAGTTAAGAATATTTTTCCCTGAGACCATAAATATATGCTCCTATATTTTCTTGAAGAATAAGGTCTTCATTAGCTTGAAATGCTTTTTTTCCCCCTTTGTCTATTGAAGGAAAAAAAAAAAAAGAACTTACTGGGGGAGAAGGCATGAAAGGGCTTGCATACTATGGAAGATAGAATATATTAATGTATTTATATTTCAGGATGATAGCGATGTTAAAAAAAAATGAAAAGAGTGGCAGCAAACAGAAAAAAAGTTGAAGGATGAGTGAATGACATCTCCATGACTTATTTATTTTAAACTAGAGGTTTCTACCTTTTAACTCAGTTCACGCATTTTGTCCACCATCACTCTATCACCCTCGCTCAACCTCTGGCAACCACCAGTCTTTTTGTCTGTATCAATAAGCTTGTTTTTGATGTTGTTGTTTTGGTTTGGTTTTTATTTTTTTTTTCCAATGTCATTCTTCTCTTTTCTTGAAGAATAATGCATATTTGTGGGGGTAATACAGAGTCGGACACGACTGAAGCAACTTAGCATGCATGTCTGCATTGGAGAAAGAAATGGCAACCCACTCCAGTATTCTTGCCTGGAGAATCCCAGTGACAGAGGAGCCTGGTGGGCTGCCATCTGTGGGGTCGCACAGAGTCGGACACAACTGAAGCGACTTAGCAGCAGCAGCAGCAGTAGATGAATAGCTTTATTGTCCTATCCTGTGGAATCTAAGAAGTCCAGTAGCCTTTTGTTATTTTATAGTCTTTATCTTCAGTTCAAACTGGCTGTGTTTCTGCTTATATACTCTAATAATGTCTTTATCTTCGGGTAGGAAATGGAAATCCGCTCCAGTTTTCTTGCCTGGAAAATCCCATGGACAGAGGAGCCTGGCAGTCTACAATCCATACAGTTGCATAAGAGTCGGAGACCACTGAAGCGACTTAGCATGCAGGCATGCAATGTCTCTATCAAGTGATAGTCCAGCCATATCCTTGGTGTTGTCTTCTGAATACACTTGCTCAGTTTTTGAAATATGAATAGGTGGAGAATTTTCCAAATTTTCTTATAAAGTCTGGTTTTTCTTTGTATAACAGTTCTTTCTTCAATATATCTCTCCTTCACTGTTATTATAAGGAGGCAGGTAGAAACAAGTCTTTCTAAGCAACACTTTGCTTAGAAATGTCCTCAGCTAAATATCCAATATTTATCCAGTCATCTTTTACAAATTATAATTTCCACAAAACATTAAAATACAAATGCAATTCATACAACTTCTTTGCCACTTTGTAACAAGTATTACCTTTCCTCTGATTTCTAATAACCTGTTACTCATTTCCATCTGAGACCTCAAAATGGTCTGCCTTTAATATCCATATTTCTGCCAGTATTCTACTTATGATTATTTATGTATTTTTCTGAGAAGATGGAAAATTTCTGTCCACCTCGGTTTCCTTTTCCCCTGAGTTCCTCAGAATCACTCTGAATGTGATCTCAATTTTTCTAGCATGTACCATAGAACTCCTCAGGTGTTTACCCATTACCCAGATCCAAAGTCACTTCCACAATTTTAGATATTTGTTGTAGTAATACCTCCCTTCTCGGTATCAAAATTTATATTAGCTCAGCCTCAGTTTAGTTCAGTCGCTCAGTCGTGTCTGACTCTTTGTGACCTCATGAATTGCAGCATGCCAGGCCTCCCTGTCCATCACCAACTCCTGGAGTTCACTCAAACTTACGTGCATCGAGTCAGTGATGCCATCCAGCCATCTCATCCCCTGTCATCCCCTTCTTCTCCTGCCCCTAATCCCTCTTAGCATCAGAATCTTTTCCAATGAGTCAGCCCTTCACATGAGGTGGCCAAAGTACTGGAGTTTCAGCTTTAAAACTGAAAGGAAGCATCATTCTTTCCGAAGAAATCCCAGGGCTGATCTAGGAATTTATTTCTCACAGTTCTGTAGGCTGGGAAGTCTGAGATTAAAGTGCTGGCCCATTTGGTTCCCCCTTGAGTCTGGCTTATAGATGGCTGCCTTCTTGCTGGGGTCTCATATGCAGAGTGAGAGGAAGCGAGCTCTGTGGTATTGATCTCAGGTGGCCTCAGCCTGCAGTGGCTTGAAGCAGGATTTTGGTTCCTGGCCAGAGATTGAAGTCAAGCTGCAGCAGTGAGAGTGCTGAATCCTAGCCACTAGACCAGTGGCCAGTGACAAAACCCCTGGCCCACTGACTTTGTAGAAATGAATTCCCATGAAGAGATAGAAAGTAGAGAAACAAGTAAAATGTCTTTGGAGAAAAAAAAAAGAGTATGCGTGAATAGACACATGGTGGTTGTGCCCTTACGGTAATTTGAATCACTCATATCAGGCATTTCTCCTGGGTTTCCTTTGGCCAGTCATCTTGCTTTGCCTGGTTCTGAGTCCATATTTGGCTTACAGATACATCTCTTAGCCAAGAAGGATTCCAGCAAAGAGGCCTAAGAGTAGGTTCACATCACTTCCTTTTTGACCTTCAAGGAGCCTTTCTGCACATGTATAGTCAGGAAGGTCTCCTTGACCTCAAGGATGAGAAGTATGTGGTCTCTGTCTCTTATCTAGGTAGGGCTCAGCCTCTCCTATTAGCCTCCTGCTATTATCTTCATCTTGGAGTGTCTGTTCATAGGTGACACACTGCAGCTCCTCAGCCTGGGACTGTCTATCTCCTGCCTCAGTATATCCTCCTGTGTGTGTGTGTGTGTGTGTGTGTGTGTGCACACGTGCGGAAGCATGCACGTGAACACTCAGTTGCTCAGTCATGTCTGACTCTTTGCAACCCCATGGCCTGTAGCCCACCAGGCTCCTCTGTCCATGGGATTTCCCAGCGAGAATACTGGAGTGGATTGTCGTATTCCTTCTCCAGAGGAAGCACCACATGGGAAGCCCATCTCTTCACTAATTCCATCATGAAGCCCTCCAACTCATAAATGATATATAGGATATTTATGTATAAAAATGTATGATATATAATATATAAATTTGTATTTAATATGTGTTATATTAAATTTATTAAACAACTTTGAATAAATAATAGGTATATCACATCCATAGTGAAATGACATAACATACTAAATGTGTTAAATATTATTAAGTTTCTCTGAATTATTTTACAAATCCAATGCAATCTCAAAAATAATTATGCTGGATCTGTAGTATAATTGAACAGATTCATTAAAAAATTTATATTGGAGGAAAAAATAAACACTTAGAGATGGCAATGGCAACCCACTCCAGTACTCCTGCCTGAAAAATCCCATGGAAGGAGGAGCCTGGTAGGCTGCAGTCCATGGGGTCCCTAAGAGTCAAACACGGCTGAGCGACTTCACTTTCACTTTCATGCACTGGAGAAGGAAATGGCAACCCACTCCAGTGTTCTTGCCTGGAGAATCCCAGGGATGGGGGAGCCTGGTGGGCTGCTGTCTATGGGGTCGCACAGAGTCGGACACGACTGAAGTGACTCAGCAGCAGCAGCAGCAGCAGAGATGTCTAGGTTCACTTTAAGAAGATAAATGAGAATACTGAGTAGATATTAAGGCGTCTACAAAACTATAGTTATAAAGCCAATATTATCTTTATACCTGAAGAGACAAATAGAAGCTCTTTTCTTTTGGAATTAGGTTTGCAGGCCTGTCTAGGATCGCATTTGCCTCCTCTCGTCCCTCTCTAAACAGTTTCCCTTGCTTCTAGTTTTGTGTTTCTCATTTGGCCCTAAAGTCCTATTATATAGACAGATCTTATGTTATCAATTAAAGTTAGCACTTTAACCTTCTGAAGATATTGGGAACACTCAGGTTAAGTAATGATCTAGCAAATGATTGGGTACCTTTCTCAGTGGGAAGATTTTTCTATCTCTTCCCCATGTCTTTAGGTATGTCTCTTTATATGTCATTTCCTTGGGAAGAGTTACAGTTTTTTTTTTGACCCCCTTTGTAGGCCTCAATTCAAATAGTGAGTTCGTATTTAGTGTCTACGTCTGTGAGGCATTTTAAATTTCTGCTTCTCCTTATCTGCTCTGCCTGCTGCTGGAGGCAAAGCCCAGGAGATTTGAAGTTTCAACTCTACTTCTTGCTTTACACATCTGATTCCATTTTTGGTTCCATAGATGTTTATCTTATTTTTGAAGATTGCTATGCTTAAAAAACCTTTTTCCTTTCCCTATTTTCTCTGTAATTGAAATTTGTTTAATATGCAAAGACTGTCCCAAAGAGTAAACTGTTTTTTAGTCTCTTTTATCATTAGAAACAAAGCAAAAAATAACTGTAAGAAAAGAGATTCTTTTAAAGTCATGTAAAAGAAATTATTTTCTCAAAGTCTTAAAATATATAACTGTATTCTAGTTTTTATTCTAAAATCTTCCAGAAGAGTGATGTTTTAAAAATTATTTTCGTAAAATGGTGCAAATTCTATTTAATCTACAAGTTGCTAATCAGTTTAATTATTTAAATGACATAATTACTAGTTTTTAGAAAAATTGTCTCTTTTTTGTTGTTGATGACATACTAAAAAAACATAATTGCAAATAATATTGTTTAATAGACTTATTTTAGTTGAACTTATGGCAACCCACTCCAGTGTTCTTGCCTGGAGAATCCCAGGGATGGGGGAGCCTGGTGGGCTGTCGTCTCTGGGGTCGCACAGAGTCGGATACGACTGAAGCGACTTAGCAGCAGCAGCATTCTCATATATTCATTTTATAAGTATCAAACTTAGGTACTGAGTATGCAGATGGTGAGTGTAGCCATGAAATTAAAAGACGCTTACTCCTTGGGAGGAAAGTTATGACCAACCTAGATAGCATATTCAAAAGCAGAGACATTACTTTGCCAACAAAGGTTCGCCTAGTCAAGGCTATGGTCTTTCCTGTGGTCATGTATCGATGTGAGAGCTGGACTGTGAAGAAGGCTGAGCGCTGAAGAATTGATGCTTTTGAACTGTGGTGTTGGAGAAGACTCTTGAGAGTCCCTTGGACTGCGAGGAGATCCAACCAGTCCATTCTGAAGGAGATCAGCCCTGGGATTTCTTTGGAAGGAATGATGCTAAAGCTGAAACTCCAGTATTTTGGCCACCTCATGCGAAGAGTTGACTCACTGGAGAAGACTCTGATGCTGGGAGGGATTGGGGGCAGGAGGAGAAGGGGACGACAGAGGATGAGATGGCTGGATGGCATCACTGACTTGATGGATGTGAGTCTGAGTGACCTCCGGGAGTTGGTGATGGACAGGGAGGCCTAGCGTGCTGCAGTTCATGGGGTCACAAAGAGTCGGACACGACTGAGCGACTGATCTGATCTGATACTTTATTTGCAGAGAAGGCAATGGCACCCCACTCCAGTACTTTTGCCTGGCAAATCCCATGAACGGAGGAGCCCGATGGTCTGTATAGTCCATGGGGTCACTAGGAGTCGGACAGGACTGAGCGACTTCACTTTCACTTTTCATTTTCATGCATTGGAGAAGGAAATGGCAACCCACTCCAGTGTTCTTGCCTGGAGAATCCCAGGGACGAGGGAGCCTGGTGGGCTGCTGTCTCTGGGGTCGCACAGAGTCAAACACGCCTGAAGCAACTTAGCAGCATACTTTATTTGAGTGTTAATTTAGGCCGATGTCTTAGTTGAGGCTGTAATTTCACACTGTTGTACTGTGCTGTGCTTAGTCGCTCAGTCATGCCCTACTCTTTGCAATCTCATGAACTGTAGCCTGCAGTTTCCTCTGTCCAAAAGGGGATTCTCCGGGCAAGAATACTGGAGTGGATTACCCTTGTTAAAAAATAAAATTTTGAAAGTGGATTAAAAATAATGAAGTACTTATATTTTTGCATGAATATTTTGGTGACAAAGAGATAAACCTATTTTAATATCAATAAGGAACATCTACTGAAAAGTGTCTTTTCAACAATGCTGTAAAATTATTAATTTCTATGAATCATATTTTTTAGATTTTTTTAATCATAAACACAATTCTCCATTTATTTGTGCCTGATATGGTTATAAAATACTAAGTACATATCTTTTTAACAAGTAAGTTGCCAACTTTACTTAATAAAAGGTAGTAATGTTGAAATTAAAGATATGAAAATATATCATCTTACTCCCTGTGAGGCAAAATCAAAATAGATTCCTGTATTAAATTATGGCATCTGAGTGATTTTAGTTCACTTACACTCAAGCAATTAATTAGTTTTGACTTCATGTGTCCTTTAATCCCAACTTTATTCACTTTATTAATTTAGCAATTTTAGAATTGCAAGTATTTTAAACCATCTTCAGTAGCCTTTAGCTTAGTGTTTTAATCTACCATTACTCTGGAAGAACAGCTCAGTCAAAAACTGGATGCATACAAATTTGACCAACTTTACATAAATAAAATATGAAAAGAACATGGGTTATGGAATTGGTGAGACCTGAATTTGTTCTCTGGCTTCACCACTTAGTGCCTTTATGACCTTAGGAAAGTTATTTAAGTCTCAGTTTCATCATCTGTGAAATGCTGGAAATAGCACATAATTCAGAAGTTTGTTGAAGGATAAAATGAGATAATGTAAAACTATTGACCCAACACATACCCCATAACAGAGACTGTCAGTGATGCTTCCCTCAGATGTGAGAGTCCTAAATTATCTATTTGATTCCTTGGAACCCAAGTATCTAAGCAAACTAATGTCTTAAAAAAAATACATGTTATGTGTAGTTTTATATATAGTTTTAAAAAATAATAGCCATTTTCAGTGCTTACTATAAGATCTATATAGTCCTAGTTGTTGGCAGTGCACACAAGAGCTTGAATTTGACTGTGGTAAGGAAGAACATTTATAATGATCCTATTTTACTTAATTCCAAATGGAATTTAGTCAGGGGAATAAGAACCAAGAATGATAAAATAATCAGACACTAAGAAAACTGTTACCCTTACTTTTTGCTCTCTCTCTCTTTCTGGGTTCATATTTTCTCTCATTCCTACTTCTCTTTGAAATCAGCTTCTTTAATATTTCTTCTTGCACACTGGATTTCTTTAGGTTCCCCTGGTAGCTCAGAGACAGCTGTGTCTCTCAGTGCAGAGACTGCATCTTCTTGTCTCTCTGGTTAATGGCTCTACATTCCTTGGAAGCATTCCAGTTGACCCAGTTCTGGTTGACTGTCTTCCTAGTTCACTTGGCTGTAGCAAGTGGCAAGGTCGTGGAGTAGGCTACTTATTCAAAAGAAGCTGAGAAGGTACAGGACATAAAGGTGTGGTTTATACAGACTGGAATAGGTTAGTTTCTGCTGCTGCTGCTGCTAAGTCGCTTCAGTCGTGTCCGACTCTATGCGACCCCATAGACGGCAACCCACCAGGCTCCCCCGTCCCTGGGATTCTCCAGGCAAGAACACTGGAGTGGGTTGCCATTTCCTTCTCCAACAGGTTTAGTTTCTAGTCACTGGTAAATATTCTTAAGAAAAAAATATCTTCCTGAGAGAAAAGGAGCTTAAAAAAAAATAGCATAGGTTGATTGAAATAAGATCACTGTGTCATAGCTGAAAGTGAAATTCACTCAGTCCGTGTCCAACTCTTTGTGACCCCATGGACTATAGAGTCCATGGAATTCTCCAGGCCAGAATACTGGAGTGGGTAGCCTTTCCCTTCTCCAGGGGATCTTCACAACCCAGGGATTGAACCCAGGTCTCCCACATTGCAGACAGATTCTTTACCAGCTGAGCCACAAGGGAAACCCAAGAATATTGGAGTGGGTAGCCTATACTTGGGAGAAGGAAATGGCAACCCACTCTATTATTCTTGCCTGGAGAATCCCATGGAAGGAGGAGCCTGGTGGGCTACTGTCCATGGGGTCACACAGAGTCAGACACGACTGAAGTGACTTAACATGCACTCATGCATTGGAGAAGGAAATGGCAACCCAGTCCAGTATTCTTGCCTACAGAATCCCAAGGACAGAGGAGCCTGGTGGGCTGCCGTCTATGGGGTTGCACAGAGTCGGACACGACTGAAGTGACTTAGTAGCAGCAGCAGCAGCAGCCTATCCCTTCTCCAGCAGATCTTCCCAATCCAGGAATTGAACCAGGGTCTCCTACATTGCAGGCAGATTTTTTTTTTTTTTACCAACTGGCTATCAGGGAAGCCCATTGACTTATCTAAATTTTCCCACATCAAAATATCTTATTTCAATGCTGTGATAGAGAAATACTTATGAGAGTTGATAAACTTTTACATGAAACCAAGAATTCCCTGGCAAAGACTTTTTGGCATCTTGATAAAATGTTATGATTGTACAAAACCTTCATAGGCACTTTTATGAACCACATTTATTTGTAAACTCATTTACTTCAGTCACCTTGCTAATGTGACTAAGGACACAACATTTGGTTTCATTCTGCTCCATTGATACAAATTGTCTCCCAAATCCCAGCCAAATAGAGTCTATTGATCTGAAAGATGAACAGGTGAGACTCTGTATATGTGTATATTTACATATATATGTTTACACAGCAATATTTGAGAAAGGATTTATAGTAGTTCATTAATATTGGATCAAAAATTATAACTTTGCTAGAAAAGTATTTTCAAGTAGGATGCCCTATTAAAAATGGATAAAAGGTACCTCTCTACATTACAAACACACACACACACAAATCAATAGTATTATCTGGAATTTAGATTTATGAAAAAAGAGTTGTTTAAGGACAAAGGGTAGGTCAGATAGAAGTAGAAACATAATTTGAATTCTTAAGCAGAATAGGTGGGAGGAGCTAAGATGGCAGGCGAGTAGGTTGGAGAGAATAATTTCTCCTCCACAAATCCATTAAAAGAACATTTGAATGCTGAATAAATTCTATAAAACAACTTCTGAATGCCGGCAGAGGACATCAGGCACTTAGAAAGACAACTCCTTGTCTTCAAAACGAGAAAACGAGCCCTGCGGTAACTCCTTTTGCGGAGAAGTGGCGCGGACACCAGCATTTGCTATAGGCAAGCAGGGGCTGGGCTAGGAGGAGCAGTGAGGCCTGCATTGCTTTGAGAAAGGATTTGGCCTGGCTATCTCCGGCGCTATCTGAGCGAAATAACCAGACTGTCGGTTATCTACTACATCAAAAGCAAGCCCTAACTTAAGACACTACCAGGACTACCTACGGAACAAAGGGCTGCACAGAGTTGGCCGGCTGCAGGCCGTCCCACTCCGGTGACAGGCAGCCAGGGCCGGAGGCGGGCAATTACAGCCCTAGAGAGACACTGTCTATGGAACTGTGAGTAGGTTTCTGTGCTGACTCATGCTTCTTGGGGCTCTGGATGGTCAACATCTGCCTGAGAAAGTGTGCTGTTTGTATACCCAGAAAACTGAGCGTCGGGGAGGCGATAAGTTACAGCAGCTGCGCTCACTGAACATTTCATCACCTGCGCTACTCGGATCTGGGAAGGGCATAAAACGCAGACTCAACCGAGTCTGTGCTTCTGAGGATTATCCGAGTGCCTGAACCTGGCCGGTTTAGATTTGGGTGTTCATCTCCGCCCCATCTGTAACAAGGCAGAGATCAGATATTGAAAAGACCTGTAAACCACCTCAATAAAGAGAATTCAACAAACTACCAGAATATAGTAAGGACACTCTAAACTTGGCAATTTTAACAAAATGAAGAGACAAAAGAATACCCAGCAGCTAAAGGAACAGGATAGATGCCCACCAAACCAAACCAAAGAGGAAGAGATAGGGAATCTACCTGATAAAGAATTCCGAACAATTATAGCGAAATTAATCCAAAAGCTTGAAATCAAAATGGAATCACAGTTAAAGAGTCTTGAGATAAGGATTGAGAAGATGCAAGAAAGGTTTAACAAGGACCTAGAAGAAATAAAAAAGAGTCAACACATAATGAATAATGCAATAAATGAGATCCAAAACACCCTGGAGGCAACAAATAGTAGAATAACAGAGGCAGAAGATAGGATTAGTGAATTAGAAGATAGAATCCTAGAAATAAATGAATCAGACGAGAAAAAAGAAAAACGCATCAAAAGAAATGAGGACAATTTCAGAAACCTCCAGGATAACATTAAACGCTACAATATTCGAATCATAGGAGTTCCAGAAGAAGAAGATAAAAAGGAAGATCATGAGGAAATACTTGAGGAGCTAATAGTTGAAAACTTCCCTAAAATGGAGAAGGAAATTACACTCAAGTTCAAGAAATCCAGAGAGTCCCTAACAGGATAAACCCAAGGTGAAACACCCCAAGACACATATTAATCAAATTAACAAAGATTAAATATAAAGAACAAATATTAAAAGCAGCTAGGGAAAAACATCAAATAACTCACAAGGGAATTCCCATAAGGATAACAGCTGATCTTTCAATAGAAACTCTCCAAGCCAGGAGGGAATGGCAAGACGTAATTAAAGTGATGAAAGAAAATAACTTACAGCCTAGATTATTGTATCCAGCAAGGATCTCATTCAAATATGAAGGAGAAATCAAAAGCTTCACAGATAAGCAAAAGTTGAGAGAATTTTGCACCACTAAACCATTTCTCCAACAAAAACTAAAGGAAGTTCTCTAGATAGGAATCACTAAAAGGGTGTATAAATTCGAACCCAAAACAATAAAGTAAATCTTATTTATCAATAATTGCTTTAAACGTTTATGGGCTGAATGCCCTAGTCAACAGACAAAGACTGGCTGAATAGATACAAAAACAAAACCCCTACATACCTTGTCTACAAGAGACAACCAAAAGACTAAAATGGGTCAAATGGATACAAAAACTAGACCCCTATATATGTTGTCTACAAGAGAACCACCTTAAAATACAGGATATATACTGACTGAAAATGAAGGGCTGGAAAAAGATTTTCTATGAAAATATGGACCATAAGAAAACAGAAGTAGCAATACTTATATCAGATAAAATTGACTTTAAAGATCCTGAAAAGGAGACAATGAAGGTTACACATAACGACTTAAAGGAACAATCCAAAAAGAAGTTATAACAATTATAAATATATATGCACCCAACATTGGAGCATTGATATATCTAAGACAAACATTAATTAATATGATAGAAGAAATATACAGCAATACAATAATAGTGGGAGACTTTAATACCCCACTCATATAATCTGGCTCTAATAGACAAAGTAAAGAGCAAAACATATTCACTTATGAGCCTCAAAAAATTCAGTTCACTCAGGAGAGTTTAAAAAAAAAAAAAAGACTTATTTGTTCACTCTGTAAAGGTTTATTGACTATTGTATGGGTTTGGTACCATTTTGGGTAGTAGGGAGGAAGAGGTGACAAATGTGATCCTGTCCTAAATAATATATTGTGGTAAAGATAGACCTACCAATACAAAATACCAAGATGTGCCTAAGATGAGGACACCCAAACTGGACTTTTTGTTTCCTGAACTTTTCATTTCGAGAACAAACCTCCTAATATAGGATGAATTCAACATGATTTTTTTAAAGTGTTCTTTGTGATTAAAAACAGAAAGCCATTGGTTAAGAAATTACATATACTCCTCCCCACCATCACTCCCCTTCTTTCTTCCCATTTCCCTCCCACCCTCATTGATCCTTTCCTTTGTCCATTATCCCCTGCAAAAAAAAAAAAAAAGAATTCTTAGCACCAATTCTGAACACTGATTCTATAGTGAGCACAGTGGAATTTAAAACATGGTAATGAACTCTTGAGAGTCCCTTGGACTGCAAGGAGATCCAATCAGTCCATTCTGAAGGAGATCAGCCCTGGGATTTCTTTGGAAGGAATGATGCTAAAGCTGAAACTCCAGTATTTTGGCCACCTCAATCGAAGAATTGACTCACTGGAGAAGACTCTGATGCTGGGAGGGATTGGGGGCAGGAGGAGAAGGGAACGACAAAGGATGAGATGGCTGGATGGCATCACTGACTCAATGGACATGAGTCTGAGTGAACTCCGGGAGCTGGTGATGGACAGGGAGGCCTGGTGTACTGTGATTCATGGGGTCGCAAAGAGTCAGACACGACTGAGCAACTGAACTGAACTGAACTGAACTGAATGGACTTAGAGGGTGATTTATTTACATTAAAAAAATTTCTAAGTATGCTATGGAAAATTAATAATATTTGGTTCACATGGCTGAAAATCACGTTTTCTTTAACAAAAGTATCTTTAGTAAAGTTTTTTATCTTCTAGTACTGAATGCACACCATATATAAGATTTTATTTTCTGAGGATAAAGAATTAATGAAAGTTATGATGCCATCCATGGTTATGATGCCATCAACTCGATGGATGTGAGTCTGAGTGACCTCCGGGAGCTGGTGATGGACAGGGAGGCCTGGCGTGCTGCAGTTCATGGGGTCGCAAAGAGTCGGACACGACTGAGCGACTGATCTCTGATGATGCCATCCTTTAAGGATTTTAAATGAGGATATTAGATGAAGAAGACATGAATACACATAATTTTAATTCACTATTACTTTCAGAATGATGGAAATGTATATACAGTGCAACAATAATATGAAGAAAGGTATATTGAAAGCATCAGTGTATAAACCACAGAGTGGTTCACTTATCTTGTAGGTTCCAGATGTATGAAGACTGGAGATTTACCACAAATCCTAATATCACCTGGACTAGGTGAAAAGAATGAAAAACAGATTTCTTTTCTAAGGAGAGTCAAAACTTCAAGCCACATGCTTGAGGTGTTGAATATTAAATCAGCAATCAGTCAATGGATAAAGGAATCATTTTTTTTCTTTCTGTCTTATATAATAGGTTCTTCCTAAGCATCTGAAATGAAGCTTGGTAGACAAGTAACTACATCATACCTTGCAAATGGAACATGCTCCTACTTGAGACTCCTTTTTTTATGACAGAACTCGATGTTTCTGGCTTTCTCGTTTCTTATTTTTCGTTCCATAGCCCCAGTTTATTCTTGCCTATGATAATCTGTGATCACCTTCTTATGACCTTCCACTATAGAAGGCTGTCCTTCTTTTGCCCACTCAGACTTGGCATTCAGGATATTCCTTTTGTTTTGTCCTAATGACCTCAGTTCTGCTTAAATTTTTTTCCAGTAGATTCTTGTTTGTCTACATTATTACGTAGATTGTGACATATAATTTTTCATGCCTTGATTACCTGGCCCAGATTCTCTTCTCTTCTTCTTGCATCTTGCTATAAAACCTTTGGGATTATATTAGGGATATGTAATAATTCTCTTGTATTGCTCAAAAATCTGATTTGTATTTGATTATTTCATCTAAGTTTGCAGATTTTGAGCAAAGACTTTATTTTTATTCTCAGTGTGTCTGCAGAGCCCATCGTGTCTAGTCCTCTCCTTCTCCCAGGGCCAGTGGGAAGCATCTTGACTAAGTCTGTGATTAGAGGATTAACATGGAGCATATTCGGAAAATACTTCCAGCAGTAGTGCAAGTGAATGCTTTGGTAGAGGATGAAAGACACAAGGTGAGTTCCTTGGTGCCAGGCTTTCCTCTCATTGCAGTGTGATCTTCTATGCTTAGGTACTTGACTGTAATAAGCTCCATTAAAAATACAGGTATTATTTAGGAGAATAATCCCTTAAGAATTATTGACACAAACTCTATTGTTATTATATACATTACACGTTGTTATAGTCTACTGACGTTACCATTGAGAGCACACTTGGAATAGAGGGCAAAGACACGGAAAAATGGGAGGCCCTGTTAGAGGGAAGTGGATGAAAGCATTTTATTAGTACCATACATACAAATTACCAGGACTGGCAACTGGGAGATCTCTGTCCTGATCTTAGATTCACCTCTGACTGTAATTGGCAAACCATTGATTCTCCATGTTTTCAACATTTTGATTTGAAAATAAGAGAAATTAGATTTGATGCATGAAGGTGCCTTTCTCAATTATGCAAATTTTGGCAAGGGTGTTAGAGCTTCATGTGTTGCTTTAAATTATTATTTTTTTACTGAAAATATGAGTATATTTATTGCTTAAAAGATTCCTCTGAAATGATACCAATTTATAAATTGTAAAGTGGAAACAGCAAGATATAGAACATCAAAATATTGTAAAACTTTTGAGGTGTGGGAGTTACATTTTTTAAATATATTTTTTAAAATATGGAATATTGGTAAGAAACATACAGTGTAAAAATATAGAATCAGCAATTTGGTGGCATTGAATACCCTCAGTTCTTAAATTTCATAGTCTTTCCATTCTCAGATATATTCCCTCTTCAAAATTTCAGTCAACAGTACTCTCAAAATCTGAACTCATTCCTTTCTAGCCAAATGTTTACAAACCATATATAATAAGGCATAAATGCATGATAGGAGTTGAATTTCTTACTCTTCTCAGGAATATTTGCATTTAAGCTGGGTCAAAGCTTAAGCCAAATGACTGATATTAAATGTGGGCATACCAAGAATTAGCCCAACATTAAAGGAATTTATTTTCTCTCTTAAACAGCATAATCTTCCAGTGCATATGGAATAAAGCATGGTAGGCAATTAACTGTCAAGCATGCTATGAAAATGTTATACCTAAATTCACCATTCTCATATTTCAGAAAAATTTATATATGAATAATTTTTAATACAGAATTTATTTAAATGCATTTTCACATCATATTTACAAAGATATTTTTAAATTTTGTGGGACAAAACACAAAAAAATGCACAAAAGATGAATTAAAATGAATTTTATTTGTCTGTGCTTTTTGAACCCAAGACATATTATTAGACAAATCAGTTTTTAACTTATATGCATTTTCATGCTAAAGGGATGGAAGAAACATTATTTTAAATCAAGGGAGTTAGAGCATATTGCACTGAGGACCTTAGAGAGTTGGACTGCTTCTAGGACCATGTCATGTCTGTGATTTTCAAAGGTGGTACAGGGATCTGAACCCGAGAAAACAGTTTTTCTGAAATGGTAAATACACTATTTAGAATTAGCCCAAGATTAGCCCAATTACCCCAAGATATCTAGAAACACAGAAGGTGATGGAGAATATTAGAGCAATGATTGCTGGCCATTATTAGTACCTTTATTATAGATTTATTGGTTTAGTTTCTATGGTTTGGGAAAGTTAATTTTATTGGTGTTTCCTGTTAATGGTTTCCCTTCATTTTTAGCACATTATTTATACAAAGGTCACAAGATAACAATTTGCAAATAGAGTGTTAAAAAGCATAGAGAACTTAATTTTACTTACCTTTGAGATTTATTGCCTTGAAAAAAGAGGCTTAAGAGAGAAATTCAAGAACTTTATTGTATAACGAATGGAATAAGACTGAGGGTTGAACTGTTAGAATGTAAATTAGTTGATTAATATGCAATCATGTAAACAACATTATGATACTATCTATGTTAATCTCCCTTAAAAAATAATTTCTCCTTGAGGACTATGCCTACAAATTTAAAATCCAATAAAAGCATGGTTCTATCTATTTAACAAAAATGAATAAATTTTGTTCCAATGGATAAAAGAAAATTCCACTTAAAAGGGCTGAACTGAGGCTCTGACAGTCAATAAAATTAAACTCACGTCACCAAGACAGAATGATCATCCTATCCATTCATAATTGTAACTTCCAGTGTAATTACTCACTGTATATAAAGTGTGGACTTCTAATCCAGCTATTTAGGAAGCTAAATTTAATAATATTTATGTTGGTTTACATGTAACTTTGTATATTTCATTTAATAGTATATAAATTTGTTATTATCCCATAATCAAAAATCTTAGACATAATTCACAAATTGAAATTTAAAATGATGTATGCAAAAAGCAATGTCAGTGAGTTTTGAGTTATTTTTCAATTATATTTAAGCTAAAGCTCTTTGACCATACTTCAACTAATTCTATAATGTTATTTTTAAAGCATCACTGGAATTTGTTCTATTTGAAAATATGAAGACTTTCTGCTAAAATTTAAAACCATTGACAATAGCAAAGGCCAGGTACAAAAACTGTCTTTTTACTGCTATACTGCTATATACTTAAAGGCTATTAATTTTAAATGGTTATAAAACAGTGTGAAACTATTATATTTATAAAACATTAAGCCCAATTCCTTTCCCAAAAAGTCTCACCAGTTGCCTGTTTCTGATATTTTAAATATAAATTATTCAATAACTAGTTCTTTTTGTGGTTTTAAAGTGACTATGCACTGTGAATATGGGGTTTCAAAATAAAACAAACTCACAGGGGACTATGATCTTCAGCCAAGATGGAGTTGCATAACAAGGTATATACTTTCACATGAAAACACTGTGAAAAAAATATATTTATTTATCTTAATTATTGGATACCAGGTTGTGCAAGGACAGTAAAAGGTTAGTCTTGTAACTGCCTTAACTTACCACCCAAGACTTTTCAAGATTCAGCACAGGAAGGGGGACACCAGGGAGGATCCTAGTAAATTTCTTGAGTTGAGGAAATGGAACTTAAGTGCCTATGAGGGCCAAGGTGTTGATATGTTCCACGGCAGAGTTCTGGAGAGATAAGAGCTATGCAGAGAGAGGTGCTCTGGAGATTCTGAGGATGTCGTTCATATATTCAGCCAGATAGAAACTACTTGAGGCTAGGAAAAAGACCATCTGAAAGGAGCAGAGGGAACAATCCAGAGAGCTCATACAGGGGCTGGAAAAGTTGGTGTTCCTACAGTCCAAAAACCTCATATTTTATGGGTCATTGGGTATGCCTTAGTAGCAGGATACTGCTCCAGGAGTAGGGGAAACAGCCCTAGATTAGTGTTGCTTTATTTCCAGATAATTAATTTTAAAAGTATACCTTGAAAACAATCAAAGTTGCTGAGTTCAGTTCAGTTCAGTTGCTCAGTCATGTCCAACTCTTTGCGACCCCATGAACTGCAGCATGCCGGGCCTCCCTGTCCATCACCATCTCCCAGAGTCCACGCAAACACATGCCCATCGAGTCGATGATGCCATCCAACCATCTCACCCTCTGTTGTCCTCTTCTCCTGCCTTCAATCTTTTCAGTATCAGGGTCTTTTCCAGTGAGTCAGCTCTTTGCATCAGGTGGCCAAAGTATTGGAGTTTCATCCTCAACATCAGTCCCTCAAATGAACACCCAGGACTGATCTCCTTTAGGATGGACTGGTTGGATTTCCTTGCAGTCCAAGGGACTCTCAAGAGTCTTTTACAGCACCACAGTTCAAAAGCATCAATTCTTCAGTGCTCAGCTTTCTTTATAGTCCAACTCTCACATCCATACATGACCCCTGGAAAAACCATAGCCTTGACTAGACAGACCTTTGTTGGCAAAGTAATGTCTCTGCTTTTTAATATGCTGTCTAGGTTGGTCATAACTTTCCTTCCAAAGAGTAAGCGTCTTTTAATTTCATTGCTGCAATCACCATCTGCAGTGATTTTGGAGCCCAGAAAAATAAAGTCAGCCACTGTTTCCATTGTTTCCCCATAAATCTCAAGAGTATATCAGTTCAGTTCAGTTCAGTCATTCAGTCATGTCCAACTCTTTGTGACCTCATGAATTGCAGCACGCCAGGCCTCCCTGTCCATTACCAACTCCAGGAGTTCACTCAAATTCACATCCATCGAGTCGGTGATGCCATCCAACCATCTCATCCTCTGTCGTCTCCTTCTCCTCCTGCCCCCAATCCTTCCCAGCATCAGAGTCTTTTCCAGTGAGTCAACTCTTCGCATGAGGTGGCCAAAGTACTGGAGTTTCAGCTTTAGCATCGTTCGTTCCAAAGAACACCCAGGGCTGATCTCCTTTAGAATGGACTGGTTGGATCTCCTTGCAGTCTAAGGGACTCTCAAGAGTCTTCTCCAACACCACAGTTCAAAAGCATCAATTCTTCGGCACTCAGCCTTCTTCACAGTCCAACTCTCACATCCATACAAGACCACTGGAAAAACCATAGCCTTGACTAGATGGACCTTTGTTGGCAAAGTAATGTCTCTGCTTTTGAATATGCTATCTAGGTTGGTCATAACTTTCCTTCCAAGGAGTAAGCGTCTTTTAATTTCATGGCTGCAGTCACCATCTGCAGTGATTTTGGAGCCCAGAAAAATAAAGTCTGACACTGTTTCCACTGTTTTCCCATCTGTTTCCCATGAAGTAATGGGACCAGATCCCACGATCTTAGTTTTCTGAGTGTTGAGCTTTAAGCCAACTTTTTCACTCTCCTCGTTCACTTTCATCAAGAGGCTTTTTAGTTCCTCTTCACTTTCTGCCATAAGGGTGGTGTCATTTGCATATCTGAGGTTATTGACATTTCTCCCAGCAGTCTTGATTCCAGCTTGTGCTTCTTGCAGCCCAGTGTTTCTCATGATGTAATCTGCATATAAGTTAAATAAGCAGGGTGACAATATACAGCCTTGACATACTCTTTTTCCTATTTGGAACCAATCTGTTGTTCCACATCCAGTTCTAACTGTTGCTTCCTGACCTGCATATAGGTTTCTTAAGCGGTGGGTCAGGTGGTCTGTTATTCCCATCTCTTGAAGAATTTTCCACAGTTGAGTATATAGGGGAATACAAATTTATAAAGCACCACAGAAGTTTAAATTCACAGTGTCTGGCATACAGTAAAAATTATCAGACATGCCAAAGAAAAGAAAATTTTGACTCATAATGAATAAAAAAGAATAAAAGGAATATGCCCAGAACTAACACATGATAGAATCTGTTATAAGAATAATTAAAAGGTTATTATAATGTATTCTGTATATCTTTATTCTGTATATTCAAGCTGGAAAAAATCAAGCAGATGAAATAATGATATTGCATCTATTTTTTTTTAATGCCTAAGAAAACTTCTAGAAATGTAAAAAGATCTTCATGAAAAATACACTGGAAACTATCCAAAATGAAAACCAGCAAGTTCTTCCTTGGTGGCTCAGTGGTAAAGAATACACCTGCCAATGTGGGAGACATGGGTTTGATCCCTGGTCCAGGAAAGTCCCACATGCAGTGCAGCAGTTAAGCCTGTGTACACAACTCCTGAGCCTGTGATCTAGAGCCCAGAAACTGTAAGTATTAGCTGAGCCCACGTGCTGCAACTCCTAGAGTCTGCATACCCTGAAGCCCATGCTCCTCCGCAACAGGAGAAGCCACCACAATGAGAAGCCTGTGCATTGCAACTAGAGAGTAGCCCCAGCTCTCTGCAACTAGAGAAGAACCTGCCCAGCCATGAAAACTGAGCACAATTATAAATAAATTTAGAAAGTCAGAGAAAACCGACGTTAAAAACATGAACAAAGGAGCAATGGGACAAATTTAAGTGACTTAAGCTATAAAATTGGATCTCAAAGCACAGGAAGTGAGTTGAAAAAAATAGTTGGAGAAATTATGGTCAATTTATTTTCCAAATTTGTTGATAATTTTAAACCAGTAAATTCAAGGATCTCAATGAAATATAAATACAGGAATACTTCAGAAAACTACAGCAAGGCACATTACAGTCAATGTCCAATATCACTCTGGATTATTGGGAAGTCACCTATTGAAATAGTTCACTGCCATCTTAATCAAGGGAAAAAAAAGTCTTTTGAATCATGCATGGTTCCTATGTTAGTACCTCAATTCAGTTTAGAAAATTTTCAAAAAGACTGTTGGTAGTTCAAATGTAAGGGTCAGGTGCTCTTTTTGGCAACACATATACAAAAGTAAGGGTCAGTGAGGATTCCTCATTTTTGGACATCATGGATGTTGAATTTTTTCCAACTAACTTTGTAGCCCTCATAATAGACTTTTTTTCATTTTTTAAAAAGTGAATTTATTTATTTATGTCGGGTCTTAGTAGCAGCACACGGGATCTATTTGGCATGTGGGCTCTTTCATTGTGGCACATAGGCTTCTCTCTAGTTGTGGTGCATGGGCCTAGTTGCCCTGTGGCATGTGAACCTTAGTTCCCCAACCAGGGATTGAACCCATGTACTCTGCATTGGAAGATAGAGTCTTAACCACCGGATCACCAAGGAAGTCTTTTCACTTTCTACTTTAAGAACTCTGATTTGCAAATTACTTTCCCATCCTAATATCACCTACCTTTAGCTAGCTCTGATTTGACCCTAAATTTTAAAATGGGAAAACAAATTCTGCAAGTCATTACTTCATCTGTCAGTCTTGCATGGCTGATAGAGTTTCTTAGAGTAAATAAAGAGCACAGAGTAAGAAATAATGGAGAAAATGTTAATTATTTGAAATATAATTCTACTCAAGTAATTAAGATGAAGGTGTCAGACATAGGTTTGGATACTGGTTTGGAGACTCTGCTTTGACCATATCATACATTCAGATGGTTTTTTGATAGATTTTTTCCCTGAGGTTTTTTTTCTGAGTATCCTCACATTTGTCATCTCTTTTTCTCTTCTAAATCTGTCATGTCTTGGTAGTCTGTTTGAAAGTGTCAGTAGAAAGCAAAATTTATGTTTTGATAACTATTTTATTTTGGCAATGGTGACTAGGATGCCTATGTAATAAAAAATAAAGGTGAGTGAAATGTTTTTAGTATTGGTCAAAGTCTTAGTGAGCTACTCTGCTCAATCAGGAAGGAAACTGTGCTTAATAGAGACCTGTTGCAAAGTAGAGCTAATTACCATAGTTTCATTTTCATAGATAATCAAGGACAAAGGCAATGGCACCCTACTCCAGTACTCTTGCCTGGAAAATCCCATGGACAGAGGAGCCTGGTAGGCTGCAGTCCATGCAGTCGCTAGGAGTCAGACACGACTGAGCGACTTCACTTTCACTTTTCATGTTCATGCATTGGAGAAGGAAATGGCAACCCACTCCAGTGTTCTTGCCTGGAGAATCCCAGGGACGGGGAAGTCTGGTGGGCTGCCATCTATGGGGTCACACAGAGTCGGACACGACTGAAGCGACTTAGCAGCAGCAGCAGCAAGGACAAAGGGATACAACTAATGATATTTACATTTTTTATGGAGAAAGGTGTGACTTTTGGAAGATAAAATTAATATATATAAATAGACAAAGAACGGGACTTGATTTTCAGAACCTTGGCCTAAGATATCGGAATTCTTCATTCCTAGAAAAGATAATATGTTTTGGAAGGAAAATAGATAATTTTATCAAAAAAATTCTTAAATTTAATGAAAAGGTAGATAGGATCACATGATCACATCTAAATATTAATAAAATTTTAATCAATTAATTAAAAAATAAAATTAAGGTGTGTCAAATTCAAGATATTTCAGCTAAGAAAAGGAAAATTATTTGTGACTATAGGTAGGGGTTTTCTGTGAACTCAGGTTTTAAATATGCATTTATCAATGATGTAAGAAGTATTACATAACTATAATAAAATAAAAATATCTTGCAAGAATGGAGTGAAAAGCCTATAGATTGTAAAGAAGATGTTAAGAAATAACTAATGCTTTTCAGGCTAAATTCAAAACAAGAACAAGAATTTCTATTTGGGATCAAATAAGATAAAGAGAGAGAGAACACTCAACTACTACTTTTTATTTTTTTTTAATATTTGCTTCCTTAGTAGTGTAGAAATTGTTAAGATAATTATATTAAAGAGCACTAAAAAGTGCTAAACACTGAAGATATGAATATAGCATCATTGTTGGTAACATTTTTGATGTAATAGACTTTGGTCAAGTTCCAGGGAATCTTTATGGACCAGGGATTAAAACCATGTCTCCTGCATTGGCAGGTAGATTTTTACCACTGAGCCACCAGGGAAGCCCTCAGTTGTTGGTAGTATGTGAATGAGTTCCCCTGGAGGAGGAAATGGCAACCCACTTCAGTATTCCTGCCTGGAAGAGCCCATGGACAGCAGAGCCTGTGGGCTGCACTCCATGGGGTTAGCAAAGAGTTGGACATGACTTAGTGACTGAGAATGAGCACATGAAAGAGTTATTAAAATTAATTGTTTTTAAGTTATTTAGAAGAAAACAGTCTCTGACTTTATTAAGAATGTTTTCTGAAAGATGGTTTTCATTTTTTAAAATATTTTTTATTTGATTGATATCATTATAACAGCAAAGCAAAGCATGATTTCATGGTCTGTGTTGCAGTAGACCAACCTTATCTAAATAGCAGTGCTTATGCACAATTTTGATATGAGCCAAGATAGTATAACTTGAAGTAACATAAAGAATTACCAGCAACTTGAAAATCACATACTGTTCATGGGGTTCTCAAGGCAAGAATATTGAAATGGTTTGCCATTCCTTTCTCCAATGACCCACATTCTGTCAGAACAATTCATGCAAAGATGGGCTCAATAAAGGACAGAAATGGTAAGGACCTAACAAAAACAGAAGATATTAAGAAGAGGTGGCAAGAATACACAGAACTGTACAAAAAAGTTCTTCACAACCCAGGTTATCACGATGGTGTGATCACTCACACTCACCTAGAGCCAAACATCTTGGAATGTGAAGTCAAGTGGGCTTTAGGAAGCATCACTATGAACAAAGCTAGTGGAGGTGATGGAATTCCAGTGGAGCTCTTTCAAATCCTAAAAGATGATGCTGTGAAAGTGCTGCACTCAGTATGTCAGCAAATTGGAAAACTCAGCAGTGGCCACAGGACTGGAAAAGGTAAATTTTCATTCCAATCCCAAAGAAAAGCAATGCCAAAGAATGCTCAAACTACCGCACAATTGCACTCATCTCACACGCTAGTAAAGTAATGCTCAAAATTCTCCAAGTCAGGCTTTAGCAATATGTGAACCATGAACTTCCTGATGTTCAAGCTGGTTTTAGAAAAGGCTGAGAAACCAGAGATCAAATTGCCAACATCCGCTGGATCATGGAAAAAGCAAGAGAGTTCCAAAAAACATCTATTTCTGCTTATTGACTATGCCAAAGCTTTTGACTGTGTGGATCACAATAAACTGTGGAAAATTCTGAAAGAGATGGGAATACCAGACTATCTGACCTGCCTCTTGAGAAACCTGTGTGCAGATCAGGAAGCACCAGTTAGAACTAGACATGGAACAACAGACTGGTTCCAAATAGGAAAAGGAGTCCGTCAAGGCTGTATATTGTTACCCTGCTTATTTAACTTATATGCAGAGTACATCCGGAGAAACGCTGTACTGGAAGAAACACAAGCTGGAGTCAAGATTGCTGGGAGAAATGTCAATAACCTCAGATATGCAGATGACACCACTCTTATGGCAGAAAGTGAAGAGGAACTAAAGAACCTCTTGCTGAAAGTGAAAGAGGAGAGTGAAAAAGTTGGCTTAAAGCTCAAAATTCAGAAAACTAAGATCATGGCGTCTGGTCCCATCACTTCATGGCAGATAGATGGGGAAACAGTGGCTGATTTTATTTTTGGGGCTCCAAAATCACCACAGATGGTGATTGCAGCCATGAAATTAAAAGACGCTTACTCCTTGGAAGGAAAGTTATGACCAACCTAGATAGCATATTAAAAATCAGAGACATTACTTTGTCAACAAAGTAATGTCTAGTCTGTCTAGTCAAGGCTGTGGTTTTCCCAGTGGTCATGTATGGATGTGAGAGTTGGACTATAAAGAAAGTTGAGTGCTGAAGAATTGATGCTTTTGGAAAAAGCATCTGTGTTGGAAAGACTCTTGAGAGTCCCTTGGACTGCAAGGAGATCCAACCTGTCCATTCTAAAGGAGATCAGCCCTGGGTGTTCATTGGAAGGACTGATGTTGAAGCTGAAACTCCCAATATTTTGGCCACCGGATGCAAAGAGCTGACTCATTTGAAAAGACCCTGATGTTGGGAAAGATTGAAGGCCGGAGGAGAAGGGGATGACAGAGGATAAGATGGTTAGATGGCTTCACCTACTCAATGGACATGAGTTTGGGCAAACTCCAGGAGTTGGTGATGAACAGGAAGGCCTGGTGTGCTGCGGTTCTCTCAAAGAGTGGGACACGACTGAGCTTCTGAACTCAGCTGAAACTGACTATCACAACAGTACAGATTCAAATAGAAGGACAAAGATAGCAAAAAAAAAAAAAAAAAAACTTTTGGATTTCAACTTCTTTAGACTCATGTAACTGGAAATTGCACTTTTGGTTAGGATGTACAAAATTAAATTTAGAGTACTTTTGCTCCTGTAATAACATAAATGGAAACCTAGGTAAAACAGAACATCATACTTATCTAAGGGACTATTGAAAAGAACTGGATGTAAGAAAGTCTTGATGAACTGATTACCAGAGAAAGGAATATGTGAGCAGTAAGCCCCTGAACAGGTCTGGGACAATTGCTGGGCCTGAGTCAGGCAGAGAGTAGAAAGGCCAAAACCATAAGAAAGGATTTATTGAGGAGAGATCGGCTAAAACTACTGGTTGAGGTAGGAGTGGGCAGGAATGACTGTATTCTTGAAGACATCTAGTCAAGTGAAAGAATATTTTCTCTGCCCAACAATTATCTCTAATGCCTAACCACCATTACCAGTTTTGCTGAGAAAGAATAGTGAAGGTAAGCCTGAAATGCAAGAGAACGAGATAAAACAAAACAAATCAAACAATCAATCTAATGGCAAGAGGTCTAATATTGGAACCTCCAAGGAGAGAAAAAAATTAACAGGACAGAAGATACTTAAAGAAATAGTGGCTAGACAGTTTCCAAGTTTCGTGAAAGGCATTAACTCACAAACTTACGATGCTCAGCAAATCCCAAACAGTCTATAAGTCTCAAATAGCTTCATTCTAGCAACACTGCTGAAGATTTATGATAAATTCTAAAAGCATCCGGATAGAACTAAATAGACATTTCTCCAAAGAAGACATACAGATGGCTAACAAACACATGAAAAGATGCTCAACATCACTCATTATCAGAGAAATGCAAATAAAACCCACAGTGAGGTACCATTTCACACCAGTCAGAATGGCTGCGATCCAAAAGTCTACAAGCAATAAATGCTGGAGAGAGTGTGGAGAAAAGGAAACCCTCTTACGCTGTTGGTGGGAATGCAAACTAGTACATCCTTTATGGAGAACAGTGTTGAGATTCCTTAAAAAACTGGAAATAGAACTGCCTTATGACCCAGCAATCCCACTGCTAGGCATACACACTGAGGAAACCAGGATTGAAAGAGACACGTGTACCCCAGTGTTCATCGCAGCACTGTTTATAATAGCCAGGACATGGAAGAAAGCTAGATCTCCATCAGCAGATGAATGGATAAGAAAGCTGTGGTACATATACACAATGGAATATTTCTCAGCCTTTAAAAAGAATACATTTGAATCAGTTCTAATGAGGTGAATGAAACTGGAGCCTATTATACAGAGTGAAGTAAGCCAGAAAGAAAAACACCAATACAGTATACTAACGCATATATATGGAATTTAGAAAGATGGTAACGATAACCCTGTATGCAAGACTGCAAAAGAGATGTATAGAACAGTCTTTTGGACTCTGTGGGAGAGGGAGAGGATGGGATGATTTGGGAGAATGGCATTAAAACATGTAGAATATCATGTAAGAAACAAATCACCAGTCCAGGTTCGATGCAGGATACAGGAAGCTTGGGGCTGGTGCACTGGGATGACCCAGAGGGAGGATACAGGGAGGGAGGAGGGAGGGGGTTTGGGATGGGGAACATGTGTATACCTGTGGCAGATTCATGTCGATGTAAGGCAAAACCAATACAATATTGTAAAGTAATTAACCTCCGATTAAAATAAATAAATTTATATTAAAAAAATAAAAAAGTAATATTATGTACCGCAAGTCACAATTAGATGTGATGGCCGACTTATCATTATGAATGAAGCATACCAAAATTTATGGAATGACATCTTTAAAGTAGCTTAAAACACAGACACACATGCACGCGTGCACACATACACACACACACACACACACACACACACACAAAAGGGAACTATAAATATAGATTTTATATCCAGCAAAAACAACATTTAAAGTAAAGGTGAAATTAAGACATTTTCAGATAAGCAAAAACCAATAGAACTGTGGCCAACAGTTCTACACTGTAAGAAGTGCTAAAGGCAGTTCTTCATTCTAAACGGAAATAATACAAGCTGGAAAGGTAGATTTACAGGAAGGATTGAAAGGTATTATAAATGTTAAATAAGTACCTATACAAGACTTTCCCTAACTTTTTCAAAATATAATTGTCTGTTTAAAGCAGAAACAATAACATTTTGTTGTGGGGGTTATATCACACGTAATGGTAAGTAGTATCATCATAATAGCACAAACGATAGTGAGGGAGTAACATAGATTACTTTTCATATATTAAGAACGTCTTTATTTTTTTTTTCATTTTCCCAGAAGTATTTTTTTATTTAACTATAATTGATTCACAATATTGTGTTAGTTTCAGAAATATAGCTTCAGGTTGTTTTTTCCATATAGGTTTTTTATTTATTTATTTTTTAAATTTTATTTTACTTAACTTTACAGTATTGTATTGGTAAATCTTAAATAGGAGGAGCTCTTACGTTTCATTAAAACTTAAACTTCATGAAAATTTTCAAGCTCCATAAACTTAGTTAAGCCTAATTAAATGAGGCTTAGTGTTTCTACCCCTCTTAAGCCGAGCTGGGAATAACTAAACTTTAAAAAATTATTATTATGCTCTTAGGCTTAAAAGACTAGATAAGACTCGTTAAGCATTGAAATGTAATTAAGTGAGATCATTTAACATCTTTCTCTTCTTGGTTGACAGAACACTCAGGTTGTTAAATCAATTTGGATTAGTTTTAAATATTGTTAAAATTTGTTAAGTATCATTAATCCAAGTAATCATCATAAAGACAGTAAAAACAAACTTTTGTTTGATTTTTTAAAGAAAAATTCTTATGTGATTTGTACAAAATTCATTATGTTTATGGGTAACTAAAATTAATAATTTGTATCTTCCATTAGAATTAATTATTAAGTAATTTGAAAGTATTAGTCATTCAGTCATGTCCGACTCTTTGTGACCCTGTGGACGGTAGCCCATCAGTCTCCTCTGTCCATGGAATTCTCCAGGCAAGAATACTGAAGTGGGTTGTCATTTCCTTCTCCAGGGGATCTTCCTGACCCAGGGATCGAACCCAAGTCTTCTGCATTGCAGGCAGATTCTTTACCATCTGAGCCACAGGGATGCCTGTGACAATTATGAACTTATTTAATAATTAATTATTAAACATTGATTTATTTAATAATTAAGCTAATAATTATTAACTTAATTAGTAATAATATTAATCATTGTTACTATTAATTTTTACAAGCATACCAACCTATACACCCAATGTTGTAAACATCTACTGTTTATGATTCAGACTTTGTATTTATATCTGTATCTGTATCTATATCAATGAATGAGCTTCCCTGGTGACTCAGCGATAAAGAATCTGCCTGCAATGCAGGAGTTGCAGGAGATGCAGATTCAATCACTGGGTAGGGAAGATCCCCTAGAGCCCTGGAGGAGGGCATGACAGCCCACTCTACTATTCTTGCCTGGAGAATCCCTTGGACAGAGGAGCCTGGTGGGCTACATTCCACGGGGTCGCAAAGAGTCGGACATGACTGAAGCAACTTAGCACGTATCAATGAATAATGAATGAACATGTGATTGTAGACATTATAATTCTATGTATGCAGTTGTTACTAAAAGGAAGAAAATTGATTCTAAATGGCACTTGAAGTAACTTACAATTGCTTTTTGTATCACCATCTGCTATTTGGTGGGTTGTTAGACTATTTTTGTTTGTTTGTTTGTTTCAGTACCATATTAATTAATATTTATGAATGTTTCTATAAGTTTCAGAAAGTTAAATATCCTTCATGATTTCCTTTTGCTTTATTTCGTTTCAATTAAAGAACTATCAGTCAGAACAAGGTAATGTAGAAGGGAAATAAAATGTATGAAGATGATAAAAATCAACACTTATTCAAGTTTTAACAAGTATTTTTATAAAAGCGTGAATTATTGCTGGTTATGTACAGTTTTGTCCCTCAGTAATCAGAAAATATGCAAGTCATAAAGGACGGTTAACTTGAATTAATCACAATGTCCAGGGTGAATCTCTACCAGGTTGCAGTAGCAATCTGAGAACTATGCAGAAGAGGGCATGTCCTTAGTCCTAAATTCTACATTCTGATTCCCCTATAACCTGCTAGATGCTTTATTTAGCATCTTTTCCACTGACATTTCCATTGCTGTTAGGCATGGCAGGTATTAAGGCATGAATGGAAGAGGCAAATTGAATGTGCTGTGAAATCCTTTCTCTATTCATATCCCCTGATAAACAGGTTGGTGAATGAGTCAGAAGAGCAACCCCCTAAATAGAATGTGTTTTCTCCATTTATCCTACGAATCCAAACATTGTGCTTCTTTCCTCATAGGATATGGTGTAAATTGCCTGTCACTTTAGAAGCAGTATTCCAATATACCCCTTTTTCCTACAACTGTACAGAGGTGTCAGACTCCTTAACTTTTACACGCTTCATCTCCTGTCCTCTTGCATGCTGTGCCTTCCTCAGGCTGCTAGAGAATTTGTCATGTCCTGCCACCAGCTTGAATTAGTGTAATGTCATCAGTATAATGAACCAGCCTGGACGTTTGAGGAATTACAAGATAGTCAGGGTTTTCTTAATGGTCCAGATAACCACAATGGTTTGGTCACTTACCTAGAGCCAGATATCCTGGAGTGTGAAGTTAAGTGGGTCTTAGGAAGAATTACTTTGAACAAAGCTAGTGGAGATGATGGAATTCTAGCTGAGCTACTTCAAATCTTAGAAGATGATGCTGTTGAAGTGCTGCACTCAATATGCCAGCAAATTTGGAAAAACTCAGCAGTGGCCACAGGACTGGAAAAGGTCAGTTTTCATTCCAGTCCCAAAGAAAGACAATGCCAAATAATGTTCAAACTATATATATACAGTTGCACTCATTTCATATGCTAGCAAGATTACGCTCAAAATACTTGTAGCTAGGCTTTAGGAGTACATGAACCGAGAACTTGCAGATGTACAAACTAGATATAGAAAAAGCAGAGAAACCAGAGATCAAATTGCCAACATCCTTTGGATCATAGAAAAAGCAAGGAAAAAAAAAAAATCTACGTCTGCTTCATTGACTTTGCTAAAGCTTTTGACTGAAGAAGGTATGACAACAAACTGGAAAATTCTTAAAGGAATAGAAATACCAGACCACCTTACCAGCCTCTTGAGAAATCTGTATACAGGACAAGAAGCAACAAGTTAGAGCTGTACATGGAACAACAGACTTGTTCAAAATTGGGAAAGAAGTATGTCAAGGCTGTATATTGTCACCCGGCCTACATCATGCAGAGTACCAAGTTTGATGATTCACAAGCTGGAATCAATATTGTCAGGAGAAATATCAACAACCTAAGATAATCCAGATGATACCACTTTAATGGTAAAAAGGAAAGTGGAATTAAAGAGCCTCTTGAGGAAGGTGAAAGAGGAGAGTGAAAAAACTGGCTTAAAACTCAACATTCAAAAAACTAAGATCATGACATCCTGTCCCATCACTTCATAGCAAATAGATGGGGAAACAATGGAAACAGTGACAGATTTTTTTTCTTGGGCTCCAAAATCACTGCATGTGGTGACTGCAGCCATGAAATTAAAAGATGCTTGCTCCTTGGAAGAAAAACTATGACAAATCTAGACAGCATATTAAAAAGTAGAGACATCACTTTGCCAACAAAGGTTCATATAGTCAAAGCTTTGGTTTTTCCAGTAGTCATGTACAGATGTGAGAGTTGGACCATAAACAAGGCTAAGCACCCAAGGACTGATGCTTTCAAACTGTAGTGCTGGAGAAGATTGAGAGTCCCTTGAAGAGCAAGGAGATCAAACCAGTCAATCCTAAAGGAAATCAACCCTGAATATTCATGGAAAGACTGATGTTGAAGCTGAAACTCCAATACTTTGGCCACCTGATATGAAGAGCCAACTCATTGGAAAATACCTTGATGCTGTTAAAGATTGATGGCAAGCTGAGAAGAGGGTGACAGAGGATGAAATAGTTGGATGGCATCACTGACTCACTGGACATGAGTTTGAGGAATCTGGGAGATAGTGAATGTCAGGAAAGTCTGGCGTACTCAGTCCATTGGGTCACAAACAGTGGGACATGATTGAGCGATTGAATAACAACAGTGTTCCTTGGGACTATGATGTCTGGGAGCAGAACTGCAGTATTGTGAGATAAGACAGCCAAGGTGTTCTGCTGTATCTGAGCATGATTATCATTATTGATAGCAAGTGCAAAGAAAGCATCATAGATGTATCAAGATATATTGGTTTTATCTACTAAAATTTCTATTTCTTCACAGTTTTGATTGGGAAATTATTTGCTTAAATTCACAATAATATATAGTCATTCATTTTGCAAGGCCTATTTGGCTTTTGTACCAACCAAAAGGTAAATTAACAGGGATGCAATAGGAATCATCACCACTAAATATTTCAGGTATTTGATAATAATATTGATTTCTGCCAATCTCCTGGAATAGTTTGTTGCTTTTAATTTACTGTCTGACATAGGTATGATATAATGGCTTCTTCTTGACACTGCTACTGTAATGACCCATACTTCACAGAATAAAGCTAGGGATTCTCTCAGTTACCAGGTATATATCTGAGACTAAGGAAGGTACCACAGTATGTGACTGTGATTTTATGGGATGCCTTCTGAGATGACTCAGACTACATCATCATCTTTTTTTTTTTTTATAAATCTATATAGTTTTATTAAGACAAAAAACTGACAGTGTTGATATGAAGTTGACATTTTAACAAAAGTTTTCACAAAAACCTAACACACGCCTAAAAATTACAGTGCAGTTCTAGATGCAGATCAAGACGATGCCAACAACTGATGGATCTCATGACTCAAGACAGCGTTTTGGATTTTAGTTAATTCTTAGGATTAAAAAATTTGTTTTGTTTTAAAGTGAACCACTGCCCCAGTATGAAAATTTATCTTCTCCTGAGACCAGGGCTTTTGAAATCATTCAGCTCTTGAACTTGTGCTGTCAGTGACTGAACCCTGCCACCAATGGTTTCAAAGTTCAAAAAACAGAGGCTCCAAGAGTTTTCCACCCTATGAGCACCGGCCCTTGTCTTTACCTACTCACTTACCTCCTATACCACTCTCTGCCCTTCCCTAAATACTTCACAAGTGGCTTGGATAGAGAATATGATATTTGTAACTTCACAATAGGAAAAGGGTCTTCTTGTCAGTTTCATGAGTAGCACCTCTAAGACAGAATGATCTGCCTGTGTATACACTCCAATAAAACTTTTCCTCCTCAACCAGTTTCCATCCCCCAAATGGCAGCTTTGGTAGCTTCTTATTCCTTTGTTGGGAACAGCATTAAGCTCAGGCAGGGAATACCTTGGCTTCTAAGTTTCAGGCATTCATAGCTTTTAAACAGTCTCTCACAGTCCTCATTTAGGTTGCCAATGACATTTTTTGAAAGGATACAATATTCTGGACACAGAACCCAATCATCATTAGTTGTTCTTTCCTTTGTTTCACTGTTTCCCCAAATTTTAACAAAAATGATCCTAACCCATCTCCCTTCTTTCCCACCTCACCCCACGCACCCCAAATAATACACCAGTAATAGCCAAAAACTACACACATGCTATGCTGTAAAAATGCAGAGTTAACACTATCGGGAAGAAGGCTGTGTGAGTTGTGGAGATGCTCTTTGAAGATCTTCAGTATCTCTTGCTCTCCCACATCCCATTCTATGTTTTGTCCTTCATAGAAGGCCCTTTGCTTTTTTTTTTTTAAAGCAAAGTTCAGAACGGGTTGCCTTGAAACACTGACCCTCCTTCCTCTCCACCGGGATGGGTGTGCAAACTGTACAGCATGGAGCGGCTTTGAAGCCCTTAGGCTACTGTAGGGCACAGAAACTATACTGGCTCTTCAAAGGACATCTTCTCAAGCCATCTTTATGGTGTCAAGACAAGGACAACTCCTTCTTTCCCCACTTGAAACCCACAGTCAGATGTGACAGGGGCTGGTATTCAAGAAAGTTAATTCTTATCATCTTTTTTGTCATCATCCTCTGAGGGGTAAGAATGCCACATCAGCCTTTCCTCATAGAAGGATATGACAACCTGCGGGCACTTGACATTGGCTTCCTTGGCAGGGACCAGATCAGCCTCATCAGAGTTCTTCCATTTCATTAGGAACATGAGTTCTCCACTGGAGTCTGTAGCTCCAATAATCCGCTCTGGTTCCAAACCACAGGCAAAGCCTCGTGGCTTTTCTGACTCTTCTTTCTTCTTCTTTGGTTTGCTCTCCTCCCCCTTATCTTCCGAATCAGAATCAGCTTTGCGTTTGCCTCCCTCTGATTTATCTGTCTCGTGTGCTATTTTCTGTGAGGGCAGAAACTCAGCAATGAGGTCAGGGCAATTCAGGTTCTCTTCTGGTTCCCATGTGTTATCCTCATCTGAGAACCCCTTCCACTTCAGGAGATACTCCACTTTGCCCTTTACCACTCAACGGTCTAGAACTTTTTCCACCACATATTCTTCTTCCCCTTCTTCTAGCACCTCCTCCACTTTCTTCTTGTTTTGTTTTTTCCCCATAGTGCCCGCCAGCTTTCTGGTATAAAGGATGATGCTGCTCGGGTCTTGCAGTCGCCAACCCTCCCTACGTTGGTTCAAGCGCCCAGGCTGTCCTGTCCGTCCTCTCCCCAATTTACTATTTTTCCTCTCCAGCCCAATCCCCCAGCCGTCCACCCAACCCACGTAGCATTGTCTTGGTCTACTCAGGCCGAAGGGTGATGCGCAAATGCCTACATCATCATCTTTTAACTGACCTCCAATGCCACTAATTCTGACGAGTGATTCATAGTGGGTTTTTTTTTTTTTTTATTTTTGCAGGGGAAAATGGACAAAGGAAAGGATCAATGAGGGTGGGAGGGAAATGGGAAGAAAGAAGGGGAGTGATGGTGGGGAGGAGTATATGTAATTTCTTAACCAATGGCTTTCTGTTTTTAATCACAAAGAACACTTAAAAAAATCATGGTGAGTTCATCTTATATTAGGAGGTTTGTTCTCGAAATGAAAAGTCCAGAAAACAAAAAGTCCAGTTTGGGTGTCCTCATCTTTAGGCACATCTTGGTATTTTGTATTGGTAAATCTATCTTTACCACAATATATTATTTAGGACAGGATCACATTTGTCACCTCTTCCTCCCTACTACCCAAAGTGGTACCAAACCCACAAAATAGTCAATAAACCTCTACAGAGTGAGCAAATAAGTCTTTTTTTTTTTTTTTTAAACTCTCCTGAGTGAACTGAATTTTTTGAGGCTCATAAGTAAATATGTTTTCCTCTTTACTTTGTCTATTACAGCCAGATTATATGAGTGGGGTGTTAAAGTCTCCCACTATTATTGTATTGCTCTAGAGAATGTCCTTTAGTTTTTGTTGGAGAAATGGTTTAGTGGTGCAAAATTCTCTCAACTTTTGCTTATCTGTGAAGCTTTTGATTTCTCCTTCATATTTGAATGAGATCCTTGCTGGATACAATAATCTAGGCTGTAAGTTATTTTCCTTCATCACTTTAATTACGTCTTGCCATTCCCTCCTGGCTTGGAGAGTTTCTATTGAAAGATCAGCTGTTATCCTTATGGGAATTCCCTTGTGAGTTATTTGATGTTTTTCCCTTGCTGCTTTTAATATTTGTTCTTTATATTTAATCTTTGTTAATTTGACTAATATGTGTCTTGGGGTGTTTCGCCTTGGGTTTATCCTGTTAGGGACTCTCTGGATTTCTTGAACTTGAGTGGTTATTTCCTTCTCCATTTTAGGGAAGTTTTCAACTATTATCTCCTCAAGTATTTCCTCATGATCTTTCTTTTTATCTTCTTCTTCTGGAACTCCTATGATTCGAATGTTGTAGCGTTTGATGTTATCCTGGAGGTTTCTGAAATTGTCCTCATTTCTTTTGATGCCTTTTTCTTTTTTCTCGTCTGATTCATTTATTTCTAGGATTCTATCTTCTAGTTCACTAATCCTATCTTCTGCCTCTGTTATTCTACTATTTGTTGCCTCCAGGGTGTTTTGGATCTCATTTATTGCATTATTCATTATGTGTTGACTCTTTTTTATTTCTTCTAGGCCCTTGTTAAACCTTTCTTGCATCTTCTCAATCCTTGTCTCCAGACTCTTTAACTGTGATTCTATTTTGATTTCGAGATTTTGAATTAATTTCGCTATCATTATTCGGAATTCTTTATCAGGTAGATTCCCTATCTCTTCCTCTTTGGTTTGGTTTGGTGGAGATCTATCCTGTTCCTTTAGCTGCTGGGTATTCTTTTGTCTCTTCATTTTGTTAAAATTGCCAAATTTAGAGTGTCCTTACTATATTCTGGTAGTTTGTTGAATTCTCTTTATTGAGGCGGTTTACAGGTCTTTTCAATATCTGATCTCTGCCTTGTTACAGAGGGGGCGGAGATGAACACCCAAATCTAAACCGGCCAGGTTCAGGCACTCAGATAATCCTCAGAAGCACAGACTTGGTTGAGTCTGCGTTTTATGCCCTTCCCAGATCCGAGTAGCGCAGGTGATGAAATGTTCAGCGAGCGCAGGTGCTGCAACTTATCGCCTCTCCGCCGCTCAGTTTTCTGGGTATACAAACAGCGCACTTTCTCAGGCAGATGTTGACCATCCAGACCCCCAAGAAGCGTGAGTCAGCACAGAGACCTACTCACAGTTCCGTTAGACAGTGTCCCTCTAGGGCTATAATTGCCCGCCTCTGGCCCTGGCTGCCTGTCACGGGAGTGGGACGGCCTGCAGCCGGCCAACTCTGTGCAGCCCTTTGTTCCGTAGGTAGTCCTGGTGGTGTCTTAAGTTAGGGCTGGCTTTTGATGTAGTAGATAACCGACAGTCTGGTTATTTCGCTCAGATAGCGCCCGAGATAGCCAGGCCAAATCCTTTCTCAAAGCAATGCAGGCCTCGCCGCTCCTCCTAGCCCAGCCCCCACTTGCCAATAGCAAATGCTGGTGTCCGCGCCAGTTCTCTGCAAAAGGAGTTACCACAGGGCTCGTTTTCTCATTTTGAAGACAATGAGCTGTCTTTCTAAGTGCCTGATGTCCTCTGCCGGCATTCAGAAGTTATTTTATCGAGTTTATTCAGCATTCAAATGTTCTTTTAATGGATTTGTGGAGGAGAAAGTATTCTCCCCGTCTTACTCGTCCGCCATCTTAGCTCCTCCTCCTCCATAGTGGGGTTTTTAAGTATTAGCTTCAGTTCAGAGCCAACCTCCTATAATTCTTGGAAAATCTGGTATTTCAATTTCCCCAAGCATCTTTACTTGCTCATACTTCTGTGAGCAAGTTCCTACAGTTCTTTTGGGCACAGACTGTGTTTTCCCAGAGAAGATAATTAACTTCTCCATTTGGGCTATGATAGGATAAAATTTCTGTTATGAACTTGGAGACAGAGATGATGAGGTTGAGTCTCTGCAAGATTTAGGCCACCTTGGGGCAACTGCCTGATGTAAAATTTTCTGTGAACAGTAAAGCTTGTTCTCTTAGATATGGATTAGCTGCTTTGATAAGTAAGGAAGATTAGAATGATTTAGTAAATCAAATTTCTGGGTCTTATATATGTTTTTACCAAAATGACCTTGTATCTTAGGTTCCAGTGTTTTCCATACCATGCTTGTAAGTTAGGAAATAGACATGATTAAGTTCCACATTTAATTGGCACTGCAACTTTGTGCCCCTTGCAGTCAGATTCAGTTGTATCTGTTTTGTGGCTATAAAAGATAAGGAACCTTTTGAGACTTTCATATATATTTTCTCTAAGTTTTTTTTTTTTATTATGTTCTGAGCCTGGTTTTCAAAAACTTTCACTTCCCACTTTCCCTAAGGTACCATCTAGAGTTTTCAGAAGCAGTTATCTCATGCCACAATCTTTGTAATCTCTATTGTGATATAACCTCTAAAGGAACAATCACTTAATATTCAAATATCAGTAAAAACATACCAAAAATATTGAGCATTTTCCTTCAATTTATATAATAGGTCAGTCTTTCAAAACAGTTGTTTTTATAACTCAGAAAGATCACTAGGGGCCACAGAAATATCTCTTAAATCAGTATGGTGGTAGCTGTGATCTTTCTGTAAGAGATAATGATAAGTTAAAACTCCTCATTAATCAAGCCTGGTCTAAATGAGAACTTCACTCAACCAGAAATGCTAAGTTTGAAATACAGGTAATAAACATTTAATCAACTTTTTAATGTATAATGAGGAACCTGAGAAATCTGTGACATAATCATATTAAAATGAACTTCATTTAATCATGTGAGATGGACATAAAATGACATACTGATGATACATGACCAATCTAATACGGTGATAGTTGTTGGTACTGTCTCAAACTGTTTGAAGTCTTTTAAGCCCAATATGGATCTTGAGGCTTGACAATACTGAAAGCACAATTGAGAAAATAGGCAAAAGTCAGGTGAAAAAGCAACCTGAGTTCAGTGGAATTTGTCTGAGCCTCAGGTCTGTGATCTGCTCTGCTTCTGTCTGAGATACCTGAACCGCAAACTCAGTTTCCCTCCCAGCATTTTGTGAGTGAATCCTCTATAACCATCATAAGCTGTTTGACTCCATGAGGACTCATGTTACAAAATCAGAATGTCTTAAGATATGTCCTTTGTAAATTTCCGTAATAGATTCTGTGAGACTCCTCTGTCTCCTAAATCCTGTTGAGCGATGTTAGACATATACATCTTTAGTACCCACACTGTACTAAAAGAATGTAGTCTGGTACCATTACTTTATGATTATGATTGTTTTCATAATAAGAAATAAAGCCAAATTTGGTTCCACACTGTACAAAGAAAACCCCTTGGTGTTCTAGGCGCCATCTTTCAGTCATTTGCAGAAACAATCAATCTTAATATCTACCCACTCCAATTTTACTTTGTATCTCAGAATGTGAAAAAATTAGCAATCAGGAATAACATCTAGTAAAAGAAACATTCTATTCTAAATTGCTTCATCTTATAAAATGAAGTGAAGTAAGGTATTAGTCTCTCAGTTATGTCTGACTCCTTGCGACCCCATGGACTATAGCACCTACCAGGCTCCTCTGTCCATAGAATTCTCCAGGAAAGAATACTGGAATGGGTTGCTGATCCCTTCTCCAAGCACAGGTTTATTTGAATAAGTAAAATTATGAATTAAAAAGCTTTCTTATATACAAATGTCTTTTTGTAACACCCTCAACCATGCTATATATTCAGCTTTGAACACTGAATTTAGAAAACTTGACTAAACTGACAGCTGAAGAATAATTTATAATTAGCATATCAATTATTCATATATAAATGTTTCCAGGCTACTTGGAATATGTATACAATTTGTCACATAAGGAGGGTAATTTCGTCACAAGTTAAATATGCCTAGCAAATTATTTTCTTATAAAGCAGAAGTACAATTAAGCTGAACTCTTATTAAAATATCAAAAATGTGAATTAGGCTCAAATTAGTTTTTCCTATATCCTTTAAAGTAGTATCTAATAGCTTTACAGTCATGTAATAATTAATACCCATATATTTGCATATAAATTACTGTTTAAGTTATTTTTAATATATATATGTAAAGTGCTGAAAATGTAGTGAGTGTTAAAAGCACAATAAAAGGCATCTATTGTTTGAAAAAGTGCCTTTGCTAAGACTGCGTCAATGATTTCTATGTTAAATTTTCTTAGTTTATGCTTCCCAGCAGTATTTTTTCTAATGCTCTAATGTCGCAACCAGAGCATACGGACTTCAAATCAAGCCGTGTTTATTCTGCTTCTAGTACTAACACTAAAAGAAAAATTTTGGAGTCAGAATTGAGCTGCCAATTTTGCAGATGATGCATGAGGCAGACAGCATGGCTCCTGTAGATTTCCTTCACCATTATGTTTTAACATTGAGAGGAAAAGCCAAGCATGTCTACATTCAGACAAAAAGGATGTGAAAAATAAACACTTTACAACATGAGAAGTACAGCTGATGGATGATTTAAACTGCATGCTTGCCAGTGTTTTTCAAAAGCTAGAGCCTCTGTAACCATTGGGGAGTGATTGGAAGATTGTGGGTTGAATCACTTCCCCCTGAAAAATATGTGTCAAAATCCTACCCCTAGTAACTGTGAGGGTGATCTTATTTGAAATTAGGATCATTGCAGCTATAATCATTAGGATAAGGTCACACTGAATTAGGGTGGGCCCTAATTGTTTTCAGCTGGTATCCTTGTAAGACACGGAGAAAAGACAGACATGCAGGAAAATGCCATGTGATGGTGGAAGCAGAGCTTAGAATCATACATCAATAAGCCAAAGAACACCAAGAATTGCTGACAACACCAGAAGCAAAAAAAAAAAAAAAGCATGAAATATCTTACTTAGAACCACAGAGATGGTTCTGCTGACACCTTCTACCTTCAGAATTGTGAGAATCAATTTCTATTGTCTGCCACCAGTAGTGGTAATTTGTTACAGCAGCTTTGAAACTAATAAACCTGAATTTCTATAAAAGGTTTATTAGTTGAGCCAAAAGAGTCCTTTATTTAAATGGTTTTTTTTTGAAGACAATGAATAAACATATTAGCAATTGTTGTTATCATAGCCTCTGAAAAATATGTTCTTTGAATGAGTGATTGAGACAGGGAAAGCTACAAAGTATTGGAGTCTGTCCAAAGGAATGATAGAGCTGGGGTCTGACCATGGTATTTTCCATTTATTCACCAGGTAGAGCAAGAGCCTATTAACTGGAAAGCAAAAAAAGTATTGCAGATTAGGTGGCAATCAGGGTGTTTGAAGCACCCATAGAATTCCACTGTTTTGAAAGCAAGGTAAAAACATCAGGACTTCCAATGATGTTTGCATTAAGATCAAGGATTAGAGAAAATTGAATAAATTCATTACACAGAATACAAAGGTCTTTAAACATTATAATGTTCAATATGTGCTAGTGTTAGAATAAAATGTAGGCTTGAAAATATTAATAGAATTAGTGTCTAATAAATTAACTAAATTATTACTTAATATGTAATGTGGGCTTCCCTGGTGGCTCAGAGGTTAAAGCGTCTGCCTGGAATGCGGGAGACCCAGGTTCGATCCCTGGGTCGGGAAGATCCCCTGGATAAGGAAATGGCACCCCACACCAGTACTCTTGCCTGAAGAATCCCATGGAGGGAGGAGCCTGGTGGGCTACAGTCCATGGAGTCACAAAGAGTCGGACACGACGCTCACTAATGAAGTGATAATATCAATATAAATGATATGGTGATAAAGAAAGAATATCATATGCTGAGAATGGACTGTTTGAAAACTATAATCATCTGGAATAATTTCTTTCACTTTATCTAGTCCTTGCATAAAGCTTCATTGAGATCTTATGGCAGCTATAGTCATTTAAGCAAAAGCCCTGAAGTTAAATTACTGTAGGAAAATGCTACTATAGAAATGAAATTTTACAACCTGAATATAACAGAACTCCTAACTATCATTTTAATCTGTCCTGTGAAGCTATTTTTTAGCATATTCATTTTGTTTTGTCATTATCCAAATGATGAAAAAGACCATGCGCTAAACCAGACAAAACTCTTCAGGCTTTCCCAAATACAAACCTAATTAGCTTTGGAACCAAACTTTTTATGATTTGATAAATTGACCATACTATAGAAGACGTGACTCTGTTTAACTATCATGGAGTGTCAAATATACTTTAACTCTTCTGTGATTCTTTTCTTCTATATAAGGTCTTGGGTTCACAGTGCTAAATAGGGCTCCATCTCTGTAGGTTATCAAGTTCGCTTCACATAGTGCTAAACAGGAGCTAAAACTACATGAATCACAAGCCAGAAGTTAGACACAAATAGTTGGGGCTCCTGTAAGTAAATAGAAGCCTAATAAAATCCAGAGACTGTTATATATAACTGCCAAGAAATTATTTCAAACTCAAAGTAGTCAACAAAGAGTGTTGGTGTTCTTTCAGTGTATTGCTGGACTTGACTAGGCTGTTTTCAATTCTGAACGGATAAGAGATTAATTTACAGACTTTTGTCTGGGAGAGAAACAAATAATGCCTGTCAGTAGACTAGATAAGGCTGAAGATTGGATCTAAGAAGTTTCATGTGTAACACAGAAATCTTATTCTAACATTTCTTTATTTAAATTCTTGTGTATACTTAGCTTCTTAAAGGATCTGTGAACCAGTCATGAAGTTTATTGATTTCTTTATTAACTAATTTTTCAAATCTTTGTTGTGTTTGCTGCTGCTGCTGCTGCTAAGTCGCTTCAGTCGTGTCCGACTCTGTGCGACCCCACAGACGGAAGCTCACCAGGCTCCCCTGTCCCTGGGATTCTCCAGGCAAGAACACTGGAGTGGGTTGCCATTTCCTTCTCCAATGCATGAAAGTGAAAAGTGAAAGTGAAGTCGCTCAGTTGTGTCCGACTCCCAGCGACCCCATGGACTGGAGCCTACCAGGCTCCTCCGTCCATGGGATTTTCCAGGCAAAAGTACTGGGGTGGGGTGCCATTGCCTTCCCCGTTGTTGTGTTTGCTTTATATTATATTATAAGAATCACAGTTTTCAACTTTTGAAAATTATGGTTTGTTTGGACATCATTCTTTGAGATACCCAAGTAGACTCATGACAGGACTAAGTACACTGTATTGTAGAACGCATGTACCCCATGACTACTTAACTTCAAGCATGTCTTCTTGATGCTAGACTAAATCTCAAGTGGTAATGAATTTTAACCTTTTTGACTTATCTCTTTCTTTCTCTCTCTTGTTTCTTTTCAGCTGTTTTTATTTTTAGTTCATACATAGTTGATAATTGCTTCCCCAAAGTTTTCAGTTCAGTCACTCAGTTGTGTCTGACTCTTTGTGACCCCACAAACTGCAGCACACAAGGCCTCCCTGTCCATCACCAACGCTCAGATTTTACCCAAACTCATGTCCTTTGAGTCGGTGATGCCATCCAGCAATCTCATCCTCTGTCGTCCCCTTCTCCTCCTGCCCTCAATCTTTCCCAGAATCAGGGTCTTTTCAAATGAGACAGCTCTTTGCATCAGGTGGCCAAAGTATTGGAATTTTAGCTTCAACATCAGTCCTTCCAATGAACACCCAGGACTGATCTGCTTTAGGATGGACTAGTTGGATCTCCTTGCAGTCTAATGGACTCTCAAGAGTCTTCTCCAACACCACAGTTCAAAAGCATCAATTCTTCAGCACTCAGCTTTCTTTATAGTCCAACTTTCACATCCATACATGACCACTGGAAAAACTATAGTCTTGACTAGGCGGAACTTTGTTGACAAAATAATGTCTCTGCTTTTTAATGTGCTGTCGAGGTTGGTCATAACTTTCCTTCACAGGAGTAAGCGTCTTTTAATTTCATGGCTGCAGTCACCATCTGCAGTGATTTTGGAGCCCCAAAAATAAAGTCAGCCACTGTTTCCCCATCTATCTGCCATGAAGTGATGTAACCGTATGCCGTGATCTTAGTTTTCTGAATGTTGAGCTTTAAGCCAACTTCTTCACTCTCCTCTTTCACTTTCATCAAGAGGTTCTTTAGTTCTTCACTTTCTGCCATAAGGGTGGTGTCATCTGTATATCTAAGGTTATTGCTATTTCTGCCAGCAATCTTGATTCCAGCTTGTGCTTCCTCCAGCGCAGCGTTTCTCATGATGTACTCTGCATATAAGTTAAATAAGCAGGATGACAATGTACAACCTTTTCCTATTTAGGGTAGCAATAGATAGAAATTTGGGGAAGGCAATGGCACCCCACCCCAGTACTTTTGCCTGGAGAATCCCATGGACAGAGAATCTCAGTCCATAGGGTCGCTGAGAGTCGGACACGACTGAGCGACTTCACTTTCACTTTTCACTTTCATACATTGGAGAAGGAAATGGCAACCCACTCCAGTGTTCTTGCCTGGAGAATCCCAGGGACAGGGGAGCCTGGTGAGCTTCCGTCTATGGGGTCGCACAGAGTCGGACACGACTGAAGCGACTTAGCAGTAGCAGCAGATAGAAATTTGACTCTTTGGTGAGATGCCTATTCTATGGATGATGATCTGTCTTCACTTGGGTGATATATAGCAGAGAACTTGGTCTGTTAGTCTTTGTTTGTTTGTCCATTTGTGAGCTTAAAATACTTAAAATTTTGTACCTTTTGGGAAGAAGAACAGCTCCTTAATTCTGAACTGGTGAATTTTGTGCTTCTTTTTATTTTTGATCTACAAATGAAGTTACAGAACTGAAACTGTAAGTTCTCTTTATATCTGTTTTTATGTTTGTGTGTCTGTAATTCAGAAATGTATTTACATATCTTTGACGAGTGTGAAGTGTTTTCTTATCTCTGCCAGGTGTAAATAGGTTACATTATAATGTCTCTTTAATTAATAGAGTTCTAGTCTGATAGATTTTTCAAGAACAAATAAATACTTACATACATTATGTATTTTTAAATTAATAGAAAATAAACTTGTCTTCTCATACGTTAAGTAGTCTACTCCTCTCTCCTGGAAAAACAGTACTCTTTCAGGTATTGTTAATTTAGAAACATTTAAAGAATCTAAGTCACAAAATGAAAATGAATGTTTAACAAATCACACTGATTTATAATTTTGATCTAAGGAAAAAACTATATCTGTTTTCTATGATTCATCAGTGTTAACTATATACAAAGGTCTAAATTATTTTTCATAAAATTTAAGTTTGTTTCCTCAGAAAGTAACTAGCAAATGAATCTGAACTAGTTCTACTACTTGCTGATCAAATAAGCTGACATTTCTACATGATGTTTAAGCTTATGAAAAATGTAAATTTGTGTTCAACTAAGTTGAAAAAAGCTAGTGGAGGTGATGGAATTCCAGTTGAGCTATTTAAAATCCTAAAAGATGATGCTGTGAAAATGCTGCGCTCAATATGCCAGCAAAGTTGGAAAACTCAGCAGTGGCCACAGGACTGGAAAAGATCAGTTTTCATTCCAATCACAAAGTGGCTCAGATGGGAAGCATCTGCCTGCAATGTGGGAGACCCAGGTTCGATCCCTGGGTTGGGAAGATCTCCTGGAGAAGGAAATGGCAACCCACTCCAGTACTCTTGCCTGGAGAATCCCAAGGACAGAGGAGACTGGTAGGCTACAGTCCATGGAGTCGCAAAGAGTTGGACACAACTGAGCGACTTCACTTTCACTTTCACACACTAGGAAAGTAATGCTCAAAATTCTCCAAGCCAGGCTTCAGCAGTACATGAACTGTGAACTTCCAGATGTTCAAGCTGGTTTTAGAAAAGGCAGAGGAACCAGAGATCAAATTGCCAACATCCACTGGATCATCAAAAAAGCAAGAGAGTTCCAGAAAAACATCTATTTCTGCTTTATTGACTATGCCAAGCCTTTGACTTTGTGGATAACAATAAGCTGTGGAAAATTCTGAAACAGATGGGAATACCAGACCACCTGACCTGCCTCTTGAGAAACCTATATGCAAGTCAGGAAGCAACAGTTAGAACTGGACATGGAACAACAGACTGGTTCCAAATAGGAAAAGGAGTCCATCAATGCTGTATATTGTCACTCTGCTTATTTAACTTCTATGCAGAGTACATCATGAGAAACGCTGGGCTGGATGAAGCAGAAGCTGGAATCAATATTGCTGGGAGAAATATCAATAATCTCAGATATGCAGATGACACCACCCTTATGGTAGAAAGTGAAGACGAACTAAAGAGCCTCTTGATGAAAGTGAAGGAGGAGAGTGAAAAGGTTGGCTTAAAGCTCAACATTCAGAAAACAAAGATCATGGCATCTGGTCCCATCACTTCATGGGAAATAGATGGAGAAACAGTGGAAACAGTGTCAGACTTTATTTTTTTGGGCTCCAAAATTACTGCAGATAGTGATTGCAGCCAGGAAAGTAAAGGACACCTACTCCTTGGAAGGAAAGTTATGAGCAACCTAGATAGCATATTCAAAAGCAGAGACATTACTTTGCCAACAAAGGTCCATCTAGTCAAGGCTATGGTTTTTCCTGTGGTCATGTATGGATGTAAGAGTTGGACCATGAAGAAAGCTGAGTGCTGAAGAATTGTTGCTTTTGAACTGTGGTGCTAACACTCTTGAGAGTCTCTTGGACTGCAAGGAGATCCAACCAGTCCATCTTAAAGGAGACCAGTCCTGGGTGTTTATTGGAAAGACTGACACTAAAGCTGAAACTCCAATACTTTGGCCATTTCATGGGAAGAGTTGACTAATTGGAAAAGACCCTGATGCTGGGAGGGATCAGGGGCAGGAGGAGAAGGGGACAACAGAGGATGAGATGGCTGAATGGCATCACCGACTCGATGGATATGAGTTTGAGTGAACTCCGGAAGTTGGTGATGGACAGGGAGGCCTTGCATGCTGCGATTCATGGGATCGCAAAGAGTTGGACACGACTTGAGTGACTGAACTGAACTGAACTGAACTGAAGTTGAATAACAGTACTGAGAGAAGCTTTTATATAACAGTGATTATTATTTTGCGTTTCTTAGCTTAAAAAGAATTACTGAGTTCTTTGATAATTTAAGATCTTTATCTAATATTTTAAAAAAATAATTAAGGGGTATTTTTTCCTTATCAGGAAAATAACTACTTAAGATTCAATACTGAAATATGGGCTACATATAAAAGGTAAATTTAAGATTCTGTCCCTTTGATTCTTGGTGTTATATATTATGGTATGACAATACTGGTGAATAATGTTTCTCAGTGTTCAGCAATTTTGCTACTTTAAGAAAATTATCTAATATAGTGAAAATGAGTATACTACCCAAAGCAATTTATAGATTCAATGCAATCCCTATCAAGCTACCAACGGTATTCTTCACGGAGCTAGAACAAATAATTTCTCAATTTGTATGGAAATACAAAAAACCTCGAATAGCCAAAGCTATCTTGAGAAAGAAGAACGGAACTGGAGGAATCAACCTGCCTGACTTCAGGCTCTACTACAAAGCCACAGTCATCAAGACAGTATGGTACTGGCACAAAGACAGAAATATAGATCAATGGAACAAATAGAGAGCCCAGAGATAAATCCATGCACATATGGACACCTTATCTTTGACAAAAGACAATCTCTTTAACAAGTGGTGCTGGGAAAACTGGTCAACCACTTGTAAAAGAATGAAACTAGAGCACTTTCTAACACCATACACAAAAGTAAACTCAAAATGGATTAAAGGTCTAAACGTTAGACCAGAAACTATAAAACTCCTAGGGGACAACATAGGCAAAACACTCTCCAACATACATCACAGCAGGATCCTTTATGACCCACCTCCCAGAATATTGGAAGTAAAAGCAAAAATAAACAAATGGGACCTAATTAAACTTAAAAGCTTCTTCACAACAAAAGAAACTATAAGCAAGGTGAAAAGACAGCCTTCAGAATGGGAGAAAATAATAGCGAAGCAACAGACAACTAATCTCAAAAATATACAAGCAATTCCTACAGCTCAATTCAAGAAAAATAAACGACCCAATCAAAAAATGGGCCAAAGAACTAAATAGACAGTTCTCCAAAGAAGACATACAGATGGCTTACAAACACATGAAAAGATGCTCAACATCACTCATTATCAGAGAAATGCAAATCAAAACCACTATGAGGTACCATTTCACTCCAGTCAGAATGGCTGTGATCCAAAAGTCTACAAGCAATAAATGCTGGAGAGGGTGTGGAGAAAAGGGAACCCTCTTACACTGTTGGTGGGAATGCAAACTAGTAGAGCCACTATGGAGAACAGTGTGGAGATTCCTCAAAAAACTGGGAATAGAACTGCCTTATGATCCAACAATCCCACTGCTGGGCATACACACTGAGAGAACCAGAATTGAAAGAGACACGTGTACCCCAATGTTCATCGCAGCACTGTTTATAATAGCCAAGACATGGAAGCAACCTAGTTGTCCATCAGCAGATGAATGGATAAGAAAGCAGTGGTACATATACACAATGGAATATTACTCAGCCATTAAAAGAATACATTTGAATCAGTTCTAATGAGGTGGATGAAACTGGACCCTATTATACAGAGTGAAGCCAGAAAGAAAAACACCAATACAGTATACTAACGCATATATATGGAATTTAGAAAGATGGCAACAATAACCCTGTATACGAGACAGCAAAAGAGACACTGATGTATAGAACAGTGTTTTGGACTCTGGGAGAGGGAGCAGGTAGGATGATTTGGGAGAATGGCATTGAAATATATATAATATCATATATGAAACAAGTCACCAGTCCAGGTTCTATGCACCATACTGGATGCTTGGGGCTGGTGCACTGGGACGACCCAGAGGGATGGTATGGGGAGGGAGGAGGAAGGAGGGTTCAGGATGAGGAACACATGTATACCTGTGGCAGATTCATGTTGATATATGGCAAAACCAATACAATATTGTAAAGTTAAATAAAATAAAATTTAAAAAAAAAGGAAAAAAAAATAATCCATCAGGGAGTCGGATGGCTAAGGTACAATGGCTGTAACAATTTACATTTCTACCATACAGTGATAATGCTGAAAGAGTGTGATGGGTACATCAGATTTATTGTGCCATTTTCTCTATTTTTGTTTAATATTTTTCACAGTGAAAATTAAATAAAACTTAGTGAAAGGTTAAAAAAAGAGAAAATTATCTATAGAAATTTGTGTTATATGTACTTATAAGTTACAGGTATGTTAGCTTGTCTGCTAACATATTTGTAATTGACAGTTTTCACTTCTCTGCCTCTCAGTATTTTCTATAAAAAGAATTTATTAATTTGGTGAAAAATTATAGTTAACATAACTGAGTGAAATTAAACTAGGAAAAATAATGACAAAGAAAGATAACTTCTTGTCTTTTCAAAAGATTTTTAAGCCTTACTGTTAATTATTATATTAGTGTAAATATTATGTTAATGATTTCTCTCAGTTAAAATGTAAATTTGTTATTGAGTCTTAACATGGAATAGTACAGTTACTCTTTATCTTCTATACTATGTGTCCATTAACGGAGGCTCTGTACTTTTTCAATATAGTTGTTTGTTTTTATGTTGACTATATCATGTCCTCAATTGTTTAAAAAAACCATTTTTTTTATTGTGAATGTGCCGTTTCCTTAAAATTATGTCTCTCTCTTCTATGGCAGTAAAATAATTTATTTTTCCTTTATTTAAATAGGTAACAGTGTTTCCCTGTCAGTCATAATACACTATAACCCAGTTATATATCTTCTTTGAAAACTCTTCATTCTTGAGTTTTGAGTTTCAACTTTAAATTAAAACAAATAAAATCAAAATATCCCAGTATTTTTCACAACTAAAATTATTTTTGAAATTACCTAGAGAACTCTTGGAAACTCATAAATTGGCGTTTTGCAGAAAGGAGGATGCTAGAACAATTTAGGTTGATTGATATGCTCCATATTTCTAAATTAGCTCAAAAGTATCTTCAAATCTGATGAGATACATAACCTTCCCTGGTTAACATGGGAGAAATGTCAATTCCAAGAGTTGATCATCCTTCCTTAGGTTTTTTTAAGGTAAAATGGATTTAATACAAATGTTTTAAAGAGTGTGAACTCCAAAAGGATCCTGGGTTATTGTCAATGCCCTTGCAGTTTAGATAATATTCAGCTCTATAAGACAAAGGATAATTTGTAGATTTTCTTTTTACAGCAATGCAAATAAATTCCAATTAATGAAACATAAAACCTAATAGGTTATGAATTTTGGATTCTGTTAGGTATTAAGTAATTTTGCATCCCATCTAAAAACCTTAACATTTATTGATTGTATCTATGCCTGTGTATATGTATGTTTGTGAATGCATATATATAAATAAACAAGTGCTTTTTGAACTATTATAACTTCTTGAGTTATAACTTTTTCAGTTTATTTTCTCTTACTAATCCCCATCTATTTCCCATGTAGTGATGGCACCAGATGCCATGATCTTCGTTTTCTGAATGTTGAGCTTTAAGCCAACTTTTTCACTCTCCTCTTTCACTTTCATCAAGAGGCTCTTTAGTTCGTCTTCACTTTCTGCCATAAGGGTGGTATCATCTGCATATCTGAGGTTATTGATATTTCTCCCTGCAATCTTAATTCCAGATTGTGCTTCATCCAGCCCAGCGTTTCTCATGATGTACTCTGCATATAAGTTAAATAAGCAGAGTGACAATATACAGCCTTGATGGACTCCTTTTCCTATTTGGAACCAGTCTGTTGTTCCATGTCCTGTTCTAATTCTTGCTTCCTGACTTGCATACAGATTTCTCAAGAGGCAGGTCAGGTGGTCTGTACAGTAGAAACAGTGTCAGACTTTATTTTTTGGGGGGACTCCAAAATCACTGTAGATGGTGACTGCAGCCATGAAATTAAAAGACACTTACTCCTTGAAAGGAAAGTTATGACCAACCTAGATAGCACATTCAAAAGCAGAGACATTACTTTGCCAACAAAGGTCTGTCTAGTCAAGGGTATGGTTTTTCCAGTGGTCATGTATGGATGTGAGAGTTGGACTGTGAAGAAAGCTGAGTGCCAAAGAATTGATGCTTTTGAACTGTGGTGTTGGAGAAGACTCTTGAGAGTCCCTTGGACTGCAAGGAGATCCAACCAGTCTATTCTAAAGGAGATTAGCCCTGGGTGTTCTTTGGAAGGAAGGATACTAAAGCTGAAACTCCAGGACTTTGGCCACCTCATGCAAAGAGTTGACTCATTGGAAAAGACTCTGATGCTGAGAGGGATTGGGGGCAGGAGGAAAAGGGGACGACAGTGGATGAGATGGCCGGATGGCATCACTGACTCAGTGGACGTGAGTTTGAGTGAACTCCGGGAGATGGTGATGGATAGAGAGGCCTTATGTGCTGCAATTCATGGGGTCACAAAGAGTAGGACATGACTGAGCTACTGAACTGAACTGAATCAATGAGTTGAATAAAATTGTTGAAATATGGTTATTTTATGTATGTATAATAGTCATGGCTTCTTTGCAATATACATTTTGTTTATTGTGGTAAAATATACATAAAATTTACTGCTTTAACCATTTTGTAGTATATAATACAATAGCATTGTTGTTGTTTAGTTGCTAAGTCATGTCTGACTCTTTTGTGACCCCATGGACTGTAACCCACCAGGCTTCTCTGTCCATGGGATTTCTCAGGCAAGAACACTGGAGTGGGTGGCCATTTCCTTCACTGGGGGAACTTCTTGATCCAAGGATTGAATCCTCATCTCTTGCCTTGGCAGGAAGATTCTTTATCTCTGAGCCACCTGGGAAGCTCCATTAAATATATTCAAAATGTTTGTATAGTCATTACCAGCATCTAGTTCCAGAAATTTTTCATCTGAAGAAGGAAATCTTCTGAAAATAGTACCTTAATACAGTAAATATTTATTGAGCATTTTGTGTTTTATTTATTTATTGGCCAAATCTTATTGTAGATGTTGGGATACAGGTGAATAAAACAAACCAAAACTCCAACTCTTATGTGGTTCGCAGTTTAACAGATAAGTTAAACCAGAGAAAACTATGCAGTATTTTAGACAGAGATAAGTGCTAAAGAGGTGTGGAAAAGGCACTTTTCAAGTGCCAGAATCAGGAGGTTGCAATGAAAAGGCTTCACCGAGAAAGTGACATTTGAGGAAATATCAAAAAACAAAGGGTATAAACCATGTGAATATTGAGGGTGGAGGAAGCCTTCTAGCCAAAAGCAAAATGAAGGGCAAAGGCCTGCACTGAAAAAGTTCACTGGTGCATTAAGAAACAGCAAAAGATTGGTATGAGAGGAATTATCAAGGAGGAGATCAGATCAGATCAGATCAGTTGCTCAGTCGTGTCTGACTCTCTGCGACCCCATGAATCGCAGCACGCCAAGCCTCCCTGTCCATCACCAACTCCCGGAGTTCACTCAGACTCACGTCCATCGAGTCAGTGATGCCATCCAGCCATCTCATCCTCTGTCGTCCCCTTCTCCTCCTGCCCCCAATCCCTCCCAGCATCAGAGTCTTTTCAGGAGGAGATAGTAGGAGACAATTTCAGAGTATAATGGCATACTAGATTATAAGTGTGTAAGTGAAGTCACTCAGTCGTGTCCGACCCTTTGCGACCTCATGGACCACAGCCTACCAGGCTCTGCAGTCCATGGGATTTTCCAGGCAAGAATACTGGAGTGGGCTGCCATTTAAGTGTAAATCAGTTTAAATCATTTGTTTTCAATCTGAATTAGATGGGAAACCATTGGGGGAGTCTAAACAGAGAAATGATGTGATGTGACATATTTTTAAATAATTGTCTTGAAAGTTGTGTTGTAAAGAAGTCAAGTGAAACAAGGTCAATTTGAAGACTAAAGTGAAGCAAAGATGTCAATTTGAAGACTATTTTAGTAATCTGTCAAATAATAGTGGTGTCATAGAGTAGCAGATAGAAAGGTGAAGGAAGTCAGCCTCTTTTAGATATAGTGAAGGTAGAGTCAAGAGGATTTGCTGAGACATCAGTGTGGATTTATGTAAGAACTACAGTACTTGGTTTCTGTGATTGTGGTTTTCAGTCTGGCTGCCCTCTGATGGAGAAGGATAAGAGGCTTATGGATGCTTCCTGATGGGAGAGACTGACTGAGGGGGAAACTGGATCTTGTTCTGATGGCCAGGGCCATGGTCAGTAAATATTTAATCCAGTTTTCTGTTGATGAGTGGAGCTGTGTTCCCTCCCTGTTATTTACCCGGGGCCAAACTATGATGGAGGTAATGAAGATAATGGCGACCTCCTTCAAAAGGTCCCATGCATGTACTGCTACACTCAGTGCCCCCAACTCTGCAGCAGGCCACCACCAACCCATGCCTCCGCTGGAGCCTCCTGGACAGTCCTGGGCAAGTCTGGGTCAGTCTCTTGTGGGGTCACTGCTCATTTCTCCTGGGGTGCACAAGGTTCTGCTTGTGCCCTCCAAGAGCCTATTTCCCAGTCCTGTGTAAGTTCTGGCAGCCCTATGGTGGGCTTAATGGCGACCTCCTCCAAGAGGGCTTATACCATACCCAAGTCTGCTGCACCCAGAGCCCCTGCCCCTATGGCAGTCTATTGCTGACCCGTACCTCCACAGGAGATGCTTAAACACATTTCTGTCTCAGTCTCTGTGGGGTCTCTGGGTCCTCATGCATAGAAGGTTTGTTTGAGCCCTCTGAGCGTCTGTGGCAGGAATGGGGTTTGATTCTAAACGTGAATTCACCCCTCCTACCATCTTGCTGGGGCTTCTCCTTTGCCCTTAAACATGGGGTATCTCTTCAAAGTCACTCCAGTGCTACGCAGCCGCCACTCCAGTGCTGTGCTAAAGTAGCACTGATTCTGGAGCTCAGTCTGCCTCAAAGAGACCTCTGGACTCTGCCCTCTGCCCCATGAATTAAAGACATTCTCTACCCAGTCCAGTGTGTGCAGGCCCAGTCCCAGCAAACTGAGCTCTGGGAACCTTCCCTCCCATGCTGAGGAGGGAGGTTGGGGGGACTGGAAGAAGCACAAGCTGGAATCAAGATTGCTGGGAGAAATATCAATAACCTCAGATATGCAGATGACACCACCCTTATGGCAGAAAGTGAAGAAGAACTAAAGAGCCTCTCAGTGAAAGTGAAAGCTGCTGCTGCTAAGTCACTTCAGTCATGTCCGACTCTGTGCGACCCCATAGACGGCAGCCCACCAGGCTCCCCCATCCCTGGGATTCTCCAAGCAAGAACCCTGGAGTGGGTTGGCATTTCCTTCTCCAATGCATGAAAGTGAAAAGTGAAAGTGAAGTCGCTCAGTCGTGTCTGACTCTTTGTGACCCCATGGACTCCAGCCTACCAGGCTCCTCCGCCCATGGGATTTTCCAGGCAAGAGTACTGGAGTGGGTTGCCATTGCCTTCTCCAAAAGTGAAAGAGGAGACTGAAAAAGTTGGCTTAAAGCTCAACATTCAGAAAACTAAGATCATGGCATCCGGTCCCATCACTTCATGGCAAATAGTTGGGGAAAGAGTGGAAACAGTGGCTGACTTTATTTTGAGGGGCTCCAAAATCACTGCAGATGGTGATTGCAGCCATGAAATTAAAAGATGCTTACTCCTTGGAAGGAAAGTTATGCCCAACCTAGACAGCATATTAAAAAGCAGAGACATTACTTTGCCAAGAAAGGAAAGGTTTATGTCAGCAATAGTGTATATCAGAAGACAATGGAATAGTATCTTCATAGTGCTGAGGGAAAGTATCTTTGAACTTGGATTTCTTTGTCCAAACTATTTTTAAGGTATTTTACACAGACACAATAATCCAAACAGCCCACCCCTAAGACTGACTAAAATAAGACCTCTCTTAGAAAGGAAACAAATTGGCAGTATCCTTTAAACTTAGAATCGCCTTTAAATGAAAAAGAAGGCATAATGTAAATCACTAGGATCTAAGGCATTTCTGTTTATCCAGGCACCATGCTGTGAATTATTTCCCTTCACTGCTAAGAGAAGCTAAGCATTCAGAATATTTATAACATAGGGTGATAGGCAGATTCATGTCTTCCCAGTGATCAAGTTAAAATGAGTCTTAAGTCAGATTTTTCTGTGGGATTGAAAGTAAATTTCCTATACTATTGTTCTTGCCCTTTAATTTCCATGATAAGAATTCTCTACATTTTATTTTTATTGCCTATTTCAATGTAAACTTTTATGCTTTTTAAAATCATGGAACATTTAGAAAAGTATGGGAAGTAAGTATGTGTGGTTAGTTTTGTAAGATAATATTGATTCATTAGCTAGACTTATTGTGAATATTTCATATTTAACTGAAGGTCAAAACCAAAATACATTTGAAATGTATGTGTAGTGAAAAAGTTTTTTTATCAGAACTATCCTTTTCACCTCACATCAAGAAGATTCCAATATGATTTATATTTTTTGGAACAGTAGGTCAGAGTTTTCTATTGTCTTTCAGAAGCATAAATAAAATGAATACATTTCTGAAATGTTTGTCCTTTAATCTCCCCACAGATTGTCATGAATAAGATTAAATTGTATACAGGCACAAAAAATAACCCCAGGCAGAAGGAGTGGTGTTCTACAAACAGAGGTGAGCAAAATATCTTAAAACATGTTGAAAAAAAAACTTAAAGGATTCTAAAAATAATAACAAATGCATGCATATGTCACATGGTTTGGGATAAGAAGTGGGGATTCAAAGAAAGGAAACAAACACACTTAATTCATGATAGTGGTTGTCTCTGATTGGAGTCCTAAAAGAATTGGGTTGATTTAGGCATAAGGAGAATGCTTCCCCTTATACAGCAGAGCCTTAAGGCATCTTGTTATATTAGAAGGACAGGGTCAAGTGCAGTGAAATAGCTCATTTCTCTGCCTATGAGTGATTTGGTAAAAGGAAAGAAGAGAAGGAGAGGAGAGCAAAAAGACATCTGGAATTTTCATCTCCATGTTTCCATTGTTTGTTGAGGGTAGCATCTAAGAATGTTAGATATGTTGAGGACAGGTTACACTATTCCAGGTTTATCTTTCAGTTCCCTGGTAGAAGGAGCTCTCAAAAGTTGGCCTAGTACCAACTTGAAGCATGGTCATAATAAAGTGAATATGGTAGATCCTTTGGTTGGGCTGAAGCTGACCTTGATGTTTCTCCTTCCTAAGAGGCTCTTAATTCCTATATGGTGTGAATCTTGACTTACGAACTGCGGGGCTGCCATGACAAGCTCAGGTGATTTCCAAAGCTGAGGCTACAGTAGAGGATTTTGCAACTGGTAGAATGTAGAATGCGGAGAAGGCAATGGCAAGCCACTCCAGTACTCTTGCTTAGAAAATCCCATGGATGGAGGAGCCTGGTGGGCTGCATTCCATGGGGTCGGTACTAGTCGGTCGTGACTGAGCGATTTCACTTTCACTTTTCACTTTCACACAATGGAGAAGGAAATGGCAACCCACTCCAGTGTTCTTGCCTGGAGAATCCCAGGGACGGGGAAGCCTGGTGGCCTGCCGTCTATGGGGTCGCACAGAGTCGGACACGACTGAAGCCACTTAGCAGCAGCAGCAGCAGCAGCAGCAGAATGTAGAATGAGGCAATCTGAAAAACAGTTTGCAATTTGTAAAAAAGCTACACATGAGTACTGTATCACCCAACTATTAGCTATTTACTAAGTAAATGAAAAATGCAACCACAAAAATATTTGTATATGAGTGTTTATAGCAACTTCATTTATAATAATAGAACCAAATATCCACTAATCAATGAATGGATAAATAGTGATATATTCATATTTAACAAGGACAAGGAACAAATTATTAGTACATCGAACCATTTAATGAATCTCAAAATAATTGCGAGGAATCAAACAGAGTGGACAAAAAAGAATAGATAGTATGTTATTCAATTTATATAAAACTGTAGAAATTGGAAACAAATATAGAAATAAAATAAATATTTTCCTGGGGAATGGGTAGAAGATGTGATGAAGGAAGGATTATGAAAGGGCAAAAAGAAACTTTGAAGATAATGGTAATGTTTATTATTTCAGTTGTTATGATGGTTACTTGGGTTTGTACAAATGTCACAACTTATCAAATTGTACAGTTAAATATGTAAAGTTTATTGTACATCAATCATATCTCAAGAAAACTGCAAAAAATATTTAAAATGTTTTAATCCTTTAACAAAGGGTGACAAGTTCTGTGTTCCACATGTACTGTTGATACATGTGTTCCAGTTCACTATGAGAATATATACCTGTTCTGTCCTTTTTCTAGAGTTATTTCACTTGAGTGAATATAGATATAATCACAATGTGTATACTACCTGTATTTTATAAGACAATGTAGCATGATTATGCTAATGACAAAAATGGAAAATAGGTAAATCATATTAATCCTGTATCAAGTGGCAACAACCAGTGTTGATGAGTATCTAAAGTGGCTACTCTCACCAGTGCCAATGGTAATAACTTACTGGAAAGTATTATGACAATGCTGATCACAATTCTAGAACTTTATCTTGCTGACCGACATTTGTAATTATATTCATGAGATAATTAAGAATTTCATTGTAACTAAAATACAATAATGTTCATAGTAGTTTTGTGCACACTAGTAAAATGCAGGGGAAAACTCTGTAAAAGTAAATGATCATTTAGATGGCATTTTTGATAAATTACATGTGCAATAGCATAATATGCAAGCAGAAAAAATAGTATTTTAGAAAATATATAGTCCTTGTCCACTTGAAGACTATCTTCTAACACTAGTAAATAGTATACATAAAAACACATTTTCAGATTTATTTGCAGTTGCAAAATTTAGATATATTCTACATTTATATAAATAATAAAGTAATTAAATTACATCCAGAACATGTAATGCAGCTAAAAGTAATGAGGTATATCCTTTACATTCATTAGATCAGATCAGATCAGATCAGTCGCTCAGTTGTGTCCGACTCTTTGCGACCCCATGAACTGCAACACGCCAGGCCTCCCTGTCTATCACCAGCTATCGGAGGTCACTCAGACTCACATCCGTCGAGTCAGTGATGCCATCCAGCCATCTCATCCTCTGTCGTCTCCTTCTCCTCCTGCCCCCAATCCCTCCCAGCATCAGAGTCTTCTCCAATGAGTCAACTCTTCGCATGAGGTGGCCAAAATACTGGAGATTCAGCTTTAGCATCATTCCTTCTAAATAATCCCAGGGCTGATCTCCTTCAGAATGGACTGGTTGGATCTCCTTGCAGTCCAATGGACTCTCAAGAGTCTTCTCCAACACCACAGTTCAAAAGCATCAATTCTTCGGTGCTCAGCCTTCTTCACAGTCCAGCTCTCACATCCATACATGACCACAGGAAAGACCATAGCCTTGACTAGGTGAACCTTTGTTGGCAAAATAATGTCTCTGCTTTTGAATGTGCTATCTAGGTTGGTCATAACTTTCCTTCCAAGGAGTAAGCATCTTTTAATTTCATGGCTACAGTCACAATCTGCAGTGATTTTGGAGCCCAGAAAAATAAAGTCTGACACTGTTTCCACTGTTTCTCCATCTATTTCCCATGTAGTGATGGGACCAGATGCCATGATCTTCGTTTTCTGAATGTTGAGCTTTAAGCCAACCTTTTCACTCTCCACTTTCACTTTCATCAAGAGGCTTTTTAGCCCCTCTTCACTTTCTGCCATAAGGGTGGTATCATCTGCATATCTGAGGTTATTGATATTTCTCCCAGCAATCTTGATTCCAGCTTGTGTTACTTCCAGTCCAGCATTTCTCATGATGTACTCTGCATATAAGTTAAATAAACAGGGTGACAATATACAGCCTTGACGTACTCCTTTTCCTATTTGGAACCAGTCTGTTGTTCCATGACCAGTTCTAACTGTTGCTTCCTGACCTGCATACAGATTTCTCAAGAGGCAGATCAGGTGGTCTGGTATTCCCATCTCTTTCAGAATTTTCCACAGTTGATTGTGATCTACACAGTCAAAGGCTTTGGCATAGTCAATAAAGCAGAAATAGATGTTTTTCTGGAACTCTCTTGCTTTTTTGATGATCCAGCGGATGTTGGCAATTTGATCTCTGGTTCCTCTGCCTTTTCTAAAACCAGCTTGAACATCAGGAAGTTCACGGTTCACATATTGCTGAAACCTGGCTTGAAGAATTTTGAGCATTACTTTACTAGCGTGTGAGATGAGTGCAATTGTTCGGTAGTTTGAGCATTCTTTGGCATTGCCTTTCTTTGGGATTGGGATGAAAACTGACCTTTTCCAATCTTGTGGCCACTGCTGAGTTTTCCAAATTTGTTGGCATATTGAGTGCAGCACTTTCACAGCATCATCTTTCAGGATTTGGAATAGCTCCACTGGAATCCCATCTCTTCAGCTAGCTTTGTTTGTAGTGATGCTTTCTAAGGCCCACTTGACTTCACATTCCAGGATGTCTGGCTCTAGGTCAGTGATCACACCATCATGATTATCTGGGTCGTGAAGATCTTTTTTGTACAGTTCTTCTGTGTATTCTTGCCACCTCTTCTTAATATCTTCTGCTTCTGTTAGGTCCATACCATTTCTGTCCTTTAGGTTGAGCCCATTTTTGCATGAAATGTTCCTTTGGTATCTCTGATTTTCTTGAATAGATCCTTAGTCTTTCCCATTCTGTTGTTTTCCTCTATTTCTTTGCATTGATCGCTGAAGAAGGCTTTCTTATCTCTTCTTGCTGTTCTTTGGAACTCTGCATTCAGATGTTTATATATTTCCTTTTCTCCTTTGCTTTTCGCTTCTCTTCTTTTCTGAGCTATTTGCAAGGCCTTCCCAGACAGCCATTTTGCTTTTTTGCATTTCTTTTCCCTAGGGATGGTCTTGATCCCTGTCTCCTGTACAATGTCACGAACCTCATTCCATAGTTCATCACGCACTCTATCTATCAGATCTAGGCCCTTAAATCTATTTCTCACTTCCACTGTATAATCGTAAGGGATTTGATTTAGGTCATACCTGAATGGTCTAGTGGTTTTCCCTACTTTCTTCAATTTAAGTCTGAATTTGGCAATAAGGAGTTCATGATCTGAGCCACAGTCAGCTCCCAGTCTTGTTTTTGCTGATTGTATAGAGCTTCTCCATCTTTGGCTGCAAAGAATATAATTGATCTGATTTGCAAAGGTGACTGTGACATAATCAGTAATACACAAACCCACACACAAAAACAACTCTCAAAATACTGTTTCTGATGCTACTGTCCTATTTTGTAAGTGTGTTTGAATGTGTGAAAGAGACAGGAAGAAGGGTCATATACTCACAGAAGACTATGCTATACATTTTTAATAACATTATCTGGGGGATTTTATGGGATTGTCAAAGTTTGGGAAAATGTACTACGATATTTCACTTTTAACTTCATATCTGTTAAGTTTTGAAACTAAAATGCTTGTATTATTTGTAATTTAAAACATAAGGAAATAGTTGGAAAAGAATATACTAGTCATCCTATTTGGCTTCATGAAACTTTACTAAATAAAGCAAAGTGTATTATATAGCGTCATTTCTGAAATACATATATATGCATATCTATTAGTCAGCTTTCTCTAGTTTTCATGATATAGCAACAAACTTTCCATTAGTAACACTTGTTTTCTGTGACTCTATCCAAGATGGCCTTTACATCAGGACCCAGTATACAAAAATAAGCTTCTATTTGTGATCAGCCATTCTCATGGCAGAAGAATAGTACCAAAACTCTGGCAGAAACAGGTGAGGTTTCTTCAAGCATCTCTCAGAACCAGAACAAATCTTTACTGCACACACTTTATTGACTGACGGAGGTAAAAGATGACAGTGAGGGAAGGAAGTGATCTGTGACCCTGTACTGCGCCATGCTTATTTGCTCAGTAGTGTCCAATTCTTTGCTACCCCTTGGACTGCAGCCCTTCAGGCTCCTCTTCCAATGGGGAATTGCACTGTAAGCAACAAGACAGTGAGTGGAAAAGTGGAATCATCTTATTGAAGGATGGACAGAACAAATGTTTCAAACAATAAAACAATGTACCACATTTAAAAAGTTATATATATATATGAAAAATATTAGCACAGGTTTTCTATCCTTTGTTACTGTTCAGTCACTCAGCTGTGTCTGACTTTTGTGGCCCCATGGACTCCAGCAGACCAGGCTTCCCTGTCCTTCATTATCTCCTGGTGCTTGATCAAACCAGTGTCTGTTGAGTTGGTGATCCCATGCAACCATCTCATCCTCAGTCGTCCCCTTCTCCTCCTGACTTCAATCTTTCCCAGCATCAGAGTCTTTTCCGATGAGTTGGCTCTTTGCATCAGGTGGCCAGAATATTGGAGCTTCAGCTTCAGTATCAGTCCTTCCAATGAATATTTAGGACTGATTTCCTTTAGGATGGACTGGTTGGATCTCTTTGCAGTCCAGGGGACTCTCAAGTGTCTTCCTCAAGCCACAGTTTGAAAGCTATTATTCAGCCATTAAAAAGAATACATTTGAATCAGTTCTAATGAGGTGGATGAAATTGGAGCCAATTATACAGAGTGAAGTAAGCCAGAAAGAAAAACACCAATACAGTATGCTGCTGCTGCTGCTAAGTCACTTAAGTTGTGTCCGACTCTGTGCGACCCCATAGATGGCAGCCCACCAGGCTCCCCCTTCCCTGGGATTCTCCAGGCAAGAACACTGGAGTGGGTTGCCATTTCCTTCTCCAATGCATGAAAGTGAAAAGTGAAAATGAAGTCGCTCAGTCATGTCTGACCCTTAGCGACCCCATGGACTGCAGCCTATCAGGCTCCTCCATCCATGGGATTTTCCAGGCAGGAGTACTGGAGTGGGGTGCCATTGCCTTCTCCGCCAATACAGTATACTAACAAATATATATGGAATTTAGAAAGATGGTAATGATAATCCTGTATGCGAGACAGCAAAAGAGACACAGATGTATACAACAGTCTTTTGGACTCTGTGGGAGAGGGAGGGGGGTATGATTTAGGAGAATGGCATTGAAACATGTATAATATCATATAAGAAGGGAATCGCCAATCCAGGTTTGATGCAGGATACAGAAAGCTTGGGGCTGGTGCACTGGGATGACCCAGAGGGATGGTATAGGGAGGGAGGTAGGAGGGGGGTTCAGGATTGGGAACATGTGTACACCCGTGGCAGATTCATGTTGATGTATGGCAAAACCAATACAATATTGTAAAGTAATTAGCCTCTAATTAAAATAAATACATTTAAATTAAAAAAAAAAAAAGAAAGCATCAATTCTTTGGTGCTCAGCCTTCCTTATGGTCCATCTCTCACATCCATACATGACTGCTGGAAAAGCCATAACTTTGACTATACAGACCTTTGTCAGCAAAGTATTGTCTCTGCTTTTTAATACACAGTTTAGGATTGTCATAGCTTTTCTTCCAAGGAGCAAGCAGTGCTTAATTTCATGGCTGCAGTCACCGTTCACAGTGAGTTTGGAGCTCATGAAAATAAAGTCTAATATTGTTTCCCCATCTATTTGCCATGAAGGGATGGGACCTTAGGTCATAAAAAAGAAAGTATCAGCTTTTCATTCTGTTCATCTTTATTTGTTAGCAATTTCCTACCATTAGCATGAATTAATTTGAGGATAAGTCATTTTCCCTGACTACCCTAATGAAAATACTAATTTCCCATGTACAATTGCTCCTTTATTCCCCTTTTTTAGCATTTATGCCATGTGACATTCTGTTTGCTTATTTGTTTAGCTATTGGTTTGTTTAGTTCCATATCTTTCCAGCTAGAATTTAAGCTACATGAGTGTGGAGAATTTCTGTTTTGTTCAATGCTCTATCAAGAATACTTCTTCGGCACATAACAGACATTCAATACATATTTTCTAGATTAAAAATATAGCAATAAATGCAATTTTAAAATTGATATAATCAGTAGGGAAGAAAACTGTTTTGTATCTTGGGTTGATTCAAGTCAGGGAGTGATTGTGAAATAAATAATACTATTTTTCTCTTTCAGTTTGCATTTCAAAGTACAGAGCAAGCTTCCTTAATACAAATCTATTCCCATCTACCCACACCCCACCCCTACCTTTTCTCTCTCTGTCTCTGTGATTACTCAGAGGATTAGTCTTCTCTTAAGGTTGGTTGCCAAGTGATATGTCTCTGCAAGCTTTTTTTTTCATCTCTCCTTTTCCTCCTGTCACTTCATTTGTTTGTGTTCCTTTGTGTTTTTGTGTCAGAGAACAGCATCCTGTGGGCAGGTCCTTCCCCAAAGGGAGGGCAGTCATAAGGAGACATCATAGCTCAGTCTCCTTGTCCTCACTTCCTGGGAAGTCTGAGAAGTAATCTTGTTGGTGTATAGAAACACAATTATTTTCATGGCTATCTTGTATTCTGCGATGTGCCTTATTCTAGGATTTTATTGTTGTTGTTGTTGGGGAGGTACATTCCTTGAGATTTTCTATGTAAACAATCATGACACCTGCAAATAGGGATGCTTTTATTTCTGATCTATATGCCTTTTTAAGGGGAAAAAAAACCCCATTTCTTGCATATTGCACTAGATAAAAGAATTGGATGTGAATTAGCAACTGAACAACAACAATACTCGTATGACAAAATTGAGACGTGTTCCCTTCTCTTTTATATTCTAGAAGAGGCTTTGTATTACCAGGGTTAATTCTTCTTTAAAAATTTTTTAGAATTCTCCATTGAATTCATCTGAGCATGGATATTTCTTTTTTGGGTATTTCAAAATCATAAAATGAATTTGTAAAAATTATTGGGCTGTTAAATGATCAATTTAATGTTTGATAACATACTAGTTTGTGTTATTTTAGGAATTCTTATAAGTTGTCAAATTTATGTGTGTAGGGTTGTTCATATTGTTGTTGTTTAATTGCTAAGTCATGTCTGTTTCTTTGCAACCCCATGGACTATATGTATTCTCCAGGCAAGAATATTGGAGTGGGTTTCCATTTCCTTCTCGGGGGATCTTCCCAAACAGGGTCTCTAACCAAGGTCTCTGCCTCTCCCCACATTTCATAGTTTCCCTATGTTTAATTTGTACATAATGTAAGGATTTTTGTTGTACAGAGAGGGAGCAATAGGTAAAGTGCTTCTACTCTGTCTTCTTAGAAGCAGAAGTAAAAATGCAATTCTATTTAAAAAATAAATTTAAGAAGTTTTTCTGTAAATTTCAGTATTTCCCTGCCTTTATCTGTGGTGTTTTTTATGCTTGAGATACATACCCTGCCATTCCTCTCTGGCACCCTGGCAAACCCCGTCATTCTTCATGACACAGCTCAAGAATGTCTATTTTGTTAAACCTCTAACCTCTGTTTCCCTGACTGCAGTCGCTTCTACAGCATATCACTATATAAATGTAGTTTACTTCTTTTATTGAAGGGGTCATGCTTTTCTCATATTGTATGGGGAAAAAAAAAGTGCCTGATAGCACTATAAGAAAGCTGATGTATTTTAAATGAGTTAATGGATATAAGGTAAAGGTAATAGCAGGTTTTAACTGGACATAAAGACTAGATATTTCTTTCGGAACATAGAGTTGAAAGAATGGAAGCAATACATAAGCATGAGGAGGAAGAGACATAAATAGCTAATGGTTCAGTTTCATTTTATTGCTAATAAGTAGCTTCCTGAAAGATACAAAATAAGAGATATGGAAAATAAAGATATCTTTTATGTAAACTAAAATGTAATAATCCAGATTTTTCCACATCTGTACTAGTATTTCTACAAACTGATTTATTTATTTGGGATATGTACTTTAAGATCTCAGTTAAATCTAAAATTTCAACTGGAAATATTAATAGGAAATTTTGAAAAGGGATGTTGTTACTGTTGTTTAGTCACTAAGTTGTGTTCAACTCTTTTGTAACCCCATGGACTGTAGCCTGCCAGGCTCTTCTGTCCATGGAATTCCCCAGGCAAGAATACTGGAGTGGGTTGCATTTCCTTTTCTAGGGGATTTTGCCGACCTGGGGATCGAACCTGAGTCTCCTGCATTGGAGGTCAGATTCTTTACCATCTGCGCCACCTAGAAAGCCTTGAAAAGAGATAATAAAACATTAATTGGCGTGCCCCTTAATGATGAGTTATCATCTGCTTAGACATTAAACAAATATTTATACTAAACATATTCTATTGTGCATCTAGCAGAATATCAATAGCAGCAGTAAAATATTAAACTAATATTAATTTACCTAGCTGTTAGTGAATGACAATTTGTGCTGATTTTGGAGGAAATGAAGGTTATTTAAATGATAGATTTTTTTAAAGCGGTCTAATTATCATCAGTGAAATGGAAAAGCTCAAGGCTCTGTGTTTTTCTGAATCTTCCAATTGATGCACTCATGTTTGCACACCATTTAATTAGACCACATTGTTTATGTTCCTCTATTGAGTGGGAAAATCCCAAAGTACTTTCAGTGAGCATTTTAATGAAGTATTTTTTTTTAATTTAGTTTTTTTGTAAAAACTTTGTTGAGATTAAATTCATATACCGAGCAATCACCCATTTTAACGTTAACAATTCAGTGTTTTTTAGTATATTGACAGAGTTATGCAACAACCAACACAATCCAAATTTAAACATTTTAATGTTCTCCCAAAGAAATCCTAGACTCAATGAGTAATTCCCTATTCTACCCTAACCCATTCCTAGATAAACCCAAATTCAGTTTCTGTCTTTATAAATTTGTTTGTACTGGAGAGTCATACACATGGAATCATACAATATGTGGTCTTTTGTGACTGGCTTCCTTTACTTGGCATAATAATATCAAGATTCATTCATGTTATAGCATATATCAGTACTTCAGTACTTTTATTGCTGAATAATAGTCTATTATATGGGAAATAGATGGGGAAACAGTGTCAGACTTTATTTTTGGGGGGGCTCCAAAATCACTGCAGATGGTGACTGCAGCCATGAAATCAAAAGATGCTTACTCCTTGGAAAGAAAGTTATGACCAACCTAGATAGCATCTTGAAAAGCAGAGACATTACTTTGCCAACAAAGGTCTGTCTAGTCAAGGCTATGGTTTTTTCAGTGGTCATGTATAGATGTGAGAGTTGGACTGTGAAGAAGGCTGAGCACTGAAGAATTGATGCTTTTGAACTGTGGTGTTGGAGAAGACTCTTGAGAGTCCCCTGGACTGCAGGGAGATCCAACCAGTCCATTCTAAAGGAGATCAACCCTAGGATTTCTTTGGAAGGACTGATGCTAAAGCTGAAACTCCAGTACTTTGGCCACCTCATGCGAAGAGTTGACTCATTGGAAAAGACTCTGATGCTGGGAGGGATTGGGGGCAGGAGGAGAAGGGGACGACAGAGTATGAGATGGCTGGATGCCATCACTAACTCAATGGACGTGAGTCTGAGTGAACTCCGGGAGATGGTGATGGACAGGGAAGCCTGGCGTGCTGTGATTCATGGGGTTGCAAAGAGTCGGACACAACTGAGCAACTGAACTGAACTGAACTGTATGGGTCTTTACATCTTGTTTCTTCTTTGATCAGTTGGTGCACATTTGGGTTGTTTCTAACTTTTTTCTGTTATAAATAATACTGATGTGAACACTTGTTTACAAGTTTTTTTGTAGACATAGTTTTTCATGTCTCCAGGAGTACAATGCTGGGTCATATGGAGACTTTATGTTTAACCGTTTGAAGAACTGCCAGACTGTAGTCTAAAGGCCTGCACCTTTTTACATTTCTATTAACAGTGAATAAGGGTTCTAATTTAACCATATTTGTGTCAATATTATTATCTGTATTTTTGATGATAGCACCCTTATGGGTATAAAGTGGTGTCTCCTTGTGATTTGGGTATGCATTTCCCTGATGGCTAAATGTGGTAGGCTGAATAACGGTCTTCGAAAGACCCATGTGTCCTAATCCCTGGATCTTATGTAGATACTACTTTACAGGGCAAAAGGGACTTTACAAATGTGAGTTAATGATCTTGAGATAGGGAAATTATCCTGAATTATGTGGGAAGGACCAATGTAATTACAAGGGCTCTTTTAAAAGGGGGCAAAAGGGTCAAAGTCAGAAAAAGGAGATATGTCAACCAAACTAGAGGTTTAAAGGATGCCTTTGGAAGATGGAGGGAAGGGGATAGGAGCCAGAGTGGGCTCAAGGAACTAGAAAAGAGGGGGAAAAAATTAATACTTAAGTATCCAGAAGAAATGCAGCCCTACCACCACCTTGATTTTAGACTTTTGACCTCCAGAACTGTTAGAGAGACATTTGTATTTTTAAAATCATTACGTTTTGGTTATTGCTGTAACAGTAAGAAAAATCTGATACAGATTTTAGCACTTGGAAGTTAGCTGTTGCTGTAACAACTACTTAAATGAAGTTGGCTTTGAAATTGGACATTGAGCAAAGGCTTGAATAATTTTAATATGTATGGTATAAAAAAGCCTATATTGCCTTGAACTATGATAGTAGAATTATGCATGTTAAACACAGTCCATGGGGTTGCTAAGAGTCGGATACGACTGAGCGACTTCCCTTTCACTTTTCACTTTCATGCATTGGAGAAGGAAATGGCAACCCGCTCCAGTGTTCTTGCCTGGAGAATCCCAGGAACGGGGGAACCTGATGGGCTGCTGTCTATGGGGTCACACAGAGTCGGACACAACTGAAGGGACTTAGCAGCAGCATGAGGACTTAGGATGAACTGAGAACTTGGTGGAAAATCCTGTATTGCCTTGAGACTACCTCAACCATCCTAAGCAGGCTGTTGATTAAAAAAAAAAAAATGCACCACCTAAGAGTTGTGAGTTCAGTTTTATTTGGGGCTTAATGAAGACTATAGCCTTGGAGACAGACTCTCCAATAGCTTTGAGGAACTGCCTACAGAGGTGAGAGGAGGGAGATCAGTATATATGTGATTTTGGTGAATGCAGTATGTGCAATCAAGCATCCATCTCATTGGAAGGTTATTGCTAGTCATGAGGAGCAAATGTCTCCATTAATGATTTTAGTGCTTTTCTATGTGTGTGAAAGAAATTGGGTATGAGAAATTATTAGATATGAGAAGGAAATTAAGCATGCAAGAAATTGGGTCCATAAAGTGTTTTTTTGAAACTATCTGAAGGTCTCTTCTGATATTTTTTTCCCCAGAGAACAGCATGCCTCATTCCTGGTCTCCTCCCTGCACTCCTTTCAGGATGTGTTGAGGGTCAGTGACTATATGGCTAGTGACTGAACCCTTGTTGAGCTGGATTGTGAGTGACATCTTTTGTTGACAAGAGTTGGTAGAAATATTGCTGTTGAAAGCACTGCTGGTGAGAGCATATTTAAGATAGTTGTTTAAAAGTCTGTGACTATTAAGTCCAGTGTTTCTGAATTCCTCAGGTATAGTTTCTCTCACTTCATTTTGTTCCTTTAAGTGGGCCATACGTTCTTATTTATTTTTATGTTGTGATTTTTAAAAAAATCTAGATATTTAAATACCATAACGTAGTAGCACTGGAAATCAGATTCTCCACTTTTTCTAAGATTTGCTACTATTGTGATTATTAAAAGCTGTAATAATCCATTTGTTTAATGATTTTTATTATTTTCAGAGATTGTATTCCTTGCATGTTTTGGTCACTGAAGTATATTCGTAGCTTATGTTCAGCTACTGTTTTGACAGATTCCTTGAATGCCAGGAACTAAAACAACAAACAACATCTCCCTCTTCTCCCAGTCTTTGCAGATTAGTTCTGTGCTAGAGTGTTCCTTTAATACCTAGGATACACTGAGCCTATGTAAAAGCCCAAGGAAAAAGCTTAGGGTTATCTCAGTTGTTTGGAGCATGCATCTTGCACTGGACATGCACATGGCTTTATGAATTTCTTCATATTAGTGTGCTTTCGAATACCTTGCTTTCCAAAGAATTCCCTGTTTTTTTTCTCCTAGGCATCAAGTGATCTATTGTCTGTCTCAGTTGTAATCTTTTGCTGCAGAGTGTGTCCATTTTTGAGTGGTTTTGAGCAATTTCCCTACTTTCCAGGCTTGAGTTAGTTCTTCAGATGAGGCATAGGCTAGTGCCTTGTGTCAGTCCTTCATGTAGTCCCCGACAGATTTAAACAGTAATATAAGAATCAGGACGGCTTGCTCCCACCACAGCAGGGATTAAGATCTCACTCTGGAAATGTAAGATTTCCATCGTCCAGACTGCTGCCAAGCCAGGGAGGTGGCGGAGGAAGGGCAAATAAAAGCACCACAAAGTCTTCCTATCATTTAAAGCTGTTTTTTTCTTAATTTAACATTTGTTTGGCTGCTGTAAACCTTTGATTGTCTTCCAGAGTTCTAATGAAGTTGGTTCCAGTAGTTGATCTGTTAGGCGACAGGAGTTCTAATTCACTGTTTTTTTCTTTTCTTTTCTTTTTTTAAATTGGAGGCTAATTACTTTGCAACATTGTGGTGGTTTTTGCCATACATTCACATGAATCAGTCATGGGTGTATATGTGTTCCCCATCCTGACCCTCCCTCCTACCTCCCTCCCCATCCCATCCCTCAGGGTCATCCCAGTGCACCAGCCCTGAGCACCCTGCCTCATGCATCGAACCTGGACTTGTGATCTGTTTTACATATGATAATCTACATATTTCAATGCTATTCTCTCAAATCATCCCACCCTCGCCTTCTCCCACAGAGTCTAGCAGTCTGTTCTTTACATCTCTTTTGCTGTCTCGCATATAGGGTCATCATTACCATCTTTCTAAATTCCATATATATGGTTAATATACTGTATTGGTGTTTTTCTTTGTGACTTACTTCACTCTGTATAATAGGTTCCAATTTCATTCACCTCATTAGAACTGATTCAAATGCACTATTTTTAATGGCTAATACTCCATTGTGTATATGTACCACAGCTTTCTTATCCATTCATCTGCTGATGGACATCTAAGTTGCTTCCATGTCCTGGCTATTGTAAACAGTGCTGCGATGAACATTGGGGTACATGTGTCTCTTTCCATTCTGGTTTCCTCGGTGTGTGTATGCCCAGTAGTGGGATTGCTGGGTCGTATGGCAGTTCTCTTTCCAGTTTTTTAAGGAATCTCCACACTGTTCTCCATAATGGCTGAACTAGTTTGCATTCCCATCAACAGTCTAAGAGGGTTCCTTTTTCTCCACATCCTCTCCAGCATTTATTGTTCATAGACTTTTGGATCACAGTCATTCTGACTGGCATGAGATGGTACTATATTGTGGTTTTGATTTGCATTTCTCTGATAATGAGTGATGTTGAGCATCTTTTCATATGTTTGTTAGCCATCTGTATGTCTTGTTTGGAGAAATGTCTGTTCAGTTCTTTGGCCCATTTTTGATTGGATCGCTTATTTTTCTGGAATTGAGCTACAGGAGTTGCTTGTATATTTTTGAGGTTAATTCTTTGTCAGTTGCTTCATTTGCTATTATTTTCTCCCATTCTGAAGACTGTCTTTTCACCTTGCTTATAGTTTCTTTTGTTGTGAAGAAGCTTTTTAAGTTTAATTAGGTCCCATTTGTTTATTTTTGCTTTTATTTCCATTCCTTTGAGGGGTGGGTCATAGAGGATCCTGCTGTGATTTATGTCAGAGAGTGTTTTGCCTATGTTTTCCTCTAGGACTTTTATAGTTTCTGGTCTTACCTTTAGATCTTTAATCCATTTTGAGTTTATTTTTGTGTATGGTGTTAGAAAGTATTCTAGTTTCATTCTTTTACAAGTGGTTGATCAGTTTTCCCAGCACCACTTGATAAAGAGATTATCTTTTCTCCATTGTATATTTATGCTTCCTTTGTCAAAGATAAGGTGCCCATCAGATAAGATTAGTTGCTCAGTTGTGTCCGACTCTTTGCCACCCCATGAAGCACAGCATGCCAGGCCTCGTTGTCCATCACCAACTCCCAGAGTTCACTGAGACTCACACTCATTGAGTCAGTGATGCCATCCAGCGATCTCATCCTCTGTCATCCCCTTCTCCTCTTGCCCTCAATCCCTCCCAGCATCAGAGTCTTCTCCAATGAGTCAACTCTTCGCATGAGGTGGCCAAAGTACTGGAGTTTCAGTTTTAGCATCATTCCTTCCAAGGAAATCCCAGGGCTGATCTCCTTCAGAATGGACTGGTTGGATCTCTTTGCAGTCCAAGGGACTCTCAAGAGTCTTCTCCAACACCACACTTCAAAAGCATCAATTCTTCAGCACTCAGCCTTCTTCACAGTCCAGCTCTCACATCCATACATGACCATAGGAAAAACCATAGACCTGACTAGACGAACCTTTATTGGCAAAGTAATGTCTCTGCTTTTGAATATGCTATCTAGGTTGGACATAACTTTCCTTCCAAGGAATAAATGTCTTTTAATTTCATGGCTGCAGTCACCATCTGCAGTGATTTTGGAGCCCAGAAAAAGAAAGTCTGGCACTGTTTCCACTGTTTCCCATCTATTTCCCATGAAGTGATGGGACCGGATGCCATGATCTTTGTGTTCTGAATGTTGAGCTTTAAGCCAACCTTTTCACTCTCCACTTTCACTTTCATCAAGAGGCTTTTTAGTTCCTCTTCACTTTCTGCCATAAGGGTGGTGTCATCTGCATATCTGAGGTTATTGATATTTCTCCCAGCAATCTTCATTCCAGCTTGTGTTTCTTCCAGTCCAGCATTTCTCATGATGTACTCTGCATATAAGTTAAATAAGCAGGGTAACAATATACAGCCTTGACGTACTCCTTGTCCTATTTGGAACCAGTCTGTTGTTCCATGACCAGTTCTAACTGTTGCTTCCTGACCTGCATACAGATTTCTCAAGAGGCAGATCAGGTGGTCTGGTATTCCCATCTCTTTCAGAATTTTCCACAGTTGATTGTGATCCACACGGTCAAAGCCTTTGGCATAGTCAATAAAGCAGAAATAGATGTTTTTCTGAAACTCTCTTGCTTTTTCCATGATCCAGTGGATGTTGGCAATTTGATCTCTGGTTCCTCTGCCTTTTCTAAAACCAGCTTGAACATCAGGAAGTTCACGGTTCACATATTGCTGAAGCCTGGCTTGGAGAATTTTGAGCATTACTTTACTAGCGTGTGAGATGAGTGCAATTGTTCGGTAGTTTGAGCATTCTTTGGCATTGCCTTTCTTTGGGATTGGAATGAAAACTGACCTTTTCCAGTCCTATGGCCACTGCTGAGTTTTCCAAATTTGTTGGCATATTGAGTGCAGCACTTTCACAGCATCACCTTTCAGGATTTGGAATAGCTCCACTGGAATCCCATCTCTTCAGCTAGCTTTGTTTGTAGTGATGCTTTCTAAGGCCCACTTGACTTCACATTCCAGGATGTCTGGCTCTAGGTCAGTGATCACACCATCGTGATTATCTGGGTCATGAGGATCTTTTTTGTACAGTTCTTCTGTGTATTCTTGCCACCTCTTCTTAATATCTTCTGCTTCTGTTAGGTCCATACCATTTCTGTCCTTTATCGAGCCCATCTTTGCATGGAATGTTCCTTTGGTATCTCTGATTTTCTTGAAGAGATCCCTAGTCTTTCCCATTCTGTTGTTTTCCTCTATTTCTTTGCATTGATCGCTGAAGAAGGCTTTCTTATCTCTTCTTGCTCTTCTTTGGAACTCTGCATTCAGATGTTTATTTCTTTCCTTTTCTCCTTTGCTTTTTGCTTCTCTTCTTTTCACAGCTATTTGTAAGGCCTCCCCACACAGCCATTTTGCTTTTTTGCATTTCTTTTCCCTGGGGATGGTCTTGATCCCTGTCTCCTGTACAATGTCACGAACCTCATTCCATAGTTCATCAGGCACTCTATCAGATCTAGCCCTTATATCTATTTCTCACTTCCACTGTATAATCATAAGGGATTTGATTTAGGTCATACCTGAATGGTCTAGTGGTTTTCCCTACTTTCTTCAATTTAAGTCTGAATTTGACAATAAGGAATTCATGGTCTGAGCCACAGTCAGCTCCTGGTGTTGTTTTTGCTGATTGTATAGAGCTTCTCCATCTTTGGCTGCAAAGAATATAATCGATCTGATTTCGGTGTTGACCATCTGGTGATGTATATAAGGTGTCCATAGGTGCATGGATTTGTCTCTGGGCTTCCTGTTTTGTTCCATTGATCTATATTTCTGTCTTTGTGCCAGTACCATACTGTCTTGATGACTGTGGCTTTATAGTATAGTCTAAAGTCAGGCAGGTTGATTCCTCCAGTTCCATTCTTTTTCTGAAGACTGCTTTGACTATTTGAGGTTTTTTTGTAATTCCATACAAATTGTAAAATTATTTGTTCTATCACACTTCACATTTTAGTTTAGAATAAGTTACCCTGGGGTCTTCCTGGATGGCTTACTGGTAAATAACCCAAATAATCTCCATGCCAGTGCTGGAAATGCAGGTTCGATTCCTGGGTGAGGAAGATCCCCTGGAGAAGGAAATGGTAACCCACTCCAGTATTCTTGCCTGGGAAATCCCATGGACTGAGGAGCCTTGTGGGCTACAGTTCTCTTGCCTGGGAAATCCCATGGACTGAGGAGCCTAGTGGGCTACAGTTCATGGGGTCACAAAAAAGTTGGGCACCACTCAGTGACTAAATAACAACAACAGCAACAAACAACAAAAACAGTACCCTGATGAATAAGGATGTTTTTCTAGAAATTTTGTTTTATATATTTATGTCTTATTATCCATTTGACTTAGCTTTTATGTATGATGCAAAGTATAGATCAAAGTTTTATCTTTTTCCTAGAGATATTCTATTGTTCCAGTATGGTTACAGCAGGCAGGTAGCTAGATATGAGCAGAGAAAGGCAGGCAAGGGCCAGGTGGCAAGAAATCACACATCTTGTAAATATTGGAGATCCATGGGCAAAGAAAAGCAAGAATCTCTAGATTTACAGGAAACTACACAGTTTGGGTCGTAAGTGTCCTGGAGGCAGACAAAGAAAGGTGGGAAAAGGTGGGAAAAGGTGGGAACCTCCTGTATCGGAATGTAACCTGTTGCTCATTATGCTCTCATTACAAGAACATTAGCCTTGAAGATAAGAATTACCCATCATACACCTTTGCCATGCCATTCAGATCTAAGCTAAACAAGAACAAAAGTCCCTCCTTCCCTTGGGAAGATGGAGCTTGGAAGAAAATCAAGGAATGTAACCTTTAAACTCCTCCTTCCCCAGGGAATATTCTGCCCCTTCATTTGTATGCCCTTCATAACCAGGAGACAGTGGGTGACAGAGGAGCCTGTGTGCTACAGTCCAAGAGGTCTCGAAGAGTTTCAGATAAGACTGAACAACAACAACAACATAACCAGCTTGCCAAGGAGACCCAGGGCCCCAGCTACTGACCTGTCTGCCTGGCTTTCCCTCCGAGAACATTGTTTTTGTTAGGTTTTTTGGTCGCTAAGTCATGTCTGACTCTTTTGTGATCCCATGAACTGTAGCCTGCCAGACTCCTCTGTCCATGGGATTTTCCAGGCTAGAATACTGGAGTGGCTGTCATTTCCTTCTCCAGAGGATCATCCTAACCCAGGGATTGAACCCACGTCTCCTGCATTGCAAGTGGACTCTACAGCTGAGCCTCCAGGGAAGCTTCTGAGAGCATATTCTTGCTGAAATAAATTTTCATTTTAGTTTCTTAACCTCTCTGTTTCATCTTCAAATTCTTTCCATGATGAGGTAAGAACCTTAAATTCTCTGAGAATAATACCATTTGTTGGGAAAAAAAAACCAACCTATACTTTCTCTACTGAGAAAATTGAGTGAAAAGTAGAGATTTCTCACTTGCCACATTCCTCAATACATAGATATCCTCTCATATTTTCAACACTGCCCACAAGAGTGGTACAATTATTGCAGTTGATGAACCTACACTGACACATTGTTATCACTCAGAGTTCATAGTCTACACTCAAGTATTTTCTTGTTATTGTCTATTCTGTGGGTTTAGACCAATAAGAAGAGATAAGAAAGCCTTCTTCAGCGATCAGTGCAAAGAAATAGAGGAAAACAACAGAATGGGAAAGATTAGGGATCTCTTCAAGAAAATCAGAGATACCAAAGGAACATTTCATGCAAAGATGGGCTCGATAAAGGACAGAAATGGTATGGACCTAACAGAAGCAGAAGATATTAAGAAGAGGTGGCAAGAATACACAGAAGAACTGTACAAAAAAGATCTTCACGACCCAGATAATCACGATGGTGTGATCACTGACCTAGAGCCAGACATCCTGGAATGTGAAGTCAAGTGGGCCTTAGAAAGCATCACTAGGAACAAAGCTAGTGGAGGTGATGGAATTCCAGTGGAGCTATTCCAAATCCTGAAAGATGATGCTGTGAAAGTGCTGCACTCAATATGCCAACAAATTTGGAAAACTCAGCAGTGGCCACAAGATTGGAAAAGGTCAGTTTTCATCCCAATCCCAAAGAAAGGCAATGCCAAAGAATGCTCAAACTACCGCACGATTGCACTCATCTCACACACTAGTAAAGTAATGCTCAAAATTCTCCAAGCCAGGCTTCAGCAATATTTGAACCGTGAGCTTCCTGATGTTCAAGCTGGTTTTAGAAAAGGCAGAGGAACCAGAGATCAAATTGCCAACATCCACTGGATCATGGAAAAAGCAAGAGAATTCCAGAAAAACATCTATTTCTGCTTTATTGACTATGCCAAAGCCTTTGACTGTGTAGATCACAATAAACTGTGGAAAATTCTGAAAGAGATGGGACTACCAGACCACCTGATCTGTCTCTTGAGAAATCTGTATGCAGGTCAGGAAGCAACAGTTAGAACTGGTCATGGAACAACAGACTGGTTCCAAATAGGAAAAGGAGTATGTCAAGGCTGTATATTGTCACCATGTTTATTTAACTTATATGCAGAGTACATCATGAGAAGTGCTGGACTGGAAGAAGCACAAGTTGGAATGAAGATTGCTGGGAGAAATATCAATAACCTCAGATATGCAGATGACACCACCCTTATGGCAGAAAGTGAAGAGGAACTAAAAAGCCTCTTGATGAAAGTGAAAGTGGAGAGTGAAAAGGTTGGCTTAAAGCTCAACATTCAGAAAATGAAGATCATGGCATCCGGTCCTATCACTACATGGGAAATAGATGGGGAAACTGTGGAAACAGTGCCAGACTTTCTTTTTCTGGGCTCCAAAATCACTGCAGATGGTGACTGCAGCCATGAAATTAAAAGACATTTATTCCTTGGAAGGAAAGTTATGTCCAACCTAGATAGCATATTCAAAAGCAGAGATATTACTTTGCCAACAAAGGTTCGCCTAGTCAAGGCTATGGTCTTTCCTGTGGTCATGTATGGATGTGAGAGCTGGACTGTGAAGAAGGCTGAGTGCTGAAGAATTGATGCTTTTGAAGTGTGGTGTTGGAGAAGACTCTTCAGAGTCCCCTGGACTGCAAAGAGATCCAACCAGTCCATTCTGAAGGAGATCAGCCCTGGGATTTCTTTGGAAGGAATGATGCTAAAGCTGAAACTCCAGTATTTTGGCCACCTCATGTGAAGAGTTGACTCATTGGAGAAGACTCTGATGCTGGGAGGGATTGAGGGCAAGAGGAGAAGGGGATGACAGAGGATGAGATGGCTGGATGGCATCACTGACTCGATGGATGTGAGTCTGAGTGACCTCCGGGAGTTGGTGATGGACAGGGAGGCCTGGCATGCTACGATTCATGGGGTCACAAAGAGTCAGACACGACTGAGCGACTGATCTGATCTGATCTGATGACATGTATATGGCAACCCACTCCAGTATTCTTGCCTAGAAAATTCCATGGACAGAGGAGCCTGGTAGGCTATAGTCCATGGGGTGGCAAAGAGTTGGACACAACTAAGTGGATATCACTCACATTCACCATTACAGAGTCATTTCACTCCCCTAAAAACCCTTTTCTTTTTCAAAGTAGCCACAAAATAAGTATTGTGATCCTTTAAGAGTATAAAAGTTGGTAGGGAGAGGGGATTTGGATTTTTATTTTTTAAAGCATTTGGAACTTGTGTGTATAGTCAAAACCAGAAAAAAATCTTCTTTTTCAATGTTCATACATTTGGGGAGAAATGTGTTCTTATATGTAAATTTCCAGAGTCAGACAACTCCCTACTGTTTGCCGTTTCTCACAATCATCTCCTACTTATACTATTTCGTTAGTCTCCTAGCTAGTCTTCCTGTTTCCATTCATTACAATTTATAGTTTTCTCCATGACAGCACTAGAGAAATCCTTTCAAAATGTCATTGAGATCATGTTACCCTCTCTAAACTACTTCAGTGGCCTTCCTTTTCACTTATGGTAAAATCCAGTGGCTTTTACAATAGCCATTAAAAGGCTATACATGTCTGGCTTTCATGTTTTCTGACTATGTCTCCTACCACTTTCCTTTTCTAAGTTGCTCTGTTTCAGTTCAGCTTCTGTTTCAGTTGTTTGTTGGAGATAACATTAACGATGCCACATCAAGGTCTTTGCATTTGTTATGCTTCTTCCTTGGAATGCTTTTTACCCAGATATTTCTTGCTCTATGACTACACATGTTTTTCTCAAATACTGCCTCACCTGAGGCCATATCTAACTACACAGTTAGAAACATACCTTTCTCCATTTATTTAACCCTGCTTGCTTCTTTCTGTTTTCTGTGTTGCAGTATTTACTCCCTGTATTGCTTTATTTATATTTATTTTTTATTGTATGTCTCCCCACAGCTAGATTATACGTTGTATGATAGTAAGGATGGTGTTTTGTTTACTGCTGTATCCCTGGTCCTTAGAATAATGCCTGATGTAGAGAGGCTTTAAATATATGTTACTTATTTATTGAAATATAGTTAATTTACAATGTTGTGTTGGTTTCAAGTATATAGCAAAGTGATTCAGTTATACATAAATGTATTATATTCATTATATATATGCAAAATAGAGTTGAAGTTTATATAATCAGAGAAAAGTTAATGAAGCCCCTTTTTGCAATTATAGTTAAATCTCTTTAAAGCAAAAAAAAAAAAAAAATACACCAACTACAAAAGATTCTCCTATTTTCTGTGTTTTTCTACAGTTACTTCGGAAGCTTAGAAGTAGTTATATGTCAAAACTAGGAGGATACTACACTGTTACACATTTCAGTGTAATGTTAATTAAAATGGACATAATATATACCATTTTCCTATTCAAACTATTGACTCTAGCTGTCTCTGTACTAAACCGTACAAAGATAAATTTAAAAATTCAGCTAGACACAAACAAAAATAGTAAAAAGCAGACACAGTTTTGTCCTTTATTTTTAAGTATCATTTTCCTTACCATCTACATCAACCTATTATCTTTTTTTGTTGGCCAGGACTTTGTCTTATTCTAATTTCTGCATACATGTTCCTATACATCAACTTCTTTATTCCTCTGTGCCTGGAAGAGTATTTTGCATTTTAATATTTCAGTAGACAGATATTTTGTTTTTAAATCCACAAATAGATTTCTGTGGTACACAGATTTGATGTATGATGAAGCCAATAAAGAACTGTCTCAGCATGTACAATATATCAGTAGCCTCATGACAGTTAGATAGATTAAGTCAAATTAATACCAAAATAGACTATGATTTATTGGTTTTTCAATAGTAGTTCATCTTCTCGTAAATAGGAACTCCACTATTCAGTGTAGATAATATTTAGCACACTTTCAGTTTGCAAATTCAAGTGACATATAGATGAAGCCTATGATAATACCTGGAAGAGAAAACTGAATCATATTACCTGTTTTATGACAATGGACCTGTTTAGGAAACATCAACATGAGTGGTTAAAAAGCTATTAGAAATTTTCTTTTGCTGAAGTGATAAAATTTCTGCTTTTAGGTTTGAGATATAAAAGTCCGAAGTTCAATTTTCAGCAGAAATTAATTTTTTACATTCTGGCATCAAGAATACACTTAGTCTTGATGTCTATCTGTGATAAGAGTGAAAGCCACAAAACAAAGACAGGCTATAGAATAATTTAAAAGATTTGGTCTCTGATCTCCCAAATACTTGAGAGAACAAAAATAGAAACACGAGAATGGCAAAAGCAATACAGTATTGTAAAGTTAAGCAAAATAAAATGAAAAAAACAAAAAAGAAACACGTTTATGAAAAACCCTGTCGTATTTAGAAAAAAATTACTTCCACTTTATCATTTAGGTACCCTCAGGAACAACTAATATAAGACTGTTTTCATAAACTTAGTTGTTGTCTAAAATAACTAACAGTAAATTCAATGTTTGCCAACAAAGGTTGGTCTAGTAAAGGCTATGGTTTTTCCAGTAGTCATGTATGGATGTTGAGAGTTGGACTATAAAGAAAGCTGAGAACTGAAGAATTGATGTTTTTCAACTGTGATGTTGAAGAAGACTCTTGAGAGTCCCTTGGACTGCGAGGAGATCCAACCAGTCCATCCTAAAGGAAATCAGTCCTGAATATTCATTGGAGGGACTGATGTTGAAGCTGAAACTCCAGTACTTTGGCCACCTCATGTGAAGAGCTGACTCATTTAAATAGACCTTGATGCTGAGAAAGATTGAAGGTGGGAGGAGAAAGGGATGACAGAGGATGAGATGGTTGGATGGCATCACCGACTTGATGGACATGTGCCGGGGTCCAGCCCCGGTGGATCCAGGGAATTCGAAGCAGGGATGGTGTTGACGAACTGGATACTATAGTTTTAATTAAAGATTAATTAGAGATATAAAGAGTAATAGAATAAGGATAGCTCAGTAGGAAAATTCAGTGGAGAAAAGAGGCTCAATAACTTGGTTTACGTGGAAAACCAGTAAAACCCCAAGACAAGGAGCTTGCGTCACCTACGTAGGCCACAGGCATCCTTCCATTCTCTGGAAGGAGAGAAGACACTAAGGCCTCCCCGGTCAGATCTTAGAAGCCCAGGCACAATTAGTAGTCTTGACGAGCCTCCACGCTCCAGATGGGAATTCAGCCAGAAGGTGAGAGAAAGAATGACACGGGGAGACCAGTCTTTCTAGGAACTGATTCCATTCTTTATTTTCCAGGGTCTGCTTTTATACACAGAGATGTAATACAAAGGTCCCGCGGGGTCAGCAGTCCTGACTTTTATCAAAATCAGGTGCTTCATACAAATGTATACAAAGGTCTTAGGGGTGTTACATCATCTTCTGGCCAGTGGGCCTGCTAACAATTTATGACCCTCTCCTTGTGACAGAGGTCAGTTAACCAGAGCACTTATTTCTCCAGGGATGATTATTCTTAAAACAGATGCCACCTTCTGAAGGCACCAGAATGGTTACATTCTTATAGGGTGAGGGTGCAGTAGGTTTTAATTAAGGAAAGCATTTGCTTAGCCTAAGGTCTAACGTGATTAATATCAAGGTTAATACTTATTTCTCTTATATGTTAGTTATATTCATTAATGTGTATAAGGGGCAAGGGATATGGAGATGTAGCAGCAAATATTGGCTCAACAATGCAACCCTCCACTGGTATAATTCCTAACTAGCGCACTAATACTATACTAATAATTTTCTAACTTCTCAAAAGAATCTGTTTTTAGGAAGTTTAGAGCATCTTGTGCCTCTCACGGTTGGGAGGCTGTGAACAATCACATGTGGCCGGACAAGCTTGTCAGGCAGGCTAGAGAACCTTCAGAGGAGTTTGTAGGTTGAAACACTCTTGTCACCCCCAGGAATTTTTATTAACTGGAGCTCTAAGTTAACTCCTTCTCTGAGAGAGGTGGTGGGGGACAGCCCCCCGTAAAGTCAGAGGTGTAGGTGAGAGCACAAAGCAGTAAAGTAGGCAGACACTGGTTTTTGGGGTAGATGCTCGAGAATTTCCAGAGGGAATCCTGAGGCTAAATCTCACCTTTGCGTATGCTGAGCCTCCTTCCTCATGACCTTTGCCACAGGCGGAGTTCCTCATGCTGGATCCCGGCAGACATGAGTTTGAGTAAACTTCAGGTGTTGGTGATGGACAGGGAGGCCTGGTGTGCTGCAGTCCATGGGTTCACAAAGGGTCAGACACGATTAAGTGACTGAACTGAACTGAACTGAAATTCAGTGTCTCTCACTCCTTTCCTCAGTAACTATTTTAGTTCTTTCTCTTTCCACATGTTGGTTTCAAAGTGAGATTGTTATTAAGATTAGGGAGTCAGCCCCAAGCTTCAGATTAATTCGTTACAATGAAAGAAAATCGACAAAAGGTAATTTAAGGATTATTTTTAGAAGATAAAGGGAGTAATTGTCACAGTTTTCCAGAAGACCTTTTTTTCACATCCCATTGGTCCTCACTGGCTCCATTCCTAACACAGTTCTGTTTAGCATTGGAGATTAGCATCCTTTATCCTGAAGGATCCTTTTCTCAGTTCCACATCCATTAATAAATCAGAAGCCCATCTTTTCTAGCAAATGAAATTTGGAATATTAGATGAATGCACTATGTGTTAATATATGTTGTATTTGGACTCACTTGCTATAGTGGTTGGAAACAAATTCAGGCCCATAAACTTGAACTTCCCCAGCTCCAACTCTGCATACCATACACTTTGCTAGTTGTTCTGAAGAGATCAGCAAATCTTTTTAACCTGTGTTTCCAATTAAAAATAGAAAGAAGTGGTTTGCAATGGGATATTCAGTGTAGCCTTGTGCTCTTGTGCTTTCTTTGCCCAGTTAACAATTCTATGTTCTACAATAATGAAGAAGAAAAAAAGAAGAAATTGTAACTATTTTCTTTTTTTTATAGTGCTGCTTTGATAATTAAAGAGAATTTTTCTACAGTGCTAACAGTACCAGCTGTTGCTGCTGCTGCTAAGTCGCTTCAGTCGTGTCCCACTCTGTGCGATCCCATAGACAGCAGCCCACCAGGCTCCTCTGTCCCCAGGATTCTCCAGGCAAGAACACTGGAGTGGGTTGCCATTTCCTTCTCCAATGCATGAAAGTGAAAAGTAAAAGTGAAGTCGCTCAGTCGTGTCTGACTCTTAGCGATCCCATGGACTGGAGCCTACCAGGCTCCTCCATCCATGGGATTTTCCAGGCAAGAGTACTGGGGTGGGGTGCCATTGCCTTCCCCGAACAGTACCAGAGGTTTTGGCTATGTAGGTGGTCTTGAAGTTCCATCTGTTGATGCTACTTGCAACACATTTTTCCTAAGTGTTCTAAGCACTTAATGTTTGAGTTGCAGCAGTCATTGGTTATGCAAAAGCAGAGGAAGAATGCCTAGGGAGAGTAGGGAAGCTAAGAAAGAATGCCCTGTTATGATTGATATATTTCTGTTTTTAATATCACATTTTTAAAGTAAATTATTTCCATTTTGTTAAGGACAAGTCAGTTGGGGTTATAACTCTGATGCTAGAAGGTGAAGAAATGCTCTACAGGCTCTTAGACCACAGTGCTGTGCTCCAGCCTAATACTCTACTTACATCATATTTGTTACAGCCGCACTGTTCCTGTTGCTGATGGTTATTCTTTTTTCTGTGATAACTTATGATTTCTTCTCTAAGCCCTATCAGATTGCTCAGGGCTCTATCTGCCTAGCCGTTGCTAGGTTTATTCTTACTGGAGACTGTTGTCATTTAGTCACCAAGTTGTTTTCAAGTTGTTTTCAACTCTCTTGCAACCCCATGGACTATAGCCTGCCAAGCTCCTTGGTCCACGAGATTTCCTAAGCAAGAATACTGGAGTGAGTTGCCATTTCCTACTCTACTGGGTCTTCCCAATGACCCAGGGATCAAATCTGCACCTCCTGCCTTGCAGGTGGATTCTTTACTCCTGAGCCAGCTAGGAAGCCACAGGAGACTGTACCTTATTCCTAAATCATAGTGACTGTGTTAGCAAACTGCAGTCTTGCCTTACTCTGGATAGATAAATAGCATTCTAGTATCCAGGAAGCAAAGCCTGTCACCATGCTTTCAGTCTCCTAAAACTCTTTTTTGTGTTCCTACTAATTAAGGAAATTTTGGGGATATAGACATCATTAAGCAGGTCAAAATGTCTTTATAATTGTAGATTCTGGGAATTATAGATATCAAATTATGCCTGTAAAGTGAAGATAGAGTAATTTCTCTGGAAATATCTATTCTTAATTCTACCCCCTTCCTTTCTGGTCCAAAGTTTAAGTCACATAGTAGTTTGTGGCTGAGATTGTATTGTATGTGTTGTATGTATTTAAAATAGTTCCACGCATTTGCAGGGTTTTAAATGTAGGTACTACGTTTAATGTACCTAGTTAAGAAACTGGATAAAGTCACAGTCAGCTCTAAAAACTTCCTTTTTTTTTTTTCTGGTCAAAATCACAAATATAACCTGACCAGTATATCTACATCATCCAGGAGCTTTAATATTACTTTTGATTTGGTGTACTTAAGATGTTACCAGCTACTATTCAAATAAATCCTAGAATTTAGTAGTTTATCCTTCTAGAAGTTTATTTCTTTCTCATGTTATAGCCCTAAAAATGTATTCAGTGGGCAGCCATGCATGAAGCAATTAAAAAATCCAGGCTCTTTGCATTTTATTGTGCTGCCATTCATATATGGTCATGGATAATTCTAGTTAGAGAAGAGAGTTCATAACATCCATGTGTTTCTTTTGTTTTTGGCCTAGATGTGGCACACTTCGGTCCCTCATGTATTTTTGGGAAGAATATAGTCCCAGGAGAAATAAAGCCTTAAAAATGTAGTTCCTGAAGGGGCAGCCTCTTTCCAGAAACTAATCTTTTCTATGACGATATGACGTGACATCTATGTGTGCTCAGTCATGTCCAACTCTTTGCAATTCCATGAAGCGGTAGCCCGCTAGGCTCCTGTGTCCATGAAATTTTCCAGGCAGGGATACTGGAGTGGGGTGTCATTTCCAAATCCAGAGGATCTTCTTGACCCAGAGATCAAACCTGCATCTCTTGTGACTCCTTCATTGGCAAGTGTATTCTTTAGCACTGAACCACCTTGGAAGCCCCTCTTTCCAGGCAAGAGTACTGGAGTGGGGTGCCATTGCCTTCTCCATCTTCTATGAAAGGGGAACACAAATTGTTCAGAGGACTGGTAGTTACTTGGTCAGTTCTCATTCGAATCCCAAGAAAGGCAATGCCAAAGAATGCTCAAACTACTGCACAATTGCACTCACCTCACACGCTAGTAAAGTAACGCTCAAAATTCTCCAAGCCAGGCTACAGCAATACGTGAACTGTGAACTAACAGATGTTCAAGCTGCATTTAGAAAAGGCAGAGGAACCAGAGATGAAATTGCCGACATCTGCTGGATCATCAAAAAAGCAAGAGAGTTCCAGAAAAACATCTATTTCTGCTTTATTGACTATGCCAAAGCCTTTGACTGTGTTGATCACAATAAACTGTGGGAAATTCTGAAAGAGATGGGAATATCAGACCACCTGACCTGCCTCTTGAGAAACCTATATGCAGGTCAGGAAGCAACAGTTAGAACTGGACATGGAACAACAGACTGGTTCCAAATAGGAACAGGGGTACGTCAAGGCTGTATATTGTCACCCTGCTTATTTAACTTATATGCAGAGTTCATCATGAGAAATGCTGGGCTGGATGAAGCACAAGATGGATTCAAGATTGCCGGGAGAAATATCAATAACCTCAGATAGGCAGATGACACCACCCTTATGGCAGAAAGTGAGGAGGAACTGAAGAGCCTCTTGATGAAAGTGGAAGAGGAGAATGAAAAAGTTGGCTTAAAGCTCAACATTCAGAAAACTAAGATCATGGCATCTGGTCCCATCACTTCATGGGAAATAGATGGGGAAACAATGGAAACAGTGTCAGACTTTATTTTTGGGGGCTCCAAAATCACTGCAGATGGTGACTGTGGCCATGAAATTAAAAGATGCTTACTCCTTGGAAGGAAAGTTATGACCAACTTAGACAGCATATTAAAAAGCAGACACATTACCTTGCCAACAACGGTCTGTTTAGTCAAGGCTATGGCTTTTCCAGTAGTAATGTATGGCTGTGAGAGCTGTGCTGTAAAGAAAGCTGAGCACAGAAGAATCGATGCTTTTGAGCTGTGGTGTTTGAGAAGACTCTTGAGAGTCCCTTGGATAGCAAGGAGATGCAACCAGCCCATCCTAAAGCAAATCAGTCCTGAATATTCATTGGAAGGACTGATGTTGAAGCTGAAACTCCAATACTTTTGCCACCTGATGTGAAGCGCTGACTCATTTGAAAAGACCCTGATGCTGGGAAAGATTGAAGGCGGGAAGAGAAGGGGACGACAGAGGGTGAGAGGGTTGGATGGCATCACCGAGTCAATGGACATGAGTTTGAGTAAACACTTGGAGTTGGTGATGGACAGGGAGGCCTGGCGTGCTGCATTCCATGGGGTCACAAGGAGTTGGACATGACTGAGTGACTGAACTGTTCTGAACTGAATTACTTGCTTAACAATAATATTATTAGCCAGAGAGACTGCCTTAATATCATTCTAGAAAAACACAAACACTCATCTTGATAAATACTTCATAACCTGGCAGGAGCACTTGGTCGTTTCAGATTCTGTTGCAAATCAAAGAACCAAAAGATGCTGAGAAAATCTATTTTGCTTGAAAAATCTACCCTAGAAAAAATTCAGACTTTTAGTCATGCTAGCAATTTGAGGTATTCCAGTGAAACCTCCCACAAAAATTATTATAAAACTTTAAAAAATGTTTTAAACAAATTCAGCTCTTTGAAATAGCAAAACACTAAATAAAGCAGGCAGAAACCATAGGAGGGGTTTCTTTGAAAAAACTCTGATAAGTAAGGTTTACAAGTGCTTGACTTTTCTTTTTTGTCTCAGAATACATCTCCTACACACTTCTCAGCTCCATGAGCAAAAAGGCATAGCCTTACCAGCTCAGGGTAACAGTGGACAAAATTTAAAAATTGATGGAATATTTGGAAATTGAGGGAGAAATCCTGGGTGCCAGAGAGCCTCATGAGGTGTAACTTCCATCTATATATCATATAAATTACATATGTAGAAGAAAGTTACTCCACTTATTCTTTTATTCACTTAGCTCCAAGTTCACTGTTGCCTTTTCTACAAAAATAGATGTGGATCCTCTGAATAGCATTTTCCTTTTCCAATATTGTTAGTGGAAGGTGCTCGGGAGACATTGACGGAGGGAGGAGACATACTTTCTAGTTCTGGTTTGTTCCCAGGCAGCTCCTCCAGCTTTACGCATCTTCCCCTGACTCAACTCTAGTTCCTGCAGCCTGGATGCCTTCTCTGGTGTCCACCTCTCACAAAATACAGCAGCAGCAGTCAGCATTTACCCGAGCATCTCTCTCTCAGGCAAGTTTGTAGCAGAGTGATTTCAAGGAAGCAACTGTCCTTGAGAAGCCTACCCTGGCATTTTAGAGAGTGGATTTCTAGTAGATGCACCTCTCCAGTAAATTCTTCATCTCAGCCCTGTAACCTCTTTCTTGGACTATGGATGTTAAGAAATGTCTTCTGCACCTGTGACATTTTTGCACACTATCTGTAGGAAATGAAGACAGGGGTTGGAAAAAGTCACTCAAAGCAGCCACTAAGTAATTTGTAACTTTATGTTTCCAGAATTATTTTGAAAAGTAATGCTGTTAGGATATTTTTTAAAAGAAGACATATAGGTTAAGTTAAAATGGAAATATTTTTAGAACAAGCTTCTGAAATGGGTGGGGTTAAGTTCATAAATTTCCTCTTTTTTAAGATTATGTTTAAGGAAAGTATATGAAGTGAAATTTTAGAATTTATTTCCTGTGAAATAACTCAAAAGAAATGATATATTCTCTCTGTTTTAACAACAAACAAAAAGGTTATGATAATACTTGATTACTTGTTCAGTTGGATTAGAATCAACTACCTTTAGTAAGGGGCTTCCTTCCCAGATAGCTCAGTGGACAAAGAATACGCCTGCAGTACAGGAGATGCAGGAGACTTAGTTTCAATACCTCGGTTGGGAAGATTCCCTGGAGGAGGGTACGGCAACCCACTCAAGTATTCTTGCCTGGAGAATCCCATGGACAGAGGAGCCTGGCCGGCTGCAGTCCATAGAGTTGCCAAGCATCAGAGATGACTGAAGTGACTGAAAACACATGCATATACACACCTTTAGTAAAATCCATTAAAAAGTGCTCACCTCTTCTCACCTCTTTTCAGTTGCAGTGAGACAATATTAGTGATGTTCTGTTAGTGTTGGGGGTAAGGACGCAAGTGAAAATATCGTATAGGTATGCTTATGTTATATAGGCATATTATATATATAGATAGGTATATAATGGTATATATATATATATAAAGGTATAATATTATATAGATGTATGTTATATAGCTATAAATAAATATATATATATATATGTATATGTATATAGGTATACTGTTAAAGTGCTGTACTCAGTATGTCAGCAAATTTGAAAACTCAGCAGTGGCCACAGGTCTGTAAAAGGTCAGTTTTCATTCCAGTCCCAAAGAATGGCAATGCCAAAGACTGTTCAAACTACCATATAATCACACTCATTTCACCTGCTAGCAAGGTAATGTTCAAAATCCTTCAAGCTAGGCTTCATTCAGCAAGATATGAACCTAGAATTTCCAGATGTACAAGGCAGGTTTATAAAAGGCAGACGAACCAGAGATTAAATTGCCAACATTCGGTAGATCATAGAAAAAGTAAAGGAATTCTAGAAAAACATCTACTTCTGCTTCATGGACTATGCTTAAGCCTTTAACTATGTGGATCACAACAAACTGTGAAAAATTCTTAAAGAAACAGGAATACTAGATCACCTCACCTATCTCCTGAGAAACCTGTAGGCAGGTCAAGAAGCAAGAGTAGAATCGGATATGAAACAATGGACTGATTCAAGATTGGGAAAGGAGTACATCATGACTGTATATTGTCTCCCTGCTTTTTTAACTTACATGCAGAGGCTGGTGGTGGTTTAGTTCACTAAGTCATGTCCGACTTTTGCTACTTCATGGACTGTATATAGCCTGCCATGCTCCTCTGCCCATGAGATCTCCCAGACAAGAATTCTGGAGTGGGGTGCTATTTCCTTCATCATGTGAAATGCCAGGCTGGATGAATCATAAGCTGGAATCAAGATAGCCAGGAGAAATATCAACAACCTTAGATGCAGATGACATCACCCTAATGGCAGAAAGTGAAGAAGAACTAAGGAGCCTCTTAATGAAGGTGAAGGAAGAGAGTGAAAAAGCTGGCTTAAAACTCAACATTCAAAAAACTAAGATCATAGTATCCAGTCCCATCAATTCATGGCAAACAGATGGGGGAAAAATGGAAACAGTGACAGATTTTATTTTCTTGGGCTCCAAAATCACTGCAGACAGTAATTGCAGCCATGAAATTAAAAGATGTTTGCTCCTTTAGAGAAAGGCGATGGCAAAACTAGACAGAGTGTTAAAAAGCAGAGACATCATTTTGCCAACAAAGGTCAATCTAGTCAAAGCTATGGTTTTTCCAGTAGTCATGTATGGACGTGAGAGTTGGATCATAAAGTAGGCTGAGCACCAAAGAACTGATGCTTTCGAATTGTGGTTTTGGAGAAGACTCTTGAGAGTCCCTTGGACAGCAAGGAAACCAAACCAGTCAATCCTAAAGGAAATTCACCCTAAGTATTCATTGTTAGGTCTGATGCTGAAGTTCCAATACTTAGGCCAACTGATGTGAAGAGTGGACTTATTGGCAAAGACTCTGATGTTGGGAAAATTAACAGCAAGTGATAGAGGATGAAGAAGGGGGTGACAGAGGATGAGATGGTTGGATAGTACCGCCAACTCAATGGACATGAGTTTGAGCAAACTCTGGAAGACAGTGAAGGACAAGAAAGCTTGTCATGCTGCAATCTGTGGGGTCACAAAGAGTTGGAGACAACTTAGTGACTGAACCACAGCAACAACAGCAACAACAATGCTTATATTAATTTCTTTTTAGTAGATGAGATTTCTTTGAATTCTACAGCATTTGAGTCTTTAGAGACTCTGAAGAAAAGTTATCTGTGCAGCAGAAAAACCCAGGGGAAGAAATCTGATTGTCCACTCTTAAAGCTATTAGGTGTCTTAGAGGTATTTTCAGAAAGTGGAATAAAGCTCATTATATCTAATTTTACTCACATGTGCTTCCTTTCTATTTTCTCTGCAGCTAAGATATATAGAAAACTTGGGATATGAAGTTAGTCTGTTTGAATGGAAATTCTCTTTTTTTCCTATACAACTATTAGAGCCACTAAATGAAACATTATACTTGATAAAAAGAATAATGTTTGAGGATCCTTAGATAGTTTTACAGAGAAGGCAATGGCACCCCACTCCAGTACTCTTGCCTAGAAAATCCCATGGACAGAGGAGCCTGGTGGGCTGCAGTCCATGGGGTCGCTAAAGAGTCAGACACGACTGAGCAACTTCACTTTCACTTTTCACTTTCATGCATTGGAGAAGGAAATGGCAACCCACTCCAGTGTTCTTGCTTGGAGAAACCCAGGGACGGGGAATCCTGGTGGGCTGCCGTCTATGGGGTCGCACAGAGTCGGACACGACTGAAGCGACTTAGCAGCAGCAGCAGCAGACAGTTTTAGGATCAAATTATAACTAAAATTTTATTTTTGTTTGACTTTAAAAGTTCTAATTCTTTTATTGATTTAGCAAATATCTCATACATTTCTAAAAATAATGTCTTGGTTTCTAAGAGGTTTGTAACAATAAATTTTATTTCAAAAGGGAAAGACCATGTATACTGGCTTGAGCAAATAAGTACTTCTAAGGTGGACACTGATAGCCAAGTTTCTCACTCTTAGAAAGAGAAAGCCACAGGCTAGAATGAGCTGTATGGAGCTCAGTTCAGTTCAGTCGCTCAGTCGTGTCCAGCTCTTTGTGACCCCATGAACCGCAGCATGCCAGGCCTCCCTCTCCATCACCAACTCCCTGAGTCCACTCAAACCCATGTCCATCGAGTTGACGATGCCATCCAACCATCTCATTCTGTCGTCCCCTTCTCCTCCTACCTTCAATCTTTCCCAGCATCTGGGGCTTTTCCAGTGAGTCAGCACTTTGCATCAGGTGGCCAAAGTATTGGAGTTTCAGCTTCAATATCAGTCCTTCCAGTGAACACCCAGGCAAAGTAATGTCTCTGCTTTTTAATATGCTGTCTAGGTTTGTCATAACTTTTCTTCCAAGGAGTAAGTGTCTTTTAATTTCATGGCTGCAGTCACCATCTGCAGTGATTTTGGAGCCCCTCAAAATAAAGTCAGCCACTGTTTCCACTGTTTCTGCATATATCTGCCATGAAGTGATGGGACTGGATGCCATGATCTTCGTTTTCTGAATGTTGAGCTTTAAGCCAACTTTTCACTCTCCACTTTCACTTTCATCAAAAGGCTCTTTCTTTCTTATTCACTTTCTGCCATAAGGGTGGTGTAATCTGCATATCTGAGGTTATTGATATTTATCCCAGAAATCTTGATTCCAGCTTGTGCTTCATCCAGCCCAGTGTTTCTCATGATGTACTCTGCATATAAGTTAAATAAGCAGAGTGACAATATACAGCCTTGATGTACACCTTTTCCTATTTGGAACCAGTCTGTGTTCCATGTCCAGTTATAACTGTTGCTTCCTGACCTGCATAGATTAGCGTTAGAGTACAAACTCAACATTTAGCTTAATTCAGATGTATAGATATAGAAGTTGTCCCTTTGTATCAATGGAGGATTGGTTCCAGGAGCCCCCCATGGATACCAAAATTTGTGGATATTCGGTTCAGTTTAGTTGCTCATTATGTCCAACTCCATGTGACCCCATGGACTGCAGCACATCAGGCTTCCCTGTCCATCACCAATTCCTAGAGCTTGCTCAAACTCATGTCCATCATATCTATTGGTGATGCCATCCAACCATCTCATCCTCTGTCTTCCCCTTTTCCTCCTGCCTTCAATCTTTCCCAGCATCAGGGTCTTTTCTAATAGGTTAATTCTTTGCATCAGGTGGCCAATGTATTGGAGCTTTAGCTTCAACATCAGTCCTTCCAATGAATATTCCGGACTGATCTCCTTTAGGATGGACTGGTTGGACCTCTTTGGAGTCCAAGGGACTCTCAAGAGTCTTCTCCAACACCACAGTTCAAAAGCATCAATTCTTCAGCACTCAGCTTTCTTTATGATCCAACTCTCACATCCATACATGACTACTAGTAAAACCATAGCTTTGACTAGATGGACCTTTGTCTGTAAAGTAATGTCTCTGCTTTTTAATATGCCATCTAGGTTGGTCATAGCTTTTCATCTAAGGAGCAAGCGGCTTTTAATTTTATGGCTGCAGTCACCATCTGCAGTGCTGCTGCTGCTGCTGCTGCTAAGTCACTTCAGTCGTGTCCGACTCTATGTGACCCCATGGATGGCAGCCCACCAGGCTCCCCCATTCTGGGATTCTCCAGGCAAGAACACTGGAGTGGGTTGCCATTTCCTTCTCCAATGCATGAAAGTGAAAAGTGAAAGTGAAGTTGCTCAGTCATGTCTGACTCTTAGTGACCCCATGGACTGCAGCCTATCAGGCTTCTCCGTCCATGGGATTTTCCAGGCAAGAGTACAGGAGTGGGGTGCCATTGCCTTCTCCCCATCTGCAGTGATTCTGGAGAAAGTAAAATAAAGTCTGTAACTGTTTCTATTGTTTCTCATCTATTTACCATGAAGTGATGGGACCGGATGCCATGATCATTGTTTTTTGAATATTGAGTTTTAAACCATCTTATTCACTGTCCTCCTTCACTTTCATCATGAGGCTCTTTAGTTCCTCTTTGCTTTCTACCATAAGGGTGGTGTCATATGCCTATCTGAGGTTATTGATATTTCTCCCAGCAATCTTGATTCCAGCTTGTGCTTCATCCAGCCTGGCATTTTGCATGATGTACTCTGCATGTAAGTTAAATAAGCAGGGTGACAATATACAGCCTTGACATACTCCTTTCCCATTTTGGAAACAGTCTATTGTTTCATGTGTGGTTCTAATTGTTGCTTCTTGACGTACACACAGATTTCTCAGGAGGCAGGTCAGGTGGTCTGGTATTCTCCCATCTCTTGAAGAGTTTTCCAAAGATTGTTGTGATCCACACAGTCAAAGGCTTTTGTGTAGTCAATGAAGTGGAAGTAGATGTTTTTCTGGAATTCTTTTTCTATGATCCAACAGACGTTGGCAATTTGAGCTCTGGTTCCTCTGCCTTTTCTAAATCCAGTTTCAGCATCTGGAATTTCTTGGTTCACATACTGTTGAAACCTGGCTTGGAGAATTTTGAGCATTACTTTGCTAGCATGTGAGATGAGTGTGATTGTGCAGTAGTCTGAACACTCTTTGGCATTGCCTTTCTTTGGGATTGGAATGAAAACTGACCTTTTCCAGTCTTCAGCCACTGCTTAGTTTTCCAAATTTGCTGGGATATTGAGTGCAGTACTTCCACAGCATCAATATCATCTTTTAGGAAATAGCTTTTTGAAATAGCTCAACTGGAATTCCATCATCCACTAGCTTTGTTTGTAGTGATGCTTCCTAAGGCCCACTTGACTTTGTATTCTAGGGTGTTTGGCCCTAGGTGAATCATTACACCATTGTGAAATCTGGGTTGTGAAGATCTTTTTTGTATAGTTCTTCTGTGTATTCTTGCCACCTCTTCTTAATATCTTCTGCTTCTGTTAGGTCCAATCCTTTTCTCTTCTTTCTTGTGCCCATCTTTGCATGCAATGTTTCCTTGGTATCTCTTATTTTCTTGAAGAGATCTCTAGTCTTTTCCATTCTACAGATTTCCTCTATTTCGTTACATTGGTCACTTCAGAAGGCTGTCTTATCTCTCCCTGAGTCCCTTATATAATATATTGTGGTAGTACAATGAATGCCGTCTGCCCTCCATATGTATCCCTGGATGTAAAACTCATGTATGTGGAGGGCAGACTAATTACAGATACACATGGATATATTTTCTAGCTCAGAGGGTTTAGAAGCAGTGATAGAAAAGTTGTAGTGAGCATACCAAGTACTGAGATTGTGGTTTTCTCTGACAAAGGGAATCAGGACTCCTTGGATAAATGATGGATTCTAGTGATGGAGTAGAGAAAATACAAGATAAAGCTACAGCATCTTGTCCTACCAGAAATTAGCAAAGTGCTAAAAAAAGATGTGGACAGTGGGGCTAGGAACATGTCAAACGGATTCAGGAGTCAACTCAAAAGAGTTGTTATTGATCTTATTGCTTAAATTCTGGAATGATTTTAGCAATAAAATAAATAATATAGTGTCAGACTATAATTCATAGTACAAAATAAATATACATGAATAATACTGATATAACTAAATGGTCAAATTATAAGAGAAGAGATAAACCTTTCCTATAGAATTTCAAATAATTCATATGGTTACTTCTCTTGTAGTTCATATAGCTCAATCCCCTCATCTCTGCTCCTTCCTGAGTATTGGCCATTTTGGTGACTTGCTTCCAAATTGTGAAATTATTTGTTCTAATTTTGTGAAAAATACCATTGGTAGCTTGATAGGGATTGCATTGAATCTTTAGGTTGCTTTGGGAGGTATACGCATTTTCACTATATTGATTCTTCCAATCCATGATCATGGTATATTTCTCCATCTATTTGTGTCCTCTTTGATTTCTTTCACCAGTGTTTTATAGTCTTCTGTATATAGGCCTTTTGTTTCTTTAGGTAGATATATTCCTAAGTACTTTATTCTTTTCGTAACAGTGGTTAATGAAATTGTTTTTTAATTCTCTTTCTGTTTTCTCATTGTTAGTGTATAGGAATGAAAGGGATTTCTGTGTGTTCATTTTATATCCTGCAAATTTACTATATTCATTCATTAGCTCTAGTAATTATCTGGTGGAGTCTTTAGGATTTTCTATGTAGAGGATCATATCATCTGAGAACAGTGAGAGTTTTACTTCTTCTTTAAGTGAAAAGAATTTAAAACAGAGCATTCTAAGCTGTAGGAACCAGGAATGTTAGGTCCATGAATTAAGACAAATTGGAAGTGGTCAAACAAGAGATGGTAAGAGTGAATGTGGACATTCTAGGAATCAGTGAAAATAAGATGGACTGGAATGGGTGAATTTAACTCAGATGACCATTATATCTACTACTGTGGACAGGAATCCCTTAGAAGAAATGGAGTAGCCATCATAGTCAACAAGAGTCCAAAATGCAGTACTATGCCATCTCAAAAACAACAGAATGAACTCTGTTTCCAAGACAAACCACTGAATATCACAGTAATCCAAGTCTATGCCCCAGCCAGTAACGCTGAAGAAGCTGAAGTTGAACTGTTCTATGAAGACTTACGGAGAAGGCAATGGCAACCCACTCAAGTACTCTTACTTGGAAAGTCCCATGGACAGAGGAGCCTGGTAGGCTGCAGTCCATGGTGTCGCAAAGAGTCCGAACAACTGAGTGACCTCACTTTCACTTTTAACTTTCATGCATTGAAGAAGGAAATGGCAACCCACTCCAGTGTTCTTGCCTGGAGAATCCCAGGGACAGGGGAGCCTGATGGGCTGCTGTCTATGGGGTTGCATAGAGTGGGACACGACTGAAGCGACTTAGCAGCAGCAGCAGTGGCATGAAGACCTACAAGACCTTTTAGAACTAACACCCAAAAAAGATGTCCATTGCATTATAGGGGACTGGAATGCAAAAGTAGGAAGTCAAGAAACACCTGGAGTAACAGGCAAATTTGGCCTTGGAATACGGAATGAAGCAGGGCAAAGACTAACAGAGTTTTGCCAAGAAAATGCACTGGTCATAGCAAATACCCTCTTCCAACAACACAAGAGAAGACTCTATACATGGACATCACCAGATGGTCAACACCGAAATCAGATCGATTATATTCTTTGCAGCCAAAGATGGAGAAGCTCTATCCAATCAGCAAAAACAAGACCAGGAGCTGACTGTGGCTCAGACCATGAACTCTTTATTGCCAAATTCAGACTGAAATTGAAGAAAGTAGGGAAAACCACTAGACCATTCAGGTGTGACCTAAATCAAATCCCATATGATTATACAGTGGAAGTGAGAAATAGATTTAAGGGCCTAGATCTGATAGAGTGCCTGATGAACTATGGACGGAGGTTTGTGACATTGTACAGGAGACAGGGGTCAAGACCATCCCCATGGAAAAGAAATGCAAAAAAGCAAAATGGCTGTCTGGGGAGGCCTTACAAATAGCTGTGAAAAGAAGAGAAGTGAAAAGCAAAGGAGAAAAGGAAAGATATAAGCATCTGAATGCAGAGTTCCAAAGAATAGCAAGAAGAGATAAGAAAGCCTTCCTCAGTGATCAATGCAAAGAAATAGAGGAAAACAACAGAATGGGAAAGACTAGAGATCTCTTCAAGAAAATTAGAGATACCAAGGGAATGTATCATGTGAAGATGGGCTCAATAAGGACAGAAGTGGTATGGACCTAACGGAAGCAGAAGATATTAAGAAGAGGTGGCAAGAATACACAGAAGATCTGTACAAAAAAGATCTTCACGACCCAGATAATCATGATGGTGTGATCACTCACACTCACCTAGAGCCAGACATCCTGGAATGTGAAGTCAAGTGGGTCTTAGGAAGCATCACTATGAGCAAATCTAGTGGAGGTGATGGAATTCCAGTTGAGCTCTTTCAAATCCTAAAAGATGATGCTGTGAAAGTGCTGCACTCAATATGCCAGCAAATTTGAAAAACTCAGCAGTGGCTGCAGGACTGGAATAGGTCAGTTTTCACTCCAGTGACAAAGAATGCTTAAACTACTGTACAATTGCACTCATCTTACACGCTAGTAAAGAAATGCTCAAAATTCTCCAAGCCAGGCTTCAAAGTACATGAACCGTGAAATTCCAGATGTTCAAGCTGGTTTTAGAAGAGACAGAGGACCAAGAGATCAAATTGCCAACATCCGCTGGATCATGGAAAAAGCAAGAGAGTTCCAAAAAAAACATCTATTTCTGCTTTATTGACTATGCCAAAGCCTTGACTGTGTGGATCACAATAAACTGTGGAAAATTCTGAAAGAAATGGAAATACCAGACCACCTGACCTCCCTCTTGAGAAACCTGTGTGCAGGTCAGGAAGCAACAGTTAGAACTGGACATGGAACAACAGACTGGTTCCAAATAGGAAAAAGAGTATGTCAAGGCTGTATATTGTCACCCTGCTTATTTAACTCATATGCAGAGTATATCATGAGAAACGCTGGGCTGGAAGAAGCACAAGCTGGAATCAATATTTTCAGGAGAAATATCAATAACCTCAGATATGCAGATGACACCACCACCCTTATTGCAGAAATTGAATAAGAATGAAAGAGCCTCTTGATGAAAAAAAGAGGAGAGTGAAAAAGTTGGCTTAAAGTTCAACATTCAGAAAACGAAGATCATGGCATCTGGTCCCATCACTTCATGGGAAATAGATGGGGAAACAGTGTCAGAATTTATTTTTTTGGGCTGCACAATCACTGGAGATGGTGATTGCAGCCATGAGATTAAAAGACATTTACTCCTTGGAAGGAAAGTTATGGCCAACCTAGACAGCCTATTAAAAGGCAGAGACACTACTTTGCCAACAAAGATCTGTCTAGTAAAGGCTATGGTTTTTCCAGTGGTCATGTATGGATGTGAGAGTTGGACTATAAAGAAAGCTGAGCACCGAAGAATTCATGCTTTTGAACTGTGATGTTGGGAAAGTCTCCTGAGAGTCCCTTGGACATCAAGGAGATCCAACCAGTCCATCTTAAAGGAGATCAGTCCTGGGTGTTCATTGGAAGGACTGATGTTGAAGTTGAAACTCCAATATTTGGCCACCTGATGGGAAGAACTGACTCATTGGAAAAGCCCCCGATGCTGGGAAAGATTGAGGGCAGGATGAGAAGGGGACGACAGAGGTCGAGATGGCTGGATGGCATCACTGACTCAATGGACATGGGTTTGGGTGACTCCGGGAGTTGATGATGGACAGGGAGGCCTGATTTGCTGCAGTTCATGGGGTTGCAAAGAGCCAGACACAACTGAGCAACTGAACTGAACTGAACTCAGAGTGGTTAGCATATAGTAAACAATTCAAACTATAAAGCCTACAATGATTAAGTGTTCATGATTCCTTTTTGCCAACCTTCACCATTTGGCTTGTACTTATAATTCCATTATTCTACATATTAGTAAGTGATGGTGCTTTCACCCCACTCATTGTCTAAGGGGGAACTGGTGGGGAATATAAGCTCTCAGGCCCTTCTCTATTTGTTGTTGTTCAGCAACTAAGTCATATCTGACCCTGTGACACCATGGACTGCAGCATGCCAAGCTCCTCTGTCCTCCTCTATTTCCTGGAATTTGCTCAAATTCATGTCCATTGAGTTGGTGATTCTATCTAACCATCCTATCCTCTGCCATTCCCTTCTGCTCTTGCCTTCAATCTTTCCCAGCATCAGGGTTTTTTCTAAACAGTAGCCTCTTCACATCAGGTGGTCAAAGTATTGGAGCTTCAGCATCAGCCTTTTCTATAAAGGATGGCAAAGCTGTATCAATACTGTTAGGGTGTTTCCTGAAGAGAATCTATTGGTGCTGATCTTTAGCAGCAAACACAGAAAGAAACCAGGAGAGAGGTGATCAGAAATGCAACAGGGGATATGGACAGAGCACCAGCATTGTCCTTCCAGTCTTGCAAATAAGTTATCTTCCCTCTTTGTACAGCAAGTGTCCTGGAACACATTCTATCATTCACCTTTTGGATTTCAACTCGAATGTCACTGTCTTAGGAATACTTTGCCTAATTTTTAGTTTGTGATGATACATATTTAATATCTACTATTTGCCTAGTGGAGAAATAGCTCCAGAAAGAATGAAGGGATGGAGCCAAAGGAGAAAGAATACCCAGCTGTGGATGTATCTGGTGATAGAAGCAAAGTCCGATGCTGTAAAGAGCAATGTTGCACAGGAACCTGGAATGTCAGGTCCATGAATCAAGGCAAATTGGAAGTGGTCAAACAAGAGATGGCAAGAGTGAATGTTGACATTCTAGGAATTAGCGAACTAAAATGGACTGGAATGGGTGAATTTAACTCAGAGGACCATTATATCTACTACTGCGGGCAGGAATCCCTCAGAAGAAATGGAGTGGCCATCATGGTCAACAAAAGAGTCCGAAATGCAGTACTTGGCTGCAATCTCAAAAACGACAGAATGATCTCTGTTCATTTCCAAGGCAAACCATTTAATGTCACAGTAATCCAAGTCTATGCCCCAACCAGTAACGCTGAAGAAGCTGAAGTTGAACGGTTCTATGAAGACCTACAAGACCTTGTAGAACTAACACCCAAAAAAGATGTCCTTTTCATTATAGGGGACTGGAATGCAAAAGTAGGAAGTCAAGAAACACCTGGAGTAACAGGCAAATTTGGCCTTGGAATACGGAATGAAGCAGGGCAAAGACTAACAGAGTTTTGCCAAGAAAATGCACTGGTCATAGCAAATACTCGGTTCCAACAACACAAGAGAAGACTCTATACATGGACATCGCCAGATGGTCAACACCGAAATCAGATCGATTATATTCTTTGCAGCCAAAGATGGAGAAGCTCTATACAATCAGCAAAAACAAGACCAGGAGCTGACTGTGGCTCAGACCATGAACTCTTTATTGCCAAATTCAGACTGAAATTGAAGAAAGTAGGGAAAACCACTAGACCATTCAGGTATGACCTAAATCAAATCCCTTATGATTATACAGTGGAAGTGAGAAATAGATTTAAGGGCCTAGATCTGATAGATAGAGTGCCTGATGAACTATGGAATGAGGTTCGTGACATTGAACAGGAGACAGGGGTCAAGACCATCCCCATGGAAAAGAAATGCAAAAAACCAAAATGGCTGTCTGGGGAGGCCTTACAAATAGCTGTGAAAAGAAGAGAAGCGAAAAGCAAAGGAGAAAAGGAAAGATATAAGCATCTGAATGCAGAGTTCCAAAGAACAGCAAGAAGAGATAAGAAAGCCTTCTTCAGCGATCAATGCAAAGAAATAGAGGAAAACAACAGAATGGGAAAGACTAGGGATCTCTTCAAGAAAATCAGAGATACCAAAGAAACATTCCATGCAAAGATGGGCTCGACAAAGGACAGAAATGATATGGACCTAACAGAAGCAGAAGATATTAAGAAGAGGTGGCAAGAATACACAGAAGAACTGTACAAAAAAGAGCTTCACGACCCAGATAATCATGATGGTGTGATCACTGACCTAGAGCCAGACATCCTGGAATGTGAAGTCAAGTGGGCCTTAGAAAGCATCACTAGGAACAAAGGTAATAGAGGTGATGGAATTCCAGTTGAGCTATTCCAAATCCTGAAAGATGATGCTGTGAAAGTGCTGCACTCAATATGCCAGCAAATTTGGAAAACTCTGCAGTGGCCACAGGATTGGAAAACGTCAGTTTTTATTCCAATCCCAAAGAAAGGCAATGCCAAAGAATGCTCAAACTACCGCACAATTGCACTCATCTCACATGCTAGTAAAGTAATGCTCAAAATTCTCCAAGCCAGGCTTCAGCAATATGTGAACCGTGAACTTCCTGATGTTCAAGCTGGTTTTAGAAAAGGCAGAGGAACCAGAGATCAAGTTGCCAACATCCGCTGGATCATGGAAAAAGCAAGAGAGTTCCAGAAAAACATCTATTTCTGCTTTATTGACTATGCCAAAGCCTTTGACTGTGTGGATCACAATAAACTGTGGAAAATTCTGAAAGAGATGGGAATACCAGACCACCTGATCTGCCTCTTGAGAATCAGGAAGCAACAGTTAGAACTGGTCATGGAATAACAGACTGGTTCCAAATAGGAAAAGGAGTACGTCAAGGCTGTATATTGTCACCATGTTTATTTAACTCATATGCAGAGTACATCATGAGAAATGCTGGACTGGAAGAAACACAAGTTGGAATCAAGATTGCTGGGAGAAATATCAATAACCTCAGATATGCAGATGACACCACCCTTATGGCAGAAAGTGAAGAGGAACTCAAAAGCCTCTTGATGAGAGTGAAAGTGGAGAGTGAAAAGGTTGGCTTAAAGCTCAACATTCAGAAAACGAAGATCATGGCATCTGGTCCCATCACTACATGGGAAATAGATGGAGAAACAGTGGAAACAGTATCAGACTTTATTTTTCTGGGCTCCAAAATCACTGCAGATGGTGACAGCAGCCATGAAATTAAAAGACGCTTACTCCTTGGAAGGAAAGTTATGACCAACCTAGATATTATATTCAAAAGCAGAGACATTACTTTGCCAACAAAGGTTCGCCTAGTCAAGGCTATGGTCTTCCCTGTGGTCATGTATGGATGTGAGAGCTGGACTGTGAAGAAGGCTGAGTGCCGAAGAATTGATGCTTTTGAACTGTGGTGTTGAAGAAGACTCTTGAGAGTCCCTTGGACTGAGAGGAGATCCAACCAGTCCATTCTGAAGGAGATCAGCCCTGGGATTTCTTTGGAAGGAATGATGCTAAAGCTGAAACTCCAGTACTTTGGCCACCTCATGTGAAGAGTTGACTCATTGGAGAAGACTCTAATGCTGGGAGGGATTGGGGGGCAGTAGGAGAAGGGGACGACAGAGGATGAGATGGCTGATTGGCATCACTGACTCGATGGATGTGAGTCTGAGTGACCTCGGGAGTTGGTGATGGACAGGGAGGCCTGGAGTGCTGCAGTTCATGGTGTCGCAAAGAGTCGGACACGACTGAGTGACTGATCTGATCTGATCTGATTTGCCTAGTATTTTCTTCTTCCTCATATTGTCTATCAGCATAAGCACACCTGCTGCTGCTGCTGCAGAATGAATGCATTTTCAGCTCAATAGCTCAATCATTTATTTAACAAATCTTTATTATTATTGTGAATACTGGCTTTGTGCTGAGTCACAGAGGTGTGGAAGTTACTGGGGATACAAATATATGAGGAAAATATATAGTGGCTTTAATAATATCTAGTCAATTGGAAAAGATATGAAACAAATGAGGACACACATATTTCTTTCAGAATAGTTGATAAATGATTTGAAGGTAAAATGTGGCCATAAATGATGTTTACAGATACAGAAAGTTATATCAGGATATGGTTTATGTTATATACAAAGTATACAGCTAGAATATATAATTTGGGAGTTTATGATGCAGAAGAGAATTGCCAGAATTTACATTTTCAGATATATTTTGTTCATATATGGCTTTGGAGAAATCAAAATAGTTTTATCTACTTTAGTATGAAATCCTTCATTTTCAGTTCCAATAGTTATTATTGCTGTGATTATGCTGTCATTTTGTATTGATTTTAGATGTCATTTGAGTGTTAAACTTGTTTTCTCAACTAAATCTGTAATGCTCATGTTTTCTGAACAACTTAGATTCTTTTTCAAGTGAGGAAAAATATCAGTAAACCTTCCTCTGTTGTGAGGGAAGATGGTAAATAAAATTCCAGAATGAAAACAGTTCAAAAAATAATAAAGTTCCATAAGGAAACTGAATATATATAAGACATAGAAGTCAAGCAATGAATATTTAATGAACAAATACCACTGATAAAATGTCTAAGTAAGTAGATTAAAAGAGCTCATATAACACATGTTTCCTGACTTTAGTGTGCCTTCCAACAGCTGAAGAGATGATGTAATTGCATCACCAACAAAAACATGACATGAGCTATTATTTATTGAACATTTGTTGTTTCAATACTATGCTGCTGCTAACTTGCTTCAGTCATTTCCAAATCTGTGCAACTCCATAGACAGCAGCCCACCAGGCTCCTCTGTCCCTGGGGTTCTCCAGACAGGAACACTGGAGCGGGTTGCCATTTCCTTCTCCAATTCATCAAAGTGAAAGTGAAGGCGCTCAGTCGTGTTCAACTCTTCGAGACCCCATGGAGTGTAGCCTACCAGGCTCCTCCATCCATGGGATTTTCCAGGCAAGAGTACTGGAGTGGGTTGCCATTGCCTTTTCCATTCAAGTACTATACTTTACGTGTATTTCTGTTTAATTTCAATAAACCCAGTGAATTAGGAACTATTATTATCTAGGTTTTCTATCTAATTATAGATATCATATTCTGAATTCTGGCTTAGAGAGCCCAACTGATAAGATCTAGCATGAGGAAGATGGCACTTTATAAAGAAAGGATTATGGAAAATACCTCTATATTATTTCAAAAAATTGAACAGTACACAATAAACAATATGCAATACATAAAATTCTAAATGGATTAAGTCACTCAAGGATTTTAATGTATTGTTTTGAGAAACTGAAGAAAAAATTGTAATTTATGAAAAACAGGCTACTTTAAAAATATAATGCAAACCAAGACCATAAGTAATCAGTAAATTTGACTAAAAATTCTTTTTTATTTCTGAAATTCAAAACGCTCTGAATGTAAAAGTAAAATATAAACCACAGAGAATTCCCTGCTCAGTAGAATTTGTAGATTACAGAATATGATCAGGCCACTTAAGATGGTGTTCTCTTGCTCTCTGTGCTGCTGCTGCTGCTAAATCGCTTCAGTCATGCCTGACTCTGTGCAACCCCATAGACGGCAGCCTACCAGGATCCTCCATTCTTGGGATTTTCCAGGCAAGAGTACTGGAGTGGGGTGCCATTGCCTTCTCCAGCTCTCTGTACATGCCTTGATAAACCAGTCCATGCTTCATTCTCAAGTCCCTGCTTCATTCTTCATTGGGAAAGACTAGAAATCTCTTCAAGAAAATTAGAGATACCAAGGGAACATTTCATGCAAAGATGGACTCAATAAAGGACAGAAATAGTAGGGATCTAATAGAAGCAGAAGATATTAAGAAGAGGTGGCAAGAATACACAGAAGAACTGTACAAAAAAGAGCTTCATGACCCAGATAATCATGATGGTGTGATCACTCACCTAGAGCCAGACGTCCTGGAATGTGAAGTTAAGTGGGCCTTAGAAAGCATCACTATGAATAAAGCTAGTGGAGGTGATGGAATTCCAGTTGAGCTACTTCAAATCCTGAAAGATGATGCTGTGAAAGTGCTGCACTCAATATGCCAGCAAATTTGGAAAACTCAGCAGTGGCCACAGGACTGGAAAAGGTCAGTTTTTATTCCAATCCCAAAGAAAGGCAATGCCAAAGAATGCTCAAACTACCACACAATTGTAGTCATCTCACACGCTAGTAAAGTAATGCTCAAAATTCTCCAAGCCAGGCTTCAGCAATACGTGAACCATGAACTTCCAGATGTTCAAGCTGGTTTTAGAAAAGGCAGAGGAACCAGAAATCAAATTGCCAACATCTGCTGAATCATTGAAAAAGAAAGAGAGTTCCAGTAAAACATCTATTTCTGCTTTATTGACTATGCCAAAGCCTTTGACTGTGTGGATCACAATAACTGTGGAAAATTCTGAAAGAGATGGGAATACCAGACCACCTGACCTGCCTCTTGAGAAACCTATATGCAGGTAAGGAAACAACAGTTAGAACTGGACATGGAACAACAGACTGGTTCCAAATAGGAAAAGGAGTGCGTCAAGGCTATATATTGTCACCTTGCTTATTTAACTTATATGCAGAGAACATCATGAGAAATGCTGGGCTGGATGAAGCACAAAATGGATTCAAGATTGCCGGGAGAAATATCAATAACCTCAGATATGCACATAACACCACCCTTATAGCAGAGAAGGCAATGGCACCCCACTCCAGTACTCTTGCCTGGAGAAACCCACGGACGGAGGAGCCTGGTAGGCTGCAGTCCACGGGGTCGCTAAGAGTCGGACATGACTGAGCAACTTCACTTTCTCTTTTCACTTTCATGCATTGGAGAAGGAAATGGCAACCCATTCCAGTGTTCTTGCCTGGAGAATCCCAGGGACGGGGAAGCCTGGTGGGCTGCCGCCTATGGCTTCACACAGAGTCGGACACGACTGAAGTGACTTAGCATAGCATAGCATATAGCAGAAAGTGAAGAGGAACTAAAAAGCCTCTTGATGAAAGTGAAAGTGGAGAGTGAAAAGGTTGGCTTAAAGCTCAACATTCAGAAAATGAAGATCATGGCATCTGGTCCCATCACTTCATGGGAAATGGATGGGGAAACAGTGGAAACAGTGTCAGACTTTATTTTATGGGCTCCAAAATCACTGCAAATGGTGACTGCAGCCATGAAATTAAAAGACGCTTACTCCTTGGAAGAAAAGTTATGACCAACCTAGACAGCATATTCAAAAGCAGACATTACTTTGCCAACAAAGGTCCGTCTAGTCAAGGCTATGGTTTTTCCTGTGGTCATGTATGGATGTGAGAGTTGGACTATGAAGAACGCTGAGTGCTGAAGAATTGATGCTTTTGAAGTGTGGTGTTGGAGAAGACTCTTGAGAGTCCCTTGGACTGCAAAGAGATGCAACCAGTCCATTCTAAAGGAGATCAGTCCTGAGTGTTCTTTGGAAGGACTGATGCTAAAGCTGAAACTCCAGTACTTTGGCCACCTCATGTGAAGAGTTGACTCATTGGAAAAGACTCTGATGCTGGGAGGGATTGGGGGCAGGAAGAGAAGGGGAAGACAGAGGATGAGATGGCTGGATGGCATCACTGACTCAATGGACGTTGAGTCTGAGTGAACTCTGGGAGTTGGTGATGGACAGGGAGGCCTGGCGTGCTGCAATTCATGGGGTTGCAAAGAGTCGGACACGACTGAGCGACTGAATTGAACTGAAAGTTTCAGAGAGGAAACCGCTTTCTTTTGGTCAGATAACCACAGCCAGCTCTTTTCTTTTCTTGGGGAAATTTTCCAGTTCTTAGTTTAAACCACAGATTACTTTAGCTTTTGTTTAGAGACTTAACTAAGGGGAAGATAAGGCAACATATTTCTAAGAGAATTCTAGGTTGTATGAAGGATGAGATTCTAGATAGAACTCATATACATGGCTAGTTTTACCCACAAAGTGTGGTGTCTCAGAGTTTAAAGTGAAAATCCAAAGAGGTATGCTCAAAATCTCTGACATGCAGAACTGAACATTCCACTGTCTTTTTGGTCCAAGGCAACAGGTTTCCTATGCTATAAATTAAAAGTTTTGGTGGAGCATATCAAAGGAATAAGGAAGAGCCAGAAATAGATCAAATTTCATAAAAAATGAACCCTTGCTCCCCACCTAGTTCAATTCCGAATTGAATGAATGGAATCAGAATCACACCTTATCTGTCTGTAAGAGCTAAGAGGAAACCCTCTTTGGGGGATCAATAGCATCACCTGGTGGTTCAGATGGTAAAGTGTCTGCCTACAATGCGGGAGACCTGGGTTTGATCCCTGGATTGGGAAGATCCCTTGGAAAAGGAAACAGCAACCAACTCCAGTACTTTTGCCTGGAAAATCCCATGGATGGAGGAGCCTGGTAGGCTGCAGTCCATGGGGTCGCAAAGATTCGGACGTTACTGAGGGACTTCACTTAGCATCACCTGAAACCTCTAGTTTTTTCCCCATGTGCATCATTTAATGTAAAATAAAACCCACAAGCTATGCAAATTGGCAGAAAAATGTGCTTAAGTATCTTGAAACAGGTGATAGGGTTAGACCAATAGATGGTGCATACACATTGGACTTAGTAGGACAAAGACATTAAAGCAACTATATAAATGTTAATTAAAATAGATTAATATATGGACTGGAGAAGGGAATGGCAACCCACTCCGGTGTTCTTGCCTGGAGAATCCCATGGACAGGGGAGCTTGGTGGGCTTCCGTCTGTGGGGTCGCGCAGAGTCGGGCACGACTGAAGTGACTTAGCAGCAGCAGCAGCAGCAATATATGGACAAATGCATTAAAAGATGTTTAATTTAATCAGAGCATTCATATCTACACACAAAAGGATTTTTGGAACTGAAAATACAGTACCTGAATAATACAACAGAGTGGAGGGCAAGATTAATAACCTGAAGACAGTCAATAGAAAATATCCAAACTAAATCAAAGAGTGGTTGTGGGGGAGGGGGATGGGAAGAATGGAAATAAAAACAAGTATAGAGTATGAAAGAAATGAGTCAGTTCAGTCACTCAGTCATGTCCCACTCTTTGCGACCCCATGGACTGCAGCACACCAGGCCTCCCTGTCCATCACCAATGCCCAGAGTTTACTCAAACTCATGTCCATTGAGTCTGTGACACCATCCAACCATCTCATCCTCTGTCATCCCCTTCTCCTCCTTCCTTCAAGTTTTCCCAGCATCAGGGTCTTTTCCAATGAGTCAGTTCTTCGAATCAGGTGACCAAAGTATTAGAGTTTCAGCTTCAGCATCAGTCCTTCAAATGAATATTCAGGGTGATTTTCCTTTAGGATTGAATGGTTGGATCTCCTTGCAGTCCAAGGAACTCTCAAGAGTCTTCTCCAGCACCATAGTTCAAGAGCAGCAATTCTTCAGCACTCAGCTTTCTTTATGGTCCAACTCTCACATCCATACACGACTACTAGAAAAACCATAGCTTTTACTAGACGGGCCTTTGCTGGCAAAGTAATGTCTTCTTTTTAATAAGCTGTCTAGGTTGGTCACTGCTTGTCTACCAAAGAACAAGTGTCTTTTAATTTCATGGCTGCAGACAGCATCTGCAGTGATTTTTGGAGCCACAAAAAATAAAGTCTCTCACTGTTTCTATTGTTTTCCTGTCTATTTACCATGAAGTGACGGGACCGGATGCCAGGATCTTTGTTTTCTGAATGTTGAGTTTTAAGCTAACTTTTTCACTCTCTTCATTTCACTTTCAAGCGGCTCCTTAGTTCTTCAATTTCTGCCATAAGAGTGGTGTCATCTGCCTATCTGAGGTTATTGATGTTTCTCCTGGCAGTCTTCATTCCAGCTTGTACTTCACCAGTCTGGCATTTCTCATGATGTTCTCTGCATATAAGTTAAATAAGCAGGGTGACAATATACGGCCTTGACGTACTCCTTTCCCACTTTGGAACCAGTCTATTGTTCCATGCCCGGTTCTAACTGTTGCTTCTTGACCTGCATACAGATTTTTCAAGAGGCAAATAAGGTGGTATGGAATTTCCATCTCTTGAATTTTCCACAGTTTGTTGTGATCCACACAGTCAAAGGCTTTAGCGTAGTTAATGAAGTGGAAGTAGATATTTTTCTGGAATTCTTTTGCTTTTCTTATTGATCCAGCACATGTTGGCAATTTTACCTCTGGTTCATCTGTGTTTTCTAAATCCAGCTTGAACATCTGGAAGTTCATGGTTTGCGTACTGTTGAAGCCTAGATTGGAGAATTTTGAGCATTACTTTGCTGGCATGTGAGATGAGTATAATTGTACAGTAGTCTGAACACTCTTTGGCACTGAACTTCTTTGGGATTGGAATGAAAACTGACCTTTTCCAGTCTTCAGCCACTGCTTAGTTTTCCAAAAATGCTGGCATATTGAGTCCAGCACTTGCGCAGCATCATCTTTTAGGATTTTTAAATAGCTCAACTGGAATTCCATAACCTCCACCAGCTTTGTTTGTAGTGATGCTTCCTAAGGCCCACTTGACTTCACATTCCAGGATGTCTGGCTCTAGGTGAGTGATCACAGCATCATAGTTATCTGGGTCGTGAAGACCTTTTTTGTATAGTTCTTCTGTGTATTCTTGTCACCTCTTCTAAATATCTTCTGCTTCTGTTAGGTCCATACTATTTCTGTCCTTTATTGAGCCCATCTTTGCAAGAAATGTTCCCTTGGTATCTCTAATTTTCTTGAAGAGATCTCTCGTCTTTCCCATTCTACTGTTTTCCTCTATTTCTTTGCATTGATCGCTGAGGAAGGCGTTCTCATCTTCTCTTGCTATTCTTTGTAACTCTGCATTCAAATAGGCATATCTTTCCTTTTCTCCATTGTCTTTCACTTTTCTATTCTCAGCTATTTGTAAGGCCTCCTCAGAGAACCATTTTGTCTTTTTGCATTTCTTTTTCTTGGGGATGGTCTTGATCACTGCCTCCTGTACAATGTCATGAATCTCCATCCATAGTTCTTCAGGTACTCTGTCTATCAGATCTAATCCCATGAATCTATTTGTCACTTCTAGTGTATAATCGTAAGGGATTTGGTTTAGGTCATACCCGAATGGTCTAGTAGTTTTCCCCACTTTCTTCAATTTCAGTCTGAATTTGGCAATAAGGAGTTCATGATCTGAGCCACAGTCAGCTCCTGGTCTTGTTTTTGCTGACTGTATAGAGCTTCTCCATCTTTGGCTGCAAAGAATATAATCAATCTGATTTCAGGATTGACCATCTGGTGATGTCCATGTGTAGAGCATTCTCTTGCGTTGTTGGAAGAGGATGTTTGCTATGACCAGTCTACCATCTTGCCAGACTTACTGAAAGAAATGAGGGACATACTCAAATGAGAATGGGAAGAAGCGTTCTATAAGTTTAGGATTATGTAACAATAAAAATAATTTTACGTTTTTGTGGACCTGGGTCGCTGGACTGATTTTCAAAAGTGTTTCTTAGACTTCTGTTTCTCCTAAGTAAATTAGGAAGGTTAGAGGGTATGAAGTTGTCCAAATGAATTGTTCTTCCCCTTGATCAGCTAAAACCCTGATAAAGTAACTATTTCCTTTGAGTCAGGTCTCTTTGATGGATAATGCTCTGAGCCTGTTTTAGTATAGGGCTGTCTGAAGCACGAGTGAAGTTTTCTCCAATCCTCACCATAAGAACTGGAGTTTCTCGAAGGTAAAACCCATGAAAGTATGGGGGCTCCCCTAAGAGTAGGTCCCCAGGAATTTTTAATCTTTAATCCACACTCAGCCTCTATTAGTCAGTTACCACTTAAGGGTCCTTACAAGTTCCAGCTGTTAAACAGACCTCAGCTGTGATTCTTTATAGATACCTGTCTCTTCAGCTTTCAAGGCAGCAGTTTCCCCTGTGACCTCAGATCTCTGATGGATCTAAGAAGAGTGCTGGCTTTCGGATTTTCCTGATAACTTCCAAGGTCTTGACATGTTGGAACTACAACTGTGAGTTTTGATTACTTTTCATTAGTTTTTTGCATTGCAGCTTTCTTGACAACTTTGATACTGTACTCTCACCCTATAAATGTACATGAATGAAGCCTGTTAAATGTTCTTGAGACCATTCACTGTAAGTCCAAGATGAGACAGACAAGGTTAAGTTTTTCTTGACTGTAATATATTTTTTCAGTCTTTTCTTTCAGTGTGTTGTTTTTTACAATCCCTGTTTTGTTCAGAGTTCTGCAGCCTACCAGGCTCTTCTGTCCATGGGATTTTCCAGGCAAGAGTACTGGAGTGGGGTGCCATTGCCTTCTCCGTTGTATGCATAGGGACCCCATAAAAATGAGAGTCAAGTGATCAAAGCAGCAGACTCTTAGATCTTTTAGACAAACAATACATCTGTGAAGACTGACAAGACAGAAGTTGAGTCTGCGATTGTAAATTAGTGAAGTTAACAAGGTTTATTTGTACAGTCTTCTTAACTCTAAATCGCCTGTGTCTGGTGTTAGAGATGCTCCCCACCTTCCTGATACAGTGCAGGTTAATTTTCACATGACAGATTTTATTTCCTGCTTTCCAGGGGATAATGTTTGGGTGTCTGGAGTGTCCTTCTTGTTTCTCAAGTGACTTAAATCAGAATAATAAGTGTGAGAAATGGCATATTTTAGGCTGATGTATTCTGCTTCCCTTCAAAAGAGACAAATTTAAAAACATGTCTAGAAAAGCAAAGTGCTATAAGTACATGTATAGAGTGATAAGGGAATACAATTAAGAGAAAATGCCTAAATACGTGCTGTTGGGTAAACGTTGTGGTGGATGACTGCGGGACAAGTGAATGCAGAAGGTAATCACTGAGGGGAAAGTAGCTAGAAATGTTCTGGATCTAAAAGAATATGTAGGGTTATCCAGTAATCAAACAGCAATATGCATAGGCAACAAGAGGAAGTAAATGAATTTCAGTGTGGCTGGCATGCTGTGTCGATTTGAGGTGAGGGTAGAGGAGAAGTATATGAGTCAGGCCACACAATGGGTTTTATGTTAGAAGGAGCCTGGATTGTGTTTTGAAGATAAAATAGAAAATGTTGAAGTATTTTAAGCAGGGGAATAGGAGCATGGTGAGAAATGTGTTTTAGAAAAATATATGTATAAAACGTTGCTTTTGAAAACTCAGCATATATCAGTCTCCCAGAGAGATTGTTGAAACCAGATCACGACACAAAACCCCTAAAGTCTCTGTTTAAGTTGGAGTAGGGCCTGAGCATTTGCATTTCTAACAAGTTCCCAGGTAATAGTGATACTGCTGGTCTGAGGATCACACTTTGAAAATCACAGAGGGTGAGTAGACTACATGAAGGGCAGGAGTGGTTAACAGGCCAGTTTAGCTAAAGAAGTAAAAACCCATCAACCAGTAACAACAGCAGCAACACCAAAAATGAAGCAAAAGCAACAATAACAAAATTATTGACTCAATTTAGTTGTATTTTTTTATAAAAGAACAAACTTAAAACATCTTGCTGTAGCATATATTCCTCATTGATCATTGTGATCCCCTTTCGTTTCCTTCCTCTCCTTTCCTTTGTTTTTTCTTCATCCATTCTCTTCCTTATTCCCTAACTAGTCCACCATGCTTTGAAGTGAGGTACCTGGAGAGAGGTCCAGAAAGAAGCAAAGTTAAAATACACTCTACAAAAGAAGGGAAGAAGAGCAATAGGATTACTCCATAATTATTATTCCTTAATGAATACTTTTGTATGTTATGATACAATAGTTCATATGTTCTTGTGGGATGTCATACTTTCAAGTGCTATGCTTAGTTGCTCGGTCATGTCCAGCTCTTTGTGACTCCATGGACTGTAACCTGGTCCGTAACCCACCAAGCTCCTCTGTCCGTGGGACTTTCCAGGCAAGAATACTGGAGTGGGTTGCCATTTTCTTCTCCAGGGGATCTTCCTGACTCAGGGATCGAACCTGCATCCTCTTCCATGTCTCCCGCATTGTAGGGAGGTTCTTTACCCACTGAGTCATTGGGGAAGCCCCAAGTCTTCTACTATATTTTTCTGGTTTTGAGTAAATGACCTGAGAAAAGACACTAAGTGTGACAAAGGTTGAAGTTAAGGTGTTTGTGCTTCTTTCTCCTCCCCTAGTGAGTGTGAGGGTAACTTGGTTTCTATAGTTAGGCTTTCATCAGCCTTTGGAGATTCTTCTAGTATGTAAAACCACTTGTTTCAGTGGTTACTTAGTGAAGATTTCACACATGTTAAGTACAAAATAAAATCAAAGGAAAAAAAAAACTTTTTATTTTTTGGTTGAGTCTGACTCTCTGATCAATAGGTGTAGGTGTTTTTTTTTTTTTTTTTTTTTTTAATATTATCACTCAAAAGGTAATTTGGTGTTGAATATTGCTAAGTCTTTTGGCTACAGACTATCACTTACTATATGATTCTGGGTGTAGTACTAGAAAGCATCCGTTCTTTTTCATTAATGGATCCACTTGATTTTCATTTAGTGGTTGGCTTTTAAACTCAGTGGTTATGGATTTCCTTGGGGATTGTTGTTGCCAAAACACAGCCTCTGTTCACTAATACCAAATAGAAATGTGGAGACAGCTTTATTGTTTTGCCAGGCAAAGGGGGGCCCCAGGCAGGCTAATGCCATCAGAACTGTCCTTCCTCCCCTAGAGGGCAGTGAGGAGTCTGACAATGTTTAAGGAGAAGGGTGTGGTCAGCTCATGGACATTCTTCTGATTGGTTGGTGAGGTGATTGGGAGTCAGCATCATCAACTTTCTGGTTTCAGCTGGTCTGGGTTCTATGTGCATGTGGGCAGCATATAGTTAACTTCTTCCACCTGGTGGGGGTTTTAGTGTCCGCAAGACAGCTCAAAGGACATGGCTCACTCAGAATATTAAAGTATTTAAGGAAGAACTAAAAGTCCTTGGCTTTGTTTGATGGCTCAACTATTATTATTTTGTCTTGCTTGACTGTTTTCATTCTGTATTAATTCATTTCTCTTATTGAATTTATTCTTTGACTGAAGTTTTTCTATAGCAAAAGAAAGGTAGAGGACATGGGTGTGGGGTTTATTCAGGAAAGACTCATTGGGTCCTGCTCAATTACATTGTCATCTTGCATAGTGTTGGCATAATGTTATGCAATATGGATCCCAGTAGAGTAGACAAATTTTAAGATTGTGTGTTTGGTCTGTTGCACCATCTGGGATGAGGACATTAAATACTACATCTCTATAAATTCAACTTTTTAAAAATATAATGCATAGCTTTTCCTTGGTTATTTGGAACTCCTTATTAAACTAGCAATGTGATTGCTTTTTAATAATGAAAATGTCACCTTATCCTAAGTGACAGATCTTCAGTCTTAAACTCTGTTTTGGACATTCTTACCTCCCCAACTTCACACAGATTTTTTTTTTTCCCCTCACTTAACTGCATATGATCCAAAGGGCTTTACAGTTATTTTCCTACTTATATTTTCATCCTTTTTTCTTTTTTCCCGTAGTACCTTACTTACATATTTTGTGGTAAAAGTACTCTAAATTCTTTAAAGATTGAAAACCTTTGTGTACTCATCTTTATATCTCTATTAATCTGAATGCATTTATTAACTGAAAGATTATTCCCAACCTCTTTGAAAAGCTGTTGTTTCTTAATATGCCCTCCTTTTATCATCTCATTGAAATATAATGTGCTATATAAGCACATATATGTGCACATATAATATATGTGCTACATATTCTTAAGCTGTCTTGGCCTTGTTTTATAGAACTATTTTCCGATCTGTAAGTCATATATCCAAATGAAAATGACCATTATGAGAAGTGGTAGGATTTGAGATAACTGGAAAAATGAAGTTTTGATAAGATAAAACAGTTTATCATTATGAATACTAAAAAACAGTATCTTTTTCTTAAGAGTTATAAATAAAACTGAACAACAAATAAAAAAGGTTAAATTTTCTTATCCTACTCAGCTGAACACAAAATACTTAGAGAGACATTTAAAATTTTTTTTTCAATTTTCAATTTACTCTTTTCATTTGAAAGATAATTGTTTTACAGAATTGTGTTGGTTTCTGCCAAAACTAGAGGCATTTCTTAAACAATTGCTACATTAGGATCTGAAATACAAATGTATCTTAATACCACTTATTCTATTTCCAAAAATTCCCATTTAAATGGCATTTTTTTTCTCCCTTGTCTGTACAATTCTGTCATGGGAAATGATTAAAAGTGTTATCCACTTAGTATAAGATACAGTATTCTATTGAATCCTGGCCTTTCAAAACCTCACAACTTGATTGAGTGGCATATTCTAATGTACTCATCACCAGCTTATATTATAAAAATGATATTTGAAGGTGAAGGTTTTTTTTTTTTTTTAAAGATTTTTATTTCTATGTCAAGGGCCTTAACCTCTGGACTGCACAGCTTGTCTCCTAGATTTATAAAGCATTCTCCTATTTTGAGTTCTTGAATAATGTAAAAAGTAGGCAAGTTACTCTTAAGAAAGAATTTTGCCATTTCTTTTCACAGAAACAGTAGCTGCTGGTAATGCTAGCATTGCTATTATTCCTATACAAATTACAGCTGAAAAGATCAACTCAAGATCAAGAATAACTGAATCAAAAAGATGATATGGGGAAATTTTATCTGAAGATGTAAAATATTGGTTTTTGAAAATCACTGAAACCTTTACTACATTTATTATGAATGGCATATAACTGTACTGCATATTAAGATACTGATTTTTTTCTTACATTAACATTTTTCTCTTTTCTTGCCCATTACTTGTGATTTTTGCTAAAATTAAATGTGAGAATAACAAATCCTGTGGCTGATGCATTAAATTTTAGGATGCAGAAGAAGCTACAACCATGTTTCTTCTTAAAGCAGATAACATAGCAGTGAGCTAATATCCCCCATTAGCTAGATTCTAGATAATGGCACACCACAGACTGCTGCTATAAACAGATGTTGGCAGATGTTTGACATTTTATGAAATGAAGCAAGTTTATCAAATGTTATGTTTCTGAATTAAAATTGTGAGGATACTTGGCCCACTTCCTGGGGTTTCTCAATGTTTTTCCTGAATAGATCAGTTTCACTTAACTTGACTCTTCATAGAAAAAAATGGCAAAATACAGAGTGGCCCAAACAAAGGATCTCATGTCTGTAGAGGGTGAAATAAATTCCTGTGTTTTTAAGTTTATTTTTGGTAACTCCAATTTAGGTTGGGAGCATAATTAATATATGGCAGAGACTCTGTCTCCAGATGGTTTTTACCTTGTACTGATTCATTCCAGTAAAGTCTACTTTCAATAAAGTGTTTCAGATAATTTTATCACTGTATCTAATAAAACAAAATTATTAGAAAATTAAAGCATATTTTATGAAGAAATGATTTCAGTATATTTCAGAACTGAATATTGCTGGATTTGAAAAAGAAATAAGGTGTGTAGGAAATACATATGTGACTATAAGCAATAAAATTAAAGGTAGAGATAACTGCATTTTAGTCAGTAAATATGATAGAGTACTATATGGTACAAGGTTTATATTTACTCTAGTCAAGTTACCTGCAAGTGAAAAAATAGTCAAAATTTTAAATGACATTCTGCAGTTGTACTCATGTGTTTTTAGATGAGAGGCATTTTATACCCCATTTCATAAAATTCCATGTAGATATTGAGACATTTAAGGGTGTTTAATGAAACACTTTCCATTGTTTTTTAGGAAACATGGAAGAATGGGGCAGTTAATAAACATGGTTTCTGTTTAAAAAGTCTAAAGGAAGCCCCATATTCTATCTAAGGAATCAACACTTACATCTTCACATTATTATTGCCAATGTAAGACAGTACATACCCACCCTTATATGCAGTCTCATAAGAATTGGTTTACATATCTTTAGAGTTCATGTTGTCTTTTACACTTTACATATGAGATGGTAAAGCTTTGGTTTTAATTCAGAGTATATACCTTGCTGTAAATTTTAAATAAGCCACCTTTTATTGAGCATTAAATATGCTTCAGTTGTTTTACATTCAATTTTATGACTTTTCATATAAAAGAACAAAGTTTAATAACTTGTTTAAGTTCACATAACCATTTAATATCTGTGCTGGTATGTTAAACCCAGGCCCATGTAACTCAAATCTGTTCTTTCTACCACAGTGCACTGACTCTGCTCATGGAGTGGCTTTATAATGAAAGCGAAAGAGTGTTCAGCCATTTTTCCATGCTAGATTCTTTTCCATTTAGGTATCAGTGTTATCTAAAGGAGAATTTTAAACTTAGGAAAACTGGAATGTAGACCAACTTTTACATATCTCATCTCTGCTGTTTCAGATCATTTTGTGCCACATTTTCCCCCCTATATTTGTCTCTTCTCTAGACATCCCAGGACTACCAGGGCCTTTGGTGATGCAGGCTCCTTGATTTGAGGATGCCATCATTGTGCCCTCTTTTGGCAGTAACATTTTTTACTTTTATATCTCTAAAAGTCTTGCTCTCTCATTAAACTTTACTTCTTCTATGATAGACTGTGAGGCTTGCACTCCACTTTCTAAGGTGACAGTTGACAAATTAATCCTCATAACAGGACTAATAACTGCTACAGCTTAAGGGCTGTGTCCTTCTCAATGGCATATGTATTTTAAGAGAGGTACAAAGATATTTTTAAAACAGTATAAACCTTGGATGGTGCTATATGTGAAACTGTAGCAAGGATTTAAGGGAGATATCGGGAGAGAAGACAAATATGTCAGATACTTCAAATCACATTACATTTGCAAGTTAATTCTCATTGTGTTTAATGTTTTAAAAATTGATGGCAAATAAAGCTAAAATACAATATTGTTTTCAGGGAAAAATGATGGAAAAAATAATTGAAATCAGAGTAACATAAAGAACCCCACTCCAGTACTCTTGCCTGGAAAATCCCATGGATGGAGAAGCCTGGTGGGCTGCAGTCCATGGGGTCGCTAAGAGTCAGACACAACTGAGCAACTTCACTTTCACTTTTTACTTTCATGCGTTGGAGAAGGAAATGGCAACCCACTCCAGTGTTCTTGCCTGGAGAATCCCAGGGACGGGGGAGCCTGGTGGGCTGCCGTCTATGGGGTCGCACAGAGTCGGACACGACTGAAGCGACTTAGCAGCAGCAGCAGCAACATAAAGAAAATAACAAACATAAGGTTAAACTTGCAATTTGAATGTTTTGGAAATAGTAGTATGTTGATAAAATCAATAAGAACACTAACCTGATACATGAACTGAAAGTTGAACATAAAAAGAATACCATTTCCATTAGCTCAGTGAAGGAAGATAAGTGATTGGAAGGAAGTATGACTGTAGTTTAATTTTAAGAAAGTGGCTTTTTGGAATGACAATAATGAAAATTTTTCTTATAATTAATGTTTTCTAAATGCATAAATGAGTTTCATTATTGCTTTGTTTTAACAACCTATGATTGTGTCACATATAATTAATAATACAGAAATTTTAAAAATATCATAATAAACTGAGTGACTATAAACTGCTGTAATTATTGTTAATACCCACCTAGAAGAAAATATTCAAGAATATGCCCCGAAGATGGAGAAGGCAATGGCACCCCACTCCAGTACTCTTGCCTAGAAAATCCCATGGGCCGAGGAGCCTGATAGGCTGCAGTCCATGGGGTCGCTAAGGGTGAGACATGACTGAACAACTTCACTTTCACTTTTCACTTTCATGCATTGGAGAAGGAAATGGTAACATACTCCAGTGTTCTTGCCTGGAGAATCCCAGGGATGGGGGGAGCCTAGTGGGCTGCCGTCTATGGGGTTGCACAAAGTTGGACATGACTGAAGCGACTTAGCAGCAGCAGCAGCAGCATGCTCCCAAGAAAGTGATTCTCAATCACAGGTAGTCTATTCAAGAAAAATTAAATCAGTCTCTCTGGGCATAAATCCATACATCTTTAAGTCTCAAGTTGATTCTAATGTGAATTGACGAGCTCTGGCCTTTAAACATAGATGATAGGGTGTGTGGAGAGACAGATCAAGAAATTGGAGAACTAGAACTTACTTGATGAAAGTTACTGGTGCTTGTAAGTATTTCTAAATCTTTTCCTATTCCTGAACATATAGAATGATTGATCTGTTGAAGTTAATCAAAATTGTCTGACTTCTGTCAGTTGATAAAATGGTAGTGGTGGTTCTCCATACTTTTTTTCTCCTTCTTTACACCAGTAATGGTGAAGAAGCTGAAGTTGAATGGTTCTATGAACACCTACAAGACCTTGTATAACTAACACCCCAAAAAGATGTCCTTTTCATTATAGGAGACTGGAATGCAAAAGTAGGAAGTCAAGAAACACCTGAGCAACAGGCAAATTTGGCCTTGGACTACAGAATGAAGCAGGGCAAAGGCTAATAGAGTTCTGCCACGAGAACACTGATCATAGAAAATACCCTCTTCCAACAACACAGGAGAAGACTCTACACATGAACATCACCAGACAGTTAACACAAAAATCAGAATGATTATATTCTTTGCAGCCAAAGATGGAGACGCTCTATACAGTCACCAAAAACAAGACTGGGAGCTAACTGTGGCTCAGATCATGAACTCCTTATTAACAAATTCAGACTGAAATTGAAGAAAGTAGGGAAAACCACTAGATCATTCAGGTATGACCTAAATCAAATCCCTTATGATTATACAATGGAAGTGAGAAATAGATTTAAGGGACTAGATCTGATGGACAGAGTGCCTGAGGAACTATGGAATGAGGTTCGTGACATTGTACAGGAGACAGGGAGCAAGACCATCCCCATGGAAAAGAAATGCAAAAAAGCAAAATGGCTATCTGGGGAGGCCTTACAAATAGCTGTGAAAAGAAGAGAAGCGAAAAGCAAAGGAGAAAAGGAAAGGTATAAACATCTGAATGCAGAGTTCCAAAGAATAGCAAAAGAAAGCCTTCTTCAGTGATCAATGCAAAGAAATAGAGGAAAACAACAGAATGGGAAACACTAGAGATCTCTTCAAGAAAATCAGAGATACCAAAGGAACATTTCATGCAAAGATGGGCTCAATAATGGACAGAAATGGGATGGACCTAACAGAAGCAGAAGATATTAAGAAGAGATGGCAAGAATACACAGAAGAACTGTACAAAAAAGATCTTCACGATCCAGATAATCACGATGGTGTGCTCACTTACCTAGAGCCAGACATCCTGGAATGTGAAGTCAAGTGGACCTTAGAAAGCATCACTACGAACAAAGCTAGTGGAGGTGATGGAATTCCAGCTGAGCTATTTCAAATCCTGAAAGATGATGCTGTGAAAGTGCCATGCTCAATATGCCAGCAAATTTGGAAAACTCAGCAGTGGCCACAGGATTGGAAAGGTCAGTTTTCATTCCAACCCAAAGAAAGGCAATGCCAAAGAATGCTCAAACTACCACACAATTTCATTCATCTCACACGCTAGTAAAGTAATGCTCAAAATTCTCCAAGCCAGGCTTCAGCAATACGTGAACCGTGAACTTCCAGATGTTCAAGCTAGTTTTAGAAAAGGCAGAGGAACCAGAGATCAAATTGCCAACATCCGCTAGATCATTAAAAAAGTAAGAGAGTTCCAGAAAAACATCTATTTCTGCTTTATCGATTATACCAGAGCCTTTGACTGTGTGGATCACAATAAACTGGAAAATTCTGAAAGAGATGGGAATACCAGACCACCTGACCTGCCTCTTGAGAAACCTATATGCACGTCAGGAAGCTATAGTTAGAACTGGACATGGAACAACAGACTGGTTCCAAATAGGAAAAGAAGTACGTTAAGGCTGTATATTGTCACCCTGCTTATTTAACTTATATGCAGAGCGTATCATGAGAAACGCTGGGCTGGAGGAAGCACAAACTGGAATCAAGATTGCCAGGAGAAATATCAATAACGTCAGACATGCAGTGACACCACTCTTATGACAGAAAATGAAGAAGAACGAAAGAGCCTCTTGATGAAAGTGAAAGAGTAGAGTGAAAATGTTGGCTTAAGGCTCAACATTCAGAAAACTAAGATCATGGCATCCCGTCCGATCACTTCATGGCAAACAGTAGAAAAAGTGTCTGAGTTTATTTTTCTGGGCTCCAAAATCACTGCAGATGGTGATTGCAGCCAGGAAATTAAAAGATGCTTACTCCTTGCAAGAAAAGTTATGACCAACCTACACAGCATATTGAAAAGCAGAGACATTACTTTGCCAACAAAGATCTGTCTAGTCAAAGCTATGGTTTTTCCAGTAGTCATGTATGGATGTGAGAGTTGGATCATAAAGCTGAGTGCTGAAGAATTTATGCTTTTGAACTGTGGTGTTGGAGAAGACTCTTGAGAGTGCCTTGGACTGCAAGGAGATCCAACCAGTCTATCCTAAAGGAAATCAGTCCTGAATAATCATTGGAAGGACTGATGACTCCAATACTTTGGCCACCTGATGTGAAGAGCTGACTCATTTGAAAAGACCCTGATGCTGGTAAAGATTGAGGGCAAGAGGAGAAGGGGACAGCAGAAGATGAGATGGTTGGATGGCATCACCGACTCAATAGACATGGGTTTGGGTGGACTTCGGGAGTTGGTGATGGACAGGGAGGCCTGGCGTGCTGTGGTTCATGGGGTCACAAAGAGTCAGACACGACTGAGTGACTGAACTGAACTGAATCCATCTATTAAAGTTAGAATTCCTCAATATTTTTACTCTCAGCTTATGTTTTTTGAGGGGTGGTTATATGCTCTGTAGGCAATTTGCCTAGAGGCAATCACATGCACTTATTCCAAAATTTATTTTTTCAGGCTTTATCTCTCCATGAAGCTTAATATTTCTATATTCATTCCTTTATCCAGTATTCATTGAACTTTGACCATGTGATAGACACTATTAGAAGTACTTGAGGTACAAGGAATTATAAGACCGGCCACATCCTCTTTTTGTTATGGTGTATCAAGTATAGTGGAGGGTACTGAAGCTTATTTCAACTATGAGTGTCTCCTCCTCTTCCATTGGAGCATGAGAGTCTGAAAAACAGAGGCTGTGTCTGATTTTTCTCATCATTATATTTTCACTTCCTAACACAGTGCCTGGTAGGAACTCAGTGACTATTTGTTGAATGAATGAATGACTGAGTAATTTGCAAATATTCATATATTATATGAAAGTCTAATTTTGCTTCCTTTTCTTGCTTCTGAATAAATCTCTTGACCCTTTTTGATTTCTTAATGCAGTACAAATACCTAAAGAAATGCAAACACTTTCATATCTTTAGTTTCAACTAGAGTAATGCATTAAATAATGAGCCAAATCATCTTCAGATGAAACTATTGTCTATTGACCATGAAATCCTTATTGCCAAATTCAGACTGAAATTGAAGAAAGTAGGAAAAACTACTAGACCATTCAGGTATGACCTAAATCAAATCCCTTATGATTATACAGTGAAAGTGAGAAATAGATTTAAGGGCCTAGATCTGATAGATAGAGTGCCTGATGAACTATGGAATGAGGTTCGTGACATTGTACAGGAGACAGGGATCAAGACCATCCCCATGGAAAAGAAATGCGAAAAAGCAAAATGGCTATCTGGGGAGGCCTTACAAATAGCTGTGAAAAGAAGAGAAGCGAAAAGCAAAGGAGAAAAGGAAAGATATAAACATCTGAATGCAGAGTTCCAAAGAATAGCAAGAAGAGATAAGAAACCCTTCTTCAGTGATCAATGCAAAGAAATAGAGGAAAACAACAGAATGGGAAACACTAGGGATCTCCTCAAGAAAATCAGAGATACCAAAGGAACATTTCATGCAAAGATGGGCACGATAAAGGACAGAGATGGTGTGGACCTAACAGAAGTAGAAGATATTAAGAAGAGGTGGCAGGAATACACAGAAGAACTGTACAAAAAAGAGTTTCAAGACCCAGATAATCATGATGATGCGATCACTGACCTAGAGCCAGACATCTTGGAATGTGAAGTCAAATGGGCCTTAGAAAGCATCACTACGAACAAAGCTAGTGGAGGTGATGGAATTCCAGTGGAGCTATTCCAAGTCCTGAAAGATGATGCTGTGAAAGTGCTGCACTCAATATGCCAACAAATTTGGAAAACTCAGCAGTGGCCACAAGATTGGAAAAGGTCAGTTTTCATCCCAATCCCAAAGAAAGGCAATGCCAAAGAATGCTCAAACTACCGAACAATTGCACTCATCTCACACGCTAGTAAAGTAATGCTCAAAATTCTCCAAGCCAGGCTTCAGCAATATGTGAACCGTGAACTTCCTGATGTTCAAGCTGGTTTTAGAAAAGGCAGAGGAACCAGAGATCAAAATGCCAACATCCGCTGGATCATCGAAAAAGCAAGAGAGTTCCAGAATAACATCTATTTCTGCTTTATTGACTATGCCAAAGCCTTTGACTGTGTAGATCACAATAAACTGTGGACAATTCTGAAAGAGATGGGAATACCAGACCACCTGATCTGCCTCTTGAGAAATCTGTATGCAGTCAGGAAGCAACAGTTAGAACTGGTCATGGAACAACAGACTGGTTCCAAATAGGAAAAGGAGTACGTCAAGGCTGCATATTGTCACCATGTTTATTTAACTTATATGCAGAGTACATCATGAGAAATGCTGGACTGGAAGAAACACAAGTTGGAATCAAGATTGCTGGGAGAAATATCAATAACCTCAGATATGCAGATGACATGACTCTTATGGCAGAAAGTGAAGAGGGGCTAAAAAGCCTCTTGATGAAAGTGAAAGTGGAGAGTGAAAAGGTTGGCTTAAAGCTCAACATTCAGAAAATGAAGATCATGGCATCTGGTCCCATCACTGCATGGGAAATAGATGGGGAAACAGTGGAAACAGTGTCAGACTTTGTTTTTCTGGGCTCCAAAATCACTGCAGATGGTGACTGCAGTCATGAAATTAAAAGACGCTTACTCCTTGGAAGGAAAGTTATGACCAACTTAGATAGCATATTCAAAAGCAGAGACATTACTTTACCAACAAAGGTTCGCCTAGTCAAGGCTATGGTCTTTCCTGTGGTCATGTATGGATGTGAGAGCTGGACTGTGAAGAAGGCTGAGCGCCGAAGAATTGATGCTTTTGAACTGTGGTGTTGGAGAAGACTCTTGAGAGTCCCTTGGACTGCAAGGAGATCCAACCAGTCCATTCTGAAGGAGATCAATCCTGGAATTTCTTTAGAAGGAATGATGCTAAAGCTGAAATCCAGTATTTTGGCCATCTCATGCGAAGAGTTGACTCATTGGAGAAGACTCTGATGCTGGGAGGGATTGCGGGCAGGAGGAGAAGGGGACGACAGAGGATGAGATGGCTGGATGGCATCACTGACTCGATGGGTATGAGTCTGGGTGACCTCCGGGAGCTGGTGATGGACAGGGAGGCCTGGCGTGCTGCGGTTCATGGGGTCGCAAAGAGTCGGACACGATCTGATCTGATCTGATCTGATTGCCTATTGTGTTCATTTCAGTTCAGTTCAATTGCTCAGGTGTGTCCAACTCTTTGTAACTTCATGGACTGCAGCACCCTAGGGTTCCCTGTCCATCACCAACTCCCAGGGCTTTCTCCTGCTGCTGCTGCTGCTGCTGCTAAGTCGCTTCAGTTGTGTCCGACTCTATACAACGCCATAGACAGCAGCCCACCAGGCTCTCCCATCCCTGCAATTCTCCAGGCAAGAACACTGGAGTGGGTTGCCATTTCCTTCTCTGGGCTTTCTCCAAGTCATGTGAAATCAAAGCCAGCACCACCATATATGGCAGTTTAGGCTGTTGCACTGCACAGATGCATTTGCTTAAAAGGCAAGTGCATGGTGTAACTTCTTCATGGAATACGTGGGAAGATATCTGGTTTTTCCATCAGTCATTAAATTTTAAGACCTACTCCTAAAGCCTTTATCTTAGTGTCTGGCTCTACAATTGACTTAAAAATCCCTGACATTGCCTAATCCACTGTGTATCAAGCATACATAGAGTTGAGGAGGGTCAATAAGGAGAGCCTTCCTTATACCAGAATACTGTTCAGTTCAGTCACTCAGTTGTGTCCGACTCTTTCCTACTCCATGAATCACAGCACGCCAGGCCTCCCTGTCCCTCACCATCTCTCAGAGTTCACACAAACTCACATCCATCGAGTTGGTGATGCCATTCAGCCATCTCATCCTCTGTCGTCCCCTTTTCCTCCTGCCCCGAATCCCTCCCAGCATCAGAGTCTTTGCCAATGCGTCGAGTCTTTTCCAATGCGTTAACTCTTTGCATGAGGTTGTTGAAACTCCACGGGGAGTTTCAGCTTAAGCATCATTCCTTCCAAAGAACACCCAGGGCTGATCTCCCTCAGAATGGACTGGTTGGATCTCCTTGCAGTCTAAGGGACTCTCAAGAGTCTTCTACAACACCACAGTTCAAAAGCATTAATTCTTTGGCGCTCAGCTTTCTTCACAGTCCAACTCTCACATCCATACATGCTCTAGTTACTGTGGTCTAAATTAATAGCCATGAGTGGATTTAAAGAGTTCAGGAGACACGAATGTGAGTGAGGAGTTAGTGGTGCTAGAAAATATGAACTGACGTTATAACCAAGTTGCCCATCTAACATGGGAATTCTTAACAACTTGAAGTTTATACATACTTTTTGGGTTCCATTCAAAGGAATTAAAAACATGGCTTTTAATGGTAAGACATTTGCTGTTTGTAGCTACTGTGAAAGTGGTTATCCTTATTGTATTTCAGATGCAATATTTAAAGCTGGATTTACATATATATTATCATATTTGTCAATCCTGCATATCATGCCACTTACAATCTCCAGGCAAAGGTTTATGTTACTTACGGCTGGTGAAAAACAGTAAAGAAAAATTACTTTGACAAAGCCAGTGAAGAACTGTTCTTGAAATCATTTAGCCTTCTACCAAAACCAAAGATTATCTTAAAATCAGTATAATTTTTTCTTTATATAATGCCATCTACCTTTGGAAGTACAGGAAATCAACTCAATTACATCAGGAAAAATCTTTTGCTACAGGAAAAGACTAATCGTTAACCTAGGATGCTGATTTTGAAGAATTGCAATAATTCAGCTTAATGATTCTTGAAATGGTAACATTTGCCAGTGACAGTTACCATAATATTTTCTTTTTGAAAAGGGAGTAACACTTTTCATGAAATTGCATCTTCATATGCAGCTGTAAAAAACAGGCTCCCATTTAAATAAATATATGCTACTTTGTCCATAAACTTTTTACCAAAATTTCTTAAGTGTTTAAAAGTTTTTAGTATATTCTGTCATACAACCATTACTACATCAATTTGAGAACATGTTTGTTACTCCAAAAAGAAATGCCATACCCATTAGCAATCATCTCCTGCTGCTGCTGCTAAGTCGCTTCAGTTGTGTCTGACTCTGTGTGACCCCATAGATGGCAGCCCACCAGACTCTGCTGTCCCTGGGATTCTCCAGGCAAGAACACTGGAGTGGTTTGCCATTTCCTTCTCCAATGCAGGAAAGTGAAAAGTGAAAGTGAAGTCACTCAGTCGTGTCCGACTCTTAGCAACCCCATGAACTGCAGCCCACCAGGCTCCTCTGTCCATGGGATTTTCCAGGCAAGAGTACTGGAGTGGGGTGCCATTGCCTTCTCCCATTTCACCCCAAATCCTGCAGCCCTAAGAAACTACTATTTTTTTGTATCTGTATGTAGTAGTTTTAAGTCTGGGAATTTCATATAAATGTAACATGCAATTTGTGGTGTACTAGCTGCTGTAGAATGTTATCTCATAGTTTTGATGTGCTTTCTCTAGTGGTTAATGATATTGACCATCTTTTCATGCATTTGTTACTCATTTGTGTATCTTCTAATTTCTTGTGATGTTTTAGTTTTCAGAGCATAAGTTTTGCAGTTCTTTTAAATTCCTTATCTTTGATGCTATTATAAGCTATTTTTTCGGACTGTTAATTAGTAATGTATAGAAATAATATATTTTTAATATATTGACCTTGTGCTGGGAAATAATTTAACTCAATTATTCTGCTAGTTATTTTTTGGGGGTGAGATTCTTTGGGATTTTCTATATATGAGATCATGGTATATATAAATAGTTTGATTTCTTCCCAATATATATTCCTTTGAATTTTTTTTTTCCTCTAATTGACCTAGCTAGAACCTCTAGCATAATGTTCAATAACAAAGTGGCAAAGTAGATGTCCCTTTATTTTTCTTTATTTTGGGGGAGAGTAAGTATTCAGTCTTTCACAATTTTTCAATTTTTTTAAAATCCATAGATTCCCTATTAGTTTGGGAAAGTTCTATTCATGCTTGGCTTTTATAGTAAAGGTGTATCTGTTTTTGTCAGGGGCTTCCTGCGTAGCTTAGTCAATAAAGCATCTGCCTGCAATGTGGGAGAGCTGGGTTCAATTCCTGGGTCAGGAAGATCCCCTGGAGAAGGAAATGGCAACCCACTTTAGTATTCCTGCCTGGAGAGTCCCATGGACAGAAGAGCCTGGTGGGCTGCAGTTCTGTTTTGGCATATATTGAAATGAGCATGTGTGTTTTATCATTTACCTTATCGATGGAGTTGTTGTTGTTCAGTTGCTCAGTCATGTCTGACTGAGACTCCATGGACTGCAGCACACCAGATTTCCTTGTGCTTCACTATCTCCTAGAATTTGTGCAAACTCATGTCCATTGACTCATTGGAGCTTCACAATCAGTCCTTTCAGTGAATATTCAGGACTGATTTCCTTTAGGATTGATTGGTTTGATCTCCTTGCTGTTCATGGAACTCTCAAGAGTCTTCTCCAGCACCACTGTTTGAAAGCATCAGTTCTTGGGAGCTCAGCCTTCATTATGGTCCAACTCTCACATCTGTACATGACTACTGGAAAAACCATAGCTTTGACTAGATAGACTTTTGTTGGCGCAGTGATGTCTCTGCTTTTTAATACACTGTCTAGGTTTGTCATAGCTTTTCTTCCAAGGAGCAAGCCTCTTTTAATTTCATGGCTTCAGTCACCATCTGCAGTGATTTTGGAGCCCAAGAAAATAAAATCTGCCACTGTTTCCATTGTTTCCCCATCTATTTGCCATGAAGTGATGGGATTAGATGCCATGATCTTAGTTTTTTGAATGTTAGTCTTAAGCCAGCTTTTCATTTACCTTCATTAGGAGGTGCTTAGTTCCTCTTTGCTTTCTTCCATTAAGGTGGTGTTCATCTGCATATCTGAGGTTATTGATATTTCTCCTAGCAATCTTGATTCCAGCTTGTGCTTCATCCAGCCTGGCACTTCACATGATATACTCTGCATAGAAGTTACATAAGTTGGGTGACAATATACAGCCTTGATGTACTCCTTTCCCAATTTTTAACCAGTTCATTTGTTCTATGTCTGGTTATAACTGTTGCTTCTTTACTTGCATGCAGGTTTCTCAGGAGGCAGGAAAGGTAGTCTGGTATTCCCATCTCTTGAAGATTTTCCACAGTTTGTTGTGATCCACACAGTTAAAGGCCTTAGCTTAATCAATGAAGCAGAAGTAGATGTTTTTCTTGAGTTCTGTTGCTTTTTGCATGATCCAACAGATGTCGGGAATTTAATCTCTGGTTCCTCTGCCTTTTCTAAATAAAACTTGTACATCTGAAAGTCGTCAATTCATGTACTGTTGAAGCCTTGCTTGAAGGATTTTGAGCATTACTTTGCTAGCATGTGAAATGAACATAATTTTGTGGTATTTTGAACGTTCTTAGGCATTGCCTTTCTTTGGGATTGGAATGAAAACTGAGCTTTTCCAAGGTACATTATTGATTTGGTATATTATGTTAATTGACTTTGGGAAAATAATCTTTTAGTCTTGGTTCAAACTTTTCTTCATGATGTATAGTTCTTTTTATATGTTGTTGGGTTCAACTTGCTAGTGTGTTGAGAATTGTTTTTATGTTTTATGAAAACATAATATATGTTTTATTAATAGATACCCATAGTGTTCTAGCAATGGGTATTAGAACAGTGTTCATAAAAATGGCTTCATCTGGTTTTGATACTAGAGTAATTCTGGCCTCAGAACGTCTTAGGAAGCTTTACCTCTTCTGTTATTTTAAAAGTCTTTGTGAAGAATTAATTCATAGTAATTTTTTCTTAAATGCTTGGTAGTATACAACAGTGAAGTGATCTGGGCCTGTGCTTATCTTTTTATAGTTTTTAAACTAATTCAAACTCAAATTATTACAGGCCTTTTTGGATTTGGGGGTGTGTTTCTCCCTGTTTTCATTTTAAAACTTTGTGTCTATCTAGGAATTTGTCCACTTAATGTAGATTATCTAATATATTGATATATAATTTTATCCTCTTTAAAACATTAAAAAAAAATTTTTAGCATCAGTAGAGATGCTAAAAATGCACCATCTTTTGTTTTTGACTTCAGTAATTTAAATATTTTTTTTTTTGTTGTTTTTAGTCTAGCTAAAGCTTTGTAATTAAAATTTTTTTTTCAAAGAACCAACTTATTTTTTTCTTCCTTGCTATTCTGATTTCTCATTTATACTCTAATTTTTATGTATTTATTTTTATTCTTTTTGCTTTTGGTTTAATTTGCTTTCATTTTTCCAATGTCTTACTTTAGAGAGTCCCTTGACTGCAAGGAGATCCAGCCAGTCCACTCTAAAGGAGATCAGTCCTGGGTGTTCATTGGAAGGACTGATGCTAAAGCTGAAACTCCAATACTTTGGCCACCTCATGCGAAGAGTTGACTCATTGGAAAACACCCTGATGCTGGGAGGGATTGGGGGCAGGAGGAGAAGGGGACGACAGAAGATGAGATGGCTGGATGACATCACTGACTCGATGGACGTGAGTTTGAGTGAACTCTGGGAGGTGGCGATGGACAGGGAGGCCTGGTGTGCTGCGATTCATGGGGTCGCAAAGAGTTGGACACGACTGAGCGACTGAACTGAACTGAACTGAACCCTGGCAAATTAGGCTGTTGTTTTGAGATTCTTTCACTTTTTTTACTGTTGGCATTTATAACTATAAACTTCACATTAACCACTGGTTTAGCTGCATTCTGTAATATGATATGTCTTTATTTTAATTTATCTTAAATATTTTCTTCTCTTATGATTTTTACTTGATTCATTTGCTATATAAGTGCATTTAAAAGTTTTTCCTTATATCAATTTCTCAAAATTTTCTGCTACTGATACCTAGTTTCACTCTCTTTGTGTTGGAGCATTTAACTTCCATGATCTCAGTTTTTTTTACATTCACTGAAGGCTGTTTTATGGCCTATCATGTAATCTGTACTGTATAATGTTTCATGTGCACTTGAGAAAAATGAGTGTTTTGCTGTTGCTGTGTGGAGTGTCAATTAGGTCTAATTGATTAGTGTTCAAATTTTCCATTTATTTGATCTTTTGTATAGTTGGTTACCCACTATTGAAAGTGGACTCTTGAACTCTCAAATTATTATTTTGAATTGTCTGTTGCTCCATTTGAATCTTTCAGGTTTTGCTTTATGTATATAGAACTTTATTCAGTTCAGTTGCTCAGTCATGTCCGACTCTTTGTGACCCCATGGACTGCAGCACATCAGGCCTCCCTGTCCATCACCAGCTCCCGGAGTTTACTTAAACTCATGTCCATTGAGTCAGTGATGCCATCCAACCATCTCATCCTGTCATCCCTTCTCCCGCCTTCTATCTTTTCCAGCATCAAGGTCTTTTCCAGTGAGTCAGTTCTTCACATCAGGTGGCCAAAGTATTGGAGTATCAGCTTCAGCATCAGTCCTTCCAATGAGTAATCAGGACTGATTTCCTTTAGGATGGACTGGTTGGATCTCCTTGCAGTCCAAGGGACTCTTAAGAGTCTTCTGCAACATCACAGTTCAAAAGCATCAATTCTTCAGCGCTCAGCTTTCTTTATAGTCCAACTCTCACATCCGTACATGACTACTGGAAAAACCATAGCTTTGACTAGACAGACCTTTGTTGGCAAAATAATGTCTCTGCTTTTTGATATGCTGTCTAGGTTGGTCATGACTTTTTTCCAAGGAGCAAGTATCTTTTAATTTCATGGCTGCAGTCACGGTCTGCAGTGATTTTGGAGCCTCCAAAGATAGTCTGTCACTGTTTCCCCATCTATTTGCTATGAAGTGATGGGACTAGATGCTGTGATCTTAGGTTTTTGAGTGTTCAGTTTTAAGCCAGGCTTTTCACTCTCCTCTTTTACTTTCATCAAGAGGCTCTTTCGTTCTTCTTCGTTTTCTGCTATAAGGGTGGTGTCATTTGCATATCTGAGGTTATTAATATTTCTCCCGGCAATCTTGATTCCAGCTTGTGCTTCATCCAGTACAGCATTTCTCATGATGTACTCTGCATATACGTTTAATAAGCAGGGTAAAATTATATAGCCTTGACATATTTCTTTCCTGATTTGGAACCAGCCCGCCCATTGTTCTATGTCTGGTTCTAACTGTTGCTTCTTGACCTGCATACAGATTTCTCAGGAGGCAGGTCAGGTGGTCTGGTATTCCCATCTCTTTCAGAATTTTTCACAGTTTGTTGTGATCCACACAGTCAAAGGCTTTGGCATAGTCAATAAAGCAGAAATAGATGTTTTTCTGGAACTCTCTTGCTTTTTTGGTGATCCAGCAGATGTTGGCAATTTGATATCTGGTTCCTCTGCCTTTTCTAAATCCAGCTTGAACATCTGGAAGTTCAAGCTTCACATACTGTTGAAGCCTGGCTTGGAGAATTTTGAGCATTACTTTGCTAGCATATGAGATGAGTCCAATTGTGCAGTAGTTTGGTCATTCTTTGGCATTTCCTTTCTTTGGGATTTAGCAGTTTTCCAGAACTTTGTTAGCTCCATATATGTTTAATAGTTAAATTTTCCTGATAGATTGACCTCTTTGTTTTTATTATAAAATTTTCTCTCTCCAGTAATATTTTCCGTTCTAAAGTGTATTTTGTCTGATATGTGTACAGGCACTGCATCTTTCTTATGGTTTCTGTTTGTATGACATAGTCCTTTCCATGTATTTACTTTGAAACTATATGTATTTTTGAATCTGAAATATATTTCCTGGAAACAGCCTTAGTTGGATCATTTTCTTAAATCTGCTCTTGCAGTTTCTGCATTTTGATTTTTCATTCCTTTAATATTTACCATTATTGCTGTAATTGGATTCAAATCTATTATTTTACTGTTTTATATCATTCTCATGTCATTTTTCTTCCTTTACTAATGTTTAAAATGAAACATTCAAATTTCTTTCACTTTTTGCTATATTTTAAAAATTATTAATGGAAGCATTAGAACTTACTGTATCTCATAAAAATCTACTTCCATGTTTATATTAACTGAATTCTAGTGATACATCAGAGAAGACAATGGCACCCCACTCCAGTACTCTTGCCTGGAAAATCCCATGGATGGAGGAGCCTGGTGGGCTGCAGTCCATGGGTCGCTAAGAGTCAGACATGACTGAGTGACTTCTCTTTCACTCTTCACTTTCATGCATTGGAGAAGGAAATGGCAGCCCACTCCAGTGTTCTTGCCTGGAGAATCCCAGGGACAGGGGAGCCTGGTGGGCTGCTGTATATGGGGTTGCACAGAGTCGGACATGACTGAAGTGACTTAGCAGTTAGCAGTGATACCTAGAAATGTTCTTCTTATAGAGGTCTATTTTCTTGTTCCCTTGTCATTCCATTCTATGTATTATATCTGTATATGTTACCTAACAGTATATTGTGTTATATACTAGTTATATAATTTTAGTACACTCTTTAATTTTATGTCAATTAAGAAAAGTGAGATAAGAATGGAAATCAAATATGTATTTATAGTTTGTTGTATTAAACTGTTTTCTTTTTTGGCTGCTCTTTGTCCCAGTAGATTCACATTACCATATAGTATAATTTATTTACTTTAATATAGTGTTCCTCCGGTCTACCTCCTTTGTTCCGTTATTTTAAAATTTGTTACATTTCTATGTTGTTGTTCCAAGAATTCAGTTACAAATACATTGTTTTAAAATGTTTTTAAAATATGAGAAGAAAGAAAAAATATTCATTTATATTTGTCTTTTATAATTACATGATTACTTTTACTGGTGCTGTTTGGATTTTCATGTGGATTTGAGTTAATCTCAATGTTGCCTGATTTCAAACTTAAAATTTTCCTTTATCTCAGGTTTTTTTTTTGGTAAATGTCTTTATTTCACCTTTTTTAATTTTTTTTTGGTGGTTGACATATTTATTTAACTGTATTGTCTGTTGTTGTTATACATTATGTACATAAATGGACTAGAATTGTACAGAGAAGCTCTTTCATTTATTTTTATTATTGTCGAGGAGAACCTATAACTTTCTTGATTCTTTTTTTAAATATAAATTTATTTATTTTAATTGGAGGTTAATTACTTTACAATATTGTATTGGTTTTGCCATACATCAACATGAATCCACCACGGGTGTACATGTGTTCCACATCCTGAACCCCCCTCCCACCTCCCTCCCTATACCATCCCTCTGGGTTGTCTCAGTGCACCAGCCCCAAGCATCCTGTATCATGCATCGAACCTGAACTGGCGATTTGTTACATATATGATATTCTACATGTTTCATTGCCATTCTCCCAAATCATCAAACCCTCGCCCTCTCCCACAGAGTCCAAAAGGCTGTTCTATACATCTTTGTGTCTTTTGCTGTCTCTTATACAGGGTTATCATTACCATCTTTCTAAATTCCATATATATATATATATGTGTTAGTATACTGTATTGGTATTTTTCTTTCTGGCTTACTTCACTCTGTATAATATTATTTCACCTTTTAAAAAAATAAAATTGTTTTGTTTGCCAGAATGTTGACAGTTTTTCTTAAGTACTTTGAATGTTATCCCACTGTCTTTGAACATAACTGTTAACTGATTACATCAACTGTTAACCATATTTGGATTTCTTTCTATGTGATAAGTGGTTCTTCTCTTATGCTATCAAAATTTACTCTTGAGTTTGACCTTCAGCCAATTTTGTAGGATGTGTCTGGGTGTGATTCTTTGTGTTTATTTTACTGTAGTGTAACCTGATAATTAGTTTTTTGATTATAATGTCGTTGCCTAACATTAAGCTTTTGATCACTGAGACATTAATTTCAAAGACATTTTTGAATAAATGTAACTTTTATATGAAACTGGATAAAGCACCAGGCTTCCCCACTCCAAGTTTTGCCTTTAGAAAGTAAAGTGAAAGTGAAAGTGAAGTCGCTGAGCCGTGTCCGACTCTTTGTGACCTCATGGACTATAGTCTATTGGCTCCTCCGTCTATGGGGTTTTCCAGGCACGAATACTGGAGTGGGTTGCCATTTCCTTCTCCATTGACAAGTCTAGGACTCACTCATTTTATGGTTTAATTTTAAATTTAGAAAGTAATGGGTGACCTAAATAACTGACTACTTGAATAACCCTGTGTTTGCCTTCATGCAATGAAATTCCCATTCTTATGTTGTAAATTTACCAACAAAGCAAGCCCTCAAAACCCTCAGCTCTCCACCATCAATCCCAATAAAGGCAGAACTCCAATTAATCCCGTTCCATGCTTTCTCTTTCTCTCTCTACTTGGGGCCTTTTTGGGTAGCTCCAGGTGTATCCTGCGTCCTTTTGTACCTGACCGTAATAAACCCTTTTCTTCCCCAAATTTCCCTGATGTTTGTTTTTGAAGTGCATCTTGCAATCATAGTAACCACAAAGATGGGTCCAGTCAAACATTGACTCTAAGCGGGGAAATGTCTCTGGGGCCTTACCACAAGTAATATGGGCCCAACTGAGATCTGCCAGGCAACTCTTGCATCAATGTTCATAGGCTAAAATCTATGTAGAATAAGTAGTTGAAGTTCATTGACCTTCTTGGTTGTCTAAAATAATTTTTTTAATCAAATTGAGACTCTTTCAGTCATTAATTTTCTATTTTTTTCTTGCTTTCTCTCTTTACTTTCCATTATGTATATGTTGGTACATTTAATGGTGTCTCACATTTCTCTGAGGCTCTGTTAATTTCTTCATCCTTTTCACTGTTTTTCAGATTGTGTAATTCTCTATTAATCTATCTTTAAGTTTCTTGATTCTTAGACCAGTTCAAATAAATTATTGATCCCTTTATGTATTCCCCCCACACACACACTTTGGGTTACTCTACTTTTCAACTGCAGTATTTCCATTTGATTCTTTATTCTCTATTTGACATGACATTGTCTTCATATCTTATCTTCTTTAAGTGGTTCCGTTTTTGTTCTTTAAACATCTTGATAATAGCTCCTTCAGAGCCTGTGCCTATTAAATGTGATATCTGGGACCTCTCATAATTTCTGTTGCCTTCTGTTTTTTCCTATGTATAGGTCACACTTTTCCGTTTATTTGTATGTACTGTAATATTTTTTTCTGAAAAATTGACATTTTATTAATCTTGATGTACTGTGCTAAGGTGCTTCAATCATGTCTGATTCTTTGCTGAGCCTGTGAACAGTAACCCACCAGGCTCTTTTGTCCATGGGATTCTCCAGGCATGAATACTGAAATTGGTTGCCATTTCCTACTCCAGGGAATCTTGCCGACCCAGGGATTGAACATGCCTCACTTTCCTCTCCTGCCTTTGCAGTCGGGTTCTTTACCACCTAGCACCACCTGTGTAGTAATTTGGAAACTGGCTTTTTCACCTTCAGTATTTGTTATGCTGCTGTTTATTTGATGATGTATTTCTTACTGCTCTATAATCATAACAAACTTGGTGGATTAAGACAAATTTATTATATCACTATTTGGACGTCAGAAGCTGAGAATGGTTTTCCATGGGCTAAAACCAGGGTGACAGCTCGACTGCTTTCCTTCTGGGGACTCAAGAGAAGAATCTGTTTCCTATCCTTGTCTAGCTTCTCAGTTTGGCCCATAGTTTCTGACTTGTGATCCTCTTCCATCTTGAAAGCCAACAATAGCTAGGCAAGCCTTTCTCATGCTCCGTCACTCTAACACTAACTTTATTGCATCTTTCTTCCATGTTATAAGGACCCTTATTACATTCGGCCCACCCGGATAATCTAGGAGACTCTCCCTATCTCAAATCCAGCTGATCAGCAAGCTTAATTCTATCTCCAACCTTAATGCCCTCTTGCACTATAGCCTGCCATAGTTACAGTTTCCAGGATATCACCATTTGTGGGGAGCCAATATTCTCCCTACCATACTTGAATAGAATATTTTAGTTAATTACACTTCCCCACATTATAAAGTCATTGAAATCATTCTCCAAAGGGAGCTGCCTTGGGCACATTCACCATATCCCTAGATTACTTACTGTACATTCTGGAAAACTGATCTATAAATATGAAAAAATTTTTTTGTTTTTGAATGTCATAGGTATTTATTAGCAGAGCTCGACTATAAACTAGTCATCTTGAGCTCCAGTTCAGTGCATATTTTTTCTCAACAATGTGCCTTCCAAATATTTATAAGTGAGGATTGTAATGATGGTGACTAGATAGATCTGTCTTCCTCTATGAAAGGGAATGGTGTTATTAGTGACTATGTATGTGGACACATGCACTCATTAGACAACTAAATCTATTCAAATTATATATGGAAATTTAAAAAATTTTCCATTTTGTTGAGTACTGTTGTCAAGTGAATATAGAAACAATTTACATAGAGACAAAGTTAAATTTATAGCTGTTTGCTTTGATTACAATGTGTTGTGAATATATTTTAAGAATTGTGATATCATTTAGGTTAATTTGTACTGAGGTAATAAAGGTAGACATAAGAGCTATCAGAATTCTGATAATGAGATAATTCTGAGAAATGATCAAATTATAAGACACTAAGTATCTTGTGTATTCACTAAGTATTCAATACTGAGAAAAGAGTAAGACAAGGCTGTCTGCTATCACCCTGTTTGCTTAATCTGTATGCTCAGCACATCATGAGAAATGACTGGTTGGATAAGTTTCAGGCTGGAATCAAAATAGGCAAGAGAAATGCCAACAAACTCAGATATGCAGATGATGCTTTCCACTCTAATGACAGAAAGCGAAGAGGAACTGAAGAGCTTCTTGACGAGGGTAAAGGAGGAAAGTGAAAGAGCTGACTTAAAATTAAATATTAAAAAAGCTAAGATCATGGCATTCCGCCCCATTACTTCATGGCAAATAGAAGGGGAAAAGGTGGAAGTAGTGACAAATTTCCTCTTCTTGGGCTCTAAAATCACTGGCAGTGGTGACTGCAGCCGTGAAATCAGAAGACATTTGCTTCTTGGCAGGAAAGCTATGACAAACCCAGACAGTGTGTTGAAAAGCAGAGATATTACTCTGCTTACAAAGATCCATATATAGTCAAGGCTATGGTTTTCCCAGAGGTCATGTATGGTTGTGAGAGCTGGACTGTAAGGAAGTCAGAGAGTGGAAGAATTGATGCCTTCAAACTATGGTGCTGGAGAAGACTTCTGAGAGTCCCTTGGACAGCAAAGAGATGAAACCAGTCAATCTTAAGGGAAATCAACCCTTAAAACTTGTTAGAAGGACTGATGCTAAAGCTGAAACTTCAGTATTTTGGTCATCTGATGTGAACAGCTGACTCATTGGAAGTCCCTGATGCTGGGAAAGATTGAGGACAGTAGAAGAGGGTGTCAGAGGATGAGATGGCTGGATGGCATTCATCTATTGTAATTCATCTGTAAAATGTTGTACTGTTTTAATTATGAAAATAGGACTTTTTCCTGAAATCTTAAATGCCAGGAGGCATTGTCCAGATTAGGATCAATAGCTAGATATACTTAACATTTGTCAGTTTTTAAAAAATAGACTCTTTTATCTGTTTAATATTAAATGAAAGAATATTTTCCAAGTACTGCATCACTTATGGACAAACTTCACAGCAATTGAGTTTTTAAATTAAAGAAAAAAAAACATATGTAGCTCAAGTAGTATAAAAAGATAATTCAGTAAAGAAAGCAATGCTATCAATAGCAAGATCTGATAGATGAAGGACAAGAAAAAAATTAAGGTAGTACCTAAGGAGGATAAATCTCTTTGGAGGTGGAATTGTAAATGAGATGGAAAAGCTAAAAGGAGAGGTGGAAGAGTTAAATTACTCCAGATGAAAGGTGCTGCAAAAAAATAACAACCCAATGCTCACATAAGAAGACAGAGAAAAGACCTGTGTTATATAAATTTTAACTGAATTGAAAACTTAACCATAATATCCATTCATGAGCAACATTAATGCCTAGTTCTTGAACTTGATGCTTTTATAACTAAAAGACCTGTTGAAAGAGGAAAGGTTCATCATTGCTTTTTTTTTTATTGAAAGAATTAAGTTTTTGCAAGGGAAATCTGGAACTATACTAAAGTTCTAATGGATTCACCATGTTTCTGAAATTTAGATAATGTGTAAACCTTTCCACAGGTTTTCTGCCTTTTGAGTGGAAAATAGTATCTGCCCATCAAAATAGTGAATGGTTACTATGAAGGATACCTAGAGAAAAGACAGTATGTTTAAAATTACAACTCCAAAGCTTGTATTCTCCTGGGGATGCTGAGCATAATATGGATGATACATATTTAGTATACTTGGTTCTGAATTATTGTGAGGAAAAGAGATTATATAACATCTGTCTTACCTTATGTGTGATCCTGTTCCCATTACAAGTTCAAACATGGTTAATATAATGCTAGAGAGCTATGCTTAACCATTAAGGCAAAAAGTAAAATAGACCTTCATGATTTTTATAAGAGGACTTGTACCTGAATGTATTTTTTCCTTTCAGGAACCCAAAGGTAGTCTTCAGGGTTGTTTTTATTTTTTAATGTTCCTTTGAATTTGTATTATGCTGTAGATGATTTTATATTCACCAAGTGATTGGTATAAAATTTAGTATTATTTGTACAGGCTTATTTATATGAGTAATAAGGATCCTAACTAGGACAGCACCATTCATATTTCATGAAATTGTTGTTCAGTTATTCATATTTCATGAAATTGTTGTTCAGTTGCTTAGTTGTGCATGACTCTTTGCAACCCAATGGACTGCAGCATGCCACTAACCTTCACTATCTCCCAGAGTTTGCTGTCCTCCAGTATCTTTCAGAGTTTGCTAAAACTCAGGTACATCATGTTGATGATGCCATCCAGCCATCTCATCCTCTGATGGCCCCGTCTCCTGCCTGCAATCTTTCCCAGCATCAAGGGCTTTTCAATGAGTCAGCGCTTTGCATCAGGTGGCCAAAGTATTGGAGCTTCAGCTTCAGCATCAATCCTTCCAGTGAATATTTAGGACTGATTTCCTTTAGGATGGACTGGTTGGATCTCCTTGCAGTCCAAGGGACTCTCAAGAGTCTTCTCCAACACCACAGTTCAGAAATATCAATTCTTTGGCACTCAGCTTTCTTTATAGTCCAACTCGCACACCCATGCATGACCACTGGAAAAACCATAGCCTTGACTAGATGGACTTTTGTTGGCGAAGTAATGTCTCTGCTTTTTAATATACTGTCTAGGTTTTACTTAGCTTTCCTTTTCAGGAGCAAGTTTCTTTAAATTTCACTTTAAATTACTGACACTGTAGTCACCATTAGCAGTGATTTTGGAGCTCAAGAAAATAAAGTCTGTCACTGTTTTCATTGTTTCCCCTTCTATTTTCCATGAAGTGATAGGACAGATGTCACGATCTTTGTGTTTTGGATGTTGAGGGTTTTTTTTTTTTTTTTTTAATTTATTTATTTTAATTGGAGGATAATTTTTTTACAATAGTGTGTTTTTTTGCCATACATCGACATGAATCACTCATGGGTGCACATGTGTATCCCCATCCTGAATCCCCTTCCCACTTCCCTCCCCACCTCATCCCTCTGAGTTGTCCCAGAGCACCAGCTTTGAGTGCCCTGCTTCATGCATTGAACTTGCACTGGTTATCTGTTTTACATATGGTAATATATATATTTCAATGCTATTCTCTTAAATTTTCCCACCCTCACCTTCTCCTACATAGTGCAAAAGTCTGTTCTTTACATCTGTGTCTCTTTTGCTGCCTTGCATATAGGGTCATCAATACTGTCTTTCTAAATTCCATATATATGCATTAATATACAGTATTGGTGTTTCTCTTTCTGACTTACTTCATTCTGTATAATAGGCTCCAGTTTCACCCACCTCATTAGAACTGACTCAAATGTGTTCTTTTTCATAGCTGAGTAATATTCCATTGTGTATATATACTACAGCTCCTTTATCCGTTTGTCTGCCGATGGACATCTAGGTTGGGATCCTAGGCGGTACACATCTGCCAGGAGTGTCACAGACTGAGATCGGCTCCCCAGAGGAGAAACAAGGCATACCTGGGACTGTGTCCTCATGGTGCAGCCAGAAAATGGAGCAGCTGGGATGAGGGAGGTGCATAAGAGGCATGGCCACCTGGGACGGTGTGCTCGCCAACTGCCCAGTCGCCTGAGCACCTTGAAAGCACAAGGTGCTTCCTGAGCACCTGGGAAGGGCATAAAACTCACAGCCTATTTGGGTCAATGCCCTTGCAGAACACTTGAGAACCTGAGCAGCTTAGACCTGGGAAGTGCACGAAATGCAGGGCCCACTTGGGGCAGTGCCCTTGCAGAGCACTCTGGAGCCTGAGTGGAGTGGACCTGGGGGAGTACATGTCGCCTTAGGCTGTGGCAAACCCAGTGTGGTCCATCCACTGCGAGCACTCCCCACACATGCCAGCTCTATTTGGTTGCAGTGTCCCTCCCTCCCCACAGCACAACTGAATGAGTGAGCCTAAATAAGTGGCCACCTTCACCCCCTTGTGTCAGGGTGGAAATTAAACACGGTAGAGACTTGCAAACAGAGGAAGCCAAAATAAACAAAGAAGGGGGAACCACTCTGAATGTTAAGTTTCAAACCACCTTTTTCACTCTCCTCTTTTACCCTCATCAAGAGGATCCTTAGTTTCTCTTTCTTTTCTGCCATTAGAGTGGTATAATCTACATATCTGAGGTTGTTGATATTTCTCCCGGCAATCTTGATTCAAGCTTGTGATTCAGTCCAGCCCAGCATTTCCCACAATGTACTCTGCATTAAAGTTAAATAAGCAGGGAGACAACATACAGCCTTAATGTACTCCTTTCCCAATTTTGAACTAGTCCATTGTTCTTTGTCTGGTTCTGACTGTTGCTTCTTGACCTGCACACAGGTTTTTCAGGAGACAGGTAAGGTGGTCTGTTATTCCTATGTCTTGAAAAATTTTCTACAGTTTGCTGTGATCCACATAGTCAGAGGCTTTAGCATAGTCAATAAAGCAGATATTTTTCTAGAATTCCCTAACTTTCTCTATGATCCAAAAGGTATAGGACGATAGATCTCTGATTGCTCTGCCTTTTCTAAATCCAGCTTATACATCTGGAAGTTCTCAGTTCACATACTGTTGAAGCCTAGCTTGAAGGATTTTGAGTGTAATCTTTTTACATGAACTGCATGCAATTTTGTGGTAGTTTAAGCATTCTTTGGCATTGCCTTTCTTTGGGATTGGAATGAAAACTGACCTTTTCCAGTCCTGTGGCCACTGGTGAGTTTTCCAAATTTGCTGGCATATTGAGTGCAAGCCAGGCTTCAGCACTATGTGAACTGTGAACTTCCTAATGTTCAAGCTGGTTTTAGAAAAGGCAGAGGAACCAGAGATCAAATTGCCAACATCCGCTGGATCATGGAAAAAGCAAGAGAGTTCCAGAAAAACATCTATGTCTGCTTTATTGACTATGCCAAAGCCTTTGACTGTGTGGATCATAATCAACTGTGGAAAATTCTGAAAAAGATGGGAATACCAGACCACCTGATCTGCCTCTTGAGAAATCTGTATGCAGGTCAGGAAGCAACAGTTAGAACTGGTCATGGAACAACAGACTGGTTCCAAATAGGAAAAGGAGTACGTCAAAGTTGTATATTGTCACCATGTTTATTTAACTTATACGTAGAGTACATCATGAGAAATGCTGGACTGGAAGAAACACAAGTTGGAATCAAGATTGCTGGGAGAAATATCAATAACCTCAGATATGCAGATGACACCACCCTTATGGCAGAAAGTGAAAAGGGGCTAAAAAGCCTCTTGATGAAAGTGAAAGTGGAGAGTGAAAAGGTTGGCTTAAAGCTCAACATTCAGAAAACGAAGATCATGGCATCTGGTCCCATCACTACATGGGAAATAGATGGAGAAACAGTGGAAACAGTGTCAGACTTTGTTTTCCTGGGCTCCAAAATCACTGCAGATGGTGACTGTAGCCATGAAATTAAAAGACGCTTACTCCTTGGAAGGAAAGTTATGACCAACCTAGATAGTATATTCAAAAGCAGAGATATTACTTTGCCAACAAAGGTTCGCCTAGTCAAGGCTATGGTCTTTCCTGTGGTCATGTATGAATGTGAGAGCTGGACTGTGAAGAAGGCTGAGCGCCGAAGAATTGATGCTTTTGAACTGTGGTGTTGGAGAAGACTCTTGAGAGTCCCTTGGACTGCAAGGAGATCCAACCAGTCCATTCTGAAGGAGATCAGCCCTGGGATTTCTTTGGAAGGAATGATGCTAAAGCTGAAACTCCAGTATTTTGGCCACCTCATGCGAAGAGTTGACTCATTGGAGAAGACTCTGATGCTGGGAGGGATTGAGGGCAGGAGGAGAAGGGGACGACAGAGGATGAGATGGCTGGATGGCCTCACTGACTCGATGGATGTGAGTCTGAGTGACCTCCGGGAGTTGGTGATGGACAGGGAGGCCTGGCGTGCTGCAGTTCATGGGGTCGCAAAGAGTCGGACACGACTGAGCGACTTATCTGATCTGATCTGAGTGTAGCACTTTTACAAATCATCTTTTGGGATTTTTAGATACCTCAAGTGGAATTCCATCACCTCACTAGCTATGTTCATAGTTCAGTTCAGTTCAGTCACTCAGCTGTGTCTGACTCTGCGACCTCATGAATTATAGCACGCCAGGCCTCCCTGTCCATCACCAATTTCCAGGGTTCACTCAGACTCACGTCCATCGAATGAGTGATGCCATCCAGCCATCTCATCCTCTGTCGTCCCCTTCTCCTCCTGCTCCCAATCCCTCCAGGCATCAGAGTCTTTTCCAATGAGTTAACTCTTCGCATGAGGTGGCCAAAGTGCTGGAGTTTCATCTTTAGTATCATTCCTTCCAAAGAAATCCCAGGGCTGATCTCCTTCAGAATGGACTGGTTGGATCTCCTTGCAGTCCAAGGGACTCTCAAGAGTCTTCTCTAAACCACAGTTCAAAAGCATCAATTCTTTGGTGCTCAGCTTTCTTCACAGTCCAACTCTCACATCCATACACGACCACAGGAAAAACCATAGCCTTGACTAGACGGACCTTTGTTGGCAAAGTAAAGTTTCTGCTTTTGAATATGCTATCTAGGTTGGTCATAACTTTCCTTCCAAGGAGTAAGCGTCTTTTAATTTCATGACTGCAATCACCATCTGCAGTGATTTTGGAGCCCCCCCAAATAAAGCCTGACATTGTTTCCACTGTTTCCCCATCTATTTGCCATGAAGTGATGGGACCAGATACCATGATCATAGTAATGCTTCCTAAAGCACACTTGTCTTCACACTCCACAGTTTCTGACTCTAGCTGAGTGACTACACTGTCTTGGTTGTCCGGGTCATTAAGAACTTTTTTGTTTAGTTGTTCTGTGTGTTCTTGCTACCCTTTTTAATCTCTTCTGCTTCTATTACATCCTTATTGTTTCTATTCTTTATCATGCCCATCCTTGCATAAAATGTTCTTTTGATATTTCTAACTTTTTAAAAGAGAGCTTTAATCTTTCCCATTCTATTGTTTTCATCTATTTATTTGCATTGTTCTCATGAAAGACTATCTCTCCTTGATTTTCTCTCTTTCGTTGGTTTTTTTTTGTTTTTTTTTTTTTTTGCTCGCTCATCGTGTCGCTCTTGCGCCCCTGCCGCGCCCCCTCCATTTTGCCTAGCCATCTCCCCTTGTCCCCCCCCTCCCCACAGTCCTCCTCGTCACTACCCCTGCAGTCCAAGGGACTCCAGAGTCTTCCAACACCAAGTTCAAAAGTTTGGCCCCCCCCCCCATTTTCCTTTTTTTTCTCTGAAACTCTGCATTCAGTTGGGTATATCTTTCATGGACTAGTTAAACTAATTAAGGTAATTAGTTTTTACCTTAGTTTAACAGCTTAAACCTAAGCAGCATTCAGAGAATAGCTACTGTGTATTATCTTATGACCAGGACTGATGTGTTTTATAGAATCTTTAACATTTGAGATAAAGGAAACTTGGATATCATCTAGAAGATTGGCATATAATTAGTAACAAGTAATTGTTGTTGTTTAGTTGCCTACAGTGCAGGAGACCTGGGTTGGGAAGATCCCCTGAAGAAGGAAATGGCAACTCACTCCAGTACTTGTGCCTGGAAAATCCCATGGATGGAGGAGCCTGGTGGGCTACAGTCCATGGGGTCGCAAAGAGTTGGACATAACTGAGTGACTTTACTTCTTTGTTTTCAGTTGCTTAGTCTTGTCTGACCTTTGAGCTCCATGAACTGCAGTGTGCCAGGCTTCTCTGTCCTTCACTATCTCCTGGAGCTTGCTTAAACTTCCATCCATTGAGTCAGTGATGCCATCCAACCACCCCCTTCTCTGTCATTCTATTCTCCTGCCCTCCATCTCCTCTAGCATCAGGGTCTTTTCCAATCAGTTGGCTCTTTGTATCAGGTGGCCAAACTATTTTGGAGCTTTAGCATCAGTCCTTCCAGTGAATATTCATGGTTAATTTCTTTAGGATTTGATCTGGTTTGATCTCCTTGCAGTGCAAGGGACTCTCAAGAGTCTTCTCCAGCACCACAATTGAAAGCATCAATTCTTGGGCATTCAGCCTTCATGATCCAACTCTCACATCTATACATGACTACTGGAGAAACCATAGCTTTGACTAGATGGGCCTTTGTTGGCAAAGTGAAGTCTCTGCTTTTTAATATCCTGGCTAGGTTTTAGATACCCAATTTTGTCAATAAATTAGCTTTGTTCAACTAAATCACAGCTATTTCAAGGTTAATCTGGTGATAACATAATTCTCACTCATTTTCATATTTGTTTGGATGACAGAGAAAAGGGCGGATATTTTCATTTATCATGAAGTAAATTGGGTAGATATTGCCTATGAGAAGTAAATAATTTCTATTGTGATGGAAAAACATTTGAAACCTACTGATGTAAAGCAACCTGTCTAAGAATGTTCATCAATAGGAAAATCACTTAAATAACATAAGTTCCAAATTGATTTTTTTTTCTACCACATCAGTTTCTTTTCTTTTCCTGTATCTTTGTGATCCAGAAAATAAGCCGTAGAGGGTAGAGCTGGAAGCACTTTAATCACAAAACATCCTTGATCCCTCTGAATACCTAAAATCAAAGATGCTGCATCTTATCAGCAGCAAAAACAAGATATGGTAGAATAGTGAGCTGATTCAAAGCTATTGCAAGCCAAGAGAACAGATGAAATAGCCTGTGATTTTGTCATTTCCTTGTTTACCTAAGGAAGTAAATAATCCAGCATGGTGTGCCATGTAAATCTGGATGTGAGTGGAAATCTGGGTTCATTTTACCAAGAATTAGAGGGAGTGAGTTGAATCTAGGAAAAGAACCACAATCAAACAACAGGTTTGCCTCATAGACTACGAATTAAGAATACTGGAAATTTATATCTCTGCCTCACACAATATTAAAAAAAAAAAAGACACAAATGGATTAAATGTTAAAAAAAAAAAAAAAAGAACCCCCAAAGAATTAAAAGGTGGAGCTAACACTTTATATGATGCAGAGACTCCTATATGACTGGGTTGCTTTGCATTAATAAATATATCATATTTGATTAAGTTCAGTTTAAATTATTAGATTGTTAATGTGAAAATAACTGCTGATATCTATATAAACAGAAGCATTTTGTCCCCCAGTTGGACCTATATCTGTGACAAATAGATAGTATTTGCCTTATGCATTTGTTCATCTTGTTTATAAATGTAGTCTTTAAACTTACTAAGAACCATAATTTCAAGTAACCTACCATTAAATCACCATTTTACACATCTACTTTGTACAAGCTTAATAAGTCATAAAAATGTCAAGGATACAGCCATTCAGTACAGAACAGTCCCAAGATACTAGTTGGAAACATTTTCAAGTAATGCAAAAGCAAAAGCTCTTGTTAAGAGGTTGCTATAATTACAAGATAGCTTGTAATGCAAAGAAACAGTAGATTAATTATTTTAGAAGGGTAAGATGTGGCTTAGCATATGAATATGAATGGCACTTACATTCCCCTTAAATAATCTTCCAGTAAATATCAAGCTGCACTGTTAATATCAATGCAGCTGTTCCTTTGATGTCATCATTTTTGTAGTTATGCTCATAAATTTGGAATATGAAGATGTACATAATATTAAATTTCTGAGCATATCTCAAGAATTTTATAATTATAGAAATTTAACCCTTTAATCCTTAGTTTGGCCCCAGGTAAATAGCAGGAGGGAACACAGCTCCACCCATCAACAGAAATTGGATTAAAGAATTACTGAGAAGCCAAAAGCAAAGGAAAACGGAAAGATATACCCATTTGAATGCAGAGATCCAAAGAATAGCAAGGAGAGATAAGAAAGCTTTCCTCAGCTATCAATGCAAAGAAATAGAGGAAAACAATAGAATGCAAAAGACTAGAGATCTCTTCAAGAAAATTAGAGATACCAAAGTGAAAGTGAAGTCATTCAGTCCTGTCCCACTCTTTGGGACCCCAGGGACTATAGCCTACCATGCTTCTCCGTCCATGGGATTTTCCAGGCAAGAGTATTGGAGTGGGTTGCCATTTCCTTCTCTGGAGGATCTTCTTGACCCAGGGAACAAACCCGGGTCTCCTGTGTTGTAGGCAGACGCTTTACCGTCTGAGCCACCAGAGATACCAAGGGAACATTTAAAGCAAAGATGGGCTCAATAAAGGACAAAAATGGTATGGACCTAACAGCAGAAGATATTAAGAAGAGATGGCAAGAATACAAAGAACTGTACAAAAAAGAGCTTCACGACTGAGATAATCACGATGGTGTGATCACTCACCTAGAGCCAGACATCCTAGAATGTGAAGTCAAGTGACCTTTAGGAAGCATCACTACGAAAAAAGCTAGTGGAGGTGATGGAATTCCAGCTGAGCTATTTCAAATCCTGAAAGCTGATGCTGTGAAAGTGCTGCACTCAATATGTCAGCAAATTGGAAAACTCAGCAGTGGCTACAGGACTGGAAAAGATCAGTTTTCATTCCAATCCCAAAGAAAGCCAATGCCAAGAATGCTCAAAGTACCGCACAATTGCACTCATCTCACATGCGAGTAAAGTAATGCTCAAAATTCCCCAAGCCAGGCTACAGCAATACGTGAACCATAAACTTCCTGATATTCAAGCTGGTTTTAGAAAAGGCAGAGGAACCACAGATCAAATTGCCAACATCCACTGGATCATCGAAAAAGCAAGAGAGTTCCAGAAAAACATCTATTTCTGCTTTATTGACTATGCCAAAGCCTTTGACTGTGTGGATCACAATAAACTGTGGAAAATTCTGAAAGAGATGGGAATACCAGACCACCTGACCTGCGTCTTGAGAAACCTGTGTGCAGGTCAGGAAGCAATAGTTAGAACTGGACATGGAATAGTGGACTGATTCCAAATAGGAAAAGGAGTACAACAAGGCTGTATATGTCACCCTGCTTATTTAACTTATATGCAGAGTACATCATGAGAAACACTGGGCTAGAATAAGCATAAGCTGGAATCAAGATTGCTGAGATAAAAATCAATAACCTCAGACATGTAGATGACACAACCCTTATGGTAGAAAGTGAAGAGGGACTAAAATCCCTCTTGATCAGAAAATGAAGATCATGGCATCTGGTCCCATGATGATTTTCATGGCAAATAGATGGGGAAACAGTGGAAACAGTGGTTGACTTTATTTTGGGGGGCTCCAAAATCACTTCAGATGGTGATTGCAGCCATGAAATTAAAAGACACTTACTCTTTGGAAGGAAAGCTATGACCAACCTGGACAGAATATTAAAAAGCAGAGACATTACTTTGTCAACAAAGGTCCATCTAGTCAAGGCTATGGTTTTTTCTGTGGTCATGTATGTATGTGAGAGTTGGACTATAAAGAAAGCTGAGCACCGAAGAATTGATGCTTTTGACTTTGGTGTTGAAGAAGACTCTTGAGAGTCCCTTGGACTGCAAGGAGATCCAACCAGTCCATCCTAAAGGAGATCAGTCCTGAGTGTTCGTTGGAAAGACTGATGTTGAAGCTAAAAGTCCAATACTTTGGCCACCTCATGTGAAGAGCTGACTCATTTGAAAAGACTCTGATGCTGGGAAAGATTGAGGGCAGGAGGAGAAGGGGATGACAAAGGATGAGATGGTTGGATGGCATCACCAACTCAATGGACATGAGTTTGAGTAAACTCTGTGAGTTGGTGATGGACAGAGAGGCCTGGTGTGCTGCACTCCATGGGGTGCAGCAAAGAGTCAAACACAACTGAGTGACTGAACTGAACTGAACCCTTCCTAGTGCAGGAAACAAGGTAATACCTTCAGCTCAGTGTTAGTGATAAAGGTCTACCAAGGATAAAAATAAGGAGATTAGAAGAAAAGTTTCAAAATATATTACATTTTAGAGGAGCATTCATATATATGCAGAATAAGCCCCCAAAAGAATTAGGTCATATCTATAATTCATGAAGATAACCTTATGCATTTAATGCCAGATAATAGATCTAAGAATAATTTGAACCCAAATCATTGGAAAATTTACAAATTTTCACTGTTACCACCACCGTGGCATAGCTGTAAAATTAACACAGAATGAAAGGTAAATGGATTTTTTTATGGTAGTTCTTTTAAAATGTCTTGAGGTTAGGAATCATAATAATCTACATTTATATCCACTACTGTCAATTTAGAAGCATAAAATTAATAAAAATTGACTCAAATGTAAATTATAGAAACAGAGTAGTATTCTAATATGTTTTCAAGAGCTATGAAAAAGAGCTGAAATGATTTTATATGTTTTCAGTTTAATTCAAATCAAAACTATTTTCCTGAAATACTTTTCTAATTATAGAGTTAATATAAAACTATTGTGAAAAGTTTGGGAAGTAAAACACTTAAGTAAAGATAACCTATTATGCACATTTTGACTAATTTTACCCTAATCCATTTATTGCAATGTACTTATTAAAGTGAACATGTAACTTTTATTCTGCTTCTTTTCATTTAACATAACATGTCTCCTGTGGAGAAACAAACTACATGGCGTCGAGGAAGCTTGAGGGAAAACATTATTGAGATTTTAACTAAATTCAAAGTGAGAGACAATGGTTTGGACTAGATGATGCCACTGAAGAGTATAGGAAATACCACATTCAGATCAGATCAGATCAGATCAGTCGCTCAGTCATGTCCGACTCTTTGCGACCCCATGAACTGCAGCACGCCAGGCCTCCCTGTCCATCACCAACTCCCGGAGGTCACCCAGACTCACATCCATCGAATCGGTGATGCCATCCAGCCATCTCATCCTCTGTCGTCCCCTTCTCCTCCTGCCCCCAATCCCTCCCAGCATCAGAGTCTTCTCCAATGAGTCAATTCTTCGCATGAGGTGGCCAAAATACCGGAGTTTCAGCTTTAGCATCATTCCTTCCAAAGAAATCCCAGGGCTGATCTCCTTCAGAATGGACTGGTTGGATCTCCTTGCGTTCTCTGGCTTAGATATCATCTTGGTTATGGCATTTCTGTAGAAATTAAATTGACATGTTAAAATAGGTTCAGTTTTGTTTTATTGTGGAAGATATAATCAAAAACTTACTGTCAGATACACATACACACAAACACACACATAAACACACCAGGGTTTGAATTTGATATTCCACATAGTGAAAAAATAATCTTGTGCAGGACTCTGGCTGCTATTCTTTCTGTTGATAACATGGGCGATTTTCATGTGTAAAGTGTGGAGGATGAGATTCATGAACTACCCTGACTGAAGTGAATAATGATATTGTGAAGTTTAAATCTGACTTTCTGTGGAAGCCAGACCTGCTAAAATGAGGAATAATTTTTAAAATCCACACTTTTTGGTACATACCATATAAGAGAACATTATATTTGTGAAAAGAAAAAAAATTGTAGAATGAGATGTTATTTCAGTTTTTTTCTACTATTAGATTTTCCTCATGTCAATTGTAGCTACCTAGAGACTCATACTGAGCTCTGCAGTCCCACATGTTATGTGATGCATGCATAGAGTTGCTGATAATTCCTCTTACACTGGAAGAAATATGGAGAAAGTTAGCAATTTGCAAGGGATCATTTTGAAAAGTTGTAAGGGATAAAGCTATAGCCACAGAGCCTGATTAGTTAAAAATGGGTTCTCTAATGAGGATATGAGCACTAATTTCAGGCTTTATGATTCTCTGCTGGAATTACCACTGATTTTCTAAGAGTTCTAAGGAATGGATTTAGGAATGGAAGAATAAAAACTGGCCCAAAAGTCATGAGTACATCTTCTACTCCTGACTTGTTCCCATTATTAAATTGCATAATCTTTTCTTTGCCAGCAAAGGTCCATCTAGTCAAAGCTATACTCTTTCCAGTAGACATATATGGATGTGAGAGTTGGACTATAAAGAAAACTGAGTGCTGAAGAATTGATGCTTTTGAACTGTAGTGTAGAAGACTTTTGAGATTGCAAAGGACTGCAAGGAGATACAACCAGTCAATCCTAAAGGAAATCAGCCCTGAATATTCATTGGAAGGACTGATGCTGAAGCTGAAACTCCAATACTTTGGCCACCAGATATGAAGGACAGACTCATTTGCAAAGACCCTGATGCTGGGAAAGATTGAAGGTGGGAGGAGAAGGGGATTACAGAGGATGAGATGGTTAGATGGCATTACCTACTCAATGGGCATGAGTTTGAGTAAACTCCAGGAGTTGGTGATGGACAGGGAGGCGTGGTGTGCCACAGTCCATGGGGTCACAAAGAGTCAGAAACGACTGAGTGACTGAACTGAACCTTTTCTAGCTTCAGTTCTGTGCATGTGAAATAGGGATATGGGGGCTGTACTTCCTGCTGCAGTGTGATTGTGAAGATAAAATGAGTAAATATATGGATGACATAGAAATATTCATGTTGTATACTTATACAAATGTTATTATAGTTTAATCACCTAGACTCATAGAATACACATGAAATATTTTAAGATTTAATGCAAAGCCAAATGAATATTTTAACAAGCAGTGAATTTCCAAAAAGACAACTTTAAGATGTGTTTTTAAAATTAGCCTATTTACAGAAATACAAAAGAGTGTGGGTTTCTTTGTTAAGTTTACGAGAACTTTGTTTAGCAAAAGCAATTCTCAGTAGAGAATTATTTGAAAGCCAGATGATCTTCCTAGGAATATAAAAAATTTGTGAATGATTTATGTTATTTCTGAGGTTTTTACATTTTTAAAGTTTCTTGATTACTTAGATTTGTTCACATCTTCCCAGCTATTCTTAAGTACTGTTATTCAAGGTGGTATGAGCAAAGTGGTTACCTTCAAGAATACAAAACCAAAATGCAAACAAAACAAAACCTTACCATATTATACTCTTCTTCAAGAGCAATGACTCCTGTTTTACTTATTATCTTTATAAGTAGAAACATACTTTTTGTCCACTTATCAGTTCAACATCAAATTTGTTTAGCATTTATTGTGTGCCAGGACAGTAATGAAAGCAGACAAAGTTTTTATCTTCAGGGAACTTACAGTCTGTTGATGGAGATAGTGAGGTAAAGAATAAGCCATGCTAATTTGTGAAGTATAAAGGCTTCTCAGCAGAGATAACTGCCCTTGCAAACACTTGAGAAACATGGCCAACATATTGGAAGAACAAAAATGTCGGCTTCCCTGGAGCAGATTAAGAGGCAGAGTGATTCAAACGAAGATGGAGAAGTAGGCAGGGCCAAATTATGTATACGAGTTGAGACCTCATATTACCTTTTATTCAATGGAGAAGGAAATGGCAACCCACAGCAGTATTCTTGCCTGGAAAATCCCATGGACAGAGGAGCCTGGTGGGCTACAGTCCTAAGGATCACAGAGTCAGACATGACTGAGCGACTAAGTATTCCTCTTATTCAAGGTAAGAACATTGAATTTTGTAGGTTTAGAACACATGAAACAAATTAATGGCTTTTTGCCACTCATTTAATGTAACAAATTTTTCTCCAAACACTATGTGTTGATAAATGTGACAGGAAATGTGATTTCTTTATATTAGTTTGAGGCAGACACTTTGCCAACTTGTTTGGCACAGGGTTTTTATTCAGAGAATAATATGTAGGGGAAACTTGAGTTGTGTACCATGTTGAGATAAAATCACCATGTTTGGCTTCGTGTAACTATGTCAAACTAGAGGGATAGAAGGATAGCATCTTCTGTGATCATCTCTTTGCTGGATGCATGTGTCTTTTGTGTTTCAAAGCATCATCTTGTTTAGCCTTAATTTGGCTCAAAAGTTATTTTTCTGTGCTATATCTGAAAGTGAAATTTTAATAAGAAGCAATCATAAGCCCTAAAAAAGTTAAATATTTATGAAGAATATGGCACAAAAAGAATAATTCACCTACAAAATATTTCCTTGCAATCCCTTGCATCACACACCATCTTCTATCAAGGCTCTCTTCCTCCTTTAGGAAATATCTCTTTTAAAATGTGTCAAATTTTATGTATTATATTAGTTTACTTTCAATTATTTATTTATATTCTCACTTAATTAAATGATTTTTTAAACTAAAAATAATTTGGATGTCTTGGGTTGATAGAATGTATAGTGTGTGTGTTCCTTACTGGAAGTCATACTCTGCTTATACCAGTTTGTGTTCAATCATTATTTTGCCTGTTAGAGTTTTCCACTGTTTACAATTGTCATTCATTCTGCAAATCTGAATAAATTTACTACAGATTTATTTACTACAGTTAAATTAATTTAACTTATCTGTTAAATGTACTGTAAAAACCAAACTGAAAAGCACTGAAATCTTAAGTGTAGAACAACTTTCTCCATCTTAGTTTTAAAATGAGAGGAAACTCTTTTTTTGTCTGCTTGCCTTCATAACATTGAGGATGTTTTCTTTTCATCTTTAATTTTGCACAAGAATTGCACTATTAGCCATGTACATATGTGTGTGCTCAGTCACTTCAGCTATGTCTGACTCTGCAGTCCTTTAGACATTAGCCTACCAGGCTTCTCTGTCCATGAGATTTCCCAGGCAAGAATACTGGAGTGAGTTGCCACACCCTCAAGTGGATCTTCCTGACCCAGAGATTGAACCTGTGTCTCCTGTGTCTCCTGCGTTGTAGGTGAATTCTTTACCACTGAGCCCCAGGGAAGCCCAGAATGTATCATAATAATTTGCAAAAAATAATGGATTTAAAAACTTAAGCACTTTTCATTCATAGCAGAGTGGGGGAAAAATGAAGCTAGATAGGTGAGAGCAAACTGTATTCTGAGATGGGAGACCAATGAGGAGCCCAGATAAATTGAATAAAGGTTGTCTGTTTCAAGGTGACTTGTACTCTGGAATCCAAGATAACAGTGGCAATTAACAGAGATTCTGTCTTTAAGAGCACACCATAAACCACTAGACCATTCAGGTATGACCTAAATCAAATCCCTTATGATTATACAGTGAAAGTGAGAAATAGATTTAAGGGCCTAGATCTGATAGATAGAGTGCCTGATGAACTAGGGAAGGAGGTTTGTGACATTGTACAGGAGACAGGGATCAAGACCATCCCCATGGAAAAGAAATGCAAAAAAGCAAAATGGCTGTCTGGGGAGGCCTTACAAATAACTATGAAAAGAAGAGAAGCGAAAAGCAAAGGAGAAAAGAAAGATATAAACATCTGAATGCAGAATTCCAAAGAATAGCAAGAAGAGATAAGAAAGCCTTCTTCAGTGATCAATGGAAAGAAATAGAGGAAAACAACAGAATGGGAAAGACTAGGGATCTCTTCAAGAAAATCAGAGATACCAAAGGAACATTTCATGCAAAGATGGGCTCGATAAAGGACAGAAATGGGATGGACCTAACAGAAGCAGAAGATATTAAGAAGAGGTGGCAAGAATACACAGAAGAACTGTACAAAAAAGAGCTTCACGACCCAGATAATCATGATGGTGTGATCACTGACCTAGAGCCAGACATCCTGGAATGTGAAGTCAAGTGGGCCTTAGAAAGCATCACTACGAACAAAGCTAGTGGAGGTGATGGAATTCCAGTGGAGCTATTCCAAATCCTGAAAGATGATGCTGTGAAAGTGCTGCACTCAATATGCCAGCAAATCTGGAAAACTCAGCAGTGGCCACAGGATTGGAAAAGGTCAGTTTTCATCCCAATCCCAAAGAAAGGCAATGCCAAAGAATGCTCAAACTACCGCACAATTGCACTCATCTCACACGCTAGTAAAGTAATGCTCAAAATTCTCCAAGCCAGGCTTCAGCAATATGTGAACCGTGAACTTCCTGACGTTCAAGCTGGTTTTAGAAAAGGCAGAGGAACCAGAGATCAAATTGCCAACATCCGCTGGATCATGGAAAAAGCAAGAGAGTTCCAGAAAAACATCTATTTCTGCCTTATTGACTATGCCAAAGCCTTTGACTGTGTGGATCACAATAAAAATGTGAAAAATTCTGAAAGAGATGGGAATACCAGACCACCTGATCTGCCTCTTGAGAAATGTGTATGCAGGTCAGGAAGCAACAGTTAGAACTGGACATGATACAACAGACTGGTTCCAAATAGGAAAAAGAGTACGTCAAGGCTGTATATTGTCACCCTGTTTATTTAACTTATATGCAGAGTACATCATGAGAAACGCTGGACTGGAAGAAACACAAGTTGGAATCAAGATTGCTGGGAGAAATATCAATAACCTCAGATATGCAGATGACACCACCCTTATGGCAGAAAGTGAAGAGGAACCAAAGAGCCTCTTGATGAAAGTGAAAGTGGAGAGTGAAAAGGTTGGCTTAAAGCTCAACATTCGGAAAACGAAGATCATGCATCTGGTCCCATCACTACATGGGAAATAGATGGAGAAACAATGAAACAGTGTCAGACTTTATTTTGGGGGCTCCAAAATCACTGTAGATGGTGACTGCAGCCATGAAATTAAAAGACGCTTGCTCCTTGGAAGGAAAGTTATGACCAACCTAGATAGCATATTCAAAAGCAGAGACATTACTTTACCAACAAAGGTTCGCCTAGTCAAGGCTATGGTCTTTCCTGTGGTCATGTATGGATGTGAGAGTTGGACTGTGAAGAAGGCTGAGCACCGAAGAATTGATGCTTTTGAACTGTGGTGTTGGAGAAGACTCTTGGACTCTTGGAGAGTCCCTTGGACTGCGAGGAGATCCAACCAGTCCATTCTGAAGGAGATCAGCCCTGGGATTTCTTTGGAAGGAATGATGCTAAAGCTGAAACTCCAGTATATTGGCCACTTCATGTGAAGAGCTGACTCATTGGAGAAGACTCTGATGCTGGGAGGGATTGGGGGCAGGAGGAGAAGGGGACGACAGAGGATGAGATGGCTGGATGGCATCAGTGACTCAATGGATGTGAGTCTGAGTGACCTCCGGGAGTTGGTGATGGACAGGGAGGCCTGGTGTGCTGCAGTTCATGGGGTCACAAAGAGTCGGACACGACTGAGCGACTGATCTGATCTGATAATGAACACCTAACTAGACATAGTTGTGAAAGGTTGTTGTTGAATCACGTGAAGACACTGGCATTCTTGGCCCCCAGAGAAAAATTCAATCCAGGACCAGAGATGAGGCTTGATCGCTCAGAGCTTTTGTGTAATAAAGTTTTATTAAAGTATAAAGAAGATAGAGAAAGCTTCTGACATAGGCATCAGAAGGAGGCAGAAAGAGTACCCGCTGGCTAGTGTTAACAATGAAGTCACATACTCTCCAGTGAATCTAAAGGATGTCTGGAGGTTGTAAAGACCTCATCAGACCTACTCCCATAATTTACATTTTAACAGAATTAGCCAGAAGGTTTAATCCAAAGACTGTCCTCAGGCAGGATCAGATCAGATCAGATCAGTCGCTCAGTCGTGTCCGACTCTTTGTGACCCCATGAATTGCAGCACGCCAGGCCTCCCTGTCCATCACCAACTCCCGGAGGTCACTCAGACTCACATCCATCCAGTCAGTGATGCCATCCAGCCATCTCATCCTCTGTCGTCCCCTTCTCCTCCTGCCCCCAATCCCTCCCAGCATCAAAGTCTTCTCCAATTAGTCAACTCTTCGCATGTGGTAGCCAAAATACTGGAGTTTCAGCTTTAGCATCATTCCTTCCAAAGAAATCCCAGGGCTGATCTCCTTCAGAATGGACTGGTTGGATCTCCTTGCAGTCCAAGGGACTCTCAAGAGTCTTCTCCAACACCACAGTTCAAAAGCATCAATTCTTCGGCGCTCAGCCTTCTTCACAGTCCAACTCTCACATCCATACATGACCACAGGAAAAACCATAGCCTTGACTAGACGGACCTTTGTTGGCAAAGTAATTTCTCTGCTTTTGAATATGCTATCTAGGTTGGTCATAACTTTCCTTCCAAGGAGTAAGCGTCTTTTAATGTCATGGCTGCAGTCACCATCTGCAGTGATTTTGGAGCCCAGAAAAACAAAGTCTGACACTGTTTCAACTGTTTCTCCATCTATTTCCCATGTAGTGATGGGACAAGATGCCATGATCTTCGTTTTCTGAATGTTGAGCTTTAAGCCAACCTTTTCACTCTCCACTTTCACTTTCATCAAGAGGCTTTTAGTTCCTCTTCACTTTCTGCCATAAGGGTGGTGTCATCTGCATATCTGAGGTTATTGATATTTCTCCCAGCAATCTTGATTCCAACTTGTGTTTCTTCCAGTCCAGCGTTTCTCATGATGTACTCTGCATAGAAGTTAAATAAACATGGTGACAATATGCAGCCTTGACGTACTCCTTTTCCTATTTGGAACCAGTCTGTTGTTCCATGACCAGTTCTAACTGTTGCTTCCTGACCTGCATACAGATTTCTTAAGAGGCAGATCAGGTGGTCTGGTATTCCCATCTCTCTCAGAATTTTCCACAGTTTATTGTGATCTACACAGTCAAAGGCTTTGGCATAGTCAATAAGGCAGAAATAGATGTTTTTCTGGAACTCTCTTGCTTTTTCCATGATCCAGCGGAAGTTGGCAATTTGATCTCTGGTTCCTCTGCCTTTTCTAAAACCAGCTTGAACATCAGGAAGTTCACGGTTCACATATTGCTGAAGCCTGGCTTGGAGAATTTTGAGCATTACTTTACTAGCGTGTGAGATGAGTGCAATTGTGCGGTAGTTTGAGCATTCTTTGGCATTGCCTTTCTTTGGGATTGGGATGAAAACTGACCTTTTCCAATCTTGTGGCCACTGCTGAGTTTTCCAAATTTGCTGGCATATTGAGTGCAGCACTTTCACAGCATCATCTTTCAGGATTTGGAATAGCTCCACTGGAATTCCATCACCTCCACTAGCTTTGTTCGTAGTGATGCTTTCTAAGGCCCACTTGACTTCACATTCCAGGATGTCTGGCTCTAGGTCAGTGATCACACCATCATGATTATCTGGGTCGTGAAGCTCTTTTTTGTACAGTTCTTCTGTGTATTCTTGCCACCTCTTCTTAATATCTTCTGCTTCTGTTAGGTCCATCCCATTTCTGTCCTTTATCGAGCCCATCTTTGCATGAAATGTTCCTTTGGTATCTCTGATTTTCTTGAAGAGATCCCTAGTCTTTCCCATTCTGTTGTTTTCCTCTATTTCTTTCCATTAATCACTGAAGAAGGCTTTCTTATCTCTTCTTGCTATTCTTTGGAACTCTGCATTCAGATGTTTATATCTTTCTTTTTCTCCTTTGCTTTTCGCTTCTCTTCTTTTCATAGCTATTTGTAAGGCCTCCCCAGACAGCCATTTTGCTTTTTTGCATTTCTTTTCCATGGGGATGGTTTTGATCCCTGTCTCCTGTACAATGCAGGATACATCCTTGTAAAGACCAGGTCTACTCCCATAATTTACATTTTAAGATAACTGAAGGTTTAATCCAGAGACTGTCCTTAATCCAGAGACTGTCCTCAGGCAGGATATATTATTGTTATATAATCCTAAGGAATGTAGAGAAAGAAGACAAAAGTTTGTCCTTTCTTCCTCCTAGAGAATTCCAGACCCCTCTCTCCTTGGGGACCCCTAGACTCCTTATCAACCTGCCTAGGAAATTACTCTCTCAGTTGCAAATAATTTAACATCTCAATTATCACAGCCCAAGGTAGAGGTAGAATACTGACTACTTGAGAATTTGGTTTTGGTTAAAAAATCTATTTCTGGATAGATAGATTTTAGATATGGGGTTTTCCTTTGAATCTTCAAATATGTATTACTTTTCCTTTCCTGTGATGTTTTCATAGGTCTTTGTTTTCTACTTCTGGTTTTTTTCGTCTTTGAATGGGCCCCAGTATTTAGGATCGTGTAAGTTGCTCAGTCGTGTCCAACTCTTTGCGACCCCATGGACTGTAGCCTACCAGGCTCCTTTGTCCATGGGATTTTCCAGGCAATAGTACTGGAGTGGATTGCCATTTCCTTCTCCAAGGGATCTTCCCAACCCAGGGATCGAACCCGGGTCTCCCGCATCGTAGACAGACCCTTTACCGTATTTAGGATAGGTATTTCTTAATATTTAAGGTGCATGGAACATCCTTATTCTCTCCTACTGTTCTTCTTTCAGACCTAAATTCAGAAAGCCCCAATGTGGTTCCTACCAGATATTTTTCTAAAGCAACTAAATAGAACTGGGGTTTTGTTTGGCTCTTACAGTTCTGTCAATGGAGGACTGCAATTTTTCTTCAGAGAATGTAGCTAATTCAAATTTATGCTCCTCCTGGAGAGTTAGAATAGGTTTAGGGTCCAAACGTCTCTAGTGGTGAATAGTGTTATTGAACCTTTAGCAGCAAGAACCTTTCTCTTCTAGCCCTCTGTACTCTATCAATAAAATGCTCCCTATTGCTCATTTGCCTTTTCCTACCACTGCCAAATAGCACCCCTTGGTCTTTTACTTTCTGTCTTTCTTCACCCCTCACCCTCACACCATATCCCTTACCTCTATCTTTATCTCTGTATTTATGACTCTATCTTATTTTTGTCATTATCTTTTATACTCCAAATCCATAAGAGACTATCTTTCTGGGTTAGCCTTAGACAGCACTTTTATACAGGCTCTCTGGGATCACTAGTGATCCCAAAGACGACTCATTTAGTTTATACACCGTGCCCTGATCTAGTGTGTTATAGCAAGGGGACAGGACAAAATGATACAGAGTATTGCAACATAAGTGAATAAAATCACATTCAACCTCTTTTTCTAAAAAAAGGATGTTGGCACAACAAGAACTTAAGGGCTTTATATCCAGAAAAATCTTAGGATTGTACTGCTCATAAAAGACTTCTTTCTTGTTTGTGCCATTTCTCAAAGCATACTTAGATTGCTAAGGAAACTGTATGGTGCCATTCATCCTCATTTCTTGCTACTCTGTGGTAACGCTGGAGGCATATTTTCTAACTGGAGGTAAAAATTATTATGCCATGAGTATTTCCCAAAAATGAAAAGCATGACTCTTTCTGACCCACACTGTGATTCTAGGGTAGTGGTTATGGACTTGTGACTTTAGATTTAAGTTGTTCTTGAATCACAAAGACGGTTAAAATATTAGGATGATTCAAATATTTCTTTTATTCATTGACAAAAAGCAACATTACTCTGGCCAGGAAGGTAGATACATAAAATAATTAATCCATCCCTAATAACGATGAAGGTAAAGTAAGCTAGACTTAGTATGGTAATTAAAGACAGGGAAAGACAATATATGATATTGCTTAGGTATAGAATCTGGGGAAAAAAAAGATACAAATGAACTTGTTTCCAAAAACAGAAAGAGACTCAAAGACATAGAAAACAAACTTATGGTCACCCAAAGGGAAAGGGAGATGGTGTTAGTCACTCAATCATGTCTGACCCTTTGAGACCGCATGTACTGGAGTCCACCAGATTCCTCTGTCCATGGAATTCTCCACGCAAGAATACTAGAGTGGGTAGCCATTCCCTTCTCCAGGGAATCTTCCCGACCCAGGGATCCAACCCGGTCACCTGAGTTACAGTCAGATTCTTTACTGGCTGAGCCACCAGGGAAGTCAAATTAGGAGATTGGGATTAACATATAAAACTGCTACATAGAAAATAAATGATCAACGAGGACCCACTTACAGAACAGGGAGCTATATTCAATGTTTTGTAGTAACCTGTAAGGGAAGAGAATCTGAAAAAGTATGTGTATATATATAAAACTGAATATGAGACTAACATAATATTATAAATCAACTATGTTTCAATAAAAAAAAAATAAAAAATATGTAATCTTAAAGTCTCCCCAGATGGAGTTACATAGGATTTCTTCATTACTATCTTAAAACACTGCTTTTGGAAAATAATTTTTAAATTTTATAAATATTTAAAAATAGTGTAATTGATATGCTAGTTATTTTCTGAAAGTCTTTCTTAGTCTGCCGTCAGATATACTCAGATGTATAGGTCCAAATTTATACTCAAATGTTTTAAGTACCAAACAAGGAACATAAATAAATGGAAAGGCAGAGTATAATATGATGGAAGTAGTCGGGGGGTGGGGAAGATCAAATATAATAGAAAAGATGTGCTATGTCTAAAATTGTCCAAATTAAAGTTAAAATTTTCTAAAACATGATTGTATCACAGTGACTACATCTATGAACCACATTGGGGTTATGGACAACTGGATTGTAACATCTGCTCATTTATTTCTTTTCAAATAATAAACGAAGAAGAAATAACTAGATGTTATTTATGTTACTACTAGTCAGGTAAGATGAGGAAGGCAATGGCACCCCACTCCAGTACTCTTGCCTGGAAAATCCCATGGACAGAGGAGCCTGGTAGGCTGCAGTCCATGGGGTCGCTAAGAGTCAGACACGACTGAGCGACTTCATTTTCACTTTTCACTTTCATGCACTGGAGAAGGAAATGGCCATCCACTCCAGTGTTCTTGCCTGGAGAATCCCAATGATGGGGGAATCTGGTGGGCTGCCATCTCTGGGGTCACACAGAGTCGGACACGACTAAAGCGACTTAGCAGCAGCAGCAGTAGCAGTCAGATAAGAGAACTTCCTCATATCTAATGTAGGAAGGTCAGACCATATTTATCGGGAGAAAATATTGTAAATTACAAGGGTTAAGAAGTGAACTGAATAGGTGTCAAATTTGGAGGAGACCTGTGGAGATGGAGAATTCAACTGTATATAAGTGGATTCTTTTCTTCTGAACCTGAAGCTTTACTCTAAGATTCAATGAACTTCTTATTGCTCAAGAACTTTGCTCAAAAATAATCTCAGCGAGGGCCCCTTGATTAGTCAATTTAATATTGCAAGCATCCTGGCTTTCATAATCCCTTTAATGTTGTTCTCCTTTTGTTTTTACCCATAATATAATATTATATAATAATAAGTAGTGGTGTGTAAATGGGTATATATATAATAAATAATTATTGTCACTGCATATAGTCCATTTTCCCTACTAGGATGTAAGTTACATTAGAACAGACATCTTTTTCATTTTATAATCTGATATGTCCTAATGTTCTGGAATAGATCTTGAAACGTGGTAGGTTCTCAGTAAATATTTGTTGAATGAATGAGGAGATAGAATTGGACATAGGTAGGGATAACTATAAATAAATTTACTGTTGAGTGATTTCATATTCTTGTAAAATAGGAGGAGGAGCCATTGGTTCAGAGCTAAGAATTTTAAGGAGTTGCAGAGTCTTTAAGTAAAATGATGAAGTTAATAATACCTTAAGGACCTAAAAATATGAAGAAGAAATCATCTGCTTTGCTCCATTGAAATCCTAGTGTCCTGAAACAGGACACTAATTTTGCAGTGGTAGACTTGGGTCTAAAAATTATTTTTTCCTAGAAGGACTCTGCAGCCTGTGGCAAAGGAATCATGTACTTAAATAGAACTGAAATAGTAGATTTAGTGGATTGAAGTGGCCCAGGAACAAGGGACATTGATAATGACACAGTGATCAAAGTCTTAATACCATATAGAAGCTAAGGAAGAAAGTAAAGCCATGATGAGGTATTTAGCCTGGAAGAAAATTAAGGCCTTATTAAATATTCAGAGATATCAGAGAGGACCATAGGCAGGCATACTTGGAAAAGGATGTGAGAACTTTGTGATTAGAGTAGCTCCTGGGGAAAGAAAGTTCCACAAGAGCAGGTGTTTTTGTCAGTTTGGTTCATTGCTGTATACTCAGAGTTTTTGGGATGTGTGTGTGTGTAGGTGTGTGTTCTCAGTCACTGAGCCTTATCCAGTTCCTTGCAGCTCCATGAACTGTAGCCCACCAGGCTCCTCTATCCATGGAGATTTCCTGGCAAGATTTTTGGAATGGGTTGCCATTTCCTCCTCCAGGGGATCTTCCAGACCCAGGGATCAACCTGCATCTCCTGCTTCTCCTGCATTGGTGGGTGGATTCGTTACTAGTGCACCACAAAAGACTTTCTCCTTAATGAATGCTTGTTGGGTGAATGATGAGGTCAGAATATGAACTTGAGAGTAGGTTCCTATGGTAGAAGATGGGTAAGACTTTTGAGATAAAATGGAGAAGAGTATCAGTGACTAAATTGTTGAGTGATATACATGCTCCTGTGAAGACAGAATAATTGGAGGTCTGGTGTTAAAGATCTTAAATATTTAAATAGCAAGACCATACTAGGGGGTCTACCATCTGCCCATGGTCAATTGGATAGAAGGTGGCTAGTACAAACCTTGAAAAAATAGGGGTTTCTTTATCCCAGTGGAAGAATAGTAATATTGAAGGGACAAAAGACTATTTGATCCATGTTAATTTTGCCTCCAATGACTGAAATGTAGGGAGATTTTTGATAGAACAATTCTCCAAAAAGTTTCAGCAGGATAAACAAGTTTTGTTTGTTTTTTAAGGTAAAAGGGTAGAAGTAGCATTCAGTGAAATGTGGAAATGTGAGGACAGATTTAAAATGGAACAGTTCTTCTAAATGGGGCATGGTAAAGCGCTAGGAAGAAGGCAGGGAGGGAGTAAAAGGTAGTTATGTGGGGATGAAAGTCTGACAAATTGTAAAGTAGAAAGGGCAATGATAGTTTATCACTATTCTGGGGAAGGACTGAGAAAGCTTGTCCTAGAAAGGTAATGTTCTGGGGTTTTGAGAGAATTCAAACTGTATTTTGGTGATGCTAGCATTTAGGTTTTGTAACTAAAACAAGGATATTGTTATACTGAGAATACCACTGTAACTAATATTGATTTATTGAGCTCTCCGTGGCATCATCTTACTTCTTATCCTGGAAAGTAAGTATTTTTATTATTCCTAAACTGTGGCTCAGAGAGGAAGAGTAGCTCACCCAAAACTATAGACAATAGTTGATGAGTTCAGACTTAATCACAAGAAGTTTGATTTTAGATTCTTAATTCTTAACCATGAATATGTCTGCCATCCTTTAATCTCCAAATTCTTTATATCTTAATACAAAATAGGTTTCCTTTCTTAATTTATATTCTAGGTTTTCAGGGTACTAGAATATATGTTCCAAGTGCACCTGAGTCTCTGCCAGACTCACTCAGATACAACTTACAGTGACATAAACATAAAACTGTAAGATAATGCTCAATTTTGAGATGTATGTTAAGAGTACAAAATAAATTGTTTGGGCTGGAAAAAACACAAGCTGGAATCAAGATTGCCAGGAGAAATCTCAATAACCTCAAATATGCAGATTTTTGCCACCCTTATGGCAGAAAGTGAAGAGGAACTAAAAAGCCTTTTGATGAAAGTGAAAAAAGAGAGTGAAAAAGTTGGCTTAAAGCTCAACATTCAGAAAACGGAGATCATGGCATCTGGTCCCATCACTGCATGGGAAATAGATGTGGAAACAGTGGAAACAGTGGGTGACTTTATTTTTGGGGGCTCCAAAATCACTGCAGGTGGTGATTGCAGCCATGAAATTAAAAGACGCTTACTCCTTGGAAGGAAAGTTATGACCAACCTAGACAGCATATTAAAAAGCAGAGACATTACTTTGCCAACAAATGTCCGTCTAGTCAAGACTATGGTTTTTCCAGTGCTCATGTATGGATGTGAGAGTTGGACTATAAAGAAAGCTGAGCGCTGAAGAATTGATGCTTTTGAACTGTGATGTTGGAGAAGACTCTTGAGAGTCCCTTGGACTTCAAGGAGATCCAACCACTCCATCCTGAGGGAGATCAGTCCTGGGTGTTCATTGGGAGGATTGATGTTGAAACTGAAACTCTAACACTTTGGCCATCTGATGCAAAGAGCTGACTCATTTGAAAAGACTCTGATGCTGGGAAAGATTGAGGGCAGGAGAAGAAGGGGACGACAGAGGATGAGATGGTTGGATGACATTACAGACTCAACGGACATGGGTTTGGGTGAACTCCAGGAGTTGGTGATGGACAGGGAGGCCTGGCGTGCTGCAGTTCATGGGGTCGCAGAGTCAGACACAACTGAGTGACTGAACTAAACTGAACTCAAAGTAGAAACTCGAAATCATTTGAAGCTTTGTTGCAGATATATGTAAGAAAAAAATCACTGAAAATTGAACAAATTCTAACTCACTGGTTTATATTTGTTGTTGTTCAGTCACTCAGTCATGTCTGACACTTTGTGACCCCATGGACTCCAACATGCCAGGCTTTCCTGTCCATTCCCAACTCCTGGAGCTTGCTCATACTCAAATCCATCCAGTTGGTGATGCGACCCAACCATCTTGTCCTGTGTCCCCTTCTCCTCCTGCCTTTGATCTTTTCCTGCATCAGGATCTTTTCTAATGACTTGGCTCTTCACATCAGGTGGCCAATATATACTAGCTTATATTAGGGTTTGGGAAAAGAAGCAAAGATAAGGAGAACTAACTTTCAATGTATACTATATATTTCAGACACATGATTTATATGCAGAATAATTAAAGTCACTTAACAGTTGTCTAAGGTTATGTGTATAAATGAGGACACTAAGTTTCAAAAAGACTAAGGTCATACAGCTCTCAAGTGGCAGGGCTGGGATTTTGGAAATCAAATGCAAAGTATTCCAAAATCCATTTTCTTTCTGTATCCTGTGCTTCGTGTGGGGGATGTGATGCGTGTGTGCTCAGTTGTTTCAGTTGTGTCTGACCCTGTGCGATCCTACAGACTGTAGCCTGCTAGGCTCCTCTGTCCCTGGGATTCTCCAAGGCAAGAATACTGGAGTAAGTAGCCATGCCCTCCTCCAGGGATTTTTCGTAACCCAGGGATCAAACCCACGGTGTTTCCTGGGTCTTCTGCATTACAGTTGGATTCTTTACCACTGAGCCACCCAGGAAGCCCAGGGATGCGCTGACACATCCCTAAATTAAATTAGTAGAATTTAATCCTGTGCACCTGTTTTATGGGAACTTCTATGTAAGTGGAAGGACATCTGGTTAAATACAGGGGTCCCAGATTGTTCTAATGCACATAGCAGACTAAACTGACATGAAGTTTAATTAAAATATAAATTTTGAATTTAAATGAAAACAACAATATTTAACATTTATTGAGCATTTGCTGTATACAAGGCACTGTGCTAAGAAATTTACATAGATATATATTACATTAATCATCACAACCAGTCTACCAAACCCTTCATATCCTGACTCCTGACTCTCTCTGCAACTCTTGATCATCACATCTTATATCAGTGTTTTCCCCAGTTTGGACTGACAGACTGATCCTAGGCTGGCCTCAGAGGGTATACCCCAGATCTAAGAGTTAAATGTGACAGAAGGACCTAAAAGTACTCATTTGAATAAGTTTCCATAACTATTAAAAGCTTTTCTAACATGACAGAATACATATCTTGCTGATTTAGTATCGTCTTTCATTAATCACTCCAAAGATTACTCATGGTTCTAACAATTAATTCCACATCGGTATGTGACACATGAATTGAATCAAAACATTGAGTGTTTAATAAATCTGGAGTAGTAGATTTTCATTTTTCAAAATACTGAGCCAATCTCAGAATTGAAGGTTATATCCAGGGTACTCAACTCTCATAAAGTATAGACAGAGCTCATTTTTTTCGCTATAGGTGACAACATCCAAATCTGATTTATTTAATCATCTGAAGCATTATCATACTTAATCAAATGTACAGCCCTAAGATCTGACTAGCACTTAGATCATGATGTAGTGAATTTATGGAGGAATCCCACAGAATACCAGAGTGTCCTAGCATACACCTGAGGATTACAGTAGTGTGTTTACTAAGTGTAGGAGGAAATGAAGTATATGCCAGTCAGGTGCTTATAACATTGATCTGATATAACAATTAAACCCATTCCTTTTTAACTTTAGAGTATTTTAGATTATTAATTGTCCAAAACTATGGGTATAGAAAGTGTATATATGTGTGTGTGTGTGTGTGTGTGTGTGTGTGTATGTATGCTGCTGCTAAGTCACTTCAGTTGTGTCCGGCTCTGTGTGACCCCATAGACGGCAGCCCACCAGGCTCCCCCGTCCCTGGGATTCTCCAGGCAAGAACACTGGAGTGGGTTGCCATTTCCGTCTCCAATGCATGAAAGTGAAAGTGAAAGTGAAGTCGCTCAGTCATGTCCGACCCTCAGCGACCCCATGGACTACAGCCTACCAGGCTCCTCCGTCCGTGGGATTTTCCAGGCAGAAGTACTGGAGTGGGGTGCCATTGCCTTCTCCAGTGTGTATGTATAAATATACTCAAATACAAAGACACACAATAACTTTTTATATATGTATGATATTTTGATGTGCTTTATTGAATATTTTTACTCAATATTTGATACTTGATGAACCCAAGATATATGACATATGAACTACAGTGATGTTTATGTATGGGGTTGGCCTTAATTAAAGCAGGCCTCAGAGTATAGTTTGAAGGCTACACAGTGGTATGTTCTTTTTTAAAATCCTGTTGGTCCTGCCTTAGTGCATAAAATTATTACTCTTCAGGCCTTGAAAGCCACTGATAAAAAACACATGTGTGTGCTCAATTGCTCAGTTGTGTCTGACTCTTTGTAACCCCATGGACTTTAGCCTGTCAGGCTGCTCTGTCCATGGAATTTTCCTGGCAAGAATACTAGAGTGGGTTGGCATTTCCTACTCCAGAGGATCTTCCTGATCCAGGGATTGAACATGCCGTTGTCTCTTGTGTCTCCTCATTAGCAGGCAGATTCTTTACCACTAGCACCACCTGGGAAGCCCTCTACCTTCCCCCCACACCCCCCAAAATAATAAACACATGAAACCTATGAAAAATCTAGCACTGCCTTCATATTGGAATTCAATTATTTTGTTGCTAAGTTTCTAGTCTCTACTATGTGGCTAAATAGGACCTTATTATAGGTTAAGACCCTACTTGACCTAATTTATAGAATTCAAAGAATTGCAATAGGTGATATAAATGAAGCAAAAGGGCATTATCTATCCATGTTTAGTACATGATATAGTATATATTTTCGTATATGTGTGTATATATAGTAAATATTCTCCTAAAATCTGCTTTATTTTCATGAAAATATAATTAAATAATTGCTTCATTCTCCCATGTTTGATTTTAATAAACTATTTTGCAGGATATAATAGTTAAATCCTATTTGGACTAGATGCATTTAAGTGATAGTTTTCCTCATAAAGGAGTGGCTGGCTTGTGTTCTCCATCGTTGGTAAATCTTCTGAAGAGCAACACCTGGGGGAGGCTTATAGTAAAGGCCTTATTTGAACATTTTAGTTTTGTGGAAGGATTTAAAACTAAGGATTTGAGTCATCAGTATATGAGCGGGTCTTTGCTGTTTCACTTTTGTCCTCTGTCCCAGTTTTCTCTTGCTGCAATAATCACTGCATGGCAAACCCAAAATTCTTGAATCTTCATGTCAGCTGTTCATCTCTTCTGATCTTAGCTGGACTCATTTATACTTCTGTAGTTATCTTTGCTGGTTACTGATTTGGCCTGGACACTCTGATATATTGGAAGGTTGGTGGGCTGTTGGCTGGTTTAGAATAGTGTCAATTATTTGTATCTCAAATCCTTCCAATAGGTTTCAGTATACACTTAGAGGCAGATGTATAAGAGCAGACACACCCTATTGTGCATAAAAATAAATGTATATTCTTATCAAGCTTTTGCTTTCATGATGATTAATAACCTCCCTTTGACTATAAGAAGTCACACGGTTGTTGATCTCAAGAGTCAGACTGAGAGGTACTATAGCACTAGATGACAAGGGGCATAGATATGGACTAGGAGGCAAAAATTGAGATCATAAATGATCATTTGTGTGTGATCGTTACTAATCAATTGATTAATTGATCATTCTATTGACCTAGAACCATAAGATCATATTCTGACCACGAGGTAAAATTAGATTCCTTTTTCTTTTAATAAACTATACTCTCTATTGCATAATTCTCTCCCAACATGTCCACCTATCTGTGTAGTTACCCTTCTGTGTATTTTATAGGAACTTTCTGTATCATACTTCAAGTTTTGTTACTTCCTTTGTTAAAGGGAATACTCAAAATAATTGATTCGAGTAATAACTGTTTTGATTTAAAATGATTGCTAGTCTTGAATCATTCCATAAGTATTTACTGAGCATTTACAATTTTCCAAGTCCTATTTTAGATTCTAGGAATAGTGGTGAACAAGATAGACATGTTCCTTTAGCTTATTAATTTATATTCTAGTTCCCTGGTGGCTCAGGCGGTAAAGAATCTGTCTGCAATGCAGGATACCCAGGTTTGATCCCTGGGTTGGGAAGATCCTCTAGAGAAGGGAATGGCTACCTACTCCATTATTCTTGCCTGGAGCATTCAATGGACAGAGGAGCCTGGTGGACTTCAGTCCATGGGGTCACAAAAAGTCTGACATGACTGGATGACTAACACTTTCATTTTCAGGGAAATAGGTAGTAACTAAAATGCCAGAAAACACATTAAGATATTTTCTGAGCATGATACAGTGTATGAGAAAAAGAAGGCAGAATTGTGTTCATCAAGAATGACTTAAGAGTGGTGGGAACATGAGGTAGGGTAGTTAGAAAAGGCTTCCCCAAAGATACATATTTTGAGCTGAGACACCCAGAGTGAGGTCTAAATCATGCTATGCATTGATCTGGGGAAGAAGTATTCTAAGTGGAGGAAGTGATAAGTGCTGAAAGCCTAAGGTGGAAACAAACGTGATTGGAATATCAGTAAGCAGATCAACATTTCTCAGCAATCTGCTGAGGAATGATGAATGAGTACAAGATGGGAAGAGGTCAGATGGTAGCATTTTTATAGTGTATTGAAAATCAAAGGGAAGCTATTTGAGAATTTTAGGCAGGAGAGTGACGTGCTCTGATTTTTGAACAGTAAATATTATTGGGTCAACTCAATGAATGCACTTCTGCCACTTCCTAGTCCAGAACCTGCATCTGCCAGTGGAAGATGACCATAAAGATCTAGCCCATACAAGTCAACTCTGTTGATACAGTGGTTTTCTATTCCCTGATAGTTTAAAATTTAGATTTTTTAGATAACACCTTAATTTGTCTGAATAGTTATCACTATCTTATTTAATATTCACAATTTAATTATTTTTCTTCAAATCTGTTCCTCATCAGAAAACCCTGCTGCTGCTGCTGCTGCTGCTAAGTCACTTCTGCTGCTGCTGCTAAGTCACTTCAGTCATGTCTGACTCTGTGTGATCCCACAGACGGCAGCCACCAGGCTCCCCTGTCCCTGGGATTCTCCAGGCAAGAACACTGGAGTGGGTTGCCATTTCCTCAGTTGTGTCTGATTCTATGTGACCCCATAGACAGCAGCCCACTAGGCTCCTTTGTTGGAGTTCGTATTTCACTCATCACCTAGGGAGTAGAAATTGTTAATGTAGACCATAATAAAGTAGGAGTAAATGAGAAAGTCCTCTAATTGGTGTTTAATCAGTTTGCTGCCCCATGTGGTGAGGTCCTCTGTGTGGCTCTGCTGGCTGTATTCTGTATAGAGCCCATGAATGCCCTTGCAAAATTTGCTGCTGCTGGAAAATCTAGGAGGATTTCCCTTTCTTAAACTATTAATACTTATCCTTCAGCAACAGGTCTGTTCTTCATCTTCTAAGAACCATTGGCTCCAGTGAATGGTTTCTTGGTGGTCAGGGTGGGAGAGTAGGGACAAATGAGGAAGGGGAATGGATGGTGGGAAGCTGGTGAGGGTGGAGGGTGGCTGGCAAAACTGTTTTCATCCATGGTCTCCTGTGACTCACTGAAAAGTAAGACCTAACAGAAAACTAGCTGGGGCTCTACAAGAAATTGAGGGTAACCTTTGTCCTTTCCAAATTAGCTTTAATGTTTTGCCTTCCCTCTATGCTTGTCTCCAAGGAGCAACTGTCTTTTAATTTCATGGCTGCAGTCACCATCTGCAGTGATTTTGGAGCCCAAGAAAATAAAAGTCTGTCACTGTTTCCATTTTTTCCCCATCTATTTGCCATGAAGTGATGGGACCAGATGCCATGATCTTAGTTTTTTTAATGTTGAGTTTTAAGTCAGCTTTTTCATTTTCCTCTTTCAAATTTATCAAGAGGTTCTTCAGTTCTCTTCACTTTCTGCCATAAGGGTGGTGTCATATGCCTATCTGAGATTATAGAAGCCATGATCTTATTTTTTTGAATGTTGAGTTTTAAGCCAGCTTTTTCACTCTCCTCTTTCACTTTTGTCAAGAGGTTTTTTTAGTACCTCTTCACTTTCTGCCATAAGGGTGGTGTCGTATGCCTATCTGAAGTTATTGATATTTCTCCTGGTCGTCTTGATTCCAGCTTGTGCCTCATCCAACCTGGCATTTCACATGATGTACTCTGCATATAAGTTAAATAAGTTAAATGACAGCATACAGCCTTGATGTACTCCTTTCCCAATTTGGAAGCAGTCAATTGTTCCATGTCTGGTTCTAACTGTTGCTTCTTGACCTGCATACAGATATCTCAGGAAGCAGGTAAGGTTGTCTGGTATTCCCATCTCTTTAAGAATTTTCCACAGTTTGTTGTGATCTATACAGTCAAAGGCTTTGGTATAATCAGTAAAGCAGAAGTAGATGGTTTTTTTTTTTAATTCTCTTGCTTTTTCTATTATCCTACGGTTGTTAGCAATTTGATCTCTGGTTCCTCTGCCTTTTCTAAATCTATCTTGAACATCTGGAAGTTCACAGTACATGTACTGTTGAAGCCTGGCTTAGAGAATTTTGAGAATTACTTTGCTAGCATGTGATATGAGTACAATTGTGTGGTAGTTTAAACATTGTTTGAGCTTGCCCTTCTTTGGGATTGAAATGAAAACTGACCTTTTCCAGTCTTGTGGCCAGTGCTGAGTTTTCCCAATTTGCCAGTATATTGAGTGCAGCACTTTGCTCTTTGGAAGAAAAGCTATAACCAACCTTGATGGATATTAAAAAGCAGAGATGTTACTCTGCCAACAAAGGTCTGTATAGTCAGAGCTATGGTTTTTCCTGTAGTCATGTATGGATGTGAGAATTGGGCTATAAAGAAAGCTGGGCACTGAACAACTGATGCTTTTGAACTGTGACGTTGGAGAACACTCTTGAGAGTCCCTTCGGCTTCTAGGAGATCCAACCAGTTCATCTTAAAGGAAATCAGTCCTGAATTTTCATTGGAAGGACTGATGCTAAAGCTGAAACTCCAATATTTTGGCCACCTGATGTGAAGTGGAGGTGATGGAATTCCAGTGGAGCTATTCCAAGTCCTGAATGATGATGCTGTGAAAGTGCTACACTCAATATGCCAGCAAATTTGGAAAACAGCAGTGGCCACAAGATTGGAAAAGGTCAGTTTTCATCCCAATCCCAAAGAAAGGCAATGCCAAGGAGTGCTCAAACTACCGCACAATTGCACTCATCTCACACGCTAGTAAAGTAATGCTCAAAATTCTCCAAGCCAGGCTTCAGCAATATGTGAACCGTGAACTTCCTGATGTTCAAGCTGGTTTTAGAAAAGGCAGAGGAACCAGAGATCAAATTGCCAACATCCGCTGGATCATGGAAAAAGCAAGAGAGTTCCAGAAAAACATCTATTTCTGCTTTATTGACTATGCCAAAGCCTTTGACTGTGTGGATCACAATAAACTATGGAAAATTCTGAAAGAGATGGGAATACCAGACCACCTGATCTGCCTCTTGAGAAATCTGTATGCAGGTCAGGAAGCAACAGTTAGAACTGGTCATGGAACAACAGACTGGTTCGAAATAGGAAAAGGAGTCCGTCAAGGCTGCATATTGTCACCATGTTTATTTAACTTATATGTAGAGTACATCATGAGAAATGCTGGACTGGAAGAAACACAAGTTGGAATCAAGATTGCCGGGAGAAATATCAATAACCTCAGATATGCAGATGACACCACTCTTATGGCAGAAAGTGAGGAGGGGCTAAAAAGCCTCTTGATGAAAGTGAAAGTGGAGAGTGAAAAGGTTGGCTTAAAGCTCAACATTCAGAAAACGAAGATCATGGCATCTGGTCCCATCACTGCATGGGAAATAGATGGGGAAACAGTGGAAACAGTGTCAGACTTTGTTTTTCTGGGCTCCAAAATCACTGCAGATGGTGACTGCAGCCATGAAATTAAAAGACGCTTGCTCCTTGGAAGGAAAGTTATGACCAACCTAGATAGCATATTCAAAAGCAGAGACATTACTTTACCAACAAAGGTTCGCCTAGTCAAGGCTATGGTCTTTCCTGTGGTCATGTATGGATGTGAGAGTTGGACTGTGAAGAAGGCTGAGCGCCGAAGAATTGATGCTTTTGAACTGTGGTGTTGGAGAAGACTCTTGAGAGTCCCTTGGACTGCAAGAAGATCCAACCAGTCCATTCTGAAGGAGATCAATCCTGGAATTTCTTTAGAAGGAATGATGCTAAAGCTGAAACTCCAATATTTTGGCCACCTCATGCGAAGAGTTGACTCATTGGAGAAGACTCTGATGCTGGGAGGGATTGAGGGCAGGAGGAGAAGGGGACGACAGAGGATGAGATGGCTGGATGGCATCACTGACTCGATGGATGTGAGTCTGAGTGACCTCCGGGAGCTGGTGATGGACAGGGAGGCCTGGCGTGCTGCGGTTCATGGGGTCGCAAAGAGTCGGACACGACTGAGCGACTGATCTGATCTGATCTGATGTGAAGAACTGACTCATTTGAAGAGATCCTGATGCTGGAAAGATTGAAGGCAGGAAAAGAGGGAGACAGAGGATGAGATCATTGGATGGCATCATCAATTCGATGGACATGAGTTTGAGCAAGCTCCTGGAGTTGGTGTTAGATAGGGAAGCCTGGCATATTGCAGTCCATGGGGTCACAAAGAGTCAGACACAACTGAGCTATTGAACTGAACTGAACTGATGCTTGTCTCCTGTGCTTCAGCAGCTTACCCTGTGCTCACTGATCTGTAGTGGCAAACTAGCCCTTGTTCTTATGTTTAGAACCATCCCATAACCCAATTCAAAGAAAATTCTCTGGTGGTTAGGAGAATATCTTCAAGGGAAGATTCATGTGGAAACCAGATCTCCCAATGAAAATAGCAATACATCAAAAAAGACTGTAAGTTTCAGTGATATGACCTTCCCTCAGGGAAATTGCCAGAATTCTTATGATCCAAAAAGAAGACTTTTCCTCCTAGAAAACTGTTCTGTCCAAATTCTTTTAAGCAGCTTCTCTTGTAGGTAGGAGAGGACCAGAACATCCCCCGCCCCCTGCCCCTTCCCTGGCTTCATCAACTGCCACTGTCTTACCCTAGACAGTACCTAAATTCAGTTCAGCCATTTGCATTATTTTTTCATTGAAACTTAGGATTGTTATTTCCTCAAGAAAGGAATGCTGGCATCAAATTATTGCCACACAAATACTCCATGAGCTGTTCCATTACGTGTGATTTTTAAAGGACATCTTTTTATGCTGTGTGGAGAAAAGATAACACGATAATGTGGGTGGGTATGGTGAACCACATGTGGAGGCAAGGAGAAGAGGGTTAGGAAGCTACTGTGGGAAATTACGTAAGAAAATGGAGTAATCAAAATTATCCTGTATTTTCTCTCATAGAGTGCCTAGCAGAGAAATAAGTAGATTTTACACCCAGATCATTTTATGTTTGCTGGCTTATCACTTTTGAGGGAATATCTGACTCTTATCTAAGCTCTGGATATACCCTAAGGAAGATCAAGCAACCCTGTGCTAGAAAAAGTTACAGCATTTTAGAGGTATCTGGAGCATTAGCTTTATTGCAGAGTTATATGATCTAGTAAAAGCATTAACATGAAATGATTTCAAGCAAAGCATTTCTCTACAGTCCTTTGAAATTTCTGACTAGGCATTTAATGATTAGATTTTATTATTGGATTAAATAGAATATAAAGTCTGAAAAAAGTACATGAATCTAGAATCTGAGATATAGATATGTAAACATTCACTAATTAGCAGCTCTAAATAGATCAATTTAACAAACTTTAATACTCTTAGAAAAGTCTTTCTCAATTTGATTTTGAAAGGACAAGTTATGTGGATATTTTTACTTGAAAATCTCAGTTAACTTTTCATTGTTAAAGAAAATATACCAAGACAAATGGATGGTCATATCATCTCTATTTTAATAACCTTTGCTGCTGCTACTGCTAAGTCGCTTCAGTCGTGTCCGACTCTTTGCGACCCCACAGACGGAAGCTCACCAGGCTCCCCCGTCCCTGGGATTCTCCAGGCAAGAACACTGGAGTGGGTTGCAATTTCCTTCTCCAATGCATGAAAGTGAAAAATGAAAGTGAAGTCGCTCAGTCGTGTCCGACTCTTAGCGACCCCATGGACTGGAGCCTACCAGGCTCCTCTGTCCATGGGATTTTCCAGGCAAAAGTACTGGGGTGGGGTGCCATTGCCTTCCCCGTTAATAACCTTTAAAGATAGGTAATTTAATTCTAGGATATAAAGTTGGAAATAATAATGTAGAGATGCTTTACCTATATAAAATGGGTAGAGAATGTAGTTACTATTTTAACTTGAATGATGCATTATGTTAATACCCTAACAGTTTTGGCATCAAATTTACTTAATAAAATTTTTTGTATACATATCCAGTGAGCAGTGAATTTAAAGTGAAATCCTACTGCAGTGAATATTGATCTTCACACACATATCAGATCAGATCAGATCAGTCGCTCAGTCGTGTCCGACTCTTTGCGACCCCATGAATCGCAGCACGCCAGGCCTCCTTGTCCATCACCAGCTCTCGGAGGTCACTCAGACTCACATTCGTCGAGTCAGTGATGCCATCCAGCCATCTCATCCTCTGTCGTCCCCTTCTCCTCCTGCCCCCGATCCCTCCCAGCATCAGAGTCTTCTCCAATGAGTCAACTCTTCGCATGAGGTGGCCAAAATACTGGAGTTTCAGCTTTAGCATCATTCCTTCCAAAGAAATCCCAGGGCTGATCTCCTTCAGAATGGACTGGTTGGATCTCCTTGCAGTCCAAGGGACTCTCAAGAGTCTTCTCCAACACCACAGTTCAAAAGCATCAATTCTTCGGCGCTCAGCCTTCTTCATAGTCCAGCTCTCACATCCATACATGATATATACATACACATATACTTCACTCACACATACACATACAAACATCCTAAAAGCCCTGGCAGGGCCTCTTAGGAACAGAGCACTATTGATCTGTTCTATACATTTTCATATAACATGTAATTCAGTTTGACAAATTCTCTCCATTCTCTGTAAAAATACCTGATAGTTTCAAATAGCAACAGGGAATAGTGGCGCTAACTGGTATGATTGATTATATTAATAGCTGAGCTGAAGAAATTAGTATTCCAGAAATCTGCTTTGGTTAAAGTAGGGCTGGGGTTCCTAGTCCTTTATCCTAACCTTTTGGGAGGCTCAGTCCCCAAAACTGTACCTTTGCTGCAGGGCATAGGTCATAATGGTGATACAGGGGTGGCAATCAGCTATGAATTCAATTTGATGGTTGGATTAGCTTGTCTATGTGCTTGCTCTACCTTCTCCATAGTTAAGCACCATTACACCCTCCCTCCCAAAAGTCCGCAAAAAATACGGACAAGAGTGCACTATATTTGGCTTAGGAAGATAATATACCTTGGTGTTGTCATATCAATTTGTACAAAAAGTATATCTAGAATCTTGGAATTCAAAATGTGGTCTACATGTAAAGCAATTATCCTTCAATAAAAAATGAATTTTAAAAAATGTGGTCTATAGAAGGGCAGCCTCAGAGTGACCTGAGAGCTTTTGAGAAACGTAAAATTTCAGGCCCTTTTTCAAACATACTGAATTAGAATCTGCATTTTAATAAGCTCTTTAGATGATTTTACTGTTTGTTAAGGTTTTTGAATCTCTACAACAGTTACTAATAATGGTTAAACACTGCTGCTGCTGCTACTAAGTCGCTTCAGTCGTGTCTGACTCTGTGCAACCCCATGGACGGCAGCCCACCAGGCTCCCCCGTCCCTGGGATTCTCCAGGCAAGAACACTGGAGTGGGTTGCCATTTCCTTCTCCAATGCATGAAAGTGAAAAGTGAAAGTGAAGTTGCTCAGTTGTGTCCGACTCTTAGCGACCCCATGGACTGCAGCCCACCAGGCTCCTCCGTCCATGGGATTTTCCAGGCAAGAGTACTGGAGTGGGTTGCCATTGCCTTCTCTGATGGTTAAACACTAGAATCTCAAAAATATAAAACCCAGGGCCCTTCTACAGATCAATTAAATCAGAATGTGCGGGCTGTACTCCAAGCACTGGCATTAATGTTTCCCAGGGAATTGAAGGTCTCCAGAACTATGAGTCACTACAAGGCTTAAAGCCCAGAAGTTTCAACCTGGAAGGAATTGATTGCAGATACTTTTTATGCCGGATTCATCATCTTTCCCCACTGATAAAATACAGGAACAGAAACAAAAGTCCAGTAGGATAATTATACTGAATTTGGGTTTATCTCCTGCCTGAAAGAGTGGCTGGCTCAGTCAGTCATGCTAATTAAAGTTTTCAGAATTGAGAACTTAAAGTTAGGGGATATATTAGATTCTGCTCTTTGGATCCAATGATTTCAGAATGATGTGATATGTGACATGTGTTTCTGAGGCTGTACTCTGGCAAAGATGAAATGATACAGAAAGAATCTATGAGGCATAGGAATGCAGCAATAATTTTAGAAATTTAAAGTTACTTTTGTAATCACTAGTCAGAATTGTAAGCATCTCTTAAATATATATAGATATAAATAGATATAAAATATCTAATTGTCTTGCTAAACTCTAAACCTTGGGATATAATCTCTTGGATTTATCTAAACAGTCCTTTTGCTTTGCTATACACAAAACTGTAGAGTTTAATTCCTGATCTAGGCAATCTACTTCAGAAAATGGAGAATGGAAAACTAACCTTGCCAGTGTATCTTGTTTGTTTCTTCTGATCAACTTGAATGCATGCAATGTATCAAATCTGTAATGACTTTTAGAGGATAGAACAGACTTACTTTCAGACTCACTTTTCTGCTAGAAGTTCTAAAATGAGTCTTGATTTTCTTTTTGTTACTCCACTTTGTTAGTCTATATAAAGATGCTTTGTCAAACTTGTGGTTGGCTTGCAGATGTTGTATTCCAATTTCTTTAGAAGACCTTTGCACAGGTAGTCTGAAACCTAGGCTGTTGGGAAGCAGCTTCAAATTAATGACACATATGGAAAGGATGAATTGATACTTTTCAAGAAGATTTCATGGACATGATAAAAAAAAGAAAAATCTTTTAGGATGAAAAGTGTTTTGAATCAATTAATTACATAAAAATTTTATGTCATAGGATTATGGGAAGATGACAGATTAGGAAGCTTTTCCTCTAAAATTGGGATTTTTTTTTTTTACTTCTGGGGAAAAATAGTTCCATTTTATTTTGGCTAAGTTCCATCCTGTAGCCCTTCTCAAGGAAGTAATCGTAGAATGTATACATACTTTGGATCAGGGCAAAATAACTATTTTGAGCTTTCAAATTTTGCTTAAAACCAGTGCATCTGCTTGAAAGAAAAATCTTTCCTATCTAAGGACTAAAAGTATTCCTAGAGAGAAGGCAATGGCACCCCACTCCAGTACTCTTGCTTGGAAAATCCCATGGACAGAGGAGCCTCTTAGGCTGCAATCCATGGGGTCGCTAAGACACAACTGAGCGACTTCACTTTCACTTTTCACTTTCATGCATTGGAGAAGGAAATGGCAACCCACTCCAGTGTTCTTGCCTGGAGAATCCCAGGGACGGGGGAGCCTGGTGGGCTGCCGTCTATGGGGTTGCACAGAGTCGGACACGACTGAAGTGACTTAGCATAGCATAGAGAGTATAGATTGGGAAACTCATTCTAAACCACTCTAAATAAAAAAGGTGTTTTTTTTGGAATACTGAAGGAAAGAGAAAAATGAAACAAAACATTATTTTGGTCCACAATATGCTATTGCCCCCTTGCCATTAAAAATGGGTAAAAAGAAGCTTAAAGACTTGCAAAGTGCCTCATTGCTAATACCTACCATTACTTCTTGTGATTCTAAAATTGATTTTCTGGCTTTGTATGAGGGACTGGGCTTTTTAGAAACTATAATATTTCATAAGCTGATGAATATGGGGATGATAAATGAGCCTTCATTCCACAGTGCCCTCTAAGTGACTCTTTAAAAGAATGTTGTTATTTTGAAGTTATCTTTATTTTAATTTTATTTTGCTTTCCACAGCTTTCTGGAAATTGCATTCCTTTCCTTATCAGTTATCAAGCCTTATACATTCTTTTTGTTCCTTTCAGGTATGAATGCTATTTTTTGCTCATGGAGCTGGAAAATGAGACAGATGAAAACCTTGTGCTAGTCTACACCCAAAGATAAGACAGGCAGTTGGTATTAATTTTAGGTTGTGGCTACAAATTATTGATTAGGAAGGATGTTCTAAAAATATGAATGAGGAGAGGCACAAATGATATCCACACACAAAAAAAGTCTAGCATAGAGAAGATAAAAAGTGGTAATACTGCAGCTTTTATTTTTCCATCCCCAAGGTAGAACATCATATTGATACTTATGTTAGAAAAGCAAGTTTTCATAGAGGGTCACAATGCAGCCATGTGTCTTTTCTCCATAGTTTCCTCTATTTATTGAAGGTAATCTTGCCCAGCCCTCTCAGGTATCCATAGCTCTTAAATTCTTTCCATTCTCGCTAATGGTATCTACTATCAAATAAAGGGGTGGTGCTGCTCTCCTCAGAGGTACTTGTCTTTCAATAGCAGATGAATGCAATTAAGAATATAGAGACATAGGGATATCCTGATTGCATTTGTTGGTGTCTTTTTAAAAATTAATTAACTTATTTTAATTGGAGGCTAATTGCTTTATAATATTGTGGTCGTTTTTGCTGTACATTGACATGAATCAGCCACAGGTGTTCATGTGTCTCCTGGTCCTGAACCCTCCCTACCTCCTTCCCCATCCCATCCCTTTGGGTTGTCCCGGTGCACCAGCTTTGAGTGCCCTGCTTCATACATCGAACTTGGACTGGCCATCTATTTCACATATTGTGATATACATGTTTCAGTGCTATTCTCAAAAATCATCCCACCCTCACCTTCTCCCACAGAGTCCAAAAGTCTGTTCTTTACATCTGTATCTCTTTTGCTGTCTTACATATAGGGTCGTTGTTACCATCTTTCTAAATTCTAAATATATGTGATAATATACTACATTGGTGTTTTTCTTTCTGACTTACTTCACTCTGTATAATAGGCTCCAGTTTTATCTGCCTTATTAGAACTGACTCAAATGCATTCTTTTTTATAGCTGAGTAATATTCCATTGTGTATATGTACCACAACTTTCTTATCCATTTGTCTGCCAATGGACATTTAGGTTGCTTCTTTTACAAATAACAAAATATGTATATTTTGCTGTGTACATTCACGATCAACTTTTGTATTAATGTAAATTTTCATGTCTCTTATGTAAATACTTAGGAATGGAATTCTCCTTTACTTTGCACAGTAAATTAATGGTATGATTTTGACATATTCTCCTTTGTGAATGTATCTCAAGTATATTAAAAGTAAAAAAAAACAATTAGTTCTGCATATACTGATAAAATTGTGGTTCTCTATTTGCAAAGAGGATAATCCTAGGATAAAATCTACTTGGTCAAGAGATATTGTCCTTTCATATATATTTCAGTATTCTATTTGTCAGTTTACATTTTAGAATAACTTGAAATAATTCTCATATCTTAAAATTTACCCTTTAAAAGTATGACATTCACTGGGTTGTTTTGTATTTTCATGGACTTTTGCATCAGTCCAGTTGTCTAATTTTAGAACATTCTCAACACTCCCCAAACGAAGCACTCATTTTCCACCTACCTATCACTTCACGTTTCCCTCTTTCCCCAGTGCCTGGAAAACACTAATTCACCTTCCGTCTCTAAGTATTTTATATTCTGGACATTTCATATAAATATTGATAGATTCATACAACATGTGGTACTTTTTGCGAGTGATTCTCACACTTAATATATTTTCAAGGTTCCTCTTTGTTGTAATATGTATTAGTACTTCACTCCTTTTTATTACCAAATAATAAGCATGTATTATATTTTGTCTATGCACTTATCAGTTGATCACTTGTGGGTTTTTTTTTTTTTTTTGCACCTTTTGACTGTTATGAATAATCCTGTTATGAACTTCAGTGTGTAACTTTTTGCGCAGATACATGCTTTAGTTTCTTTTGAGTATATAACTAGGAATATAATTGCTGGATCATATGGTTACCTTTAATATTTAGATGAAAGTTCCAGAATGTTTTCCAAAGTTCTCCAAATTTCCAGATGCCTTTCCAAAGGCTGTACTATTTCATATTTCCACTTGCAAAGAATGAGGATTCAAAGTGTTTACACATTCTCCCCAATATTTATTACTGTCTGCCATTTTTATTTTAGACATCCTCATAGATGGGGATGATATGTCATTGTGAGTTTGATTTGCATTTCTCTAAAGACGACTAATGATTCTGAGCATCTTTTCACAAAATTACTGACTGTTGGTGTATCATCTGTGAAGAAGCACTTTCTTAAGTCATTTTCTCCATTTTAGAATTGAAATACTGTCTCTTCATTATAGATTTGTAAAGCTTCATTATATATTCAGAATATGTCTATATCAGATATATATGATTTAAAAATATTTTCTCCTGTTCTCATTTTATTCTCTATTTCATTTATTTCCACTCTAAACTTTATTTCTCTCCTTCTACTTGCTTTGAATTTAGTCTGTTCTTCCTTTTCTTATTTCTTTAGGTGGAAGGCTGGGTAATTACTTTGAGACTATTCTCCTTTAATATAAGCATTTAAGGCTATAGATTTTATTTCACTCTTGGTTAGTGTCTATCATGTGTGTCTACCATATGTTTTGATATGTTGATTTGTTTTCACTCATCTCGAAGCATCAAGTGGTGCTAATGGTAAACAAACCCCTTGCTAATGCAGGAGATGTAAGAGACGCAGGTTCAGTCCCTGGGTCAGGAAGATCCCATTGAGGAGGGCATGACAACCCAATACTGTATCAATACCCCTACAGTATTATTGCCTGGGGAATCCCTTGGACAGAGGAGCCTGGCGGCTACAGTCCATAGGGTCACAAAGAGTCAGACACGACTGGTGACTTAGCATGCATGCATACACATTCACCATATGTTTGGATCATGTTTTACTTATCCTGCTAATCTCTTCTTTTGATTGGAGAATTTAAAAGAATCTATTTATTCTTAATGTAATTACTAATAATGTAGGTTTTAAGTCTGCCAGTTTGGTCTTTATTTTCTAAATGTTTTTATCTTTTTTCCATTTTACTCAATTATTTTTATGTGTATCATGTATTTATTCTATAATGTGCCATTGAATTCCCATGTTTCTTTTCATGTCTCTCTTTGTATATATTTGTTTCAAGTTTCTGAGTGGTTAGCCTTGGAATTTAAATTAACATCTTAACTCAAGATAATCGGCTGCTGCTGCTGCTGTCACTTCAGTCATGTCCTATTCTGTGCAACCCCATAGACTGCAGTCAACCAGGCTCCCCTGTCCCTGGGATTCTCCAGGCAAGAACACTGGAGTGTGTTGCCATTTCTTTCTCTCAAGATAATCTAATTTGAGTTTATACCAGCTAAATTTCTGAATAATACAGAAATTTAGCTCCATTCTCTTTCTTCTTCTTTGGCTAGTAATGTCATACAAATTGTATCCGTAGACGTTATAAGTCCTTCAACACAGATTTTAAAGTTATTCTATTTTATTTTAAATCAAAGGAAGAAGTGGGTTATCAGCAAAATGCATATGTATTGCATTTTATATTTGTTTATGGAGTTAACTTTAATGATATTCTTTATTCTTTATGTAGATTCTACTTACTGTCTAGTGTTATTTCATTTTAACTTTAAGAACTTCCTTCAGAATTTCTTGTAAGACAGTTCTGCTACTGTCAGATTTTCTAGGTTTTTGTTTTTGTTGTTTCAATTCAGGTATGTATTTCACTCATTTTTTAAGTATAGTTTTGATGGAATAAAGATGTATGATTGACATTCTTTTTCTTTCAGCCCTTAAAGTATGCCATCCCACAGTTGTCAAATATTAGTTGACCATGCATGTGTGAATTTATTTCTGGTCTCTTGATTCTGTTCCATTGGTTGATGTGTCTAATTTTTATGCTGGTGCCATACTATTTTGATTAGCATAGCTTTGTAATATAGTTAGCAGTCACAAAATATGATGCCTTCTGCTTTGTTCTTTCTCAAGATTGCTGACTGGTCCAGGTCCTTTGTTATACCATACAGATTTTAGTATTGTTTGTTCTGATTTTGTGAAAAACTGCCACAAATTTTGATGGGAATTTTGATGGGAATTGCATTGTATCTTTAGATGCCTTTGAGTAATATGTACATTTTAACAATATTGAGTCTTCAAGTCTGAACATGGGATATCTATCCTTTTGTGCCTTCTTCCCCTTTATGAATTTCTTCCTTTGGTGTTTTGCAGTTTTCAGTATTAAGATGTTTTACCACCTTGGTTAAATTTATTCCTAAGAATTTTATTGGTTTTGATACTATTGTAAGTGGAATTTTTAAAAAAATTTTTTTCATGTGGTTCACTGTTAGTGTATAGCAATGCTACTGATCTCTGTATATTGATTCTGTATCCTGCAACTTTATTAAATTCACTGATTAGCTGTAACCATTTTTTATGGAGTCTTCAGAATTTTTTTCTATATAGGATCATGCCATCTGCTGACAGACACAATTTTATTTCTTCTTTTCCAAACTGGATGCCTTTTGTTTCATTCTTAATTGCTCAGGCTAAGGCTTCCAATACTATATTGAAGTGATCAGACTAGTCATTCTTGTCTTATTTATAATCTTAAAGAAAAAGTTTTTACCCTTTCAGTACTCAACATGATGTTGGCTATTGATTTATTATTTATTATGTTGAGGTATGTTTCTTCTACATCCACTTTGTTGAGAATTTTTAATCATGAAAGGATATTGAAGGGTTTTTTTAAATGTTGAATTTTGACTTGATGGCATTTACCATGGCAAGAAAATATGTTTCAATATAAATAGTAATTTGAAAACTTAAAATGCAAGTAAGTAATAACTTGAATTTTTAACATAGAAGACACTTATATTTTGAGATCCAAATTTAATCTATAAATTCTCTTTATACCTTTTATTTCTTTAATTTAAATTTAATTAATATTGAATGCTACTTTAAGAAGACTCTTATGCGTGCTTAGAATTTATTTTGATTAGAGATGTTCATATTATTCAAAAAATTTAAGGGCAACTGATTTCATTTTAACAAGCATTATCAGTATCTCATTCCATAATGAAAAAAAAATCTGTTGTCCTTGGTTTGAAAGTAAAGTAAAAGTGAATGTAGTTCTTCCTCTATTGCTTTAATCTTAATTTGATTGGAGCATAAATACAATTTTAAATAGAAAATAATACTATGGATAATTCATGGCAAATAGACTTTATTTTTCTGGGCTCCAAAATCACTGCAGAAGGTGATTGCAGCCATGAAATTAAAAGATGCTTACTCCTTGGAAGGAGGGTTATGACCAACCTAGACAGCATATTAAAAAGCAGAGACATTACTTTGCCAACAAAATTCCATCTAATCAAGGCTATGGTTTTTCCAGTGATCATGTATGGATGTGAGAGTTGGACTATGAAAAAGACTGAGCACCGAAGAATTGTTGCTTTTGAACTGTGGTGTTGGAGAAGACTCTTGAGAGTCCCTTGGACTGCAAGGAGATCCAATCAGTCCATCCTGAGGGAGATGGGTCCTGGGTGTTCATTGAAAGGACTGATGTTGAAGCTGAAACTCCAGTATTTTGGCCACCTCATGCGAAGAGCTGACTCATTTGAAAAGACTCTGATGCTGGGAAAGATTGAGGGCAAGAGGAGAAGGGGACGACAGAGGATGAGATGGTTGGATGGCATCACTGACACAATGGACATGGGTTTGGGTGAACTTCAAAAGTTGGTGATGGACAGGGAGGCCTGGTGTGCTGCAGTTCATGGGGTCGCAGAGTCAGACACGACTGAGTGATTGAACTGAACTGAACTGATAAACACATTTGTATTTAACACCTTGTAAAATAATTTTTTCCCTCCTCACTCTAAGTAGAACAATAAAAGAAGGAAAGAATCAACTTGGATTTTAAATTTCTCATACTCTTTCCCTCATAGCAATACTTATTTGGAAATCAAGGGTAATAGAATATGCCTGTGGTTAGTGACTTGTAGAAGGTATAATCAAATTGGGGTTGATCAAGTGAAGAAACTGTGAATAAAGATGAGAGAGTATGTCTCATTGCAGAGGGATATGCATGGCAGAGAGGAGCAGTTTCTTCAAAGGCAGCCAAAAAAGACTGAATTTTGTTTTGAAATGGCACTCCATAAAAAAAAAAACTACACAGTAACTATATGAATTATATCTACTTCAACCACTGTGATCATTATAATATCCAGAAAGTCACAGGTGGAGAGGCAGAAAGAGGGAGTCCCGAAATCTCCCTCTAAAAATGCCGGGAGATATGTGTTGGAACCTCCTGGGTCAGGTACCACTGCCCCATACCACTACGCCCCAAAGGAATCTATCCAGGCCCCTCATGGCCCCCCGCCCCAGACCCAGTTCGAATGGACAAAGAAAAAGAGAGGGGAACATGAAAATTGCAGGAAAGGAGAAACTGAGAGAAGACAATGAAAAAAAATAGCACTGACCTACACATGGAAGAAGGAGACAGTGAAAATAGGTTAAAAAACGGAGAACACCGACAGTGAGGGGAGAAGCCAGGGCGAGCTCCACAGGGCCGGAAGGCCGCCAGTGAGGAGAAAAGAAGAGGAAGAGGAGGGAAAGGCACCCACCAGACGGAGGGCCAGAAGAAGAGAGAGAGAGAGAGGGAGACACAGAGAAGGAGAGAGGGAGAGAGGGAGGGGGGGGGGAGGAGACAGAGAGAGCGAACGGGGACCCAGGTCCCAGCCGGTGGCTTGATTCTACTGTAAGAACATTATACCAAATAGGAAGCATATGTTGCTTTGCTTAATCCTCACTGTGAACTTGCAAGGAAGTTATTAGTAACCTTACATTAAAAAGGAGAAAATGGATACTCTGAAACTTTAATCCTGAAAATTAAAACAATAATAAGTATCGGATGTAGATTTGAACCTGAATTCTATGCTCTATATTCTTAAATGAGCCTCAGTTCAGTTCAATTGCTCAGTTATGTCCGACTCTTTGCGACCCCATGAATTGTAGCACGCCAGGCCTCCCTGTCCATAACCAACTCCCAGAGTTCACTCAAACTCATGTCCATCGAGTTCAGATGCCATCCAGTCATCTCATCCTCTGTCGTCCCCTTCTCCTCCTGCCCTCTATCCCTCCCAGCATCAGGGTCTTTTCCAGTGAGTCACCTCTTTGCACAAGGTGGCCAAAGTACTGGAGTTTCAGCTTTAGCATCATTCCTTCCAAAGAAATCCCAGAGCTGATCTCCTTCAGAATGGACTGGTTGGATCTCCTTGCAGTCCAAGGGACTCTCAAGAGTCTTCTCCAACACCACAGTTCAAAAGCATCAATTCTTCGGCGCTCAGCCTTCTTCACAGTCCAGCTCTCACATCCATACATGACCATTGGAAAAGCCATAGCCTTGACTAGACGGACCTTTGTTGGCAAAGTAATGTCTCTGCTTTTGAATATGCTATGTAGGTTGGTCATAACTTTCCTTCCAAGAAGTAAGCATCTTTTAATTTCATGGCTGCAGTCACCATCTGCAGTGATTTTGGAGCCCCAAAAAACAGAGCCTGACACTGTTTCCACTGTACCCATCTATTTGCCATGAAGTGATCGGACCGGATGCCATGATCTTCGTTTTCTGAATGTTGAGCTTTAAGCTAACCTTTTCACTCTCCTCTTTCACTTATGACCCCACGTGTCCTCAAAGAAGGCCTGAATATGAGAAGAGGAAGATTCTTACTGCAGAGACTTAAAATTTATGTCTTAAGAACAATAGCAGCAATGTATCTTTCCTTTCTATGAAATTTTTGGTTAAGCAAGAGAGTTGAATATTTCAGGAAAAAATGAGCTATTAGGTCAAAGTTGGAAAATAAAAAAACTAGGTCTCGTGATATATAAGAAGTAATGGGCATCTAGTCAAAGAGACTAGTCTATTCTAAGAGAAATGTGGGTTTGGGACTGAATTGGGTGAATTTGGGTCTATTTGAACCCAGTTTGCTTTTTCTCCTTTTCTCTACTCATTTTAGTGAATTACCATTATGTTTAAACAAAGCAAAAACTATATGTTGTGCTTTTTTTCTTTCAGTCCTAAGCAAGGGAAAAACTGAAAAAATTTAATTGGGGGCACAACATTCCCTGTCACTTTTATTCTTTAATATGACCAAGATAGCATTAGTGTTCAAATTTAAATGAAAAAAAAAAAAAAAAAAACCACCTATGCTTCTCATTTAAGAATTATTCTTAGGACTGAATCAGATCAGCTCTGAAACATAGTTATTGAGAAACAAAATTACTCTTTTCTATGACTGTGTGTTGGATCTATGGTATTATATAGGTAACTGAGTAAAAGTTGTTCAGTCATGTCTGACTCTTTTTGACCCCATGGACTGTAGCCCACCAGGTTCTTCTGTCCATGGAATTCTCCAGACAAGAATATTGGAGGGGGTGGCCATCCCTTCCCCCAAGATCTTTCTGACCCAGGGGTCAAACATGGGTCTCTTGCATTGCAGGCAAATTCTTTACCATCTGAGCCACCATGGAAGTCCATATAGGTAGCTCAGTTCAGTTCAGTTCAGTTGCTCAGTTGTGTCTGACTCTTTGCGACCCCATGAATCGCAGCACGTCAGGCCTCCCTGTCCAACACCAACTCCTGGAGTTCACTCAGACTCACGTCCATTGAGTCAGTGATGCCATCCAGCCACCTCATCCTCTGTCGTCCCCTTCTCCTCCTGCCCCCAATCCCTCCCAGCATCAGAGTCTTTTCCAATGAGTCAACTCTTCGCATGAGGTGGCCAAAGTACTGGAGTTTCAGCTTGAGCATCATTCCTTCCAAAGAAATCCCAGGGCTGATCTCCTTCAGAATGGACTGGTTGGATCTCCTTGCAGTCCAAGGGACTCTCAAGAGTCTTCTCCAACACCACAGTTCAAAAGCATCAATTCTTCGGCGCTCAGCCTTCTTCACAGTCCAGCTCTCACATCCATACATGACCACTGGAAAAACCATAACCTTGACTAGATGGACTTTTGTTGGCAAAGTAATGTCTCTGCTTTTCAATATGCTGTCTAGGTTGGTCATGACTTTTCTTCCAAGGAGTAAGCGTCTTTTAATTTCATGGCTGCAGTCACCATCTGCAGTGATTTTGGAGCCCCCAAAAATAAAGTCTGACACTGTTTACCCATCTATTTCCCATGTAGTGATGGGACCAGATGCCATGATCTTAGTTTTCTGAATGTTGAGCTTTAAGCCAACTTTTCAACTCTCCACTTTCACTTTCATCAAGAGACTTTTTAGTTCCTCTTCACTTTCTGCCATAAGGGTGGTGTCATCTGCATATCTGAGGTTATTGATATTTCTCCTGGCAGTCTTGATTCCAGCTTGTGTTTCTTCCAGCACAGCGTTTCTCATGATGTACTCTGCATATAAGTTAAATAAGCAGGGTGACAATATACAGCCTTGATGTACTCCTTTTCCTATTTGGAACCAGTGTGTTGTTCCATGTCCAGTTCTAATTGTTACTTCCTGACCTGCATATAGGTTTCTCAAGTGGCAGGTCAAGTGCTCTGGTATTCCCATCTCTTTCAGAATTTTCCACAGTTTGTTGTGATCCACACAGTCAAAGGCTTTGGCATAGTCACTAAAGCAGAAATAGATGTTTTTCTGGAACTCTTTTGCTTTTTCCATGATCTAGTGGCTTTTGGCAATTTGATCTCTGGTTCCTCTGCCTTTTCTAAAACCAGCTTGAACATCTGGAAGTTCACAGTTCACGTATTGCTGAAGCCTGGCTTTTAGAATTTTGAGCATTACTTTGCTAGTGAGTGAGATGAGTGCAATTGTGCGGTAGTTTGAGCATCCTTGGCATTGCCTTTCATTTGTGCTTATCCATCTATGGACTGAAGAAAATAATATTGTTATATTTTCTTAAAATATAATTCTGGTTGTAATATACACTACTGTTCAAAAGAGAACGTAGAGATAAGGGTATGGCTATTATCTCAGACAACATACTGCTGTCTCCTTTGTCTGTAAATCAGTGTGAGCTGTTTTTCTGTAAAAGAGAAAAATATCGATCTTTCAGTTACAGTTTGTTTTTCATCCCTCCTTATTCTTTAGAACACAGGCATTTTTAACTTTTGCTTATTTCTAAAATTTACTTGTACTATTACTTTTTTATTTGTGAAACTTACTGACATTTCATTTTTGTCTTAGTACTTTACATAGTGACCCTGTCAACTTCTTCATCAGATTGTCTTCTTTATTTGATGCTGTTTGTATAGGAAACAAATTGTCTAATAGGGTCATATCACATCCGCATAAAAATCCTTTTGCTTTTGAAGAAACATGAAAAATGTTTCTTCCTTTAAGTTTTCCTATGCAAATTTTAGTCTATAACCATACAAATAAACGGAAACTCTAAAGGGCAAAGCATTGAGAGTTCTGAAATTAGCTTTTCTTTTGGGGCATTGTCAGTAGAAGAAGTTCTGTGTAATAAAGAATTAAATCTTGCCCAGAGAAGACTCTGGCCTCTGTCCTGGGCTTCTGGAAGGTAATTTCTAAGTCATTGGAAGGGCATGCCTGATGGGAATGTCTTTGTTTGCCTCGGGGCCCTAGAGTCTTAAGGAGCAGATAGGCTACTACAAAGAGATCAATAGTGTCATATAGAGTGGAGACTTTGGGTCACACAGTATCAGTGGACCTCCAGAGGAACTGCAAACTGAGATGAACCAAATGGGCAATCAAACAATCATGCCCACATAATGAAACTCTGATCACTGAGGCTAATGTGAGCATCCCTCATTGGCAATATGCTGTGTGTATTGTCCCGTATCAGTACCAGCAAGGAAATATGTCCATGACTCCATGTGGAGAGGACAACAGAAGCTCCACATTTGGTGAACTGAACACATTTTCCTGAATTCTGACTTATGTATTTTTTCCATTTACTGATTTTAATCTGTATCATTTCCCAATAGTAGCCATAAATATTTGTAATTGGCAATAGAGTGAGGATATTATTGTGTAGAAATTGCTCTCTTTAATCAGACTCTACACATGGACATCACCAGATGGTCAATACAGAAGTCAGATTGATTATATTTTTTGCACCAAAAGACGAAGAAGCTCTATACAATCAGCAAAAACAAGACCGGGAGCTAACTGTGGCTCAGATCATGAATTCCTTATTGCCAAATTCAGACTTAAATTGAAAAAAGTAGGGAAAACCATTCACCTATGACTTAAATCAAATACCCTATGATTACACGGTAGAAGTGACAAATAGATTCAAGGGATTAGATCTGATAGGTAGAGTGCCTGAAGAGCTATGGATGGGAGTTCATTACATTGTACAGGAGGCAGTGATCAAGACCATCCCCAAGAAAAAGAAATGCAAAACGGCAAAATGGTTGTCTGAGAAGACCTTACGAATAGCTGAGAAAAGAAGAGAAACAAAACGCAAAGGAGAAAAGGAAAGATATACCCATTTGAATGCAGAGCTCCAAAGAATAGCAAGGAGAGATAAGAAAGCCTTCCTTAGTGATCAGTGCAAAGAAATAGAGGAAAACAGTAGAATGGGAAAGACTAGAGATCTCTTCAAGAAAATTAGAGATACAAAGGGAACATTTCATGCAAAGATGGGCTTGATAAAGGACAGAAATGATATGGACCTAACAGAAGCAGAAGATATCAAGAGGTAGTAAGAATACACAGAAGAACTGTACAAACAAAGATCTTCATGACCCAGATAATAACGATGATGTGATCACCCACCTAGAGCCAGACATCCTGGAATGTGAAGTCAAGTGGGCCTTAGGAAGCATCACTAAGAACAAAGCTAGTGGAGGTGATGGAATTCCAGTTGAGCTATTTCAAAATCGCACGTGAGGCCTCCCTGTCCATCACCAGCTCCCGGAGGTCACCCAGACTCACACCCATCAAGTCAGTGATGCCATCCAGCCATCTCATCCTCTGTCGTCCCCTTCTCCTCCTGCCCTCAATCCCTCCCAGCATCAGAGTCTTCTCCAATGAGTCAACTCTTTGCATGAGGTGGCCACAATACTGGAGTTTCAGCTTTAGCATCATTCCTTTAAAGAAATTCCAGGATTGATCTCCTTCAGAATGGACTGGTTGGATCTCCTTGCAGTCCAAGGGACTCTCAAGAGTCTTCTCCAACACCACAGTTCAAAAGCATCAATTCTTCCATGCTCAGCCTTCTTCACAGTCCAGCTCTCACATCCATACATGACCACAGGAAAGACCATAGCCTTGACTAGGTGAACCTTTGTTGGCAAAGTAATGTCTCTGCTTTTGAATATGCTATCTAGGTTGGTCATAACTTTCCTTCCAAGGAGTAAGCGTCTTTTAATTTCATGGCTGCAGTCACCATCTGCAGTGATTTTGGAGCCCAGAAAAAGAAAGTCTGACACTGTTTCCACTGTTTCCCCATCTATTTCCCATGCAGTGATGGGACCAGATGCCATGATCTTCGTTTTCCGAATGTTGAGCTTTAAGCCAACCTTTTCACTCTCCACTTTCACTTTCATCAAGAGGCTTTTTAGCCCCTCTTCACTTTCTGCCATAAGAGTGGTGTCATCTGCATATCTGAGGTTATTGATATTTCTCCCGGCAATCTTGATTCCAACTTGTGTTTCTTCCAGTCCAGCATTTCTCATGATGTACTCTGCATATAAGTTAAATAAACATGGTGACAATATGCAGCCTTGACGTACTCCTTTTCCTATTTGGAACCAGTCTGTTGTTCCATGACCAGTTCTAACTGTTGCTTCCTGACTAACCTAGACATCATATTAAAAAGCAAAGACATTACTCTGCCAACGATGGTCTGTGTAGTCAAAGCTATGATTTTCCCAGTAGTCATGTATGGATGTGAGAGTTGGACTATAAAGAAAGCTGAGAGCCAAAAAATTGATGCTTTTGAACTGTGGTGTTGGAGCAGATTCTTGAGAGTCCCTTGGTCTGAAAGGAGATCAAATCAGTAATCAAACTGATTACTAAGGGTAATGAGTCCTGAATATTCATTGGAAGGATTGATACTGAAGCTGAAGCTTCAATACTTTGGCCATCTGATGCAGAGAACTGACTCATTGGAAAAGACACTGATGCAAGGGATGAATCCTGCCAAAATTGAAGGCAGGAGGAGAAGGGGACAACAGAGGATGAGATGGTTGGATGGCATCACCAACTTGATGGTCATTAGTTTGAGCAAGCCCTAGGAGTTGGTGAAGGACAGGGAAGCCTGGTGTGCTGCCATCCATGGAGTTGCAAAGAGTCAGACATGAAGTGAATGACTAAACTGAACTGAATGTTTAGTTATGGTTAGGGAAGTTTGGATCTTCCCTGGTAGCTCAGCTGGTAAAGAATCTGCCTGCAGTTGAAGAGGCCCTGGTTCGATTCCTGGGTTGGGAAGATCCCCTAGAGGATGACATAGAAACCCACTCTAGTATTCTTGCTTGGAGAATCCCTATGGATCAAGGAGCCTGGCAGGCTGTAGTCCATGGTGTCAGAAATAGTTGGACATAACTGAGCGACTAACCACACACAACCATATAGTTGGATGAAACTCTTAAGTTTTTATTTTCTGAAATATAAAACCCATGCTACTGTTTTTGTGATAGACCATTCTGCAATGAGTTGAAGTATAAAAAATAAGTGAGTAAAAATCCTGGCATCTTTGTGTGTTTTTTTGTATGTTCACATATGTGAGTCTCTGTGTGCTGACTATAGGCTGACTTTCCACGTGTTGATTTCAGGAACTCAAAGGAGTGTGATGAACTTACATCTGAAACTAAAAAAAATTTAATGTAGTGATTTTTACAAACTTTCAGGAATAGTAGGGTGCTGTCTTTGACTCACATTATCACTGGAAATTGCCATTTTAGAATCTAAATTGCCAAGAGTTTACACAGCAGCCATCAGCTGCTCTCACAACAGTACAGGTGGTGGGTATTCATGTCATCTCCAAAGGATTCTGTCATTATCAACCATAGGCCTGAAGGAAATCTTTATTCCTAAGGAACTATAGAATTATGAGCAGATTCTTAAATGATTTTCATTGTCACTGAGATTTCAGTTCAGGGTTACAAAGAAAATATAGAGAAAACAAATATTTCTGGACTGAAAGCAAAGACTTCAATCTGAGTCCCAGCATTGCCTTTTATTAACCATGAAACCTTAGACAAGCTTTCTTAACCTCTCTGGGCCCTAATTTCCCAGTCTTAAAAAACAAAACAACAACAACAAAAAACAGTTGAACTAGATGATCTCTTAGGCTCTGTGTGGCTTTAAAATGAGGTGATGTGCAAGTAGTTGGAAAAACTTAGCTTCCAAACTGAAGTCAGATTTCCAAACTTGAGTGGCCAGAGGCACAAATCCTTGTGTTTTCTCTGTGCCTGCTAAGCTAAGAATTGAAAGTAAACTATCTTTCTCCGTCCAGAAAGAGATGCAATTTGGCATCTCTCTCATAGCATTTAAATTTTTGCATCTCAAGTTTAGAAACCACTTTTACTTAAGTACTTTTATACATGGTTATTTTTTAATCATGTAGAGAATATATTTTAATTACTATTTTATTTTATAGTTCAGATTATTTTAGCAAAACTCATGGCTTTAATTTATAAGACCATTTTAAGTAAATTAATTGTAATTAAAATCTAGTAATTATAGTATATTTTTGTAATACCTTTTACTTCATTGCAATTTAACCTTTCTAGCACTTTCAACTGAGCGACTTCACTTTCACTTTTCACTTTCATGCATTGGAGAAGGAAATGGCAACCCACTCCAGTGTTCTTGCCTGGAGAATCCCAGGGACTGGGAAGCCTGGCGGGCTGCCATCTATGGGGTCGCACAGAGTTGGACACAACTGAAGTGACTTAGCAGTCGCACTTTCAAAGCATCATGTCATTTTATGATCTATCTCAGGCTATTAATTGTGTCACCATAGGGTAGATGGAAGGTGGAGAAGAGTATTGGAGTCAAGGGAAGAGAGGAGCACAAAATGCAAAAAAAAAAAAAAGAGAGAGAGAGCAAAACAGGAACAAATACCTCTAACCTAAAAAAAAGCACATGTTGGTATCATTCCATTTAAATAAAATGTTCATATTTGTGTGCTCACATGAGTATAATTAGGGAAACTAATGTTTTAAATGAATGCTTGATATGTATCTACTGATACATGTAAGTAGCTATTTTAAGTGAAAAATAAAGAGACAAATTATAGATTCAAGGTGTTTAGTATATAGTGTGAGTCAGTTCTGGAAACAAACTTTTGTGAGGGTGTGTATTTACTTGTATGTTGGGATGAGCAAGGAAGAGATATGAAAACACATGTGCTAAACTGCTCATAGATTATCCAAGGCAAGTAGGATTTGGTGGGTAGTTTGGGATGAGATAATACTCTTGCTCAACCCAACTCTGATTTTTTTATTTAACAATGTGTATATTCATTTTTTTTAATTTAAAAAACATTAAAGTAGATGTAAGCATATAAACTTATAATATTTGCTGAATTTCTCTTTATTTATTTTTTCTGGTATAGTAAGGTTATTTTTTATTTATTTTTTTAACTTTATTTTATTTAACTTTACAATATTGTATTGGTTTTGCCATACATCAAAATGAATCTGCCACAGGTATACATGTGTTCCACATCCTGAACCCTCCTCCCTCCTCCCTCCCCATACCATAACTCTGGGTGGTCCCAATGCACCAGCCCCAGGCATCTGGTATCAGGCATTGAACCTGGACTGGCGACTCATTTCAAATATGATATTATACATATTTCAATGCCATTCTCCCAAATCATCCCACCTTCTCCCTCTCCCAGAGTCCAAAAGACTATTCTATACATCGGTGTCTCTTTTGCTGTCTTGTATACAAGGTTATTGTTACCCTCTTTCTAAATTCCATATATATGAGTTAGTATACTGTATTGGTGTTTTTCTTTCTGGCTTACTTCACTCTGTATAATAGGCTCCAGTTCCATCCACCTCATTAGAACTGATTCAAATGTATTCTTTTTAATGGCTGAGTAATACTCCATTGTGTATATGTACCACCACTTTCCTATCCATTCGTCTGCTGATGGACATCTAGGTTGCTTCCAAGTCCTGGCTATTGTAAACAGTGCTGCTATGAACATTGGGGTACACGTGTCTCTTTCAATTCTGGTTTCCTCAGGGTGTATGCCCAGCAGTGGGATTGCTGGATCATAAGGCAGTTTTATTCCCAGGTTTTTGAGGAATCTCCATATGGTTCTCCATAGTGGCTGTACTAGTTTGCATTCCCACCAACAGCGTAAGAGGGTTCCCTTTTCTCCACACCCTCTCCAGCATTTATTGCTTGTAGACTTTTGGATCACAGCTATTCTGACTGGCGTGTAATGGTACCTCATAGTGGTTTTGATTTGCATTTCTCTGATAATGAGTGATGTTGAGCATCTTTTCATGTGTTTGTTAGCCATCTGTATGTCTTCTTTGGCCCATTTTTTGATTGGGTCATTTATTTTTCTGGAATTGAGCTGTAGGAGTTGCTTGTATATTTTTGAGATTAGTTGTTTGTCAGTTGCTTCATTTGCTATTATTTTCTCCCATTCTGAAGGCTGTCTTTTCACCTTGCTTATAGTTTCCTTTGTTGTGCAGAAGCTTTTAAGTTTGATTAGGTCCCATTTGTTCATTTTTGCTTTTATTTCCAGTATTCTGGGAGGTGGATCATAGAGGAGCCTACTGTGATGTATGTCAGAGAGTGTTTTGCCTATGTTTTCCTGTATGAGTTTTATGGTTTCTGGTCTTACATTTAGCTCTTTAATCCATTTTGAGTTTATTTTTGTGTATGGTGTTAGAAAGTGCTCTAGTTTCATTCTTTTACAAGTGTTTGACCAGTTTTCCCAGCACCACTTGTTAAAGAGATTGTCTTTAATCCATTGTATGTTCTTGCCTCCTTTGTCAAAGATAAGGTGTCCATATGTGCGTGGATTTATCTCCGGACTTTCTATTTTGTTCCATTGATCTATATTTCTGTCTTTGTGCCAGTACCATACTGTCTTGATGACTGTGGCTTTGTAGTAGAGCCTGAAGTCAGGCAGGTTGATTCCTCCAGTTCCATTCTTGTTTCTCAAGAAATCTTTGGCTATTCGAGGTTTTTTGTATTTCCATACAAATTGAGAAATTATTTGTTCTAGCTCTGTGAAGAATACCATTGGTAGCTTGATGGGGATTGCATTGAATCTATAAATTGCTTTGGGTATTATACTCATTTTCACTATACTGATTCTTCCAATCCATGAACATGGTATATTTCTCCATCTATTAGTGTCCTCTTTGATTTCTTTCACCAGTGTTTTATAGTTTTCTATATATAGGTCTTTAGTTTCTTTAGGTAGATATATTCCTAAGTATTTTATTCTTTTCATTGCAATGGTGAATGGAATTGTTTCCTTAATTTCTCTTTCTGTTTTCTCATTATTAGAAATTTCTCATTCTCATTGTATAATAATGCAAGGGATTTCTGTGTGTTGATTTAATATCCTGCAACTTCACTATATTCATTGATTAGTTCTAGTAATTTTCTGGTGGAGTCTTTAGGATTTTCTATATAGAGGATCATGTCATCTGCAAACAGTGAGAGTTTTACTTCTTCTTTTCTAATTTGGATTCCTTTTATTTCTTTTTCTGCTCTGATTGCTGTGGCCAAAACTTCCAAAACTATGTTGAACAGTAATGGTGAAAGTGAGCACCCTTGTCTTGTTCCTGACTTTAGAGGAAATGCTTTCAATTTTTCACCATTGAGGATAATGTTTGCTGTGGGTTTGTCATATATAGCTTTTATTATGTTGAGGTATGTTCCTTCTATTCCTGCTTTCTGGAGAGTTTTTATCATAAATGAATGTTGAACTTTGTCAAAAGCTTTCTCTGCATCTATTGATATAATCATATGGTTTATATTTTTCAATTTGTTAATGTGGTGTATTACATTGATTGATTTGCAGATATTGAAGAATCCTTGCATTCCTGGGATAAAGCCCACTTGGTCATGGTGTATGATCTTTTTAATGTGTTGTTGGATTCTGATTGCTAGAATTTTGTTAAGGATTTTTGCATCTATGTTCATCAGTGATGTTGGCCTATAGTTTTCTTTTTTTGTGGCATCTTTGTCAGGTTTTGGTATTAGGGTGATGGTGGCCTCATAGAATGGGTTTGGACGTTTACCTTCCTCTGCAATTTTCTGGAACAGTTTGAGTAGGATAGGTGTTAGCTCTTCTCTAAATTTTTGGCTGTGAAGTCGTCTGGACCTGGGCTTTTGTTTGCTGGAAGATTTCTGATTACAGTTTCAATTTTTGTGCTTGTGATGGGTCTGTTAAGATTTTCTATTTCTTCCTGATCCAGTTTTGGAAAGTTGTACTTTTCTAAGAATTTGTCCATTTCTTCCACGTTGTCCATTTTATTGCCATATAATTGCTGATAGTAGTCTTTTATGATCCTTTGTATTTCTGTGTTGTCTGTTGTAATCTCTCCATTTTCATTTCTAATTTTATTGATTTGATTTTTCTCCCTTTGTTTCTTTATGAGTCTGGCTAATGGTTTGTCAATTTTATTTATTCTTTCAAAGAACCAGCTTTTGGCTTTGTTGATTTTTGCTATGGTCTCTTTTGTTTCTTTTGCATTTATTTCTGCCCTAATTTTTAAAATTTCTTTCCTTCTACTAACCTTGGGGTTCTTCATTTCTTCCTTTTCTAGTTGCTTTAGGTGTAGAGTTAGGTTATTTATTTGACTTTTTTCTTGTTTCTTGAGGTATGTCTGTATTGCTATGAACTTTCCCCTTAGGACTGCTTTTACTGTTTCCCACAGGTTTTGAGTTGTTGTATTTTCATTTTCATTCGTTTCTATGAAAATTTTGATTTCTTTTTTGATTTTTTCTGTGATTTGTTGGTTATTCAGCAGCGTGTTGTTCATCCTCCATATGTTGGAATTTTTAATAGTTTTTCTCCTGTTATTGAGATCTAATCTTACTGCATTGTGGTCAGAAAAGATGCTTGGAATGATTTCAATTTTTCTGAATTTACCAAGGCTAGATTTATGGCCCAGAATGTGATCTATCCTGGAGAAGGTTCCATGTGCGCTTGACAAAAAGGTGAAATTCATTGTTTTGGGATGAAATGTCCTATAGATATCAATTAGGTCTAACTGGTCTATTGTATCATTTAAAGTTTGTGTTTCCTTGTTAATTTTCTGTTTAGTTGGTCTATCCATTGGTGTGAGTGGTGTATTAAAGTCTCCCAATATTATTGTGTTATTTTTAATTTCTCCTTTCATACTTGTTAGTATTTGTCTTACATATTGTGGTGCTCCTATGTTGGGTGCATATATATTTATAATTGTTATATCTTCTTCTTGGATTGATCCTTTGATCATTATGTAGTGATCTTCTTTGTCTCTTTTCACTGCCTTTGTTTCAAAGCCTATTTTATCTGATATGAGTATTGCTACTCCTGCTTTCTTTTGGTCTCTATTTGCATGGAAAATCTTTTTCCAGCCCTTCACTTTCAGTCTGTATGTGTCCCCTGTTTTGAGATGGGTCTCTTGTAGACAACATATGTAGGGGTCTTGTTTTTGTATCCATTTGGCCAGTCTCTGTCTTTTGGTTGGGGCATTCAACCCATTTACATTTAAAATAATTATTGATAAGTATGATCCCGTTGCCATTTACTTTATTGTTTTGGGTTCGAATTTATACACCCTTTTTGTGTTTCCTGTCTAGAGAATGTCCTTTAGTATTTGTTGGAGAGCTGGTTCAGTGGTGCTGAATTCTCTCAGCTTTTGCTTGTCTGTAAAGCTTTTGATTTCTTCTTCATATTTGAATGAGATCTTTGCTGGGTACAATAATCTGGGCTGTAGGTTATTTTCTTTCATCACTTTCAGTATGTCTTGCCATTCCCTCCTGGCTTGGAGAGTTTCTATTGAAAGATCAGCTGTTATCCTTATGGGAATTCCCTTGTGTGTTATTTATTGTTTTTCCCTTGCTGCTTTTAATATTTGTTCTTTGTGTTTGATCTTTGTTAATTTGATTAATATGTGTCTTGGGTTGTTTCGCCTTGGGTTTATCCTGTTTGGGACTCTGGATTTCTTTGACTTGAGTGATTATTTCCTTCCCCATTTTAGGGAAGTTTTCAATATTATGTCCTCAAGTGTTTTCTCATGGTCTTTCTTTTTGTCTTCTTCTTCTGGGACTCCTATGATTCGAATGTTGTAACGTTTAATATTTTCCTGGAGGTCTCTAAGATTGTCCTCATTTCTTTTAATTCGTTTTTCTTTTTTCTTCTCTGAGTCATTTATTTCTACAATTCTATCTTCTAATTCACTAATTCTATCTTCTGCCTCTGTTATTCTACTATTTGTTGCCTCCAGAGTGTTTTTGATCTCATTTATTGCATTATTCATTATATATTGACTCTTTTTTATTTCTTCTAGGTCCTTGTTAAACCTTTCTTCCATCTTCTCAATGCTTTTCTCCAGGCTATTTATCTGTGATTTCATTTTGATTTCCAGATTTTGGATTAATTTCACTATCATTATTCGGAATTCTTTATCAGGTAGATTCGCCATTTCTTCCTCTTTTGTTTGGTTTGGTGGGCATTTATCCTGTTCCTTTACCTGCTGGGTATTCTTCTGTCTTTTCATCTTATTTATATTGCTGAGTTTGGGTTGTCCTTACTGTATTCTGGCAGTTTGTGGAGTTTTCTTTATTGTGGTGTTTCCTCACTATGTGTGGGTTTGTACAGGTGGCTTGTCAAGGTTTCTTGGTTAGGGAAGCTTGTGTGGGTGTTCTGGTGGATGGAGCTGGATTTCTTCTCTCTGGAGTTCAATGAAGTGTCCAGTAATGAGGTATGAGATGTCTATGGTTTTGGGGTGACTTTGGGTAGCCTCTATATTGGTGGTCAGGGCTGTGTTCCTGTTTTGCTGGAGAATTTGCTTGGTATGTCTTGCCATTGAAACTTGTTGGCCCTTGTGTGGCGCTTTGTTTCAGTGTGGGTATGGAGGCATTTGATGAGCTCCTATCAATTAATGTTCCCTGGAGTCAGGGTTTGGACTTAAGACTCCTGCTTCCAGTTATCAGTCTTATTTTTACAGTAATCTCAAAACTTCTCCTTCTATACAGCACCATTGATAAAACATCTAGGTTAAAGATGAAAAGTTTCTCCACCGTGAGGGTCACCCAGTGAGGTTCACAATGTTACATGGGGAAGAGAAGAGGGAGGAGGTATTTAGAGGTGACCCGAATGAGATGTGGTGGAATCAATAGAGGAGAGAACGGGCTAACCAGTAATCACTTCCTTATGTGCACTCCACAACTGGACAACTCAGAGATGTTCACGGAGTTATACAGAGAAGAGAAGAGGGAGGAAGGAGGCAAAGGTGGTCAGGAGGATAAAAGGAGGGAATGAAAAGGAGAGAGACAGATCCAGTCAGTAATCAGTTCCCTAAGTGTTTTCCTTCATTTGGAACACACAGAAATTCACAGAGTTGGGTAGAGTAGAGAGGGGTTAGAGAGGAGACACAGGCAACCTGGTGGAGAAAAAGGAGAGTCTGGAGGTGGAGAGAGCAGTCAAGCCAGTAATCTCGCTCCCTAGTAACAAGTGGGTACTGAAGATTGGGTTCTTAAAGGTACAAATTGGTAACAAATACCTAAAAGCAAAAGTTAAAAATCTAGAGTAGAGTTTGGAGTTTCAAAAATGCAATGTTAAAGAAAAGAAGAAGGAAAAGAAAGAGAGAAAAAGAAAAAGAAAAAAAAAGAGTCCCAAAAGTTATAAAGAAAATATAGGTACAAAATTGATAACAAATACCAAAAAGCGAAAGTTAAACATCTAGAGTAGAGTTTGGAATTTCAAAAATACACTGTTAAAGAAAAGAAGAAGAAAAAGAAAGATAGAAAAAAATGAAAACAAAAACAAAGTCACAAAAATTATAAAGAAGATATAGGTACACATTGATAACAAATACCAGAAAGCATAAATTAAAGATGTAGAGTAGGGTTTGGAATTTCAGGAATACACTGTTAAAGAAAAGATGAAGAGATAGAAAGAGAGGGGAAAAAAAGTCACAAAAGTTATTAAAAAAAAATAGGTACAAAATTGATAACAAATACCAAAAATCTAGAATTAAAAATCTAGAGCAGAGTTTGGAATTTCAAAAATACAATGTTAAAGAAAAGAAAAAAGAAAAAAAAATAGGGTCACAAAAGTTATAAAAAATATATATATGAATTTTTTTTTAAAAAGGGTCTTTATTTATTTATTATTATTTTTTTTTACAAAGTAATAGTAGGTTATAAAAGTGAAGATTAAAGGAGTAATAGAGGATTAAATGGAGAAGGAAATGGCAACCCACTCCAGTATTCTTGCCTGGAGAATCCCAGGGACAGAGGAGCCTGGTGGGCTGCCGTCTATGGGGTCGCACAGAGTCGGACACAACTGAAGCGACTTAGCAGCAGCAGCAGAGGATTAAAAAAAATTTTTTTTTAAATTAAAAAAATATAGAAGGAATGATCATAAAAATAGTAAAAATATATATAGGACTTTCTCTTATATTGTTATGGGTATTGTGTGTTCAGTTCATTGTCAGCTAGTTCCTTGTTCCGGCTTATATTTCTTAAGATCTATAGGCCCCTTCCTATGTAGTTGGTACTAACCATGGGGTTTTAGTTTATTGCATGTCGCTTCCACGGCGGTTCCCTCTGTTATAGCTTCTTCTGTTTGCTGGTCTCTTCAGTTTCTGATTTCCGCCCTGATACAAAGGGGGCGGTGGTGGACACTTTTTTTTTTTTTTTTTTAGGCTCTCTTGTTCAGTCGCACTGAGGGGAGGGAGGGATGCTGCAAATAAATACCACTGGCGTGTGCTCGCAGTGCCTCAGCCACACTGGGCCTGCCCCCACTCACGGCGTGTATCGCCTCCCTGCCCACTCCGCTCAGGCTCTAGGTTTCCCTGCCGGAACCATCTGAGGCCGGCCCTGGGCTGCTCGCCCCTCCCAGGTCTAAGCCGCTCAAGTTCAGGGACTCGGGTAGTCCTCAGAGGCCCAGACTCGGTTGGGCCTGCGTTTTGTGCCCTTCTCAGGTTCCAGCAGCGCAGGTGATGAGGTGTTTAGCAAGTGCCAGCTTCTGTGACTTATTGCCTCCCCGCCGCTCAGTTTTCTAGGTGTACAACCGGTGCACCTACTCAGGCAGATGTTGACCGACCAGAGCCCCAAGAAGTCTTAGTTAGCAAAGAAGCCTGCTTACAGTTTTGTAGATAATGTCTCTCTGGGGCTGCGATTGCCCACCTCCGGCTCTGGCTGCCTGTCACCAGAGGGGAACGGTCTGCAGCCGGCTATCTCTGTACAGTCCTTTGTTCTGTGCGTGAGCCTGGCGATGTCTCAGGTTAGGGCTGGCTTTTCGTGTGGTAGATATCCCACAGTCTGGTTTGCTAGCCCGAATTATTTTGCTCAGGTAGCGCTCAGGATATTCAGGCCAGTCCTTACTCTAAGTGATGCAGCCCGCGCCGTGCCTCCCTGCCCAGCCCCGGCTTGCTAATGGCGGATGCAGGCGTCTGTGCTGCTTCTCCGCTGGGGAAGTTATTGTAGGGCTCGTAATCTGTGGGTTTTAATTGTTTATTTATTTTTCCTCCCTGTTATGTTGCCCTCTGTGCTTCCCAGGCTTGGCACAGACTCGGCAGTGAGAATGTTTCTTGGTATTTGGAAACTTCTCTCTTTTTAAGACTTCCTTCCCCGGACTTGTCCTTTTTTTTTTGTCTTTTATATTTTTTCCTACCTCCTTTAGAAGGCAATGGGTTGCTTTTATGGGCGCCTGATGTCCTCTGCCGGCATTCAGAAGTTGTTTTGTGGAATTTACTCGGCGTTTAAAAGTTCTTTTGATGAATTTGTGGAGGAGAAAGTGTTCTCCCCGTCCTATTCCTCCACCATCTTAGCTCCTCCCCTGAATTTCTCTTTAATATATAAGGGACTATACATTGAGATACTGCATTTGTGTGTGTATATGGCTTAATGCTCAATTTATAAGGCATTTATAAAACATCTTTATTTCATAAAACCGAACATACTTTTCTTAATCTTTAAGCAATGATTCAGTTCAGTTCAGTCGCTCAGTCGTTTCTATTTGCGACCCCATGAATTGCACACCAGGCCTCCCTGTCCATCACCAACTCCTGTAGTTCACTCAAACTCACGTCCATTGAGTTGGTGATGCCATCCAGCCATTTCATCCTCTGTTGTCCCCTTCTCCTCCTGCCCTCAATCCCTCCCAGCATCAGAGTCTTTTCCAATGAGTCAGCTCTTTGCATGAGGTGACGAAAGTACTGGAGTTCCAGCTTTAGCATCATTCCTTCCAAAGAACACCCAGGAAACCAAACATTAATATCAGATCAGATCAATTAATATAGTCATTCTTAATTTATTCAAAACCTTTGGCAACATATGTTGAATACTGTTTCTATATTTGTCTTTATACTTTATTTGGCACCCCACTCCAGTACTCTTGCCTGGAAAATCCCACGGACGGAGGAGCCCGGTAGACTGCAGTTCATGGGGTCGCTAAGAGTCGGACATGACTGAGCGACTTCACTTTCTCTTTTCACTTTCATGCATTGGAGAAGGAAATGGCAACCCACTCCAGTGTTCTTGCCTGGGAGAATCCCAGGGATGGGGGAGCCTGGTGGGCTGCCGTCTGTGGGGTCACCCAGAGTTGGACACAACTGAAGTGACTTAGCATAGCATAGCATAGCACACAGCTTCAGAGCAGAAGTATTCTAATGTATTTCATGTGTTTGAACAATCTTTTCAGATCAAAAAGTAACAAACATTGTCTCAAGCTCATCTAAGTTATAATGTCTGGACTATCAGCAAATGGTTTCTTTGAGTCCTGGGACCTGATTACTTACTTGAGAGTGAGTCAGATCTTCACCTCTCTTCATATGTCTTCCTATGTATGCTGTTAAGACTTCTTTATTTTTAGTTTAGAATTTATTACATATGTTTTTTATCTTAATATCTTCATTCTAAAGCTTACATTGTATATGTGTGACTTGATTGTCCAGGATTATATATCCTATGGATTATCATATAATAGTGGCCCATTTTCTCTTAGCATCATTAAAATATTAAGAATGCATAATTAGCATTCATTACAAGTTGGTTACTAGCTGCAGAATTAATGTGTCAGAAAATGAAGGAATTCTGAGAAGTTAACCTACGTCTTTAAAACATTTGTCTACTTCATCATTTTAGAACAGTGTTCCAACACAAACACTGCATATGACCCAGCAATTACACTTCTTGGTGTAAAAAGCTGAACAGCATTTTTAGTAGTTTTTAATGATCTGTGCATTGGTGTAGGGACCTGTGTGTGAGTATGAACTAACACAGAAGTTTCAATAAACAGTTTTTACACTGCAATTTGCAATACACTTGTTTATTTTTTTATCTGTTTTATTTGATCATGTCAGAGTAAGATCTGAGAGAAAATGCTGGTCCTCTATGGTAATAAGAGCTCTACCCATCCCAGTCCAGAAACACGTGAGCCCCATTTTCCTGTGGGCAGGGTGATCCCAGGCCCTCGGTATTAAGGGTTGTCTAGGCCTGCACCAGGCCTGCTCTTCCAGAACTGCAGAGCTCACTGTCAGTCCCCTTAGAAAGCCTCACTGGGAACATGGACTACTTCTCTAATAGACCATTTCACACGCCCAGAATCACTGTTGTCCTTCCTCCTTCAAGGATCTGTAGGTCTTGGGTAATTTCTAAGGAAATGATTATACCTTGCAAATAATTTGTCCTTCCTGAGTTATTTCAAGGAACCCACACAAACCCTTTCAGGACTGTTTTTAGTGATTCCAAGGTGATTTTCGGACTCACTTCTCACTACCAAAAAAAAGGGAAAAAGATGGGTGTGGATATATGTACATGCATATACCCATTCATACATATGTGTGTGTGTGTGTGTGTGTGTGTGTGTGTGTGTGTGTGTATAAAATTTTAGACAGGGATCTCAGCCACAGATAAACAGTAAAAAATACCGCCAAAGAATCCCCACTCTTCTCTGTGTCTGCAGCCCTTTGGTGTTCCCCACTCAGCACCTTAATTTCTGATGAAGATTTTATTTCCCAAGTCCTTTCCACTGAGTTCTGCTTCTCTTCCTAGACATCTGCTGTGTGTCCCACACTGCTGCTTGGATAGCAGTCTGAACCATCCTCTCTAATTCTCTACCTGCTGGGATTTTCTTCCATTATTCTGTATTTGCCCTTTATCTGAAGGATGACATGTAAAGCAGTGATGGAAAATTGCCTGAATAGTTTAACATTTTATTATTCAGGTGAGACTTTGTCTCAAAAGTAATTTTATTTTTTAAATTTAAAGACAGTTAAAGAAGATTTGATACACATTTATTCATTAAATAATTAATGATACAAATGTTCTTTTAAATGTTTAAGGCTGTTCTTGATCCCAGAATTTAAATGGCATCATTCTGTATTTTAAAACTATTTGTACTGCATCCCACATAGAAGTCTCTTAGAAACACTTTTCATAGAACTATTTGTTCACCTTCAGAAGTCCTGGTTTAGATGAATTTTTCCAAAAGAATAGGTAATTCTCTTTAGGAATGTCAAGCCGCTAAGGACTCCATTTCCTTTTGTTTGTGCTATTGAGTGTTTTGATTCCAATAGTTACACCACATCATTACAGTGTCTCTTTAATTGTTTATAGCTATTGAAATCGCTCTGGTTTAAAATGCTCTTGTTCTCTACATATCAATAAAGCCTGTGGAGAGTCAGCTAGTGACAAACTCCCATGGAAAATAATCTGCAAAACCAAAAAACAATAACAGGAAAAAAAAAAAAAAAACCCTCAATGGTGAAGAATAAAATTAATTACTGTAGCCTGACCCTGACAAGAAAATGTTTTCATTTTATGTTCTATTTCCTTTAGGTTGTAAACACAGTGACAGGATGTGTCCAGCAGGTTGCAATGTTAATAACATTTATGGGTGGGTGATTCGCAGCAAACACCTGATTGTGGCTGCTTCATTTAAAACTAAGCCCTGTGCAAAGGACATATTAACATCTGGTGCCTGCTGGTTGGGATGCCTTCAATTTGTTGCCACCTGATGGCTCAGAGGACCGAGGGAGAGCATTCTAATTAACCCTGGCTGAGTTGCAGTGGTTCAGAACTGTTTTGTGTTGTGCTCCCCCCCGCAACCCCTTGGAAACTTTACAAAAATATATAAAAGAATTTGGGGGAAAAAAATGTTTTGAGATTACACACAGGTTTCCTCTGTGTGAAAGCTCTGTCAGCAGTACCACAAAAGATTATTTCTAGGAGTAACTTATGAGTTTTATACAATTTGTGCCATTGATGTTTCTTAAATTATAGCTATTAAAACAGTTTGGGGGCTTGGGCTGTCACTTTTAAGGGATTATATGTAACTTCTTTGTGTCCAGATGTGATGTTAGAGAAATGTACAGTTGTATTCCACTAATTACTGGTTTAAGTTTAGTAAGCAACTTGTGAAAATATATTTCAAGGAAGATGTAATTCTCATTTTCAACACCAACAACAAAAATGAAATATTCATAAACTACTTTGGAAGAGATTTAAAGTAGTGCAAATGAGTAATTTCTCTAAATGAGGTTTGGTTAATATTTCTCATCTTTTTTGGTGAGAAGTATGAGTAAGTGACTGAAGTCGCTCAGTCGTGTCCAACTCTTTGCGACCCCATGGTTTGTAGCCTAACCAGGTTCCTCCGTCCATGGGATTTTCCAGGCAAGAATACTGGAGTGGGTTGCCATTTCCTTCTCCAGGAGATCTTCCTGACCCAGGGATTGAACCCAGGTCTCCTGCATTGTAGGCAGACGTTTTACCGTCTGAGCCACCAGGGAAGATCAAAGGTGAGAAGTATATAAAAGGTTAAATAGGCTAATCATGTAAAGAGTCTAACGTGGTATCTGATACTTCAGATCCCTTCTCTACAAGCCTTTGTAGTTGATGCAGTGTGGACTTTGAATATCTGTCAGAATCAAGAAAATACTCCTCCATCCCAACTGTGACTGCCTTCTAAGTTGAGCATATCAGATTCACTTAGGGAAGTTTTTTAAGATGAACTTGCCAGTCCCTTTTTATAATCCACTCTAAAGATTCTGATAGGCTCTTTCCTAGGTGAGTGGCTTCCCTGGTGGCTCAGTCGGTAGAGTCTGCCCACAACATGGGGGACCTGGGTTAGATCCCTGGTTCAGGAAGATCCCCTGGTGAAGAAAATGGTAACACTCCAGTATTCTTGCCTAGGAAATCTCAGGGACAGAGGAGCCTGGTGGGCTACAGTCCATGGGGTGACAAGAGTCGGACATGACTAAGTGACACCTTTCCTAGGTGAAGTATGATTCTTCTCCAGAAAGCTCCCCTGAATGATGACTTAACTACTTCTATGTACCCTTTTTTTCTGTGTGCCCACATTCTTACAACTCACTTTGGACTGTGAGTGTGTCTAATGACTTATGTCATGGTGGCTTTTCTACAATGTGAGTGGATGTTTCTCCCATAAAAATACTTTATAATTAAGATGATTTAATTTTTTTTTCTCTTTAGAGGAGAAAGTAAAGGAAACTACAATAAAAGCCACTTTGAATAGCCTGCTTTTTTTTTTTTTTTTAATCACATTTCCTGGAAATTTGAATAGTTCACATTCTGATTTAGTCATTTTAATGAATGGATTAAAGCAAAAACAAAAACAACACCTAGTTAAGGATGTGACCAAAGCAAAAACAATGCCCGATTGTGGATGTGATGTTGATGGTGATGTAACTGGTGATGGAAGCAAGGTCCGATGCTGTAAACAGCAATATTGCATAGGAACCTGGAATGTTAGGTCCATGACTCAAGGCAAATTGGAAGTGGTCAAACAAGAGATAGCAAGAGTGAACATCAACATTTTAGGAATCAGCGAACTAAAATCGACTGGAATGGGTGAATTTAATTCAGATGACCATCGTATCTACTACTGTGGGCAAGAATCCCTTAGAAGAAATGGAGTAGCCATCATAGTCAACAAAAGAGTCCAAATTGCAGTACTTGGATACAGTCTCAAAAACAACGGAATGATCTCTGTTTGCCTCCAAGGCAAACCATTCAATATCACAGTAATCCAAGTCTATGCCCTGACCAGTAATGCTGAAGAAGCTGAAGTTGAATGGTTCTCTGAAGACCTACAAGACCTTTTAGAACTAATGCCCCCCCCCCCCCAAAAAAAATATCCTTTTCATTATAGGGGACTGGGATGCAAAAGTAGGAAGTCAAGAAACACCCAGAGTAACAGGCAAATTTGGCCTTGGAGTACAGAATGAACCAGGCAAAGGCTTATAGAGTTTTGCCAAGAGAACAGACTCGTCATAGCAGACACCCTCTTCCAACAACACAAAAGAAGACTCTACACATGGATATCACCAGATGGTCAATACCAAAATCAGATTGATTATATTTTTTGCAGCCAAGATGGAGAAGCTCTATACAGTCAGCAAAAATAAGACTGAGAGCTGACTTTGGCTCAGATCATGAACTCCTTATTGCCAAATTCAGACTTAAATTGAAGAAAGTAGGGAAAACCACTAGACCTTTCAGCTATGACCTAAATCAAATCCGTTATAATTATACAGTGGAAGTGGGAAATAGATTTAAGGGACTAGATCTAATAGACAGAATGGCTGATGAACTATGGACAGAGGATAGTGACATTGTACAGGAGACAGGGATCAAGACAGTCCCCAAGAAAAAGAAATGCAAAAAAGCAAAATGGATGTCTGAGGAGGCCTTACAAATAGCTGTGAAAAGAAGAGAAGCGAAAAACAAAGGAGAAAGGGAAAGATATATCCATTTGAATGCAGAATTCCAAAGAATAGCAAGGAGAGATAAGAAAGCCTTCATCTTGATGTATGGCAAAAACAATACAATATTGTAAAGTTAAGCAAAATAAAATTAAAAAAAAAAAAAAAAAAAAAGAAAGCCTTCCTTAGTGATCAGTGCAAAGAAATAGAGGGAAACAATAGAATGGGAAAGACTAGAGATATCTTCAAGAAAATTAGAGATACCAAGGGGACATTTCATGCAAAGATGGGCACAATAAAGGATAGAATGGTGTGAACCTAACAGAAGCAGAAGATATTAAGAAGAGGGGGCAAGAATACACAGAAGAACTATACAAAATATATCTTCATGACCAAGATAGTCATGATGGTGTGATCACTCACCTAGAGCCAGACATCCTGGAATATGAAGTCAAGTGGGCCTTAGAAACCATCACTATGAACAAAGCTAGCGGAAGAGATGGGATTCCAGTTGAGCTATTTCAAAATCCTAAAAAACAATGCTGGAAAGTGCTGCACTCAATATATCAGCAAATTTGGAACACTCAGCAGTGGCCACAGGACTGGAAAATGTCAGTTTTCATTCCAACCTCAAAGAAAGCCAATGCCAAAGAATGCTCAAACTACCTCATAATTGCAGTCATCTCACTCACTAGCAAAGTAATGCTCAAAATTCTCCAAGCCAGACTTCAGCAATATGTGAACTGTGAACTTCCAGATGTTCAAGCTGGTTTTAGAAAAGGCAGAGGAACCAGAGATCAAATTGCCAACATCTGCTGGATCATGGAAAAAGCAAGAGAGTTCCAGAAAAACATCTATTACTGCTTTAGTGACTATGCCAAGGCCTTTGACTATGTGGATCACAACAAACTGGAAAATTCTGAAAGAGATGGAAATACCAGCCCACCTGATGTGCCTCTTGAGAAATCTGTATACAGGTCAGGAAGCAAGACTTAGAACTGGACATGGAACAACAGACTGGTTCCAAATAGGAAAAGGAGTACGTCAAGGCTGTATATCGTCACCCTGTTTATTTAACTTATATGCAGAGTACATCATGGGAAATGCTGGGCTGGATGAAACACAAGATGGAATCAAGATTGCTGGGAGAAAAATCAATAACTTCAGACATGCAGATGATACCACCCTTATGGCAGAAAGTCAAGAACAAAAGAGCCTCTTGATGAAAGTGAAAGAGGAGAGTGAAAAAGTTGGCTTAAAGCTCAACAGTCAGAAAACTAAGATCATGGCATCCAGTCCCATCACTTCATGGCAAATAGATGGGGAAACAGTGGCAGCCTTTATTTTTTGCAGCTCCAAAATTACTGCAGATGGTGATTGCAGCCATGAAATTAAAAGACTCTTACTCTTTGGAAGGAAAGTTATGACCAACCTGGACAGCATATTAAAAAGCAGAGACATTACTTTGCCAACAAATGTCCGTCTAGTCAAGGCTATGGTTTTTCCAGTAGTCATGTATGAATGTGAGAGTTGGACCATAAAGAAAGCTGAGTGCCAACTAATTGATGCATTTTAACTGTGGTGTTGAAGAACTCTTGAGAGCCCTTGGACTGCAAGGAGATCCAACTGGTCCATCCTAAAAGATCAGTCCTGAGTGTTCATTGTAAGGACTGATGTTGAAGCTGAAACTCCAATACTTTGGTGCAAAGAGCTGACTCATTTGAAAAGACCCTAGTACAGCCACTATGGAGAACAGTATGGAGATTCCTCAAAAAACTGGGAATAGAACTGCCTTATGATCCAGCAATCCCACTGCTGGGCATACACACTGAGAAAACCAGAATTGAAAGAAACATGTGTACCCCAATGTTCATAGCAGCACTGTTTATAATAGCCAGGACTTGGAAGCAACCTAGATGTCCATCCACAGATGAATGGATAAGAAAGCTGTGGTACATATACACAATGGAGTATTACTCCACCATTAAAAAGAATACATTTGAATCAATTCTAATGAGGTGGATGGAACTGGAGCCTATTATACAGAGTGAAGTAAGCCAGAAAGAAAAACACAAATACAGTATACTAACGCATATATACGGAATTTAGAAAGATGGTAACAATAACCCTGTTTACGAGACAGCAAAAGAGACACTGATGTATAGAACAGTCTTTTGGACTCTGGGAGAGGGAGAGGGTGGGATGATTTGGGAGAATAGCATTAGAATATGTATAATATCATATCTGAAACGAGTCATCAGTCCAGGTATGATGCCTGATAATGGATGCCTGGGGCTGGTGCACTGGGATGACCCAGAGGGATGGTATGGGGAGGGAGGAGGGTTCAGGATGGGGAACACATGTATACTTGTGGCGGATCCATCTTGATGTATGGCAAAAGCAATACAATATTGTAAAGTTAAGCAAAATAAAATTTAATAAAAAATTTAAAAAAAAAATGAAAAGACCCTGATGCTGGGAAAGATTGAGGGCAGGAGGTGAAGGGGATAACAGAGGGTGAGATGGCTGGATGGCATCACCAACTCAATGGACATGAGTTTGGGTAAACTCCTGGAGTTGCTGATGGACAGGGAAGCCTGGTGTGCTGCGATTCATAGGGTGGCAGAGTCGGACACGACTGGGCCACTGAACTTAACTGAACTGAGTCTAACAACTGATCTTATTTTCTGAGATTCTCATTAAGGAAGTGGGAGAGTAGATGTGGCACAGGTTGAATACACATTCTCTGTGTTTCATTTTTCTCTGGATTCAAACATGAACTATTGTGTATTTATTCCTCAATTTCATGACTAAATTGCTTCTACATCTCCTTTCTTATAGCATCTGTATCCTGTCAGTCAGAACAGCTCCTGAATCTCTTCAGATTTAAACTGCCTTTAGAAAGGCAGTTTAATTTGCTGGGATCCCTGGTCTTAACTAATGTGCGAAAGATGAAGCTTCTTTTGGTCTTGCCTTCCTGAATTTGTTTTCTAAAATGCTTTCATGTAGTTTGAATCTTTGACTGAGGTTCAGGCCTGGTAGTTTCTGCCATGCTTAAAATGTATATATTCTTAAACTTTTTACTTAAATAAATGCTTAGTATACAAAGTAATTCTAGAAAATATTTTGTTTTCTTTTTTTTAACCTATATGCCATTCTGTGATTTTTGTAAAAATTGTGTTTATTATTATTTTCCTTACTATTTAGCATTTGAATTTTCTGGTTAATTTTTATTTTTACACTCATAAATGTCAAAAAGACAGTCACAGATTTTGATCTTTTCTGATTTTTGCAGTTTGCTTAAAAATATTCAGGAGAGTATGAAAAAAGTCAAAAATAGTTTTCAGCTTTACCTTTCTAGTTATTTAGCAGTATTTACTTATAGGCTGCTTGTGCCAGGTTTGCTGAGTAATGGAAATATGTCAACTATGATGGAAACCTGTCAACTTTCTTTGTCTCATCCATTAATAATGTGTAGTGCATTCATGCTGTTGCTTCACTCATGTCAGACTCTTTGCAACCCCGTGGACTGCAGCCTGTTAGGCTTTTCTGTCCATGGGATTCTCCAGGCAATAATACTTGAGTGCCCTCCTCCAGGGGATATTCTGCACCCTGGGATCAAACATGTGTCTCTTTTGTCTCCTGCATTGGAACGCAGGTTCTTTACCACTAACACACCTAGGAAGCCCTAAATAATGTATGGGAAGAATCTATTTAGGATATGTTTTGATCTGCTCTAAGTCTCTCTGTCAACACTGAACCATGTTTTTAATGGTAAAGAATACCCAGTCTCTAGAAAAGATTTGTTAGAAAATAAAAATGTATCCTATCATTCTAAAAAATTACTGAACTCTTCTTACTCTATTTTGGTGTTCCATGTAATTTGAAAAATCAACATTAAATAGCTCCATAGGAAAGGGGCTCACTGATGTTCTGAAAGCTGGGCTGCTTTTGCATTGTGCTTTTCTAATTGCTTTTCATTGATTATGGCATACTTGCCATGGTTGAAATTGTTAGATAAACACATCTATCAATAACAAATAGAAGATTTTTATTTTTTTCTTTTGATTGAATGAGGAAAAACCATGTGTAGTCAAAAGTGTGTGTTTATGGTACACAGATGAAAAATGTGGATCTATGTATTTTTTTCTGTATAGTGTAAGCTATTATTGGATTATTAGATGAAATAAGGAAGGACAATAGAGAAATGAAATTTAACAATACAGTTAGAGTCTGGGAAACTCAAATTGATATCCCTATTGGCTAGTGCTTGTCATCCCAGGATCATAAAGCTTTGGTTCAAATTTTGATTGACTCCTTACTTGCAATGTGATACAAGTGAGCTTGATTAAATAATTTGTGTGCTTCAGTTTCATTATGTGTAAAATCTGAATATCAGTAGCATTTACGAAGTACTGTTGTTGTGGCAGTTTGACGTCTTGTAACTTCACCTCTTTTTCTATTAGGCTCTCTAGTCTTTGGGAGTGGTGGCTGCTTCTCGCTGTTATTTAATCTGGGTTAACTCAGTATCAGGAAGAAAACCTTCCATATCAAGAAGCTTTGACAAAGAAAGGGTCAACTGTTAGAAGGCTTTGTAAACTTTCTTTTGGGGATGGTATACTTTCTTTGGGACTCTATGCAGCCCATGATGAAAGCTATGATGATAAGAATTCTTGAAAGTGGAAGAGCAGATGTTCTCAGGACTCCCCTCTAACTGCTAAACTCTAACCTATTCAAACAGTTTACATGTGTGCACATACTAGGACGACTGTCATAACTTGAGGAACATTGGATCCTAAATGAGGGTCCCACTAGAACATATACCAGCCACTACTACTTGTGATTTCCTTACACATTGTATAGGTAGAAGAGACCATTTTCATAAATCATTTATAGTTGAATTACTAAGTTCTTTTAGGTGTGAAGTGAATTATGCTGTAAACAAGTAGTGGAAACTTAAGTTTTATGTTCTTAAACACACATTTATAGATCATGAATTATATAATAGCACAATAGCTGTCACTAGTAGTTTATCAAGATATTTGATTTACTTAGGTTGTATAAAGGAGGCTGTAAAACAATTTCTCCTCTCTGAAACAATCAATGTCTGGCTACTAATTTTTTTGTAGTATATATGGAATAATTTCCTTAGCAACCACCATAAATCAGATTATCTATCTCTGCTTTCTTCATAGAGATTAATTTTGTCTACTAGAGCTCAAATGTCCTTAAAACTGTAATTCTTTAGGACTCAGCTGGCGGTTCAGTGGCTAAAGTGGTCAATGCAGGGGGCATGGGTTTGACCTTCGTCTGGGTAGATCATGCATGTCATGGGGCAACTGAGTCTGTGTGCCACAGCTAAAACCATAACTCTTTCAATATTCAGACAGTACTTAATAGTGAAGTAAGTTACAGAGCTGTGGATAACTGTAATACCTTATATATCCTTCAAAACAGTGGACCCTAACACTGACGAGGAGACTTTTTTTTAAGTATAGATTTCCAAGTATCATACTATGAATATGTTATCCATTGGGCATATGACTTGGATCAAACCTGGAAATCTGAAGGTTTTTTTCACAGCCAGTGAGCTTTGGAAACATTTGCTTTATAAGGCACCATAGCATAATCAAGCATTGAAATCAAACATACTTAGGTTCAACATAAGTTTTTCTATGTCTTACTTGTGTAATGTTGGGCAAAATATCAAACCTTTCTACGTCTCTATGGCTCAATCTCCTTATCCTTCATATAGAGGCAAAACATAACTATCCTTATGACACATGGTAAGGGCTATGAAAAGCCATGCATGTTAAGCAGCAAGCAGAAATAATAAATAATTGGCTCAGGAAATAAGAGGACTTCTTGCTCTGAATTGTTTTCCTCTCAGTAATGATTTCCTCTACCGTAAGAATGAAATTAATTCACTGAATAGTTATTTCTCTAGAGATTTCACATGAGAATTTCCGTGAAGATGCAACTTCAAATAATTTATAGGAAAAATAGTAGTGCATTTATTTGAGGCAAATGGAGGAAGCGCCACATTAAGTGACTCTAAACAAAGATATACAATGAAACAGGAAGACTGGGATTAAACTCAGGAGTCCATCGTTGCCTCTATAATGATTTTACAAAGTACCATCTTGAACTGTGGCCATCATGGTCAACAAAAGAGTCCGAAATGCAGTACTTGGATGCAATCTCAAAAACGACAGAATGATCTCTTGTTCGTTTCCAAGGCAAACCATTCAATGTCACAGTAATCCAAGTCTATGCCCCAACCAGTAATGCTGAAGAAGCTGAAGTTGAACGGTTCTATGAAGACCTACAAGACCTTTTAGAACTAACACCCAAAAAAGATGTCCTTTTCATTATAGGGGACTGGAATGCAAAAGTAGGAAGTCAAGAAACACCTGGAGTAACAGGCAAATTTGGCCTTGGAATACGGAATGAAGCAGGGCAAAGACTAACAGAGTTTTGCCAAGAAAATGCACTGGTCATAGCAAATACCCTCTTCCAACAACACAAGAGAAGACTTTATACATGGACATCACCAGAAGGTCAACACCAAAATCAGATCGATTACATTCTTTGCAGCCAAAGATGGAGAGGCTCTATCCAATCAGCAAAAACAAGACCAGGAGCTGACTGTGGCTCAGACCATGAACTCCTTATTGCCAAATTCAGACTGAAATTGAAGAAAGTAGGGAAAACCACTAGACCATTCAGCTATGACCTAAATCAAATCCCTTATGATTATACAGTGGAAGTGAGAAATAGATTTAAGGGCTTAGATCTGATAGATAGAGTGCCTGATGAACTATGGAATGAGGTTCGTGACATTGTGCAGGAGACAGGGATCAAGACCATCCCCAAGAAAAAGAAATGCAAAAAAGCAAAATGGCTGTCTGGGGAGGCCTTGCAAATAGCTGCAAAAAGAAGAGAAGCGAAAAGCAAAGGAGAAAAGGAAAGATATAAACATCTGAAGGCAGAGTTCCAAAGAATAACAAGAAGAGATAAGAAAGCCTTCTTCAGCGATCAATGCAAAGAAATAGAGAAAAACAACAGAATGGGAAAGACTAAGGATCTATTCAAGAAAATCAGAGATACCAAGGGAACATTTCATGCAAAGATGGGCTCGATAAAGGACAGAAATGGTGTGGACCTAACGGAAGCAGAAGATATTAAGAAGAGGTGGCAAGAATACACAGAAGAACTGTACAAAAAAGAGCTTCACGACCCAGATGATCATGATGGTGTGATCACTGACCTAGAGCCAGACATCCTGGAATGTGAAGTCAAGTGGGCCTTAGAAAGCATCACTAGGAACAAAGCTAGTGGAGGTGATGGAATTCCAGTGGAGCTATTCCAAGTCCTGAAAGATGATGCTGTGAAAGTGCTTCACTCAATATGCCAACAAATTTGGAAAACTCAGCAGTGGCCACAAGATTGGAAAAGGTCAGTTTTCATCCCAATCCCAAAGAAAGGCAATGCCAAAGAGTGCTCAAACTACCGCACAATTGCACTCATCTCGCACGCTAGTAAAGTAATGCTCAAAATTCTCCAAGCCAGGCTTCAGCAATATGTGAACCGTGAACTTCCTGATGTTCAAGCTGGTTTTAGAAAAGGCAGAGGAACCAGAGATCCAATTGCCAACATCCGCTGGATTATCGAAAAAGCAAGAGAGTTCCAGAAAACCATCTATTTCTGCTTTATTGACTATGCCAAAGCCTTTGACTGTGTGGATCACAATAAACTGTAGAAAATTCTGAGAGAGATGGGAATACCAGACCACCTGATCTGCCTCTTGAGAAATCTGTATGCAGGTCAGGAAGCAACAGTTAGAACTGGTCATGGAACAACAGACTGGTTCCAAACAGGAAAAGGAGTACGTCAAGGCTGTATATTGTCACCATGTTTATTTAACTCATATGCAGAGTACATCATGAGAAATGCTGGACTGGAGGAAGCACAAGCTGGAATCAAGATTGCCGGGAGAAATATCAATAACCTCAGATATGCAGATGATACCACCCTTATGGCAGAAAGTGAAGAGGAACTCAAAAGCCTCTTGATGAAAGTGAAAGTGGAGAGTGAAAAGGTTGGCTTAAAGCTCAACATTCAGAAAACGAAGATCATGGCATCTGGTCCCATCACTACATGGGAAATAGATGGAGAAACAGTGGAAACAGTGTCAGACTTTATTTTTCTGGGCTCCAAAATCACTGCAGATGGTGACTGCAGCCATGAAATTAAAAGACGCTTACTCCTTGGAAGGAAGGTTATGACCAACCTAGATAGCATATTCAAAAGCAGAGACATCACTTTGCCAACAAAGGTTCGCCTAGTCAAGGCTATGGTCTTTCCTGTGGTCATGTATGGATGTGAGAGTTGGACTGTGAAGAAGGCTGAGCGCCGAAGAATAGATGCTTTTGAACTGTGGTGTTGGAGAAGACTCTTGAGAGTCCCTTGGACTGCAAGGAGATCCAACCGATCCATTCTGAAGGAGATCAGCCCTGGGATTTCTTTGGAAGGAATGATGCTAAAGCTGAAACTCCAGTATTTTGGCCACCTCATGCGAAGAGTTGACTCATTGGAGAAGACTCTGATGCTGGGAGGGATTGAGGGCAGGAGGAGAAGGGGACGACAGAGGATGAGATGACTGGATGGCATCGCTGACTCGATGAATGTGAGTCTGAGTGACCTCCGGGAGCTGGTGATGGATAGGGAGGCCTGGCGTGCTGCGGTTCATGGGGTCGCAAAGAGTCGGACACGACTGAGCGACTGATCTGATCTGATCTGATCTGATCTTGAAGTCTGCTTTTTGCCCTAAGTTTAAGTAATACATATTTCTGGTACTGAGGAAAGAATCTGAGAAGAAGTACAATAGTGCAGTGTGGCCTTGACTGATGCCCATTCTGTGAGATAGAGTGATGTAGTATTTAAACACATATGGATAGTTAGTTCATTGATTCTATCAGTTCAGTTCAGTTCAGTCACTTATGCACGTCCAACTCTTTGCGACCCCATGTACTGCAGCACACCAGGCTTCCTTGTCCATCACCAGTTCCCAGAGCTTGCTCAAACATATCCATCGAGTCGGTAATGCCATCTGATTCTATAGGAGGCTGAGAGTTAGAGGTAGAGAACATTGTCTAAGTGAACTTGTTGAGACAAAGAATATGATAAAATGAATAGCAAACAGTTATTCTACACCATAATGCCAAGTCTCCTGACACACTGAATGCAAAAATAATCTCAAATACAGTGACAACTTCCACTGAGGATGTACTTAGGCTGTCTCTGATGGAAGCCAGTGGATCTCATCACTGGGTGGATGCTCAGAATGCATCCTTTTTTGATTGTTTGTTTTATCTTTTACAAAACTCTTTATTATATGCCTCTTACAAAACTATACAGACTCCTCACTGTGCCATTTCCCATTCCTGCATGATAGGCTTCTTATGATCCTTTGAATTTGCCATTTTTCTTATTTTTGCACATTGCAGTTCACTCTCTTTGAACAAACTTATTTTCATTTCCATCTGCTAAATTCATGTTTTTCTTTCAAAACACTGTTTAAATATCTTCCTTTCTCCAAAGCCCTCCTTGATACCCTCAAGCTCATTTTTTGCACATTCTCTAGACTCTCTTAGTACTTAGTATATTACTTAATAGGGATATATTATTCTAAATATCAATTATTTTCTTGTATATTTATTTTCTTTATTATTTTGTGTGTTACATGACATAGGTTAACTGTCTTTTTTATTTTTATTTAAATTTTATTTTTAATTGGAGAATAATTACTTTACCATATTGTGATGGCTTCTGCCATACATCAACATAAATCAGCCATCAGTTCAGTTCAGTTCAGTCACTCAGTCATGTCCGACTCTGCGACCTCATGAACCGCAGCACGCCAGGCCTCCCTGTCCATCACCAACTCCCACAGTCCACCCAAACCCATGTCCATTGAGTCAGTGATGCCATCCAACCATCTCATCCTCTGTCGTTCCCTTCTCCTCCTGCCTTTAATCTTTCCCAGCATCAGGGGCTTTTCCAATAAGTCAGCTCTTTGCATCAGGTGGCCAAAGTATTGGAGTTTCAGCTTCAACATCAATCCTTCCAATGAACATTTAGGACTGATCTCCTTTAGGATGGACCAGTTGGATCTCCTTGTAGTCCAAGGGGCTCCCAAGAGTCTTCTTCAACACCACAGTTCAAAGGCGTCATTTTTCAGCGCTCAGCTTTCTTTATGGTCCAAATCTCACATCCATACATGACCACTGAAAAAACCATAGCCTTGACTAGACGGACCTTTGTTGGCAAAGTAATGACTCTGCTTTTTATTTTATTTATTTATTTTTTTAAGTTTGCCAAGGTTATATGACTTGTAAGTACCAGCAATAGACTAGGACTGCAGCTCTCTCTCATAATACACACTCAGATCAACAATATTTTTTTCCAGTTTTATTTATTTATTTTACTTTACAATATTGTATTGGTTTTGCCATACACTGACATGAATCCGTCATGGGTGTACATGTGTTCCCATCCTCAACCCCCTTCCCACCTCTCTCCCCATCCCATCCCTCTAGGTCATCCTAGCGCACCAGCCCTGAGCACCCTGTATCATGCATCGAACCTGGACTGGAGATTTGTTTCACATGTGATAATTTACATGTTTCAATGCTATTCTCCCATAATATTCCCCGCCTCGCCCTTTCCCACAGAGTCCAAAAGACTATTCTATACATCTGTGTCTCTTTTGCTGTCTCGCATACAGGGTTATTGTTATAATATTTCTAAATACCATATATATGCATTTGTATACTGTATTTGTGTTTTTCTTTCTGGCTTACTTCACTCTGTATAATAGGCTCCAGTTCCATCCACCTCATTAGAACTGATTCAAGTGTATTCTTTTTAATGGCTGAGTAATACTCCATTGTGTATATGTACCACAGCTTTCCTATCCATTCGTCTGCTGATGGACATCTAGGTTGCTTCCAAGTCCTGGCTATTATAAATAGTGCTGCGATGAACATTGGGGTACACGTGTCTCTTTCAATTATGGTTTCCTCAGTGTGTATGCTCAGCAGTGGGATTGCTGGGTCGGATGGCAATTCTATTTCCAGTTTTTTAAGGAATCTCCACACTGTTCTCCATAGTGGATGTACTACTTTGCATTCCCACCAACAGCGTAAGAGGGTCCCCTTTTCTTCACACCCTCTCCAGCATTTATTGCTTGTAGACTTTTGGATCGCAGCCATTCTGACTGGCATGAAATGGTACCTCATTGTGGTTTTGTTTCATTTCTCTGAAAATTAGTGATGTTGAGCATCTTTTCATGTGTTTGTTAGTCATCTGTATGTCTTCTTTGGAGAAATGTCTGTTTAGTTCTTTGGCCCATTTTTTCATTGGGTCATTTGTTTTTCTGGAATTGAACTGCAGGAGTTGCTTGTATATTTTTGAGATTCTTTGTCTTTTGCTTTGTTTGCTGTTATTTTCTCCCATGTCTTTTCACCTTGCTTATAGTTTCCTTTGTTGTGCAGAAGCTTTTAATTTTAATTAGGTCCCATTTGTTTATTTTTGATTTTATTTCCAATATGCTGGGAGGTGGGTCATAGAGGATCCTGCTGTGATTTATGTCAGAGAGTGTTTTGCCTATGTTTTCCTCTAAGGGTTTTATAGTTTCTGGTCTTATGTTTAGATCTTTAATCCACTTTGAGTTTATTTTTGTGTATCGTGTTAGAAAGTGTTCTAGTTTCATTCTTTTCAAGTGGTTGACCAGTTTTCTCAGCACCACTTGGTAAAGAGATTGTCTTTTCTCCATTGTATATTCTTGCTTTCTTTGTCAAAGATAAAGTGTCCGTAAGTGCATGGATTTAACTCTGGGCTTTCTATTTTGTTCCATTGATCTATATTTCTGTCTTTGTGCCAGTACCATACTGTCTTGATGACTGTGGCTTTGTAGTATATCTTGAAGTCAGGCAGGTTGATTCCTCCAGTTCCATCTTCTTTCTCAAAATTGCTTTAGCTATTCGGGGTTTTTTGTATTTCCAAACAAATTGTGAAATTATTTGTTCTAGTTCTCTGAAAAATATCTTTGGTAGCTTGATAGGGATTGCATTGAATCTATAGATTGCTTTGGGTAGTATACTCATTTTCACTATATTGATTCTTCTGATCCATGAACACGGTATATTTCTCCATCTATTTGTGTCCTCATTGATTTCTTTCACCAGTGTTTTATAGTTTTCTATATATAGGTCTTAAGTTTCTTTAGGTAGATATATTCCTAAGTATTTTATTCTTTTCATTGCAGTGGTGAATGGAATTGTTTCCTTAATTTCTCTTTCTGTTTTCTCATTGTTAGTGTATAGAAATGCAAGGGATTTTTGTGTGTTGATTTTATATCCTGCAACTTTTCTATATTCATTGATTAGCTCTAGTAATTTTCTGGTGGGGTCTTTAGGGTTTTCTATGTAGAGGATCATGTCATCTGCAAACAGTGAGAGTTTTACTTCTTTTCCAATCTGGATTCCTTTTATTTCTTTTTCTGCTCTGATTGCTGTGGCCAAAACTTCCAAAACTATGTTGAATAGTAGTGGTGAAAGTGGGCACCCGTGTCTTGTTCCTGACTTTAGGGGTAATGCTTTCAATTTTTCTCCATTGAGGATATTGTTTGCTGTGGGTTTGTCATATATAGCTTTTATTATGTTGAGGTATGTTCCTTCTATGCCTGCTTTCTGGAGGGTTTTTTATCATAAATGGATGTTGAATTTTGTCAAAGGCTTTCTCTGCATCTATTGAGACAATCATATGGTTTTTATTTTTCAGTTTGTTAATGTGGTGTATCACATTGATTGATTTATGGATATTGAAGAATCTTTGCATCCCTGGGATAAAGCCCACTTGGTCATGATGTATGATCTTTTTAATGTGTTGTTGGATTCTGTTTGCTATAATTTTGTTAACAATTTTTGAATCTATATTCATCAGTGATATTGGCCTGTAGTTTTCTTTTTTGGTAGCATCTTTATTGGGTTTTGGTATTAGGGTGATGGTGGACTCTTAGAATGAGTTTGGACGTTTACCTTCCTCTGCAATTTTCTGGAACAGTTTGAGTGGGATAGGTGTTAGCTCTTCTCTAAATTTTTGGTAGAATTCAGCTGTGAAGCCATCTGGTCCTGGGCTTTTGTCTGTTGGAAGATTTCTGATTACAGTTTCAATTTCTGCGCTTGTGATGGGTCTGTTAAGATTTTCTATTTCTTCCTGGCTCAGTTTTGGAAAGTTGTACTTTTCTAAGAATTTGTCCATTTCTTCCAAGTTGTCCATTTTATTTGCATATGCTGCTGCTGCTGCTGCTGCTGCTGCTAAGTCGCTTCAGTCATGTTCAACTCTGTGCGACCCCATAGATGGCAGCCCACCAGGCTCCCCTGTCCCTGGGATTCTCCAGGCAAGAACACTGGAGTGGGTTTATTCGCATATAGTTTCTTATAATAATCTCTTATGATCCTTTGTATTTCTGTGTTATCTGTTGTTATCTCTCCATTTTCATTTCTAATTTTGTTGATTTGATTTTTTCCCTTTGTTTCTTGATGAGTCTTCCTAATGGTTTGTCAATTTTGTTTATCTTCTCAAAGAACCAGCTTTTGGCTTTGTTATTTTGCTATGGTCTCTTTTGCATTTATTTCTGCCCTATTTTTTTTTTAAGATTTCTGTCCTTCTAATAGTCTTGGGGTTCTTCATTTCTTCCTTTTCTAGTTGCTTTAGGTGTAGAGTTAGGTTATTTATTTGACTTTTTTCTTGTTTCTTGAGGTAAGCCTGTACTGCTGTGAACCTTCCCCCTAGCACTGCTTTTACAGTGTCCCATAGGTTTTGGGTTGTTATGTTTTCATTTTCATTCATTTCTATGCATATTTTAATTTCTTTTTGATTTCTTCTGTGATTTGTTGGTTATTCAGCAGCGTGTTCAGCCTCCATATGTTGGAATTTTTAATAGTTTTTCTCCTGTAATTGAGATCTAATCTTACTACATTGTGGTCAGAAAAGATGCTTGGGATGATTTCAATTTTTTTGAATTTACCAAGGCTAAATTTATGGCCCAGGATGTGATCTATCCTGGAGAAGGTTCCGTGTGTGCTTGAGAAAAAGGTGAAATTCATTGCTTTGGGATGAAATGTCCTATAGATATCAATTAGGTCTAACTGGTCTATTATATCATTTAAAGTTTGTGTTTCCTTGTTAATTTTCTGTTTAGTTGGTCTATCCATAGATGTGAGTGAGGTATTAAAGTCTCCCACTATTATTGTGTTATTGTTAATTTCCCCTTTCGTACTTGTTAGCATTTGTCTTACATATTGTGGTGATCCTATGTTGGGTGCATATATATTTATAATTGTTATATCTTCTTCTTGGATTGATCCTTTGATCATTATGTAGTGTCTATCTTTGGACACTACATAACACAGCCTTTGTTTTAAAGTCTATTTTATTTGATATGAGTATTGCTACTCCTGCTTTCTTTTGGTCTCTATTTGCATGGAATATCTTTATCCAGCCCTTCACTTTCAGTCTGTATGTGTCCTTTGTTTCGAGGTGGGTCTCTTGTAGACAGCATATATAGGGGTCTTGTTTTTGTATCCATTCAGCCAGTCTTTGTCTTTTGGTTGCGGCATTCAACCCATTTACATTTAAGATAATTATTGATAAGTATGATCCTGTTGCCATTTACTTTATTGTTTTGAGTTTGAGTTTATACACCCTTTCTGTGTTTCCTGTCTAGAGAAGATCCTTTAGAGATGTTGGAGAGCTGGTTTGGTGGTGCTGAATTCTCTCAGCTTTTACTTGTCTGTAAAGCTTTTGATTTCTCCTTCATATTTGAATGAGATCCTTGCTGGGTACAGTAATATTGGCTGTAGGTTATTTTCTTTCATCACTTTAAATATGTCCTGCCATTCCCTTCTGGCCTGAAGAGTTTCTATTGAAAGATCAACTGTTATCCTTATGGGAATACCCTTGTGTGTTATTTGTTGTTTTTCCCTTGCTGCTTTTTATATTTGTTTTTTGTTAATTTGATTAATATGTGTCTTGGGGTGTTTCACCTTGGGTTTATCCTATTTGGGACTCTGGGTTTCTTGGACTTCGGTGATTATTTCCTTTTCCATTTTAGGGAAGTTTTCAACTATTATCTCCTCAAGTGTTTTCTCATGGTCTTTCTTTTTGTCTTCTTCTTCTGGAACTTCTATGATTTGAATGTTGGGGCGTTTAACATTGTCCCAGAGGTCTCTGAAGTTGTCCTCATTTCTTTTAATTTTTCTTTTTTCCTCTCTGTTTCATTTATTTCTCCCATTCTATCTTCTACCTCATATATCCTATCTTCTGCCTTCATTATTCCACTTTGGCTCCCTCCAGAGTGTTTTTGATCTCATTTATTGCATTATTCATTATGTATTGACTCTTTTTTATTTCTTCTAGGTCCTTGTTAAACCTTTCTTGCATCTTCTTGATCCTTGTCTCCAGGTTATTTATCTGTAACTCCCATTTGTTTTCAAGGTTTTGAATCATTTTCACTATCATTATTCAGAATCCTTTATCAGGTAGATCCCCAATCTCTTCCTCTTTTGTTTAGTTTGGTGGGCATTTATCCTGTTCCTTTACCTGCTGGATATTTCTCTGCCTTTTCATCTTGTTTATATTGCTGTGTTCAGGGTGGCCTTTCTGTATTCTGGCAGTTTGTGGTTCCTCTTTATCGTGAAGGTTCTTTGCTGTGGGTGGGTTTGGACAGGTGGCTTGTCAAGGTTTCCTGGTTAGGGAAGCTTGTGTCTGTGTTCTGGTGGGTGGAGCTGGATTTCTTCTCTCTGGAGTGCAATGAAGTGTCCAGTAATGAGTTTTGAGATGTCAGTGGGTTTGGTGTGACTTTGGGCAGCCTATATATTGAAGCTAAGGGCTATGTTCCTGTGTTGCTGGAGAACTTGTGGTATGTCTTGCTCTGGAAAACTTGTTGGCCCTTGGGTGGTGCTTCGTTTCAGTGTAGGTATGGAGGCGTTGTGATGAGCTCCTATTGATTAATGTTCCCTGGAGTCAGGAGTTCTCAGGTGTTCTCAGGATTTGGACTTAAGCCTCCTGCCTTTGTTTTTCAGTCTTATTCTTACAGTAGCCTCAAGACTTCTCCATCTCCTTTTGAAGACAGTGGGCTGCCTTTCTGGGTGCCTGATGTCCTCTGCCAGCATTCAGAAGTTGTTCTGTGGAATTTTCTCGGAGTTCAAATGTTCTTTTGATGAATATGTGGGTGGTGGAAAAAGTGATCTCCCCGTCCTATTCCTCCACCATCTTAGAACCGCCTCCTCTCTGCTTTTTAATATGCTTTCTAGGTTGGTCATAACTTTCAGTAATAAGTATACATATTTCCCTTCTCTCTTGAACCTCCCTTCCACCTCTCACCCCTGACATTCAGCCAGATAGACTTTGTTTGAATTTGTTAAACGTCCAAATTTTAATAAAATGGAAACTCGAAGGACTGATGTTTATTTATAGCTGTATCTATTTTCAAAGGTTAAATGCATCTCATATCTCATGTTATGGTGTTAGTGAGATATTTGCGAAGAGTCATGGTCAGGGGGCCCTGTATGTTCTTACATTGCATAAATCTGTATTAGTAACATGACAAAAATAATAGTGCTTGGATGTGTTCTTCAAATGCCACTGACATACCATGTCTTCATTCTTTTCTCCTTTTTTCACTTACTGCTGCTGCTGCTGCTAAGTCACTTCATTGTGTCCGACTCTGTGCGACCCCATAGACGGCAGCCCACCAGGCTCCCCCGTCCCTGGGATTCTCCAGGCAAGAACACTGGAGTGGGTTGCCATTTCCTTCTCCAATGCATGAAAGTGAAAAGTGAAAGGGAAGTTGCTCTGTCGTGTCCAACGCTCAGCGACCCCATGGACTGCAGCCCACCAGGCTCCTCCGTCATGGGATTTTCCAGGCAAGAGTACTGAGTGGGGTGCCATTGCTTTCACTTACTAGCTTAATGTAAAGGCCAGCAGGCCGATTTGTTGCCTCTAGCCACCCTGGAGCTTTTCCAGGAAACTTATCAGAAGTGGTCATTAGCTTTGAAGAGATGTTTTGTAATCCCAGCTACTGCTAGATTATTCTGAAGGAGTAATGGTGAATCTGTCTAAAAATGAGTCTTTTTACTTTCTTCGAAAGATTTTAGGATAGAGATTAAAGAACTTAGGTTTAATCAGGCTGTGCCTGAATTAACCACACACAGCCCTCTTACTGCTAAGTGACTGTCTAGTATTCCCAGATTTTGTTTGGCTTTTTGCCATCTGTTTCTCCTAGTGTTCTGTTCACTTGGTATATACCAGAAATGTCTATTTTCAAAACTATCAGGTAACCTCCACTTTTTATCAGGCTCATCTCAACATTATGTAGAATAGAAGTTGGTACTACTACACCTAGATTTAGAAAAGTCCTGGAGCAAGATGGGCAGGTGTGTAGGGAATAATTCCAGGTAGTTCATTATTAAGTATATATTGAGTTTACCACTGTGTCAGTAGAAAACCTTTTTCTCTTTTCCCTTGGATTCTATTTTGAGGAGCTTGCAAATTAACAAAAGACAGGAAGACAGGAAGGGAAAACAGGTTTAATTAACCATATCCATACATATGGAAGTTTTTTTAAAAATGTGATTCATGGAAGGAGGTTCAAGAGGGAGGGAACATATGTATACCTATGGCTGATTCATGTTGAGGTTTGACAGAAAACAACAAAATTCTGTAGAGAAATTATCTTTTAATTGAAAATAAATAAGTTAAAATAAATAAATTCAGAAAAAAAAAACAAATAAAATTGTGATTCAAAGGGGTGGTTAGAATATGGGACTTGTATACCATTTTAACAGGTGACAGGGAATGAGAGAAGTGCACTGATAGGAAAAAAAAAATGACTTTTAGGAAAGATAAATGAGCCTTAGGGGAGTAGATGGGAGATATGATGGTTCTGAGACAATGTCTGTTTGGGTGTGTTGATGCCTTCTCATTTTAGAGTGAATTATCTCTAATGCAAGAGACTTAAGAGACTTGGGTTTGATTCCTGGGTTGGGAAGATCTTCTGAAAGAGGGCACAAAAACCCACTCCAGTATTCTTGCCTGGAGAATCCTATGAACAGGGAAGCTTGGCAGGCTATAGTCCATAGGGTGGTCACAAAGAATCAGACATGACTGAAGCGACTTAGCATGCATGCATGCAGTGTTAGAATTGCTCCTGGGAAGGGATTTATGAGGTGTTCCTTCTGAGTTCTTTTGAGACCCTCTGCTTTTAGTCAGATAAGAGATTTTAGGACTCAAATGCCCTTTGATTTAAAATAATTTTTATGCCACAGTGGCCTGTCCTGGACACCTTTATGTGTTATGATTTGAATTATATCTTCCCTGCCCCCACTCTCAATGTGTTGAGTTTCTAACCCTTCTATCTATAAATGTGATCTTACATGGGAGTAGGGATTTGGAGGATATAATCAGGTTGAGGTCTTTTGTGGTGCAATGGTAAAGAATCCACCTGCCAAAGCAGGAGATGCAAGAGATACGGGTTTGATCCCAAGGTCAGGAAGATCCCCTGGAGTAAGAAGTGGCAACCGACTCCAGTATTTTTGCCTAGAAAATTCCATGGACAGAGGAGCCTGATGGGCTATATTCCATAGGGTTGCAAAGAGTTGGGCATGACTGAGTAACTGAGTGTCTGGTATTCTTTTAAGAAGAGAAAAGCACCATGTGAGGGCACAGACACACAGGGTGATGCTGTGTGATAACAGAGGCAGACAGTGGGGTGATGCAGCGCAAACCAAGGAATGCCAAGGAGTACAGCCGTTGCTAGACGATACGAGGAAAGGAAAGATTTTCCCCCCACGTATTTCAGAGGAAGCATGGCTCTGCTTACATGTTGATTTTAGGCTTCTGTCTTCAAGAACTGTGAAGCACTGAGTTTCTGTTGTTTTAAGCCACCCCATTTGTTATGGCAGCCCTGGAAAACTAATATAACCAGGGATAGGGAACCTAGAGGAGATCTCTCTCTTTCTCTCTTTTTAACCACAAGCACCTTTAAGTTTTGAAAAAACTATATAAAAATCCACCCTATAGCTTTGTGGAAAAACAAACAAAGGAAGAAATATCCACACACAAACCAATCTAAACCAAAATCCAAACCTCCTATGTTGCTTATGAATTGACACACTTAACTTGAAAAGCAGGTTTGATAAATCTAATAGACCAAGGAAAAGACTGAAATTCTTATAAGAAAAGTTCAAGCAAAAATTAGCCCAGACAGTTTTTGTCTGTGTATGTGAACAGAATAAATGATTTAGCTGATTCATAAATAGATGCTATAATTTATTCATAAATAAAGAATAAAACTTTCAAAATAGGGCAAATGATGGCTTATATATTCATCTCAGCCTCTGAAAATTCCCATATATAAATCAAGATTCAAGTATTTAGAAGCACCACAAATAGAATGGCATGCAGAAATACTTGAGGGTTTGACAGTAGTGATATATTTTTCTACAAGTACTTATTAAATTCCTATGTGAAAGATATTTTATATATGTAAATGTGGAAAAGGTATGGTTTTCAGGAACTTTCATCTAGAAGGGAGAGGAACAAAGACAGGCTAAGAGCTTGAACATACCAGTAGAAAAGCAGAAGAGATGAAACAGAACTAATGAATAGATGATGAGAGATAAAGCCTGTTGGGTAATTTGGAGAAGGATTATGGCTGGCTTTGAATAGCTATGAATAATATCTAACCTTAACTGAATATTTAAATGTGTCCTATACTTGCTTTGTATGCATCAATTATTTAATCATTACAATAATACTGTAAAGTAGATACTAATATTATTGTTACAATTATGTAGATCAATATATGGAAGCACAAAGAGGTTAAGCAATTTACCCAAGCATAACATTTTGCAATCCAGAGGACTTGAGTATAGGCAGTCTGGTACAAAGCTCTTGTACAATACAGACATTTTAAAAGAATGGCTAGATGGAGAGTTTAATATTTTCACATGCTTTGTTTTTTGTAAACAATGACATATAAAAATTGTTCATTATAATGGAATAACTTACTATATGGTAAGTGCCACACTAAGCACTTTAAGTGCATTATACAATGTTAATCATCATATGTCCTCTAACCTAGGGCACTGAAGACTTTCGAGGCAAAGTAATGAAATTTATCAAAATATAAAATAGTGTTTTGGGCAAAATATCTGACAAGTTGTATACTGGATCAATGAAAATATCAAGAGAAGTGAGAAATCAGTTATGAAGGTGTTCAGGAAATCCAGCCAAGAGAAATAAGGATTTAAATTTAGGGTAATGGAAGTAAGAGAAGATAAGAAGAAACTAATATGAAATATTATTAGAGTAGAAGAGATATTGTGTGCCAACTAATCATTATAAGAGGAAAGAGAAAGTGAAAAATCACTGACAAATCTTAGATTCAGAACCTAGGTAAATGAGAGAATCAGTGATACCACTGAGAGCAGAGGGGGTATGGAAATGGAAAGAAAGATGAAAATACTCTATCACGGGCATATTTAAGAATCTGATGAAGCTATTCAGTGGGACAAGAGCGCTAAGAGTCGTACATGACTGAGCGACTTCACTTTCACTTTTCACTTTCACGCATTGGAGAAGGAAATGGCAACCCACTCCAGTGTTCTTACCTGGAGAATCCCAGGGACGGGGGAGCCTGGTGGGCTGCCATCCATGGGGTCGCACAGAGTTGGACATGACTGAAGCGACTTAGCAGCAGCAGCAGAGAAACTTTAAGACTGGGGAGATAGTCTTAGGACTGATCTGCATAGAAGGTGTAAGGTTGGAGAAAGGACAGGACAGAGGGGGAGGGGAAGAGAAGCATGAAGGGCCTGCTACTAGTTCCCCAAGCATGGGGAAGTCTTTCAGTCTGCTTCTTCCCCTTGGGCCTCTCTCTGTTTCCATCCCCCGCCTTCCTCCTCCTCCTCCGTTTCCTCCTCCTCCGTTTCCTCCTCGTCCTCCGCTTCCTCCACCTCCTCCTCCTCATCCTTTACACAATGTCTTGGTATATGATACTCAGTTTTGTATGAGTGATGAAATAAAAGAATGAAAAAATGAATGAGGACACTTAAGAATACCTATATTTGTGAAACTTAGAGAAGAAGAGAAATAACAAGAAATAGAGAATCAGAAATTTTACGTATGGTTTTTAGCCCATAAATTACTATGCTAGTACTCTTGCCTGGAAAATCCCATGGACGGAGGAGCCTGGTAGGCTGCAGTCCATGGGGTCGCTAGGAGTCAGACATGACTGAAGTGACTTAGCATTATAGATGTAAGTTTTCTTCTGCAAGCCATGTGTAAATACATTTCTTATGAATTCAGTCTTATAAACCAAATGTATTAGAAACTTTAATAGCAAGAAGATTGCCATTATTCCTAGAATTAATTGAAAACTGTCTAACACTAATATTTTGAATAAATGTGGATCTCCATGTAATAGTGATCTTTACAGTTTCACATGTTTAGAAGTTAGCTCTCTTTTCAGGAGAAAGTCACTTTTCTCTTGTAGCATATTTAACAACACTTAATATAAATAGGGGCTTCAGGGGAGGAGCTAAGATGGCAGACGAGTAAGACGGGGAGAATACTTTCTCCTCCACAAATCCATTAAAAGAACATTTGAATGCTGAATAAATTCGATAAAACAACTTCTGAATGCCGGCAGAGGACATCAGGCACTTAGAAAGACAACTCATTGTCTTCAAAACGAGAAAACGAGCCCTGCGGTAACTCCCTTTTGTGGAGAAGTGCCGGGACACCAGCATTTGCTATTGGCAAGGGGGGCTGGGCTAGGAGGAGCTGCGAGGCCTGCATTGCTTTGAGAAAGGATTTGGCCTGGCTATCTTGGGCGCTATCTGAGCAAAATAACCAGACTGTCGGTTATCTACTACATCAAAAGCCAGCCCTAACTTAAGACACCACCAGGACTACCTACGGAACAAAGGGCTGCACAGAGTTGGCCGGCTGCAGGCCGTCCCACTCTGGTGACCGGCAGCCAGGGCCGGAGGCAGGCAATTACAGCCCTAGAGAGACAGTGTCTAACGGAACTGTGAGTAGGTTTCTGTGCTGACTCACGCTTCTTGGGGCTCTGGATGGTCAACATCTGCCTGAGAAAGTGCGCTGTTTGTATACTCAGAAAACTGAGCAGCGGAGAGGCGATAAGTCGCAGCAGCTGTGCTCACTGAACATTTCATCACCTGCGTTACTTGGATCTGGGAAGGGCATAAAACGCAGACTCAACCAAGTCTGTGCTTCTGAGGATTATCCGAGTGCCTGAACCTGGCCGGTTTAGATTTGGGTGTTCATCTCCGCCCCCTCTGTAACAAGGCAGAGATCAGATATTGAAAAGACCTGTAAACCGCCTCAATAAAGAGAATTCAACAAACTACCAGAATATAGTAAGGACACTCTAAACTTGGCAATTTTAACAAAATGAAGAGACAAAAGAATACCCAGCAGCTAAAGGAACAGGATAGATGCCCACCAAACGAAACCAAAGAGGAAGAGATAGGGAATCTACCTGATAAAGAATTCGAATAATGATAGCGAAATTAATTCAAAATCTCGAAATCAAAATAGAATCACAGTTCAAGAGTCTGGAGATAAGGATTGAGAAGATGCAAGAAAGGTTTAACAAGGACCTAGAAGAAATAAAAAAGAGTCAACACATAATGAATAATGCAATAAATGAGATCCAAAACACCCTGGAAGCAACAAATAGTAGAATAACAGAGGCAGAAGATAGGATTAGTGAATTAGAAGATAGAATCCTAGAAATAAATGAATCAGAGGAGAAAAAAGAAAAACGTATCAAAAGAAATGAGGACAATTTCAGAAACCTCCAGGATAACATCAAACGCTACAACATTCGAATCATAGGAGTTCCAGAAGAAGAAGATAAAAAGAAAGATCATGAGGAAATACTTGAGGAGATAATAGTTGAAAACTTCCCTAAAATGGAGAAGGAAATTACCACTCAAGTTCAAGAAATGCAGAGAGTCCCTAACAGGATAAACCCAAGGCGAAACACCCCAAGACACATATTAATCAAATTAACAAAGATTAAATATAAAGAACAAATATTAAAAGCAGCAAGGGAAAAACATCAAATAACTCACAAGGGAATTCCCATAAGGATAACAGCTGATCTTTCAATAGAAACTCTCCAAGCCAGGAGAGAATGGCAAGACGTAATTAAAGTGATGAAAGAAAATAACTTACAGCCTAGATTATTGTATCCAGCAAGGATCTCATTCAAATATGAAGGAGAAATCAAAAGCTTCACAGATAAGCAAAAGTTGAGAGAATTTAGCACCACTAAACCATTTCTCCAACAAAAACTAAAGGACATTCTCTAGACAGGAATCACTAAAAGGGTGTATAAATTCGAACCCAAAACAATAAAGTAAATCTTATTTATCAATAATTGCTTTTAACGTTTATGGGCTGAATGCCCTAGTCAACAGACAAAGACTGGCCGAATCGATACAAAAACAAGACCCCTACATACCTTGTCTACAAGAGACCACCAAAAGACTAAAATGGGTCAAATGGATACAAAAACTAGACCCCTATATATGTTGTCTACAAGAGAACCACCTTAAAATACGGGATATATACTGACTGAAAATGAAGGCCTGGAAAAAGATTTTCTATGCAAATATGGACCATAAGAAAACAGGAGTAGCAATACTTATATCAGATAAAATTGACTTTAAAGATCTTGAAAAGGAGACAATGAAGGTTACACATAATGACTTAAAGGAACAATCCCAAAAGAAGTTATAACAATTATAAATATATATGCACCCAACATTGGAGCATTGATATATCTAAGACAAACATTAATTAATATGATAGAAGAAATATGCAGCAATACAATAATAGTGGGAGACTTTAATACCCCATTCATGTAATCTGGCTGTAATAGACAAAGTAAAGAGCAAAACATATTTACTTATGAGCCTCAAAAAATTCAGTTCACTCAGGAGAGTTTTAAAAAAAAAAGACTTATTTGTTCACTCTGTAAAGGTTTATTGACTATTTTATGGGTTTGGTACCACTTTGGGTAGTAGGGAGGAAGAGGTGACAAATGTGATCCTGTCCTAAATAATATATTGTGGTAAAGATAGACCTACCAATACAAAATACCAAGATGTGCCTAAGATGAGGACACCCAAACTGCACTTTTTGTTTCCTGAACTTTTCATTTCGAGAACAAACCTCCTAATATAGGATGAATTCACCATGATTTTTTTTAAGTGTTCTTTGTGATTAAAAACAGAAAGCCATTGGTTAAGAAATTACATATACTCCTCCCCACCATCACTCCCCTTCTTTCTTCCCATTTCCCTCCCACCCTCATTGATCCTTTCCTTTTATATATATTTATATATATAAGTATATATATAAATATATATATATTTATATATATATATATATAAGTAGGGGCTTCCCAGGTGGTGCTAGTGGTAAAAAACCTGCCTGATAATTCAGGAGACATAAGAGACGTGGGTTTGATCCCTGTGTCAGGAAGATCCCCTGGAGAAGGAAATGGCACCCACTCCAGTATTCTTGCCTGGAGAATCCCCTGGACAGAGGAGCCTAGTGGGCTATAGTCCATGGGTTGCAAAGAGTGAGACACAACTTAAGCTACCGAGCATCCATGCAATATAAATAAAAGGACAGAGAATTCTTCTGTAAATCTCTGTCTCTATTTCTTATATTTTCTGATATATGAAAGACAAGTTTGCTTGTCAGTAACATTGAAAAAGAGCTTAAAAAAGTGTATATTATATTTAGACACACACACATATATATAGTTTATACTCACAGTCACACAGGTGAATTTAAGCTATGTTTATATCCCAAATTATATATATAGCTGTAAAATCTGATACATATTTCTCACCTCTCATATATATCAATGCAACATGTATACAAAATTCTTATATATTATAGCTCATATATAAAAATAAGTTAATATGCGTCATGTTGTACATAGTATACACTTCTTCTGACACAATTTATTTCTTTAATATATCATTTACCCAAATCTCACACCTTTATAAAAAAATGCATCTTTCAAAATCTTTCCAAGTATTCTGAGCACAGGTATCACGTGTTTCAGCATAATCTTACCATTATCAAGGTGTTTTTCCATATTTAATGTGTAAATCAGCACAGGCAGTTCATCACATCCCATGTGCAATATTTTTCCTTCCCAGCCTGAGAGTGTGATCTCAGGAGCTGCTGGCACATCTAAACAGTCTGATTTCCAAGATTACTTTCAGGAGAAGGAGACAAACTCTGCCAAGATAGAAACTGTTCTGGTTCTGCCCCTTTTTTACTCTTAGGTATAAAGTGACTTTTTATTCTGTTTTAAATACTCCTTGCCCTTAAAAAAAACTGGGCAGATATACATGAAGGTTTATGAAGATACCATAAACATTCTTGGGGCTATGCTATAGAGTTCTTAGAATGAAAAGAAAGAGAAAAGTCACCTCACAAAATTGTTTGTTTACTGAAGGAGAAAGCCAAATCTCAGAAGGGATAAATAATTTTTTTTTCTAAATTTGCAAAGCTTTTGGATAGAAATTTAGAGTAGAATTGAATTCTATTATTTTTCTTAATTTATTTTTCAATTGAAGAATAATTGATTTACAGAATTGTGTTGGTTTCTGCCAAACATCAACATGAATCAGCCATAGGTATATATATATATATATGTTCCTTCCCTCTTGACCCTCCCTCCTACCTTCCTCCCCATCCCACCCCTCTATTTTTATTTTGCTTTGTTTCCTCAGTGACATACTTATTGAATCCTAGTTTTCAATTGCACTTAACATGTGAGTTTCATTTTGTTGTAAGAAAAACAAAAAAAATGTCTTCAGTCTAATAGGAAAACTTTCCTCTGTCTTTTGTACTTTGAGTTCATGCCTGCAGATGATTCTGTGTGGCTTAGGAACATAAATCAGAACATCAGAGGTTTTCTCTATGGAACCTTCTTTATCCAATGTGCTTAATCTACTAGCAGCTGAGCTTTGGTGTAATGTTTATCCTCCTTCACACTTGCAAGAGATTTAACCAAAGTTAAGAGCAAAGTTAGATCAAAATCTATAGTAATTTTATAAATGCCGATGTTTTGTAAGATTAGATATGCAAATATTAACTCATATTTTATGTCAGAATTTTTGTATTTCTATTGAATTCACACTGCCCCTCCTTTCTCTGTTGGAGGTACTAGATTCTCTGCAAAGGCCATGTTTGGGCAAACAGACAAAACTTACAATTCACAAAGTGAGCCAGCATCATCATTATTCTGTTTTGTTGGTGTTGTTGAGATTCTAAATCATGAGTTGAAGAAGTTTCAAGTTAACTGTCATTTTTTTTAGCCAACATTGATGTGTTCTTTGCCAGATATTGAAGAATTAAGAAGCAGTTCCTGTCCTGATGTAGCATAAGATATAGCAGGGGAGATTAAAACTTTCTCATTTTAATAGAAAATAAACAGTGCCATGCAGCACAGAATGCTGTGGGAGGACGACAAGGGCCAGATGGTGATACAAACAAATAAGATTTTTCAAACAACCTTCTTACCAAAGAGAAAAGACATTTGGAGATACCCATTCCGTGGCAGAGGTTTGCATTTTTTATCTAGATTCCTCATCTAAACCACAGAACATAGATGGTTGAATGACTTTGTTCAGTTCTCCCAAAGATGGTGCATAACTAATAATATTCTAGATGGTAGTTTATTCCATGTAATGTATGCCTCGGGACACTGGGACTTATTTTCCTTCATGAAAATCTAGTAGACAGCTCAAATATCTCTCTGCGTCATGCTTGGTTTGGTCATTAGAGGGAGACAGTTCAATTTTCCTAACTTTCTGCATGAAGAAAGACTCAAAAAAGCCATGTGAATCAAAAAAAAAAAAAAAAAAAAGAAAGAAAAAGAGAGAGAGATCTGTGGTTGTGAAAGTTCAAGTTTTCTTACTTTATTCAGATCAGATCAGATCAGATCAGTCGCTCAGTCGTGTCCGACTCTTTGCGACCCCATGAACCGCAGCACGCCAGGCCTCCCTGTCCATCACCAGCTCCCGGAGGTCACTCAGACTCACACCCATCAAGTCAGTGATGCCATCTAGCCATCGCATCCTCTGTCGTCCCCTTCTCCTCCTGCCCTCAATCCCTCCCAGCATCAGAGTCTTCTCCAATGAGTCAACTCTTCGCATGAGGTGGCCAAAATACTGGAGTTTCAGCTTTAGCATCATTCCTTCTAAACAAATTCCAGGATTGATCTCCTTAAGAATGGACTGGTTGGATCTCCTTGCAGTCCAAGGGACTCTCAAGAGTCTTCTCCAACACCACAGTTCAAAAGCATCAATTCTTCGGCGCTCAGCCTTCTTCACAGTCCAGCTCTCACATCCATACATGACCACAGGAAAGACCATAGCCTTGACTAGGCGAACCTTTGTTGGTAAAGTAATGTCTCTGCTTTTGAATATGCTATCTAGGTTGGTCATAACTTTCCTTCCAAGGAGCAAGCGTCTTTTAATTTCATGGCTGCAGTCACCATCTGCAGTGATTTTGGAGCCCAGAAAAACAAAGTCTGACACTGTTTCCACTGTTTCCCCATCTATTTCCCATGCAGTGATGGGACCAGATGCCATGATCTTCGTTTTCTGAATGTTGAGCTTTAAGCCAACCTTTTCACTCTCCACTTTCACTTTCATCAAGAGGCTTTTTAGCCCCTCTTCACTTTCTGCCATAAGAGTGGTGTCATCTGCATATCTGAGGTTATTGATATTTCTCCCGGCAATCTTGATTCCAACTTGTGTTTCTTCCAGTCCAGCATTTCTCATGATGTACTCTGCATATAAGTTAAATAAACATGGTGACAATATACAGCCTTGACGTACTCCTTTTCCTATTTGGAACCAGTCTGTTGTTCCATGACCAGTTGTAACTGTTGCTTCCTGACCTGCATACAAATTTCTTAAGAGGCAGATCAGGTGGTCTGGTATTCCCATCTCTTTCAGAATTTTCCATAGTTTATTGTGATCCACACAGTCAAAGGCTTTGGCATAGTCAATAAAGCAGAAATAGATGTTTTTCTGGAACTCTCTTGCTTTTTCGATGATCCAGCAGATGTTGGCAATTTGATCTCTTGTTCCTCTGCCTTTTCTAAATCCAGCTTGAACATCAGGAAGTTCACGGTTCACATATTGCTGAAGCCTGGCTTGGAGAATTTTGAGCATTACTTTACTAGAGTGTGAGATGAGTGCAATTGTGCGGTAGTTTGAGCACTCCTTGGCATTGCCTTTCTTTGGGATTGGGATGAAAACTGACCTTTTCCAATCTTGTGGCCACTGCTGAGTTTTCCAAATTTGCTGGCATATTGAGTGTAGCACTTTCACAGCATCATCTTTCAGGACTTGGAATAGTTCCACTGGAATTCCATCACCTCCACTAGCTTTGTTCGTAGTGATGCTTTCTAAGGCCCATTTGACTTCACATTCCAAGATGTCTGGTTCTAGGTCAGTGATCACATCATCATGATTGTCTAGGTCTTGAAGCTCTTTTTTGTACAGTTCTTCTGTGTATTCTTGCCACCTCTTCTTAATATCTTCTGCTTCTGTTAGGTCCACACCATCTCTGTCCTTTAACGTGCCCATCTTTGCATGAAATGTTCCTTTGGTATCTCTGATTTTCTTGAAGAGATCCCTAGTCTTTCCCATTCTGTTGTTTTCCTCTATTTCTTTACATTGATCACTGAAGAAGGCTTTCTTATCTCTTCTTGCTATTCTTTGGAACTCTGCATTTAGATGTTTATATCTTTCCTTTTCTCCTTTGCTTTTCGCTTCTCTTCTTTTCACAGCTATTTGCAAGGCCTCCCCAGACAGCCATTTTGCTTTTTTGCATTTCTTTTCCATGGGGATGGTCTTGATCCCTGTCTCCTGTACAATGTCACGAACCTCATTCCATAGTTCATCAGGCACTCTATCTATCAGATCTAGGCCCTTAAATCTATTTCTCACTTCCACTGTATAATCATAAGGGATTTGATTTAGGTCATACCTGAATGGTCTAGTAGTTTTCTCTACTTTCTTCAATTTCAGTCTGAATTTGGCAATAAGGAGCTCATGGTCAGAGCCACAGTCAGCTCCTGGTCTTGTTTTTGCTGATTGGATAGAGCTTCTCCATCTTTGGCTGCAAAGAATATAATCGATCTGATTTCGGTGTTGACCATCTGGTGATGTCCATGTATAGAGTCTTCTCTTGTGTTGTTGGAAGAGGGTATTTGCTATGACCAGTGCATTTTCTTGGCAAAACTCTATTAGTCTTTGCCCTGCTTCATTCCATATTCCAAGGCCAAATTTGCCTGTTACTCCAGGTGTTTCTCGGGGAAGGCAATGGCACCCCACCCCAGTACTCTTGCCTGGAAAATCCCATGGACAGAGGTCCCTGGTGGGCCGCTGTCCATGGGGTCGCTAAGAGTCGGACCCGACTGAGCGACTTCAATTTCACTTTTCACTTTCATGCATTGGAGAAGGAAATGGCAACCCACTCCAGTGTTCTTGCCTGGAGAATCCCAGGGACGGGGGAGCCTGGTGGGCTGCCGTCTATGGGGTCGCACAGAGTCGGACACGACTGAAGCGACTTAGCAGCAGCAGCAGCAGCCAGGTGTTTCTTGACTTCCTACTTTTGCATTCCAGTCCCCTATGATGAAAAGGACATCTTTTTTGGGTGTTAGTTCTAAAAGATCTTGTAGGTCTTCATAGAACCTTTCAACTTCAGCTTCTTCGGCGTTACTTGTTGGGGCATAGACTTGGATTACTGTGACATTGAATGGTTTGCCTTGGAAACGAACAGAGATCATTCTGTCATTTTTGAGATTGCAGCCAAGTACTGCATTTCGGACTCTTTTGTTGACCATGATGGCCACTCCATTTCTTCTGAGGGATTCCTGCCCACAGTAGTAGATATAATGGTCATCTGAGTTAAATTCACCCATTCCAGTCCATTTTAGTTCGCTAATTCCTAGAATGTCAACATTCACTCTTGCCATCTCTTGTTTGACCACTTCCAATTTGCCTTGATTCATGGACCTGACATTCCAGGTTCCTATGCAATATTGCTCTTTACAGCATCGGACTTTGCTTCTATCACCAGACACATCCACAGCTGGGTATTCTTTTTGTTTTGGCTCCATCCTTTCATTCTTTCTGGAGTTATTTCTCCACTGATCTCCAGTAGCATATTGGGCCCCTACTGACCTCTGGAGTTTCTCTTTCAGTATCCTATCATTTTGTCTTTTCATACTGTTCATGGGGTTCTCAAGGCAAGAATACTGAAGTGGTTTGCCATTCCCTTCTCCATCGGACCACACCCTGTCATATCTCTCCACCATGACCCGCCCATCCCAGGTTGCCCCTCGGGCATGGCTTAATCTCATTGAGTTAGACAAGGGTGTGGTCCTTGTGTGATTAGATTTACTAGTTATCTGTGAGAATGGTTTTAGTGTATTTGCCCTCTGATGCCCCCTTTCAAGACCTACTGTCTTACTTGGGTTTCTCTTACCTTGGGCGTGGGGTATCTCATCCCAGCTGCTCCTGGCTGCTCCCGGCCAGCGAAGCACAGCCATCGCACCTTACCTTGGACAAGGGGTCTCTCCTCACCGCCGCCCTTCCTGACCTCGGTCGTGAGGTAGCTCTTCTCGGCCGTGCTTAGTGCGCTGGCCCTCACCGCTGTCCTTCCTCGGTCGTGGGGTAGCTCCTCTCGGCCGCGCTCTTAGTGCGCGCCGGTCGCGGGCAGGCGAGGTCGCTCTTAAATGGCGCGCCGGTCGCGGGCAGGCGAGGTCGCTCTTAAATGGCGCGTCGCGGGCAGGCGAGGTCGCTCTTAAATGGCGCGCCGGTCGCGGGCAAGATAAAAAGAAAATTATGAACATGAAATCCTAGATACTAGCTGTCTGGAGTGTAAACCTAAGGAGTCTGTGCATAGATTAGAAAAACTCAACTATCATATTCCACTGTACCCTCTCTAGCAATTTGACTCTTAAGCTGAAATAAGTTCCATGAATACATTAAATTTGGCAGCACATAATGTACTATCTGGGGAAGGCAATGGCACCCCCACCCCAGTACTTTGCCTGGAAAATCCCATGGACGGAGGAGCCTGGTAGGCTCCAGTCCATGGGGTCGCTAAGAGTCGGACAGGACTGAGCGACTTCACTTTCGCTTTTCACTTTCATACGTTGGAGAAGGAAATGGCAACCCACTCCAGTGTTCTTGCCTGGAGAATCCCAGGGACAGGGGAGCCTGGTGGGCTTCTGTCTGTGGGGTCGCACAGAGTCGGACACAACTGAAGCAACTTAGCAGCAGCAATGTACTATCTAGTGCCCGTTTTAAAAACATCAAGAATTTAGCATTTTTTTCACACTCTATTGAAGCTAAATTGTTGACCAGTTCGTTTCCCTGCCAACCAAATTGCCCAATGACCTTTGTTTACTGCTACTGCTGCTAAGTCACTTCAGTCGTGTCCGACTCTGTGTGACCCCATAGACGGCAGCCCACTAGGCTCCCCGTCCCTGGGATTCTCCAGGCAAGAACACTGGAGTGGGTTGCCATTTCCTTCTCCAATGCATGAAAGTGAAAAGTGAAAGTGAAGTCGCTCAGTGGTGTCCGACCCTCAGCGACCCCATGGACTGTGGCCCACCAGACTCCTCCGTCCATGGGATTTTCCAGGCAAGAGTACTGGAGTGGGGTGCCATTGCCTGACCTTTGTTTAGGTGGACTGAAATAACTGTTTCTTGACTGTTGACTTTTAGCAGCAGATCCATCTGCTCCAGAGACTTTGACTCTCTGTGCTTGGCTGAATATTAGGGTCAATTCTTCTGCTTGTAGATCACTTGTGCTGGGCTTCTCTGTGTACAAATTCTATATCTTGAGTGCGGACTGTCTTCTGGTGGCCACAGCCCCTTAGTCTGGTTTCCTGGATGACTACTCTCTGTATACTCTTTGTTGAATTCTGTCCCTGACTTCTTGGATAGTTCACTTACCCAAGTTCTCCATATCTTGTTCATGGGAAACTCTTCATGCATCCTTGACTTTGATAAAGTCTTGAAGTTCAAGCTGATGCCAACGCAATGTTATTGTTCAGTTGTTCAGTCGTGTCCAACTCTTTGTGACCCCATAAACTGCAGCATACCAGGCTTTGCTGTCCTTCCATGTTTGCTGGAGTTGCTCAAACTCATGTCCATTGAGTCAATGATGCCATCCAACCACCTCATCCTCCGTTGCCCCCTTCTCCTCCTGCCCTCAGTCTTTCTCGGGATTGTCATCTTTTTCAATGAGTCAACTTTTCTAACACCAGAGGCCTCTTTGTATAATCCCAGTAAAGATCCAATCAACTAAACCTCTATAGTTAGCCAGCTACTTTGATCTAAGATGAAGCATGAAGGAGTGGGATTCCCAGCTGTGCCTTCTATGAAGAGATCCTTCCCCGGGTTGCCTCTTTACAATCTTCTGTCTGCTCCAACTGAAACTTCTTTTTGTAACCACTATCTCTTTGCAGAGCTCAAATGTAATAATACTGGTCTTGAAAATTATTATTTTTAATCTCCATGAAAAAATATAGAAACATTTTCCCTATTAAAGCTGTACAAATTACCTCATTGTAAATGTGCATCATTGTTTGATAAAGAGAATTCATCAAAATAGATTTAGTTATACTAGGATCATGGGCTTCCCTCGTAGCTCAGTCAGTAAAGAATCTGCCTGCAATGCAGGAGACTGAGGCCCAATCTCTGGGTTGGAAAGATCCCTTGAAGAAGGAAATTGCAACCAACTCCAGTATCCTTGCCTGGGAAATCCCATGGACAGAGGAGCCTGGTGGGCTATAGGCCATGGAGTCCCAAAGAGTTGGAGACGACTGAGCAAGTAGCACTTTCACTTTTTTTCAGGCTAAAGGTTCTGACAGCCAATTCTACTGCATCAATAAGATTGTCTCAGGCAAGAGAAGCTAGAGAAATGAGATCACAGATGTTGAGAGACACTTGTCGAGTTTACATTTCTGCTTGTCTTCCACCCCATCTCTGTGACTCCCGTGGGTCGGTCATGCATAGCAGTGTATTCCCCTTATTTCTTAAGCCAGTATGAGATGGATTTCTATGGCTTGCCACCTAACTGGCCTGAATAAAGTAGAGTCCTTCATAGATGAATGTGCACCTATTGCTATATCAGTGCAGTTTTTTAAATCAGTTGGCAAATAAGAAAATATGCAACTTAAAAAGGCATAAGATTTTATGGAAATTAAGGAATCATATGTAAGGAAGATGAACTGTAGAAATGCTTTAAACACACCCACACACACACCCAGTCTATTGTAGACAAAATGCTAGTTCATCCACTAAGAATACACAGCTCTAAAGGAGAATCTTGTAATAACTCTACAGTAGAGGAACGGAGTGATTAAACTATGGAGTCAGTCAGATCAGACTCAGGTCCTGGTATTGTCTTTTATTAGCTAAGCAATTTAAAATACCTTTTATAACTTTGCTCTTAGTCGTGCTTATTTTATAGTATGCCTGTGAAGATTGTATCCATGCATGTGTAGTACTTAACAGAGAGCCTGTCTCAAAATACAGTGAACACTAAATAAGAATTAGTGTGCATTAGTAGCATAAAGCTAGAAGTTATTTCTATTCAAAGTCTGGTATTTTATGAAATAACACTTTGTTATTATAGGTAAGGGTTTTTGTCATCCCTTTATAGCTTCCAAAAAGATAGATTTCAGCTATCTTTCTCCTTCAACATGATTCATGATTTAAAATGATTTTTTAAAGTGAATAATAAGCAGACAATAACCTTGATGAACTGGAGTTAATGGGGACAAAGAAAAACTTTAGTTAATTACAGTCCATGGGAATTGGTAATAAGTAGGTTAAACAGTGATGGAATGTATAGTAAAACATGATTGTGGATGATGAATTGATTTAATCATAGTTGTTTTCTAATTAAAAATCAATTACTATAAAACAAGATGGAAGAAATGTTGCCTTTGCAGATATGGCAATGTTAAAAACAGTGAATTTAAATAGTTCTATAAAGCACTTATTCATGATCTTTTCTTCCTGATTCATTTTTTTTCCTTAGGATTGATTACCTCAGAAAATTTTCCTGACATAAGCTTTTGTATGCTGACAAAAGGGAGGTGAAGCAAAGCATCTTGATTAGCTACAATGTAGATCAATGATTCATAGGGTTTACTAGAGCAAAGAGAACACATTGCAAGCACTTAGAAGATGCCTTCTAAGACAAGGTATAGCGGAAAGTCCACTTTGCTTTTAATCATATTTTCAGACTTAAATTCTCAGCATAAGTTCAGGTCCCATTAAGTAAACTCTTTGTAAATTATTTTTTTCCTTGACATAGTTCAACAAAGAACAGTGTTACTGCTTTTTTTTATTTTTCAGGATATCTCTGAGAACATGGGATTTTATAGATTCTGACTCTAGCTGGTCTTCTCATTATACTTTATATGATTGCTTTATCCAGAAGAAAAATGCAAGAACTTAATTTCAATGTGTGTATATGGTGAGGTTAAGTTTGTTTTAAATTTTTCAAAAGAGAGTAGATTTTTTAAACAAATCTTAAATAGTGCCTTTTTTAGCAAGAGAATCATAGTTCAAGTTTTTGAAAAGTCTCTTCAAGACTGACTTCTTGTGGCCTTTAAAGATAAAAGATGTTTCAAATCGAGTGACTCAGACAAACTGAAGGATGGTTCTGGTGTTGCTCAGACAGCTTTTTGTTTCCAAAGCAACAAAAGACTTTTCATATTTATTAGAGCTATTTGGTAGAGTGTATAGGAATAGAATAATTAAAATTAATGGTCTCACTTGGCCTTTTATGTGCTCACTCTTCAAGATTTACATATGCACGTACACACACACAGTAAAAAGGAGTCTTTTTTAAAAGTTTTAATGACTAAACTTCTTTTCAATATTTGATATATTTATGTTGGTAATAAACAAAGCATTTGTAATATGTAGAGCTATCACTTAACTAAAAAACACATGAACCTCAGTGCCAACCTAAGGTTGGAAACCGCACCCCACACTCTGACTCGTAAGGTGTGATCTGAGGCAAGACACCTAGATTGTCTGTGCCACAATTTTCTCACCTGTAAATGGAGGTGATAATGCCCAGGAATATTGTTGCTAATGGCAACCCACACCAGTATTCTTGCCTGGAGAATTCCATGGGCAGAGAACCCTGGCAGTCCATGGGGCTACAAAGATTTGGACACAACTGAGCCACTGACACATTGTTGTGAGATTTAAATGAAGTTGTAAAGGGAAAGTGTTTAGTCTTCTGTTTGATGTATAGAATATGCTCAGTAAAAGGCGGTTAGGTTGGTGGTTGATGATGCTAATAGTGATTATTGCCTTTCCGTATTAGCCTCTCCTAGAGAAAGTGATCATGAACCTCATTCTCACTTATAATCACACTTCTCAGCTGATGTACAAAACACACAAACAGCTGCTTCTGTGCTTTTAGTATCCCGTGCTGTGCTCAATTGCTTCAGTTGTGTCTGACTCTTTGTGACGCCATGGACTGTAGCCCATCCATGGGATTCTCCAGGCAAGAATACTGGAGTGTGTTGCCACTTCCTTCTCCAGGGGCGTTTTCCCAACCTACTGGGCTTTTCAAAGAAATTCCTTTTGTAAGCTGCAAATGATAGAAATAACTTCCCTCATCTGATGGCTCAATCTGTTCATAATTTAGTCTCTCTCTCTCTTTTTTTAACCTCAGTGTGTAAAGGTAACTAAAAATCAATCCTTTTAGAGCATGTTAGATTTTCTATTATAAAATTTTATATTCAAGTAAAAAGGAGTTGACAAAATATATGTTTGATCCTAATCAGTTAACTGGCATAGGTATAGGGAAATTTATCTAGTGATATTTCATAATTGTGATTCTTAACTTTAGGAAGAATGTTCTGAAAAATAGCAAAACTATAAAACAGGAGGTATTTTACCTTGCTTATATGTGGAATATCAAATAAAAAAATTGTTGGTTGTGTGTCTAAATCCTAAGGGTTCTACAGATATTTAGAATAACTTAATTATAGTCATTTTACCACATTGTTATGTTTAGAAATAAAGGTAACATTTAGATAGATTTTGGAAAATGACATAAGTGTACAATGCCTGCCTTGCTTTATTATTTCCAGAATTCAGCAATGTGAGGAGAGATGGGGTAAACCTTTGCAGATATAAAAACAGGAAGTAATTTTTTATATTTGCTTTAATGTTTGAGAAGCATGTTCATTGCCAACTAAACATTCACCATCATAAAAAGGTATCAGAACTGCTCACTATTTTCACTGTTGCTATTGCAAACTACCATATTTCAGCAAGATAAATTTATTTATTAAATGCCGATCATAAAATTCTGCTTATGCTAAAGTAAGAATAAAATTGTATTGATTTTGTTTTTTATTTGGTTTTAAAATTTGGCTTTTAGTTTTTATTTTTAATTTAAGACTGTGTGTAAATTTATTTCTTCCTTTTAGTTTGAATCTCAGACCAGACAAGAGAGTTAACATTTTTCCTGTTCAAAAAGTTGCTGGTTCCTAGACGGCCAGCAGAGGGCAGCAAATCCTATATTAACACATCCTGATCAGTGACTTGTCGACATGATGAGCAAGGATGGAAAACGACGTTCAGTTTGATTTGGCTTGAGCAGGATGTACGTAGCAGATGACAGTTTTTTAGACACAATGTTTAAGAGTAAACGGATAGGGTCTTATAACCTCAGAATACTAACTCTATTGTTTAACACACACTGAGCAGCTCCTTGAGTTTATAAAAATAAGGCCACCAAACCTGTTGTTTTAAATTAACATCCCTGGTGGCTTAGATGGTAAAGAATCAGCCCGCAATGTGGGAGACCTGGGTTTGATCCCTGGGTCAGGAGGATCCCCTCCAATAGGAAATGGCAACCCACTCCACTATGCTTGCATGGAGAATTCTGTGGACAGAAGAGCGTGGTAGGCTACAATCTATGGGGTCACAAAGAGTCAGACACGACTGAGTGACTAACACTTTAAAAAATTTTATTTATTTTAATTGGGGGCTAATTACTTTACAATATTGTAGTGGTTTTTGCCATACATTGACACGAAGAAAATCTATTGAGTAATCAATAACCTCAGATATTCAGATGATACCACCCTTATGGCAGAAAGTGAAGAACTAAAGAGTCTCTTGATGAAAGTGAAAGAGGAGAGTGAAAAAGTTGGCTTAAAGCTCAACAGTCAGAAAACTAAGATCATGGCATCCAGTCCCGTCACTTCATGGCAAATAGATGGGTAAACAGTGGAAACAGTGGCTGACTTTATTTTTGGGATCTCCAAAATCACTGCAGATGGTGATTGCAACCATGAAATTAAAAGACACTTACTCCTTGGAAGGAAAGTTATGACCAACCTAGACAGCATATTAAAAAAGCAGAGGCATTACTTTGCCAACAAAGGTCCATCTGGTCAAAGCTATGGTTTTCCAGTGGTCATGTATGGATGTGAGAGTTGGACTATAAAGAAAGCTGAGCACCAAAGAATCGATGCTTTTGAACTGTGGTGTTCAAGACTCTTGAGAGTCCCTTGGACTGCAAGGGATCCAACCAGTCCATCCTAACGGAGACCAGTCTTGGGTGTTCATTGGAAGGACTGATGCTGAAGCTGAAACTCCAATACTTTGGCCACCTGATGCGAAGAGCCGACTCATTTGAAAAGACGCTGATGCTGGGAAAGATTAAAGGCAGGAGGATAGGGCACAACAGAGGATGAGATGGTTGGACGGCATCACTGACTCAATGGACATGAGTTTGATAAACTCCTGGAGTTGATGATAGACAGGGAGGCCTGGTGTGCTGCAGTCCATGGGATCACAAAGAGTCAGACATGACTGAGTGACTGAACTGAACTGAAGTGAAACAGTCTAAGATTTAAATTGAATAAATAGATTAAGAAGGATTAGTATGATATAAAGAAACCCTGAGTATGTGGGTGGGACAACATGAGTGATGATGGATAGCCATGAGATTTTCCTTTTTTGTCTTCTGTACTCTTCATGTTCTTTGCCATCATCTGTCTCCCTCTCACAGATATTAACCAGCCGAATGCCTTTCATTTTGCTCTTTAGCAAAGCTAAATGGTAGAATCTCAAAACACTCTAGAGTTTTTCAGGTGAAGGTATATTAGTTTGCTTTGTGAAGATAGCAAAACCCACCAGCAAAGTTTAATTGGTAAAGCTGGAAGTATTTTTTTTTTAATTGAAGTAGACATAGGATATAAGTATATTAGTTCCAGGTATATATCATAGTGACTCAATATTTATATACATTTTGAAATGATCACCATATAAAGTTATTAAATTGTATTGACTAGATTCTTTATGCTATACATTATCACCCCCATGACTTATGGGTGGTATTGTTTTGATAGAAAAAAAAAATCCATTATTGCATTGAATGTGCCATGTAATAAATAGTGTACTAGCTACTTCTACACCTCTTCCCTAGAAAAATGTTCATTATCTCAAAAAAGTTAACAGTGAAAGTAAGAGCTGAAAAAGCTAATGGCCACAGGGGATGAAACTATTTCCTTCTGTCATTGGTATCAATGAAGACATTGTCTTTTTAGAGCTGAGAAGCAAATAAAATCATTCTTAGGAGTACTCTTTTTTTATTAGCCCATTCATCGGACCATGGGAGTAACAGAAAGTATGATTATGAGATAATTGTTTTGGATACCGAGACCTTTCCACCTCTTCATCTGGTAGGAGGTCCTTATTCCTGCTGGGATGTTTTGGAGGCAAAGAACAACAGGATGTTTTTCTCTCCAACAACAGCCTCTATTAACCTCCTGATGTTTGGCTCAGAGAGTTGTAATTATGATCCTGCTGACATCAGCCACCCATCTAAAATAAAGTAGCAGTGTTTTGGTTCTAGCAGTGAAAGGCTGAAGTCTTGGAGGTTTGTCCCTGATAATGTAAGTGTGTGAGGATGTAGTGTAAGGCAACATGCTCTCTTCCTAGCTGTCGAGTGTGGTACTCAACAAGTAACTGAACAATTTCTGCTGTGGCCTTGGCAATGCATTAGTCATTTTAGAGACACAGAGAAGTATTAGGAATATCACTTGCCCTTCAGAAGCTTATAACCTTATTATACAGAAGAGGTTTATACAAAGACAAAAATACAACCCAACTTAAATGCTAGGTTGAAAAGACTTCTGTCAGAGAGGAAATGTGATTTATATATTAAATGCTTCTGCTTGATGTCTAGGAGAGGAGAGAAAATTCCTTGGGCAAAGATACATATTGGAAAATATTCTAACTTGTTGCCTATTATAATTTACATATCTCACTCAAATTGGTTAAATAAAAATACTCATCACTCTATACACATTCTGGCATTCTGATGCATAAGCTCTTCTGCTTTTCTCATTGTAAATAAGGCAATTGGGATGCTAGGAGATTAAGTGGTGAATCTAGGGCCAAAAGTATTAGGAGTTAGGGATAGTCTTCAAATACTCATTCCTTGAAATTTTTTCTCTTGCCCTACCAAGAGCTGTGGGAACCATTTAGCAAACCTTCAATAATAGCAATAGTTTCAGTAAATATCAACTAAAATGTTTTACGTCATTTTGACTGACTTTAAGCCTTTCATACTAGGGATGAAATGGAAAGAAAATCAGAGAATGACAAAAGCAAACTAGTTTCTCCATGCACTGTGACCATGCTAAAATGAAATGAGGTAACTATAAAATCTGAAATGGAGAGATTCCAAGCAATGCCTCTGCAGTGGGTCTTCTCTGCTGATGCTAAAACCATCCCAGTGCCACCAGTGTTTACACTGGATCTGCAAGTGTTTCTAGAATAGGGATCAGTTCAGTTCAGTTCAGTTGCTCGATCGTGTCCGACTCCTCGCGAGCCCATGAACTGCAACATGCCAGGCCTCCCTGTCCATCACCAACTCCTGGAGTTCACCCAAATCCATGTCCATTGAGTCGGTGATGCCATCCAGCCATCTCATCCTCTGTCGTCCCCTTCTCCTCCTGCCCTCAATCTTTCCCAGCATCAGGGTCTTTTCTAGTGAGTCAGCTCTTTGCATCAGGTGGCCAAAGTATTAGAGTTTCAGCTTCAACGTCAGTCCTTCCAATGAACACCCGGGACTCATCTCCTTTAGGATGGACTGGTTGGATCTCCTTGCAGTCCAAGGGACTCTCAAGAGTCTTCTCCAACACAAGTTTAAAAGCATCAATTCTTTGGCACTTAGCTTTCTTTATAGTCCAACTCTCACAGCTTTTCTTTATAGTCCAACTCTCACATCCATACATGACCTCTGGAAAAACCATAGCCTTGACTAGATGGACCTTTGTTGGCAAAGTAATGCCTCTGCTTTTTAATATGCTGTCTAGATTGGTCATAACTTTCCTTTCAAGAAGTAAGTGTCTTTTCATTTCATGGCTACAATCACCATCTGCAGTGATTTTGGAGCCCAGAAAAATAAAGTCAGCCACTGTTTCCACTGTTTCCCCATCTATTTGCCATGAAGTTATGGGACTGGATGCCATGATCTTAGTTTTCTGACTGTTGAGCTTTAAGCCAACTTTTTCACTCTCCTCTTTCACTTTCATCAAGAGCCTCTTTAGTTCCTCTTCACTTTCTGCCATAAGGATAGGGATAATATATTATGAAATTCTTAATGCCTTATATAATATAATTTCTTACTGAGAGGAAAGGGTTAACCTGCCCAACACTGATCATGTGCTGGCTGGCCTTTCAGGAAAGGAGTTGACCTCCCTGCAAAACTCCAGAATACTGGCTATGGCTTGTGCTTAAGACAGTTAAGGTCGAGAATAAGACTTGGGCCCCAGTTTCCATCACTTGAGAACAGGAAGGGGAACTGAGTGACTCCAGTACTAATTCTGCAGATGGACCTCACCAGAAAAATGATGGTCCTCTTTGAATTTCAGTGGTGGAAGGCTATGGTTCAGTGCTTTTAGGAAATCAAACCTGGTTAACTACAAGGTCATGCCACATTAGGATGGCTGCTTTGCCACTCCAGAGTACTTATTTGGTGCGTCTGTTGCTGGCATGCTGTGTCTCACATGTGGCCCCCTGCCCAAGCTGTAAATGCTGGGCTGGCAAGCAAGGGTTAGAGACATGTTATTAGCACATTGTATTGTTATTGAGTCCTGGCTCCTAAACCCAACAGGGGAAGATCAGGGCTTCCCTACTAATGTAGCTTAAAAATCCCCACAACCGAAGGAGACCCTATCCGAGAGTCTGATGTCCAGCTCTGTCAAATTTCCATGTGCTGCTATGCCAAAATATGTAGGAGCAAGGAAGGACTCACATTCTGCTACTCACCCTCCCTGAATAAGTTTCTCCCCGTGAATTCTGCTCTAGAGCAACTGAACAGAGTTTAGAAGGTCAAAGTAAATGACAAAATGTCTATTTGGGGCCTTCATATCTTGGCTACTTGCATGATAAATTCTCAACTCAGGATATGAAAAATAGTGGGCTAATATTATTATTTTTTTTTAAGTAAAATTTATTTAAATATTTGTTTTAGGTCTGTGCTACATTATTGCAGCATACGTTCATTATTCTTAGATTTACTATTTTCTCCCTTTTCTATGCTAGAAATAATTTATTTTGAAGTTATTTTGAAAGTCTGAGAAAACGGTTTATACTACTTGGTTACTGGAGTCTTGGGACTATAAATGGGGGGTTTATGTCATATTAACATAGCACTTAAAAAGTGAATAGCATGGTAAAGAGAAAAGTACTGAACACAATGATAATAAAAATAAATGTTGGGAATCTATATTTCTTGCTTGCAGGCATTTTATAAGCACACCAACCAGGCATCCATTTCATTTTTAAGGTGAGATTTTCAAAGACAGAGGGTTTAGGAACAGAATTTAAAGTCCAAAGTTGGAGATGCCATGAGTTAAATTCAATTCTCTTTGTGATTAAAAATTCTAAGAACTTATCTATGGCACCCGGAGCTTTGTTAATGATGTGTATGTTGTGTGACTTTATTATACACTGTTGAGAAAATACTGTAAAATATTATAGACGGGCAGCCAATTGCATTTAGGAACCAAACAATTTGCATAAGGATAGTGTGGTTTTCCAAATGAAGGGGTAAGAGGACCTCACAACTCACTTGAGAAAAAGGAAGTTAGAAACCCCATGGTTTGGGGATAAAAGAGTGTAGGAATTGTTTTTAAGTCAGTTCCTTTTTTTTTTTTTTTTTTTGAGTCTTACACCTATTGAAAGAACTTACTCTATAAAAACTCTATAAGCAATGAACTGTTTATTTCAGAATGAGGCTCTGGGGAATAATCTTATAAGAAACACATCTTGCATTTGTAGCGAAACCCGAGGGGATAGTGTTCGTGGAGCATTATACCAGTGCAGGCAGAAAAATGACAACTGATGCAAACTCATCAAACAATTCCAAAGGAAATGCTTGATTACTGAATAGTTTTTTCTCCCCTGCTTCCTGCTCTTTCCCCAGTGCACAAATCCATCATTCTGTGTTACAGACTGGTAGCTCTTTTTCTCTCACCTTTTTCGTTCTCTGTTCCTATACAAGTGTTTTCTAGTTCCCACCCTACTACACAGCTAAGCAAAGCAAAAACTGAATTCACTGCAGATCCTGAAGGTTTCTTAAGTTACAAGTCAGGCCTTTTATATCAAGCAATCTCTGTCACATCCTTTGTGAATAATAATGCATGTTATAGTTTAACTCAAGGTTTAAGTGTGGTGCAGCAGCACATATGGAGATCAGTTGTAAGGTGTCAGGTGTTTGAAAGATTAGCTGTCTTATAAATTATAGTGGATTCAAGGTTATCCCTATAATAATGTCATGTTCACTGACTTGTGTTTGCTTTTCAGAGTGAGAGAGGAAGGGCTGGAATTATAACTAAGTGAGAGCACTGAGCTTAATTTTAATCTTATGCAGTGGCCAGGAGCAGAGCACTTGTGTGACCTTTATCCGTGGGATGGGTTAAGTCAGGGCAACTGTTGTCCTGGATATCCTCTTCTCTTGGTTTGATGACATGCAGGCCTATATTCCTTCGTCTAAGTCCTATGGGTCCCCTTCTTGATTACTCTAGCTCTGTTTTTTTTTCAATTTTTGTATTTCGATCCTCCTCTACATGAATAGGATAAAGATAGTGGAAGAAAGCAATTTCTATCCTTCTTATTCTTATTCTTATCAGCTCACAAGTCAGCTCAAAAAAGGCTTGACAATAACTGTAGAAAGACATTGCATGGTTAGGTTTTCAAGCAACTTCACAAAGAAGATAATAAAATTTGCAAGATATGTTGGTAAAATTTCATTCGTAAGAGCTGCTTCTTACACAGGCAGATGTGTTAACTAATGAAAGTGGTGAGCAGTAGTGCTCAGAAAATAAATGCGTGTCTCCTTTCACTGAAGAGTACAAACCTTCTTCAGTTTCAGAGCAGTGATGGGAAAGGTCAGAGGAAAAATGGAGACACTGAGATAAAGCTACTGAATACTCTACATGATCTCATTGTTTTGGTGGGTCAGAAAGTTGGTTAGGTTAAGAAATGGTGATAGCCTTATTATATGTCCACAGAAGGTATCGTATTGCATCACAGAAGTATATTTTTGATGGTATTTTTCCTATTATTATTGTAGATGTGTTTATATTTTTCTAGGCAATCTGAAAACTCATAGCTTTTAAATAAATTCACGGCAGGACTTTGAGATTTCTATTCCTCTGGCATTTTGCAAGTATTGAACCACTGCACAAGTAGACAGTGGTGATCAAAAGGGCCATAAGAGTTACAAATGAAAAGAGAATTCAAACAAGCCAACACGATGACTTCCTATGTTCAGGAGGTCCTATAGGCAAATCCTTTTATTGAACTCTGTAATTGGGGGATATCCTGTGGTGTGAGAGCTCCTATACACATTCATTCTTTTTTCTTTTTTTTCCATAGAAAGGGGCAGAAAGAAGGAGCAGTTCTGTTTCTGCTGCATCTTAGATTTGCCCTTTTGAATTGTTGGGATGTGATTTTGGTCTGTAAGCTGACCACGAAGGATGACACATTTGACCAAGGTCGAAGAGATTTGAATATTTCATATCCCTGCGTGTGTAACCTTACAGCAGAATAACTAAGATTCAATTTAATCAGGAGTTTGTTATTATGAGTTGGAAATGATGGTGTGTTTGCTATAGATACGTACTGTAGAGAATTGTCAGAGAAGGACATGGCAACCCACTCCAGTGTTCTTGCCTGGAGAATCCCAGGGACGGGGGAGCCTGGTGGGCTGCAGTCTATGGAGTCACACAGAGTCGGACACGACTGAAGTGACCTAGCAGCAGCATAGAGAATTGTAAGCCCCAAATCTGAAAGCTTCCATGATTAGAATGTTCTTGTTGCTCTCCTCCTTGTCTCCTCTTCCTCCTACTTCTTCTTTCTGCAGATGCTCCCCATTTAAAGATTAAGATACTTTCCTGATTCCTCACACTTATTATACCCCACCTGCTGGTTCTGCTTTTTTTCAGAAGATGAGGATTTCAGGCTTTCCCCCATAATGGGAACTTAACACAGCAGAATTGTCCTTTAAGAGTTAAGCTTTAAAATCCACAGTTAAAAGCAGAACAATAGTTTAGAGACAACCAGGCACCAAGCCTGTTAAGACTTACCTGTACTCTGCTTAAAGGTGTTAATATACATTACTGAGGGGCTCTAATAGACAGTGGGGAGGTAGATCAGTCATGGACTCATGGGAAGAGGCAGACATTAGCTGCAGTCACCCATAGGCAAGAGCACATTGTTCGAGATTACAACATCTGTCTGGTCCAGGTGGTGGTTATAACTGTAGAATGGACTGACAAAGTATAAACTTCTTTACATGATTCACTGATTTACTGGCATTGGGTCGCACACGTCACTTACTCTGACCCCATACTCACAGGAAGTCTTCTAATCATATTTAGGTCTTGTAAAGCTTACTTACCAAGAAATAATATATTGACTACAGTATTTCACCTGTCCAGTGCCTTTGGCAGTTACAGATTAAAGCCTTCATATTAAATAAACAAGGTGATATCCAGGTTCAAATTTGACATTCTTCAGAATTGCCTATCGGGGCAGTAAGTACATGTTGAAGAGAGAACCCTTGTGTCTTTCACCTCAACAAGAATAATTCTCCTCCAACATAGAGAAATTTGGTATTCTGGTTTTTCCCATCACTATTCTGAAACTGAAGAAGGTTTGTACTCTTCAGTGAAAGGAGACACGCATTTATTTTCTGAGCACTACTGCTCACCACTTTCATTACTTAACACACCTGCCTGTGTAAGAAGCAGCTCTTGCGAATGAAATTTTACCAACATATCTTGCAAATTTTATTATCTTCTTAAACTCAAACCACTTAAGTTCAGTTAATGTAAGATTATTCAGAAATAGATGGGGAAACAGTGGAAAGAGTGTCAGACTTTATTTTTGGGCGCTCCAAAATCACTGCAAATGGTGACTGCAGCCATGAAATTAAAAGACGCTTAATCTTTGGAAGAAAAGTTATGACCAACCTAGATAGCATATTCAAAAGCAGAGACATTAGTTTGCCAACAAAGGTCCATCTAGTCAAGGCTATGGTTTTTCCTGTGGTCATGTATGGATGTGAGAGGTGGACTGTGAAGAAGGCTGAGCGCCGAAGAACTGATGCTTTTGAACTGTGGTGCTGGAGAAGACTCTTGAGAGTCCCTTGGACTGCAAGGAGATCCAACCAGTCCATTATGAAGGAGATCAGCCCTGGGATTTCTTTGGAAGGAATGATGCTAAAGCTTAAACTCCAGTACTTTGGCCACCTCATGTGAAGAGTTGACTCATTGGAGAAGACTCTGATGCTGGGAGGGATTAGAGGCAGGAGGAGAAGGGGACGACAGAGGATGAGATGGCTAGATGGCATCACTGACTCGATGGACGTGGGTCTGAGTGAACTCCGGGAGCTCGTGATGGACAGGGAGGCCTGGCGTGCTGCAATTCATGGGGTCGCAAAGAGTCGGACACAACTGAGTGACTGAACTGAATTGATTCCTAGGTTGGATTTAGGTCATGAATAGGTAAAATCAGGTTTGTTAGTCTTTGAGACTAAGGTATCTTGACTTCAGACTGTTGTACATGCAGAAAGCTCATGTCACCCTATCTGCTGTTACTTATCTAAGCAACACATTCTCCTTGGGGTTGCTCATACTCTGTTGCTTTTATTACTCAGAAATACTGCTCAGAACCACTTAGAATGAATCCATTTATTTAATAATCTATTTTCCTTACTTTTGGCTTGTTATGCTGTACAATATTCAAATAACAAATGATGTTTTGAATGAGGTTTAGTTCTCAAGCTATTGCTTCTAGTGAATCAGAGGCATTTCCAGAAAATCAGATAAGGATTTGAAATTCCTGAAGCTGAACAAAAGATAGAAACTTTCCATAATGTTAACATTACATATTAACATTTGCCTTTAAGTGGAAAAACAACCTTGTAGAGAAAAATAGATGAAATTCCCAGTTAAGTTTGAGAAAACAGGCTTACCCAAGCTAGATGATTGTTCCAAGGTTTGAAGCTGTTTTTTCTGATTTCAAAGATTTGTCTGTTCTTTTCTTTTAGATCTAGATAGATTAATTCAGGTGTGTGCATGTGAGATGATGGAGGTGGGCAAATTCAGGAGCAGTGTAAAGATAAGGTTAATAGGTAAAAAACTTTGGTAGGACTGTAAGTATGGATTGAGTGAAGGCCTCAGGCATGTGATCTTGGTTAAGCAGCCCTCCATTTTTTTCTTTTTATTTTTTTACTTTCCAGTAATGCTTATCTTGAAGAGATCTCTAGTCTTTCCCATTCTGTTGTTTTCCTCTATTTCTTTGCATTGATCCCTGAGGAAGGCTTTCTTATCTCTCCTTACTATTCTTTGGAACTGCATTCAGATGCTTATCTTTTCTTTTCTCCTTTGCTTTTCCCTTCTTTTCTTTTCACAGCTATTTGTAAGGACTCCTCAGACAGCCATTTTCCTTTTTTGCATTTCTTTTCCATGGGGATGGTCTTGATCCTTGTCTCCTGTACAATGTCAAAACCTCCGTCCACAGTTCATCAGGCACTCTTTCTATCAGATCTAGTCCCTTAAATCTGTTTCTAACTTCCATTGTATAATCATAAGGGATTTGATTTGATTGTTCAAGGGAATATTTCATGCAAAGATGGGCTCGATAAAGGACAGAAATGGTATGGACCTAACAGAAGCAGAAGATATTAAGAAGAGGTGGCAAGAATCCACAGAAGAACTGTACAAAAAACATCTTCACGACCCAGATAATCATGATGGTGTGATCACTCACCTGGAGCCAGACATCCTGGAATGTGAAGTCAAGTGGGCCTTAGAAAGCATCACTACGAACAAAGCTAGTGGAGGTGATGGAATTCCAGTCGAGCTATTCCAAATCCTGAAAGATGATGCTGTGAAAGTGCTGCACTCAATATGCCAGCAAATCTGGAAAACTCAGCAGTGGCCATAGGACTGGAAAAGGTCAGTTTTCATTCCAATCCCAAAGAAAGGCAATGCCAAAGAATGCTCAAACTACCACACAATTGCACTCATCTCACATGCTAGTAAAGTAATGCTCAAAATTCTCCAGCCAGGCTTCAGCAATATGTGAACTGTGAACTTCCAGATGTTCAAGCTGGTTTTAGAAAGACAGAGGAACCAGAGATCAAATTGCCAACATCTGCTGGATCATGGAAAAAGCAAGAGAGTTCCAAAAAAACATCTATTTCTGCTTTATTGACTATGCCAAAGCCTTTGACTGTGTGGATCACAATAAACTGTGGAAAATTCTGAAAGAGATGGGAATACTAGACCACCTGACCTGCCTCTTGAGAAATCTGTATGCAGGTCAGGAAGCATCAGTTAGAACTGTACATGAAACAACAGACTGGTTCCAAATAGGAAAAGGAGTACGTCAAGGCTGTATATTGTCACCCTGCTTATTTAACTTATATGCAGAGTACATCATGAGAAACGCTGGGCTGGAGGAAGCACAAGCTGGAATCCAGAGTGCTGGGAGAAATATCAATAATCTCAGATATGCAGATGACACCACCCTTATGGCAGAAAGTGAAGAGGAACTAGAAAGCCTCTTGAAAGTGAAAGAGAAGAGTAAAAAAGTTGGCTTAAAGCTCAACATTGGGAAAACAAAGATCATGGCATCTGGTCCTGTCACTTCGTGGGCAATAGATGGGGAAACAGTGGAAATAGTGTCAGACTTTATTTTGGGGCTGCAAAATCACTGCAGATGGTGATTACAGCCATTAAATTAGAAAATGCTTACTCTTTGGAAGGAAAGTTATGACCAACCTAGATAGCATATTTAAGCGCAGAGACATTACTTTGCCAACAAAGGTCCGTCTAGTCAAGGCTATATTTTTTCCAGTGATCATGTATGGATGTGAGAGTTGGGCTGTGAAGAAAGCTGAGCACCGAAAAATTGATGCTTTTGTAACTGTGGTGTTGGAGAAGACTTTTGAGAGTCCCTTGGACTGCAAGGAGATCCAACCAGTCCATTCTAAAGGAGATCAGTTGTGGTTGTTTATTTGAAATACTGATGCTAAAGCTGAAACTCCAATACTTTGGCCATCTCTTGTGAAGATTTGACTCATTGGAGAAGACCCTGATGCTGGGAGGGATTGGGGGCAGGAGGAAAAGAGGATGACAGAGAGTGAGATGGCTGGATGGCATCACCAACTCGATCGACATGTTTGTGTAAACACCAGGAGTTGTTGATGGACAGGGAGGCCTGGCATGCTGCAATTCATGGGATCACAAAGAGTCGGACACGACTGAATAACAGAACTGAACTGACTGAATGCTTATCTTACAGCCAAAAAAAAAAAAAAAAAATGTAAACAAGTCACAAGCATGTTAGTGCTTAGTCAGTATAATGTTCTATCACAAAATGGTTGGTAAACAGTGAAACTGCTGATTGTTTTCATTTAGGTAATGTTTTCATTTAGCATGATACTAGTATTTGCCATTTTCCCGAAAGCATATGTTTTAACCATATAAACATTATTCTAAGGTGTCATATGCATAACATTAAGGATACTCTTATCTTCATCATTATAAACAATCTGGATTGCAAATCAGATTGAATTTCAGAGTTCAGAGATGTTGTTATTTCTAAATTACTGCATTAGTTGAGTTTAATTATCATAATGCTGGTGGTTTGTTTGGATGTCTAACTAAAAGAAGAGAGATCATTTTGATTTCAACTTTAAGAGGAAAGAGAAGTGAAGTTAAATGCTCCCCGAAGAGGTAGAGTCTCACACAAGGTAAATGGGTAGGATTTGAAATACTTATCACCGAAGGTCAGGGAGCAATAGTGAATAGGGAAAGATAACTGATATAGCTAAGTAGAAGTGCCGATGATGGCATTTTAAAAACCTAATGGCTATTCATAAATATCAATCTTATGGTATTAATTTTCATTATATATTTTTCTCTGGATTCTAGTAATCATAAAAGATCTACTTGACACTTAAGAAAACATCACCATTACTAAACCCAGGTGCATGACTTGTGTTTTTGAACCTTCTTTTATTGCCCTCTGTCCTCTCAGGTAGATGATTTATCTGTGACTGGTCCTTCTTGAAGGTCAGGGATCTGTGCTGCTTCCATCATTAGAGGAGTGACACCAGATACCAGTGTTCAGCCTAGGGTGAGCCCACAGTCAGATCCTTACTCATTCATAGAATTTTAATTGATTTTGTACAAAGTTAAATTCAGTGCAGTCATTTTTACTGAGACATTTTGTGTTAAATCCTTTTGTGTATTAAAATATTTTATGAATTGATAATGATAATCAATGAGTTTTATTACTTTTTTTAATGTCCTTACTTGGAAAAATTAACAGGCAGGACAAGTCTATCTAGGAGCATTCTGTCTCAGTTAAAAAATAATTCAGTCCAGTTCAATCGCTCAGTCGTGTCCAACTCTTTGAGACCCCATGAATTGCAGCACACCAGGCTTCGCTGTCTATCACCAACTCCCGGAGTTTACTCAAACTCACGTGCATCGAGTCGGTGATGCCATCCAGCCATCTCATCCTCTATCGTCCCCTTCTCCTCCTGCCCCCAATCCCTCCCAGCATCAGAGTCTTCTCCAATGAGTCAACTCTTCGCATGAGGTGGCCCAAGTACTGGAGTTTCAGCTTTAGCATCATTCCTTCTAAAGAACACCCAGGGCTGATCTCCTTCAGAATGGACTGCTTGGGGTTTGTAAATTCTGAAAATTTAGTAATTTTTTTTGGTCCTTGAAACTTGGAAGTTAAAAAAAAAAAAAGAACTTTCAGAATATTTAGAATATGGAGATAGAAAAGAAAGTATTATGAGAGCAGCCTTTCCCTCACCTGCATGCAAGTATAATAATTTCTGGTGCCCATGAGTTGTATTAAGGTAGTGCCCTTTACTTTTGGTTTTTATCAAATGTTTCCATCATTTCTGTTTTCTCTATGGAGCCTATACCAACGTTTAGACACTTCCTCCCAAATGTCCATTCCTTCTCTGATTGAGCATGCCTTTGCTGCCTTCCATCCTTGATTAGAAGTTAGAAAGATATACAAAGACAGCTTTAGTTCCACCAATAAAGATAGGAGTTTTTACTAGAAGAGAATGAGAACAAGATTTGATGGACAAGGTTAAGTAAATATATGATAGGATTATGTTGTGTTTAGTTACTAAATTGTATCCAACTCTTCTGCGAACCCATGGTCTGTAGCCCACCAGGCTCCTCTGTCCATGGGATTTCCCAGGCAAAAACACTGGAGTGGGTTGCCATTTACTTCTCCAAGGGGTCTTCCTGACCTAGGGATTGAACCTGCATCTCCTGCATTGGCAGGTAGATTCTTTACCACTGAGCCACCAAGAAAGCCTAAGGTGAGATTATATTTTATTACTAAGTAATAAGAACACATTATTCTTTGAGAAGCACTTGTTTATAGGAAATCAATATTTTGTATTCAATGAAGTTTACAGTCTAAATTGAAATTAAATAGACCTTTAAGAGAGCAAACATTTAGAACCAGATGCTATGCAAGTTTGATGGAGATTTCATGATTATTTACTGCTGTTTATTAGTACTTAATAATTCTATGCTAATAGATCTACAGAAAAGTTTCATTTTAAGTGTTATATTCTACAGATTATCAAAAATCCCAATAATTGGAATATTTAAGCAGTAAGTATTTCCTGTTAAATAGCCATCCAAGATTCATCCATCCATTCATTCACTCAACTATTCATCAATCAAACATTAATTAGGTACCAATTATGTTCTGTGGATACAAAGATAGAACAAAGCAGGAGACAAACATGAGAACATTTAATTACCACCATGTAGTATGTGATATAGCAGAAGAAGGAACAATTCATTAAGAGACCGTAGAAAATGTCTCCTGGGGTTACATGGAATACTTCTACAAGAGGAAGCATTTGAATTCAATGCTAAACAAAGAAAGAATAAAGCTTCTTCAGGAATATGAAGGTATGTGTGGTGGGGATGCATTCCTGGAGAAGAAGGAAATGAGAGAGAAGATAATTTAGGCAAAATAGAAAATGTAATTAAATATGACAGGGAGGGAAAATGTGTGGGACATTTAAGAAACTGAGAGTTTAGTACATCTGGAGTTCTTGGTACATGTGGACAGGTGGTAACAGGAAAGGGAAGGAGCAAGGATTATTTTCCATGCTCAGGAGTTTGGGCTTGACTGTAGGTAATAGCGTACCACTGGAGGATCGTAAACTGAGAAGTCAAATAATAAGTTTCTTATTTTAGAAATATTATAGATGGTATATTATAGATGGATTGAATGTAATTATTAAGTAGCTAGATGAAGTGAAAAGATATTGAAGAACTCCATGAGATAAATGCTAAGGGTATAGGCTAAGCCATTGGAGATACAAGTTGAGAAGATTGGTTGAAAGATTTCTAGGTAGTAGAATCAATAGGGCACAGTTAATGATTGAAAGTAAGAGGTGAGAGAGAAGGAAAATCTAGAATTATTCTCTACCTTCTAGTGTGGTATTTCAGTAGAAAAATGTGCTTATAACTAGAATGGGAAAAAATACATACAGTTTCAGAAAAGTCTGTTGTTTTTGTTGTTCAGTTGCTCAGTCATATCCACCTCTTTGCCACCCCATAGAATGCAGCAGCCAGGCTTCCCTGTCCTTCACTATCTTACAGAGTTGGCACAAACTCATGTCCATTGAGTCAGTGATGCCATCCAAGCATCTCATCCTCTGTCTTCCACTTCTTCTCTTGCCCACAATCTTTCCCAGCATCAGGGTCTTTTCCAGTAAGTTGGTTCTTTGCATCAGGTGGCCAAAGTATTGGAGTTTCAGCTTCAGTCCATCCAGTGAATATTCAGGGTTGATTTCCTTTAGGATTGACTGGTTGATCTCCTTGCTGTCCCAGGAAATCTCAAGAGTCTTCTCCAGCACCACAGTTCAAAACCATCAATTCTTTGGTGCTTAGCCTTCTTTATGGTCCAACTCTCATATCCACACATGACTACTGGTAAAACCATAGATTTGACTATAGAGACCTTAGTCAGCAAAGTGATATCTCTGCTTTTTAATATGCTATCTTGGTTTGCCATGGCTTTTCTTCTGAGGAGCAAGCATCTTTTAATTTTGTGACTGCAGTCACCATCTGCAGTGATTTTGGAGCCCAAGTAAAAAAAAATCTGTCACTGTGTCCATTTTTTTCCCCTTCTATTTGCTATGAAGTGAGTTTTTGCCATTATCTTAGTTTTTTGAATGTTGTGTTTTAAGCCAACTCTTCACTCTCCTCGTTCATGTTAATAAAGAGACTCTTTAGTTCCTTTTTTCTTTCTGCCATTAGAGTGCTATCATCTGCATATCTGAAGCTATTGATATTTCTTCCAGCAATCTTGATTCCAGCTTGTGATTCATCCAGCCCAGCATTTTGCCCCCGATGCACTCCTTTCTCAGTTTTGAAACAGTCCATTGTTCCATGCCCAGTTCTAATTGTTGCTTCTTGACCTGCATATAGGCTTCTCAGGAGACAGGTAAGGTAGTCTGGTATTTCCATCTCTTTAAGAATTTTCCACAGAGAAGTCTGTGAAAGATAAAAATGTATATTCTTCCGAATCATTTTGAAATGGTAACTGAAATACGCATAGTGTGTTGTTTCAATTGCCACAGTAATTTGTTTACATGCACAATTTCTAATGTTTATATTTTGCCAACTCTTGAAGGTAGAAATTATGCAGGTGTCTAACTTTCTTTATATAATATCTACTCAAGTATAGACAGTTTTGATGATGACAAAGCTATAGCGGGGAAAATTGGATACACCCTTAGAGCAGAAAACACCCCCCATTAAGTTTTGAATCTTAACTTAAAAAGATTTCATTTTCCACATACACTTAATCTTGAAGATGAATGACTGTATTTCAACATTAATCAATTTCAAGCATAGGAGGAAAATAGATTTATGCATTCCTTGAAGATAATATTCTGAGAGCAGTTTAACCTAAGCAGTTTCCACTTAGGATAACAGTGTATTCAAAATGCAGTCAGATGATTTATTTGGCTTTTTGTTTCAGTTCATTTCATCAAGATGCAGCTCTGAGTCACAGACCAGAGTGGCGAACATCTTTATGATTATACCCTCATTTGAACTTACCTAAAATGCAAAGAGACTAGGAAATTCTCTGATAAATGAATAATTCCCCAGAGTGCTCATCACTTTCACTCTTTAGTGTAAGATGGGATTTTTCTCAGATAAAGACTAAAGGAATAATAGATGCAGTCTGCAGGCCTATTGAGGCTGATAGACCAGGTCTTTGATGACTAAGTATACGTTAACACTCATCCATACTCAGTGGAACACAGGTTGTCTTTTTTGAGTCTCCCATTAAATTTTGATTAGATCGGCCAAGACAAGAGAACACTTGATGCCAGATTGCCTCTCTTGTATTTTCTGGCTGAAACTCATTCCCTCAACTCCTCTTCAATCCCTTTACTTTAACTCCAGCCCCACTCTGGTCAAGTGTGAAAAATTCAGCAAGGGCATGGGATTTAAATGGAACTGGCAACAATCATTGCTGGTAATTTTTGTAAGGATTGGTATTTTGTACTCATCCCTTCATTCTTTGTATATGATTCCTTCTCTATTCTAGAGATATGCAGTCTTCAGGCTTTAAACTATGAACTGATGCATGATATGACAGATTCCTTGGCTTATTCAGTTGTACCTGGATGGGCCATTTTGTATCTGCATGTACCAAATCTTGCTCAGAATTTCTGGCGTTGAAATCTATACAGTGCTCACAAAGATCTGAAGACCTTCATAGAGCTAAGTAATTTGCTTACCAAAATCTCATAACTTAAAAACATGACTGGGAAGAAGAAGGCAGCAGGGCTCTTAAAGGTAAAATCTAAACCACAAGTTTAAAATTCTCATTTGGTTGAAGAATGATTTTGTGACTTTTGAGTAAGTAGAAATAAATTTTTTATTTGTGTGATCCCATAGACGAATGCTCAAAGCACAGCATAAGATGAGAACTTAAACCATTAGAGGTTTGTCATCAAGAATAATGCATTTCCTCTTTTACTCAGTTACTAAGGATCTTTAAATGGATTTACCTCATTTAGAATTAATATATAAACTTTAGTTCTTCCTGAAGGTCTTTGAGGTTGAGAGGATGAGTTTTCTGAAGCCTTTTGCCATTGAATGAACATGAATACTTGATAGTAGAAAAAGAACATTTACTTCAATGAGGAAGTTTAAGGAAAGTATTCAAATGAAAATTTATTTCATTACAAAATAAAAATGTATAAAAGCAAAGCCAAATCAGCTCAGTCTGACTCAAAACAAAGGGCTGAGTATAATAATCATTATTATATTAAATTTGTTCTTCTCCAAGCACATATCTTGAATTTATCAGACTTTCTTCCTTTATAGAGGGTGAAGCCCTTTCAGGCTGCTGTGCTCTGCTGTGCTCAGTCACTTCTGTCATGTCCAGTTCTTTGCAGCCTCGTGGACCAAAGCCCACCATGTTCCTCTGTCCATGGGATTCTCCAGGCAAGAATACTAGAGTAGGTTGCCATGCCCTCCTCCAGGGGATCTTCCCGACCCAGGGATCAAACCTGCATCTCCTGTGTCTCCTGAATTTTAGGCAGATTCTTTACTACTGAGCCACCAGGGAGCCCTTCAGGCTGCAAAATCATTTAACCTCTAGTTATTTTAAACACAAAGACAATTTAAAACACTTGAAAACACCAAATTACCTTATTAGTCATTTTTTCTAATAAGGTAATTTGGTGTTTGGTGTTCAGGGTCAGCTGCTTGCCTCAGAATGTGACAATTTGGTATGTGGATTATTTGAAGCTGAAGGCTGTGTGGATCACAACAAGCTATGGAAAATTCTTAAGAAGATGGGACACCAGACCACCTGACCTGCCTCCTGAGAAACCTGTATGCAGGTCAAGAAGGAACAGTTAGAACCAGACATGGAACAATGGACTGGTTCCAAATTGGGAAAGCACTATGTCAAGGCTGTATATTGTCACCTTGATTATTTAACATATATGCAAAGTACATCATGCAAAATGCCAGACTGGATGAAGCACAAGCTGGGATCAAGATTGCAGGGAGGAATAACCTCAGATATGCAGATGACACTACTCTTATGGCAGAAAGCGAAGAAGAACTAAAGAGCTTCTTGATGAAAGTGAAAGAGGAGAGTGAAAAAGCTGGCTTAAAGCTCAACATTCAAAAAACTAAGATCATGGCATCTGGTCCTGTCACTAATGGCAAATAAATGGGAAAAAAATGGAAACAGTGACAGACTATTTTCTTCGGTTCCAAAATCAGATGGTGACCGCAGATGGTGACTGCAGCCATGAAATTAAGTCACTTGCTCTTTGGAAGAAAAACTATGACATACCTGGAGAGGGTATTTAAAAGCAGACATTACTTTATTGACAAAGGTCTGTCTAGTCAAAGCTATGATTTTTGCAGTAGTCATATATGGATGTGAGAGTTGTACCTAAAGAAAGCTGAGCACCAAAGAACTGATGCTTTTGAACTGTGGTGTTGGAGAAGACTCTTGAGAGTCCCTTGGACTGCAAGGAGATCAAACCAATCAATTCTAAAGGAAATCAGGCCTGAATATTCATTGGAAGGACTGATACTGCAGATGGAGCTCCAATACTTTGGCTACTTGATGCGAAGAACTGCCTCATTAGAAAAGACCCTGATGTTGGGAAAGATTGAAGGCAGGAGGAGAAAGGGACAATGGAGGATGAGATGATTGGATGGCATCACTGACTCAATGGATACGAGTTTGATCAAGCTCCAGGAGTTGATGACGGACAGGGAAGCCTGGTGTGCTGCAGTCCATGGGGTTGCAAAGAGTCAGACATGGCTGAGTGTCTGAACTGAACTGAACTGAAGACAATCAAAGCCCTACTGACTCAAGAGCTTTTTACCTCCCCCTCCCTTAACTGCCTAAAAGAATTTAGACCTATCTAAATTATCTAATTTAGACCTACCTATTAGACCCCTAATAAGGAAGAGAGTTATTAGGAAAATAGTGTTCTTTAGGTCAGAAAGACTGCCATCTCCACATGAATGGTTTTCCTCCATTTTGAAATTCCAGAACCCTACCTGCTGCTTCTCAGCTCAGGTTGGTGATGGGGTTTAGAGCAGAGGGTCTTCAAACATACCACTTTTCCATATTGATTATTTTGAATTAAAGTTAGCTGATGTAAGAAGGACACTCTGACTCTCATTTGTCCTCCTGAAAGCAAGAATTAGATCTGTCATGTGAAATAAATCTCTCATGTGAAATCTCTCATGTGCTTTCCTTGTACCTGGTAGTACAGAGACATCTTTATCACCAGAGACAGGAAATGTGGAGGTGCTAGTGGTTAAGTATCTGCCTGTCTATTCAGGAGACATGGGTTCAATCCCTGGGTTGGCAAGATCCCCTGGAGTAGGGAATGGCCACCCACTCCAATGTTCCTGCCTGGAAAATCCCATGGTCAGAGGAGCCTTGTGGGGTATAGTTCATAGAGTAGTAATGAATCTGACATGACTAAGCACTCAGATCAGATCAGATCAGATCAGTTGCTCAGTCGTGTCCGACTCTCTGCGACCCCATGAACCGCAGCACGCCAGGCCTCCCTGTCCATCACCAGCTCCCAGAGGTCACTCAGACTCACACCCATCAAGTCAGTGATGCCATCTAGCCATCTCATCCTCTGTCGTCCCCTTCTCCTCCTGCCCTCAATCCCTCCCAGCATCAGAGTCTTCTCCAATGAGTCAACTCTTCACATGAGGTGGCCAAAATATTACTACTGGGGAATTGGGGGCTAAAAAGACTGGATAAATAAACCTTTTTACTTCTTTATTAATTTACTACCTCAAACCCCAAATCTTTTCTCTAGTCAGATTTTTGCATATTTATTGTTCTTTGTCTAAGAGGTATAAAAACTGCTTACTTTGGCCATTTTTTGGAGACTTTGGTCCATGTACATGCACAATTAAAACTTGTTTCTCTTCTATAATCTGTCTTATGTCAGTTTAATTATTGTTGTTGTTCAGTCACTAATTCGTGTCCAACTCTTTGTGACCCCAGGAACTGCAACACACCAGGCTTCCCTGTCCTTCCCTGACTCCCTGAGTTTACTCAAACTCATGTCCATTGAGTCAATGATGCCATCCAGCCATCTTACCCTCTGTCCCCTCTTCTCCTCCTACCTTCAATGTTTCCCAGCATCAGGGTCTTTTCTAATGAGTCAGTTCTTCACATCAGGTGACCAAAGTATTGGAGCTTCAGCTTCAGCACCAGTCCTTCCAGTGAATATTCAGGGTTGATTTCCTTTAGGATGGACTGGTTTGATCTCCTTGCAGTCCAAGGGACTCTCAACAGTCTTCTCCAAGACCACAGTTCAAAAGCATCAATTCTTCAGTGCTCAGCCTTCTTTATGGTCCAACTCTCACATCCACACAGGACTACTGGAAAACCGATAGCTTAGACTATCCAGATCTTTGTTGGCAAAAGTGATGTCTCTGCTTTTTAATACTCTGTCTAGTTTTGTTATAGCTATTCTTCCAAGGAGCAAGTATCTTTTATTTCGTGGCTGCAGTTACGATCCACATTGATTCTGGATCCCAAGAAAATGAAATCTGACACTGTCCACGTTTTCCCCATTTATTTGCCATAAAGTGATAGGACTGGATGCCATGATCTTAGTTTTTTGAATGTTGAGTTTTAAGCCAGCTTTTTCACTCTCCTCTTTCACTTTCATCAAGAGACTCTTTAGTTCCTCTTCACTTTCTGCCATTAAAGTGATATCATCTGCATATCTGAGGTTACTGATATTTCTCCTGGCAATCTTGATTCCAGTTTGTGCTTCATCCAGCCTAGCATTTCGCATGATGTACTCAGCATATAAGTTAAATAAGTAGGGTGACAATATACAGCCTTAAGGTATTCCTTTCTCAATTTTGAACTAGTCCATTGTTCCATGTCCAGTTCTAACTGTTGCTTCTTGTCCTGCATACAGGTTTCTCAGGAGGCAGGTAATGTGGTCTGGTATTCCCATCTCATTAACAATATTCCAGTTTGTTGTGATCCACACAGTCAAAGCCTTTAGCATAGTCAGTGAAGCAGAAATAGATTATTTTAATTACTTTGCTTTTTGTATGATTCAGTGTCAAAGAACCTAGACGAAAGAAGGGAAAAGTTTTCTTCCTCTGTATGGCCTACATCATTAACTGGACAAATTTTCATGGTGGTTGATAAAACATAGCCTTATTTTAGTGTCCAACTCTTTGGTACACTGGAAATTTTGTTTTTAAATCTATTTATTTTGCTTAAGAATTCTGTGTTGTAAGAAATGGGCACTGTTTCCTAATCTCAGCTATAGTGAGTCTTTCCTAGTCACAGTCCCTTTCTGAAATTTAGCTCCCAGTCTGTAAAATGAGGGTCTTGCACTGCCTAATTGATGCTTTATTTTCTACTACAAATTATCTGCAACTTTTTTTCCCTTAAAAATATAGGTACCAAGGAAATAAAAAGCTTTGCCCTATTGCTTCCATGGCTGATCTAGAAGTATGGAAATACAAAAATAATAAATGAAATGTTTGACGCCTTCTGTCTCATGTGTGTAGCTCTTGATTTTGAGATACTGTCAGATGACATTTTGGAGTTGAGGACAGAACTCTGAACACAATAAATCTTCCAAAGGATGTGACGGTTGGAGTAGATAAGGATAGTAAAGCAGTCTGTCTTGGCAAAGGTTTGTAGAGGGAAGATGGAGTACTTAACAGTGTGCATGAGGGTGCACACCAGATGTTACTGAAAGCTGATGGATGAGTGAATGCTCACATTTTTCAGGGAGAAATTGACCTGAAAATACAATATTTTTTGAAGTATTTTGACATGTAAGTTCTTTTATTCTTCTATAAGATGCTTACAGGCTGTAGTTGGTATATGTATGAATGTTTAAGAATTGTGATTGTGATCTTAATATTCTATCCTCATTTTTTATTCTCTCCTATGAACTTTTATTAGGATACACTGGAATCTGGTTTCCAGATCTTTTCTATACCTGGTGAGAGTGTCAAAGGACAGATGATACACATTTTCTAAATCTTTTCCTTCCTCAAAGGAAGGTTTTCTGAAAACATACCTCTCTTTCTTCTCACTTTGCTGGATTAGCATTTTGCTCCATTTAAACCAGTACTGTAAGTAAGTGCAGGAGAAGAGATAAATTTTCCTTACATAAAAATTCCAAATAATTTATTTAGATACTGTCCCTTCCAATATTTAGAACTTAAGTCACCCCTGCCCTTGAGTGTGGGCTGCAGTTGGTAGGTTTTTTCCAAGAAATATAATATGGAACAAAGAAGCGTCTTTACAAGTGAAACCTAGCAAACACTATTTTAACCAAATGACTAAGTGACATTATCGGTGATACCTCATGTTCATATCATTGTCCTCTGATATAATGGAATGAGAAACGCTGTGATATTCTTCCTCAAAATACATAACACCAGTCTAACCATGAGGAAAATATCACCTAAACCCAAATTGAGGGCCATTCTATAAAGTAATTGAATGGTACTCTTTGAAATTGTCAGTGTCATAAAACGAAGACTGAGAAACTCTTGGATCAGGTGTGGCTAAAAAGACCTGCTGACTAACAGAAAGTAGTGTTTTCAGTGGGGTCTTTGATATCAAATAGGACTCTAGCAGGAGACGGCAATGGCACCCTACTCTAGTACTGTTGCCTGGAAAAATCCCATGGATGGAGGAGCCTGGTAGGCTGCAGTCCCTGGGGTCGCTAAGAGTTAGACATGGCTGAGCGACTTCATTTCCACATTCATGTATTGGAGAAGGAAATGACAACCCACTCCGGTGTTCTTGCCTGGAGAATCCCATGGATGGAGAAGCCTTGCAGGCTGCAGTCTATGGGGTCACACGGAGTTGGACACAACTGAAGCGACTTAGTAGTAGTAGTAGGACTCTAGTGGCAGGTAAAAGATTAGGGGAAAAACTAGTGAAATCAGAAGTCTGGAGTTTAGTTAATATTAACATGCCAATACTGGTTTCCTAGTTATAAAATATGTTCTATGGTAGTGTAACATATTAACAATATGGGTGGTGAGGGATATACGGGAACTCTGTGTGAGCTTTGCAAATTTTGTGTAAATAGAAAACAATAATAAAATTAAATATGAAAAAATTAAAACTTAATTACTTGGTGTATTTGATGAGTGTCACAAATTCATTTATCAATTTTACAATGAAATATCAAGATATTTCAATTTTTCCCGTTATGTTTGCATTAATTCTTTGCTGTTTTGAGAGTTAGGAGGATGTATAGAAAGAGATGCTGGAATTATATGATAAAGTATTTATGATCCACAATAAGTATAGTAAATATTGTGAAAAAGCTTTTTAAAAGATTAGTTTATAGGAATAACCATTTCAGTTAGGAGGAAGAAAAGGTTTGATAGTAAAACTTTGAAGGAAAACTTGCAGAATTCTATTGTAATGACAAAAAATTCAGTCAATTCAATTCTTTCCAAACTGTACTTTAAGATTAGGAATATTAGAGAATACTTTGTGAAAAATCATACCATGAGGTCATGAAGTCATAGTGTTGAAGTCACTTAGTGTTGGCCATGGTGCAAATAGTATTAGCAGATTCAAACAGAGTTAGATATTATAAAAAATTTTAACACATAGCTTATTTATTGTCTAAATTAAAAAAAAATTTAATTGAAGTATAGTTGATTCACAATGTTGTGTTTAATTCTTCCTGTACAGCAAAGTGACTCAGTTACACGTATATCTTCTTTTTCATTCTTTTCCATTATGATCTATCATAGGAGTGAATATAGTTCCCTGTGCTATATAGTAGGACCTTGTTGTTTATCCATCTTATGTGTAGTAGTTTGAAGCTGTTAATCCAAAACTCCCAGTTTTTCCCTTGCCTATACTCCCTCACCTTGGCAACCACAAGTCTGTTCTTTATATACCAGAAAATCTGTTTTTTGTTTCAAAGATGTGTTCATTTGTATAGTATTTTAGATTCCACATTTAAGTGACAGTATATGATATTTCTCTTTCTGACTTACTTTGCTTAATATGATCATCTCTAGGTCCATCCATGTTGCTGCAGATGGCACTGTTTCATTCTTTTTAATGACTGAGTAGTATTCCATTATATATTATCACATATTCAAAATTCATTCATTCAACTGATGATGGACATGTAGTTCAGTTCCATGTCTTGGTTATTGTAAATATTGAGAACACAGCTCCTTTAAATGTGGAGGTAGATAACTGGTTTCTAACCACATTTTTCTAGCTGTATAGAAATCTACTCATTGAAGGTATTTTTAGCAAAATAAGATATTGTGCTAAGCTGTATTTAAGATTTATAGTAACAACCAGATCAATTTTAACTTAGTTTCAGATTATTTAGCTTAGCTTCAAATGGTATTGGAATTATTCATCTGTAGCATATTTGCCTGAAACATATTTCCCTCTCATCTTTTTTTTTTTACCGATTCATCTTGTTGCTTAAGTATCATGTTGAACTCTACCAAGGAACAGATAAGTTTTTGATGTCTTCTCAAATTCCAGGATTGTCTTTCATTCTGGTGTCATTATGAAGTAACTCAAGAGAGTAACTTTTGTAGTTTCTCTCATAGCCAAATATATTTATCTTATTGAAACACCATGGTAAAACAGTGCCACCAAGAAATCAGAGTGTACGATAAATTAAGGTTTTAAAAAAATGCAAAATAGTGTAATTGCTACTTACAGATAAAATCACCTCTAAACTCATTATTCTTTACCAAAAAATGAAGACTTAATATCTGTATAATCCTTTTAGCCATAATTAGGATTAAATTAAGAATTGAACAAATGTTTAAATTTCAAAAGGAAGCTTGGGTTTAGAGGAACAATTGAAAATAGTCAAATAGGGCAAAGTCATGGACTTTGGACTATGAAAGTTATGGCTCAATTTAATTTGCATACTGATAAATTACATTAATTGCAGCAGAGAGGAAACCGGAAACCTTAGAGAAAATTATTCAGAGTCAAAACAGTATCTAAAGCAAAGCAACATGTTTAGATTTAATTTATTTTTATGAGACAGCTACATTTTGTTGTGCTCTACAGGAAGAGCCAAAATTCAAGGGGAAAAAAAAAAAAAAAACAGTCCTAGGAAAAGAATATAATACTAAAAGTATCTTACTACAATAAAATGTAATGGATGCTGCAGAAAGAGTACATGAATTATTAGATGACATTTGTTCATTATCTGGGTTAGAAACCAACCCACTGGTCTTTGATTTTGGCTGGTTGTAGTAAAGCTCTAAGAATGAGTTCCAGTAAATCATACAAGGTGCTTTGTCTGGGGCTTTCAAGGTGGCACATTGTTCAATTTGTAAAAATATTATGTAGAGAAGCTAGACGAGACATATGTTTCAAAGACAAACCTTGAAATGTGCTGAGGATTTATGGAAAGCAAGTCAAGGTCACTTTTTGTGCCTATACAAAGGGAAAAAATGTCAGCAAAGAAAAACAAAAAGAAAGTTTTAAATTATTCATAAAATTGAATGCATTACAAAAGCCTTTTCCAACAGAACAGTATCTGTACATCTATTTTATAACTAGAAATTGTTGATCTTGGCTCTCTATAAAACATTTTTAAACCATACCTCTTAATTCCAAATAGACAAAGAGAATTGTATAAAGATCGGTGAAAATGAGTAATTATTTAAGAACTTGATGAATAATATATTGCCTTGCCACCTGCAGTTCTATATACATTCTAGCACAATCTGAAGATAACTTTATTTTGTATAATACTTTCAGTCTCTGAGGGGGAAAAATAAAGGAAATGGTACGATAACTAAGTAAAACAGAGTCCTAACTACCTTATTTTAAATATAAATTACAGTTAAATGAAGCAAGGTTTTGGTAATATACTATCTGTACAACTAAAATGGGATAATAGTATATGGATTACTTGTTCCTTACATTTTCTGTTTTGGCTACTAGCATTTTATGATTCATATCAATAAATGAGACAAACAATGTTAATATCTCTTATTTGAAATATATCACTGGTTTATCTTGTTATAATGACTAGACCCTGTCATTCTGACTTTCTAGCTAAAGTGGAAACATTCAAAACTAGGTGACATTGGCACTGGTTTATCAGATTTCTGTTACTTTTCTTGAATATGTTTTTATATCTGTAGTTACTTTTATATCTCTCCCAGTTTGTCAGAAGGAGAGTGAGGTGTTTTTTATATATTTAAAACCAGAATAGATTAAAACTTCTGGAAAATTAGAGACAAGTAGAATTTTGTAGTGGTAAAAGGAGGGACTTTGGAGCTGAGTTCCAAGCCTGGATCTTTCACTTACCAGCTTTGCAAGCTGACTAAGATAATAAACATCAGTAAGCTTCAATTTGCTCTGTGTAACATAAGAATTATAAAATCATATTAATAAGACTATCTTGCCTAATAGTCATTTTTAAAGAGTAGAATGTTGCATGCAAATTGTTAACAGGTCAGTGTTAAGGGTAGCAATTATCATTAGGTGCAGTTGATGGGATTAAAATAGAATAGCAAAAAATACATATATTTGCACCCTTGCATATTTATGACTTTACTGTGGAGAAAGAGTGTGTATATTGCATTATAGTAGCATAATTGAACATAATTTTATTTTTGAAATATATTAATTTGAATGGTCGGAGAAGGCAATGGCACCCCACTCCAGTACTTTTGCCTGGAAAATCCCATGGATGGAGGAGACTGGTGGGCTGCAGTCTATGGGGTTGCTAAGAGTCGGACACAACTGAGCGACTTCACTTTCACTTTTCACTTTCATGCATTGGAGAAGGAAATGGCAACCCACTCCAGTGTTCTTGCCTGGAGAATCCCAGGGACTGGGGAGCCTAGTGGGCTTCCGTCTATGGGGTTGCACAGGGTCAGACACAACTGAAGTGACTTAGCAGTAGCAGTAATTTGAATGGTAAATGATTCTAAATTATCTAAGAGGTATCTTTTTCAATTATTTCCCCTAGAAGAAAAAAATTCCTTAGAAATGGACCAAATTTATAATTACACATGGTGAACATTAAAAATATTGTAGTATTATCTAATTTATGTAATAGATCTATTAGATTAGTATAAAAGTAATGTGGTTTCAGACTGTGAACTTAAATTATAACTAGGCTCAAACACATCTTTATTAATCAAAATAGGAACCATTACAATCAATACAATTTTGCCAATGAGAAATAAGTTTGTTTATTGCTGTAGCACAAAAATATCTGCTTTGGGATTTGATGAACTCTTGGAAAGGATTTTCTGCCTCCTGTTGATTGTGGAAGCATTTTCCCTGTGAAAAGTTGTTAAAATGCTTGACGAAGTGGTAGTCAGTTGTCAAGAGGTCAAGTGAATATGGCGGACGAGGCAAAATTTCATAGCCCAATTCATTCAACTTTTGAAGTGCTGGTTGTGCAATGTGCAGTCAGGTGTTGTCATGGAGAAGAGTTGGGCCCATTCTGTTGACCAATGTGGCTGTAGGTGTTTTAGAGTTCAGTGCATCTCATTGATTTGCTGAGCATACTTCTCGGATATAATGGTTTCATCGAGATTCAGAAAGCGGCAGGGGATCAGACCAGCAGCAGACCACCAAAGAGTGACCATGACCCTTTTTTTGTGCATGTTTGGCTTTCACAAGTGCTTTGGCACTTCTTCTTGGTCCAACCACCTAGCTGGTCATCTCCAGTCATATAAAAATCCACTTTTGGTTACACGTCACAATCTAATCAAGAAATGGTTCCTTGTTGTTGCATTAAGAGAAGTACAATAAGAGAAGGCAACACTTCAAAATAACATTTTTTCTGATTTTTGTCAGCTCATGAGACACCCACTTATCGAGCTTTTTCACTTTTCCAATTTGCTTCAAATGCAGCACAACCACAGAATGGTCAACATTGAGTTCTTCAGCAGTTTCTGTAGTTGTAAGAGGATCAACTTCGATGATCCTCTCGGTTTGTCCTTGTTACTTTTGATGGCCAGCCATTGTTCTTCTCATCTTCAAGGCTCTCTTTTCCTTTGCAAAACTTCTTGAACCACTGCACTGTATGTTCGTTAGCAGTTTCTAAGCCAAATGCATTGTTGATGTTGCAAGTTGTCTCTGCTACTTTACGACCCATTTTGAAACCAAATTTGCTTTTTGTCTAGCATCATTTCTGTAGTCTAAAACAAGTATAAAATAAACTGATTAATAAGTCATTAACAAAACAGCATAAAGCAAGAAATGTGCATTAAAATGATGTATAACATAACCACCTTTAAAGAATGTATTCCAATATAAAACAGCAAAGTTCAACAATGCAAAACCACAATTGCTTTTTTTAACGTTAGACTCAAAATTTTTCTTTTATTTTTTAAATTGATTTATTTATTTTAATTGGAGGCTAATTACTTTACAATATTGTGGTGGTTTTTGCCATACATTGACATGAATCAGCAATGGTTGTACATGTGTTCCCCCATCCTGAATCCCTTTCCCACTTCCCTTCTAACCCAGCCCTCTGGATTGTCCCAGTGCACTAGCTTTAAGTGCCCAGTTTCATGCATCGAACTTGGACTGCTCATCTATTTCATCTATGGTAATATACATGTTTCAGTGCTATTCTCTCAAATCATCACACCCTTGCCTTCTCCCAATACAGTATATTAACACATATACATGGAATTTAGAAAGATGGTAATGATGACCCTTAAATATGAGACAGAACCGCAATTACTGTTGCACCAACCTCATATATGTAATCTGAGGTTCACCACTAATTTTTTTTTCCTGTCTTAAATGGAATTTGATTAGAAGTTTTTAAAATATTCTTTCCTATGCTAAGATACTACTGCTATGCTATGCGTTCTTCAAGAGCAACGAGAATAATAGTCTCTTAGATGTTTATACCATTTTGTAATTTATTACTTCACATTAGATTCTTACAACAACCCAGTTAGTGGGCACCTCAGTCTTGTTCTTCTTCAGATTATAAACCGCATGGCTAATACAGGCAGAGCAGGGATAGAAATTGCCCTCAATATCCAGGGCTTTTTCTTTAAAGTGTCACTGCTTTGTGATGTTTGTGTATCCTATCTTTGAGGATCTAGAAGAAAACCTTGAACATAGACAGGAAATAAGTAATTTCATTTAATTTCATTTTTCTAATACAATTAAATCTTTATTTATGAGTGCCCCCATTCCTTTATAGCAGCAAAACACTTAAAATGCACTTTCCTGTAATTTATTCAGGGTAAATATTTAATCCATTTCAATTTGTTTTGTTCAGTTTTCAGTCTCAATTCCCTTCTTGACTATCTTCCTCTTCATAAATATTATTCCTTCCCCATATCCTGGTTTCACATCTAACTGCACAGTTTTCTTGTAGTATTACTCAAAAGTAACAAAGAAGAATGAATCATTAAGGAAGTTAGGAAGTTTAGCCTTATTTTGATGGAAATGGGAGGAAAAGCTCAGTTTCTCATTTTATTTTGAATACAGGTACACTCCATTTTATTGTGCTTTGCTTTATTGTGCTTCAGAAATATTGCATTTTTACAATTTCAACATTTGTGACAATGCTGCATTGAGAAAGCCTGTCAGAACCATTTTTTCCAACATCATTTGCTCACTCTAAGTCTGTGTGTCTCATTTTGGAAATTATTGCAATATTCACATTTTTTCATTATTTGTTATGGTCATCTGTGGTCAGTGATCTTTGTTTCCTTTATAATTATTTCAAGGCATTGTGAACTATGACCATATAAGATGGCAAATTTGATCAGTAAATCCTGTGTTCCTACTGACCCACTGAAAAACTGACCACTCACCAGTCATTTCTTTCTCCATGGGCCTCCTTATTCCCTGAAACACAAGTGTTGAAATTTGGCCGATTAATAATCCTGCAATAAGTATTCAAGTGAAAGGAAGTGTGGCATATCTCTCACTTGAAATCAAAAGCTAGAAATTATTAAGTTTAGTAAGAAAGGCATGTCGAAAGTAAAGATGAGCTAAAAGTTAGGCCTCTTTTGCAAAGAGTTAGGCAAGTTTTGAATACAAAGGAAAAGTTCTTGAAGGGAATTAAAAGTGCTGCTTCAGTGAACACATGAATTACAAGAAAGTGAAACAGCCTTATTGCTGGTATGGGAAATTTTGAATGATCTGGATAGAAAATCAAGCCAGTCACAGCATTCCCTTAAGCCACATCCTAAGCCAGAGCAAGACCTTAAGGCTTTTTAATTCTGTGAAGGCTGAGAGAGGTGAGGAAGCTGCAGAAGAAAAGATTAAAGAGCAGATGTTGACTCATGATGTTTAAGGAAAGAAGCCGTTTCCACAATATCAAGTACAAGGTGATATAACAAGTACTGAAGTAGATATAGCAAGTACTGCAGCAAATTATCCAGGAGATCTAGCTATGATGATTAACTAAGATCATCTACACTAATCAACAGATTTTCAATGTAGGCAAAACAACCTTCTGTTGGAAGAAGATGCCAAATAAGACTTTCATAGCTAGAGAGGAGAAGTCAGTGTTTTGTTTCAAAGCATCAAAGGGCAGGGTGGCTCTATTGTTAGAGGCTAGTGCAGATGGTGACTTTAAGTTGAAGCCAGTACTCATTTACAGTTCTGAAAATCCTAAGGCCTCTTAAGTATTAGGCTAAATCTACTTGGCCTGTGCTCTGCAAATGGAAAAACAAAACCTGGATAACAGGGCATTTGTTTACAATATGGTTTAGAGAATATTTTAAGACCACTGTTGAGACCTCTTTTTCAGAAATAAAAAGATTTCTTTCAAAGTGTTACCACTCTTTGATCATTTGAGAACTCTGATGGACATGTATAATCAGATTGATATTTTTTCATGACCACTTACACATCATCCATTCTGCAGCCTATAAATCAAGGAGTAATGTAGAAATTTAAGTCTTATTATCTAAGAAATACATTTTGTAAGGCCTTAGCTAACATAATTGTGATTATTCTAATGAATCTGGGGAAAGTCAATTGAAAACCTTCTGAAAAGAATTTACCATCTAAATGCCATTAACAATATTTGTGATTCATGGAAAGAAGTAAAAATATCAATATACATAGGAATTTGGAAGAAGCTGACTTCAATTCTTGCAGATGATTTGAAGGGTTCAAGACTTTAGTGGAGAAAGTAACTATAAATGTGGTGGAAATGGCAAGAGGACTAGAAGTGGAGCCAAAGATGTATCTTAATTGCTGCAATCTGGCTTCCCTGATAGCTCAGTTGATAAAGAATCTATCTGCAATGGAGGAGACCCTGGTTCAATTCTGGGGTTGGGAAGATCCGCTGGAGAAGGGATCGGCTACCCACTTCAGTATTCTTGGGCTTCCCTTGTGGCTCAGCTGGTAACGAATCTACCTGCTTGTGGGGAGACCTGGGTTCGATCCCTGAGATTGGAAAGATCCCCTGGAGAAGGAAGAGTTACCCACTCCAGTATTCTGGCCTGGAGAATTCCATGGACTGAATAGTCTATGGGGTCAAAAAGAGTTGGACACAACTGAGTGACTTTCACTTCACATGTTATAACTTTAATGCATGAAGAGTTGCCTTTTATGGATGAGCAAAAACGGTGTTTCGTAGGATGCAATCTACTGGGGAAGATGCTGTGAAGATTATTGAAATGACAAAAGATTTAGAATATTACCTAAATTTAGTCAATAAAGTTGTGACAGGATTTGGGAGGATTAACTCTAATTTTGAAAGATGTTCTACTGTGGATAGATAGTATCAAAACTGAATTGATACTATTGAAAAATAATTTGTGAATGGAAGAGTCTATTGATGCAACAAATTTCATCATTATCTTATTTTAAAAAATTGCCACAGCCACCCCAACCTTTAGCAACCACCACCCTGATTGGTCTAAAGCCATTAAAATTGAGGCAAGATCTTATACCAGCAAAAACATAATTCACTAAAGGTGAATGGTTGTGGTTATGATGAATGTTAGCATTTTTTAGCAATAAAGTATTTTTAAATTAAGGTGTGTATATTGTTTTTTAGACATAATGCTGTTGTATATTTAATAGATCATAGTGTAAGCATAACAGTTATACTCACTGGGAAACCAAAAAATTCACGTGAGTTTCTCTATTGATACTTGCTTTATTGTGGTAGTTTGGAACTGAACACCCCCAGTATCTCTGAGATATGCCTATACTTAAGTTCATTCAATGGTTTCTGTCTAGCACTTTTGACACCTAATCAATTTCAAGGTTGTTCTATTAAAAATCCCATAAAAACTGGAAGACTGGAATCAATCAGTAAACATATTTTTAAAAATAAATTTGAAGAACATTAGGCATAAGGTGGTGATTCCCAGGCAGCTCGGTGGTCAAGAATCCTCCTGCCAAAGCAAGAGCGAAAGGAGACACAGATTCCATCCCTGAGTCAAGAATGTCCCCTGAAGGAGGAAATGGCAACCCACTCCAGCATCATTGCTGGCAAAATCCGATGGACAGAGGAGCCTGGTGGGCTACAGCCCATGGAATTGCAAAGAGTCGGACACGACTGTGCACAGTTGTAAGACACCTCAGTGGTAAGATCTCTTTAAAAGTCAGGCCAAAGACTGCATATTATGTGACAGTTCAGTCTTTAACTTCTACCTGCTTCTTGCTCCCTCTCACATTGTCATCCCATTCACTTTCTCTACTGCTTGCTTTAATTCTTAATATCAAGAACGTGGAAAATAAATTAAGATAACAGGATACTAACATGAGTAGGCCCAGATTGCTGCAAAAATGTGAAATGGAAGTGCTAACTACTTTATAGTTGAAGAATGACCTAGAAATGTTAAAAACAAAAATAGGAAAAGAATAATAAAGCTACAGTGTGGGTAATGGTGCAATTCTTGTGCAAAATTAAAAATGAAATGAAAACATCCTCACTGTTACGAAGGCAAGAAGACCAAAAAAATGTTACCCCTCATTTTAAATTTTAGGTGGAGAAAGTTTATCCTCACTTGTGATTTCAGTGATTTTGGTTTGGTTTTTGTAGTAATTTACCACATTTATTCAGATTTGTAGAATGAATGACATTTGTAACCGTGGAAGACTCAGTTGAACAGGTAAAAAAAAAAAAAAAAATGATTGAACACAAACTCTGTTATAAGCAGAGTTGGATATACAGTAAGGAACATCTTTGGAGAAGGCAATGGCACCCCACTCCAGTACTCTTGTCTGGAAAATCCCATGGACAGTGGAGCCTGGTGAGCTGGTGTCTATGGGGTCGCACAGAGTTGGACACAACTGAAGTGACTTAGCAGTAGCAGCAGGAGCAAGGAACATCTTTGTATTTAGATATTGAATGTGCTGTAATATTACATAAAGACTGAGAAGGAAGGATTTAGTTATAATATTTTATGAAGAAAAATGTGTCTCTTCTTATTAAATTTAAACCAAGAAGAATAAAAGTCCCCAGGTAGCAAAAGCTTAATTCTGTGAGGATGAAATAAAAATAGACCATTTTCACTAAGCACTCATATAATCACTATTTATTTCATTGATTAAAATGTTCAAGTCCACTGTGCCAGACATAAAGGGCTATAAAAATGTGTAGATATAATATTACCTCCATGAAACTTGCACTGTAGAAAAAGAACTTGTAACCTGATTTCATTAGGTAACAACATGTTCAGCTACTGTCTTAAAGAAAGTAAGCTGTAGAGAAAGAATTTGGAACTTTGGACTTTGTCCATCCTACTGATAGCTTCTCCATGATCATTTGGATAATCTGTTCTAGAAGCTATACTTCCATTAAACAAAGGAATGTCTCTTTATTACATTAATTAGTGCCTCTCAGATCAGATTAGAACAGATCAGTCGCTCAGTCGTGTCTGACTCTTTGCGACCCGATGAATCGCAGCATGCCAGGCCTCCTGTCCATTACCAACTCCCGGAGTTCACTCAGACTCACATCCATCGAGTCAGTGATGCCATCCAGCCATCTCATCCTCTGTCATCCCCTTTTCCTCCTGCCCCCAATCCCTCCCAGCATCAGAGTCTTTTCCAATGAGTCAGCTCTTTGCATGAGGTGGCCAAAGTACTGGAGTTTCAGCTTTAGCATCATTCCTTCCAAAGAAATCCCAGGGCTGATCTCCTTCAGAATGGACTGGTTGGATCTCCTTGCAGTCCAAGGGACTCTCAAGAGTCTTCTCCAACACCACACTTCAAAAGCATCAATTCTTTGGCGCTCAGCCTTCTTCACAGTCCAACTCTTACATCCATACATGACCACAGAAAGGCTAGACCAAGTCTAGCCTTGACTAGACGAACCTTTGTTGGCAAAGTAATGTCTCTGCTTTTCAATATGCTATCTAGGTTGGTCATAACTTTCCTTCCAAGGAGTAAGCATCTTTTAAATTCATGGCTGCATTCACCATCTGCAGTGATTTTGGAGCCCAGAAAAATAAAGTCTGACACTGTTTCTACTGTTTCCCCATCTATTTCCCATGAAGTAATGGGACCGGATGCCATGATCTTAGTTTTCTGAATGTTGAGCTTTAAGCCAACTTTTTCACTCTCCACTTTCAACTTTCATCAAGAGGCTTTTTAGTTCCTCTTCACTTTCTGCCATAAGGGTGATGTCATCTGCATTATCTGAGGTTATTGATATTTCTCCTGGCAATCTTGATTCCAGCTTGTGTTTCTTCCAGTCCAGCGTTTCTCATGATATACTCTGCATATAAGTTAAACAAACAGGGTGACAATATACAGCCTTGACGTGCTCCTTTTCCTATTTGGAACCAGTCTGTTGGTCCATGTCCTGCTCTTGTTGCTTCCTGACCTGCATACAAATTTCTCAAGAGGCAGATCAGGTGGCCTGGTATTCCCATCTCTTTCAGAATTTTCCACAGTTTATTGTGATCCACACAGTCAAAGGCTTTGGCATAGTCAATAAAGCACAAATAGATGTTTTTCTGGAACTCTCTTGCTTTTTCGATGATCCAGCGGATGTTGGCAATTTGATCTCTGGTTCCTCTACCTTTTCTAAAACCAGTTTGAACATCAGGAAATTCACGGTTCACATATTGCTGAAGCCTGGCTTGGAGAATTTTGAGCATTACTTTACTAGCGTGTGAGATGAGTGCAATTGTGAGGTAGTTTGAGCATTCTTTGGCATTGCCTTTCTTTGGGATTGGAATCAAAACTGACCTTTTCCAGTCCTGTGGCCACTGCTGAGTCTTCCAAATTTGCTGACATATTGAGTGCAGCACTTTCACAGCATCATCTTTCAGGATTTGGAATAGCTCAACTGGAATTCTGTCACCTCCCTAGCTTTGTTCGTAGTGATGCTTTCTAAGCCCCACTTGACTTCACATTCCAGGATGTCTGGCTTTAGGTGAGTGATCACACCATCATGATTATCTTGGTCATGAAGATTTTTTTTTGTACAGTTCTTCTGTGTATTTTCGCCATCTCTTCTTAGTATCTTCTGCTTCTGTTAGGCCCATACCATTTCTGTCCTTTATCGAGCCCATCTTTTCATGAAATGTCTCTTTGGTATCTCTAATTTTCTTGAAGAGATCTCTAGTCTTTCCGATTCTGTTGTTTTCCTCTATTTCTTTGCATTGATCACTGAAGAAGGCTTTCTTATCTCTTCTTGCTATTCTTTGCTGCTGCTGCTGCTAAGTCGCTTCAGTCGTGTCTGACTCTGTGTGACCCCATAGACAGAAGCCCAGCAGGCTCCCCCGCCCCTGGGATTCTCCAGGCAAAAACACTGGAGTGAGTTGCCATTTCCTTCTCCAATGCATGAAAGTGAAGAGTGAAAGTGAAGTCGCTCAGTCGTGTCCGACTCTTAGCGATCCCATGGACTGCAGCCTACCAGGCTCCTTTGTCCATGGGATTTTCCAGGCAAAAGTACTGGAGTGAGGTGCCATTGCCATCTCCTGCTTTTCTTTGGAACTCTGCATTCAGATGTTTATATCTTTCCTTTTCTCCTTTGCTTTTCACTTCTCTTCTTTTCACAGCTATTTGTAAGGCTTCCCCAGACAGCCATAGTGCCTCTAAAAGGCTTAAATATATATACTATTTTCCATAAAAAGATCATGCATAAGACATATATATTTATGTATGTATGTATGTATAAACCCATATGTATTATGTATGATATATGTAAATACAAAAGTATATTAAATATATAAACACACAAATATATGTACATATATAATAAAGTGGGATAATTATTTAGTGTATATAACATTGTATATTCAGCTTTTAACAAAAATTCAAAGCCAATATGTAAATTTTTAGCATTAGTTCAGTTCAGTCGCTCAGTCATGTCGGACTCTTCGCAACCCCATGGACCACAGCATGCCAGGGCTCCCTGTCCATCACCAACTCCCTGAACCTGCTCAAACTCATCTCCATTGAGTTGGTGATGCCATCTAACTATCTCATCCTCTGTCATCCCCTTCTCCTCCTGCCTTCAATCTTTCCCAGCATCACCGTCTTTTCAGATGAGTCAGCTCTTCACATTTGGTGGCCAAAGTATTGGAGTTTCAGCTTCAACATTGGTCCTTCCAGTGAACACTCAGGACTGATTTCCTTTTGGATTGACTGGTTGGATCTCCTTGCAGTACAAGGAACTCTCAAGAGTCTTCACCAACACCACAGTTCAAAAGCATCAATTCTTCGGTGCTAAGCTTTCCTTACAGTCCAACTCTCACATCCATACATGACTACTGGGAAAACCATAGCCTTGAGTAGATGGACCTTTGTTCGCAAAGTAATGTCTCTGTTTTTTAATATGCTGTCTAGGTTGGTCATAACTTCCTTCCAAGGAGTAAGCGTCTTTCAGCTTCATGGCTACAGTCAGTGAAACTAAGCCATGCTGTGTAGGGCCATCCAAGACAGACAGGTCTTGGTGGAGAATTCTGACAAAATGTGGTCCACTGGCGAAGGGAATGGCAAACCACTTCAGTATTCTTGCCTTGAGAACCCCATGAACAGTATGCAAAGGCATTTTTTAAAATCAATTGTCTTCAAATAATATATAGGTCCCTTTTATATCCATTTCTGTAAGTTTTTCTGTGTTTGAAAGCTAAACACAAACAATATAATATACAAACAAAAACTATGGAAACTGCCATTCCCATAAAAAGACCAACATTACTCTTATCAAGACAAATAGTAGAATGAGACGTCGAGGAAGAGAAGCATCTCCCAGTTTCCAGAATCATGGTAGTTCCTGCCTCTTCTCTTTTCAACCACATTGTTTGGGTTATCAACACTTCCAAGCATAGCTCCTGATTTAAACATTTATTTGTATCATTTAAACTGTCAGTACTTGTTAAATCTGTCATTACTTAGGTTAAATCTGATCAGTTTAAATCAGAGTGTGAAAGCACTCTCACAATCCCTTGCCTGAAGTTAAGACTTAAATAAATGAAAACAGAGTTGGGGTTTGAGGGCAAAAGAAAGACCAAGTGAAAGAAAGCATAAGCAACAGGAAGAGTATATGAAAATTCTATAGTTTGTATCAGGATTACAAGACCAGAGCACATTTCACACACACACCCCTAAATGAAAATTTAGATACCTGGGAAATTGTCAAGTATAAAAAAATAAAAGAATTTCATTAGATTCCATAATACATTTGATTAAAAAAGACAGAGATCCAACACGGAAAGAGAAGCTAAATTACTTTTTAAAAAGCAAGAGGTATAATGGGTGTCATAATACAAATAAACAGAAAAGAGTCTCTTTATTGGAAAAGAAAATGCAGGTTTGGGAAATTTGATAACTAACTTACATAAATATTCATAAGTAGATAGTTAATTATGCAGAATCATCACTGTTTAGGAAAGTAAATTTTTTCTTATTTAATACTCTATAGAAAAATATAGAAATCATTACTTTATAAAAATATTGATTGAAGTTGTCTTTCTTATTCTTATAATACAAAATGTTAACTGATAAACCCACGGAACTTCTGAGCACTTAACATTTAAAATAAAATCAAAACTTAAAAATGGCCTGAGTTTCTGTCTCTTTGCCTTTTTATCTCTTTAACCATGACTATGTCTCTTAATACATTTGAATCTACTTTTCTCTGTATAAAATATGCAAAGTAATATCTACATTGTAGTGCAAATAAGATAATTTATATATGAAAAATCTTACATTGTGATAGAATATATATCTTGACATTGATTTATGGAGCTAAATTAATTTATTGACAAGAATCATCTCTATAACATAGTAACCCAAGTCAATCAGTATTTTCTATTGATAGTAAATGTGAACATATGAATTTTATTCATATCTCTGTAAATAGTTATACCAGTAGAAATCTGTTCTGCCACCTGAACATCTGTTCACATCCTCAACAAAGGGTCATGGATTGGCTTTGGGAAATTATCTCTTACTTATTGGATATAGTATTGATGATACTGTCTGTGAAGATACTCCAGATCCCTTTGGCCCAGGGTTAGACACATGACTTAAAATTGGCCAATGGGACATGCTTCCAGGAACTTTAACATTGAACAATGATTTTTAAAGAAATGAAACAAAACAACAATAACAACAACACTTTTAAAAAACTGAAAATAACTGGAATGTCTGTGTTTCCAAAATTGTACCCTGAAGAGACTGGTCTTTATTTCCTGCTCTTGAATTCTCAGTTCAGTCGCTCAATCACGTCTGACTCTGCGACCGCATGGACTATAGCATCCCAGGCCTCCCTGTCCATCACCAACTCCCAGAGTCCACCCAAACTCGTCCATTGAGTCGGTGATGCCATCCAACCATCTCATCCTCTGTCGTCCCCTTCTCTCGCCTTAAATCTTTCCCAGAATTAGGGTCTTTTCCAATGAGTCAGTTCTTCGCATCAGGTGGCCCAAGTATTGGAGTTTTCAGCTTCAGCATCAGTCCTTCCAATGAACACTTGGGACTGATCTCCTTTAGGATGGACTGGTTGGATCTCCTTGTAGTCCAAGGGACTCTCAGCCCTGGGTAGTTCTTTTTGCTATGGATGCTAAGTTCTAGTCCTTCAGCTTCTCTTGTGAGCCACTTCAAACCTTCCCCATCTATTTCATTTTCAGTGAATTAGTCAGAGTTAGATTATATTTCTAGCCTCCAAAGAAATTAGTTGATAAGTTGAATTTCTCCAGCTTGCTGCTGCTGCTGCTGCTAAGTCAATTCAGGCGTGTCCAACTCTGTGTGACCCCATAGACGGCAGCCCACCAGGCTCCCCTGTCCCTGGGATTCTCCAGGCAAGAACACTGGAGTGGGTTGCCATTTCCTTCTCCATTTTTCAGCTTATGATACATAATTTAACTACTATTTACAACATTAATCAGCTTTGACATTGTTAGTGGGAATGTAAATTGGTGTGCTACTATGGAGAAAAAATTTCTCCATTCTACTTCTACTTAAAAAAATTAAGTAAATAGACTTGTCATATGATCCAGCAACCTCAGTTTTCAATTGTATAAAGAAACACAGTATAGTTATAATAGAGACAAAAATATAAGTATAGACATTCAGACCGGATTTCTACCAGAGCTTTGCTACATGCTCCTTCTCCTCTACCACCCACCACCCCCGCCACTTTCTTTTCTTCTGTTTAGTAATTACTCTGTGAGGGGAAAGTAGACTAGGAAAAAAAATCTGATAGAACTTCAATTTTGTTTTCATCTAGGTATTTGATACTACTTAAAAAGTGAAGGTAAATTGTTAAGCCAGTATAATACATCTCACTGATAAAGGTTTAGATTGTGTTGCTAAGTCGCATCAGTCGTGTCCGACTCTGTGTGACCCCATAGACAGCAGCCCACCAGGCCCCCCGTCCCTGGGATTCTCCAGGCAAGAACACTGGAGTGGGCTGCCATTTCCTTCTCCAATGCATGAAAGTCAAAAGTGAAATTGTACTCACTCAGTCGTGTCTGACTCCTAGCAACCCCATGGACTGCAGCCCATCAGGCTCCTCCATCCATGGGATTTCCCAGGTCAGAGTACTGGAGTGCGGTGCCACTGCTATTCTAAATTGTGTGTGCCCCTATAACATAGTAATTTATTCTATACAGAATATATCTCTGTGTGCTCTAGAAGGAGAAAGATAACATAAAGATGAATATAATGAAAATATTTTAGTTTATCAAATTATACTTGGGAGGAAAAAGGCTGTATCTACCCCTTCATCTTGCTGAGATGTCAGAAAAAGAAATCAGATACAATATAATTGCAAATAAGTAGAAGTTAATAATTGCATAAAATGCTCCTTTGTAAAAAATGATGATTAAGAAACAGAGATAATTTGTAGCCACCATGCTCAAACTACCACACAATTGCACTCATCTCACATGCTAGTAAAGTAATGCCCCAAATTCTCCAAGCCAGGATTCAGCAATATGTGAACCATGAACTTCCAGATGTTCAAACTGGTTTTAGAAAGACAGAGGAACCAGAGATCAAATTGCCAACATCTGCTGGATCATCAAAAAAGCAAGAGAATTCCAGAAAAACATCTATTTCTGCTTTATTGACTATGCCAAAGCCTTTGACTGTGTGGATCACAAGAAACTGTGGAAAATTCTGAAAGAGATGGGAATACCAGACCACCTGACCTGCCTCTTGAGAAATCTGTGTGCAGGTCAGGAAGCAACAGTTAGAACTGGACATGGACCAACAGACTGGTTCCAAATAGGAAAAGGAGCACGTCAAGGCTGTATATTGTCACCCTGTTTATTTAACTTATATGCAGAGTACATCATGAGAAATGCTGGACTGGAAGAAACACAAGCTTGAATCAAGATTGCCGGGAGAAATATCAATAACCTCAGCTATGCAGATGACACCACCCTTATAGCAGAAAGTGAAGAGGAACTAAAAAGCCTCTTGATGAATGTGAAAGTGGAGAGCAAAGAAGTTGGCTTAAAGCTCAACATTCAGAAAACAAAGATCATGGCATCTGGTCCCATCACTTTATGGGAAATAGATGGGGAAACAGTAGACACAGTGTCAGACTTTATTTTTCTGGGCTCCAAAATCACTGCAGATGGTGACTGCAGCCATGAAATTAAAAGACGCTTAGTCCTTGGAATAGCTCCACTGGAATTCCATCACCTCCACTAGCTTTGTTCGTAGTGATGCTTTCTAAGGCCCATTTGACTTCACATTCCAAGATGTCTGGCTTTAGGTCAGTGATCACATCATCATAATTATCTGGGTCTTGAAACTCTTTTTTGTACAGTTCTTCTGTGTATTCCTGCCACCTCTTCTTAATATCTTCTGCTTCTGTTAGGTCCACACCATCTCTGTCCTTTATCGTGCCCATCTGTGCATGAAATTTTCCTTTGGTATCTCTGATTTTCTTGAAGAGATCCCTAGTCTTTCCCATTCTGTTGTTTTCCTCTATTTCTTTGCATTGATCACTGAAGAAGGCTTTCTTATCTCTTCTTGCTATTCTTTGGAACTCTGCATTTAGATGTTTATATCTTTCCTTTTCTCCTTTGCTTTTCGCTTCGCTTCTTTTCACAGCTATTTGTAAGGCCTCCCCAGACAGCCATTTTGCTTTTTTGCATTTCTTTTCCATGGGATGGCTATTCCAAGTCCTGAAAGATGATGCTGTGAAAGTGCTGCACTCAATATGCCAGCAAATTTGGAAAACTCAGCAGTGGCCACAAGATTGGAAAAGGTCAGTTTTCATCCCAATCCCAAAGAAAGGCAATGCCAAAGAGTGCTCAAACTACCGCACAATTGCACTCATCTCACACGCTAGTAAAGTCATGCTCAAAATTCTCCAAGCCAGGCTTCAGCAATATGTGAACCGTGAACTTCCTGATGTTCAAGCTGGTTTTAGAAAAGGCAGAGGAACCAGAGATCAAATTGCCAACATCCGCTGGATCATGGAAAAAGCAAGAGAGTTCCAGAAAAACATCTATTTCTGCTATATTGACTATGCCAAAGCCTTTGATTGTGTAGATCACAATAAACTGTGGAAAATTCTGAAAGAGATGGGAATACCGGACCACCTGATCTGCCTCTTGAGAAATCTGTATGCATTTCAGGAAGCAACAGTTAGAACTGGACATGGAACAACAGACTGGTTCCAAATAGGAAAAGGAGTACGTCAAGGCTGTATATTGTCACCATGTTTATTTAACTTATATGCAGAGTACATCATGAGAAATGCTGGACTGGAAGAAACACAAGCTGGAATCAAGATTGCTGGGAGAAATATCAATAACCTCAGATATGCAGATGACACCACTCTTATGGCAGAAAGTGAAGAGGGGCTAAAAAGCCTCTTGATGAGAGTGAAAGTGGAGAGTGAAAAGGTTGGCTTAAAGCTCAACATTCAGAAAACGAAGATCATGGCATCTGGTCCCATCACTACATGGGAAATAGATGGGGAAACAGTGGAAACAGTGTCAGACTTTGTTTTTCTGGGCTCCAAAATCACTGCAGATGGTGACTGCAGCCATGAAATTAAAAGACGCTTACTCCTTGGACGGAAAGTTATGACCAACCTGGATAGCATATTCTAAAGCAGAGACATTACTTTGCCAACAAAGGTTCGTCTAGTCAAGGTGAGTCTTTCCTGTGGTCATGTATGGATGTAAGAGCTGGACTGTGAAGAAGGCTGAGCACCAAAGAACTGATGCCTTTGACCTGTGGTGTTGGAGAAGACTCTTGAGAGTCCCTTGGACTGCAAGGAGATCCAACCAGTCCATTCTGAAGGAGATCAGCCCTAGGATTTCTTTGGAAGGAATGATGCTAAAGCTGAAACTCCAGTATTTTGGCCACCTCATGCCAAGTGTTGACTCATTGGAAAAGACTCTGATGCTCGGAGGGAATCGGGGCAGGAGGAGAAGGGGACGACAGAGGATGAGATGGCTGGATGGCATCACTGACTCGATGGATGTGAGCCTGAGTGACCTCTGGGAGTTGCTGATGGACAGGAAGGCCTTGCGTGCTGTGCAATTCCTGGGGTCACAGCAAGTCGGACACGACTGAGCGACTGAACTGAACTGAACTGAGTTATATTATCATGTAGACTGTGAAAACTGCAGTTTTAATTTAATCATTGAATTAATGGGAGTAGTAGCTATTTCCTTTAATGTGCTCTATTCAGGACAAAAATACAATTTATTTAAGTTCCCTCCTGTAATATAAGAAATATGCCCAGGAATTGGGTTGCTGGATCATATGGCAACTCTATTTTTGTTTCTATTTTTTAGAAATCGCCACACTGTTCTTCATTTTGGCATACCAATTTACATTCCCACCAACAGTGTCAAAAAGTTTCATTTTCTCTACACCCTGTCCAGTGTTTATTATTTGTATACTTTTTAATGCTGCTTATTATGACCAGTGTGAGGTGGTACCTGATTGTAGTTTTGATTTGCATATCTCTAGTAATAAGGAATATTGAGCATTTTTTCTTATGTCTGTTGGCCATTTGTATATCTTCCTTGGGGAAGAGAATTTTTAGGTCTTCTGCCATTTTTGATTGAGTGTTTTTTGTTATTGAGTTATATCAGCTGTTTGTGTATTTTGGAAATGTATTCTCTTGACAGTTGCATCATTTGCAAATATTTTCTCCCAGTCCATAGGTAGTCTTTTTATTTATGGTTTCCTTTGCTGTGCAGAATCTTATGAAAACTATAATTTGAAAAGGTACATGCATCCCTGTGTTCCTTGCGGCACTATTTACAACAGAAAGGACATGGAAACAACCTAAATGTCTATCAGCACATGAATGAATAAAAATGTGGTATGTATACACAGTGGAATACTACTCAGTCCTAAAAACAATAAAATGCATCTGTAGCAACATGAATGGACCTTGAGGTTATCATACTAACTGAAGGCAGAAAGAGGAAGACAAATAACTGTATGATATCAATTATATGGGGAATCTAAATTATGATACAAATGAATCTATTTATAAAAGATAAATAGGTTCACAGATATGGAGAACAGACTTGTGGTTGCCAAGGGGAAAGAGGACATAGGGAGACCTAGATTAGGACTTTTGGATTAGCAGATGCAAGCCATTATATATATATATATAATGGATAGACAACAGGGTCCTACTGTGTAGCACAGGGAACTATATTTAAGTCCTGTAATAAACTATAATGGAAAGGAATATGAAAAAGTATATTATATATGTGTATATATGTATATGTATAACTGAATCACTTTACTGTACAGCAGAAATTAACACAACATTGTAGATCAGCTATACTTCAGTAAAATAGATTTTAAAAAATAAAGGGAAAAAAGTAAATATGACTGTTGGAAGAATGAAAAGAGTACATGATTACCATAGAGTATATTAAGACAATACTGCAAAAATTGTATGTCAAAAATTTGAAAAATGAAGTGGAAAAAATTGCTCAAAAATATGGCTGACTTAAATCTCTTGAAATTGTTGTTGTTTTGGAGACTTAAATAATTCAAATGGAGCAAATAATTTTCAATCGTCTGCTAGACCTGCTTGGAGAGATAATTTTCCATAAAAAAATAATAGGACAGTGACTTCTCGGTCTCTATATTCTCCTGAGTGTCTGATACAGTGCAGACAACTGGTAGATGCTCATGTCTATTTCTTGGCTAGTCTTGTCAAAGTACTGACTTGAGAGGTCCACACAAAGTTATTTTGATTATATCTAAAAATAATTTTCAGAATAGTCCTTTAGGAGAAACTGTGAGATGCTGAATAGTGAACAGACATAAAATTTTTAAAATGTTACACTTTCTTTTTGAACTTTTTCTTTTAAAAAAAAAAAACTTTGAACATATATTTTACTCAATGTTTGTACATATGCTGTTTTGAAAGCAAGAACTATAAAAGGTACCTGATACTGCGCTTTAAAAAGTTACTTTGGGATATTTTCTAAGAAAATATTTTAGTTCAGTGTCAACAGCATCCCAACAGAGAAAAGGTTAGAAGAAACTGTGAAAAATGTTTGGGGATGTTCTGTACTCAAATGTAATTTATTATGCATGATTTGAGGATGCCAAATCATCAGGTTTAGCACACCAGGCCACCTGACTTCACAGAACTGGAAAAGGACATAATATCCTTCACATTTATTTCTGCTGCTATTAAAACTAGCTTCTCAAATTTCTTTCCAGCAAATCCGAACAGGGTTGCTTGTCAAACTGTGTTATTGATGAGGGTGAAGCACATAATAAAAAACAAGCTAGATAAATAGATTAACATAAATAATCACTTAAGCATTTTATCATTTGTCAAAGGAACCTGAATTAATATTTTTATTTGATATATGATATGTCTAAATACAGAAAAAACAATAACAACAAAAAGCACTAGTTTTATTTGCACCAAAAGACTGTTACCTCTATATGGTATTAATCAAAGCACCAGTTAGTATATTTTTTGTATGGCTAAGTTTTTGAGGATGGCAATTAATTTTAAATGCACATATTATTTGTATTTTATTATAGTATTGAGTTTGAATTTTGTATTATTTACATTTTGAATTTTATTGTTATATTTTTATTTTAATATAAATTGTTAGAATCTCTTTTTTTATTTTTTTAAATTTTATTTTATTTAACTTTACAATATTGTATTGGTTCCACCATACATCAAAATGAATCTGCCACAGGTATATATGTGTTCCCCATCCTGAACCCTCCCTCCCTCCTCCCTCCCCATACCATACCTCTGGGTCATCCCAGTGCACCAGCCCCAAGCATCCAGTATCGTGCATCGAACCTGGACTGGCGACTCATTTCATATATGATATTATACGTATTTCAATGCCATTCTCCCAAATCATCCCACCCTCTCCCTCTCCCAGAGTCCAAAAGACTGTTCTATACATCAGTGTCTCTTTTGCTGTCTCGTATACAGGGTTACCATTACCATCTTTCTAAATTCCATATATATGCGTTAGTATACTGTATTGGTGTTTTTCTTTCTGGCTTACTTCACTGTGCATAATAGGCTCCAGTTTCATCCACCTCATTAGAACTGATTCAAATGTATTCTTTTTAATGGCTGAGTAATACTCCATTGTGTATATGTACCACTGCTTTCTTATCCATTCACCTGCTGATGGACATCTAGGTTGCTTCCGTGTGCTGGCTGTTGTAAACAGTGCTGCGATGAACATTGGGGTACACGTGTCTCTTTCAATTCTGGTTTCCTTGGTGTGTGTATGCCCAGTAGTGGGATTGCTGGATCATAAGGCAGTTCTATTTCCAGTTTTTTAAGGAATCTCCACACTGTTCTCCATAGTGGCTGTACTAGTTTGCATTCCCACCAACAGTGTAAGAGAGTTCCCTTTTCTCCACACCCTCTCCAACATTTATTGCTTGTAGACTTTTGGATCACAGCCATTCTGACTGGCATGAAATGGTACCTCATAGTGGTTTTGATTTGCATTTCTCTGATAATGAGTGATGTTGAGCATCTTTTCATGTGTTTGTTAGCCATCTGTATGTGTGCTTTGGAGAAATGTCTATTTAGTTCTTTGGCCCATTTTTTGATTGGGTCATTTATTTTTCTGGAATTGAGCTATAGGAGTTCCTTGTGTATTTTTGAGATTCGTTGTTTGTCTGTTGCTTCATTTGCTATCATTTTCTCCCATTCTGAAGGCTGTCTTTTCACCTTGCTTATAGTTTCTTTTGTTGTGAAGAAGCTTTTTAAGTTTGATTAGGTCCCATTTGTTTATTTTTCATTTTATTTCCAATATTCTGGGAGGTGGGTCATAGAGGATCCTGCTGTGATGTATGTCAGAGAGTGTTTTGCCTATGTTCTCCTCTAGGAGTTTTATAGCCTATATCTGTCTTTAACACAAAGTCTAAGATATTATAGTAAAGCTTTTTAATATGCTCCCAGTAAGACACTTTCCATTTACATAGGACCAGTATTGAAGTTCTAATGTAAAATATTAACAGTCTTTTTTTGTTTTTTGACTATTGAGGAAACCTTGTTAAGTGTGTAAACATATTTTCTGAAATTTATCAAAAAAATTCCACTTAATTTTGAACTAGGTATTGTTAAAGAAAAATTATAAATATTTTTATAAAAGAACTTTTTAGTGTTCTATATTAGGCTTTTAATCTCATGGCAATAACTTTGTGGTGTTAGTTTGGTTATTTATTTTGAAATTTAAAAAGAGTCATAAAATAATGCATTAAGTTTGGGATACACATATATTTTAAAATATAAATGAAATAATTTGTTATATTATTGAATGATTGCTTATTACTGATCTGATTAACAGAAGAACCAGTAAGAAAGTATTTTTAAGTTGATTTCATATGAAAAATGAACCTTTACTTACACTGGGGAAATGTATTATAATTGTAAATTATGTCATCAAAATCTAAGGAAGGTGTGCAAAAATGTCTTATAAACATAAGAAACCACTCCTGTTTGAAAAACATGTCAAAGATTATAATATGACTCTTTTGTCTTTGAGGTATATTTTGAAACCAAAATGATTGCAAAAAAATAAATAAATAAAGCTGAGTTTTCACTGTTTACAAACATCTTCCCTGGACTTCAAAGTAAGAGATTGACATACTGTAAATGATAATTCTACAGAGCTCTTGCTTCCCATAAATTAACATTTAAAATGTAACCTTGAAGAAAGTAATCATTTTAGATATTACTGTTTAAGGGCACATGGTCACAATGTCTACAACTAAGGTGGTTTATTAGGTGAATAGATGTGATAGAAGATTTATAGTTGTGGGCTCCCCTGCCCAACATAGCCTTTAACATCTCACTATAACTTATTTTCTGAATTTATAAAAATAGAGCTTATCTGTGGATATAAAGCTGAGACTTTGAGCAGATGTCAAATAGAAGGTGCCATGGGACAGAAAATAATTATTATTCAGAGAAAATTGTATCTTTTTCACATTGCCATTTATCTTTTTCTGCCCATCAATTGATAAGTAATAGAAAGTAGGGAAAGTGTTGTTGTTTTCAGCATACTGATGATTTTATTCTGTTGGTCTTGAGTTTCTCTTGGCTGTTGCTCCCCTTAATCTTTTTTGCTTCACTCCATCATCTTTCTCACCAAGCAAATAATGTAGGAAACCACAGAGGTCTACTCTAATTATATACAAATTTTATATAGGTTATAGTAATGTGTGAGGATGTGAATAAAAGTTAGACCTATATAGGCATCACTCATAACAGTAAATCTGTAAAGACTATCAAGATTGTACTTGCTGTGTAAAAATGGTGTTAACTATATCTTTATTTATGAGAGTACCTGAAACATCTATGAGAATTAAAATGTGCAGTTCCTACAACCGACACTTACATGACCAGGAATCTACTCTAGAGTATACTTATATGTCAGATGAGACAGATTCAAAGATGGCCATTTCTGTCTGGAGAGTGTAGAAAAATACTAGAAAAAAAGTGACACATGTGCTAGTTGATAAATAAATGAATAAAAAGGGATATATACATATAAATATTTTAAATTTAATCTTTTATAAAATTTAACTGTGTAGATCAGTGCATAAAAATCTTTAAGACATTATGGAGTGAACAAAGTAAGTTGCATAAAAAGCATGTTATCCTTCATTTAAATTAATGAAAATGCTCAGAGCAAAACTATGTACTTGCTATGGATACATATGTAAAGTTTTGAGAAAGGAGTGGAAGGATGAATCATAAACACATAGCAGTGGAAACTTCTAAACAGATTTCAAGTAGATAGGACTTGAAGAAGGAGCCAAGTGAGCTTTACATTCTGCTGTCTTTAACAGTTTATATTAGCAACATGTTAATGGTCTTTGTATAATTTTTAATAGATATCATGTAGAATTATATTCAACTGTATGTGACATAAAACCGAGAAATTGTGGTTTAAAGAAGATAGAAGTTGATTTCTCTATCATGTGAAAGAGGTAGGCTTCCAGGGCTGGTATGGTGACATCATGGTGGCACCCAATCACCAAATTTCCTTCCTTGATAATTTTTATGTCAGGTCATGACCCAAAATGGTTGTTGGAGCCTTAGTTGTCACTTTTGCATTCTAAACCAGTATCAGGAAAAAGGATTCATAAAACATCTCTCCATTCTTTTCAGGGATACAGACTAACTTTCATTTCTATCTCTTTAGCCAAATTTAGTTGTATGGTACTGCTCAATGCTAGAGATATTGAGACATGTTACATTCTAGCTTGTTCAGATTAAACATAAGGAGAAAATGGATGTAGGAAATCAATTTGCGTTCTTTTAAAAAATTAATTAGCATATTTTAATTGGAGGATAATTACTTTACAATACTGTGATGGTTTTTGCCATACATCAACATGAATCGGTCACAGGTATACCTGTGTACCCCTTCATGAACCTCCTTCCCACCTCCCTCCTCACCCTATCCGTCTGGGTTGTCCCAGACACTGGCTTTGGATGCCCTGCTTCATGCATCAAACTTGCACTGGTCATCTGTTTTACATATGGGACTATACATGTTTCAGTGCTATTCAGTGCTATTCTTGTCTTCTCCCACTTAGTCCAAAAATCTGTTCTTTACATCTGTGTCTCTTTTGCTGCCCTGCATGGTTGGATCATTGTTACCGTCTTTCTAAATTCCATATATATTTGTTAATATATAGCATTTGTCTTTCTCTTTCTGACTTACTTTCCTCTGTATAATAGGCTCCAGTTTCCTCCACCTCATTAGGACTGACTCAAATGTGTTCCTTTTTATAGTTGAGTAATATTCCATTGTGTACATGTACCATAACTTCCTTATCCATTTGTCTGCCAGTGGGCTTCTAGGTTGCTTCCATGCCCTGGCTATTGTAAATAGTGCTGCAGTGAACACAGGTATATGTGTCTCTTTCAATTCTGATTTCCTCAGAGGGTATGCCCAGAAGTGGGATTGCTGGGTCGTATGGCAATTCTATTCCCAGTGTTTTAAGGAATCTTCATACTGGTTGTAACAGTTTTCATACTTAACAACAGTGTAAGAGGGTTCCCTTTTCTCTACACTCTTTCCAGCATTTATAGTTTGTAGACTTTTTGATGATGGCCATTCTGACTGATGTGAGATGATACTTCATTGTGGTTTTGATTTGCATTTCTCTAATAAAGAATGATATTGAGCATTTTTTCATGTGTTTATTAGCCATCTGTATGTCTTTTGTTTAGTTATTTGGCCCATTTTTGATTGGGTTGTTCATTTTTCTGGTATTAAGCTCATGATCTGGTTGTATGTTTTGGAGATTACTTATTTGTGAGTTGTTTCATTTGCTATTATTTTCTGCCATTTTCAATGCTGTCTTTTCACCTTGTTTATAGTTTCCTGTGCCATTCTAGGGATGGCACTTGAACACCAAATTTTAGAAATTTTAAGTTCTTCTCTTTCTTGCATGCTGAAAGACTGCAAAACCAATACAATATTGTAAAGTAAAAATAATAATAATAAAAAAAATTTTTTTAAAGAATTAATTGAAGCAGTGAAACCATACCTACAATAATTATAATGCAACTTATATTTTCAGTATTTAATCACCAATAATACTTTTAAACTTAAAAGCTTTTGAGCAAAAATTTTTAAGTTTAATTTGGTCCCATTTGTTTATTTTTATTTCCATTACTCTGGGAGTGGGTCATAGAGGGTTCTTGCTGTGATTTATGTCAGAGAGTTCTGCCTGTGTTTTCCTCTAAGAGTTTTATAGTTTCTGGTCTTATATTTAGGTCTTTAATCCATTTTGAGTTTATTTTTGTGTTTGGTGTTAGAAAGTGTTCTAGTTTAATTCTTTTTCAGGTGGTTGACCAGTTTCCCAGCACCACTTGTTGAAGAGATTCTTTTCTCCACTGTATATTTTTGCCTCCTTTATCAAATGTAAGTGTCCATAGGTGCATGGATTTATCTCTGGACTTTCTATTTTGTTCCATTGATCTATATTTCTCCTTGCCCTAGTACCATACTTTCTTGATGACTGTAGCTCTGTGCTTTGGCTATTTGAGGTCTTTTGTGTTTCCATAAAAACTGTGAAATTATTTGTTCTAGTTCTGTGAAAATACTGTTCTTAAAGATGGAGATTCAGATGGGGAAGTGAGAAAGAGCCTGTGCACCAGGAGAGAAGAAGGGATGCAAAAGGAATAGTAGTTGAATTTGAATGTAGAGATATGGAGTGCTACTTTTTAAAAATACATACATTTTATATTAAAAAATACTCAGTTAAAAGTATTCAAAATTTCTTGGTTTTTCTTTAAAATAATTATCAGCCCAATCTCATTAGCAATGTTTCATCTATAAAATGTAAATAAGACCACTTACAACATATACCAGAGAGTTTTCAGTCACTGGGGCTTGAAGCAAGAAGCCATCAGTGCAAATGCTGCTTCCAGGTATGGAAGGTCACCAACAGTGTATGCTACAGACACCTTGAGTTCTAAAAGGTGCATCCAAATAAGTCTGTCCCTGAGAGAGTCTATTTGATTTATACTCCTTTTGAAGATGATCAGGTGAGGAAGAGTTATTGGTGATTGAATACTGAAAGTATAAGTTGTATTATAATTATCATAAATATGATATGGTTTCACTGCATCCATTTAATTAATTCAAAGTGGTCTTTCAGCATGCGGTAAAGGGAAGAATTTAAAATTTCTAAAATTAGCTGTTCAAGTGCCATTCCCAGAAGGGCATTATGTCCAAGTATTTTCTTTTGAGCTTTAATTAGCGCTCTGGCTCTGAGATGGCAGGTAGAACATCACTGTGGAGAGACGTGCTTCTTTGCAGCCACTTAGATGCAAGGTGGATGCTTAAACACAAAGTGGATTGCCATTATAAATTTCAGAATTTCATCTCTTCATTTCCTCCTCTTTTCCCAAATACTCAAAGGGACTGTGAAAAATATACATTGAGATTATAGATTTGGTTGTGAATGACATCAAATGGTGGTTTTTGATGGCTTGTTTCTGCTTTAGATCTCCCCCTTTCCCTGCCTGTCCCTCTCTCCCTCCCGTATCTCTTTCCAATAAGTTAGACATTACAGATACAGCTAAACTCATTTCCCATGACATATTCCCCTTCTCTCACTCTCCTAAAGTTTACTATTCCAGAAAAAAAGAATGGCACTTTGTGTATTTACATAAATAATGAAATTATAAACCTATCCTTTCCAATAAACATATCCTTGGTTTATTTTTACTTGTCATGCTTTGGAAATGCAACTATGTTGATTCATGTAGATCTAGCAAGATTATTTGATTTAGTAGTTGCTCTTTTCAGAAAGAAAAGTGTTTCTGTTTTCATCTTTTTATTGAAACTAGTATATGTAAAATGTGGTCCTTGTTATAAATTCTTATGCATCTATTCCAGTATCCTTTATTTAGCCAGTCTCCTGTTTAGTATTAGATAGATTGTATAATTGTAAATCTGGTACTTTCACAGTAATAGATTTTGACAGCTTTTTAAGTAACATGATTTTGTGTAATTAGAGTGTTTTCCAGTCTGTAAGTTAGTCAGAAACCTCACCACTTTCTTGTATAACATTTTTGATTTTTGATCTGTGACAGTTTCCACTTGGTTATGTGCATATTCCATTATTTCATGAATACTTTCCACTATTTACAGTCAAAGCCTAGTTTATTGATCCAGTATAATATACTGTGTTTTCATTCCAAATCATCTGTATTAATCACTTAAGTATATTTTAAAGGGATTTGATGTTGCACAGTTTGAATATACTATATAGGTCTTGTAAATCTAGTTAAGATTATAATTCATTTTATTAGACAATAGTTAATTCAATAGATTTATCTGAACAAAAGCATCTTGTTGATAACACACCAGCAGATACTGCACCCAAAATGTAAAATTCTATATAATCAAATGAACAAATCAGGATAATTGTTAAGTAGCAATTTAACATCTAGTAATATAACCAACTAGCTCAAAATAGTCTCAAAAATATAAACTGAAATCGAAATATATATATATATATGTATATATATATATATATTTTAACCTAAATGTTAAGTAACAAGTAAACAAATTAATATAAATTCTGGTTTAAAAAAATAAGAACTCTGGAGGTACTGAATCTCAATATTGTCCATGAAATATTGATTAAAGACATTTATTAAACTCCTAGTGAATATGTATGCAGCACTTAATTATGTTTACTGGGGAAAAAACATATTCTAGCCCACAGCAATCTATGATTAACCATGAACATAAAATTAACTAAGGACATACTTGAGAAGTAACAGTGATATAATGAAAACTCTTAACTTATGTTATCCTGAATTATTGGTATAAGTTCTTTCACCTAAAAGAATTTCTAGTTAACTGAAGTATTGAAATGGCAATTATGTTTAATCATTTAGATGAAAACCATATGTAAAGGAGGACATGCTTTCTAAACAGAATATTCTGTGCAATTTTACTTCCAGTTATGATATTTGCTATAATGAAATAACTTTTCTGTTTGCTTTTGTGATGTCAGTGCATCTGCATCTGCATTTTGTTTTCCCACTACAGAGTGCTGAAGAGAATATGCCTAGTATGTGTTCCCCACACTTTTCTGCACAAGGTAGAAATGTTTAAAAATGTTAAATGGAACGGCCGAGATTTTTAGAGAGAATGGTCTATGGTTTAAGAAGTTTGGGAGACAATATATTAAGTAAAAGTAGCTATACTTGTTTTAGAATCACTTTCCACCCATAAAATGTTAAAACTTTGAAGATGAACTTTTTGTTTGCAATGTTTCACTAACTTTATTAGATCATAAAACTCATGTCTTCATCTTCCATTCACTAGTGTTCCTCAAACACAGTTTTGGAAATACTGGCATTATATATTGTCCTCCACTTACACACAGGTGATTACCTTACCACTTTGACTCCTATATTTATATACATTTTTATATTAAAAATAACAATAATTTAAAAATTTAAAATGATTCAGATTATTTTAGGTTTTTTAGATTTTTATTTAAATATTCAAATCAGTCTGTCAATTTGTGCAAAAACTCCTGGTTACGGTATTTTGATTGGTATTACAATGAATCTGTAAATCAGTTTAAGGAGAGTAGACATCTTAATAATATTGAATCTTTCGATCTATGAACATAGAATAGGTATCTATTAAATTGCCTTTAATTTCTCACAGTAATGTTTTGTGCTTTTTAGATCTTAGTCAACTTTTGTTAAATGTATTTCTGTAAATGTCATGTTTTATGATAATATTATAGTGTCATTTAAATTTTTAATTGCCTTGTATAAATAAATGCAATAAATTATTTTTTGGCTTCATATCCTGTAATCATGCTAATTTTACTTAATAAGTCTAGATTTTTATTATTTTGGTAGGGTCCTTAAGACTTGGTATGTAAGCAAGTGTGTGGGTATAAACAGATTTATTCTTTCCCAAAATTGTTGCTGTATTTCACTGTCAAAACTCATTACAGTATAATATCTATAAAAAGTTGGAGTGGACAGTTTTGCATAGTTCCTGGTCTTACAGAGTAATCATTCAATATTTCACCATAAAGATTTAGGTATTTTTTTGGTTTGTTTTTTGTTTTTAGATACCCTCTATCAAATTAAGGACATTATTTTATTTTTCAAGTGAGCTGAGAACTTTTTTAGTGCATTGATATTGAATTTTGTCAAAGGCTTTCTCTGTACCTATTAAGCTGATTATGAGTTTTATCCTTTGTTCTATTAATGGGGCAAATTAAATTATTGATTTTTACTTATTATACTAATTTTACATCTCTGCAATAATTCCTAGTTGATCACAATGTGTTTTTCTTTTATGTATATTTGTGTTTGATTTTCTGATATTTTGCTTCTATGTTTATAAGGGCTGTTGTTATGTAATTTTTTGGTAATGTTTTGATCAGAATTTGTATCAGGATTGTGCTGGTATCACACAGTAAGTTGGTAGGTTTCTTGCTCTCGTCTGTTTTTTCAAGGGAGGTTAAAGGATTGATAGTATTTTTTTTTCTTTAAATGTCTGACAAATTTATCAAAGCAAGTATTTGCCTTCAGAGGTTTCATTTAGGTTGTATTTTTAATTATGAGTTTGATTACTTGTACAGGTAGAATACTACTTTGGGTTGTCTCTTTTATCCTTTACTAGTTTTAAAAACTTATTTTTCAAAGAATTGTCCTTTTCATTTAACTTTCAAGTGTATTCACATAATACTATTTATAATATTCTCATTTAATGATTTTAGATTCTATAGTAATATCACATTCTGTTTTCCAAGTATTGGCTTTTTGTGTTATTTTTGTATTTCTTTATCTGCCTTGCTATATGCTTAACTGATTTTATTAATCTTTCCAAAGAACCAAATTTTGACTTTATTAATTCTAATATTTGCTTCGTTTTCATTGATTTCTTCTTTTCTACTTGTTTTTTTTTTTAATTCCTACGGACTCTGATTTTAATTCATTTTTAATCTAGCTTCTTAATTTATAAATCTTGATAATTTATTATAAATCTTTTTTCCTTTAAAATATAGATATCTAAAGTAAAAAATTTCCTTAAGTTCTACTTCAGTTACAAATCACACAGTTTTCTGTTTGCATTTTCATTATCATTTTCTACAGAATATTTTGCTTTCTCATGAACTTTTTTTTAAAATCAATTACTTTCTTTATTGTTTTTAAATCAGTGACTAACGTCAAGTATCATCACATCACTGGCAGAAAATGACTATTTCTGCTATGAAAATAGAAGTGTTTTGTATGGTTTTTTTTGCATGTGTTTGATTTACCAAAAGACTGGATAATTGAAAGATATCGATAGGAATTTGAAAGTACTGGCCTGGTTTGGGGATAAATGGGGGTAGAATATTAAAGGATATAGAAATAAGGCTCTATAAAAGAAATTTATTAATATGTGGACTTCTATCATTAGTCATGATTTAATATCCTAACAAAGCCACTCTGGAGCCACTCTTGATGTGTTACTGTTGAGCAGAGGCCCATGTATAGTGTCCATCCCTGCCCTTATTCCTGCTCTACTTCTGGCCTGTCATAGGACTGTCACACAGTATCAGCAATAGGGGGCTGAGGAAGAAAAGAGGCTGGCTCCTCTACTGTCCTGTTGTTTCATTTAGTGTTTATTGTTTAATAGTATTCTATTGTTTTTATTCCTCAGTATTTCTTATGCAAATATTAATCTTTGTTTAAAATATGATGCCCTATCCAAATATCTTAATACCATTTATTAAAGTTTATATTTTCACCATAAATATGAAGTACAATCTTGTTTATATTATAGGTTTATAAATGTAGTTTTTGTCATTTTTTAATTTGTCTCTTCCAATAGCCTGTCTACACAATGCCGTTTCAATGCCATTTTTAAATTTTAAAACGTTTAAGTTCCCTATCATTACAGACTAAGTAGCTTTAAGCATCAATGTACAAGTTTTAAAGCACACATTAATACAACACCAGTAACAACAATTTTACATTTGTTTCATCATCTATCACCTCCACTGTATAATCTTAAGGGACTTGATTTAAGTCATACCTGAATGATCTAGTGTTTTCCCCAACTTTCTTCAATTTAAGCCTAACTTTTGCAATAAAGAGCTCATGGTCTGAGCCACAGTCAGCTCCAGGTCTTGTTTTTGCTGACTATATAGAGCTTCTCTGTCTTCAGCTGTAAAAAATATAATCAATCTGATTTGGTATTGACTATCTGGTGATGTCCATGTGTAGAGACATCTCTCGTGTTATTGGAAGAGGTTATTTGCTTTGACCAGTGTGTTCTCTTGGCAAAACTCTGTTATCTTTGCCCTATTTCATTTTGTACTCCAAGGCCAAACTTACCTGTTACTCCAGGTATCTCTTGACTTCCTACTTTTGCATTCCAATCCCCTGTGATAAAACGGACATCTTTTTTGTGTTAGTTCTAGAAAGATTTGTAAGTCTTCATAGAACTGTTCAACTTCAGCTTCTTTGGCAATAGTGGTTGGGGCATAGACTTGGATTACTGTGATATTGAATGGTTTGCCTTGGAAATGAACTGAGATCATTCTGTCATCTTTAAGATTGTACCAAAGCACTGTATTTCAGACTCTTTTGTTAACTATGAGGACTACTCCATTCCTTCTAAGGGATTCTTGCCCACAGTGGTAGATATAATGGTCATCTGAGTTAAAGTTGCCCATTGCCATCCATTTGAGTTCACTAAAATGTTGATGTTCACTCTTACCATCTCCTTTTTGACCATGTCCAATTTGCCTTGACTCATGGACCTAACATTCCAGATTCCTATGCAATATTGTTCTTTACAGCATCAAACTTTACACTCAACTCCAGACACATCCATAACTGAGCATCATTTCTGCTTTGGCCCAGCTGGTTCATTCTTTCTGGAGGTATTTATCCTCCCTTCCCCAGTAGCATATTGGACACCTATTGACCTGGGTGCTGGTCTTCTGTTGTCATATATTTTTGCCTTTTCAACTGTTCATGGGGTTTGTGATGCAAGGATCACTAAAGTGGTTTGCCATTCCCTTCTCCAATGGACCACATTTTATCAATGGTAGACAGAGTGCCTGAAGAACTATGGAGAGAGGTTCATAAGATTGCACAGGAGGCGGTAACCAAAAGCATCCAGAAGAAAAAGAAATACAAAAAAGGCAAAATGGTTGTCTGAGGAGGCCTTACATATATAGCTGAGAAAAGAAGTGAAAGGCAAAGAGAAAGAGAAAGAAAAGATATACCCAACTGAATGCAGATTTCCAGAAAATAGGAAGGAGAGGTAAGACAGCCTTCTTAAGTAAACAGTGCAAAGAAATAGAGGAAACCAATAGAATGTGAAAGACTAGATATCTCTTCAAGAAAACTGGAGATACCAAGAGAGCATTTCATGCAAAGATTAGCACAATAAAGGACAGAAATAGCAAGGACTTAAGAGAAGCAGAAGTTAAGAATAGGTGGCAAGAATACACAGAAGAACTGTTCCAAAAATGTTTTAATGACCCAGATAACCATGATGGTGTAGTCACTTATCTAGAGCCAGACATCCTGGAGTGTGAGTCAAGTGGGCCTCAGGAAGCATCACAACAAACAAAGCTAGAAGACATGATGGAACGCCAGCTGAACTATTTCAGTTCCGAAAAGATGCTGCTGCTAAAGTGCAGTACTCAACATGCCAGCAAATTTGGAAAACTCAGCAATGGTCACAGGACTAGAAAAATTCCGTTTTCCGTTTTCATTCCAGTTCCAAAGAAAGGCAATGCCCAAAGAATGTTCAAACTACTGGACAATTGCTCTCATTTCACTTGCTAGCAAAGAAATGCTCAAAATCTTTCAACCTAGACTTCAAAAGCCTGTGAACTGAGAACTTCTAGATGTACAGGCTGGATTTAGAAAAGGCAGAGGAAGCAAAGATTCAATTGCCAGTATCCGTTGAAGCATAGAGAGAGTTAGGGATTTCCAGAAAAATATCTACTTCTTCATAGACTATGCAAGCCTTTGACTGTGTGGATCACAGTGAATTCTGGAAAGTTTTTAAAGAGTTGGAAATACCAGTCCACCATACCTGCCTCCTGGGAAACTTGTGTGTAGGTCAATAAGCAACTGTTAGAACCAGACATAAAACAACGGACTGGCTCAAAATTAGGAAAAGAGTGTGTCAAGGCTGTGGATTGTCATCCTCCATATTTAACTTATATGCAGAATACATCATGTGAAATGCCAGGTTGATGAATCACAGGCTGGAGTCAAGATTGCCAGGAGAAATATTAACAACCTCAGATATGCAAATGATGCTACTCTAATGGCAGAAAGTGAAGAACTAAAGAGCCTCTTGATGAGGGAAAAAGAGGAAAGTGAAAAAGCTGGCTTAAAACTCAATATTCAAGAAATGAAGATCATGGCATCTGGTCCCATCCCTTTATGGGAAATAGGGAGAAAATGGAAACAGTGGCAGATTTTACTTTCTTGGGCTTAAAAATCTGCAGATAGTGACTGCAGCCACAAAATTAAAAGACCCTTGCTCCTTGGAAGAAAGTTATAATCCTAGGCAGTGTATTATAAAGCAGACATCACTTTGCTGCCAAAGATCTATATAGTCAAAGCTATGGTTTTTCCAGTAATCATGTATGAATGTGAGAGTTGGACCATAAAGAAGTCTGAGTGCCAAAGAATTGATGCTTTTGTATCATGGTGCTGGAGAAGACTCTAGGGAGTCCCTTGGAGAGCAAGGAGATCAAACCAGTCAATCCTAAAGGAAGTCAACCCTGAATATTTATTGGAAGGACTGGTGCTGAAAGCTGAAGCTCTAATACTTTGGCCACCTGATGCAAAGAGCTGATTCCTTGAAAAAGACTTTGATGCTGGGAAAGATTGAGGGCAGGAGGAGAAGGATGAGATGTTTGGATGGTATCACCGAGTCAATGGACCTGAGTTTGAGCAAACTCAGGGAGATAGTGAAGTACAGGGAAACCTGGCATGCTGCAGTCCATGGGGTCACAAAGTGTTGGACGTGACTTAGCGACTGAGTAACATCACCATCTATAATTAAATCAGACTTTAAAATAATAGGTGCAGACTTTTTAATGAAAAAAGAAGTAACAGTCCTAATAACAGGCTTTCTACTAAAGATTTCTTTATAAAAAGAAGTTTTGTTACTAACATCTCATGTATATTCCCTCTGTGGTTTTTTTTTGTTGTTGTTCTAATATATTTTTGTCTAGAAGTAAGTTAACAACTCCAAAATTAAAGCTAAGTTTTATTGCCTTAAGGCCCCTGATTCATCTAACTTCATCTGGCATCACCTTTTTCCTCCTGCAGCTAATAATTGAATATGATAAAATAGAAAGTAGAAATAAATTAGAATACTAATAGTTTCTTTGAATTCAAAAATATGCAAGGAAGGGATAAACAATTGATATTATTCAGAAACCTGGTTGTAAATGTGGCAGATTGTTCATTACGTGTTGAAAAACCTTTCTCTTTGTTGTTTCTACGAAGATCTGATTTTTCAAGCGACAGAGATGCGTTCTTTTTTCCATCCCAGAGATAAATCATCATCAGTCTAAGCCTGTCAAAGTGATCTCAATCTCTTTGGTCTAGTGAAGAACACTATTATATAAACAGAGTGTTCTAGAGAGCTTCTGAGGTTTCCTCTTCATCAGAGGAGAAGTATATTTGCTAGTCCCATCTCTTCTTTCCTTCCTTCCTTGACCTAAGGTATGATGCCTGAGGTTGTGGTAGCCAACTTACATCTTAAGGAAAAAGCCCCAGAGATCACAGCCCAAAGAATATTATCATCCCAGAGATAACATTATTGATCTAATGAGCTGATCACTATAGGAAACTAGCTTTAGGGGAAGAATCCTTATGGAACTGAAAATGAATCCAAAGCATACACTTGTGTTTCCTCCCATTTTTGTAGCCTACCTTATTTAAGCATATGATACTGACAGGTCTATTACAGAAATATTTCAAAGAGTAGATTCCAAAGTCTTCAGAAATTTGATGCCAACTCTTCTGTATGATTCTCTCAGAGCACAGAACACAGACCACCCTGTTGTCTTAGTATTTAAGCATCTGGGTTGGTCCTCTCTCATGGTCCCTAAGGATTCCTGCCATCTAGTATTTATGCATGCATGTATGCCTTTGAATGTGAACAAGGTTTAGTGACTTGCTTCTGTCAAGTAGGATGCAGCAGAAGTGATGGGTTGTCATTTCTGAGATCAGATTATAGGAAGATTCTGGCATGTATGTTGGGTGATCTCTCTGGCTCTCTTCCCCCTATTCTGTGCTGTGAGCTGCTGTATAAGAAAATTACTCCCTGTGTGTTTCTTTTTACTCTCACACTACTGTCTCCCTCATACCATTTCTGATACTAAATGAATGGGGAGTTTTCCTATACCAAGCAGTTCTCTGCAATATCAGCTGTGTGTCCTACAACTCAGTTCTGACACTAACCAGAGTTAGTGCAGACACTATAAGTTAAGAGCTAGTTCTACAAGACGGCACTCTACCCCAGATTTTTGAAATTGTTAGTCATTTAGTCGTGTCTGACTCTTTGTGACCCCATGGACTATATCCCACCAGGCTTCTCTGTCCGTGGGATTTTCCAGGCAAGAATACTGGAGTGGGTTGCCATTTTCTTCTCCAGGAGATCTTCTCAAATCAAATTGGGAATCAAATTGGGGTCTCCCGCATGGCAGGCAGACTCATTACCATCTCACCCACCCATTTCACATGTTAGTCTGAAGTAGTAGATCCCCATGTTACCCAAAACTTGTATCTGACTTGCCTATGAATCAGAGGTTCTCACGATTCTTTCCTTGAATTTGATCATTTGCTATAACATTTCATAGAACCCAGGAAACACTTAAGTTTAGCACTTTACTATAAAATAAAGGATATGATGAAGAATACAGATGATGTACAAAAGAGAAGAGATACATAGGGCAAGGTCTGAAAGGGTCCCTATTGGCAGAGCTTTGGGCCCCATGGAATTGTGAAGTACCACTCTTGATACAAGATACAAGAGTGTGTTCACCCACCCAGAAGCTCACTATGGGTGTTTTTATGGAAGCTTCATCATGTAGGCCTGATGGAGCATTAACTCCATTTTCAGGCCTTCTTTCCTCTCCAGAGAATGGGGGCATGGGGCTGAAAGTCTCAAACTTCTAATCTTGGGTAGGTCTTTCTAGTTACCAGCTCCCACCTAGAAGCCTACCAAGTCATCTCATAAGAACAAAAGACATTTCTATCAGCCAGAAAATTCAAGGGATTTGGGAGTTTGGTGTCAGATGCTCCTATCACTAAAGTAATTACAGTCTTTTGTGTCAAGAACTGGGCTCAAACTCTAAATGTTAGAAAAAAGATTCTCCTGGCAATTCTATTTACAAGAGTTTTAGGAATGCTGTCTTAGGAACCAGGGGGAAGAAATATATGTATTTCTTTATTTCACAGCTACCTTAAGGGATTCCCATGTAGCCAGGAGTTTGTGTTTCTGGCCAGTGACCATCAAGGACCTGAGCCTGTCCTTACACTTACAAGGCTGAGCTTGAAAGCAGATCTCCCCCCAGCAGAGCCTTAAAATAACTCTAATCCAGCCAGCACCTTGATTACAGACAGGGATTTTCTGCTTCACCTACAAAAGTAGGAAAAGCATGAAGAATGTTCCACAGCTGCTGCTCGTTAGTATCATCATTTAGCCTTCTTTTACTCTGTCTTTCTCATTTGGTATGTAGTGGTTATTCATTAGCACACATATGGATGATCTGTAGTCCCTAATTCCTTCTCATCTGTATTAATTTACCAGTGAAAATTCTGCTTTCACTAAACACAACTCTAAAGAAAGTAAAATGTTTTCTTCCTTTCAGTGATAATCTTTAAATAGTTGGTGATTATATTAAATATTATTACATTCACTCACCTTTCAAGAATTTTATTTTTCCCACTGAGAGATAACAAAAGCTAAATGCAGTACAATAAAATTATGTGGGAGGGATTTCAATTTCATAGTAAAATGGTAAGTTTATTGTGAAATGTTTACATTCCAGTCCTCATCTTAGAACATAATTGTGTTAGTTATTAAACTGTTGTTGTCAGCTATGAGTTCATCCTCCATATGGAGTATTTTGATGCTGTGGCTGGTCCTCTGCCAACCACCTTTCTTCTTTGCCAGTTGGCTCCCTATTAGGTTCTGCCATAGGGACACTAAAGGAGAGGGGAGCAAGGAATTTCGTTTATCTGTTTGTTTGTTCTTGTTGGCATTGCTCCAGCCTTGGCCCTCTACCAGGTGCAGTAGCAATCACTGGCCTTGGCAGCAATGTCAGCATCCCAGCTGGCCTTCCTCCCTCAGGGTCTGGCCCCAGCTCCGCAGGGGTCTTCTTTGAGCTTCCAGAGATTAATGTTAACCCTACAGCATCTGCCCCTCAAATTCTTTGGTTCTAGATCTGCAAGGTCATTCCTCTGAACTGCTAACTTCTGATAACCCTACTCTTCCTTTTGGTCCCTTAGCCTTAGTTAGGGCTCTGACCTACTTCTTACGGTTACTATTTCTTTCCATGTTAGTATTCTTGTTTTGTTTTGTTTTCTAATATCAGCCTAACTAATTTCCTCTATAAAATTCTCTTATTATTTTGTTTTGTTTAACAATAATTGTTTCTGTTTTCCTACCTTGACTCTGACTGGTACACAGTACGATAGTAGAAGAATTTACATGGAGAATACTTCAAATTCACAATAAAAATACTACAGAAGTCCAAGACATAGATCCTATTAAGTTTATATTATGTATTGATTGTTTTGAAATGTGTTTTGAATGTTAACTACTGGTCTTAGAAACACAAATGTCCATAATGGCTGTCTCTTCTAAAAGAAACACTTGAATAGGCTTAATAAACAAGTTGGCAATGAGTCATTCTCTAATGTCCTCTCTGGTTCACAGAAGACTTCTCACCATCACTAACCACCTCTTTCTCTGAATTTATATTTGCTTTACATATTCTGCTTCTCAGTTTCAATTCTCAGTTCTTATACACTGTATTATTTCTGCTGTATCAGTTTTTTTCTCCTAAATAACCTAACAAGTTCCTAGTGATTTATGAATCTTTTCTTTCTTTCTTGTCTCTCAATATGCCTAGCACCACTTTCTTGAAAGATAGCATTATTGAACAAGTATTTGTTGATAAATATATCCAGAATGCTCCACTTTTATATTTGTAAAGAAAGATTTCTTTTAAAAAAGTCAGAGAAAAGGAATGTGGCAATGGTGGAGAGTAAAAGAAAGAGCTAGATATTAATAAATAGATTAAAATTTGTTGACCAAATTTAATAAAGTCTGCTGATATTTAATAAAAATATATTGCTAAATATTGCTAATTGCCAAATTCAGTATTTCATGAATATTTGGTGAATGATAAATTTATAACTATTTGATGAACTTCAGAAAGATATAAATTGTTGTTTAGATTTATGTACTGTTTCCAAGTTCCTTTAAATGAAATAAAAGCTTGTGTGTACGTGTGTGTTAGTTGCTTAGTCATGTCCGACTCTTTGTGACCCCATGGACTGTAGCCTACCAGGCTCCTCCATCCATGGAATTTTCCAAGCAAGAGTACTGGAGTGGGTTGCCATTTCCTTCTCCAAAATAAATGCTTACCTGTCTATATTTTATTTAAATCCACTAAAATTTAAATTTTTTATTTAAGCATTGTTTCTCATCAGTGGGATATCTAAACCCCAATATCTAAACTAATGACAGGTTTCTTTGTCATAGTTTTTACACTGGAAAAAAGTTCAAGGATTTAGAAAATTATTTCTAGTTCTCAAAGTTTACTCTTTTTCTAAAATAGTCCAGTGATTATATTGTCACTATGTTTATTTAACTTATATGCTGAGTACATCATGAGAAATGCTGGACTGGAAGAAACACAAGTTGGAATCAACATTGCTGGGAGAAATATCAATAACCTCAGATATGCAGATGACACCACGCTTATGGCAGAAAGTGAAGAGGGGCTAAAAAGCCTCTTGATGAAAGTGAAAGTGGAGAGTGAAAAGGTTGGCCTAAAGCTCAACATTCAGAAAACGAAGATCATGGCATCTGGTCCCATCACTACATGGGAAATAGATGGAGAAACAGTGGAAACAGTGTCAGACTTTCTTTTTCTGGGCTCCAAAATCACTGCAGATGGTGACTGCAGCCATGAAATTAAAAGACGCTTACTCCTTGGAAGGAAAGTTATGACCAACCTAGATAGCATATTCAAAAGCAGAGACATTACTTTGCCAACAAAGGTTCACCTAGTCAAGGCTATGGTCTTTCCTGTGGTCATGTATGGATGTGAGAGCTGGACTGTGAAGAAGGCTGAGCACCGAAGAATTGATGCTTTTGAACTGTGGTGTTGGAGAAGGCTCTTGAGAGTCCCTTGGACTGCAAGAAGATCCAACCAGTCCATTCTGAAGGAGATCAGCCCTGGGATTTCTTTGGAAGGAATGATGCTAAAGCTGAAACTCCAGTATTTTGGCCACCTCATGCGAAGAGTTGACTCATTGGAGAAGACTCTGATGCTGGGAGGGATTGGGGGCAGGAGGAGAAGGGGACGACAGAGGATGAGATGGCTGGATGGCATCACTGACTCGATGGATGTGAGTCTGAGTGACCTCCAGGAGTTGGTAATGGACAGGGAGGCCTGGCGTGCTGCGGTTCATGGGGTCGCAAAGAGTTGGACACGACTGAGCGACTGATCTGATCTGATCTAGAGAGATCTTTGTTCACATTCCACAGCAGCCATTTCACAACTCTGATCTCCAACCGATTAATAGATTTAACAATAATTTCTTTATAAGGATTTTTTAAAAGATAAGATGAAATACTACAAATTAAATACATCAAACTCGGAGATTATTAGCTGTATGCAGGCATATAATAAAAGAGAACAACCCCAAGCATGAAGTTGACACTCAGAAATCAACACCTTTTCTTCAAGTCTGTTTTCAATCTAACAACTAGATTTTATAAGCCTAAGTTGCAGTCTGTTATCGCTCTACTTAGAACAAAACTCTCAAACTTAATTGATTTGAGGTAGAAATGCATGAACTGTCTACTCATTAAAACGCTTTGTAGAATCTTTGATCCCTTTGGTATATATATATATATATATATATAATTTTTATGATATGCAAAAAATTGGCCTTTGTTAGAAACAGCAGTTTTATCGTTAAATATTTGAGTGCAATCTTGAATCATGGGAGAGCTGAAAATTGGGAACAATGTACTGTAGATAAAAGGATTTTGATAGTTCTGACATCAACTTGATGGTAATAGAATACATGTGCATAGTGAGTTAGCATGGGATGGTTTATAATACCAAAGTAATTGAAATCCTATACAGACATGTCTGCATTAACTGGAAAGGATCTGTATCTTTCCAGTGGTTTTAAATCCTCTGAAAAATGGTTTTAGCATCAATTCTAAGTTTCTGTAGCAAAAATACGAGAGTAGCTTAAATAGGATAGAAATGTATTTCTCTCTTATATGGCAATCTGCTTTCTCCAGGCCAGAGGGACAGCTCTGCTCCACAAGGTCGCTCAAGTGTTCTGGTTTCTTCCATCTTGATTGTTCTGCTCTCCCTAAGGTGCCTCCCTTGTCTGCAGAGTGAAATCTCATTTGTGCCTATGTGAGATCCAGCTTACAGAAAAGAAGAAAGAAAATCTAAGGCAAATAACTTACTTGTAACAAGGGCTACAGAAGTTGCCCTCATCATTTCCACTCCATTATATTAGCAAGACCTTAGTCACATAAATATATATAGCTGCAAGCAAGTCATATTTAACAATATATGTATATAATAAATTATTAAAATACACAAAATATAATATATCCAAACTGGTGTCCAACATAACAAATTAAAAATAAAATTTTTTAAGACCTGGTGTCCAATAAAATTTTGTAAATGTTTCATATGTTCTATTCCATTTGTTTTAAAATGCATGTATTTTCTCTTTATGGTATGCTGCTGCTGAGTCACTTCAGTCGTGTCCGACTCTGTGCGATCCCACAGACAGCAGCCCACCAGGCTCCTCCGTCCCTGGGATTCTCCAGGCAAGAACACTGGAGTGGGTTGCCATTTCCTTCTCCAATGCATGAAAGTGAAAAGTGAAAGCGAAGTTGCCCAGTCGTGTCCGACTCTCAGCGACCCCATGGACTGGAGCCCACCAGGCTCCTCCGTCCATGGAGTTTTCCAGGCAAGAGTACTGGGGTGGGGTGCTGTTGCCTTCCCCACTTTATGGTATAGGATTCTATAAATATAAATATATCAGTATATATCACATCCAATCAATTCATTATGTTATTTACATTTCTATTCAGATTAAGTTTATGACTGTCAGTTTCTAATAAAAGTATATTGCATGCATTCACTATGAATATAGTCTTGTTTTTCTCTTTATTATTTTATCTGTTTATGGTCTCTTTCTAGGAAATTTATTAGTGCACACAAGTTCATAAATAATATTTCTTCTAGTGGATTGGTTCTCATATTTCCAAATATTTTGTCCAAAATAATACTGTCCTCTTAGTAATATTATTCCAACTACTTTCTTTTTCATATAGCTTTCAGTAATATTTAAGTATTTCTTTTAAACTGTAAATGTAGTCACCATGTAAAGAGAGAGCAGAGTCAGGGCCCTGTTGCCTAGAAAGATGTTAAGTCTGCCATTTTCTAGTTACCATGTTTGACTTTGTTGCTATAGTTACAGGCATAGCTCATTATTTATGTCTTCACTGGCCTTTCCAAGTTAATATTAAGATCAAAGATAGTTTCAGCAATGTCTTATGATTAATAGTAACATTTTGTTTTTAAAGTTTACTATAAAAAATAGGAATTTCATGAAAATAAACATAGCTATAATTATATCTCGGAGAAGGCAATGGCACCCCACTCCAGTACTCTTGCTTGGAAAATCCCATGGATGGAGGAGCCTGGTAGGCTGCAGTCAATGGGGTCGCTAAGAGTTGGACATGACTGAGCGACTTCCCTTTCATTTTCCACTTTCATGCATTGGAGAAGGAAATGGCAACCCACTCCAGTGTTCTTGCCTGGAGAATCCCAGGGATGGGGGAGCCTGGTGGGCTGCCATCTATGGGATCACACAGAGTCGGACACGACTGAAGTGACTTAGCATAGCATAGCATAGTATAATAATATCTGGAACAGTCAATTCTACAGATTAAATAGATGTGTGCAAATGTTTGTGAATGTTTATATGCTGAGAATATTTTGAAAGTCCTTGACAAAGATGATGCCATCAGAGATAAACCATTGACTACCTAGCTGTTCTTTAAATAGACCCTTGAAATCTGAATTTTCTCTCAGTCCACTAAAATTCTGAATTTTCTCTCAGTCCACTAAAATTGCCCTAAAGCACCAGGCCTCCCTGTCCATCACCAACTCCTGGAGCTTACTCAAACTCATGTCCATTAAGTCGGTAATGCCATCCAACCATCTCATTGTCTGTCATCCCCTTCTCTTCCCACCTTAAATCTTTTCCAATGAGTCAGCTCTTCACATTAGGTGGCCAAAGTATTGGAGTTTCAGCTTAAGCATCAATCCTTCCAATGAATAGAATAATATCTATTTTCTATGGTGTTCATTTACAATGTAACTATTAGAATAATATTCAGGACTGATTTCCTTTAGGATGGACTTGTTGGATCTCCTTGCAGTGCAAGGGACTCTCAAGAGTCTTCTCGAAAAGCATCAATTCTTCTGTGCTCAGCTTTCTTTATAGTCCAACTCTCACATCCATGCATGACCACTGGAAAAACCATAGCTTTGACTAGATGTACCTTTGTTGGCAAAGTTATGTGTCTGCTTTTTAATATGCTATCTAGGTTGGCCATAACTTTTCTTCCAAGGAGCAAGCATCTTTTAATTTCATGGCTGCAGTCACTATCTGCAATGATTTTGGCATATGCCCTCTAAATATAAATTTTTTATACCATTAGGGGATAAATATTAATTGCACTTAAGTATTACTGAAAGAAGATACTTTAACCTTTATGTTTTATAAAAATAAAATACTGGCTTCCATCATGGTTTAATAAAATGCAGTTGTTGTTTTTTTTTTCTTTTAGCACCTAATACATAGACCAAAGGCATTGAGGATAAGTTCTCAAAGGAAAATTGTCCATTTTCTATGGTGTTCATTTACAATGTAACTATTAGAAAAGCAGAAGGTGACTATGTACTTAATGAGCTGGCTATTAGTTTTAGAGAGTGTATTTTTTTTATATACCCTTACAACATCTGGTTATAAATTTATAATTTATTTAGGACCTTGCTTTTATATGTATTCTGTCCCCTGTTTAAAGGTGAGAACTTGTGCTTGTGAGTTCACCTGTTTATTAGTGTTACTTAATGTAAAAAGCATTTTGCAGTGTTTGAGTAGCATCGCCAGTATGTCCAAAAGTTTTAACACTTATTTAATAATTTTTGAGGCAGCTCTCCTAACCTTCTACATTTTCCCACATTGCCTATTAAATATACCAGCCATCTGGAATCCTAGTTGTAGTTCAAGAATTCATTTAAATAAAACCCCGTGATTTAGTTGGTTAATAATCCATTATGTACCATGTTACTGAAGAAACAATTTCACGGACTAACTTTTTAGAGAATTAGGCCGTATGTAAAATTTATGCATTGGCCACCTAGTCTGTAGATGTATCAGAAAAAATTGAAGTGTCCGTACAAGTATGTAGATATATACTTCTTATTGAAAGGGAGTGTACAGTACATATAGGAACAAAGTATAGCATGTCATGATAAGCACAGTTAAGAAAATAAGAAAAAAATAAAGTATAAATTAGCTGTGTAAATTAAGCATTTAAAAAACTGTAACAATTATTCTGCCAAGGTTTCTAAATGAAAAGTCATAAATTGATCGTTTAAAATAAAATATATAACTCTTCTTTCTTGCAAATTTGAGCTTGCTGCTGCTAAGTCGCTTCAGTCGTGTCCGACTCTGTGCAACTCCATAGACGGAAGCTCACCTGGCTCCCCTGTCCCTGGGATTCTCCAGGCAAGAACACTGGAGTGGGTTGCCATTTCCTTCTCCAATGCATGAAAGTGAAAAGTGAAAGTGAAGTTGCTCAGTCGTGTCCAGACTCTTAGTGACCCCACGGACTGGAGCCTACCAGGCTCCTCCGTCCATGGGATTTTCCAGGCAAAAGTACTGGGGTGGGGTGCCATTGCCTTCCCCTAATTTGAGCTTAGGAAATATATAAATTATTTCATACATTTTAAAATATCCCTAGCTTTGATTATAAATCAAACCCAAATTGAATATATTAGTAGAATTGAGTTGTAACATGGGCCTTGCTATTGAAAAGCTGCATGATCTTTATCATTCTCAGTTTCTTTCAGAAATCATTTAGAAACAAGAGGATCGGGTGCATCAGAGTTCACAGAACAGTAGTCTCTGTCTTTCGAGTGTGTAGGTGCTCAGTTGCTCACTCCTGTCTGACTCTTTGTGACCCCATGAACTGTAGCCCACCAGGCTTCTCTATCCATTGGCTTATCCCAGGAATACTGGAGTGGGTTGCCATTTCCTCCCCAGGGGATCTTCCCGACCCAGGGATCAAACCCACTTCTCCTGAAGCTCCTGCCTTGGCAGGTGGATTCTTTACCACTGAGACACCTGAGAAGCCCTTGTCTTTCTAGTACGTGAATCAAAATGTCTCTATGTGGCGGCCATAGGTCTTTATTTACTTAGCTCAGCTGATTATCTTGAAAATATTTGTGTTTGTCTCTTTTAGGTAGATAATTTCAGTGGTCTCTTTCTAAGCTAGAATTTTATAGAACAAACAGGATTCTGGTTGCCTGAAATTTGACAGTTGTCCTATTTGTATTACTAGGGATATGCATCAGCCCTCTCTTTCCCCACACAATGATGGTCATCATGGTGGTTTCCCTGTAAATTTCTGATTGATTGTCCTTAACATAGACTTTAGGCATTGTATAGGAAAAACTGTAGCTGATGTAAATGTTCCTTTCTCCTGAATAAAAATAATCAGTGACCTCTAATGGCAACTGAGATGGGGGACTTTTTGCAGATAAGCGATTCACCCATTAACAGTATGTCATTGATACCATTTCCAGACATACGCTCTCTGGAATTTGGTGACTTGCAGATGTTTCAAGGGGAAGCTGTCAGCACAGTTGTCCTTTTGATATGCAGTAATTCCAGGATGTCCTACATGTATCATCGCATGATCTAATCAAATTCTTAAATCTAGTAGGTGAAGAGTAAATACATATATTGTGTCTTTAGTCTCACTTCAATAAATACTGCTGATGTGACAGTCGTTTTGGTTTTTTGGTCACTAAACATAGGTGCCACAATTCAAGAATATAATTAATATCCTCATTATCAATCATTGCGAGTCAGCAGTAACTTATTGTGACTCACTAAAATTTATTTAAGGCAACCACCAGGATGTAAACTTTGGATGTATTTTGATGTATGCATCACATTTTCTAGCTTCTGAGTCACTTATTGAAATAAACTGAAAGCAGGTTTTCATGCCTACTTTGTTGTATTCTGGAATTACAATTTTCCATTTTTTTTCTTACTGTCGGTACCAGTATAGTTGTAAAATATATCTTAGTCTTTGTGAAGGTAAAACAAAATTTTTTTTATCTAAGATTCACTGTTTGTAAATTGTTTTTACTGGATTGATTGATCTCATTTGATATTCACATCAGCCCTAAGAAGCAAACTGAAATATTATCACAGTTGTATAAATAAAGATATCGGTGGTCAAAATGAACAAGTCACTCAGCCATCATCAGCTTCTGTATGGCAGAGCAGCGTCTTCCTGATGCGCATCCTGAACATCTTTCCATCATGAGCATCATCTCCTTAAGCAAAGCATGTCACTGAAACCCTCACATAATACAAGTACAGAGTGACTAGCTCTCAAACTTTAATGTACACTGAAATCACCTGGAGGTCTTGTTAAAAACATATCATTATGTTCTCAGCCCCTACAGATAATGGCTTGAATAAGAACTAGAATTGGCACTTTACATAAACACTTGTAGGTGACAAGTGGACAGAAAATCACACTATGTAAAATTCTGATTTTAAAAAAGTATGCCCCAAAACTTTAGTGGTTTATAGAATAACTTAGAACCGATGTTATTTGAACATAACAGAGACACTTATGTTGGGTAAGTTTTATGCCTGAGTGTCTAGAATTTCTTATGTAAAACACAAGCTGATTTAGATAACAGTGCATGCTGTTTCTTGATTACATTACTTCATACCCTCAAGTAGTAGAAGCAGTGTTCTTCTGTGTGCATTTTTTGAATGCCTAAGATTAAGATGAATTTATTTGAGCCATAATTTCTGTTCTCCTTCTCTCTCTTCCCACTCCCTTTCCATTTTACTGTGAATAAGCAGGTGGTATGGAGTAGGTTTATGATAGGATTTAAAATGAAAAGCAATTAGAAGAGTAATTAAAATGGAAACTGACAACATGTCTCGATGTGCTTGCTGCATAAAGTATAAATATTCCAGGAACTTTTTATCTAGTTACTAAAAAAATTATGAATCACGGGGAAGCATAGAGTGTCTGCTCTCACCAGCTCCCTCATCACACCATTGCTTTATCAGCTGTGTCCTGAGCAAGAGCCAAGAAGGGAAATACAAAGTGTATTTATTTAGAGAAACAACTGCTACTCCCAGACAATGGCCAAGAAAAAAAAATCCTCCATCTATTGCAAATATTGAATCCTTCACTGTGTTAAGTGAAGAAATGACCTTTATAATGGATTATTTCCCCATGAATTAAGCAGAACTCAAAATTCTGAAGTGTTAAAAACAGACGATGTGTAGAGTTTCACTTTCATCATGCCAGACTGAGCTCCACAAACCTGTTCTCCCATGAAACCGATCTCTGGTCTAAAAAAGAAAGAAAAAAAGAAAAAAACCAATGATTTAAGATCTCTGGAAATGATTATAAGATCATAAGTCCACTGAGAAAAAGAGATTTGAGAGAATCTACTAAAATTAGTAAATACTGGGAGAAGCTGTAGTGTTTGAATTAAGCCTTTTTTCTCCCTGCTCAGCCCACACTGGTGAACTGAAAACACAGAGCTCACTCTCCCACCAGCTTTCTTCAAAGGGCAATTTTCCCAGGAGGTGCAGGCTGTCTGCATTTCTCATCCTGCCAAGCTACCTATCACTGAGGCTAAATTCCAGTTGAAGGCATCTGATAGGTAAAGACTCTTTTTTTCTACTGTCTTCTCTCTGAAAGGAGAAAGATGCTCTACCACTAGGCATGACACCACTGAAAATCAGTTCAATTGCTCAGTCATGCCCAACTCTTTGCGACCCCGTGGACTGCAGCATGCCAGGCCTCCCTGTCCATCACCAACTCCCGGAGCTTGCTCAGGCTCAGATCCACTGAGTCGGTGATGCCACCCAACCATCTCATCCTCTGTCGTCTCCTTCTCCTCCTGCCTTCAATCTTTCCCAGCATCAGGGTCTTTTCCAAGGAGCTGGTTCTTCACATCAGGTGGCCAAAGTATTTCAGTTTTAGCCTCAGGATCAGTCCTTCCAGAGAATATTCAGGATTGATTACCTTTAGGATTGACTGGTTGGATCTCCTTGCAGTCCAAGGAACTCTCAAGAGTCTTCTTCAACACCACAGTTCAAAAGCATCAATTCTTTGGTGCTCAGCTTTCTTTATAGTCCAACTCTCACATCCATACATGAGTGCTGGAAAAATGTCAGCTTTGACTAGACAGACTTTTGTTGACAAAGTAATGTCTCTGCTATTTAATATGCTTTCTAGGGTGGTAATAGCTTTTCTTCCAAGGAGCAAGTATCTTTTAATTTAATGGTTGCAGTCACCATCTACAGTGACTTTGGAGCCCCCCAAAATAAAGTCTGTCACTGTTTCCATTTTTTCCCCATATATTTGCCATGAAGTGATGTGACCAAATGCAATGATCTTAGATTTCTGAATGTTTTAAGCCAACTTTTTCACTCTGCTCTTTCACTTTCATCAAGAGGCTCTTTAGTTTTTCTTTGCTTCCTGCCATAAGGGTGGTGTCATCTGCGTATCTGAGGTTATTGATATTTCTCCCAGAAATCTTGTTTCCAGTTTGTGCTTCTTCCAGCCCAGCATTTCACATGATGTACTCTGCATATAAGTTAAATAATCAGTGCAACAATATACAGCCTTGATGTACTCCTTTCCTGATTTAGAACCAGTCTATTGTTCCATATCCAGTTCTAGCTGTTGCTTCTTGACCTGCATACAGATTTCTCAGGAGACAAATAATGTGGTCTACTATTCCTGTCTCTTGAAGAATTTTCCACAGTTTATTGTGATCCACACTGTCAAAGGCTTTGGGGTAATTAATAAAGCATAAGTAGATGTTTTTCTGGAATTCTCTTGCTTTTTCTATGATTGAGCAAATGTTGGCAATTTGATCTCTGCTTTCTCTGCCTTTTCTAAAACCAGTTAAACATCTGGAAGTTCACAGTATATGTACTGTTGAAGCCTGGCTTGGAGAATTTTGAGCATTACTTTGCTAGCGTGTGAGATGAGTTCAATTGTGTAGTAGTTTGAACATTCTTTGACATTGCCTTTCTTTGGGGTTGGAATGAAAATTGACCTTTTCCAATCCTGAGGCCACTGCTGAGTTTTCCAAATTTGCTGGCATATTGAGTGCAGCACTTTCACAGCATCATCTTTGAGGATTTAAAATAGCTCAACTGGAATTCCATCACCTCCACTAGCTTTGTTCATAGTGATGCTTTCTAAGGCCCACTTGACTTCACATTCCAGCATGTCTGGCTCTAGGTGAGTGATCACACCACTGTGATTATCTGGGTCATGAAGATCTTTTTTGTATAGTTCTTCTGTGTATTCTTATCACCTCTTCTTAATATCTTCTGTTTCTATTAGGTCTATACCATTTTGTCCTTTATTGAGCCCATCTTTGCATGAAATGTTCCTTTGGTATCTCTAATTTTCTTGAAGAGATCTCTAGTTTTTCTCATTCTTGTTTCCCTCTATTTCTTTGCATTGATCACTGAGGAAGGCTTTCTTCTCTCTCCTTGCTATGCTTTGGAACTCTGCGTTCAAATGGGTAAATCTTTCCTTTTCTGCTTTGCTTTTCACTTCTCTTCTTTTCACAGCTATTTGTAAGGCCTCCTCAGCCAGCCATTTTGCCTTTTTGTATTTCTTTTTCTTGGGGATGGTCTTGATCACTGCCTCTTATACAATGTCATGAACCTCTGTCTATAGTTTTTCAGGTACTCTGTCTATCAGATCTCATCCCTTGAATCTATTTCTCACTTCCACTCTATAATCATAAAGGATTTGATTTAGGTCATAGCTGAATGGTCTCGTGGTTTTCCCTACTTTCTTCAATTTAAGTCTGAATTTGGCAATAAGGAGTTCATGATCTGAGCCACAGTCAGCTCCCAGTCTTGTTTTTGCTGACTGTATAGATCTTCTCCATCTTTGGCCGAAAATACTATTTTCCACTGAGAATACTAGACCCGAATTACCCTGACTCCAACTCATGGGTGAGACATAGCCTGATGAAAAAAGAAAGATGAGGAGACCTGGAGGTCTCTTCATCTATCAAATGCTTATCTTCTAAAGTAAAGATGTCATTCAGAAGCAAGCCATCATTCCTTTCCCCAGTACAAGATGCTTGACTCAGAGATTTTGCCTGATGAATGAAGCTAGATTTAGGGTTAGATCAAAGTCTCTCCCCAGTGGAACTGACTTATTTTGCAACAGAATATAAAGTTCAAGCTTAATGTCAATCTCAAAATGACTGAAAATTTGGTGAAAAGTCATTGGGAAGATGCTGATATCAGAGAAATACACTGATATAGGACAATTAGTTTGCCTGGGAGAAACAAGAAAAGAGACATTTGGAAAGAACCCTTCAGAGAGCAGGACAAACCTCAAATACTAACTTGGAGAACTGTCTCTTCAATAAGTCTGAATTTTTTTGGATACATCTGTAAAGCAATTTATGCCTCAGAAGATTTTCGAAAAGAGTGAAGCAATCAGAAATTAGTGGAATTTATCAGTTGAGTGTGGTCAGGGAATTGAGACAGTCAAAGAGAGCCTTGGTATAACTGTTTTCATCTCAGGGTGACTGTGAGCATATCAATGACTACATTCCCTGAAAAGTAATATTAGATGTTTCATACTAACTCCCCAGTGATGGGGGAAATGGACTTCCCTGGAATATCCCAGCCAGTCACTAAATAAGTACACAAGTAAATAACAATAATAAATTGGGAGAGCCATGACCCAGACTTGCTAAAATGTCTAACATTCCAGTTTTCAACAAAAAATTTAGAAGACATGCAAAGAAACAGGAGAGTAGAACTCATAAACTACCGGGAAGTGAGTGAAGTCTCTCAGTCGTGCCCGACTCTTTGCGACCCCATGGGTAGTAGCCTGCACCGAGCTCCTCCATCCATGGGGTTTTCAAGGCAACAGTACTGGAGTGGGTTGCCATTTCCTTCTCCAGGGAATCTTCCCAACCCAGAGATTGAACCCAGGTCTCTCACATTGTAGACAGACGCTTTACCATCTGAGCCACCAGGGAAGTCCAAACTAAGGGGAAAGGAGGCAACAAAAACTGCCTGTGAGAGCAGACAGGTATCAGATTAACAAAAAAAGACTTCAAAGAAGTATAAGAAACCATAATAAGAAGTAATGGAAAGTAAGATGTCAGTGCCACATCAAATAGATAATATCAATAAGGAGGGAGAAATTGTCTCTCTAAAAAAAAAAAATAACCAAATGAAAGCACTGGAGTTGAAAGTGCAGTAGCCAAAATGAAAAATTCATTAGAGGGGCTCAATAGCCCTTTTGAACCAATGGAAAAATTATCAAACTTTAAGGATGACTGATTGATAGAGCTTATGCAAGATGAGGAAGAGAGGAAGAAAATGAAGATACATGAAGACAGCCATAGAAAAATGTGACACCATGCATGTACAACATGCATGTATGTAATGGTAGTTACAGGAGGAGAGAGTGAAATAACAAAAAATATATATATTTGAAGAAATAATGACTAAAAGCTTTCCAAATTTATTGAAAAACATTGATGCATACATCCATTAAACCCAGGAAAATAAATGAACCTGAGTAGATTCGAAGTAGAATAAATTCAAGGAGGTCCAAATGATCAACACATTATGGTAAAAATGCTGAAAGTGAAAGTCAAGGAAAAAGTCTTGAAAGCAGCAAAAGGGGGAAAAAAATGAAGTATCCTGTATACATCAAAGGTATATTTCAAAAATGAGAGTTAAGCAGCCTTTTTTAAGAGCCAGTTATGGAAACAACCTAAGTGCCCATCAACAGATGACTGGATAAAGAAGATGTGATATGGGGTGTGTGTGTGTGTGTGTGTGTTGTGTGTCACAGTCTTGGATAATGCAATCATGGAAGTGACATCCCTTCAACTTTACCATATTCTAGTATTTAACAGCATGCTACAGATCAGCCCAATTCAAGGGGAGAGGATTGCATGTGAGCCTGGTGCCTGGAGGTGAAGACCGCCGGGGCGTCTTCAAGTCTATCCCCTACAAAGCTTAACACTTTTATAGTGGTTCCAACTTCTCTGTCATAAGAAGAAGAATAGGTAGGGAATTGATAAGTAAGCCTCTAGAAGTCACATGCCTAGAGGTTATGAGACCTTACTATCTCATTCAAGGCCCATTTGAATGTGTTCATTTTTTGTTTTTATTGTTTATTTTTTGTCTTTGCATTAAAAAGCTAATAAATAAGGAAAGGCTAATTTTCTGACCCTGTGTGGATATTTATCTTGACTATCTAGAAAACATGCAAAGAATTATCAGGAAAAAAAGAGCCCTCATGATAGTTAAAATTGCCTCGAGATGAAAGCCAATGTAGTGATAGTCATATAATAATAATTTGATAGTACAAAGCAGCAACAGTAAAACACTACAGTTATCAATATCACAAAGTGCTTTAAGTTCAGTTCAGTTCAGTCACTCAGTCGTGTTGGACTCTGTGACCCCATGAAACACAGCACGCCAGACCTCCCTGTCCATCACCAACTCCTGGAGCTTGCTCAGACTCATGTCCATTGAGTCAGTGATGCCATCCAACCATCTCATCATCTGTCGTCCCCTTCTCCTCCTGTCTTCAATCTTTCCAAGCATCAGGGTCTTTTCAAATGAGTCAGCTCTTCGCATCAGGTGGCCAAAGTATTGGAGTTTCAGCTTTAACATCTGTCATTCCAATAAACACTCAGGACTGATCTCCTTTAGAATGGACTGGTTTGATCTCCTTGCAGTCCAAGCAACTCTCAAGAGTCTTCTCCAAAACCACAGTTCAAAAGCATCAATTCTTCAGCACTCAGCTTTCTTTATAGTCCAACTCTCACATCCATACATACTACTGGAAAAACCATGGCCTTGACTAGACAGACCTTTGCTGGCATAGTAATGTGTCTGCTTTTTAATACGCTAAGTTGATCATAGCTTTTCTTCCAAGGAGTAAGTACCTTTTCATTTAATGGCTGCAGTCGCCATCTGCAGTGATTTTGGAGCCCCAAAGAATAAAGTTTGCCATTGCTTCTCCATCTATTTTCCATGAAGTGATTGGACCAGATACCATGATCTTAGTTTTCTGAACGTTGAGCTTTAAGCCAACTTTTCACTCTCCTCTTTCACTTTCATCAAGAGGTTCTTTAAGTCTTCTTCACTTTCTGCCATATGGGTTATATCATCTGCATATCTGAGGTTATTGATATTTCTCCCAGCAATCTTGATTCCAGCTTGTGCTTCCTCCAGCCCAGTGTTTCTCATGATGTACTCTGCATGCAAATTAAATAGCAGGGTGACAATATACAGCTTTGACATACTCCTTTTCTTATTTGGAACCAGTCTGTTTTTCCATGTCCAGTTCTAACTGTTGCTTCCTGACCTGCATATAGGTTTCTGAAGAGGCAAGGTTCTTGCTGAAATTAGCAAGTTTATTCTAAAATATAAATGAAATTTTAGATGGGATATAGATTGAAATATATTATGGAATATTATCCCATAATACTATGGAATGTTTTACATGAAAAGTTATATGGAATAGCTAAGGCAGTCTGAAGAATGAGGATGAGGAAGAGGAAAAGAAGATAGCTGGAAGACTTAGCCTGGTAAGTAGGAAGACTTACTATAAAATTATAGTAATTTAGAAGTGTAGTTATTGGTTCAAGTAGAGTAAAATAAGAAATATAAAACAAGTAAAACAAAAAATGTCAAAAAAGAGATTCCCAAATAGCAACATGTAAGTTCAATATTGCAATTCAGTGTGGAAGGAATGTTTCTTAATAATTCATTGAGGGTCAAGTGAATCTCTACATATTATAGAAAAAAGTCACTCTTTCCTCATACTATATACAAAAGTGTATGAGTAGATAAAATACTTTTATTTGAAAGGTGAAACAATAAGTATTCTCTGAAAAACATAAGAGAATATCTTTATTGAGCAAATAAGACATTTTTTTATAAAAATAGAATAAGCACAGACCATAAAACAGTGATAAATTTGGACCTTTTTAAAATTATGAATTTCTGCTTATCAAAAGACAACATTTTGAATAAAGTCAAGCTACAGATGTGGAAAATAGTTGCAATACATATTTCTGACAACTATTATCCAAAGTATATGAACTATATATTTTAAATATATAGTATTATAATAAAAATAAATAAATTTTATATAATATATAAAACCTCCCACATTGACTAAAGGTGTTCAAAAGCTACAGACTTCCAGTTATATGTAAGTACTGCTGCTGCTGCTGCTACGTCACTTCAGTCGTGTCTGACTCTGTGTGACCCCATAGACAGTAGCCCACCAGGCTTCCCGTCCCTGGGATTCTCCAGGCAAGAACACTGGAGTGGGTTGCCATTTCCTTCTCCAAAGCATGAAAGTGAAAAGTGAAAGTGAAGTCACTCAGTCGTGTCCGACTCTAGTGACCCCATGGACTGTAGCCTACCAGGCTCCTCCGTCCATTGGATTTTCTAGGCAAAAGTACTGGAGTGGGGTGCCATTGCCTTCTCCAATGTAAGTACTAGGAATGTAATATACAGCATGATAATTATAGCTAATACTGCTGTATGATATTCAAAAGTTACCAAGAAAGTAGATCTTAAAAGTTCTCATAATAAGGAAAAAGTTTTTTTATCTACATGAGATGGTGGATGTTAACTTATTGTAGTAGTCTTCTCACAATATACATAAATCATTGTGCTATACACAAAGTTATATAGTATCAAATATGTCTTAATAAAACCGTTAGGGGAAAAAAAAAACAAACTCCTACAAGTTAATAAGAAAAGCCAAATTTAAAAAAATAGGCAAAGACTGTAAGAGGAATTTCTCAAAGGAGCATATCTCAATCAACAGTAAGTACTTGAAGTGGGGATTAACATCATTATTCAGCAGTGAGATGCAAGTTAAGAATGACAGTGAGGTATAGTTATATCCCAAACAGGAAGGCTAAAATAACAAAATAGGCAAGTTACTTGCTATTGTCTGTGTTGTTCATTTTAGCTTTTCCCTTGTGCTTGACCCAGGAAGCAGAGTCCAGGGGAGTCCTTCATTCAGGGAAACTCATGGTGTCTCCTCCTCCTTTTCTCCTTGCTTCGGGTAGGGGATTCAGCTTGTACTCTTCAAGTGTGATAATCCTCTGCTTATTTGTCTTTTACTCTTCCAGATTTATTGCCTATGCTTTGAGTGCTTTTAATTCTAAGTTCCAGCATTTAAAAATTCAAAGACAGTCCATTTCTTTATTTTCTCTCACATCCCTTCAGTAACCCCAAGCAATATCCTGGTTTTATTAATGGGATGAAGACCATGAGATAGAAGAAAATATACATGTTTTAAAAAATATGTATCCTAATATGAAAGTATTAATGAGTTTATTTTATCTGCATTAGTTGACAATTTAAAAAATCTATTACAAAGAAACTTTTATCTTTGAATTTAAAATTAAATGCCCTTGTGAACCTAGTTTAAGTGATTTCTCCAAAGTGTATTTTCACATTTGTAAAACGTACGGACAGCATATAAATAGTCATATTCTCTGAATAAAGTAGTTAATTCATTTTTAAAGTGGCCATAATGATCTTATTTCCCCAGTACCTGTGTGTTAAACTGGAAGCAGAGGTGTATGTGAAGGTCAGCACAGAACGGGAGAGTGAGCTCCTCTATTCAAACCAGGCACGCAGAAGCCACTTTTACTGATATCACCAAGGATTTGATGGTTGGGTAAAATAACCCTGGAGCAGCCATCCACATACCTCTTTGACATAGATTTGGGGGATGGGCTGCTGGATGCTTTTAACTAGGGCATCTTGAAGATTAAGGCCCTGTATCTCATGAAGTACTAATGTGTCATGTTAGAGATTACCAGATTTTATTTATCTACATTTACTTAGTAAATATATTTTTATTTATACATTATCTCTTATTTATAGAACTCAGGGCTGGAATGAATGATGCCTTTTCTAAATTATCTGTGAAGATTAGTGTCTTGTACCTAATACCATGAAGTAATAACTACCAGATATTCACCAGAAATTTTCTTTTTCTTCTGGGCAAGTAGACTCAGGAACTGGGAATGTTCCTGAGTCTCTCCTGTTGGCAGGGACTAGGTGCTAGCCATTGGAATATGATCAAAAGTGATGGCTGTCATTTCTGGCCATGTCCCACAAAATGTGCTTCCTACATATTTTTCTCCATGCTATTTCCCTCTTCTAGACAATTAGGAAGGAAATGATACAACCAAGGCAACTCTGGGAAAGCCCCAGAGCTTCAGGCAGCCTAGGTACCAGAATTATTGTGTTAACCGAAGATTTCCTACTAAGAAGGTACATCCACTTAGATCTGTTGTACGAGCCATAAGTATAATTGTACTGAATATGTGCCTTTAAATTTTCAGATCTTTTAAGTGCACTGGCTGAACATGTGTTAGGATTATGCTAACTAATTTAAGTGGAAGCTAAAATTCTGTACTGAGCCCAGATTTACCACTGACTGCCTCTAAGTGGCCATGGACAACTCAAATTACCTCTTAGGCCTGGAATTTCTTCCTTATGCACTAATGAAATAGATTAGTTGATCTACTTTTTTTTTTTCATGTTCCAACATTATAGAGTGGGACATTTATTAAACTGTATCAATGATGCTTCTTTGTATTTTAATGCAAGCACACTGCAGTGTTTGCCATTGCTTTATGTGTTATAAATTTGTTATATATATCTGCCCATTTTATTTTCAAATCTGAAAGAATATTTTTAATAACTTTCTCAGGATGACTGTTCACTGCTGTTGGTGAAAATTTCAACTGGATTTTTGCAGATGCAAGGTCACACCTTTGAACTTATACTTTTTTTTAACAGACTAAGGTCTTTATCATTAGGGTATCTATGTATAAAGTTTCTCTCAAATCAATAGGAAAGTAGTACTTATTTATCCAAAAGATAGCATCAGAAAATTGATACTATGTTAAACTATTGCTTCTCTTCTATGCAGTTTATAACATTAAAGAAAAATGTACTCTTGAGCAAAATCTTGCTATGCCTGGACTCTGTAAAAAGGACATTTTCTTTCTTTTGATTTGACTATTTTTGAGTTATTTGAGAGTCCCTCAAATAAATTCTTCACCCAAGGGGAAAAAGTGGCAACCCACTCCACTACTCTTGCCTGGAAAATCCCATGGACAGAGGAGCCTGGTAGGCTGCAGTCCATGGGGTCGCTAGGAATTGGACACGACTGAGCGACTTCACTTTCACTTTTCACTTTCATGCACTGGAGAAGGCAATGGCACCCCACTCCAGTGGCAATGGCTCCCCCATCCCTGGGATTCTCCAGGCAAGAACACTGGAGTGGGTTGCCATTTCCTTCTCCAGTGCATGAAAGTGAAAAGTGAAAGTGAAGTCGCTCAGTCATGTCTAACTCTTAGCAACCCCATGGACTGTGGCCCACCAGGCTCCTCTGTCCATGGGATTTTCCAGGCAAGAGTGCTGGAGTGGGGTGCCATTGCCTTCTCCGGTCCCCTATATAGGATGAACTTTTTCAGCCAGTAGAGGTAGAGAAATTACTTCCTTATACTTTCTTAGATCAGAATGACAGGATATGTATATGAAATGCTTTTTGTAACTCTAATCCCTGCTAGTTGACAAGGAAGTTAAATGTCTATGGGCCTTTCTTTTTTTTTTTTTCTTTTTCACTTTATTTTTAATGAAAACTAGGAAAATAAACCATCTTTCCAAATAGTTCTTACTGTTCTCTTATGTAAATCCATTGAAATTTATTATAAATAATTTGCATCACTCAGGTCAAATTGCACATCTTTAACTTGTTAATCTCTCTCTCTTTGACTTTGATTTTAATGTCTTAATAAAATATGTCTCAACTTCTGGGCACTAATCAGTCCCAGAGATTTATCACTTTCTCTAACCTCAAAGAAGATATTCACCTCAAAGAAAATACTATGGCATGAGAAGACAATGCAAAGGATGCTTGAAAGCAGAGTGACATTTGTAATCTGAAAACTCATTCAAATGCCTTTGCTCATTGAATGGTCTGAAGACGATATATATAAACAGAATAGTCAGAGTTAAAGCCTTCTGTAGAATGGAATAGAAGAAATCAATGAAAAATTTCTTTCATTTTCTGGGCTAGTGTGAGAGGCCCATTTCTGTCAGATTCCTTGTCACCCAGTTAAAGGGTGGCAAAAAGTTGAGGCATCATGTTGCTTTCCATTACTGTGAGGTATTAGAGAAGCTACTTTAAAGAAATATTTACTGTATTCCTTTTAAAGGATGACAGTTTATTGTTACTAGCTGCTGCCAAACAGACTATTTCCCCTTCATTTTGCACTTTGTAACTCCCCATGAGCTCATAATCATAAGAGAAAGCAAATGGAAATCATTCCTTTCTGCTGAAGTCTCGAAGTCACATTACCATCAGTCATAGCCATGTGGCAAATGTTCACAGAGAAGGAGGAATTAGAGATGATGAAGAAGACTCTCAATTAGATCATTTTAGAGCTCTTATGACTGGATCATTTTCAAATGGCACAGGAAATATGTATCATGTGACATTCACATTCTACATATTTTTGAATATCTTTGCTGTTGTGAAAATGTTAGTATCTAGGTTTAAACTAGACTTTTAAGTATAAAATCAATATGTGAATATGTCAACAAAATCAACTAGTGTGGTATGAAATTGAAAATCTATCTTTCTATTCAATATGCTTACCAGTTTTTCTCTCCAAAAATAATGGCTGCTACCAGGGTATTGGTTTTCTGTTTTCTTTTTTTGTATCTTTATAGAAATATGTTTATATTTATACAAACATATATTTTTGTGTTTGTGTAAATAATATTAAATATAAATATATTTTTTATATAAACAATATATGGATATAATCATGCTCTATGGGCTCTCATGTACTTTGATGTTATTGGTTACACTCTAAGAACTGTTAATATTTAGGAATGTTCGGGAGTATGTTCATGTATACATTTATATGTACATACACACACATGCATTCATATAAATAAGTTTGTTGTTGTTCAGTTGCTAAGTCATGTCTGACTCTTTGCGATCCTGTGAACTGCAGCACACAAGGCTTCCTTGTCCTTTACTTTATTTTATATAACCATGTAAATGTTTAGAGAAAGTGTTCTCAGTTCAGTTCAGTCACTCAGTCGTGTCCACGTCTTTGTGACCCCATGAACTGCAGCATGCTGGGCCTCCCTGTACGTCACCAACTCCCGGAGTTCACCCAAACTCATGTCCATTGAGTCAGTGATGCCATCCAACCATCTCATCCTCTGTCGTTCACTTCTCCTCCTGCCTTCAATCTTTTCCAGCATCAGGGTCTTTTCAAATGAGTCAGCTTGTTGCATCAGGTGGCCAAAGTATTGGAGCTTCAGCTTCAACATCAGTCCTTCCAAAGAGCACCCAGAACTGATCTCCTCTAGAATGGACTGGTTGGATCTCCTTGCAGTCCAGGGGACTCTCGAGAATCTTCTCCAACACCACAGTTCAAAAGCATCAATTCTTCAATGTTCAGCTTTCTTTAGAGTCCAACTCTCACATCCATACATGACCACTGGAAAAATCATAATCTTGACGAGATGGACCTTTGTTGACAAAGTAATGTCTCTGCTTTTTAATATGCTGTCTTGGTTGGTCATAACTTTCCTTCCAAAGAGTAAGCGTCTTTTAATTTCATGGCTGAAATCATCATCTGCAGTGATTTTGGAGCCCCCAAAAATAAAGTCAGCCACTGTTTCCACTGTTTCCCCATCTATTTGCCATGAAGTGATGGGACTGGATGCCATGATCTTCGTTTTCTGAATGTTGAGCTTTAAGCCAACTTTTTCACTTTCCTCTTTCACTTTCATCAAGAGGTTCTTTAGTTCCTCTTCACTTTCTGCCATAAGGGTGGTGTCATCTGCATATCTGAGGTTATTGATATTAATCCCAGCAATCTTGATTCCAGCTTGTGCTTCAATCTTGATTCCAGCTTGTGCTTCTTCCAGCCCAGCGTTTCTCATGATGTATTCTGCATATAAGTTAAATTAGCAGGGTGACAATATGCAGCCTTGACATACTCCTTTTCCTATTTGGAACCAGTCTGTTGTTCCATGTCCAGTTCTAACTGTTGCTTTCTGACCTGCATACAGGTTTCTCAAGAGGCGGGTCAGGTGATCTGGCGTTCCCATCTCTTTCAGAATTTTCCACAGTTTATTGTGATCTACACAGTCAAAGGCTTTGGCATAGTCAATAAAGCAGAAATAGATGTTTTTCTGGAACTCTCTTGCATTTTTGATGATCCAGCGGATGTTGGCAATTTGGTCTCTGGCAATTTGGTATCTGGTTCCTCTGCCTTTTCTAAAACCAGCTTGAACATCTGGAAGATCATGGTTCACGTATTGCTGAAGCCTGGCTTGGAGAATTTTGAGCATTACTTTACTAGCATGTGAGATGAGTGCAATTGTGTGGTAGTTTGAGCAAAATGTTCTAAAAGGTCTCAAATGGACATCATGATGTGTCCAGACTTTAGTTAACTCTATCTGCCATATTTTTCAACTAGAGGAAGCATACCTCCCAAATTCATGAATTGTTGGGTAGATTATAGATTTTGGAATCAGAATAGAGGTTTACTTAGATTTTGTCTGACTTGTCAAATATGACAACTTGTTCAATGTTGTTGTACTTTTCTCTCTTTACCCTTGTTTAATAGAATCCTGCCTTTAAGGAATAAACCCAATATTAATTCCTCAGTGAATTTATCATTAGTGCTACAATCCCTCTTCTTTATCTGTTCTCGTCTTGCACTTTACAGATACACCTTGTAATTTAGTGTCTAACAGTAATGATACTATAGATCCATTTTCTTAGCTTTCCTGTTTAACAGAGTACCTTGAATATTATTGGCTAACCCAGAGACTAATATGCCTCCATTGATTGAACAATCAAGGAAGCAAATTATAATTAAGTCATTGAATCCATTTAGCCACTAGAGCTCCTGTTGGCACAATTAACAAGTGCCAGATAAATCCATTCTTTAAGATGGTTTCAGCCTGAAAATCACTGCTTTTTCCACATTTCTATTGCACATTTTTGAAGATGAGTAGGAGTGTCAGGTGAAATCTTTGCATTAAATATAGAAGCAATTTGATTTTTCATCCATCATATTTCACCATTAGAGAATTCAGTGCACTCATACCAGCCTCAATCACCTTCCAGAGGATGGTGCTCCAGTTTGATTAACTCTTAAATCTGAAGCAGCTCCATCAGTTAGTTTTAGTAGCTTTAGGGAAGCACATTAGGACGCTTCCTTCTTCAGATGGTTCTGGAAGCATGCATAAGAAAAAACTTTATCAGTCATTTCAGCATTTCAGTCAGTTCAGAATGCTGATAAATTCTTTATCAGAATTTCAGCAGTTGCGTGTGATTCTAAACATACCAGGCTCCTCCGTCCGTGGGATTTTCCAGGCAAGAGTACTGGAGTGGGGTGCCATTGCCTTCTCCGGCTGCAGTCTATGGGGTTGCTAAAAGTCAGACATGACTGAGCGACTTCACTTTCACTTTTCACTTTCATGCATTGGAGAAGGAAATGGCAACCCACTCCAGTGTTCTTGCCTGGAGAATCCTAGGGACGGGGGAGCCTGGTGAGCTGCCGTCTATGGGGTCGCACAGAGTCAGACACGACTGAAGTGACTTAGCAGCAGCATATTTAGAATGAGCAAACCTCTATCAGTAATATATTAGTAATCTTTTAGAATGGTTACATTTTCTGGAAGTATAAGGGAATATTTCTTTAATCAACTTCAAAAGTCATATTTATCATATTGGTTTGCTAATTATTTCCAAGCACACCTAACAGTTATAGTGAGAAGCTCACAGCATGCAGCTAAATGATGTTTTTCTTTAGAAAGTCCATGACTGTATGTGCAGGATTTAACAAAATTCATCATACATTACTATCTGGCTGGTGCTGAAGTTCAAAGCAAACATCATAAGTACATCTTACATTGCAGTGTGGGCTTAAACAACTGTCATCTTTCTTTCAAGTTCCCTAAGTTTGAGATGGTTCTTATTTTAATGCTGAATAACTTAATTATCTAAGAAGTTGGTTTTTTAATGGGAAATGAATACAATTCTCAGTAATAGTCATTCTAATGTAATAGAAATATATGAATTTATGATATATGTATATGAAAATTTGCCTGAATATACATATGTCATAGATTTATTAGGAAGATTAGATGAGTATTTTGAATAGTAACTGGCACATGGTAAGAACTTGCACAATAATGGTGATTATGATGATGCTTTTAGTCGATTTGTAACATCCTTTGTTTTTTTTCAAGATCAATTTCCACTCTATTAAAATATATAAGAAGCCATGATAATGATCAGTAGTTCATGGAATAAGAATATATTCAACCACCTTACGTATATAGTACAGCCCTCTGCTGCTCATTCCCAGTTTGGCATTAGGGGAAACATATTTTCCATCAGAAGCTCTTCCCCATGGTTTAGAGTAGAGTTTTGACATGTAAGGAATTTCCAGAAATCACGTTCCCTAATCCAGAAAGCTCTATGTTTCCAAAGTCAATTAGTTAATCTCAGAGGCTCCGTTTTGATAGTCCGATGATTAGAGTTCAAAGTGGAAATTAAATTGTGTTTTCTTCGTGGATAGCAGGCAAATGAAGAATGCCTATTAAAAAGCATGTTATTTTTTGGAATCTAACTGCAGAAATAAGAAATTACAAGAAATTCTTCCTGCAACGGGCAGCTGCTTCCCTGTAAGTTAGAACAATGTTGCTACTCATCTCAACTCCAAGTAGATTGTCAAAGCAGTTATGGTATTCAGAAGACTGATAAGAACTGCACCACACATGTAAGGGACCTGTCTAGCAATTTTTTTTCACACCTTTTGAACTTGCAGCAGCTTAAACTTTAGAATGACACTCTGTGACAGGAGGCTGTCTGAAATTTATCAGGAGTAGCCTTTGAAAAGAGACGTTTTCTCAGGATTTTTGATTCAGAAAGAGCACAGTGTGGGTCTAAAAATGTCCCCTAAGTATGAAGGAGAGTTCCAGAAAAACAAGTATTTCTGCTTTATTGACTATGCCAAAGCCTTTGACTGTGTAGATCACAATAAACTGTGGAAAATTCTGAGAGAGATGGGAATACCAGACCACCTGATCTGCCTCTTGAGAAATCTGTATGCAGGTCAGGAAGCAACAGTTAGAATTGGTCATGGACCAACAGACTGGTTCCAAATAGGAAAAGGAGTACGTCAAGGCTGTATATTGTCACCATGTTTATTTAACTTATATGCAGAGTACATCATCAGAAATGCTGGACTGGAGGAAACACAAGCTGGAATCAAGATTGCTGGGAGAAATATCAATAACCTCAGATATGCAGATGATACCACCCTTATGGCAGAAAGTGAAGAGGAACTCAAAAGCCTCTTGATGAAAGTGAAAGTGGAGAGTGAAAAGGTTGGCTTAAAGCTCAACATTCAGAAAACGAAGATCATGGCATCTGGTCCCATCACTACATGGGAAATAGATGGAGAAACAGTGGAAACAGTGTCAGACTTTATTTTTCTGGGCTCCAAAATCACTGCAGATGGTGACTGCAGCCATGAAATTAAAAGACGCTTACTCCTTGGAAGGAAGGTTATGACCAACCTAGATAGCATATTCAAAAGCAGAGACATCACTTTGCCAACAAAGGTTTGCCTAGTCAAGGCTATGGTCTTTCCTGTGGTCATGTATGGATGTGAGAGCTGGACTGTGAAGAAGGCTGAGCGCCAAAGAATAGATGCTTTTGAACTGTGGTGTTGGAGAAGACTCTTGAGAGTCCCTTGGACTGCAAGGAGATCCAACCGGTCCATTCTGAAGGAGATCAGACCTGGGATTTCTTTGGAGGGAATGATGCTCAAGCTGAAACTCCAGTATTTTGGCCACCTCATGCGAGGAGTTGACTCATTGGAGAAGACTCTGATGCTGGGAGGGATTGAGGGCAGGAGGAGAAGGGGACGACAGAGGATGAGATGGCTGGATGGCATCACTGACTCTATGAATGTGAGTCTGAGTGACCTCCGAGAGCTGGTGATGGATAGGGAGGCCTGGCGTGCTGCGGTTCATGGGGTCGCAAAGAGTCGGACACGACTGAGCGACTGATCTGATCTGATCTGATCTGAAGTATGAAGGATGTTATAAAGTTTAAAAAGCAGCTAAAGGAATATCACCTTCATGAAACAGGGGCACTGACTACAAAAGTCCTTTCCTGATAGAGGCCTAAGTTAAAATAACCTAGAAAAGGCTTGGACTTAAAACAGATGTGTTTCAGTTCATTGAGCCTTAAAACTGAGGTAAGAAGTGAGAAAAATCTTATGTATCTATTTTCCTACTCAAAGCAGTAATTAGAGTATTATTGCTATACATTTTATTGTTGGTGTTTTGTCTGTTCTTTAGATTGTTTTTTAAATTTTTTGAAAGATGGAAACCGTATGACCACTTAAAACTAGGTTTCACAAACCACAGTGTGAGTCTGAATAGCAGACATATTCCATTACACCTCAGTGAGCCATCCTTGATAAGTACAGAAATCGAGAGTAAACTTTTACAAATACTTGTAATGGGTTGATGTTGCTACAACACTTAAACTTGTGATCAGTGGACATATCATACTAAATAAGGTATATTGGAAATGTTCAACTCTCTTGGTGTGGGTTATGTACTGGTCATGTGTGATAAAATCATGTATCTGTTCATGAAAGATTTGAAATAATAGAAAAAGACAAAAATCAAAACCATGGTCCATCACCAGTGTGAGTTTAGAAGTACTTCCCTGGGCAGTTTGAGAGACTCTCATATCCCATACTCCATATACGATAGGGTAGGAAGTGGCTTCATTGTTTTTTTACATTTTTTATTGAAATATATTTGATTTACAGTGTTGCATTTGTTTCAGCAAAGCTATTCACATATATACGTATATTTTTACAGATTCTTTTCCCTTATAAAGTGAAAGTGAAAGTTGCTCATTGGTGTCTGACTCTGCGACCCCAAGGACTATATAGTCCATGAAATTCTCCAGGCCAAAATACGGGAGTGGGTAGCCTTTCCCTTCTCCAGGGGGTCTTTTTGCATTCTTGTATTAAGTCATTTAAGGCTCTTAACATACAAATTTTTTTATGGAAAGGGTCATAGTGGATACTCCATTGTATAGCTAACCCTCCTTCAAGATGAAAAGACTTACTTCCCCAGCTGCTGTGTATTTTGCTGCTGGCGGCTGATTAGCTTCTCCTGATGTTTACTCTTGGATGAAGAGATGTGCCTCATCTAATAATATGTCCCCCTTCCCATCTGAATACAATCACTGTTCTATGCTGCTGCTGCTGCTAAGTCACTTCAGTCGTGTCCGACTCTGTGCGACCCTATAGACAGTAGCCCACCAGGCTCCCCTGTCCCTGGGATTCTCCAGGTGAGAACACTGGAGTGGGTTGCCATTTCCTTCTCCAATGCATGAAAGTAAAAAGTGAAAGTGAAGTCGCTCAGTCGTGTCCGACTCCTAGCGACCCCATGGACTGCAGCCGTCCAGGCTCCTCTGTCCATGGGATTTTCCAGGCAAGAGTACTGGAATGGGGTGCCATTGCCTTCTCCACACTGTTCTATGAGGGGATTTGAAAAGCTGGTTCAACTTTTCAGTACCATCCCAGCTCCAGAGCTTCACATGGCATTAGCTGAGGCCTTTGTTGGGACTGTATCACAGCCTACTCTTTTCCTGGGCTCAGTCTTACTGCCTCCACATTCCCAAAGTTGTTGATTTCAATAGCTCTTCCCAATAAACTTCCAGTATGCAAATTTCCGCCTCCAATTCTGCTTCCTAATGAAACCAAGAGTTATTACCGTGATTTGTTGAGACATATTTTCATTTTGATTTTTTTTTATCAAGATAACCTTAATAGAGAATAACGCTGTGAAATAATGAAAAAGTGAATCTGGAGAGTGATCTTGGGAGTGTGGGGGCTATCTGGTAGTTGTGAGGGCTGGCTGGAACTGAGAGCCCAGGTCACTTGGGCCAGCAGTAGGGAGGAAGCAATTGTGGAAGACTCAAGCCTTTAGTTTTATATAGGGAGGGGACTAGGGATCTACATTTTTCTTCTTCATTTCCAGGGATAACCTTTCCTTTCTATATACTCACAAATTTAACTTTAACTTATTTTTCTCATCTTAGGGTTCTGCCTGGGATTTCAGAGATGATAGAGGCCCAATATCAAACTGAACACTGATACTCACCAAGTACTAAACTCCATGTTAATCATGGAGTATATAATATAATGTAGTATACAATCTAAGGAACTGAAAATGTGTGTACTGAAACTATTTTTATTTGAAATGGTTCAAAAGGATTCCTTCATATTTATAAAATCTCTGGCCATACTTTATTGAGTCTTAATACATTTCTGTGACTACACCTGAGATTTGTCAAATTAATGCTTCCCCAGGTACTCTAATGGTGAACCATCCTACTGACCAACTGCAGAGGACTCTAGGCACATTATGACTGACATTCTGTGCTATTGCAAGGGTGTTCTTGAGACATCAGCATCACGTTATACCCTGTTAGAAATTCAGAAGGCCTTTTCCAGACTTTCTGAATTGGAACCTGCACTTAAAAAATATTCCCTGGGTAGTTCTTACGCATATTGGTGTTTGAGAAACAGTGCTGTATACAAGTAAAATTCTCTGGAGTTCTTAATATTGCAGTTTGCATGACTAACAACCATGATATTAGAGGCAAGTTCTGCAATGCTATTGTTGCCATTCACTCCAGCAAATTATCATAGTTCATATAAGGAAATTGGAGAAGGGATGAACTGAGACCAGAATGATAAAAATACTGCTGTTTTCCATGATACAAAATCTTTAATAAGTGAAGATAAAATACCATTTGACATATATATCTAAAGGAAAACATCAGCTTACTAGGACATAGGCCAAACTCTGTAAGATGATTTATAAAAACAAATCTGCATAAACCTACATGCTTTTTCAGCCTAATCTTTTGCTACCTCCCACCTCTAAAAAACACACACCCACAGTTCTAAACTACTAAATCAATCTAGTTTCATCCTGAGCATTGCATGAGTTGTCTCTTTCCGAAACATTCTTTTCACCTATAAAATTTATATTCATATTTTAAATTTCATATTAGACACCAATTCTTCCAGAAAGTTTTCTGTAGGTCCAGCAGGATCCTGTATTTTCTCCAAGTTCATGCACAAAATAGTGAATGTCTGACTCATCTGGCCTTAAAAACTTTGTTTAGCACTGGATCCAACTCCCAGCACAGTACCTGGGTACATATTTATTGAATAAACAAATTAATGATTTGACATAAATTGGAGTATTAGTTTTCTATTGCTAAATAACAAAATTACTATAAACATAGCAGCTTTAAACAACTCATACTTATTATGTTACAGTTTTCATGGGTCAGGAGACCAGGCATGTTTGGGACTTGCCTGGCAGTCCAGTGGTTCAGATTTCATGCTTCCAATGCAGGAGGCAGAGGTTCTATTCCTGCTCAGGGAATGAAATCCCATGTGCTGCATAGCATGGTCAAAATGTTTTAAAAATAATAAAATCCCATAGCCTTGAAGTGGTATGATCCAGGAGCCCAGGCATGGCTTAGTGGAATTCTCTGTAAGACTACAGTCAAGTGTTTACTTGGGCTGGGTTCTCATCTGGAGGCTCGTGGGGACAAATCTGCTTCCAAGTTGTCTCAAGGTGTTGAGAGATTTTATTTCCTTCAGTTGTATGATTTAGGGCAACTTACTTCTCCAAAGAAGAAGGAAACACTGGCAAGATGAATGTAACACTCATGAAATCTCATACACTTAATCACATATATCCTTTCACCTTTTTGCATCCATTTAGTTACAAACAATTCACAAGTGTTGCTCAGACACAGAGGGGCAGGATTAGGAGAGGTGTGTTTATAGGAAGATGGGAATCATGGGTGTTCCTTTAAAATCTGTCTATCACAAAAGGTATTGTTAAAGTTTCATTGTTTGTTTTTGCTATATTTAAAGTATTAATTTTCTAACTTATTTAGGAAGTTAAGTGTTTCCAATATGAGATGCAAATTAGTGGCCAGTAAAAAAATTGTCAGGAGAATTTTTCAATTCTATTTCCTTCTTTTAAAATCTCTGCAAGTGGATTTTGTACCTCTGAATAAACCCAATTGTCTCTCTTGAGATGGCTCTCCTATTCCACTAGACAGCACTGCTTACCTGCCACATGAGTATTATAACATTTAGCTTCCTGACTTGAGTCTTCAAATATGTTTTTAATTTCTGCTAACATTAGTCAATAACCAAGTTGTTTGCTAAGCTGAAAATTTAAAGCTAGTTGGTAGCCCATGTAATTCTCATACATTTTTTTCATCTCGTAGTTTTATTTTTCTCACATTCCTTTTATTGTTTCTAAAGAGTTGATAATAAGCTGTCAGGCACCTGTGTCTGTTGAAAGGGAAAATTTTCAAATTTGCCTCTGCCAAAGGTGCACATTTTCCATGTTTTACAACTGAATATCTTCAAGTTCTGTAGAAGTAGTGTAAGTCCTCTTGAAACCCAGTTTAGCTACATTGTCCATTCAAACAAAAAATAAGAACCACATCTATTCATTTCTTTAGCAGAACGATGGATACTAGAATTAAAAAAAGTAGAATGGACAAGTTTTGATTACTACATTTAGGGAAACATATTCTTATTTCACTTTTAGTAATATGATAAATGATTTTTAAAACTGATTCCATCTTTTTGATGAGCTTGCTTTTTCATATTCATGATATGTGTGTGTGTGCTTTAAATTTTTGTCCTTCCTCCCCAACTTACACTGGCTTCTGAAATAATGGTTTAAAGAGAGTACTTGTGGTTGTTGTTGTCAAGGTGGTTACCACTGGTGTAACTATAATTTTTAAAAAGAACAAGAAATTATTACCAATCTGATCCAAATTTCCGAGTAAAATTTAATATAAGGCAATATAATATAGACAGTACAAAGGTGATCAAACTTAAGTGATCAAGTATGTTAATGTTCTTTACTTACATAGCAAAAGAGGAGAGATACTAATTTTAGACTGCATTAAGATGAACATTCATGTTAAGAATTCAGAGTAATCACTAAAAATTTCAAATATAATTCTAAAGAATGGAAAAAAGGAAATAAAGAAAATTCTTCCAATTCAATAAAAGTTAGGCATGAAATATAGAAGAAAATATAGATAAAAACAAATTAAAATTATAGAAATAAGCCTAGGCATATAGGCAAATGAATATAATACAAGTTAATTATTTTTGCTCAGCGAACCAGAGTCATTCTCCAATTAGATAAAACAAATCTTCAATAAATGTATCATTATGACAATTTAAAAAAACCCAAATCTACCTAAGAGTTATTTTCATTAGATACACCTAAACCCAGTGACAAAGAAAAGGGGAAACTTAAATGACAGAAAATTAATATATTATCAGTAAAATCCCATGCCTATGTTCTATCCCTGTCCTTCCTCCCCGCCAAAAAAAACCCTTGGGATTAGCTCTATTAATATCACATAAAATAGTATTTAAAAGTACTTTGGTGGTATGACTGATTCTAGGACTGGAAGAGGAAACATTCAAGATGAGCCTGGAAGTTTTGGTAATACCAAAAATTAAGAAAATGTTAAAAAGCAAATAGAACAAAAACTTCATGAAATAGCAAAACAAAGCATTATTGGCTTTATACCCAAAGTATAAAATAAATATCTATGTGCTCATACTGAGATAAATGAATGACTAAATAAGTAAGGGATAAGAGACAAACATTCCATGCAGAAAATTCCAAAGTATAGATATTCTACCCTGAAGGAGGAGGAATGTAACTCCCCACTTATTAAGTATGGGCTTCACAAAGTGACTTTTTGCTGAAAAGTCAAGTAGGGAAAGATGGAAAGGAGGGGAAAGAGTAACTTTACAGTGAAGAATTGTGACAAACACTACTTCAGCCAGATGATCTAAGTCAAGGTCAACTGTCAAATTTTGTTGATAGTATGCACCCTTAAAATGATTTGATGAGAATGGTGTTTTGCTTCTGTCATCTTCCTCCCTCAAACTCATAACCCATCTTATCAAGAGAAATGTATCAAATAAGTTACAATATGGAAGCATCCTATTATATATTTAATACTCGACCAGAACTCCTCAAAACTATCAAGGTCATTAACATTATAGAAAAATCTAAGAAACTGCCACAGCCAAAGGGCCCATTTTATCTCCAATAATTGCTTATAACTTTTATATTTTCTCAAAATCAGAACACAATTATTTAACAAGATCATCTATTCTGGTTAATTCAACACCCTGTTTACTAGTCAGAGTTCTTCAGAGAAATGGAACCAATTGCACAATATGTAAAAAGAAAGAGATTTACCATCGAGAATTGGCTTACATGAGTATGAAAACTGACAAGTTCCAAGGTCTGCAGTTCGTAAGTTGGAGACCTAGGAAAGCTGATGGTATAGTACCAGTTTGAGTCTAAAACCCTGAAAACCAGAGAGCCAATAGTGTAGTTCTAGGCCCAAAGTCAGCCAGATAGAGACCCATTTCAGTTTGAATCTGAAGACAGAATGAAATGATGTCCTAGCTTAATGGCAATCAGACAGTAGGAAAGATCTCTTACTTGAGGGAAGGTCAGACTTTTGTTTTATTGAGGTTTCCAACTGATTAGATGGAACCCACTGATGTTAGGGAGGAAAATCTTTTATTTAGTCTATCCATCTAAATGTTAAACTTATCCAAAAACACCCTTACAGAAACATCCAGAATAATGTTTGACCAAATGTCTTGTCATTTAGTGGCTCAGTCAAGTTAAAATATAAAATTAAAGAGAACAACTGATTTCTACAAAGGTTTTATCTGTGCCACTAAAAAAAGTACTGATTTTCAAAAATTTAATTAAAAACTGTACATTGAATGCCACTCTAATATTGGCACATTCAGTCAGTTCAGTTCAGTTCAGTCGCTCAGTTGTGTCCGACTCTTTGCAACCCCATGAATCGCAGCACTCCAGGCCTCCCTGTCTATCACCAACTCCCGGAGTTTACCCAAACTCATGTCCATCGAGTCGGTGATGCCATCCAGCCATCTCATCCTCTGTCGTCCCCCTTTCCTCCTGCCCCCAATCTCTCCCAGCATCAGAGTCTTTTCCAATGAGTCAACTCTTTGTACCATGTGGCCAAAGTACTGAAGTTTCAGCTTCAGCATCAGTCCTTCCAAAGAACACCCAGGACTTATCTCCTTTAGAATGGACTGGTTGGATCTCCTTGCAGTCCAAGGGACTCTTAAGAGTCTTCTCCAACACCACAGTTCAGAAGCATCAATTCTTTGGCACTCAGCTTTCTTTAGAGTCCAACTCTCACATCCATACATGACCACTGGAAAAACCATAGCCTTGACTAGACGGACCTTTGTTGGCAAAGTAATATCTCTGCTTTTGAATATGCTATCTAGGTTGGTGATAACTTTCCTTCCAAGGAGTAAACATCTTTTAATTTCATAGCAGCAATCACCATCAGCAGTGATTTTGGAGCCCCAGAAAAGAAAGTCTGACACTGTTTCCCCATCTATTTCCCATGAAGTGATGGGACCAGATGCCATGATCTTAGTTTTCTGACTGTTGAGCTTTAAGCCAACTTTTTCACTCTCCTCTTTCACTTTTATCAAGAGGCTCTTTAGTTCCTCTTCACTTTCTGCCATAAGGGTGGTGTCATCTGCATATCTGAGGTTATTGATATTTCTCCCGGCAATCTTGATACCAGCTTGTGCTTCTTCTTGCCCAGCGTTTCTCATGATGTTCTCTGCATATAAGTTAAATAAGCAGGGTGACAATATACAGCCTTGACATACTCCTTTCCCAATTTGGAACCAGTCTGTTATTCCATGTCCTGTTCTAACTGTTGCTTCCTGACCTGCATATAGGTTTCAATATTGGCACATTATAGGATAGTTAATGATCATTAAGATTTTTCACATTGTACTCTAAATATGTAGAGGTTCTACTCTAAGAAAATACATCATAGGTTTAGAACACTATAATAAGTTCAGGTTGTTTTTCTTTATGATCTACTAGTACCTGGCTTTCTCAAAACTACCCATGTTAACCTATGGTCTATTGACATTCACTTCCAAACTGACCATGTTCTGGGACTGACTTGGATCAAGCGAGTTACAAATATAAGAATCTGAAAATGACTGCTTGTCAATGTATGCTAGTCGTTGATGTTCTATTACACTAAACTCAACTTGCAATTACTGTGCTTTAATTAATTTTAACCTCTTCCTTCATTTTATATACTACTCTTTCTACCTGTCTCTGTGTTCTGCCAGATTTCACTTGTCACTGCGTTTATTCCTTGTCCCTTCTTTCTAACCCTAACTTGTCTCAGTTGATTCAGGTTTACTCTCAAGCTTCTCAAATATAATGAGAATAATTAGGACATCAACAGTAAAAGGAAACCTATAGGCCAGGGTAAACTAGATCCTAATATCTAATTAGCACTGAAACCTGTTTTATGAGTCAGCCAAAAAATTTCATTTCTTATTTGATTTTTCTCATAAAACAAAGAGACTTCATTTGGAAAATAATGCCCTCTGTACTGTCTTGGATTATGACATTTTTCTTCCTGGTAATATGTAATGGTTTTAAGCACTAGATTTAATTTCTGTTTGAAATTTACTGTGAAGTATTTTATCTCAGTAGACTTCAAGTGCACACAGAAATTCATGGAGCTTTCATTGATAGGTTTTAGTATCCCAACAACTGCATTCCAGATATGCAAATATAAGGAGATATAGAAGCATTGATGGATGAGTTTCATACAGCTGGAATCATATCAACAACAGAAAGGATGAAGAAGATGGAAGCTATATATCTGCCAGTTTCAGCAAACCCACACACACAGTTATAGGACATGTAGGGCCAACTCATCCATTTTGTCAAGACATTATCTAGTCTGTTCCAGTGGCTTCTGGAGAGTCTTAGACATTCTAGATTGATAGTTTTTCTATCCTATCCTTCAGCTGTGTCTTCTGATACTGTTGAAAACGCATAGGTTCCAAATTGCTCACTCTCAGTTAAAGGGGCTATTTAACTTCCCCTGATAAAATAAATCATGTTCCTTACTTATATGACCTTGAATTCAGTGCATTTTTTTGGTAGACCTATTTATATCTTCCTAGATGATTTTGAACTGTGGTGTTGGAGCAGACTCTTGAGAATCCCTTGGACTGCAAGGAGATCTAACCAGTCCGTTCTAAAGGAAATCAGCCCTGGGTGTTCTTTGGAAGGACTGATGCTAAAGCTGAAACTCCAGTACTTTGGCCACCTCATGTGAAGAGTTGACTCATTGGAGAAGACTCTGATGCTGGGAGGGATTGGGGGCAGGAGGAGAAGGGGACAACAGAGGATGAGATGGCTGGATGGCATCACTGACTCCATGGACACGAGTCTGGGTGAACTCTGGGAGTTGGTGATAGACAGGGAGGCCTGGCGTGCTGCAATTCACGGGGTCGCAAAGAGTCGGACAGGACTGAGTGACTGATCTGATCTGATCTGATGTACTTGGTATATTTGTTCTCTGTCAACCATAGAAATGGAGAATTGTTTACCATACTCTTCAAATCATATGCTCTTAGGAATTTGGATGGATTATGAAACTTTTCTGTTTCACTTAATATTTGTACTGATTTATTTAATCTTAATTATATACAGTAATAGATACATACTGGCATGTTATTTAATATTACAGACATTATATTGCTATAATATTTGCTATAAGGTTACATTTGAAAATAACCGTCAAATGCAGAAAACAGTGATACAGGCCGATGCAACATTAGTGTTAGAAATAACCCTATATTGTTCATCATTTCATCATAATGAGTAAACTGAGGCTCAAAAGGTGAAATGGCTTGCCCAAGGTCATGAAGCTTATTAGCTTCTGTTGCTCACTCAACTCAGTCATGTCCAACTCTTTGCAATTCCACGGACTGTAGTATGCCAAGCTTCCCTGTCCTTCACCATCTCCCAGAATTTGCTCAATTCATGTCCACTGGTCAGTGATGCTATCTAACTGTCTCATCCTCTGTCACCCCCTTCTTCTGCCTTCAATCTTTTCTAGCATCGGTGTCTAAATAAGAAGAAGTAGAATCCTGGCCTCTTGACTCCTGCCACAAACAACAGAATGCCGTGTTGCCTCAAGCATTTATACTTCAGGAAAAAAAAAAAATGTTCTTAAAGAGAATCAGTTTCTTAATAGATGAAGTATGAAACTAGATGAACTATGTTGAATGAGTTATGCCTTTTGTCAATATATTATTCCTTTGCTGAAAATTAGCTAGATAATTAGCCTATAATAATATTAAATTCTAATTAATATCTAATTATCAGAATTATTTTGATGGGCTGTCCACATAATGATCACAGTGCTTTGAGCTAAATACACAGAATGACGTTTTTTAGTTCCCCTGACCCATTGTAAAACCCTTCCCTCTCCTCTTGCTTGCCTGAGTCCAAGTTCAGCTGTGGTTTGTTCTGGGTTCTCCCATATTTGAAGTGTTACTGTAAGTCACCCATTATCCAGAAACCAAAGGCTAATTCTGAGGGGGAATATTAGCAATAGTCTGTGGGGCCACAATCATCTCAGTAGACATATCACCACTCCCCTTTCTGTAAATAAAATGAATTTTACTAATTTGAAATTTCTTTAAAAAAATAGAATAGACACTTATTCTCCTACCACCAACTGTCACCAAACCTCATGGAACCTATATTTTTATTACTTTTATTCCTTAGTAAAAATACATTGATATCAGATGTATTCAGTTATATGTTGTTTTAAGAGAAGGGAAATAATCTACACTTGGAGAAAAGAACAAATAATGATAAACGATTACATTTACACATCTGTTGTTTTGATTAACTATGATAATGCAGTTTTAAAAATACATACATTTTGTGCAATGGTAACTATGAAAAATATTCTTTGAGTTGACTTTTCTATTTCTACTGTCCTCTCTCTGTGAATTTCCCCTATGGATCTAAATTATTTTTATGCTCCAATTTCTAAATGGTTCAGTAGAGAATTTTCAGAGCCTACAAAACTTCCATATTCGGTCTTTAGTTGAATTAGACTCCTTATTTTTGGAGAAGGAAATGGCAACCCACTCCAGTATTCTTGCCTAGAGAATCCCAGGGACAGGGGAGCCTGTTGGGCTGCTGTCTATGGGGTCGCACAGAGTCGGACACGACTGAAGTGACTTAGCAGCAGCATTGATTATTACTTAATTATACAATCACAGTTTTGTTTTTTTTTTTAACATAGACTTTGTTCACGTTTCAGTTTTAAGTTAATGTTTAAGTCATCGATTCATTCAGGGCATGAATTTTCTTTCATGAAGTTGTCAATAAATCAAGTACACTGTGTAGAAACTTCTAAGGAAGACAACTTTTACAATATTATGCCTCCAGTACAGTATAGGGCTTAAATTTATAGTCACATGGGACACATCATTGGAAATACAGTGTTGTTAAATAATGTTATCATCCTCTTAAAGGTACATATTTTTCAGCTGGGTACAGCTTAGGAGGATTCAGTATTTACGATCTTTTAGGCTAGAGATGTAGATGAACATTAAAATTGTGAGTGAACAGTAGAAACTAAGGTCTCCAGATACTTTCATGTTAATACAATAATCACATGCAAAATAAATGTGTTTTAGTTCAGTGTCAACAAAATGTCAGCAAGCTGCCCTAAAGAAAGTAATTTAGTCACTTTAATGGATGATCAAGAATAAACCCTCTCCTTAACCTGATCTGCCTCTTGAGAAATCTGTATGCAGGCCAGGAAGCAACAGTTAGAACTGGTCATGGAACAACAGACTGGTTCCAAATAGGAAAAGGAGTACGTCAAGGCTGTATATTGTCACCATGTTTATTTAACTTATATGCAGAGTACATCATGAGAAATGCTGGACTGGAAGAAACACAAGTTGGAATCAAGATTGCTGGGAGAAATATCAATAACCTCAGATATGCAGATGACACCACCCTTATGGCAGAAAGTGAAGAGGAACTACAAAGCCTCTTTATGAAAGTGAACGTGGAGAGTGAAAAGGTTGGCTTAAAGCTCAACATTCAGAAAACGAAGATCATGGCATCTGGTCCCATCACTACATGGGAAATAGATGGGGAAACAGTGGAAACAGTGTCAGACTTTATTTTTCTGGGCTCCAAAATCACTGCAGATGGTGACTGCAGCCATGAAATTAAAAGACGCTTACTCCTTGGAAGGAAAGTTATGACCAACCTAGATAGCATATTCAAAAGCAGAGACATTACTTTGCCAACAAAGGTTCACCTAGTCAAGGCTATGGTCTTTCCTGTGGTCATGTATGGATGTGAGAGCTGGACTGTGAAGAAGGCTGAGCACCGAAGAATTGATGCTTTTGAACTGTGGTGTTGGAGAAGACTCTTGCGAGTCCCTTGGACTGCAAGGAGATCCAACCAGTCCATTCTGCAGGAGATCAGCCCTGGGATTTCTTTGGAAGGACTGATGCTAAAGCTGAAACTCCAGTACTTTGGCCACCTCATGCGAAGAGTTGACTCACTGGAAAAGACTCTGATGCTCGGAGGGATTGAGGGCAGGAGGAGAAGGGGACCACAGAGGATGAGATGGCTGGATGGCATCACTGACTTGATGGATTTGCTCTCTTCTCCTCCTGTCCTCAATCTTTCCCAGCATTACGGTCTTTTCCAATTAGTCGGCTCTTTGTGTTAGGTGGCCAAAGTACTGGAGCTTCAGCTTCAGCATCAGTCCTTCCAAAGAATATTCAGGGTTGATTTCCTTTAGGGTTGACTGGTTTGATCTTCTTGATGTTCAAAGGACTTTCAAAGTTCAAAAGCATCAGTTCTTAAGTGCTCAGCTTTCTTTATGGTCCAACTCTCACATCCATACGTGACTACTGAAAAAACTATAGCTTTGACTATAGGGACCTTAGTCGGCAAAGTGATGTCTCTGCTTTTAAATATGCTGTCTAGGTTTGTCATAGCTTTCCATCCAAGGAGCCGAGCATCTTTGAATTTCATGGCTGCAGTCAGTCTCTGAAATGATTTTGGAGTCCAATAAAATAAAATCTGATACTGCTTCCACTTTTTCTCCACTATTTGCCATGATGTGATGGAACCAGATGCCATGATCATAGTTTTTTACTCCCTAAAGAACTATATTATATAACTTATAGGAAATGTAGACTGTTTAGAAGGAACCATGTAGTGCTGTGGTAGTTTGATCTATAGGATATTTTCTCTCAGTGAATATCCACAAAGAACCTGTCTGACCCTGCAAAAAGAAAAAGAAAGAAAAAAAAAAAATAAATAAAGCCTTTTAAGAGTCTTACAACACTTTTGTAAAAGTGACAATGATTTTCTCTAGAAAGATTCCTTTATATAGTATTTATTTTATTGAGAAAATAGTGTATTATAATGGATATCCAAACTTCAGCTGAAATAAACCATTATTCAATATCATTATATGTGTGCTATGAGTACAGATAATATAAATAGCAATAACAATAACTTCTTTTGTAAGTGAAAAATTTTATAGCTTCTATTTAGTATTCCCATTATTTACTTCATTTGATACTTAAGACAGATCTTCAGTTCCATCAGTTATATAGATGAATAAGACATCTGTCAAAGTTGCCTGGGTAGAAAATGAATGATTCAGACCCTAATATTTGTTCATATTCACAAATACCTCAGATGTATTAATTCCTACTGAATAGAATGGTTGATTGTTTAAAGAAAAAAAAAGGAATGGTTGATTGTTTCTTATAAACACAAGGAAAGCTAGTATAACAAGCAGCAAAACATTGGACAACTTCTATAATTATTTCAATGATAATTTCTTATTATTTAACAAATCATCTAATAAATCTTACTGACAGGAACTAAAAATAGCATAATGGGAACAGTATGTTTTCAAGATAAGAAAGTAGATTTGAAATTCTATTTTCCCTTTTCCAGATTGTGTCAATACTTGCAGAATGCCTTTAATAGACACAAAGATATAAAGGTAAAGAAAATAGTAAGTCCCTGCCCTAAGGGAATTCACAGTCTGGTCAGGGAAGCAGACACATGAACAAGATTATTTTAATAAAATATGATAATTGCTTCCATTGACACATGGCCTGAGTGTTATTGGAGCCCAGCAGTAGGATATTTGCCAATCTAAGGACTTGAAGAAATTTCTGGAAGGAAATGATGCTGGACTTAAACTCAAGTCTGAGTGATCATATACCAGGTGAGGAAAGATAGGAAGAATATATCTGCATCAATCAATTTATGTAAGCATAAAGCAGATAATGCATTTAAGGAATATCAATGTGTACTATCACAATATAAATGACAAAGCAGAGAGAATCAGGAGTGAAACTAGAAAAGTAAGTGAGACTGAGTGACTAAAGAACTTTTGTGCTGAACTGTTTTGACTATGATGAGGAGGTGGGGCTATGAAAGGACATTAGTGGAAAAACTGATGAAATCCAAGTAAGTCTCTAGTTTCAATAATAGTATTGTATTAATGCTGATTTCTTAATTATGCATGTTAATATTGGGGGAAGCTTGAAAAGGATTGCTATTTTTTTAGTCATTGTTTTTTGTAGCTTAAAACCAGATTCTCTATTTTTTGAAAAAGGGAACTTTCTGCTTGCAACAAATAGCTAGCAGGCTATACAACCCATGGGTGACTAAAAACAGCATTCTAATTATTACTTCCTCTGGTATACATTATTACTTTAATTTTATTATTTCTATAACTTTTATAGAATGCAGTAGGAAAATTCTAAGGGAGTCTTAGAGTTTCAGAGAAATTCTAAGAAACTTAATAGTCTATTTTTTGCTAAAGAGATTATTTAATAATTAAAGTATATGACTACATAGCACCTTGCGTTGAGGAAGTTCAAAGCAATTTGCCAGTTTATTTAACAACATGAATATTACCAAATAAAATAGCAGTTACAGTAATGAAGCTTTGGATTTCATATACATAATATGTCTTTTCCATGTGTCAAAAGTGATAACATTATAAAGAGATTAATAACTAAGTGGGGTGAATCCAGTGATTGAATCATGTATTTCTTTTTTTGTGTATTTATTCACTTAGCAAAAGTATTTTGAGTGTCTACTATGCCTTTAGCACCATGCTAGGTTTTCCTGATCACAATCAGAATATACTCAATGTCTTTTCTACTCTGATCAAATACAAAATAGTCCTTGGATTGTAGGTGCATCCATAGGAAGCAGAGGCTTATGTAATCATGTTCTATCTCTTAGGTCCAAAAATCTGCTTAGAAATTTTTTCCAGAAGAAACACTTTGTTCTTGTTTGCTGTTCAATCGTGCTTCAAAGTAAATCTTAGGCCTATGTGAGACATACATGAATAATAATTCAGAATTAATTTACTTTACATAACCCTCATTTTCTAAAACATGGCTTCCTCTGTATCCCAAATGGTACATGATAAATAATTTAGAGTTAAAGAGAACATTGACTCTGCATAAAATGAAGATAAAGTTGGCTCTCTTGAGTAGACTAGCTAAGAGATATCAGCTGCTATTGATTGCTTCTAAAATATTAAGGAACCCTATCCCCAGATTACTTGAATGAAATAAAGTTAGGCAATGGAGAGAATCATTTTTCCTGGCAAAGATGATAACTGTTTCCTAAACTGTTTCATGCACTGAGGGGAAAACCTAAGCTTTTTACTTGAAAGGCATGATTTTACAATTAGTTTTTATTCTTGGTTATGCTTGCTTGTGCAGATTTGTGGAGAAAATTGCATTTGAAACAATGCATCTGTGGGAAGAGACGTGGCAGAATTATTTGCTAAAGGATTTTTTCTTGCTTGTTGATTATATTCATGAAAAGAATAGAAGCAAAAATCAAAGTATCAAAACTAATCATAGAATACTGGTGCCATAAGGGACTCAGCTTGATTGATCGTCTGATAGTACAATTGAGGATACGAAGATAATGAAGATAAAGTTATAGTTCATTACTGGCTAAGGATATCTTGTAAATATTGACAGTTTCAGAACTGGGCTACATTATACCTTAAAATTCATTTTGAAAAAAAAAATACTACAAAATTAATTTATCCTATTAAGTAACTTCAGCCTGTGACACCATCTGTACTAGAAAAAAATATCCTGGTCATTGTATTTTGGGGAATATTAAAGAAAGTTCAATTTGGAATGCATGTACCTGTATTTTTTCTGATAGTAGTACATGTAGTATTTCACTGATGATAAGTGGATAAGTAGATATATGCATACATACATAGAACTGAACTGAATTTAGGCCCTGGTAAGCAAAAAAAAGGCATGAAGGCCAGAATAATACACTGTTGAGTTCAGTTCAGTCACTCATTCGTGTCTGACTCTTTGCGACCCCATGAATTGCAGCACACCAGGCCTCCCTGTCCATCACCAACTCCCAGAGTTCACCCAAACTCATGTCCATCGAGTCAGTGATGACATGCCGCCATCTCCTCCTCTGTCGTCCCCTTCTCCTCCTGCCCCCAATCCCTCCCAGCATCAGAGTCTTTTCCAATGAGTCAACTCTTCTCATGAGGTGGCCAAAGTATTGGTGTTTTAGCTTTAGCATCAGTCCTTCCAAAGAACACCCAGGACTTATCATCTCCTTTAGAATGGACTGGTTGGATCTCCTTGCAGTCCAAGGGACTCTCAAGAGTCTTCTCCAACACCACAGTTCAAAAGCATCAATTCTTCGGTGCTCAGCCTTCTTCACAGTCCAACTTTCACATCCATACATGACCACTGGAAAAACCATAGCCTTGACTAGACGGACCTTTGTTGGAAAAGCAATGTCTCTGCTTTTGAATATGCTATCTAGGTTGGTCATAACTTTCCTTCCAAGGAGTAAGCGTCTTTTAATTTCATGGCTGCAGTCACCATCTGCAGTGATTTTGGAACCCAGAAAAATAAAGTCTGACTTGTTTCCACTGTTTCCCCATCTATTTCCCATGAAGTGATGGGACCAGATGCCATGATCTTTTTCTGAATGTTGAGCTTTAAGCCAACTTTTTCACTCTCCTTTTTCACTTTCATCAAGAGGCTTTTTAGTTCCTCTTCACTTTCTGCCATAGGTGTGGTGTCATCTGCATATCTGAGGTGATTGATATTTCTCCCGGCAATCTTGATTCCAGCTTGTGCTATATCCAGCCCAGCATTTCTCTTGATGTACTCTGGATATAACTTAAATAAGCAGGGTGACACGATACAGCCTTGATGTACTCTTTTCTTTTAGAAGCCACGTTAGGCATTACTGGCAAAATGGAGGCACAGCCCCAGCCCCATCTCCTCATTCCACAGGCATGGACCTGGGATTAATGAGTTAGGCCTTGTATTTCTGACTTGTCTTTTCCTCTTCTCGGTTGAGTTGACAGAAAAGGAATATTAAGGTGCTGATTGTTCTTGAGAGGAGCATAAGAAGGCACAAAGCCTTCTGCAGCTGTGCTCAGAAAGTAATTCATAAAGTTAATCATTGACATTTGTTCAAGGACTTTTACAAAAGAGTGTTCCAGGATGAGCACATAAGCTGTAGCTTGAGGCCATGGGAGGGATTGCTATCTGAAGCCTATTTATGAGGAGAATGTTTATGGCAAAGGAGTTTACTGAATTTAGGGCTTAGAAATAATTAAAACAGAAGTTAAAGATTTAAGGAATGTTGTAAAGTTAGCATATTTTACTATAGCTTATAGAAGCAAAGACTAAAAAGAGTTTTGCCAAGAAAATGCACTGGTCATAGCAAATACCCTCTTCCAACAACACAAGAGAAGACTCTATACATGGACATCACCAGATGGTCAACACTGAAATCAGATCGATTATATTCTTTGCAGCCAAAGATGGAGAAGCTCTATACAATCAGCAAAAACAAGACCAGGAGCTGACTGTGGCTCAGACCACGAACTCCTTATTGCCAAATTCAGACTGAAATTGAAGAAAGTAGGGAAAACCACTAGACCATTCAGGTATGACCTAAATCAAATCCCTTATGATTATACAGTGGAAGTGAGAAATAGATTTAAGGGCCTAGATCTGATTGATAGAGTGCCTGATGAACTACGGAATGAGGTTCGTGACATTGTACAAGAGACAGGGATCAAGACCATCCCCATGGAAAAGAAATGCGAAAAAGCAAAATGGCTGTCTGGGAAGGCCTTACAAATAGCTGTGAAAAGAAGAGAAGCAAAAAGCAAAGGAGAAAAGGAAAGATATAAACATCTGAATGCAGAGTTCCAAAGAATAGCAAGAAGAGATAAGAAAGCCTTCTTCAGTGATCAATGCAAAGAAATAGAGGAAAACAACAGAATGGGAAAGACTAGGGATCTCTTCAAGAAAATCAGAGATACCAAAGGAATATTTCATGCAAAGATGGGCACGATAAAGGACAGAAATGGTATGGACCTAACAGAAGCAGAAGATATTAAGAAGAGGTGGCAAGAATACACTGAAGAACTGTACAAAAAAAGAGCTTCATGACCCAGATAATCATGATGATGTGATCACTGACCTAGAGCCAGACATCTTGGAATGTGAAGTCAAATGGGCCTTAGAAAGCATCACTATGAACAAAGCTAGTGGAGGTGATGGAATTCCAGTGGAGCTATTCCAAATCCTGAAAGATGATGCTGTGAAAGTGTTGCACTCAATATGCCAGCAAATTTGGAAAACTCAGCAGTGGCCACAAGATTGGAAAAGGTCAGTTTTCATCCCAATCCCAAAGAAAGGCAATGCCAAAGAATGCTCAAACTACCGAACAATTGCACTCATCTCACACACTAGTTAAGTAATGCTCAAAATTCTCCAAGCTAGGCTTCAGCAATATGTGAACTGGAAACTTCCTGATGTTCAAGCTGGTTTTAGAAAAGGCAGAGGAACCAGAGATCAAATTGCCAACATCTGATGGATCATGGAAAAAGCAAGAGAGTTCCAGAAAAACATCTATTTCTGCTTTATTGACTATGCCAAAGCCTTTGACTGTGTAGATCACAATAAACTGTGGAAAATTCTGAGAGAGATGGGAATACCAGACCACCTGATCTGCCTCTTGAGAAATCTGTATGCAGGTCAGGAAGCAACAGTTAGAACTGGTCATGGAACAACAGACTGGTTCCAAATAGGAAAAGGAGTAGTACGTCAAGGCTGCATATTGTCACCCTGTTTATTTAACTTATATGCAGAGTACATCATGAGAAACGCTGGACTGGAAGAAACACAAGTTGGAATCAAGATTGCTGGGAGAAATATCAATAACCTCAGATATGCAGATGACACGACTCTTATGGCAGAAAGTGAAGAGGAACTCAAAAGCCTCTTGATGAAAGTGAAAGTAGAGAGTGAAAAAGTTGGCTTAACGCTCAACATTCAGAAAACGAAGATCATGGCATCTGGTCCCATCACTACATGGGAAATAGATGGAGAAACAGTGGAAACAGTGTCAGACTTTATTTTTCTGGGCTCCAAAATCACTGCAGATGGTGACTGTAGCCATGAAATTAAAAGACGCTTACTCCTTGGAAGGAAAGTTATGACCAACCTAGATAGCATATTCAAAAGCAGAGACATTACTTTACCAACAAAGGTTCGCCTAGTCAAGGCTATGGTCTTTCCTGTGGTCATGTATGGATGTGAGAGCTGGACTGTGAAGAAGGCTGAGTGCCGAAGAATTGATGCTTTTGAACTGTGGTGTTGGAGAAGACTCTTGAGAGTCCCTTGGACTGCAAGAAGATCCAACCGGTCCATTCTGAAGGAGATCAATCCTGGAATTTCTTAGGAAGGAATGATGCTAAAGCTGAAACTCCAGTATTTTGGCCACCTCATGCGAAGAGTTGACTCATTGGAGAAGACTCTGATGCTGGGAGGGATTGAAGGCAGGAGGAGAAGGGGACGACAGAGAATGAGATGGCTGGATGGCATCACTGACTTGATGGATGTGAGTCTGAGTGACCTCCGAGAGCTGGTGATGGATAGGGAGGCCTGGCGTGCTGCGGTTCATGGGGTCGCAAAGAGTCAGACACGACTGAGCGACTGATCTGATCTGATCTGATCTGATAGCAGAAGCCTTTTTTAAGAGATAGTGAACTCAGCATGTGGATCACAATCTGCCTCCTGAAAAATTTGTATGCAGGTCAGAAAAACAACAGTTAGAACTGGACATGGAACAACAGACTGGTTCCAAATAGGAAAATGAGTACGTCAAGGCTGTATTTTGTCACCCTGTTTATTTAACTTGTATGCAGAATACATCATGAGAAATGCTGGACTAGAAGAAGCACAAGCTGGAATCAAGATTGCCGGGAGAAACATATGGCAGAAAGTGAAGTGGAACTAAAAAGCCTCTTGATGAAAGTGAAAGAGAAGAGTGAAAAAGTTGGCTTAAAGCTCAACATTCAGAAAACGAAGATCATGGCATCCGGCCCCATCACTTCATGGGAAATAGATGGGGAAACAGTGGAAACAGTGTCAGACTTTATTTTTCTGGGCTCCAAAATCACTGCAGATGGTGACTGCAGCCATGAAATTAAAAGACGCTTACTCCTTGGAAGGAAAGTTATGACCAACCTAGATAGCATATTCAAAAGCAGACATTACTTTACCAACAAAGGTCTGTCTAGTCAAGGCTATGGTTTTTCCAGTGGTCATGTATGGATGTGAGAGTTGGACTGTGAAGAAGGCTGAGCACCAAAGAATTGATGCTTTTGAACTGTGGTGTTGGAGAAGACTTTTGAGAGTCCCTTGGACTGCCAGGAGATCCAACCTGTCCATTCTGAAGGAGATCAGCCCTGGGATTTCTTTGGAAGGAATGATGCTAAAGCTGAAACTCCAGTATTTTGGCCACCTCATGTGAAGAGTTGACTCATTGGAAAAGACTCTGATGCTGGGAGGGATTGGGGGCAGGAGGAGCAGGGGACGACAGAGGATGAGATGGCTGGATGGCATCACTGAGTCGATGGACGTGAGTCTCAGTTAACTCTGGGAGTTGGTAATGGAAAGGGAGGCCTGGCGTACTACGATTCATGGGGTCGCAAAGAGTCGGAGACGACTGAGCGACTATTCTGATCTGATCTGATCTGAGCTCAGGATATTAGGGGCAAACAGGATTTAAGAAGATAAGTAGTAAACTGAGGAATGTAGCATAAGTTACAGTCATCACAAGTTAACTATAGGACACATTAGAGGAGGTAGATAAGATGATAAGGCTGATTCCCAGAGAATCACTGAAGCAGGAACTCTAAAGAGCAACAATAATTTGTGGAGATAATAAATCTGGGAGAAGGGAACTGAAAATGTCAAACCTCTGGCCTAATGTTTTTGTAAAAATATAAAAGAGAATCTTAAACTTGAAATAAACAGGCAATTCAAAAGAAAAATGAGAGGCTGTCTCATCACTAACACTGTCCATCTTTTCAGGTTGAATCCCTGGCTGTTGGAGCTGGACTCTGGCACTTTTCCTATTTGGAACCAGTCTGTTGTTCCATGTCCAGTTCTAACTGTTGCTCACTGACCTGCATACCGATTTCTCAAGAGGCAGGTCAGGTGGTCTGATATTCCTATCTCTTTCAGAATTTTCTACAGTTTATTGTGATCCACACAGTCAAAGGCTTTGGCATAGTCCATAAAGCAGAAATAGATGTTTTTCTGGAACTCTCTTGCTTTTTCCATGATCCATCAGATGTTGGCAATTTGATCTCTGGTTCCTCTGCCTTTTCTAAAACCAACTTGAACATCTGGAAGTTCATGGTTCACGTATTGCTGAAGCCTGGCTTGGAGAATTTTAAGCATTACTTCACTAGCGTGTAAGATGAGTGCAATTGTGCAGTAGTTTGAGCATTTTTTGGCATTGCCTTTCTTTGGGATTGGGATGAAAACTGACCTTTTCCAGTCCTGTGGGCACTGCTGAGTTTTCCAAATTTGCTGGCATATTGAGTGCAGCACTTTCACAGCATCATCTTTCAGGATTTGAAATAGCTCAACTGAAATTCCATCACCTCCACTAACTTTGTTCATAGTGATGCTTCCTAAGGCCCACTTGACTTCACAGTCCAGGATGTCTGGCTCTAGGTGAGTGATCACACCATCTGTGTCGTGAAGATCTTTTTGTACAGTTCTTCTGTGTATTCTTGCCACCTCTTAATATCTTCTGCTTCTATTAAGTCCCCACCATTTCCATCCTTTATTGAGCCCACCTTTGCATAAATGTTCCCTTGGTATCTCTAATTTTCTTGAAGAAATCTCTAGTCTTTCCCATTCTATTGTTTTCCTCTATTTCTTTGCATTGATCACTGATGAAGGCTTTCTTATCTCTTCTTACTCTTCTTTGGAACTCTGCATTCCAATGGATATATCTTTCCTTTTCTCCTTTGCTTTTCATTTTCCTTCTTTTCACAGCTATTTGTAAGGCCTCCTCAGGCAGCCATGTTGCTTTTTTGCATTTCTTTTTCTTGGGGACTGTCTTGATTCCTGTCTCCTGTACAGTGGCACGAGCCTCCATCCATAGTTCATCAGGCACTCTCTATCTGATCTAGTCCCCTAAATCTATTTCTCACTTCCACTGTATAGTCACAAGGGATCTGATTTAGGGCCTACCTGAATGGTCTAGTGTTTTTCTCCACTTTATTCAATTTCAGTCTGTATAATACTGAGTTTCACTCATCATTTTATTAATATAGTAAAGATGAAAATATTTGTAGCTCCAGTTTCAGGTAAGTCAGAAGTATGCCCACTTCAGAGATTAGTTTGTTATTTTCATTCTCCAAATAGGAAATGTCTTTGAATAAAAATTGTAATCCAGCACTATAGAATTACTGTCCCTTACACGTGGGAGAAGAAAGCTCCACAGTTCTAATTTTGGTAAAGATGACAACCTCCATATAAACTCAAGACATGATGTGCCATTTTCCTAGCCTTTCTTTCTCTTCCCAGAGAATTCTTTGCTCTTTCTTAAACTCTTTTTGATGGTGGTCAATTTCACAAAAATCTGAAAATCCATTTTTTTCAGATGAAAATATGCTGGAATATCTGAATAAATAAGAATTAAAAAATTGGTGATTAGGGAATTTTCTGGTGGTCCAGTGGTTAAGGCTCTGCCATTTCACTGCCAAAGGCCGAAGTTCGATCCCTGGTCAGGGAACTAAGATCCCACAAGCTGCCTGTACTTAGTTGCTCAGTCATATTCCACTCTTTGCAACTTCATGGACCATAGCCCACCAGGCTCCTCAGTCCATGTGGATTCTCTAGGCAAGAATATTGGACTGGGTTGGCATGCCCTCTTCCAGGGGATCTTCCCAACCCAGGGATCGAATCCAGGTCTCCCACATTGCAAGTGGATTATTTACTATTAGGCCACCAGAGAAGCCTAACAATACTGGAGTGGGTGGCCTATTCCTTCTCCAGGGGAACTTCTTGACCTAGGAATTGAACTGGGGTTTCCTGCATTGCAGGTGGACTCTTTACCAGCTGAGCTACACGGGAAGTCACTTGGCACAGGGAAAAAAAATTAATTTTAAATTAAAAAAGCTAAAAATAAATTGTTTTATTGAAAAAATTGGTAATTAGCTTCACTTGAGTAGAGTAAGAACCTGAACTCAGCTAAGAGATCATCTGACCTTTCTGTATATTCTTTTTTTTTTTAATCAAATCTTAGGCCTAGAAGTGGAGGGAAGTTTGAGTAACTCAAGTCAGCAAAGATTTATTAACAAGAAAAAAGTGAAGTAAATCAGTGGGAAGTCACAATATTGCTTCTGGTAGATATAGTAAACAGCTTCCACATAAAATATAATAGTATGTATGTTCTCTCAACTCAGAGATTATAAAGGAAAATATCCCGTTTGGATAGAGCAACATATTATTTTTCAAAAGTCACTGATGATTATCTTTGATAATGCATTTGCATTCTTTACAAACATTATTATGGCAGCAAAAAATACACTGAATCCCTGATTTCAATTGGCCTCTGGGTTAAACTCACACACAGATTTTGTTTTTTGATACAGACCTCCAAGAAAAGAAAGTAGAGCTCCTTGGAGAACTGGCTAACTATAGGACTGATGTAGGAAAATGAGATCAGCCTGGAGCATTTTATAGTGCCAAGAATTGAGGACGTGTCAAAGAAAAGACAACAACAATAAAAACCATTGATTCGAGAATGTCAAAAGGGCACAAGAGCCAACTCAAAATTCTTCCCATAGCCAGATCTGAAGCAATTTGAGCAACAAAATACCCCAAACTATAGAAAGAATATCGTGAGTTCATGCTTAACAAGAAAATTATTAAGCAAATTGGTTAGTGGGGGAGAAGAGACAAATATCTCATGCAGGAGAATTACAACTTATGTATATAAATACTTCATCCTGAAGGAAAGGGAACATAACTTCTACTACTTAAGTGTGTGCTATACATAGTGACGTCCTTCCCAAAAGGATAGTAGAGAAGGGGGGGGGGAGAATACAGTGGAGAATTCTGACAAGCACTATTTAGCCAAGTGGTTAAGGTCAGGACCAATTATTGATAGTGAGTACTCCTGATAAGATGTGATAAATGTCACTTTACCACTCTGACCTTTCTCCCCCAAACTCATAACCCCAGTCTAATTATGAGAAAAACACAAGTCAAGCCCTAGTTGAGGGGCATTCTATAATACCTGACCAGTATACCTCAAAACTGCCAAGATCTTCAAAAACAAGAAAAGTATGAGAAACTCTCATAGCCAAGAGGAGCCCAGGGAGTCATGGCAGCTAAGTGCAGTGTTGTATAATGGACAGAAACCTGAAACAGAAGGACATCAGTAAAAAGTAATGAGATTTTAATAAAATGTGGATTTTAGTTAACAATAACATATTAATGTGCACATGTGTGTGCTTGGTTGCTCAGTCATGTCCAACTCTGTGACCCCATGGACTGCAGCCTACTAGGCTTCTCCATTCATGGAATTTTCCAGACAAAAATAACTGGAGTGGGTCACCATTTCCTACTCCAGGGAATCTTCCTGACCCAGAGATAGAACTGGCATCTCCTGCATTGGCAGGTGGATTCTTTACCACTGAGCCACTTGGGAAAACAGATCAATATAGATAATTAACTATAAGAAATATATTCCTCTCTTTACTGCTGGTGGAAGACTTTGCTTGCCTGGGAGGTGCTGGCATCAGGAAGAATCTGATTTGCAAGGAGAGGGCTCTGGATCTTGTACCACATCCAGAAAGGGACTATTAGGAAGATGGGAAAGAGAAGATGCTTAAAAGTTTCAAAGATTTCCAATGAAACTGGAGGATACATTCAGAGATCAAGCCCTGAGCCTTTGGAGTGGGAGCACTGGCTCCAAGACCCTAGACTACTGGAGAACTAACCCTAGGGCGCATCAAATAGTGAGAACTCACACAAAGGAAACCACTTGAATACAAGACCCAGCATCACCCAACCACAAGTAGCACCGTGTGCAGGACACCTCATCTAAACAACATCATTCAGTACCACTAAACCCAATCATCAGCAGACAGGATTACCACCTCACTCAGCCTTGCCCATCAGAGGAAAAACAAACAAACAAGGACTCAACACAAATCTTATCCTGTATGAAGCTTACACAAACCAGTGGACCAAAATTAGGAAGCCAGAAACCAAAAGGAAGAAAGAATTCAACCTTGAATCCTGGGAAAAGGAGACTTCAAATACAATAACTTAAATAATAATAATAATGAAAAGGCAGAGAAATACTATACAAATGAAGAAACAAACTAGAAACACAGAAGTCCAAGTAAATGAAGAGGAAATAGGCAAACCACCTGAAAAATAATTCAGAATAATGATAGTAAAGATGATTAAAAACCTTGAAAACAGATTGAAGAAAATGCAAGAATCAATTAACAAAGACCTAGAAGAATTAAAGAATAAACATACAGAGACAAACAACACAATTACAGAAATTAAAAATACTCTAAAAGGAATCAATAGCAGAATATCTGAAGCAGAAGAATGAATCAGTGAGCTGGAAGATAAAATGATGGAAATAACTTCTGAAGAGCAGAATAAAGTAACAAAATGAAAAGAACTGAGGATAATCTCAGAGACCTCTGGGACAATATCAAATGCACCAACATTTGAACTATAGGGGTCCAAGAAGGAGAGAAAAAGAAAGGGTATGAGAAAATTTTTGAAGACATTATAGTTGAAAATTTCCCCAACATGGAAAAGGAAATAGTCAATCAAGTCCAAGAGACACAGAGAGTCCCATATGGGATAAACCCAAGGAGAAACATGCCAAAACATACTAATCAAACTAACAAAAGATTAAATGCAAAGAATATTAAAAGCTGCAAGAGAAAAGCAATAAGTAACATACAAGGGAAACCCCATACACTTAACCGATGATATTTTGGCAGAAACTCTGCAGGCCAGAAGGGAATGGCAGGATATATTTAAAGTACTGAAAGGGAAAAATCTACAACCAAGATTACTCTACCTGGCAAGGATCTTGTTCAGAATTGATGGAGAATCAAAAGCTTTTCAGACAAGCAGAATTTAAGAGAATTCAGTACCACCAAACCAGCTTTACAACAAATGTTAAAGGGACTTATATAGTCAAGAAATATAAGAGAAGAAAATTGTCTACAAAATCAAACCCAAAACAACTAAGAAAATGGCAATAGGAACATTTATATATCAATAATTACTTTAAATGTAAACTGATTAAATGCTCCAACCAAAATACAGAGACTGGCTGAATGGATACAAAAAGAAGACCCATATATATGCTATCTACAAGAAACCCACTTCAGACCTAAAGACACATATAGACTGAAAGTGAGAGGACAGAAAAGTATATCCCATGCAAATGGGAAGCAAAAAGAAAGCTGGAATAGCAATCCTCATATCAGATAAAATAGACATTAAAATAAAGAAGATTACAAGAGATAAGGAAGGACACTACATAATGATCAAGGGATCAATCCAAGAGGAAGACATAAGAATCGTAAATATCCATGCACCCCACATTGGAGCACCTCAATACATAAGACAAACACTGACAGACATAAAAAGAGGAACTGACAGTAACATAAAAATAGTAGGAGACTTTAACACCCCATTCATATCAAGGGACAGATCATCAAAACAGAAAATTGATAAGGAAACACAAGTCTTAAATGATACATTACATGAGATGGCTCTCATTGATATTTTCAGACATTCCATCCAAATGCAGAAAAATACACATTCTTCTCAAGTGCACATGGAACATTCTCCAGGATACACCACATCTTGCATCACAAATCAAACCTCAGTAAATTTTAGAAAATTGAAATCATATTAAGCATCTTCTCTGACCACAATGAGACTAGATATCAATTACAAGAAAAAAGCTGTAAGAAACACAAACACATGGAAATTAAACAATATGTTTCTAAATAACCAACAGGTCACTGAAAAAATCAAAATACAAAATCATTTCTCTTTTCAATAAGTCGAGATACAAATTGTGATTGGAAAGCAGGGATTTAATGAAATCAAAATTTTAGTCCTGGGGACAGTGCAAGTGTTTATAGATTATTTAATTCATCTGTTCCTCAAATTTCTGAGAGAATAAAATAGTTTACTTATGAAGTCATCCAAAACTCTAATATTTTATATTTCTAATTCCTAAGCAGATATTATTCCTAGTTGAAAAAATAGCCAACTCATCTGAATCTGGTAATTTAATTTGGGAATATCATATTTTTTTGTTGTTTTTCAGTCGCTAAGTCATGCCTGACTCTTTGTGACCCCATGGACTGCAGCACGTGAGCCTTCTCTGTCCTTCACTGTTTCCCAGAGTTGGTTCAAGTTCACATCCATTGAGTCAGTGATGCTCTAACCAGCTCCTCCTCTGCCACCCCCTTCTTTTGACTTTAATGTTTCCCAGCATCAGAGTCTTTTCCAGTGAGTTGGCTCTTAGCATCAAGTAGCCAAAATTGGAGTTTCATCTTCAGCAAAAGTCCTTCCAATAAATATTCAGAGTGTATTTCCCTTAGGATTATCTGCTTTTATCTCCTTGCAGTCCAAGAGACTCTCAAGAGGCTTCTCCAACACCACAGTTCCAAAGCATCAATTCTTTGGGATTCAGCCTTCTTTATGGTCCAACTGTCACATCCGTATATGACTACTGGAAAAACCATAGATTTGACTATATGGACCTTTGTTGACAAAGTGGTATCTCTTCTTTTTAATATACTGTCTAGGTTTGTCATAGCTTTCTTTCCAAGGAGTCTTTGAATTTCATGGCTGCAGCCACCATATGCAGTGATTTTGGATCCCTAGAAAATAAAATCTGTCACTACTTCCACTGTTTTCCCTTCTATTTGACATGAAGTGATGAGATCGGATGCCATGCTCTTATTTTTTTAATGTTGAGTTTCAAGCCATCTTTTTCACTCTCCTCTTTCACCTTTATCAAGTCTCTTTAGTTCCTTTTAAATTTCTTCCATTAGAGTGATATCATCCGCATATCTGAGGTTGTTAATATTTCTCCCAGGAGTCTTGATTCCAGCTTGTGATTCATCCAGCCTGGCATTTTGAATGATGTACTCTGCATATAGTTAAATAAGCAGAGCAACTATATACAGCCTTGACATACTCCATTCCCAATTTTGAACCAGTCCATTGTTCCATGTCTAGTTCTTACGGTTGCTTCTTGACTCACATACAGGTTTCTCAGGAGACAGGTAAGGTGTTCTGGTACTCCAGTCTCTTTAAGAATATTCTTAAACAGTTTGTTGTGATCCACAGTCCAAGGCTCTAGCTTAGTCAATGAAGCAAAAGTAGATTTTTTTTTTTTTTCTGGTATTCCCTTTCTTTCTCCATGATCCAATGAATGTTGACAATTTGATCTTTGGTTCTTCTGCCTCTTCTAAACCCAGCTTTATCATATGAAAACTCCTTTTCAAGCCCCTTTGTTACTATATTTCTATAGTATACAATATTCCAACATTAAAATAAACATTAGTGTAAAATATGGTTCACAACAAAGCAGTGAAATTTCATGTGATACTTTAGTAGAAAGTAACGTTTTCATTAATAAAGAAAACAAAATACATCTTACAGGTATGTCAGTGAGAATTAAAAGTGGCTGAATACAGAATCAGTTTCCATATATTTACCTTAAGCTGTGGGTACAAAAAGTAATGTTATTTGGCTACTTTTTTCACTGTGATCAGACTCAATGCTAAAGTATTGCAGATCACTCATTATATTCACATGAAATATATACCAAGGTTTTTATGCATTTTAAAATAGATTATGCAATTTTAACATACTTTTTATAACATTCACTAAAACTATGATTGACAGTCTTAAGCGGCATTTTCTTTGATTATTTCTGTGCATAGTAATAAATGCATTTATAAAACTATTAAAACAAAATTTTACTAAAATTCCACAACATTATATGACAATCATTTTTTTGTTGTTAACATTAACTTAGTATTTTACTGGATCTGTCTAATTAAAGTGGTGATAATAACAAATGAAGCTGCACTCTTTGGGCACTAGGAAGACCAAGTGACAATGAAGAAGACCAAATGACAATACTTATGACAATGAAGACCTGTTCTGTTAAGTGGAATGAAATTAGTTTACAACTGAAAAATTTCCTCCTAAAACTTTTGTAGGATTGCACTAAAAACTTCCCCAAAACGTAGCTGTTGAATAAAATGAGGAATATAATGCGCATCTGTAAATGATAGAAATGTCATGAATTCTTAAGCAGCACCATGAAACTCAGTCCTTATAGCCTTATGTGTAGTTCTCAATCTTTCTGCTTATTCCTTTTTTTCCCAACTTCATTCTTTCAGTCACTAAGTCATGTCTGATGCTTTGTGATCCCCTGAACTGCAGCACGCCAGGCTTCCTTCTCCACTATCTCCCAAAGTTTACAACTCACTGGATATTTATTTTACTGGTTATTTATTCTGCTTACAGATTTCCCTATATCCCTATGACTTATTCATTTTTATAACTAGAAGTTTGTACCCCTTTATCCATTTTGTCCAGGTCCCAGCCTGCAATTTATTGCTACTCCAGTTGTTCTAAATTCTCATCAAATGATTTTGTCAATACGTTTAATATTAGCCATTCTAGTCGACATGAAACAGTATTTAATCATGTATCATGTTGTTAACTAGTGTTTCCTAATGACTGATACTGAGTATCTTTTCATGTGTTTATTGGCCATAATTATAATTTTCTGTGTGAAGTGTCTGTCTACTCCTCTATCTTTTGCCCATGAAAAAACTGGGTTGTTGGTCTTCAGTTGTAAGAGTTCTATATGTATTCTGGATAGCATTTCACTGTATATGTATTGCAGATATTTTCTCCCAATCTATGGCTACATTCTTATTTTACTCATGTTATTTTTCAGAGGACATAAGTTTTTACTTTTTATGTTGCTAATTTTACCTATTTTTATAGCTTTACTTTGTATTTAAGAAAATTTGCCTACTCCAAGTTTGCAAAGACCTCATGTTTTATATAAAATGTATTTTTACATTATAGCCTTCATGTTTAGATTTATTATTAACATTTTGGGTTCATTTTTGTTTATAGTGAGAGGTAAGGATGAGAATTTCATTTCCTTTTCACATGAATATCCAGTTGTTTAGCATTGTTTACTGCAAATATTTCTTTGTTTAGTAAAAATATTACTTTTTACTGAAAATATTTTATTTCCTCTATCGAATTACCTTGGTACCTTTGTCAAAAGGGCCTCCCAGTTTGCTCAGTTGGTAAAGAATCCACCTGCCAGTGGAGGAGACACAAAAGACGTGATTTCTATCCCTGGGTCAGGAAGATTCCTTGGAGCAGGAAATGGCAAACCACTCTAGTATTATTGCCTGGAAATTCGAAGCAGAGTCAGACATGAGTGAGTGCACACACAATCATTTTGTCAAAAGTTAATTTACTCTATAGATACAGGGCTATTTCTGAATTCTCTATTATTTTTCACTTATCTATATGTCTTTTTGTCAAAGCTGCACTATTCTTATTACTATAGCTTTAATGTAAGCTTTGAAGTACAAATTTGTTCTTTAAAAAAAAGATGGCCCAAGTGTTCTATAAAATATGACTGTCTATACATATTTTAGAATCAACTTGTTAATTTCTTTAAAATAATCATGTTATTTTGATTGAAACTTTGTTATAACCAATTTCAAAACAAAATAAGTGAGATAAAGTGCTCACATCCATGGGATTCAGTGATCTTACTATGTACACATTACCCAGAATCCACGGGACTTGAGAATTCCATGAATGAGGATCCTGGTGGGTTACAGTCCATGGGATCATAAAGAAGTGGACATAACTGAGTGGCTAACACACACACGCTTCAATTTCAGACAGGCAGGGTCACAGGTAAAGCTGATGCTGCTAAGTCTCTTCAGTCATGTCTGACTCTGTGCAACCCCATAAATGGCAGCCCACCAGGCTCTGCTGTCCCTGGGATTCTCCAGGCAATAACACTGGAGTGGGTTGTCATTTCCTTCTCCAACGCATGAAAGGAAAAGTGAAAGTGAGATTGCTCAGTCGTGTCCGACTCTTCACAACCCCATGGACTACAGCCTACCATGCTACTCTGTCCATGGGATTTTACAGGCAAGAGTACTGAAGTGGGTTGCCATTGCCTTCTATGATGCAAAAGCTGGATGATGCCAAAGCATTTAGACTTGAGTGGTGCTATACAGATTTTAGCATATGACCTGCAAAAACATATGAAGATGTTTATCCCATGGCCTGGAGTAAAAATGTGTCCTGGAAATTAGTGTGGAAGTAAAGTGGATTAGGTAATTCCTGATTCTTGTATATTCATCTTTAGACTTGGTTGGTTGTGAATCTTAGTTTTTAAAGGAGCTATACTTTTATGGGGTACACAGTTATTCAGTTCAGTTCAGTCACTCAGTCGTGTCATACTCTTTGTGACCACATGAACTGCAGCATGCCAGGTCTCCCTGTCCATTACCAACTCCCGGAGTCCACCCAAACCCATGTCCATCAAGTCGATGATGCCATTCAACCATCTCATCCTCTGTCGTCCCGTTCTTCTCCAGACCTCAATCTTTCCCAGCATCAAGGTCTTTTCAAATGAGTCAGTTCTTTGCATCAGGTAGCCAAAGTATTGCTGCTTCAGCTTCAACATCAGTCCTTCCAATGAACACCCAGGACTGATCTCCTTTAGGATGGACTGGTTGGATATCCTTGCAGTTCAAGGGACTCTCAAGAGTCTTCTCCAACACCACAGTTCAAAAGCATAAATTCTTCAGCGTTCAGCTTTCTTTAGAGTCCAACTCTCACATCCATACATGACCACAGGAAAAACCATGGCCTTGACTAGATGGACCTTTGTTGGCAAAATAATGTCTCTGCTTTTTAATATGCAGTCTAGGTTGGTCATAGCTTTCCTTCCAAGGAGTAAGCGTCTTTTAATTTCATGGCTGCAGTCACCATCTGCAGTGATTTTGGAGCCCAGAAAAATAAAGTCTGACACTGTTTCCACTATTTCCCCATCTATCTGCCATGAAGTGATGGGACCAGATGCCATGATCTTAGTTTTCTTAACGTTGAGCTTTAAGTCACTTTTTCACTTTGCTCTTTGACTTTCATTAAGAGGCTCTTTAGTTCTTCTTCACTTTCTGCCATAAAGGTGGTATCATCTGCATATCTGAGGTTATTGATATTTCTCCTGGCAATCTTGACTCCATCCTGTGCTTCCTCCAGCTCACCATTTCTCATAATGTACTCTGCATATAAGTTAAATTAGCAGGGTGACAATATACAGCCTTGACGTACTCCATTTCCTATTTGGAACCAGTCTGTTGTTCCATGTCCAGTTCTAACTGTTGCTTCCTGACCTGCATATAGGTTTCTCAAGAGGCAGATCAGGTGGTCTGGCATTCCCATCTCTTTCAGAATTTTCCACAGTTTATTGTGATCCACACAGTCAAAGGCTTTGGCATAAAGCAGAAATATATGTTTTTCTGGGACTCTCTTGCTTCTTCAGTGATCCATCAGCTGTTGGCAATTTGATCTCTGGTTCCTCTGCCTTTTCTAAAACCAGCTTGAACATCTGGAAGTTCATGGTTCACGTATTGCTGAAGCCTGGCTTGGAGAATTTTAAGCATTACTTCACTAGCGTGTAAGATGAGTGCAATTGTATGGTAGTTTAAGCATTCTTTGGCATTGCCTTTCTTTGGGATTGGGATGAAAACTGACCTTTTCCAGTCCCGTGGCCACTGCTGAGTTTTCCAAATTTGCTGGCATATTGAGTGTAGCACTTTCACAGCATCATCTTTCAGGATTTGAAATAGCTCAACTGGAATTCCATCACCTCCACTAGCTTTGGTCATAGTGATGCTTCCTAAGGCCCACTTGACTTCACATTCCAGGATGTCTGGCTCTAGGTGAGTGATCACACCATCATGATTATCTGGGTCATGAAGATCTTTTTTTGTACAGTTCTTCTGTGTATCTTCACAACACAGTTTTATTACCAGATTGAATTCAAGTTTGAATTCTGTCTGGTCATCTTAAGTACCTTTTGATCCTGTCACAATTGGTAAAGAGGAACTGTCATCAAGGCGAATTATAATTTCTGCTACACAATAAGGACAAGAAGAATGTATCTAGAACCCAAAGGATTCTCTCAAGCATCTATTATGCTTCTACTTAAAGTTAATGGGAAACTGCTTTCTTGGTGGCTCAGATGGTAAAGAATCTGCCTGCAGTGCAGGAGACCTGGGTTTGATCCATGGATCCAGAAGATACCTTGAAGAAGGGAACAGCTACCGACTCCAGTATTGTTGCCTGGAGAATCCTATGGACAGAGGAGCCTGGTGAGTTACAGTCCATGGGATCGCAAAGAATTGGACACAACTGAGCAACTAACACATGACACACACACACACACACACACACACACACACACACACACACTGCAGTCCCAGACATCCAGGGTCACAGGTAACTCAGGCTTTAATAAGTGAAGATCTTGTTCACCCAACAAGTGAAGAATCATTAAACATTGGATTCTTACTGGGGAAAGAACACAGAATAAGTAGTGGCAGAAGGAAGGTGTTTGTAAGGGGTTTGTGGTGGTATAGGGTATTTGCAGAAATAGGAACTTCAGTAACCATATTTATCATTGATCATATGTATATATCATTGATCATTTATCTATACACACACAGATTTTTCCATATTCTTCTTCCTTCAGTAGTTTATACAAGGTATTATATTGGTATTAAAGGTATGTGATATCAGTTGATAATTGCAACTGATTTAATTAGGATATATGTATCAGCCAAAAATGGATGCAATTAATTACTTATGAATTTTTTTCTCCATTTTTAAAATCTTTGTTTGATGAATGATTGTATCCGGTTGTGACTTGGTAATTGACACATATATATGAGTGTATATGGAAGGTGAGTAGCTAAAGTAGTAGAACAGACTAGAACAGATAATTTCTGTAGATGCTCAGTACCATCTCCACCTTTCTAAGATTTCCAATCATCCACAAGGGATTGTTATGGATATTACATTGCAATGATTCTCACAAAGAAATATTCAGTCAGTGAAAGCCAGTGGTAAAATAGTTGGAAGACATTAAAGAATAAGCCATAATTCTCTGGTGGCAATTTTAGGCAGAGGCTTGGGCAAAGGTATGCTGTAAACCAGCTTTCAGAGAGTCAAGTCATTGCTACAGGAGGCTGAAGTCATTTGTGGTGAAATCCCTGTTTCTATATTCACAGATTTCTTAAACCTTAGGAGTGGCTTCAGTGACTTCTGTTATTCAACTCTTCCAATTATCCTCTAAGTCCTATACAGGTATTTTGGTCAGGGGGTGGGGAAGTGACATAAATAGAGCATGATATGGGCTTTTGAGGTACTGATAGTGTTCCACTTTAAAATTTGAGTCATATGTAATAGGAAAGTTTATACACATTTATTGAGTTATACCATTGCAATATGTACAATATGTATATTTTAATGAAGGCATATTATACTTCAATTAAACTTTTTAGTCATAATTTCTGCTGAAAGTTTTGTAGACTAAAAGCTTCTGGCTGATTGCTAACTGATACACAAATAAATATCAATAAATGGAAAGTATATTATAGCTGCAAATCTTTTCTGCACTGTTCATCTTCTCATCTATAAAAAGAATATGAAGATAGGACCTACTTCATGAGATCGAAAGAGAAATTTATCAGACTTATCAAGTTTAGAAGGTGTATACCACGTTCTAGTAAGAATGTATACACTAGAAAGTGTATACCACGTTCTAGTAAAAGGAATAAAAGGAAAGTGAAGTTGCTCAGTCGTGTCCAACTCTTTGTGACCCCATGGACTGTAGCCTATCACGTTCCTCTGAGTTATGTAAATGTTAGCTTGTTGAAAAAGTAAAGAGATGCATACCTCCTATCTACATTTATACATAAATATGCAACAATTTTAGGCCCATAAATTACTGTTAGCATAGGGGCTTGGAATAGACCTCCCCAAGATGTGCTAATTTGGCATGTGGATTATTTTGAGCTGAAAGCATTCAAGACCCTGTAGTCTCAAGGGAAACTACCACCCTTCCCTAGAATATCTATAAGAATTTGAATTTATTTTTTTTAACCAGAAAAAGAGTTATTATCCGCAATAAATTTTATCTAAGTGACTTAATCATATATCAGGGCAAGCATCTAATTACCAAATATCTGTTTCTCTTGTCATCTTGTGAATGACCCTCCCAGCCTTGAAAACCCTAGGCCTTTACCCCCTTTCTTAACTCCAGATGGCATGTATACCTCATTTTATCTTTCTATCTATGAACCTCTTATGTATGTAGGGTCTCTGACTTTCTCATGTGTATAGAGTTCACATGTGTACAAAATTAAATATGATTTTCTCCTGTTAATCTGTGTCATATCAATATAATTCTTAGACCATCTAGAAGCACCTGCAGGGTAGGGCAAAGCTTTTTCCTTCCTAATAGTAGGCTTCATGCTTTCCATGGTCAGTCTGCATGTCCATTTTTGTCATTGCTGTTGCTTAGTCGCTAGTCTGACTCTTTTGAGACCCCGTGAGCTGTAACCCACCAGGCTCCTCTGTCCGTTTAATTTCCCAGGCGAGAATACTGGAGTGGGTTGCCATTTCCTTTTCCAGGGGATCTTCCCAACTCAGGAATTGAACCTGCGTCTCCTGCATCGCAGATGGTTTCTTTACCACTGAGCTATGTGGGAAGCCCAAATGTCCATTTTGGTCATCCTTAAATTCCTTTGATCTTGAACAATACCTGATGTGGCGTTGCTGCTCAAGAAAAATTAATTAAACAAACTGAATACATTTAAGCCCCAAATTTAATATTGTACACTGAGCTTTATTCGACATTTCCATTTTCTGGCTAAGAACCATCACTTTGCTTCTCTTCGTTTCCATGAGTATCACTACTGGTCAGTTTTTCTCAGAGACTGTTTCTCACTGACAAAGGCTTATCTCTTCAAAAGAGTTCACTGAGTAGGCAACATCAAACAGAGAACAACAAAGTCCTGTTGAAATGGAAATGCTGCGAGTTCTGCTGGTCTCAGTTACCAGCTGAGAGACATGCTCCTGCTCCCTGGCCTCAAGGTGTATGCAATTCAAATGCTTGTTTCAATAAAGTGACCTATTCATAGGTGTCACCTTTAGAATCAGGAATTGATGGTCATAAACACAGATGTTCATTTAAAAGTCTACTATAATGCTAGATTTTTCAGCTAACTCTGGTAGTTTTAATTTTTCTAAAAGAAATACATATCCAAAAAGATATTAGTTTAGTTTTTCAAGCATTAACAGAAACTTAGTAAAAGCAGTGAAAGAACAGCTATTCTTCTGGAGTTTTTTCTGTGTGTTTTATTTTAATAGTATGTGTGTGTATAATATATATGCATATGTGTGTGTGCACTCTGATCATGTATTATGTACTATATATCAACTGCTTCAAGCATAGGAGGAAACAGGAAGAATGAACTTTGCATGGTATAGTAGCTTCTTGAGAAAATATATAGACACCAAAGAAAGTTATAAATTCTCATCTGTATAAGCCTCTAAAGAAAAATAATTTACTGAATTAGGTTTAGACTACAATGACACCCCACTTCAGTACTCTTGCCTGGAAAATCCCATGGATGGAGGAGCCTGGTGGGCTGCAGTCCTTGGGGTCACTAAGAGTAGGACACAACTGAGCAACTTCACTTTCACTTTTCACTTTCCTGCATTGGAGAAGGAAATGGCAACCCACTCCAGTGTTCTTGCCTGGAGAATCCCAGGGACGGGGGAGCCTGGTGGGCTGCCGTCTATGGGGTCGCACAGAGTCAGACACAACTGAAGTGACTTAGCAGTATAGCATCATATGTAGTTAAGGAAATATTTAATGCAAGAGGGATTGTTGTCTTTGAATCTATTCTCCCACATTCTCTTGATGTGCCAAGTGACTGGAGAAGTCAGTCACATTGATCCTCAACAGCAGATGGTTCTCAGTATTCATTTAAATTAAAATATAGCATTTCTTTCCTTGAAATCAATTCAAAAGAAGGAATTCAGTGAATTTTAAGCAAGATGAATGCTTTTGTCTAGGTTTGTCGCTGACTAACTCAAATATGGATTATGTGGCCTAGCCCAGACTTCATTTGTATCATCAACTTCAAAGATAAAAACTCTGTTCAAGGGGGAAAAAATCAATTGAGATTCTTTAGAATGATAGGCTATTGCTATCCAAACTACCTATTGCTAGATTTAATTATTGCCAATTCTTATTATAAAAACTACGTAAAATGTAGATTTTCTATTTGTTCCTCTTATTAATGTCAGTCTTCTCTATAGATACCCCAGTATGCCATTATGATTTTGTAATCATGTCACTGAAGGAGAATATTTTAAGTATAAAAGAGTACTCATCTTTCCAGAATGGTATAGCTAGCACACTTTTCAGAGGTGGAAAATGTGGGTAGGATCTTCATTTACCCTTAAAATCTCCATGATACCACACACACATGAATTGCTAAAATGTTTTCACTAACTTCTAAGGATAGGAAGGCATACACAAAAGGATATGAATAATTGCCATGGGAAAAAGATCTAGATCATTAATATGATAGTGTACACTCAAAATACACACTTATAACAAAGTCAATGTTTTGTAGAAATCTCTGAATCTGAATCTTAGTTGGACAGAGGAAAGACTGTTGAGAGAAATTCAGTCGGTCAAATATAAAAAGATGTATGTCAGTCTTTCCTCAAATATGGTTGTGAGTCCAAGGCTGTTAACTAAAAGTAAATATCCCTTGGGACTGGATTTGAGACAAAGAGCAAGGAAGGGAATGGGAGGTGAATAAACACAAGGTGTTTCAGGATGGAGTACACTCTTTGTTTGATGACTAGAGAGAATATTCAAATACAGAGCTTGATACATAACATTCAAATAATTGAAATCTATTATTGTAATTCAGTGTAATTATCTCTTTAGGGCCTAATGAAGCATATTTGTCCATTTCATCAATGTATTAACTTAATCATCATTCACTGATTTCTGTGATAGTATATGTTGAATGCCATACTTTCTGTGCATGAATCCTTGAAATACAGAGAGGGGAAAAACCACATGTGAGTTTACAGAAGGAAATCATTAGAATTAAGTAAGTAGTCACCAATTATTGTATGTAATAGAAAATAAAATAATTGTGTGCTCTAAGATACTATCATCGGAGAAGGCGGTGGCACCCCACTCCAGTATTCTTGCCTGGAAAATCCCATGGATGGAGGAGCCTAGTAGGGTCGCTAAGAGTTGGACACGACTGAGTGACTTCACTTTCACTTTTCACTTTCCTGCATTGGAGAAGGAAATGGCAACCCACTCCAGTGTTCTTGCCTGGAGAATCCCAGGGATGGGGGAGCCTGGTGGGCTGCTGTCTATGGGATCTCACAGAGTCGGACACAACTGAAGTGACTTAGCAGCAGCAGCAAGATACTATCATAGGGGGTAGGAATTTAGATTAAGGTGTTCAGGAGGGTTTATTTGAGAAGCTGTCATTGAAACTGATATCTGGAGATGGAATTATCCAGGCAGTGAGTGGGAAGAAAAACCTCCTGGATTAAAAAAAAAAAAAAAAAAAATCAAAATTTCCTGAATCAGGAAAGAGTTGTAGCGTTGTCAGAAACAAAGGAAGTGCAGCAAAGCTCCAGTTCTGTGAGTGGAGAGAGTTATAGGTGGTGACGATTGTAAGGTAGGTCATTCCAGAAGGGTCTTATAGATCATAGTAAATGTAATATTTTATCCTCTGCACAAGTAAAAACCATTTGAAATTTTGAGAAGGAGAGCAGTGTGATCTGATATATGTTTTATTGTTATCCTTCTGGTTGCTGTAAGGAAATCTATTGTAGTGGTATTAAAAGGTCAGGAGTGGAAATGCAATAGCATTTGTCTAAACTAGATTTAATAGTGGCAAGGATGAGGGCAATGTCAATGAGAAGTTCTGGCAAATAGATTCTGTGGTGTTCAGTATGCTGAAAGCATCAGGAAGCCCTTAGACCCACATGACCAGGAATGACATGGGCCTGCTTGACTGGACAAACTGGACAGCTCCAGTTTGGGTGAGGAGTTAGAAGACATGCATAATTAATTTTAAATCCTGCTGAGATCTAGGAAATGATGAAAATGTATCTACTTTCCACATTGTTAGCGCCTACATGTGCCCAGGCATAGCTGGGCTCTGTCTAGGCCTTAAATTTATGACTTTTAACTATGGTAAAGAGTTCAAATATACTATTAGTAATCTAGCTTAGTTAAATCATTGAGTCATTAGTAAATTCTATCAGTCAACCTGGGAACCTATCCGCCTTCATAAAGTTGTTTCTTTGTGGGAAAAATATCACCGTAATGTACATTGGCAGAAACAGAGTGGTCAAGGAGGACTCTACAGTAATATAAATGCAAGGTTCAAATAGAACTATTCTAGGAGAGATTGACCAACAGATAGATGACTTAGATATTCCTAAAAAATCAATTTCAAGTAAAAAAAAATTAAAAGTACATAACGATGTAACTCCTGGTTTTAAAACAAAACTGAAACTAGCTAGAAAAATTCTGAAAAGAGTTGTAGTTTAAGGTAAAAATTAGGATTAGAGTGAGATTTTGTGTTAGGATAAGAAATTGCCTCAAACTAATACCAGTACATTTAGTAGTGAAAATGTAAATTATACATATTAAAATCAGGACCAAATAAGGATTTCTCATGAAAATTAATTTAACCTTACTTTGTAAATATTAGCCAATGCGATAAGTAAAAGAATAATAGTACAGAGACAAAAGTAGGGAAATTCTTATTTTTACATATTGTATAATTGTACCTCTAAGAATCTGAAAAAAATCGCTTGAAGCACTCTGTAAACAGTGACTTTTTAAAATAGCAAAGAAATATTTATAATACATTATTTATTCATATGAGCCATACATCTAAAATGTCAATTTACCTTTAAAAAGAGTAATTGTTATGTACACATATATAGAATGTCCATTATACTGTTACTTACAATAGCAAGTATTATATAATGTGATTTTATTTTTGAAAAAAATACCAGCATTATACAAATAAGTATTATATGTGTTATGAAAATGTCTGGCAGACTCATATTAAATTTTTTTAATAATTGTTCTCTCTAAATAATGTAATGAGAGTGGTGTGAAGAGTTGTATGTTACAAAATTGTCTATTGTTTTTATGGCAAGTATTTCTTTTACAAGAAAAATGCTTTAAAAATTAAGTTACTCTTTAGTTTACTTTTCTTGGGGCATTATATCTTTGATAAATGAGTTGTACATTTTAATTGCATTTTAATGAAGTTAACATTTTGTAACAAGATGCAAATCATTACCATTTGTCTGTGTTAAAAAAGAAAACCAGGAGAATGGCATTGAAACATGTATAACATCATATATGAAAAGAGTCGCCAGTCCAGTTTAATGCACGATACTGGATGCCTGGGGCTGGTGCACTGGGATGACCCAGAGGGATGGTACGGGGAGGGAGGAGGGAGGAGGGTTCAGGATGGGGAGCGCATGTACACCTGTGGCAGATTCATTTTGATATATGGCAAAAGCAATACAATATTGTAAAGTTAAAAAAATTAACAAAAAAAAAGAAAACCATGAGGGTTACTCTTTAAACTGTTCACTGCATCTACTTGAAAAATTCAACTCCACATACACATTTTCCAATACACATTTTCCTAGGCTATAATAAAAGTTAATACTTTTGCTGCAGTTACTGCTGTCACCTTTCTAGTCTGTTCCAAATCAATGTTTTTTAGACATTTATGGGAAATGTTCAACTATTCCAGTTTAAAATATAAAATAGAATATAAAAAATAGAATAGTCATCTGCCTCTATAGGTCTCCCATTTTCATAATAGATTTAACTGATATCAATTACCCAAGAAAAAATAAGTTAAATGAATATTTCTTTGTTGTGAACAGAGTGAAACTGCTTCAAATAAAAGGGTCTGTGTTATAATGATCTGTATTAAAATATCTGCAAGCTTTAGAACTATAAAAATGCCGCAAGGTCATGGTCAAAAGTGTTTTAATAGAGATGTGTCTGCCCAACTAAATTACCTTGCTGAAGAGAACATAATGTAATGATGGCAATTTCCATGCTTTTCTCAACTTACCTTTTATTTCAGTGCTAAATTTTATTATGATAACTATTAGTTCTAGCTTCAGAAATAGCTTCAGAATAAAAAGCAACAGGTTTCTGTGAAATGAAATTATAAATTTAAATTTTGAACTCAATATTACTTAAATAAATCAAAAATTATAAAAATTCACCTAAACTTTCAATATAATTACTGGAAATAACATTTGTAGAATTTAATGGACATGGGTGCATATTTCTAAGAAAGCCTTAGGTTGGTAATAAAAATTTTATAATGTTATAAATTTTACTCAAGAGTGCACTTGAAATTTAAGAAATTAAACATAAATCTGTGTCTGTGTGCCTCTTCTTCTGTAATCTTAAAAATCTGATTAAAATTTATTTTAAGGGATTTCTTTCATAAACAAAGCAAAATGAAACTATGACAACCTTAGAAGTGGTTTTCAAGGATACTTAATAGTCAATTTATTCTGCCAAACAATGTTACTTCAAAATCATTTGAAGCAATTTTTTAAAAACTATTTAACATACATTGTGTCAGAAATCTTTGAAGAGTGAAATTTTTTTCTTCTTATAATATGCAAGTTTTTTGTGAATGCATAATTTTTTCATACCTTATCACATGCAAAACTAATTTGTAAAGGACAAATGTCATATATAAATATGTGCAAATGAGAAAAATAATCAGATGCCTAATTGGAATCCAGAAAGGGGAAGCTCTTTCTTTCTTATTTGGTTAGTGAGCAAAACTCAATAAAATTATTAAAACAGAACTTTCAGTGGTGAACAAATGAAAAATATTCTTTGGGATGAAATAGTTCTTTGCAACCAAAAGAATATGTCATAGATTGTTGAACCCCTGTCAGTGGTTAAAAATTTAATCTGATTCCTTCTTTTAATCAGAAGAGGAAGAGCATCTTTCATAATTCAGTTCAGTTCAATCGCTCAGTCATATCCGACTCTTTGTGACCCCATGGACTGCAGCATGCCAGGCCTCCCTGTCCATCACCAATTCCTGGAGTTTACTTAGACTCATGTCCATTGAGTTTGTGATGCCATCCAACCTCTCATCCTCTGTCGTCCCCTTCTCCTCCTGCCTTCAATCTTTCCCAGCATCAGGGTATTTTCAGATGAGTCAGTTCTTCACATCAGGTGGCCAAAATATTGGAGTTTCAGCTTCAACATCAGTCCCTCCAATGAACACCCAGGACTGATCTCCTTTAGAGTGTACTGGTTGGATCTCCTTGCAGTCCAGGGGACTCTCAAGTCTTCTCCAACACCACAGTTCAAAAACATCAATTCTTCTGTGCTCAACTTTCTTTATAGTCCAACTCTTACATCCATACATGAATACTGGAAAAACATGGCCTTGACTAGATGGACTTTGTTGGCAAAGTAATGTTTCTGCTTTATAATATGCTGTCTAGGTTGGTCAATACTTTTCTTCCAAGAAGCAAGAGTCTTTTAATTTCATGGCTGCAGTTACCATCTGCAGTGATTTTGGAGCCCAGAAAACTAGTCTGTCCAGGTATCCCCATCTGTTTGCCATCAAATGATGAGACCAGATGCCATGATCTTAGTTTTCTGAATGTTGAGCTTTAAGCCAACTTTTGCACTCTCCTCTTTCACTTTCATCAAGAGGCTTTTTAGTTCCTCTTCACTTTCTGCCATAAGGGTGGTGTCATCTGCATATATGAGGTTATTGATTTTTCTCCCGGCAATCTTGATTCCAGCTTGTGCTATATCCAGCGCAGCATTTCTCATGATGTACTCTGCATGTAAGTTAAATAAGCAGGGTGACAATATACAGCCTTGATGTACTCCTTTTCCTATTTGGAACCAGTCAGTTCCATGTCCAGTTCTAACTGTTGCATCCTGACCTGCATACAGATTTCTCAAGAGGCAGGTCAGGTGTTCTGGTATTCTCATCTCTTTCAGAATTTTCAACATTTTGTGTTGATCCACACAGTCAAAGGCTTTGGCATAGTCAATAAAGCAGAAATAGATGTTTTTCGGGAACTCTCTTGCTTTTTCAATAATCCAATGGATATTGGCAATTTGATCTTTGGTTCCCCTGCCTTTTCTAAAACCAGCTTGAACATTAGAAAGTTCACAGTTCAGGTACTGTTGAAGTCTGGCTTGGAGAATTTTGAGCATTACTTTACTAGTGAGTGAGATGAGTGCAATTGTGTGATAATTTGAACATTCTTTGGCATTGCCTTTGTTTGAGATTGAAATGAAAACTGACCTTTTCCAGTCCTGTGGCCACTGCTGAGTTTTCCAAATGTGCTGGCATATTGAGTGAAGCACTTTAACAGCATCATCTTTTAGGATTTGAAATAGCTCAACTGAAATTCCATCACATCCACTAACTGTGTTCATAGTGATGCTTCCTAAGGCCCTCTTAACTTCACATTCCAGGGTGTCTGGCTCTAGGTGAGTGATCACACCATCATGGTTATCGGGGTCATGAAGATTTTTTTAGTATAATTCTTCTGTATATTCTTGCCACTGCTTCTTAATATCTTCTGCTTCTCTTAGGTCCTTACCATTTTTGTCCTTTATTGAGCCCATATTTGCCTGAAATATTCCCTTGGTGTCTCTAATTTTCTTGAAGAGATCTCTAGTCTTTCCCATCCCCTTGTTTTCCTAGATTTCTTTGCACTGATCACTGAGGAAGGCTTTCTTATCTCTCTTTGATATTCTTTGGAACCCTATGTCAAATAGGTATATCTTTCCTTTTCTCCTTTGCCTTTTGCTTCTCTTCTTTCACAGCTATTTGTAAGGCCTCCTCAGACAGCCATTTTGCTCTTTGCATTTCTTTTTCTTGGCATTAGTCTTGATCCCCGTCTCCTGTACAGTGTCAAGAACCTCTGTCCATAGTTCATCAGGCACTCTATCAGGCCTAATTCCTTGAATCTATTTCTCACTTCCACCATATAATAGTAAGGGATTTGATTTAGGTCATACCTGAATGGTCTGTTGGTTTTTCCCTACTTTCAAGAGACTGACCCAGACTTGCCCGGGAGTGTCCAGGAGTCTCCAGCAGAGGTGTGGGTTAGTGGTGGGCTGCTGCTGGGTTGCTACACTGGGTGAGTGTAGCAGTACATGCTTTGGATCTTTTGAAAGAAGTCACCATTATCTTCATTACCTCCACCATAGTTTAAAGAAAGAAAGAAAGAAAGTGAAGTTGCTCAGTCGTGTCTGACTCTTTGTGACCCCATGGGCTGTAGCCTATCAGGCTCCTCCGTGGAGGAGGATTTTCCAGGCAAGAGTGCTGGAGTGGATTGCCATTTCCTTCTCCAGAGGATCTTCCCGACCCAGGAATTGAACCCAGGTCTCCCACATTGCAGGCAGATGCTTTACCTGCTTTACCGTCTGAGCCACTGTAGCAGGGAGGGAACACAGCTCTACTCATGGACAGAAAATTGGATTAAAGATTTACTGAGCATGGCCGCACCCATAAGAACAAGATTCAATTTCCCCACCACCACCCCCCAGTCAGTGTCTCCCATCAGGAAGCTTCCATAAGCCTCATATCCTTCTCTATCAGAGGGCAGACAGACTGAAAACCACAATCACAGAAAACTAACCAATCTGGTCACATGGACCACAGCCTTGTCTAACTCAGTGAAACTATGAGCCACGCCTTGTAGGGCCACCCAAGTTGGACAGGTCATGGTGGAGAGTTCTGACAAAATGTGGTCCACTGGAGAAGGCAATGGCAAACCACATCAGTGTTCTTGTCTTGAGAATCCCATGAACAGTATGAAAAGGCAAAAAGATAGGACACTGAAAGATGAATTCGCCAGGTTGGTAGGTGCCCAATATGCTAGTGGAGATCAGTGGAGAAATAACTCAGAAAGAATGAAAAGATAGAGCCAAAGCAAAATCAATACCCAGTTGTGGATGTGACTGGTGATCGAATCAAGGTCTGATGCTATAAAGAGCAATATTGCATAGGAACCTGGAATGTTAGGTCCATGAATCAAGGCGAATTGGAAGTGGTCAAACAGGAGTTGTTAAGAGAAAATGTTGACATTTTAGGAATGAGTGAACTAAAATGGACTGGAATGGGTATATTTAACTCAGATGAGCATTATATCAAATAATGTGGGCAAAAATCCCTTGGAAGAAATGGAGTAGCCATCATAGTCAACAGGAATCCAAAATGCAGTACTTGGATACACTCTTAAAAACAACAAAATGATCTCTGTTCCTTTCCAAGGCAAACTATTCAATATCATGGTAATCTAAGTCTATGCCCCAACCTGTAATGCTGAAGAAACTGAAGCTGAATGGGACTGGAAAGCAAAAGTAGGAAGTCAAGAAACACCTGGAGTAACAAGAAAATTTGGCCTTGGAGTACAGAATGAAGCAGGGCAAAGGCTAATCGAGTTTTGCCAAGAGAACACACTGTTCATAGTGAACACCCTTTTCCAACAACACAGGAGAAGATTTTACACAAGGACATCACCAGATGGTCAATACCGAAATCAGATTGATTATATTCTTTGCAGCCAAAGATGGAGAAGCTGTATACAGTCAGCAAAAACAAGACCGGGAGCTAGCTGGCTGTGGCTCAGATCATGAACTCCTTATTGCCAAATTCAGACTTAAATTGAAGAAAGTAGGGAAAACCACTAGACCATCTTTCATAATATTGATCCTTAAAAAAAAAAGAGAAGACTCTAATACATTACACAATGGATGGAAATTTAATGCAGTATTAAATACAGATAACTTGTGTGATTGGTAACAGAAGATAAAAATATGGACTGATTACTTGCTTAATATGGAATTGAAAAGCAGAATTGGACAAAGTTTTTAAATAATAGTCATACTCCACAAATCTAACAAGATACAGTTGGCCTTCATTTCTGAGAATATGGAACCTGAGGAAATGGACAGAAGGTGGGAATGTACTGCACCACTTTGTATAAGATACTTCATCTTCCTTAGATTTATGTATCCATGGGGATTTTGTTGTTGTCGGTCAACATGACTGCCTCTCTGTGACCCAGTGGACTGTGGTGCGCCAGGTTCCTCTGTCCTAAACAATCTCCCAGAGTTTGCTCAAATTTATATCCACTGAGTTGGTGAGGTTACCAAACCATCTCACCCTCTGCTGTCTCCTTCTCCTTTGGCCTTCAGTCTTTCCCTGCATCAGGGTCTTTTCCAATGAGTTGGCTTTTTGCATCAGGTGTATTGAAGCTTCAGCTTCAGCAAAATTGTCCTTTCTATGAATATTTAGGATGGATTTCCTTTAGGTTTGACTGATTTGATCTCCTTGCCAGTCCAAGGGACTCTCAAGAGTCTGCTCCAGCTCCATCATTTGAAAGTATCAATTCTTCAGCACTCAGCCTTCTTTATGGGCCAACTCTCACATCCATATGTGACAACTGGAAAAAACACAGATTTGACTAGATGGATGTTTGTCAACAAAATGATTGCTTTTTAATACACTGTCTAGGTTTGTCATAGATTTTCTTCCAAGGAGCAAGCGTTTTTTAATTGCATATCTGCAGTCACCATCTGAGGTGATTTTGCAACCCAAGAAAATAAAATTAGTCAGTATTTCCTCTTTTTTGCCTTCTATTGGCCATGAAGTGATGGGACCAGATGCCATGATCTTAGTTTTTGGAATGTGAAGTTTTAAGCCAGACTTTTCACTCTCCTCTTTTACCTTCATCAAGAGGCTCTTTAATTTCTCTTCAGTTTCTGCTATTAGAGTGGTATCATATGCATATCGATGGTTGATATTCCTCCCAACAATCTTGATTCTAGCTTATAATTCACCCAGCCTGGCATTTTGCATGATGTACTCTGCATATAAATTAAATAAACAGGGTGACAGTATGCAACCTTGACATACTCCTTTCCCAATTTTGAACAATTCCATTGTTCCATGTGGAGTTCTAACTGTTGCTTTTTGACCTGCATACAGGTTTTTCAGGAGACAGATAAGGTGATTTGGTACTCTCATCTCTTTAAGAATTTTTGACCGTTTGTTTTGATCAACACAGTCAAAGGCTTTAGCATAGTCAATGAAGCCGATGTTCTTCTGGAATTACCTTGCTTTCTATAAGATCCAATGGATATTGGCAGTTTGAGCTCTGTTTCCTCTGCCTTTTCTAAACCCAGCTTGTACATCTGGAAGTTCTCTATTCATATACTGCTGAAGCCTAGATTGAAGGATTTTAAATATAACACTATTAGTATGTGAAATGAGCACAACTGTATGCTAGTTTGAGCATCCTTTGGCATTCCCCTTCTTTGGGATTGGAGTGAACTGTCTTTTTCCAATTGGAGTGAAAACTGTCTTTTCCCAGTCCTGTGGACACTGCTGAGTTTTCCAAATTTGCTAACATACTGAGTACAGCACTTTAACAGCATCATCATTCAGAATTTGAAACAGCTCAGCTGGAATTCCATCACCTTCACTAGTTTTGTTCATAGTAATGCTTCCAGAGTCCCACTTGACACTCCAGGATGTCCAGCTCTAGATGAATGACTATACCATCATGCTTATCTAGATTATTGAGACCTTTTTTGTATAGTTCTTCTGTGTATTCTTGCCACCTCTTAATGTCTTCTGCTTCTGTTAGGTCCTGAATGTTTCTGTCTTTTATAATGCCCATCTTTGCATGAAATGTTGCCTTGATATCTCCAATTTTCTTGAAGAAATCTCTAGTCTTTCCCATTCTGTTGTTTTCCTGTATTTCTTTGCATTGTTCATTGAAGAAAGCCTTCTTGTGTCTCCTTGTTATTCTCTGGAACTCTGCATTCAGTTGGATATATTTCCTTTCCTCCCTTGCTTTTTGATTTTCTTTTTCCAGCTATTTGTGAAGCCTCCTCAGACAACCATTTTGCCTTCTTGCATTTCTTTTTTTGGGGTATGGTTTTGATCACTGCCTCCTGTACGTATTATGAACCTCTATCCATAGTTCTTCAGGCACGCTACCAGATCTAATCCCTTGAATCTATTTATCATCTCTACTGTGTAATCATAATGAATTTGATTTAGGTCATGGCTGAATTGCCTAGTGGTTTTCCCCACCATCCTCAATTTAAACCTGAATTTTGCAATAAGAAGCTAGTGATCTGAGCCATAGTCAGCTCTGGGTCTTGTTTTTTTCTCACTGTATGGAGCCTCTCCTTCTTCAGCTACAAAGGATATAATCAATCTGATTTTGGTATGGACCATTTGGTGACATCCATGTGTAGAGTTTTCTCTTGTGTTGTTGGACAAGGGTGTTTGCTATGACCAGTGTGTTCTCTTGGCAAAGCTCTGTTAGCCTTTGCCTTGCTTCATCTTGTACTTCAAGAATAAACTTGCCTGTTATTCCAGATATCTATTTACTTCGTACTTTTATATTCCAATCCCCTATGATGAAAAGGATATCTTTTTTTGGTATTAGCTCTAGAATATCTTGTAGGTCTTCATAGAACTGGTCACCTTCAATTTCTTTAGCATCAGTGGCTGGGCCATAGACTCATATTACTGTGATGCTAAATGGTTTGCTTTGGAAAAGAACTGAGATCATTCTGTCATTTTTGAAACTTTTATCCAAGTACTACATTTCAGAATCTTTTATTGACTGCAAGGGCTACTCCATTTCTTCTAAGGGATTGTTGCCTACAGTAGTAAATATAATGGTCACCTGAAATAAATTCTCCCAATCCTATCCATTTAAATTTACTGATTCCTAAAATGTTGATGTTCACTCTTACCATCTCCTGTTTAACTGCATCCCATTTGATTTGATTCATGGACCTAACATTCCAGATTTCTATGCAATATTGTTCTTTACAGCATCAGGCTTTATTTTTACCACCAGACAAATCCATAACTGAGCATCGTTTCTGCTTTGGCACAACCACTTCATTCTTTCTGGAGCTGTTAGTAATTGTCCTCTACTCCTCCCCAGTAGCATGTTTGACACTTTCTGATCTGGGGGAGGGGGCAGTTATCATCTGATGCCATATCTTTTTTACCTTTCCATACTGTCCATGGGGTTCTCCAGGCGGGAATACTGGAGTAGATTGTCATTTCCTTCTCCAGTGGACCACAGGGATCCTGGAACCAATTTCATGTGGATCCCAAGGGATCGTTATATGTTCTTAATATTCATCTTGGCCCTTAAAAAAAAAACAAATATTTCTATTCAGGTTAATTTATATTGATCACAATGTAACATGATCCTACTTTCATACACTATTTGGTGTGACCTTGGGCAAATGAATTTGCCTTTATTAACTTTAATTTCATCATTTATGAATATAGGAATAATATCATTTCTGTTGTGGGACATGTAATAATTAAACAGAATCAAACACACGAAAGCATTTAACCAAGGACATGGCAGACAGAAGTTGTGAGCAGGAGTAATAAATGGTGATTTTCTTACTAAATTATAGCTATATTCTATTTGTGTTAACACAATTTTGCATTTTCCAAAGAAAATGTATACCCTATGGAAAAAATATGTGTTTATCTGAGAGATTAGCAAATGGAATAGGATTTCATATTCAGGTCAAATACCTTTTTAAGAAATCCCCTACACAGTGTTTCTAAGGCAGTTATTAGAATGATTGATTGGGAGCTAAGTCAGGGATATAAATGGAGAATGAGACTTTTCATTCCTAAGTCACTTAAGTCAGATAACATTTTTGCCCTAATAATTCACATGTGAAAACAGAAAGACATTGACCATTGAAAAAGTTATGTCTTCTATTTTCTTTGTCTTTCATGCCTAACCTTGCATATTTTGAAGCTTAATTATTATTATTATTATCAAACTTAAAATTCTTCTAGCTTTTTTTTTTAATGGAAAGATTAAAACTTAAAACTATGGTTTCATATGGTCAGAACTGTGGGGAGAATTTAATTCATCACTCCTGGGTAATGGTAGAGAAAGTATACGGTCAGTAAAACCATGAAAAGCATATCTCTCTTGAAAACAGGGGAGAAGAGGTGAAAGACCCTAAAGCTGAAGACAGCATAAAAGAATGAGAGAAGCGGTATGGGAAGGGGGCATGTAAGGACAATAAGCAAGAAAGGAACCCAGGAAAACAAAGGACTATCTGACATGGCCACATGCAGCCTGATCATTGTACAAGGAGGGGTAAGGTCAGCAAGGAGCAGAAGGCATAGGAGGGAGCATCGGGTAACTCAGGATGACCCGGCTCCAGGGAAACCTGAACTCCAGGAGGAGAGAAGGTATGTTTAAGGTAGACCAGGGATCATTCAAAACAAAAGGAACTGGATATCAGAAAACATTTTGTGATGCTGTAATGAGATCTCTGTTGGATTCATGCCCTAAGCAATACAATGCAAGTCCTGTCATTTGAAACAGGTTGAGTTAGAGAAATCTACTGAAATACTCTCTGTAAGGGATTATTCTTACATCATCACATTTATTTTATAGCTACATTCTTTTAGTGCAAATTGTCAGTGAGAGGTATTGTTTGTGTTTGTATAGAACTGTTTTTTGTTTGGGTTTTGTTTTAATATATTGATGACACCACATTTCCTTTCTTTATCTAAACCTATCCAACTGTGAAGTTAGAATCCTTGAGATAACTGGGCCATCCAATTAGGGCATTTATGTAGCCTGCATAAAGCACTTGGGTAATTGGCCCTTTACGTGGGACCGTGTAAGGGAATGGAATAAAAACAGGAAATAGACACCCTCGACTGCTTCTCATAGTTGACTTGTCGTTTTCACAGCTCTCTGTGTGGTAGACTCTTACTCTGTTTAGCTGTCATACTAAATCAGAAAACGTTGGTCATTCAGTGTAGTGAAACATTTCATCTTCCTACGCATGTAGATTTCTGCAATTTTGCATTAAGAAAAAGCTTTGTTTTCAAATAACATTTTTTTTTTTTTCCTATGAGGGGAAGAAATAGAACAAAGCACCTAAGCAGTACTCAATTTTTCTTAGCAAACTGAAGCTGCACTGTTTTATTCTGATAAATGATGCTAATGAAGCTTGGGGACTTTTACAGGTGTGTAATTCTTCATTTCACTACATTATTGTTTTCCATTATTTTTTGGTAAAGCACATACATGCTTTAAACAGTTTGTTAGACAGCCAACCTTTTCACAGCATTGTTTTTAGCACAATATATTTAGAAAATGTGTAATCAAAGATGAATCTACCACAAATCCTCTTTTTTCTCATAGTGCCTCTCATCCTCAATTTTATTGTTGCAGACAATTCAGTGAATCGGGAGCTTTGTCTGGTCCTCTCCTAATTTACATTTGCCAAAACTAACAAATGTGAACTAGTTCATTTTAATACTAGAGTCCATGTTTTGGGGTCAAATCACCTCTTGGGCTTGGGAAAAGAAGGGAGGATATGAAAAAATATCATAGATTAACTTAATCTACCAATGCAGTTTGGTCATGGGGAATGTTACTTCTTGAAACAGAACAGGCTACCACTTTATGGCAGAAATATTTCACAAGGTCCTATTAGTAAGTCAGTCTGTAAAGGCCAAATGTACTCTTGCCTGGAAAACCCCACGGACGGAGGAGCCTGGTAGGCTGCAGACCATGGGGTCACAAAGAGTTGAACACAACTGAACGACTTCCCTTTCACTTTTCACTTTCATGCATTGGAGAAGGAAATGGCAAGCTACTCCAGTGTTCTTGCCTGGAGAATCCCAGGGACGGTGGAGCCTGGTGGGCTGCCGTCTATGCGGTCACAGAGTCGGACACGACTGAAGTGACTTAGCAGCAGCAGCGGCAGCAAAGGCCTAATGAGTTCAAATATATAACATCTGGGAGTAGAATTGATACAGTCTTGACCATGAAAGTTAGTTGCCTCGTGGTCACACATAGCTTTCCCAGATATTTTTCTCTTTATCTTGAAGAGGTGAGGAACATAGTAGAAATGGTCAGTTTAAACTAGCACTGTATAGTTAGGGATTGTTCTAAAAAGTAACCAAGAACATGGTCTAGGGTTGAGATAGGGGTCCCACTTCTTTCTTTATCGCTGTGTTTCTCAGTCAGATAGAGGATATTCACCACAAAGAATGACAAGTTATAGCCACACACTTGGACTACAACTGTAATGCTTAAATACATTTCTCTATGTTGTTTGTGTGGGACTAAACAAATACTGCCTGCTAATTAAAAAAAATTCACATAGTTACATGTGGAAAGAATGAAAATCACCTGTAATTTCTTTCCTGCCCTCTATCTACAAAGTAAACTGTTTGGAATATATCCTTTCAGAAATGTTTTAGGTCATAAACATTCTATTAGAAAAGGAACCATCGTGGCCATATTTTAAGCCATATTTAGAATAATAACATAATCTTTCCCTGACCTTCTAATAGATTTATTTTATGAATGTGTCAAATTTTCTCATTCAAAATAGGAATTAGATGACTCTGTCAACCAGTATATAGCCCATGCTGGCAGCTGAACACAGAATAGACTCTGTCACTTTTAAACTACATTCTAGCTTCAATTATATACAGTCTCAGCAGTGAGGCAGAAAAAATATGCTGATAGAGTGTTGTCTCTATTAGATTACTATTATCTAAACAATGGCTTATTTTGTTTATATGTACAAAGTTAAGAGGAAGACCTAAATATAAAAGTCTTATTAGATCCTTTAGGATTTAACTGAATCACAAGACAAGAAGGAATTGTAGCAAGCATATAATGCAGTGTCTTCTTTTTACAAAAGTGAGTGCTGAGATATTGAACAGTCAAGAGACTTGTCCAGTTAGACAGCTCATTAGTAGGTCTGAGATCAGAACACTTAGTTCAGGTTATGCCCAAATATACACTATTGTCTGAGACGAATTTATAGCTTTCAAATTGGTAGTTTCTGGGCGTTAGTAGGCCTGTATTGCTCTTAAAACCCACTTTGTATTTTTATTCTTCTTAAAGGAAAATTCTATAAATTTACTCTGCTTCTATGATAGCTATCATGGCTGTGTGAATTACCTAGTTCCTCTCGCAGTAGACCTTGGTTGCTGATGGTAAAGCTTTTCTACAAATCCTGTGAAATTGCATTTCTTGTGTGTTAATTCCCTTGTTGGCATATGATATTGGTTCATTCTAATCCTACACTTGTCTCTTATTATTCCAACAGCTCCCCTTTGTCCCATTGTCAAAATGGTACATAAACATAGCCCACAGATTATATGAAATTCATTTCTTCACATATTCAAAGGATTTAACTCACTTCAAAAACCTTTATTGTCTAATATTTGCCAAGCCCCAAAATATGTTTTTATAGGAAATGTAATTTTACTTGATATCACTTTTCTTAAGGTCTCCATGTATTTCTGGCTCCAGATATCATGTGAGATGGCTTTCCTTATATAAACAGTATTCAGTGCTCGTGTTGCAATGCTTAGAGTCTGTATATGCAGAGGGCACAAGAAAGGAAATTTCCCAAGACCTCATAAAATGTTCCTCATAAAAATATCCTGAGATAACTCATTTAGCACAGCTTTCCTCTCCAACTATGGGACCTGATCTGGGCGACCTTATCAGTCTGCGGTCATTTTGAAATAGTGACTACAAGAATGATCTTGGTAAACTATTGTTCTATCAGGTAAGATCGATCTTGGCATTTTTACTTAAAAGAGCCTGGGAAGTAAGGCATCTATATTTTATTATTGTCGGTCACAGACTTTTTCTTTTAGGCCTGGCTATGCTTTCATATTATTTGTTAAAAAAAGACCCAGGCCTGGGGAGTAAGGAGAATGAGGGAATACAAACTCCTGTTCTATCTCATCTCTTGCCTTTAAATATGAGTGCTTTATCCATGTATAATAGTACAACTGACATCCTCAAGGCAACTGTTGACACCAAACTGTTTATAGACAATTATCCTAAATTGAGACTAACTTGATCCCAGTAGTTCTTGTCCCTCTTGATATTAATTTCTCCATTTTGTATCCTAATTCTCTATAACTGCTTTTGAAACCTTAAATTTTGGAAGTAAGTTTGAATTAATTTTTTAATTAATAAAAAGAACTTACTCAGCTCTCCTCTGCATATGCTTCTAGTTTTGAATCTCCAAAACTCATAAGAGAAATTCCCCTTCCCAGCTATAATTCCAGATAACAAAACTGGCTGATTATTGTCTTCCATGGGAAGGAATTTAATTAGTCTGAGCTTTCCTTAGAAGCTACTGTCTTTGCCCACTTCGCCTCAGAACCAGTCATCCAAAACATATTCAAGAGGCTCATAGTCATACCTAGAACATCTGGATATCTATAAACCACAGTATTTATTTATACCTTTCAGTTCAGTCGCTCATTGGTGTCTGACTCTTTGTGACCCCATGGACTGCAGCACGCTAGGCTTCCCTGTCCATCAACTCCTGAAGCTTGCTCAGACTCATGTCCATTGAGTCAGTGATGCCATCCAAGCATCTCATCTTCTGTCATCCCCTTCTCTTCCTGCCTTCAGTCTTTCCCAGCATTAGGGTCTTTTCCAACTGCATCAGGCGGCCAGAGTATTGGAGTTTCAGCTTCAGGATCAGTCCTTCCAATGAATATTCAGGACTTTTTCTTTAGGATGGACTGGTTGGATCTCTTTGCAGTTCAAGGGACTCTCAAGAGTCTTCTCCAACACCACAGTTCAAAAGTGTCAATTCTTCAATGCTCAGTGCTCAGCTTTCTTTATAATCCAACTCTTAACATCCATACATAGCCACCGGAAAAACCATAGCTTTGACTATATGGACCTTTGTTGACAAAGTAATGTCTCTGCTTTTTAATATGCTGTCTAGGTTGGTCTTAGCTTTTCTTCCCAGGAACAAGTATCTTTTTTTATTTTTTCTTCCAAAAAAAAAAAAGATATTTTATGAGCAAATGCTATTGATTGAGCACTGTGTACTTTCTGAAGGATGGCTCCAGTGTTTTTTATTTTATTTTATTTTACTTGGAGGCTAATTAGTTTACAATATTGTGGTGGTTTTTGACATACATTAACATGAATCAGCCATGGGTATACATGTGTTCCCCATCCTGACCCTCCTTCCCACCTCCCTCCCCATCCTATCCCTCAGGGTCATCCCAATGCACCAGCCCTGATCACCCTGTCTCATGCATCAAACCTGAACTGGCGATCTATTTCACATATGATAATATACATGCTTCAATGCTATTCTCTCAAATCATCCCATCCTCACCTTCTCCCACAGAGTCCAACAAACAGGCTATTCTTTACATCTGTGTCTCTTTTGCTGTCTCGCATATAGGGTCATGGTTACCATCTTTCTAAATTCCATATATATTTGTTAATGTACTGTATTGATGTTTTCTTTCTGATTTACTTTGCTCTGTATTATAGGCTCTAGTTTCATCTACCTCATTGGAACTGATTCAAATGCATTCTTTTTAATAGCTGAGTAATATTCCATTGTATATATGTACCACAGCTTTCTTATCCATTCATTTGCCGATGGACATCTAGCTTGCTTCCATGTCCTGGCTATTATAAACAGTGCTGCAATGAACATTGGGGTACATGTGTCTCTTTCAATTTGGGTTTCCTCAGTGTGTAAGCCTAGCAGTGGGATTGCGGATCATATGGCAGTTCTGATTCCAGTTTTTTAAGGAATAGCCACACTGAGAAACAAGTATCTTTTAATTTCATGGCTCCAGTCACCATCTGCAGTGATTTTAGAGCCCAAAAGAGTAAAGTCTGTCACTGTTTCCATTGTTTCCCCAACAATTTTCCATGAATTGATGGGACTGGATGCCATGATCTTAGTTTTTTGAATGTTGAGTTTTTTGGTTTTTTTTTTTAGATGATGCTCACCTGTGTTGGTGAGGATGGTCTTTTTTTTTTTAAATATAAATTTATTTATTTTAATTTGAGGTTAATCACTTTACAATATTGTATTGATTTTGCCATATATCAAAATGAATCTGCCACGGGTGTACACGTGTTCCCCATCCTGAACACCCCTCCCACCTCCCTCCCCATACCATCCCTCTGGGTCATCTCAGTGCACCAGCCCCAAGCAACCAGTATCATGCATCGAACTTGGAGTGGCGATTCGTTTCATATTTGATATTATACATGTTTCAATGCCATTCTCCCAAATCATCCCACCCTCTCCGTCTCCCACAGAGTCCAAAAGACTGTTCTATACATCTGTGTCTCTTTTGCTGTCTCACATACAGGGTTATTATTACCATCTTTCTAAATTCTATATATATACGTTAGTATACTGTATTGGTGTTTTTCTTTCTGGCTTACTTCACTCTGTATAATAGGCTCCAGTTTCATCCAAACTGATTCAAATGTATTCTTTTTAATGTCTGAGTAATACTCCATTGTGTATATGTACCACAGCTTTCTTATCCATTCATCTGCTGATGGACATCTAGGTAGCTTCCATGTCCTGGCTATTATAAACAGTATGTGAGTTTTAAGCCAACTTTTTCACTCTCCTCTTTCACTCTCATCAAGAGACTCTTTAGTACCTCTTCACTTTCTGCCATAAGGGTGGTGTCATCTGCATATCTGGGTTATTGATGTTTCTCCTGGCAATCTTGATTCCAGCTTGTGCTTCATCCAGCCTGGCATTTCACATGATGTACTCTGCATAGAAGTTAAATAAGCAGGGTGACAATATAAAGCCTTGACATACTCCTTTCCTGATTTGGAACCAGTCTGTTTCATGTCCAATTCTAACTATTTCTTCTTGACCTGCATACAGATTTCTCAGGAAGCAGGTCAGATGGTCTGGTATTCCCACTTCTTGAAGAATTTTCTATAGTTTGTTGTGATCTACACAGTCGAAGGCTTTGGGGTAATCAATAAAGTAGAAGTAGATGTTTTTTGAGTATTCTTTTGCTTTTTTGATGATCCAATGGATGTTGGCAATTTGATCTCTTGTTCCTCTGCCTTTCCTAAATACAGCTTCAACAACTGGAAGTTCACAGTTCATATATTGTTGAAGCCTGGCTTGGAGAATTTTGAGTATTACTTTGCTAGCATGTGAGATGAGTGCAATTGTGTAGTAGTTTTAATATTCATTGGCATTGGAATGAAAACTGACCTTTTCCAGTCCTGTGGCCACTGCTAAGTTTTCCAAATTTGCTGGCATGTTGAGTGCAGCACTTTCAGAGCATCATCTTTTAGAATTTGACATATATCAACTGGAATTCCATCATCTCTACTAGTTTGTTCATAGTGATGCTTCCTAAGGCCCACTTGACTTCACATTCCAGGATGTCTGGCTCTAGGTGAATGACCACACCTTCATGGCTATCTGGGTCATGAAGATCTTTTCTGTATAATTCTTCTGTGTATTCTTGCCACCTCTTCTTAATATCTTATGCTACTCTTAGGTCCATACCATATCTGTCCTTTATTTTGCCCATCTTTGTATAAAATGTTCCCTTGGTATGTCTAATTTTCTTGAAGAAAATTTTAATATCTTTGGAGCTTCTTTTTTACAGCTTAAAATACACTCTAGCAATACATACAATGCCTGGATTTAACATATCTACTGGTGTCATTTCCACAAAGAATATAATAATTTTGGAATCAAGTTTATGAACTGAAATTTATACCTTCCATTTCCCAGAAGGTGTGTCTATTTTAACATAAAGCAATATCAGCAAAAATTGCAGCATCAGAAAAATGTCAGCCTCCATATATAGGGATTTGTGAAAGTATGAAAGTTTAGATACAGTGATAAAGTGCTCAGAAGAGTGAAGCAAGGTGAAAGGAGCATCTCAAGAGTCCATGTATACATGAAGTGAATATGACTCCAGAAGAAGACACACAAAGCAGGTCAGCGAATCTGGGAAGAGAAAGCATTGTGTCAGTGCTCTTTCATGAGCTCATTTCTCCATAGTCATGTAAAGACTATGTAAAGAATATTAAAGGGCCAGGGAAATTTTCCTTTCTTCTTTTTTCTTTTCCTCTTTTACTCCTATCCTTCATTTCACCTTTAAATAGAGTACATATTTGTTTCCATGGTAAATTTCCTCAAAATTTGTTTGGAATCAGCGTGAAAACCTGAGCATATAAAACTGAGAAGGGATCAGAACTTATCCTTGATGACCTGGGAAGAAAGCAGGAAATAAATGGTAGATAGGAAAAGTTACAATCCATATTTATCCATCCACTCAATAACTATTTTATTGACATCCTACCTGTATTTGATCTTGTACATTTAGTTCCCTGAGCATGTCAAGGTAAACAATACATAATCCCTTGTTCTTAAGAATATGTAGTCTAAGAGGAAGAAAGACTCAGATAACCAAAGTCTATAATCGAGAGATGTGCTGATTACAGTGATGGCAATGAGGAGGGATACAGTTTTCTTAAGTGAATCAGAAAATCTCATTAAGTTCTCTTGACAGAACAGAGAGGTAGAGAAAAAAAAAAGAGGAATTTATAGAATTTCTTTTTGTAGGAATACCTGCCACAGGAACAAAGTCATGGGCAATTCACAAAAATCTTGAGCATTTTGGTGTTTCTGGAAAATGGAATCAGAATGGGGTGTGAAGAGAGTTAAGACTGTAATATTGTCAAAGACAATAAATAAAGAACCTTGTTAGTATATCAAATTTAGGAATTTATCTTGTGATCAATGACAATAATACAATTTTAAACAAGCAGGATAGAATTATGTCCTAGAAAAATCTCTGGTTGCATTATGGAGCATAGGTTGCAGATGAGAGTAGGTATTATTGGTAGATAAACTATCATTCAGGTCAGTTCAGTAGCTCAGTTGTGTCCCACTCTTTGTGACCCCATAGACTGCCGCACACCAGGCCTCCCTGACCATCACCAACTCCTAGAATTTACTCAAACTCATGTCCATTGAGTCGGTGATGCCATCCAACCATCTTATCTTCTGTCATCCCCTTCTCCTCCCACCTTCAATCTTTCCCAGTATCAGGGTCCTTTCAAATGAGTCAGTTCTTCACATCAGGTGGCCAAAGTACTGGAGTTTCAGCTTCAGCATCACTCCTTCCAATGAATATCTCAGACTGATTTCCTTTAGGATGGACTCATTAGATGTCCTTGCAGTCCAAGGGACTCTCAAGAATCTTCTCCAACACCGCAGTTCAAAAGCATCAATTATTTGGCACTCAGCTTTGTTTATAGTCCAACTCTCACATCCATACATGAGTACTGGAAAAACCATAGCTATCATTCAAGATGATATAAAATTTCAGAATGAAAGGAGATGGTGATGTTAACTAGGGTAAAAGTTTGGAGGTAAGTGGACAGAACCAACACATAATTAGGAGTTAAAATTGATAGTACTGATGTTGTTTGGTCAAACGTGGGCAGTTAGAGGAAGGGAATCAAATATGATTTGTAAGATTCTTTTTTTAATTTATATATTTTAATTGAAGGATAATCGCGGTGCAGTATTGCTCCTCCATACATCAACATGAATTGGCGGTAGGTTTACACATATCCCTTCCATCTTGAACCTCCCTCCAACTCCCACCCTTCCCCACCCCTCTAAGTTGATACAGAGCTTCAGTTTGAGTCCCTGGAGTCATATAGCAAATTTCCATTGGCTATCTGTTTTACATAGTAGTATATATGTGTCATATATATGCTTCCGTGCTACTCCCTTCACTCATCCCCCTCTCCTTCCTCCCCACTGCCTGTGTCCATAAGTCAGTTCTCTGTGTCTGTGTCTCCACTGCTCTCCTGCAAATAGGTTCACTGGTACCATCTTTCTAGATTCCATATATTTGTGTTAATATACGATATTTATCTTTCTCTTTCTGACTTTCTTCACTCTGTATAGTAGGCTCTACATTCAGAAATATTTATACTATCTGCAGAAAAACCAGAGTATTGTAAGATTCTTGACTTAGATTGGGTGACTTGTGGTTCAATGCCATAAAATAGAGGTAACAAGAAGAGTAGGTTTAGTGAAGAATAATATGGGTTAAATCTTGGATCTGTTGTTAAGGTATTTATAGGATAAGTAAAGGTCAGTAAAGATGTCTTGTAGGCAGTTAATACTCAAAAGAGACATCTGGAATGGAGATTAAGTTTTGGTAGTCGGCATATGTATGATTCAGAAGTCCTAAGTATAAATATGACTGTCAAGACAGTGTGAAATAAGAAAAGAATTCTGCAAACCAGATCAACTGTTGAGAGTCATGAGCTAGGCCTTGGGAAAAGATTTCTAGAATGATTAATCATGTCAATCTGGAAGATGTCACTGTACTTTATTTTACAGACCTTAAACACCATGCAAAAGATTTTTTAAAAGGGTCACGCAATTTTCATTCTTATGTATTCAGTTGTAAGAATCTAGGACAGAAATAAACAAAAGTGGTAAGAAGACCTTGCATTTGAATATCATGTCATTGGTGTAGGTTAAGCTGTACCTCCCTGAGTTTAAAGGCTGAATTTGGTTATTTGGGAAACTTAGCCTCTAAGTTGTTTTTCATCTTATTTTGTTCTACCTTTCATTTAAAAAGTTAATGTGAGACGGTTGGGGTGGGCAGGGAAGCTCAAGAGGGAAGGGTTATATATTGAATTATGACTGATTTGCATAAACCAACAACCAACACAACATTGTAACACCATTACTTTCCAATTAGAAAATAAATTTTAAAAAGGTTAATGTGGATATTAAGAAAAATTGAGAATAATTGATGCCAGGAAAGCCGAGACTAAAAAGAAAGGTAATCTTTTCAGTTTGCTCTTTTATCTCCCAAACTCTGATAAGAAATAAAGTTATACAAATAGATTCAAATCCTGAATGAGGAAAGATTCAAATCTGTAAGTAGAACTGAAAAGTAGGTTCTAGGTAGGTATCTGTATATGAGAGTCTCGTGTGAAGTGCATGTTGAATTCACACTAGAATTCAGCTATTTTTGTTGAGACTATGGGACCATCAGCGGACTATTTATTATAGGACTGAGGAGGGTGTGAGAAAGAAAGAAATCTCAAGTGTAGAAGGAATCAAATATACAGGCTTAGTGCAGCAACAGCATCTCAGTATTGATAACAGGGAGACTTGAAACCCTGGATCCTTCAGCTCATCACCCGGAATGATACATTTGTTTGTTTTTGAATAAAACAAGTTTTCAAAAGAAATACATAAAACTATAAAAATATAGGAAGCACAGCTTTAGAATGCATAAAAACAGCAATCCAAAAGTAAGTGATATATACTATATGATACCACTTACATGGAAAATCTAAAATCAGACTCAAGGAAGTAAAGAGTAGAATGGTGGTTGCCAGGTGCTAGGGGAGAATAAGTTGAAAGATATTAACCAAAGGGTACAAAGTTTCAGTTATGTACAATAAATAAGTCCTACAGATCCAACATTATAGACCCCATAGTCAATAATACTGTATTGTACACTTAGAAGTTTGCTACAAGAGTAAATTGTATGCTGTATGTTTTTATCACAAAGTAATAACACTAAAACTAAACTAATACTAATATTAAAGAGGGAAGAAGGAAAACTTTGGAGATAATGGATAGATCTATGGCATAGATTGTTTATTGTTTCACAGATGTATACTTATCTCCTAACTCCTCCAGCTGGTTACAAAAGTATGTGGAACATTTTTTATATCAACCATAAAGGAAGAGAGATTCTCATCAACCAAGACCATGGTGCAGGATTTCATCAGAAAATACTTTGGTGGATCTCAATAGGCACTGCAGTAAAGCAGACACTGTTCATTACACCTAGCAGCCACCCTTCCATTATTTTTGTCAACAGAATGCCTATGTATTTTTTACTGGAGCTAAGTGCAAGGTGGGAAGATAATTCATGATGGCCTAAGTCAGTCAGTATTCTTTGTTAGCACTTACTAGTCTAATGTGGCTACACAGTCCAAGTTCTAGTCCATGTAATGTAAAGAGAAATTGGCATGGATTTATGTGAAAGATATTTCTAACAAAGCAAAAAGACCATTTTTTTGGTCTGAGTACCTCCTTCCTTCTCTTACCACTTAGAATGTTGCAATATGAAGTGCTCTAGCAGCCATTCTGTGACCATAAGGGGCATTTTTTGTAACACACTGACTTGGGCAGAGCAGAAATGAGCTAAACAAAAATGGGCCTTTAAAGACAGTACTGAGCTACTCCACAGACTTGAAATCATTGGCTCCGAAACTTTTTGTTATATTAGATAATCCAATGTCTTTATTGTTGCAGCCACTGTGAGCCAAGAAGTCTACTATTTTCAGTCAAAGCATTACTGACTTTTACATAGTAGCAGAAATAAGGCACTTTCAACTGGCTTCACAGGGTCACTAACTTGGATAACAGATGTTTCAAGCAAATGTTTCAGGAAGCAAAGCTAGAGTAGAGGGGGTTGTAAAGTGGCAGGTGCTACATGATAAAGGAGAGGAGTCTGTGAAAGTAATCAAGATATCCCACCGAATCCTATTTTTGCTTTGGTGTAAGGGTTTTCAAAAGTGAGAAACCAAAGAGGACACTAATAGATGGAGAAATATTCCATGTTCATGGATTGGTAGAATCAATGTAGTGAAAATGAATATACTACCCAAAGCAATTTATAGATTCAATGCAATCCCCATCAAGCTACCAACGGTATTCTTCACAGAGCTAGAACAAATAATTTCTCAATTTGTATGGAAATACAAAAAACCTCGAATAGCCAAAGCTATCTTGAGAAAGAAGAACGGAACTGGAGGAATTAACCTGCCTGACTTCAGGCTCTACTACAAAGCCACAGTCATCAAGACAGTATGGTACTGGCACAAGGACAGAAATATAGATCAATGGAACAAAATAGAAAGCCCAGAGATAAATCCACGCACATATGGTCACCTTATCTTTGACAAAGGAGGCAAGAATATACAATGGATTAAAGACAATCTCTTTAACAAGTGGTGCTGGGAAAACTGGTCAAACACTTGTAAAAGAATGAAACTAGAACACTTTCTTACACAAAAATAAACTCAAAATGGATTAAAGAGCTAAATGTAAGACCAGAAACCATAAAACTCCTAGAGGAAAACATAGGCAAAACACTCTCTGACTTACATCACAGCAGGATCCTCTATGACCCACCTCCCAGAATATCGGAAGTAAAATCAAAAATGAACAAATGGGACCTAATCAAACTTAAAAGCTTCTGCACAACAAAGGAAACTATAAGCAAGGTGAAAAGACAGCCTTCAGAATGGGAGAAAATAATAGCAAATGAAGCAACTGACAAACAACTAATCTCAAAAATATACAAGCAACTTCTACAGCTCAATTCCAGAAAAATAAATGACCCAATCAAAAAATGGGCCAAAGAACTCAATAGACATTTCTCCAAAGAAGACATACAGATGGCTAACAAACACATGAAAAGATGCTCAACATCACTCATTATCAGAGAAATACAAATCAAAACCACTATGAGATACCATTTCACGCCAATCAGAATGGCTGCTATCCAAAAGTCTACAAGCAATAAATGCTGGAGAGGGTGCGGAGAGAAGGGAACCCTCTTGCACTGTTGGTGGGAATGCAAACTAGTACAGCCACTATGGAGAACAGTATGGAGATTCCTCAAAAAACTGGGAATAGAACGGCCTTATGATCCAGCAATCCCACTGCTGGGCATACACACTGAGAAAACCAGAATTGAAAGAGACACGTGTACCCCAATGTTCATAGCAGCACTGTTTGCAATAGCCAGAACGTGGAAGCAACCTAGATGTCCATCCACAGATGAATGGATAAACAAGCTGTGGTACATATACACAATGGAGTATTACTCAGCCATTAAAAAGAATACATTTGAATCAGTTCTAAGGAGGTGGATGGAACTGGAGCCTATTATACAGAGTGAAGTAAGCCAGAAACAAAAACACAAATACAGTATACTAACGCATATATATGGAATTTAGAAAGATGGTAAAAATAACCCTATTTACGAGACAACAAAAGAGACACTGATGTATAGACCAGACTTTTGGACTCTGGGACTGGGAGAGGGTGGGATGATTGGGGAGAATAGCATTGAAATATGTATAATATTATATCTGAAATGTATTAATTGTTCAAACTAAACACTATCATGTTACAATTTGTTCATACTAGATGTTTGTAATGTTTCTGATAATCAATAAAAGAGATTCTTGATCAAAAAAAAAAAAAAAAAAGTGAGATTTTAAAGTCTCCTGAGGGTTTCCCTAGGGGTACAATGGTAAAGAACCCACCTTCCGTGCAGGAGATGAAGGAGATGCAGGTTTGATTCCTGGATCAGGAAGGTCCCCTGGAGAAGGGAATGACAACCCATTCCAGTATTCTTGCCTGGAAAGAAATGAACATAGGAGCCTGGTGGGCTACTGTCCATAGGGTTGCAAAGAGTTGGACACAACTGAGCATCTAGCACTTTTTCTTTTCTTTTCAAGAGTTTTCAAAAGTGAGATTTGGAAGTCTCCTCAATAATCTGGGCATAACTAAAAAATCTTTTCTCCTGGCTATTATTGTGATGTGATTTATCTTATAACTGCTGAAACCTAGAGAAACAAGTTTATTAACTAAATGGATGAAAACCATAGTGAGTGTTCATGAAATTACACTATACTTAGGCTATAAGAAGAAAACAACATGCTAACCAATCTAGTAAAACATCTGTCATACAATAACTACTCCTTAAATGTCTGTTGAATCCAACCAAAGCCTCAGATCCCACGTTTCTTGAAAAAGTTAATGGTAGCAAATGGATCTTACCACAAAATAAAAAGGATTACCCATAATTATCTCCCAGGTGTTAGTAGTACAATAATTTTTTCCTTATTCACTGTCTGAACTCTGTGCCAGGGACAAGACTGGAGACACAAATTCCAGTGAACAATAACCTATTTGAGAAATATAGGTACCTGGTAGGGAAGTGTGGAAGTGTCTCTGGGAAGAGAATATAGTTGATAAAGTGTGTTCAGTCAAGCCACCTACCATAGTGGGCTGCCAGAGCTTAAATCATGATAGAATTCTGGGAAATGTACAGAACACTTCAAAATTATCCAAGAAGCCAGGAGTCAGTGGTTGGGGAGCAGTAGGAAGGGTGAAGAGAGGATTGGTAATTCCTTGATACTTGGAGTTTCAGAAAGAAAAAAACCTTCATGCACTAATGAAGTCATAAACATTGTCAATCAGCATCAAAGGTCCTGAAGGGGTGTGGGCAAGGCATGGTTATGTCTGCTACAAATAGTTCAATTGTATCCTGTTCTGTCAGCTTTTTGTGCTTTCCTCCACTTGTCTGGAAATACCTGATGCATTTGGAAGGAGGAAGTTTTTAGGTGGAAGCAGAGATAATGAGCAGACGTATTGGAAGATTGTTGACAAATGTACTCATCTTGCCTTCTATTGGCTTTCTTCTTAGAAGACTAAAATTGAACCTACTGTAAGTCATATGCCCTGAACAAGACCTCTGCAATCCCCTGATAGATGCAGCATGTAGCTTACTGCTTTCTCATTTTCCTTTTGGTTTCTTCTCTCTTCCGCTGCTGGAGACCCTATTTACCTGAGTCCTAGGTACCTAATGCCCTCATACTGCTCTCTGGTTGCTATAAAGTTTTTTCCACCAACCTGATCTTTCTCAGTGTCCTAAAATTATGTTATTTCATGCCTTCTTCGTTCCTTTGTAATCTGTTATTCTATCATTGTCCTCAGCTAAGAAACAGAAAACCAAACTGAATGATATTAAAGTTCAAAGAGGCACCTATGTAAACTAACTACTTGCAAATTAACTCTAAGCAATTCTCCTCTGATACTGTATGAGAGCAGGGTGATAAACCAAGGAGGAGATAGTTGGGGAGCAGAAGTTGTTTCATAGCATCCCATGAAGCCATAATTCATACACTCAAATCTGAGTCTATCTAATCTAATACGCTGATCTTTGAAAATATCCTAGGTTAGTTAGACTTTCAGGCAGTAGAACACAGGCTCTGGTGCTCCTCTTTCTAGCACAATCTGCTAAAGACCACTTTAAGTAATTTATTACTTTGTAAAATGTTATTATATTCCAGCAGTGCACCCTGGTGAAACTGGGCTTTTAAAATGTTAATTATTCATTGAAAAATGATCCCTGTGACCCAGTTTGCCTGATAGTGTAGTTCCTATGAGGAGTAACAAATCCTGTGCTTGAATCTTGCTTAGTCGGCGTACTGGAACATGATGTTCAGTAATTTAACCCTCAGTTTGCATTCTTTTATGAAAAGGGTAAAGGAGACGTACTCATCTTACACTTTGTAGTTCTCTCAGTGAGCGATGGCACTCACTGAGTGATTCCATCTCCCCCACCTCTGCTATCTTCCTGCTTACTTCTTATTCCTCTTCCAGAGGGGGAATGTCATATCTTTTCAATTTGGAATATTTCTCTACCTGTCAATTTTTCTCTTAAGAGTACATTCAAAATAGATATATAGAACACAGGAGAATTTTTAGGGCAGTGAAACTGTCATTATGTAATGGTAAGTACATGTTATCATACAATTGTCAAAACCCATATTATATAGTTAAAGGAGTAAACCCTAAGTAACCATGGATTTTAATTAATGGTGATAATCAATATTGGCTTATCAATTGTACAAATGTACTACACTAGAGAAAGATGTTAGAAAATAGGGGAGATCTGAGGGGCTAAGTGTATATATGGGAACTCCATACATTTCACTCTTTGTGTGTGTGTGTAAACTGCTTCCAAAAATCTATGAATTTTTTTAAAAAACTAAATATACACCTCAATGACCCAACCATACCACTTTCATCAATATTCACCCAGAATAAATGAAAACAAATATCCATAGCACTTTCATTTCTAATGGTTCACACTCGAAATAACCTGAATAGTCATCAACAGGTGAATGGATAAACTGAAAAATACAATGAAATGCTACTCAGTAATAAAAAGAGATGAACTATCAGATGAATCACCAAATCATTATGTGGAGTAAAAAGATACTAGATAAAATAGGGAGGTGATGAAGGAAATGAGGAATCTTTTGGTGGTGAGATGGTTACTTGCACTTCCAGATTGTTGTGATGGTATTTTGAGCATTTGTATGTGTCAGAAATTATCAGACTATCTACTTTAAATATGTGCAGCTCATTGTGTTTCAATTATATATCAGTAATGATATTTAAAAATTCAAAACATATTACACCTTCTTCCACCTTTCTTCCCTTCCTCTGTTCTTCCCTTTATCTCCTACCCTTCCAATACTGTACGCCCTTGGATGAGTTACTCATAGTCCCAAAATGCCTTTTACCAGTGTGCTGGCTTTACCAATTGGGGGTTGCAAAGCACAGAGAGAAAAAAAAAAAACATCATTGTTTCTCAGCACTTTTGAGTTAGGTGAAGAGTTTTCTCTTCCTACCTTTTGATTGTAATTGGTGTGCATCGTTTCACCCTGTGATTGCTCTATTAGGTTAGAGAAAGAGACATCTATAGTCTACAGACCTAGTCACATCTTCAGCCCACCACACTGACACTAAGTTTGGAGTTTTGTGGAGAAAGGGACTCAACCACTCAAGGGAAAGTTCAAGAGGAAGATAAACTGAATAATATAAGGAGGTGTTTTTTTTTTTTTTTTTTTTTCCCATAGCCAGTTTCTCAGCGTGATCCTTATTATATATCACTAAGATGCCAATATACTATCTTATCCTTTAGAAGTCAATCAACAGAAAATGTCTAAGTTGTCCATTGCAATAATTTGCCTTACCTTTTCAGAAAGAGAGAGCTAGAATATTTAGCCCAATCTCTTTCTACAAACTAAAGGAGGAATTTTAGTCTTCTTGTTTTATTTTTTAGTTAACTTTCTCCTTCTAAAGCAATCAATTTCTTTGGACATAACCAGTGAGAAATAATTTGTAGAATCTAACACACTATGGAATTTCATGTTAGTTAATACTGATACAGTGTAGTATCTAGGAAGTCTTTCTTGAGGGTGTCTGCCTGGATTTAAGGAATATATGTCAGTTGCCAAGTTAATAGCCTGTGTAAACTTTAGCATTTATCTGCAAAATGGAGGAATTAACAAAACATAGTACTGCATGTGTTGTAAGGATTAAATGAGATACATTGAGCACTGTTTCATGTACACCATAGGCACAAACATAATCTTTAGCAAATATAATTATTATTTAATTACAGTGCCACAAAACATTTGGCTACTCATGTTTGAGAGACATAATAAACTATTTCCTATGATAATGTGCTGATTTAAAGGCATTCATCTGTTATACCAGTGCTAAGCGGTAAATAACAACTGTCATCATTTCCCGAGAACTTAAAATGAAATTATAGTGAAAACTAAATAGTGCAATCATAAACTGAGAATTTATTGTTATCACACACCTTCTCTTATGCAAGGTCCAATTTACACAGTTGTAAACTAGCATTATCTGAACTGTGAAAATTGTGATACAGCATAAGAAATCTGCCCATTTATTGAAGACTTGCCACATGATCATTCAGTTGTTTGTTTAACGAACAGATTGAGGTATGTCAAGCACTATCTTAAAAGCTAAAATTCAGCAGCGGCAGCATCAACAAGATGTAAACAGTTTGCTATCATGAAGTTTATAATCCAAGGGAAGGAGATGATAACAAGTAATTATTTAATACAATTGTGGTGAACCATTGAAGGAGAACAGAGTTATAAGTGAGTAAGTAATAAAGGATCCTCACTGGCTTACCTGCTCTGTGAGGGTAGTGTGGTTAGAAGAGCCTTTGCCCCACAAAATGTGTTCTCAAAACCATTTCCTCATTAAATTGTGTTTAAGATAATACTTCTCAGATTTGGCACTTACTAGCTTGTGATTTCGGGGAAGGCAATGGCACCCCACCCCAGTACTTTTGCCTGGAAAATCCCATGGACAGAGGAGCCTGGTAGGCTCCAGTCCATGGGGTCGCTAAGAGTCGGACACGACTGAGTGGCTTCACTTTCACTTTTCGCTTTCATGCATTGGAGAAGGAAATGGCAACCCACTCCGGTGTTCTTGCCTGGAGAATCCCAGGGACAGGGGAGCCTGGTGAGCTTCCGTCTATGGGGTCGCACAGAGTCGGACATGACTGAAGCGACTTAGCAGCAGTAGCAGCAGCAGCTTGTGATTTTGGCTAAGTCACTTAAATTATCTGGGATTCAATTTCTTTGCTTATAAACTAAGGATATTTATTTTAAAATGACAATATGATGATTAGGGAAAAATATATAAATTACTGGCCAACACTAATTATTGTGTCTACTTCCATGTCAAATATGTAACTTTGGTCTATTCTTGGAATCAGATAGTATTTAGATATTAAAATATTGGATGTTATTGTAAAATTGATTTAAATTTTATAAAGCTAGATTGTTATAATATATACAAGTCAGGATGATGAGAATAGAAGTGAAACATTTATGTGTATGTGTGCATGCACATGTGGAAGTGGCTTCTGATTCCCTTAGTGAAGAAAAGGATTCTAAAAGGTAATATTTTTCAACTTTGGCAGTAGTAAATGAATTATTAAATAACAATAAGGGAAAACTTTTATACTGTTGAACATGAAGACCTGTTTACTCCTGATATATATATATATATATTCATTGAGGTATTAGTCACATGTCACTCCAGTACTAATATGGAACCAGTGACATCTTAGTCTGGCAAGTGATAAATGATTCCAAAGCACTTTGGAGTAAATCTGAGAGGAGCAATAAGATCCTTTCTTCACTTATGGAACACCATTACATTACAGGTGTATATATATATATACACCTGTGTGTATATATACACCTTTTCCAACAATTCCCTCTCTGTGGATAAGAAAGAGCCTCAGGAGTTTTTTTATTGTTGTTTTAATAACCACACCCCTTTAAGATTCTCAATTTATAGTGGAATGGGGAAAAGTATTTTCACCAGGATCAGCTTTTATACATAAAAGTATGCCAAAGATCATCTCTTAGAAAGGCTTATTATAATTACTTTTAATAATAGATAAACTCTGGTCAGAGCAGTCAACTAGAATAATATTTATGTAGAATAAAGTTGGTAATGTGGGGATTAGGAAAATATATTTCTTTGTGGGTGCCTAGAATTATTATTCAGCTGTATCTGACTCTTCGCGGCCTACCAGACTCTTCTGTCCATGGAATTCTCCAGGCAAGAATAATGGAGTGGGTTGCCATGCCCTTCTCCAGGGGATCTCCCAACCCAAAGATTGAACCTCAGTCTCCTGCACTGCAGGCAGATTCTTTACTGTCTGAGCCACCAGGGAAGCCCCAGGAATTGTTATGCACATTTTGAACATAATATATTATGAGGTTAGATGAAGTTGTATATGAATTATAATTACTAACTAGAAAAGCAGATATTACATTGTCTAGTTCCTTTGATTTTTAGAAGATATTTATTATTAATTATGGTATATTTTTTACATGGATTCCAAGATATGCCTACCCATTTTTTTTTTTTTTTTTTTGGTCTTACTAAATACTTTCCAGACATACTGGAATGTGAAGTCAAGTGGGCCTTAGAAAACATCACTACGAACAAAGCTAGTGGAGGTGCTGGAATTCCAGTTGAGCTATTTCAAATCCTAAAAGATGATGCTATGAAAGTGCACTCAATATGCCAGCAAATTTGGAAAACTCAGCTACTGGGGTCCAGCCCCGGTTGGATCCAGGGATTCCCTCGGGAGGATGGCATCAGTGATTAAAAGGATAGATAAAGAGATAAGGAAAGAATTTTGCAGTTAAGAAAATAGAGGAGAGAAAACAGGCTGATATTCCTTGGTTTACGCAGAAAACCAATAAAGCCCCAGCACTGGACTTGCTCTGTTCATGTAGGGTGCAGGCACCCTCTCGAATCGCGGAAGGTGCCCCACCTTAGGCACCTTCTCGAGTGGGTCTTAGAAGCCCAGTCAAGAAGTGAATGCAGAGGGCCCCTGCGCTCCAGGAGATCAGCCTGAACAGGAAAAGGAAAGAGAAAGAACGACACCGAGAGACCAAGCCTGATGAGCAAGGCCCACACTTTATTTTTCAAAGTAGTTGTTATAGCTTAAGTTGTGCATAGAGGATAGTGGGGGAGAGGGTAGAGTCATGCAAGGTCAGCAGTCTTGATCCTTATCGAAGCCAGGCTTTCTTTCTACAAACTTATCATATGCAAAAGCTTTAGATGATTTACATCATCTTCTGGCCAGGAAGCCTGTTAACAGTTTATGACCCTTTCTTCAGAAAACTTATTTTTCTCTAAAGGTGATTATTCTAAAGTCAGGTGCCACCCTCTGAAAGCATTAGATAAAGTTGCATTCCTATAGGGCAAAAGTGTGGTGGGCTATAACAAGAAAAGAATTAACTCAAGGGTCCAAGGTTAGTTACTAACATTAAAGCTACTACTTACATTTCTATACACCAACTATATTAATCAATACACTCCCAGGGACACAGTAGGTAAGGGATATGGAAACTTGGCAGCAAGCATTAGCTCAACAAAGAAATCCTCTACTAGTTCTATTCTAACAATTTTAACTCTCTGAGAAGCTCTGCACTGTTAGAATATCTTAAGCTTCCCATGCCCTCTCGTGGTTGGGAGGCTGTGAATCTGAACAAACCTGTCAGGCAGGCTAGAAAGTCATCAGAGGGGTTTGAATTGAAACATTCCTATTATGCCCAGGAGACATATTAACTAGAATTTTAAACTGATTTTCTTACAGAGAAAGGTGGTCGGGGATAGCTCCCCGTTAATGTCAGAAGAGTTGGTGAAAGTCGTGAAATAGTGAAACAGACAGATTTGGGTTTTGGGGTAGATGCTCGGGCAGGTCCAGGGGGCCCCTTGAGCCCTGACTCGCCTTTGCATATCAGGCCTCTCCAAATGACCTTTGTCATGGGTGGGAACTCCCGTGCTGGCTCCCAGCTCTCAGCAGTGGCCACAGGACTGGAAAAGGTCAATTTTCATTCCAAAGAAAGGCAATGCCAAAGAATGCTCAAATTACCGCACAATTGCACTCATCTCACATGCTAGAAAAGTAATGCTCAAAATTCTCCAAGCCAGGCTTCAGCAGTAAGTTAACTGTGAACTTCCAGATGTTCACGCTGGTTTTAGAAAAGGCAGAGGAACCAGAGATCAAATTGCCAACATCCGCTGGATCATCAAAAAAGCAAGAGAGTTTCAGAAAAACATCTATTTCTACTTTATTGACTATGTCAAAGCCTTTGAATGTGTGGATCCCAATAAACTGTGGAAAATTCTGAAAGAGATGGGCATACCAGACCACCTGAACTGCCTCTTGAGAAATCTATATGCAGGTCAGGAAGCAACAGTTAGAACTGGACATGGAACAACAGACTGGTTCCAAATAGGAAAATGAATACATCAAGGCTTTAATTGTCACCCTGCTTATTTAAATAATGCAGAGTACATCATGAGAAACGCTGGGCTGGAAGAAACACAAGCTGGAATCAAGATTGCCAGGAGAAATATCAATAACCTCAGATATGCAGATGACACCACCCTTATGGCAGAAAGTGAAGAGGAACTAAAAAGCCTCTTGCTGAAAGTGAAAGAGGAGAGTGAAAAAGTTGGCTTAAAGCTCAACATTCAGAAAATGAAGATCATGGCATCTGGTCCCATCACTTCATGGGAAATAGATGGGGAAACAGTGGAAACAGTGTCAGATTTTATTTTTCTGGGCTCCAAAATCACTGTAGATGGTGACTTGCAGCCATGAAATTAAAAGACGCTTACTCCTTGGAAGGAAAGTTATGACCAACCTAGATAGTATATTGAAAAGCAGAGATATTACCTTGCCAACAAAGGTCCATCTAGTCAAGGATATGGTTTTTCTAGTGGTCATGTATGGATGTGAGAGTTGGACTGTGAAGAAAGCTGAGCACCAAAGAATGGATGCTTTTGAACTGTGGTGTTGGAGAAGACTCTTGAGAGTTCCTTGGACTGCAGGGAGATCCAAACAGTCCATCCTAAAGGAGATCAGTCCTGAGTGTTCATTGGAAGGACTGATGCTGAAGCTGAAACTCCAGTACTTTGGCCACCTCTTATGAAGAGTTGACTCATTGGAAAAGACTCTGATGCTGGGAGGGATTGGGGGCAGGAGGAGAACGGGATGACAGAGGATGAGATGGCTGGATGTCATCACCAACTCAATGGACGTGAGTTGGAGTGAACTCCAGGAGTTGGTGATGGACAGGTAGGCCTGGCGTGCTGTGATTCATTGCGTCTCAGACAGCTGAACATGACTGAGCAACTGAACTGAACTAAACTGAACTGAAATACTTTCAGGCTTTCTTGAACTCTTTTGCCACAAATACTGGTCTTTAGTTAATTATAATTTTTTAACTTTCCCTCAACTTGAATATGGGCTTCCCAGTGATACTAATGATAAAGAATCCACCTGCCAATGCAGGAGACTTAAGAGACACAATTGCAATGCCTGGGTTGGGAAGATACCCTGGAAGAGGGCATGGCAACCTTCTCTAGTAGTCTTGTCTGGAGAATTCCCATGAACAGAGGAGCATGGTGGGCTACAGTCCATAGTGCCACAAAGCCTACTGAAGCAACTTAGCTTGCACACATGCTATTTAAATATAACTAGATACCTTTCCAGATTCTTTTTTTAAGTCTATAAGTAAACAGCCACCAGAAGTTAGAATATCCTGGTGGCTAAAGGAAAAGGCAAATGTTAAAAATCCATTTAGATTTTTTAAAAAGGACAAGGAGTAAATTTATTTATCAAGATTATATCTAATGTCTAATATTTAATAAGCAGAACAAAAGTAGTAATTTTCACCAAAAGAAAATGTTAAAATAAAAAGGTTTTGCTTAATATAAAATGTATAGCATTGGACTGTAGGGTTTGTAAAATGTAGATATAAAACAAGTAAAACTAATAGTACAAAATGGGCAGGTGAGAGGGTTATAGAAATATGCAGAGGGAAATATATTAAAAACAAGACTGAATTAATGCCACATGCATGAAATGCATTTCAAAGATTTAGAGAAGTTGAAGCAAAAGTATGAAAAGATATATGCCATGAAAGCAGCATAAGAAAGAAAGTGTGGCTGTGGTAATATCAAATAAAGTAGGCTTTAAGACACAAATTGTATTCCCAACAATAAAGAATGTTATTTGATGATGATAGGAGATTAATCAGAAAGATAATATAATAATACATCTTTATACACTTAAATAGAAAATATTCAAAATATATAAGGCAAGAAACTATCAAGATTGAAAGGTAGAAAAAGAAAAATTACTTGTGATAGCTGGAGATATTTATGCCCCTTTATCAAACAACCGAAAGAATGACTAAACACAACATCAATAACTGAATATAAGATTTAAGTGACATTATCAACTATTTTGACCTATCTGATATTTATGTGGTGCTAGTGATAAAGAACCCACCTCCCAATGCAAGGGATATAAGAGACATGGGTTTGATCCCTGGGTTGGGAAGATCCCCTGGTGGAGGAAATGGCAACCCACTCCAGTATTCTTGCCTGGAGAATTCCATGGAGAGAGGAACCTGGAGGGCTCCTTCCATAGGATCACAAAGAGTCGGACATGACTGAAGCTGCTTAGCATGCACATGACCAACAATAGACATCCTGCAGAAAAGAATAGACATCATTTTAAAAGGAATATAGACTAGTGATCAAATATAGAACATATAGTAGGCTGTAAAATAAATCCTCACACATTTTTTATTAATAAAAGTAAAATATTGCAAAGATTTAGCCTATCACTGCCAGAATTAACAAGATAAGAGAAAGAAAATCTAACTACGCATTAGCTGTTAAAGAAATGTAATATGTAATTATAAACTGGCATTTAAAAAAAATTGACCGTATGTTACATATATTCATGATAAATACACTCAACAAAGTAGGATAGAGATGGATATATATTTTTACCACTTTTATCAAAAATGAACTGAAGTCCTGATCAATTCAATAAAATAAGAGAGATAAATAAAGGATATACAGATTGATAAGAAAGAAGTCAAATGATCAAAGTTTGATTGTTTACATAAAGAATTCTACAAAACAAATGTTAGAACCAATGAGTAGATATAGTGAAATTCTTGAATACAAGGTCAATTCTACAGTAGGCCAAATTCTAAGATGATCCCAAGATTCCCATCCATTTGGTGTACACATACTTTCTCCCGGTCATTAACTGAAACCCTAATCTCTTATGAAGATGTAATTCAGATCCCAAATTAGTTAAAGAGGTTATCCTTAGTGGATCTGGTGAACTCTTAAATGGGATAGAACTTTTTGCTGATGAGAGAGATTCAAAGCAGAAGAGTGGTTTGACATGGAGATTCTTCATTTTGAAAATGGCTGGGTCCACACAGCAAGGAATGTGGCTATCTTCTAAGAACATGGAGCCATGTCCAACTGAGAGCCAGTAGTAAAACCAAGCCTCAGTCTTACAGAAATGCAAGAACTGAATTATGCCAGCAACCTGAATGATCTTGAAAGTGAATGCTTCCCTTGAGTCTCCAGATGAGAAATTAGTATTGTGGGCACCTTGATTTCAATCTTAGAAAGCTCAGATAAAAGGAATCAGGTTATGTGATGCCTGGTTACCTACAGAAGTGAGAGTTTTAAATGGATGTTGTTTAAAACCACTAAGTTTGTGGTAGTTTCTAACACAGCAGAAGATAATGAATACAATGTAAAAGTATGCCATGATCCTATATATTAAAAGTAAATAATTAGAGAATGAGATTAAGAAAAAAAACATTCAATTTTTTAATAGCATAAACAACTAGTTGAAAATACTATTAACAAAAGAGATGCATGACCGCTAAACCAATAGCAATCAAGTATTGCTAAGAGAAATTAGAGTGAAAAAAACAGGGCTACCTATATAAATACCCTGGTCCTGAATTTGGAGAATTAAAATTAAAATGTTGATCCCCTCAAAATTAGTCTATTATTTCTGATTAAAATCTTAACAGAATCATTTTTAGTTGAATTAGGCAAGTTTATTTTAAACTTATATTGATGAACAAAGGACTGAGAATAGTAAAACAATCATGAAAAAAAGTTATTTGGAGGCTTCACACTACCTGATTTCAAATTTAGTATAAAGCCACTATCTCAAATAATGTGGCATAGGCATAAGCATAAACAAAAAGATCAGTAGAGGGAAAAGAGGATCTAGAAACAAAACCAGACATAGATGACTTTAAACAAAGATGCCAAGACAATTCAAAAAAATGGATAGTCTTCTCAACAAATAATGGTAGATACATTGGTTGAATAGGGGGAAAAATAATTTTCACTCCTACCTCAGTTTGAGATAGATCATATATTTAAAAGTAAGCACTGAAACTATGATGCTTAATTAGAGAAATACATTAGAGGATACCTTTAAGACCTAAGACAGGTAAAACATTTTCAGAGGGGACAATAAGAACACCAACTGTAAAATTAAATGCCATAAACAGGATTCCATCAACATTAAATATACAGCTTGTTAATATACATCAGTAAGAGAATGAAAAAGCAGTACAAACTGGGAGAAAGTGTTCTTGGTACATCTATTTGATAAAGGCCCTTGATTTAGAATAAAAAAGGAATCTCTACAAATCTGTACCAAGAAAACAAACAGATCAACTTTAAAAATGGACAAATGAAAAAGCTTCACAGAAAAAGATATATGAGTGGCCAAATAATTATATAAAAATGCGTTCAAAATCTTTAGTCATCAGTAAATATCAGATTAAAACCAATATGAGATAATATATCACATGCACTAAATATAATGGCTAAAAGTAAAATGGCTAAGACTATATAAAATTTTGATGAGGGCTCAGAGCATCTGAAGCATTCATTACAGGTGGAAATATAAAATACTGCAACTATTTTGAATAATATTTTGGCAGTTTCTTTTAAAATTAAATACATACTCCAGCATTCTTGGACTTCTCTCATGGCTCAGATGGTAAATAGTCCACCTGAAATGTGGGAGACCTGGGTTCCATTCCTGGGTCAGGAAAATCCCCTGGGGGAGGGCATGGCAACCCACTCCAGTATTCTTGCATGGAGAATCCCATGGACAGAGGAGCCTGGTGGGCTATAGTTCATGGAATAACAAAGAGTCAGACATGACTGAGCAACTCAGCACTGCACATGTTTGTCCTATGACCCAGCGATACCTCTTCTAGAAAGAAAAGAAATATATGTCTATTAAAAAAGTTTTATTTTTTATTGTCCAAAGACTAAATACAACACAGATATTCAATTAACATGAAAGTGAAATAACATTATTATATACTCAATCAGTAGAATTCTGCTTAGCAATAAACAAAAATAGGCAAGTCTATATTGATGAACAAATAAAACATTTTGAAGACAGACACAAAAAAAGTACATGTGGTATTCCATTTTTATGAAGTTTAAATAAGTTAAATCATCTATTAAGGACAATCACAGTGGTTACCCATGGGGATATTAACTGGAATAAGGCATGGGGAACTTTCTGAAATAATAGAAATATTCTATATTTTTCTAAGATGCAGGTTACATACTTACACATATGTTAATCTCATCAAGTTTCACTGTTCAGATCTGTATAATTCATTGCATTGTGAATTATATTTCAATCAAAAACATGATGCTATTAGGGTTTTCTAGGAGGGCTGAATGAGTCACATCATTTTACTTTGTTGTCATGTTATAAGCTTTTAAAAGAAGCTTACATTAAAATTATATAGAGAAATTTCTATCATAATATTATTAACCTTCAATTTGTTTTAAAAGTTAATTTTAAGACCGTTAGCCATTTCCTTGGAACTTGGATACAATGAGATTACTAGAAGAGCTTTACATAGCCCTACCATCAGCCTGTCTAGACAAGTTATTTCATGGTTATTTGAAAGTAGCAGAGTAACTTTATTTATTGCCTTATAATTTACTGGAACATTCAAGCCAATATGAATGAGCCCAATTCACAGAGTCAATTACCATTTAAACATTTGCTAAATCTCAATGTAGTTTCTAGCAGAAATTATTAATATCAGTGTCTAACCTAGTGATCAACCATTTACAGGATTCTTTCACACCTGTTACTTTATTTAGTACTCTTAACAACTTGATATGAAAGGTACTTTTAGTCCCATTTACCTCATGTGAAAATGAGCAATCATTGAAGTTAAGGAATTCCTGTAAGAAACTGTCAAGCTATCAAATATCAGAGTCAAGACTCAAAGTCATATTTTCTATTTCTATCCTTAGTGCTCCATCCAATAAACCAGATCTGACAGGTGGATGAAAACAAGGGTATTTCTTAACAAGTTCATAAAAACAAGAAAAGAAATAAGAAAATATCTACTGCTCTAAGGGTGGTATAGTTGCCATGTTTGAAATTATAAACTATACAACCATTGGAAAAAACTTTACATGACTCTGATAAAAAGTCTGTACAAAATAAAATTGTTTAAATGTCTGCTATCTATAATAATGGTTGAACTAGACAGAGAGTAGTTATGCCAAAGGTTGCATGCAAAATTATACAGTTTTCACTGCAGAACCATAAGCTGCCTGCACTTTGCCCCATTTATAACCTCTACGTAACAACCTTACTTTCACCTGCATATATTTTTAAGATAAATTGTCAAAGTAAGCGGAGTGAAAGTGTCAGATACTTCAGTATATTCCAGAATTTATGATTCATGGAAATCAGCAAATGTGCCAAAGTGATGGTAGAGCAGAAAGTGTCAAAAATGATTAAAGTAGTTATAAAAAAGAAAGGATCATTGAACCTCTTGAGAGGAAAGGTCTGATTAAGAATCTCACCAAAATTTAAACCTAGCTTTTTTGGAAGAGACACAGAAATAAGTAAGCAAATTAGAAATTATGCAATCAATGGACAGTAAAAATAAAAATCTAACATTTTTATTTCACTTTAGAACCTTGAGAACTTCATTGACATGTGCATTTCAAGCCTCCTGTAGGGCTAGATCATTTACATCCTTCTTCTTAATATCTTCCGCCAACTAACATTCCAAAATTACAGCTAAGTTAAAGACATTGCCTGTTATTTGCTGTATCCTGGAACTCAGATCTCCCCTTGGAGAGCTCTGAGCTCTTTCAATGAGGCATAGCACTTAATTTCATTTGCAGAGTTGCTGCTATTCAACTTTCCACAAATTAAATGAGATCATTTATTGCTCCCCCTGTAGGCTAATGGAACTTATATTGTTTGTCCACATTTAATGTCCTAATATCTCAGTTTCATGGTCTAATGTTTAATAACAAATCAGTAATGGAATTGAATGTACTGTAAGAAAAAAAAAGAATCTCTTCAGTTTATTACCTTGCTATGGCTCTATGGAACATTAGGTCTCTTCTATCTCAGAATTGTAAACTTTGATGCCTACAGGGACCAGGCAGGCTATACATGTATGAACTGAACTTGATGTACATCAAGAAAATAGAATAAGTTGGTTCCCATGATAACCTAAGAAAGATTTATTTAAAGGAGTGAAAATTACCATTAAGAAAAAATAAGACACACAAACATATCAAGTGTCTATAGCTGGGATTTGCCCAAAGCTTCACCAATTCTTAAACCTAATCTTACTTACCTCTTGCATTTCATTTTAGAAAATAAATAGTAAACAAAAAAACTTAATTACCAAATTCATTTATGATCCAAAGTATAGTACCTGAAAAACTGTAACAACAATTTACACTTGAGAGGAACTGCAAATATTCATAATTTTGACCTGTAAGAGGAGAAAAACATCCTTTTTAGAGGAAGAGAAAGCCTGGCATTGGATTAAGGTAAAGAACCAAACTGTTGGAATTAGCATGTGAAGTATGTTAATGAGAAAAATGAGTACCTAAGAGAAAGCAAATAAATGTATAAGTGTGATCAAAATAACAAATATGGTTTAGATGATTGGACTAATTAAGGTAGATACATCAGCTCTAGAAAGAGACCACATAAGTTGGAACATTAAATAGACAAACATGGTTTTTCTCTTTTTCTTTTCTAGTTATAAGCCTAAAGTCTTCAGCTAAATAGGCATTTTCAAGCAACCAAACTACAAACAACATTGGCAAACTGTAAACTGCATATGGCTTCTGTAATTAACTGAAGTGTAATGTTTCTTTATGAATTTAGATTTAGAAAAGAATCACAAGATGCCTGTATAAATAAATAGAAACCATGAAACTTATTTAGAGACACAGGTGGAAACAAATCATTTATATCAAATTTCTGTTTCTTAATAAGATGAGGTGGCAAGCCCAAACATTGTAGGTCAAGTGAGCAAGATTTTAAAAAAGAGCAGTGATCCTGGTAATTAAACATATGTTTGCACTCACAGGATGATTTTACATATGGTCACTCTTTTTGTTTGACATTATACCAATTCTCAGTATTTGGTAAAAAGGAAAAAAAAAAAAAAAAAACTAATAAAATAAGTTGCTTCACTTAGTGTTGTTTTCAAGTTCTGTGTTTTGACTAAACTAAGAAACCTCTTAGGAAACAGATTTTTTTTTTTTTAAACATAGATTCACTATTCCATTTGCTGCTTTAGAAATAACTCACTCTTTTGGCCAATGTAGTTGTTTCAGCAACTAAAAATATGTAAAATATTTTGGAAAGGTGACATTTGGCTGAAGTTTTAAGGTTTGTTGTCGGGAGCCGGCTTGGATCAGCACTCCACCCATGACAAAGGTCATGAGGAAGGAGGCTCGGCATACGCAAAGGCAGGATCTAGCCTCAGGAGCTCCCCTGGAAATTCTCGAGCATCTACCCGCAAAACCAGAGTCTGCCTACTTTGTGCTTTGTGCTCTCGCCTACACCTCTGACTTTACAGGGGGCTGTCCTCTACTACCTCTCTCTGAAAAAAGAGTTAACTTACAGCTCCAGTTAATAATTCCTGGGTGTGACAGTGTTTCAACCTACAAACTCTTGGAAATCCTCTAGCCTGCCTGAATAGGTTTTTCCGGCCACATGTGATTGTTCAGAGCCTCCCAACTGTGAGAGGCATGAGATGTTCTAAACTGTCTAAATACAGATTCCTTTGAGCAGTTAAAAGATTGATTAGAAATTGTATTGGTGAAGGGTTTTTCACTTGTTGGGCCAGTGTTTGCTGCTAAGTCTCCATATCCCTTACCTACTGTGTCCTTGGCAGTGTATTGATTGATATAATTGATTTATAGAAATGTAAGTAGTAGCTTTAATGTTTGTAACCTTGGACCCTTGAGTTAATTCTTTTTCCTGTTACAACCCACCACACATTTGCCCTATAGAAATGCAACTCCAATGCTTTTAGAGGGTGGCACCTGACTTTAGAATAATCACCTTTAGAGAAAAATAAGTTTCTTAAAATGTTAACAGGCCTCTGGGCCAGAAGATGATGTAACTCACCTAAACTTTTGCGTATGATAAGTTTGAAAGCCTGGCTCAGGGACTGCTGTCCCTGCATGACTCCACCCTTTCCCCCATTATCCTCTATGCATTAACTTAAGGTATAAAAACTACTTTGAAAAATAAAGTGCGGGGCCTTGTTCACCAAAACTTGGTCTCCCCGTGTCATTCTTTCTCTTACCTTCTGGCTGAATTATTCAGCCTCTTTTCTCCACCAAATGTTCTCACTGAGCTATCCTTATTTCAGCCGCTTTTCTTCACTGAATTTCCTCACTGAGCTATTCTCATTTTTATTACTCTTTATATCTTTAATTAATGCCTAATTAATTGTTCCCTGACCCCCGCTGACACCGTCTCCCCTTCGAATTCCCTGGATCCACCGGGGCTGGACCCCGGCAGTTTGTGATTTTTAACTTGAGATGTTCTGAACAATGTGTTTCTAGTTGTCCTATAAAAATCGTTCTATTGTGTGAAAAAGCTAACAAGAAAAATTCTTTCATATCTGATACTGTAAAAAGTTTTCTGGGGACAGATTCATTATGTATGAATGAAGTGACATTTAAAATTGGAAAGTCTTATTTTTTAGGGTAAAATTAAAGAAAATAAATGAAGAATGTTCTGTTATAAAGCTGGGTGAAGGGGGAAAGGATAGCAAGTGTAGTTTAAATGACTCAACTAATGAAGAAGTATTTCAGATGAAGAAAATGTTTCAGATGAAAGGAACAGTTCATGTAGAAGGAATTAAGTGGGGCTGAAATCATAAGTCATATTGTTAGTGTCTCCTTTGGAAGGTGGCTCAGAAGGAGGATAAAAGTAAATTGATCTGTCTCAGAAGTGTCCAGGGAGTTGACCTAAAATTCAAAGATTTTATGAGCTTCTCCAGGGATTGATATTATGAATAATGAAGAGAAAAACAACTTTAATGTATTCAATACCTACATTTTAATATCTGGATATAAATTGAAAATAACTGTTTTAAATAAGTGGTGAAAATGACCTCATGCAAAGCAAAACTGGGAGAAAAATGTGACATTTAGAGAAATTCTGATACCAGATGGTATAGTTGAATTTAGCCTTACTGTTGTTTTTTATTTCTGGTAATATTTTCATGACAAAGATGATTTTCAAGGACAACTCTCCTCTGTTAATCTGGTTGATCAATTCTTTAATCTGCCAGTCCAGATTTTCTCTCGCTTGTTAGCTGAATAAAATTATCTGATGAAATAATGCCCTGAAATGTCTCAAACACTCCCAAAGCACCTTTCAATACATCTTCTCCCAGTAGATTTGCCACCATGAAACTAATACTTCACTATGGAGAAAGTAATCAGATTCTAAATTATGAAATTAGTTATTAATGGATTTAAACTTTATACATATATTTATACCTTCGAATGTTATATTTAAGTCAAATGGCTTAGTTAACATAAAAGCATAAAACAAGAAAAAGAGCTTTTAAGGATGGAAGGGGAAGATTTACTTGTTCTAGGTGCCATAGTTTATCAAAAAAATATCAGAAGAAGTGGAGTCAGTGACGACAAAAATCATTTAAAACATTGCCCACATTTGTCTTTTGTATTTAAATTTATTATAAATGTATATATAAACTTACAGTGGGTTGTAAGATCCTTGAAATCAGATTCTGTGTCTTGTCTCCCACAGCAGACCTATTCCTAGCACAATGCCTCATAGTTAGAACATGATCCTAAATATGTCCTGAATAAATTCACAGTAATATTTGGAAGAAAAAAATTAATTTTGGATCAGTAAACATATAATCTTAAATAGCCAGTTTTTAATTCTATTATATGTATTAGATATGAAGATGTATGGACATGGTACTGACAGCTTAGAGAGGTTGTTGCCGAGTTTGTGATCTCCAAAGGAGAAGATTTAACTCAAAAAATGGGTCTCAGTCACTCAGAGCTTTGTGCAGCAAAATTTAAAGTGACCGCACAGAGAGCACTTCTGACATAGACATTGGAAATGGGTAGAAAGAGAACTCACCCTCACTAATTTAAGCAGGGCTTTATATACTTCTCAAATGGCTGCTGAGAATAGATAAAAAGAATAGCTCAAGGTTGTAAGAGTTCCATAGACCCTTTACCAAGTCATATATCCTGAGATAACTTCAGTACAATGTTAGCCAGAAGGAGCAAATTCCTGGCAACATCTCTCTGTGAGATATACTGTTGCTGTATAATCAGGAGTACAATTCTTGAGAAACAGGTTCCCAGGCAAGATCTGTTACAATTAAAATCAATAACATAGAGCCTAAGAGAAGCATTTCCTTAAGTAAGACATTGTCTTGCAATGTAATTTTCAGCTCCAGGACCTAAAGAAAGGCCAGTTATTGGGCAAGATACCTTGTTGCATAAGGCTTAAGGAAGGCATGAGCAAAAAGGTTCACCTCCTCCTTAAAGGGCCCTGGACTCCCTGCCTAAGTTAACTCGCAGTACATAACCATATTTAACTAGGTTTTCTAGAGTATTCCCTAAGATCTCAATATAGTTCATTTAACAGATACATCACACTTGCTGAACAAAAATTGCATTAATTTTGTAAAACCCTTGAGGAAATGATAAAGGTTAAAAAAAAAATATTCTAGCCCCCTCATAATAATTTGAAATAATCCATTCAGAATTCAGTCACCTTCATCCTTGAATGACATATAATTATAAATATGACCCTTGCTTTATGTTATGAGTGAAGACTTGGTTTCTTCTGCATTTAGTGGAACACAATTTTTTTTCTCTATGAAAATAATGTGAATGTGTGCATGTAGCTGGTCTGTTGTGTCCAACTCTGTGGGTCTATGGACTGTAGCCCACTGGGCTCCTCTGCCCATGGAATTTAATAATACCAAAAGCTAATTTAAAAGCCAACAAGTATTAAACTCCTATTCCCTGGGTACTCTGGGACCACCAAAGAACCTTGATCCTCTTCTTTTAGTATTCTACCATATTATTGGAAACCCAACAAATATAAATTTACACTGCTAATGAAATACTGGGATATACAAAAGACCCATAAAAGAAGAAACTGGATTTGGAAAATATGGTTCCTTAATCTAGATGGTTTTTCTGTTTTTAAATTCAGGTAGCAACAAATCCCATGATATCAGAATTGAGTCATAGGATTTGCTCCTTGGTTTTTCTAATAGATATCAATGTCTTCAAAATATTTTAGGCAGGAAAAATTGTTTGAAGACAATAAAGGCCTACTTAACTTAACCCAAGTTAAAGATATTTATTGTAAAAACTCATGTTTTTAAAGTTTAAAGAAAAACAGAACAACCAGATTTCAGTACTACTGGAAAACATGAAGCTCCAGGGAGCTCATCTGTAGAAGTTCATGGACTTTTACTCTAATGATCTGCCATTACCTCAGCTAGCAGCTTATTAGGTTTCCACATATCTTAGTTCATATTCTCAAAAGGGAACCTGATTAATTCAGATTGGTTTATGGATTAGTACCTCTGGGGTTGGATAGCTACTCTTGGCTCAATCAACCATGTCAGGGGAATGGCATTGCTAATTAAGACAAAGGAAACGGAACAAGATCTTTCTATAGCAGAGATTTTTAAAATGCCTGTATATATTTATTTATATGTAAATGTATAATAGAAAACAGACTGTATGGATATTAGTAAAGTGTCATCTTATTCTATGGAGGTATATTTAATGGTGAGCTGTTAATAATTCTTCTTTATATTCAACATCAATGCATAGCTCATGAGCTACATAGATGCTTAAGTTAAAACCCAAGTGTTCATATTGACTGGCCCCCTTAACTTACCACACATATCCCAGTCACCAAATCCTAGCTCATCTATATCCTAAATAACACATTATGTTGAAATCATCTATCCATGGGTGAAAATCTCCCATTACATGATATAATTCCATGGAGGAACGGATTGTGTTCAGATTTTTCATATTTGTATCTCTAGTACCTAATACGGAGAAGGCAATGGCAACCCACTCCAGTACTCTTGCCTGGAAAATCCCATGGACGGAGGAGCCTGGTAGGCTGCAGTCCATGGGGTCGCTAAGAGTCAGACATGACTGAGTGTCTTCACTTTCACTTTTCACTTTCATGCATTGGAGAAGGAAATGGCAACCCACTCCAATGTTCTTGCCTGGAGAATCCCAGGGACAGGGGAGCCTGGTGGGCTGCCATCTATGGGGGTCGCACAGAGTCAGACATGACTGAAGCAACTTAGCAACAGTAGCAGCAGCAGCAGTACCTAATACAATGCTTGGCACTAGCAACCCTGTCTGATACGTTGATTGTAGCTCTTTGCAACCCAACTGCAGAGTACTCAACTACACAGTGTCCACAGGAAGTGACACCATAAACATGTCTCGTTTAAGTTGCTAAATTTTGTGGTAGTATTGTTATGCAACAATAGATAAAATAGCCATTTTTTCCTTTCTGCATTAAATTTTTAAAAATAATTAATGACAAAGTCTCATTTTAAATTCTGAATCTATGATTTTATTTTCTACAACAATCTAGTATTTAGCATTTAATGATTTTTTAAATTAACTTGGCACAGAGCCCAACAGTGGTGGAATGAGTGAGCAGGATGAAGACCAGCTGTGGGAAAATCATTTTCTTTTTTTTTTTTGGTCCCTCCTCTCTGCCTTGTTTCAGTTCAGAAGACTTTTGTTGTTTTAGTCAGGAATAATAACCAAATATTTGTTTAGCTTCTGTGTCATATGTCTATACCTCTTAATTTTTCCTAAAAGGGCACCCTTAAAATTTCCTAAAAGATAATTCCATGAATTACCAGGTGCCCTGTATTTGTCTCAAGTTCAGATCAATATATCACGTGTGCCTCTACTTTAGGAACATTCTACTCCTATTCAGAAAAGAGTAGATGGTTATAGTTCTTGATCTATATAGTCATATATTGATATAGCAGAGACGCTTCAAATGACCATTTTCTCTCGATGGTTCCAGAGACCAGATATCCTGAGTCATCTAAGAAATCCTGCAACCTGATAGAAAGCCATTTTAACCAATTAATATAATGGTACGTGTGGGAAATGAATTTTACCACTCAAATACTCTGAAGAAGTTACAAAACTACATAAAGAATGTTGAATAAAACTAAAGGAGTGACAATTTCATATATGTAGTCTACATGATTTATTGCTGCTGTACCTGGGTATGAACTTCTGAGTATGAAGCTATATGTTAATCTCTCCTTCTATTAGGAGGCAGTAATCTTCCATATGAACAAGCTCTCCTTTTCATCTGTTCCTGGAGTTTCCTAAGTCCACATGTGTATCAAGTTTCCATTTGCTTCTAGATTTCCTGCTTCTGGGAGGCTAGTGACGCCTGAGCTTGCCCTAGAACGTGACTGGGGCTTTGAGGCAGCATCATCAAAATTCTTGACCTTTGTGATATGCTGTCTCTCAAACTAAAGGATTCAGAACACCCACAAGAACACTTAGCTGTTAAAGGCAACACATTTGAGCAACGGAAATTGATTAAAAGAGAATAATTCTTTACTCACAGTAAGCCTGGACAGCACACGGCAGAGGACACATGCTTTAAGTTAGGGACCCAAGCCTAGCAAGTGACATTGAGTGGATCCTAAGATTTCAGTATGTAAACATGTAAGCAGCTCTGTTTGCACAGATTAGGTAATCATTGCTTTGGAGACAAAAAAGATTTCCTCCCTTGTAAAGGAGCTCTGGCTACTATGATTTTTATAACCACATTATGATAATGTATTCAATCTTAAAATGTATTCAGATGTCTTAGGGCCTCAAAAATGATTATTCAGGGTGGTATCTATGAATAAAACAAAAACATAAATTATTTGATTATAAGAACTTATTTTATTGCAAAAAGTTATAAAAAAAATTGTAACAATAATTTGCTGAAGGCTATGTTCCTAGCTAAAAGGACAAAATGACTCTGAGAACATACTATATGCAGCTAAAAATCCTGAAAATTACCTATTTGTAAACTAGTGATAATTTCTTTTTAGATAGTGTCCAGCTCATAAAGAGATCCAAATTTTGTATTCATGATAGAACATAGGTAGGAAATAAGAGTCTTACTTGCATAAAGCTGGATGTCTATAAAAATTATTTGGTTATTTCAATGTTTGTCAACTTTTTTTCTTAAAAACAAAGTTTTGTTTAAAGGTTTATAAGGAAAAATGTGTGTTAAGTCTTTAAAAGAGGTAAAGCATTATGAATTAAACAGAGAAAGTGTAGTTTAACATTGATTTTAAAATAATAATTCTATAATTGTATTCTATACTGATAAATGCAGTTACTACTGAACATAAAATTATCAGTTTGTGGCCTGGCATCCTTCCTTTCTGAGTAATTTTAATTTCTGTACTGAAATTTTAGCTGAGCTTTTATAGAAATATGAAGTAGAACACAGTATTTGTAAGAGAAAATATGACTATTAAATTATGTAACAATTATAAAATTTAGTATTTTCCATTAATGAACCAGATAATTTAAATGTCTGTGATTCTAAAGAAAAATTTATATTTGAAATATTTAGGAAGGTTTCAAGGTACAAGTCTCATACTTTTTTGTCACAATACATTAGTTATCTAATTACTTTGTTCTTGATAAATTCTATTTTTCTAGCATTTTAATTCACTTTAAGAAATTTAAATTCATATAGTATTTTAGTAATAGATAAATTGGAATTCTTCATTAGAATTTTCTATAATTCACAAAGATCATAGTTTTATATATTCTGAATTTTGAGATGGGAAAGGAACTCAGATGGATTTTCATAACATTTATTTTATGTATACTAACTTAGCAATAAAATGGCATCCAAGATTCTAGACATCTTTCTCAAAATCTTCCTGGAATGAAATAAATAAAGTGATACTAAGTGATAATATTAATAGGAATTGAATATATACATATGTAAGCTTTGGCATAACAGTGAACAGCAAAATAGATTAAGGTTATAAGAGAATACTATATTTTATAAAAAGAAAATGACTCTAAGCTTTTTAAAATGAGTAGGATAAATAAAATATATCAAAACAGGAATTTACAGAGTAAAAATTGTGCATATGTGAAAACATGTAGATTTTAATATTGTTTGAAAGTTAACATAGAAGACAGAATTGTCTTGCACAGGCTGAAGTCATACATGTGAATCTTACACATATAACTATGCATTTAACCATGGCGGCTAGACCAGATGGTGGCTAAATGAAACACTTTGTATAGGGATTCAGAGTTTAAATTGCTGATTTTTTTTCTTTCCACATCTCCTAAAGTAGACCAATAGAGCTTATTTCCACCACTCCATGTCAGAATCTAAATATTAACACCTAAAAATGAAACTTCTGAAGAACATGGAACTGTTATCTGTTGTAATAACACCGTCAAATTTAACTAAACTGCCATAAATGATACAAGTAAATACTGCTGTAGTCATGTGAGATGAGTTATGAGTGATTCTAAAACAAAGTAGATTGTATACATATGTCTGTTAGAATGCATACTACAAGTAGAAAGGTCTATATGGGAAACCTTGAACTTCATTTAGTAGTTTTATTTTTAATATTAACATCCTTTTTATGATCTGTGCCAGCCCAGATGGGAGGGGAATTTGAGGAGAATGGTTACAAACATGTGTCTGGCTGAGTCCCCTTTGTGTCCACTTGAAACTATCACAATTAAAGAATTACTTGGTGTGGGGGAAATTTCCCCTCTCCACATTATGGAATTTGATCTAAGAACCCTAAAGAATTACATATATGATAAAGATTTTTTTAAATAAGAGAATAATATTACAATGCTTCAGATAATGTATTACCAAACCTGATGCCATATATCTATATCTATATCTATATCTATATATATATATATATATATATATATATATATATATACACACTATGGCTAAATATGCATAGTTGTATGTGTGTCTATATAGTTCTCTCTCTCCAGATATATATTTCCAACTTTGTATTGGTTCTATTTCTCCAAAGAACTCTGAATAATATTAATTCTAATACTAACACCTTCCAGGTAAAAAGGAAACTTTTTTGAGTTCTGTTGAAGAAAATCAAGTAAAATAACACAAAAATGATCCTATCACTTTTGGCTGACATTGATGTCACTGTGGTCCTTGGTAAGAGCAGTACTGGTAGAGTGTTAGCTTGATTAGAGAGGGTTGAAGGAAAAAATGAAGATGAGTGAATGGGAATGGTGACTATAAAGAGCTTCTTCCCACTCATATTTATTCAATGCCTGTTTCTTTTCTTCAGTAAATTCAATGAGGGCAGGATCACATATTTATATTCCACATAGTGCCTAATGAATTCATTTGAATAGTATAGGTACTATCTGTTTCTTATGTTTGTTAAACAAAATGTTTTATGATTTTTTGCTCTGAAAAATGAATCATGTCTCCAGCTGGTGGAGAGAAGAGCTTTCAAAGGTCTGCTTAAAGGTGTGGTAGGGGAACTTGTACAAGACACATAAAATTTACTTTGAAGACTGTGTAGAGAGTATTACCTGATGTCCTAGGCTAAATAAAGGCTTCTACAGATAACTACCTCCAACTTTCTATAATTTGTCAGCATAACTTCAATGTAATAGCTAAGAATCTTGAGATGGGTAAAAAATTTTTTAGATTACTAAATGGGTCCAAAATCCAAGCACAAGTATCTTGTAAGAGGGAAGCACAAGGAGATTTTATCAGAAGGAAAGGTCAAAGTAAAGCTGGAGAATAGGCTTGAAGATATGTTGCTGGCCAAGAAGATGGAGGAATGGAAGAAATGCAGTGATAGAAGCTAGGAAATTCAAGGAACCATTTTCTCTCTAAGAACCTCTTAGGGGAGAGGAGTCTGTTGACACTTTGCTTTTAGCTCCCTAAAATTCATTTTGTACTTCTAGTCTACACACCATAAAATAATAAATTCCTGTCATTTTAAGCCACTAAATTTATGGTAATTTGTTCCAGGAGTAATTCTAATACACCCATCTTCCTCCTAGCATAAGGGTTCATACTGTGGAAAACTTAAAACAAGATTTGTTTATATGGAATATTGGAGGGGTTGAGTAATACTCATCTAGAATTTTGCTAGCTTAAGGAATCTAGGTCTTATTCTATGAATCATATAGGAGCAATAATAGTTTTTACATGGAAAATTAACTAGCTAAAGAGTTATCTAGGACATATTTTTCTGAGAGCAGAAGGAAAAAGAAAATGATCATGGACATTTTGTTGCATACCTGACTGAATCCATATGTGATGTGATAAGGATTTAGGTGGGTGTAGAGAAAACATGAAAGAGAAAAAAATAATGTTTAAATGGAATTCTCCAAAATAGGAGTTATTATGATGGCAACTCCTGGGTCGAGTAACTGGGCATAAAGGTAAAAAATTGTTGATATATGGCAAAACCAATACAATATTGTAAAGTTAAAAAATAAAATAAAAAATAAAATTTTAAAAAAGGAAAAAAATTTAAAATAACAATGATGAAAATGGAAGACTAGAAAGATAGTGCTCTTGGCAGAACTGATAATTAACAAAAAAAATATGGTGGGGAGGATTAAAAAACCTATGACTTCATTTCTGCATGAAGGATCTAGTACAAACTTAGAAATCTGATATTAATATTTTGATGAATAATACTGATACTTTGATGACTAAGTTAAGGCCACAAATGGATATATGTCTGACTATAGATGAACTATCCTTGAATTAAAAACACAAAGGTTTAAAAATTCTTAGAAGGTGAGAGAAGGAAGTCAAAGAATAGCTTGGGGAATATCTCTCATAAATATTCAGTTATATGATCTCTACTTCAGTCTAACAGCCAAGACGTGGATCAGATTTCATATAGTAAGAAATAGGCAGGTGAGAAGAAACAAGGTTTGATACATCTAATTCCCCTTTATGATTCCTTTAGGTCATAAATAGCTTCCTGACTTCCTAATTTTAGGAACTCCACATCTAATGGTCTGATGCATTTCTTTCTCCACACATGGCCTCTGATGGCTGGTCATTTTTTTTGTTGTTAATGAACTTTAGGACTTGGCTTTGTCACACAGTTCACTATTGTAATTCTGGTATTTCATGGTCCTAGTCTTACTGTCTGTGTCTTGGAAACCCAAAGGACTTATGTATTTGCCTGGTTTCCTTTATGCAGAGTTTTAGGTAGAGATTACTGTTAAGGCCAATTGTGTTGCTTCTCTTTGCAATTCATTTTGAAGAAAGTACCTATTGAACTTAATTCTGGAATTCAGGGATTCCTATACAGGCCATAATGAAAAGATTCAGTTTCCTTCATTTTCTCTTTCTGTTGTCTTCTTTTATCTGTTCTCTTTTCTACTTAATGGGGGAAAAGAAGTGACACCCCCACCCACCAACTTCCTCAAGCAACTCTCCATGACTGGCCAAATTGGGTAGCTCTAGTCAGGTTAATTTCAGATCTTCTGGAGTCAACAGAAGACATAGTGATGCTCCATTGACTCTCTTTCCATCTGTCAAAAAAACAGTTTCATTTTAATTGTGAAACTGCCAGTCTTGAGTAAGGTAGAAAATGAATCACCATGTAGTTTAATGCATTTTTGCATTCTTCTGCTCAAGCAAAAATAGAACAGATGGCCATAAATTTAGGGAAGCTTAATGAATTGGCAAGTTATAACATAAGTAACTTGGAAGGAAGTAAATTAAATGCCTATTAACAAAGGAAGAAAAATCCTCAAACACACTATTTTGGACATGGAACACATTATAATTTATGATTTCTGTTTTCTTTTAATTATTATTTCCTTGATATCATTAATTTTAAAATGTTAAATTCACATAAATATAACTCCTTTTTAAAATTTTTTTAAAGACATGATGCTTTTTGGCCAAAAAAAAAAAAAAAAAAAAATGATGTTCAGTTATACCTGAACTGCAGATCACCCCTCAATTTACTAGTTTGACTTTTTAGAGGCACAGTGCCAATTGCTTTGCAGGCAACTTGGAAAGTTCAGGGTTCAACTGTAAACAGCACTGATAGGGAGAGCCTCTGGGGCAGAAAATGCATTCCCTAGGATAGGACTGAGTCATATAAATCCTTATTGAACATTGCTATATATCCTCAAATAATTATAAAACATAGAAATTTTCTGTGGAAATACCAAAGACATAGAAAGTGAAAGAGCATTCTTCGAGGGTTGGCTGATTTGTCGCTAATAGGCATTAATCTCTTTGTGATGTATTTTCAAGATTACATTTTCTCATACTAAACATGTGTTTAGTGACATACCTTATCTAGTACATACAGAAACTAGAAAAATGCCTGATGATTGTTCTATAAAATGTTTTAAGCAAGGCCCTGTACCCTTCTCCACAGCCAATCAGAAGCAGTTTTTTAGAGTGAGGATATATAGTATGAATATGATGAAAAAGTAAAGTTGAGTAAATTGCCAAAAATTTGGGAGGAAATGTTGATCTATTGCAAAGCTGTGCCAGCTAGTTGTTAACCCTCCCAATGCAGAGAAGCCACAAAGAAATCAGTAGAGACCTTCATGTTCTTTACATCAGGACTATGTGTTAATGCATTTATATTAAGCGTAGATACTTTGCATAGATTCTATGCTTTGCATAGATATCTTCAGCATTCAGGTCAGTTCAGTTCAATTGCTCAGTCTTGTCCAACTCTTTGTGACCCCATGAATTGCAGCACCCCAGGCCTCCGTGTCTATCACCAATTCCCAGAGTTCACTCAGACTCACGTCCATTGAGTCAGTGATGCCATCCAGCCATCTCATCCTTTGTCGTCCCCCTTCTCCTCCTGCCCCCAATCCCTCCCAGCATCAGAGTCTTTTCCAGATACTTAGTAATTAGTGAGAATAATACACATGCTTGGTAACTTACAGATCATTTCTCAAAAGTGTTTTCAAAATAAAAGTAAGTAGGTCTTATCACAAAGATGATTTCATAGTTCTACAAGAAGCAAAGAAGTAGAAAACTTTAAGGACTGCAAGCTTCAATATGATAAAGACTGCAAAGTGTCTATAGAATACTATGATGTTGATGTTAGTTTCAATTTGCGAGAATCAGTTCAGCAGTATGGCAGAGCTGGAATCCAAATTATGGAGGGCTAAATGAGAAAACACCAACAAGTAGTTATATACAGTGAGACACATTACTTTTTCAGTAAGCTTAGCAAGAAATGGCAAGAGAAGGAAGAGATGAAAAGACGTTTGTTATCAGACTTTAGCATATTTTGGGTAGAAGGAGAAGTTTAAAGGGGCAGATTATTAATTAAGATCTCTCTGTATATTAGGTTTGACTGAGATGTTGGGAAGACTATCCTTGGTTGCAGTTTTGGGACAGGTTCTTTTCTCCTTTCATTAAGAGCGTTCATATTTTCCTTGAGGCCTGATTTTATACATATTTCAGCAATGTTAGGTACAATATCCTTGTGCTTTGATAATTATGAAAAATATTTATAAAAATGTGATACATTTGGGACTGAACAGAGAAGATATCCACGCCCTCCATAGAACATTCATGTTAGAATCTCAGAAATATATTTGACTATTCTATGGAATTAGAGTTAACAAAAATCAAACTCTCATATATACCTCCAATCACCTTACCTCCACTAAAATATAGATTCACTTAATAGATGAACTTTGTATCCAAACATAAAATTTTATACAGCACTGGATGTTACGTATTAGAAAATGAACTTATTAATAAGTGTGTTTATTTTTAAAAATCCCCAATGGACCTACAACAAATGAAAGGAGCAATAAAGTATAACTTGAGTGTTTCTAAAAAGCTTCTGTCCTCTCAGTTGGAAAAAAGTAGATTCTTTTATTTTACTCAACCTTCAGCATCAGTTGGATTTAACTATGTATATTTTTAAGCTTTAAAAATTTCTTATAGTACACAAGGCAATGGAAAATTATACTTTTAAAATTTTTTTCTTTGATGTCTGATTTAAAGATAACAAAGAGATACCAATAAAAATAAAATTGTAAAGAGTAGTTGTTGCTCAAACCTTTAAGGATATTGGAAACTTAGAAAAAATATGCTAAATACCTTTATTTTGTTTAAGCAAAGCTTATTTTTAAAAAGAATTTAAATTTACAACATTAAAGATTACAATGTAAAATATAACCCTATTAATAACCATCAAAAATACATGTTTTTTATTTTTAAACATCTATAGATCTGTTTAAAGTAATATAACACATAATTTAAAAGCATTTACCAAACTTTCTCCATGGCCTTACGCTTACAGCCAAACAACAATACATGTTGTCTATCATGCGTTGTGTTGTGTTGCAATTCTTGTTGTTGTTCAGTCACTCAGTCATGTTCAACTCTTTGTGACCCTAGGTACTGCAGCAAGACAGGATTCCCTGTCCTTTCAATCTCCTTAAGTTTCCTCCAACTCATGTCCATTGAATCAGTGATACCATTCAACCATTTCATCCTTTGTTATCCCCTTCTCCTCCTGCCTTCAGTCTTTCCCCGCATCGGAGTTTTTTCCAATGAGTAGGCCCTTAGCATCAGGTGGCCAAAGTATTGGAGCTTCAGCTTCAACATCAGTCCTTCCAATGAATATTCAGGATTGATTTCCTTTAGGATTGAGTGCTTTGATATCCTTGCAGTCCAAGGTATTCTCAAGAGTCTTTGCCAACACCACAGTTGAAAAGCATCAATTCTTCAGCACTCAGCCTTCTTATTAGTCCAACTCTCACATCTGTACATGACTACTGGAAAAAACATAGCTTTGACTATGCAAAACTTTATTGCCAAAGTGATGTCTCTGCTTTTTTAATACACTGTCTAGGTTTGTTATGGCTTTTCTTCCAAGCAGCAAGCATCTTTTAATTTCATGGCTGTAGTCACTATCTGCAGTGATTTTGGAGCCCAAGAAATTAAACTCTCTGTGTCCATTGTTTCCCCATTTATTTGCCATGACATGATAGGACTGGATGCCATGATCTTAGTTTTTTGAATCTTGAGTTTTAAGCCAGATTTTTCACTCTCCTTTTCCACTTTCATCAAGAGACTCTTTAGTTCCTCTCTACTTTCTGCCATAAGGGTGGTGTCATCTGCATCTCTAAGGTTACTGATAATTTTCTAGCAATCTTGATTCTACCCTGAGCTTCATCCAGCCCAGAATTTTGCATGATGTACTCTGCATATAAGTTAAATAAGCGGAGTGACAATATACAGTCTTGACATACTTCCCAATTTGGAACCAGTCTGTCGTTCCATGTCCAGTTCTAACCGTTGCTTCTTGACCTGCATGCAGATTTCTCAGGAGACAGGTAAGGTGATCTATTCTCATCTCTAAGAATTTTCCACAGTTTATTGTGATCCACACAGTCAAAGGTTTTTTGTGTAGTCAATGAAGCAGTTGTTGTTTTGGAATTCACTTTTTTTCTGTCATCAAACAGATGTTGGCAATTTGATCTCTGATTCCTCTGCCTTATCTAAATCCAGCTATACATCTGGAAGTTCTCATTTCATGTACTGTTGAAGCCTAGTTTGTAGGATTTTGAGCACTACCTTGCTAACATATTAAATGAGTGCAATTCTATAGTAGTTTGAAAATTCTTTGGCATTACCCTTCTTTGAGATGGAGAAGGCAAAGGCAGCCCACTCCAGTACTCTTGCCTGGAAAATCCCATGGACAGAGGAGCCTGGTAGGCTGCAGTCCATGGGGTCGCTAAGAGTCAGACACGACTGAGCAACTTCAGTTCACTTCTTTGAGACTGAAATTAAAAATGGCATTTTCCAGTCATGTTGCCACTGCTGAGATTTCCAAATTTGCTGGCATATTGAGTGCAGCACTTTAATAGCATCATCTTTTAGGATTTGAAATATCTCAGCTGGAATTCTATCACCTCCACTAGCTTTGTTTGTTGTAATGCTTTCTAAGGCACACTTGACTTCACACTACAGGATGTCTGGCTCTAGATGAGTGTTCACATCGTTGTGGTTATCTAGATCATTAAAACTATGTTTTGTATAGTTCTTCTGGATATTCCTGCCACCTCCTCTTAATATCTTCTGCTTCCTTTAGGTCCGTACCATTTCTGTCCTTTACTGTGCCCATCTTTGCATGGAATGTTCCCTTGGTAGCTCTAATTTTCTTAAAGAGATCTCTAGTCTTTCCCATTCTTTTGTTTTCCTCCATTTCTTTGAATTAGTCACTTAAGAAGTTTTTCTTATCTCTTCTTGCTATTCTTTGAAACTCTGCATTCAGATGGGTGTATCTTTTCTTTTTTTCTTTGTCTTTTGCTTCTCTTCTTTTCTCAGCTGTTTGCAAAACATCCTCAGACAACCATTTGCCTTTTTGCATTTCTTTTCCTTGGGGATCATTTTGTTCACTGCCTCCTGTGGAATGTTATGAACCTCTAGAGTCCATAGTTTTTCTGGCACTCTTGTCTATCAGATCTAATCCCTTGAATCCATTTGTCACTTCCACTATGTAATTACAAGGGATATGATTTAGATCATACCTGAATGGCCTAGTGATTTTCCCTACATTCTTCAATTTAAGTCTGAATTTTGCAATGAGTTCATGGTGTGATCACAATCAGTTCCTGGTCTTGTTTTTGCTGACTGTGTAGATCTTCTCCATCTTCGACTGCAAAGAATATAATCAATCTGTTTTTGATATTGACCATCCTGTGATGTCCATATGTAGTGTCTTCTCATGTGTTGTTGGACAAGAGTGTTTGCTATGACCAATGTGTTTTCTTGGCAAAACTCTTGTTAGTCTTTGCCCTGCTTCATTTTGTGCTCCAAGGCAAAACTTGCCTGTTACTCCAGGTATCTCTTGATTTCCTAGCTTTGCATTCCAGCCCCCTATGATGAATTTGTTGTAATTAAGTCACTAATTCTCTCTGAAATTCAGTGTTCTCATCTGCAAAATGGGAAGATAATATGTTTTCTTAGAAGGACTGCTATGAGGACCTAATAAGAAAATGTGAGAGAAACACGTTTAAATATTGCAATGAAACTTAAGATATAACGTTATTAGAGCATTTATTATTTTGCCCAAGAAAAGAAAACTTCTTGAAGTATTTATAAATTTATGAAATAGATTATATTTAAAATTCTAGTCATAAGCATTAAATTTCCATAAAGGAAAAACATATGTATTGGAAAAACGTCTAGCAAAAACAGTCGTCTACACAATAATATTTATGGAATGCTAGGTGCTATACTGGGCTTCTCTGATGACTCAGTGGTAAAGAATTCCTATGTCAAGCAGAAGATTCCTGGGTCAGGAAAATCCCCTGGAGAAGGAAATGGCAACCTACTCCAGTATTCTTGCCTGGGAAATCCCATGGACAGAGGGGCCTGGTGGGTTATACTCCATGGAGTCACAAAAGAGTCAGATATGACTTAGCAACTCAACAACAGCAGCAGGGTCCTGTGCTGGGGATAAAATTGTGAACAAGATAGATTTGAATTTTTCCCTTATCAAGTTTATGATGTAAATCAGAACCTGTAGCAGGGGTCATTTGATTCATATTAAAATATGTCTTTCCGAACCAACCACAGATATACTTAATCAGAATCACTGATAATGAAACTCAGGAATCTACATTTTCAAAAAGCATTGTGAGAAATTCTTAAGCATACTAAAGTTTGACATCAGTACTCCACAGTTTACAAAGAAGTTTCTTTGGAGTATGATTTGTTTTATAGTGGCCTAAGAAACTGGTAGCTGTCTTTCTTTTTTCTGTTAAGTGGTAACACCAATTACCAACTAGAAAGAATATGGCATCATAGAAATAGGTCAAGTCTGAAAATATGCATTCTGTCAAAGAAGCATGGGCAAATTAAATAATCAAGGAAAATTGAATACAAGAACACTGCAATATGCATTCAGCTTCATTGGGGGGAAAAGGTGGGAGAATATTGGGCACTGGCATGAGGTAGTTGAATAGTGCTTAGGACTTTGGTGGGGAGTTTGGTCAATATGATTGAACCATCTGTGTTTACTAATTGGCAGTTATTGAATTTGGACTTCTAGTCTCTCAAGTCACAAGGGAACTATCTTTCTTAATGATTACATTTCAGAGGAAGGGCCCCAGTTTCTTGAAAAATCAACATTCCTGGGTTGGAAAATTGACAGGATACTGGAAGATTTACATGGCAAAGGACAAAGAAACAAATTATAATCGCAAGTTATCTAAAGTAAATATTCTAAGAAATGGGACGATAGGGACCTAGAGTCAATAAGAAATCTAATGTTAAGTCTAACTGAAAGATACGTTAAGGCTGTTGTCCATCAAATTTACTACTGTCTCTGTCACTAACTGTGAATTTGAACAAGCAATGTTCTCTCTTATGACCAGGACAATGAGGTTGTTTGATTGCAGGGTATCTATTACAATGTCTAATGCAAGAAATCTGTGTTTCAAACGCTGTTGTTATTTAGCCATTATCAGCTATTATTGTCTTACTAGTTTTTAAAATATTGAAACAGTTTTGAAATTGTTTTCAAATAGCCTCTGGTCATTCCCTGAGACTCGCAGACTTTCCCAACCTAAAATCAATGCTTCTTGAGCCCTACTTCAATACTGGGGTCATGTCCATCAGATATTATTTATTAAATGTTTTGAATATCACTTCTTTATGTTACAGTTTACACCTAGTCAGAAAATGAGTCTAATGAAAACATAGCAGTATCAAAAAAGGAATTCTTAAGATTTAAATATGTCATATTTCTCTGAGAATCCATACCAGCCATTGTAATTTTCTATATTCTCTACAAGACTTTGATATTTATTTTCCAGGAGCTAAAATGTTTTTCTCTTTTATATTCAATTCAAATCTATTCAACTTGCTTCTGTGTAAAGTGTGCAGGAGCTCACAAATAAATCACAACATTAACTTTTAGATTTTTCCATCTACTAAAGGGAGAGAGATACATGACTTATCTACAAAGCACTAAGAGGATATGTGATTAATTCCGGTTGTAGGTGATAGGTTAGAGCTGAGATGTTTGAGAAAATTAAGACTATTTCTGGTAAGGTCCATTTGGATAGAAGTTGATTTATGGGACCAAGTAGAATTTTTTTTTTTCAGAACTTTAAAGCCATACCCAAAAATATACTCAAAATGGATTAATGATCTAAACGTAAGACCGGAAACTATAAAACTCCTAGAGGAGAACATAGGCAAAACACTCTCTGACTTACATCACAGCAGGATCCTCTATGACCCACCTCCCAGAATATTGGAAATGAAAGCAAAATAAACAAATGGGACCTAATTAAAATTAAAAGTTTCTGCCCAACAAAGGAAACTATAAGCAAGGTGAAAAGACAGCCTTTAGAATGGGAGAAAATAATAGCAAATGAGGCAATAGACAAATAACTAATCTCAAAAATATACAAGCAACTCCTACAGCTCAATACCACAAAAATAAATGACCCAATCAAAAAATGGGCCAAAGAACTAAATAGACACTTCTCCAAAGAAGACATACAGATGGCTAACAAACACATGAAAAGATGCTCAACATCACTCATTATCAGAGAAATACAAATCAAAACCACTATGAGGTACTGTTTCATGCCAGTCAGAATGGGTGTGATCCAAAAGTCTACACAATAAATGCTGGAAAGGGTGTGGAGAAAAGGGAACCCTCTTACACTGTTGGTGGGAATGCAAACTAGTACAGCCACTATAGAGAACAGTGTGGAGATTCCTTAAAAAACTCCACACTGCCTTATGATCCAGCAATCCCACTGCTGGGCATACACACCGAGGAAACCAGAATTGAAAGAGACACATGTACCCCAATGTTCATTGCAGCACTGTTTACAATAGCCAGGATGTGGAAGCAACCTAGATGTCCATCAGCAGATGAATGGATAAGAAAGCAGTGGTACATATACACAATGGAGTATTACTCAGCCATTAAAAAGAATACATTTGAATCAGTTCTAATGAGGTGGATGAAACTGGAGCCTATTATGCACAGTGAAGTAAGCCAGAAAGAAAAACACCAATACAGTATACTAATGCATATATATGGAATTTAGAAAGATGGTAATAATAACTCTGTGTATGAGACAGAAAAAGAGACACTGATGTATAGAACAGTCTTTTGGACTCTGGGAGAGGGAGAGGGTGGGATGATTTGGGAGAATGGCATTGAAATATGTATAATATCATATATGAAACGAGTCGCCAGTCGAGGTTCGATGCATAATACTGGATGCTTGGGGCTGGTGCACTGGGATGACCCAGAGGGATGGTATGGGGAGGGAGGAGGGAGGAGGGTTCAGGATGGGGAACACATGTATACCTGTGGCAGATTCATTTTGATATATGGCAAAACCAATACAATATTGTAAAGTTAAATTACATTTAAAAAAAGAATGGATAAAAAAAAAAAAGAACTTAAAGCCCTTTTTATTCCTGTGGAGGAAGGATTGTTCTGTATAGCCCCAAGTTTAGAATAGGCTCATGGGGGGTGGGAGGGGACATTACAAGGATATCTGAGGTTAATGCAAGAAATAGTTTTTAAAAATCAAAGTTAATGCAAGTGCCCTGTTCTGAACTTTCACAGCACCACTACAGTACCTTTTCAAGAATTAATGAAGTCAGAGATAAATTCTGACTTGGAATCTCTTATCAGACTATAAAATCCTGGGCAAAGATAGCATGGGGTCATTGGGTTTATCTAATATCTGATGCCTTTTCCCAGCACATATTGGATATCAGTTAATGAGTCTCAAGTGAATGATTAATTATAAAAAAAAGATGTTCCAGCTCATTCTGGAGTTCCCATTCATTGATGTATTGTAAAAGAAATCCAATCGTCAAGTAATTTTAGATTGGATGAATTAGCACTGTCCAGCCGAATAAGTCTTGCTAAAATTCCTTAAAAGGTCCGAGTTACACATTCTGTGCATTAGATTCTGGACTTTAGCAGCCAGGTAGGTTTATATAGATTGAGTGTGTATAATGACACTTGGAAGTTTTAATTCAAATCCTAACAAAGATCCTAGTGCCTAGTTGAGCCTGAATAAATGGATATTCAAGAATAATTACTCCATCTGGATTAATTGTACAATCAAATATAAATACTACAGTTAATCTATGATATAAACTTCCAATCTTTGTCATTATGGGAAAAGGAGAATGTCTTCCATGTCCATCAAATGAATGGTCAAGGCACTTATGGTTCACTTGCTGATCATGTCACTCTTTACAGTAAGCCTGCTGCTGCTGCTGCTGCTAAGTCACTTCAGTCGTGTCCGACTCTGTGCGACCCCATAGACAGCAGCCCACCAGGCTGCCCTGTCCCTGGGATTCTCAAGGCAGGAACACTGGAGTGGGCTGCCATTTCCTTCTCCAATGCATGAAAGTGAAGAGTGAAAGTGAAGTCGCTCAGTCGAGTCCGACTCTTAGCGACCCCATGGACTGTAGCCTACCATGCTCCTGGGTCCATGGGATTTTCCAGGCAAGAGTACTGGAGTGGGGTGCCATTGCCTTCTCCGACAGTAAGCCTAACCACTACAAATGTGTTAGAGCGGGTATGTAAGATGAGAATTCCTGGTCTAAGAAAGCATTTTTTGTGTGTGTGGAGGGGGGCGTGTACTGTGTTTTACATCTTGCAATGTTTCAGTTCAGTTGAGTCGCTCAGTCGTGTGCAACTCTTTGCAGTTCCATGAACCACAGCACACCAGGCCTCCCTGTCCATCACCAACTCCCAGAGTCCACCCAAACCCATGTCCATTGAGTCGGTGATGCCATCGAACCATCTCATCCTCTGATGTTACCTCTCCTCCTGCCTTCAATCTTTCCAAGCATCAGGGTCTTTTCAAATAAGTCAGCTCTTTGCATCAGGTGACCAAAGTATTGGAGTTTCAGTTTCAACATCAGTCCTTCCAATGAACACCCAGGAATGATCTCCTTTAGGATGGACCAGTTGGATCTCCTTGCAGTCCAAGGGACTCTCAAGAGTCTTTACCAACACCACAGTTTAAAGACACCTATTCTTTGGTACTCAGCTTTCTTTATAGTCCAATTCTCACATACATAGATGACCATTGGAAAAACCATAGCTTTGACTAGACGGACCTTTGCTGACAAAGTAATTTCTCTGCTTTTTAATATGCTGTCTAGTCTGGACATAACTTTCCTTCCAAGGAGTAAGTGTCTTTTAATTTCATGGCTGCAATCACCGTCTGCAGTGATTTTGGAGCCCCCAAAAATAAATTCAGCCACTGTTTCCCCATCTATTTGCCATGAAGTGATGGGATGCCATGATCTTCATTTTCTGAATGTTGAGCTTTAAGCCAACTTTTTCACTCTCTTCTTTCACTGTCATCAAGAGGCTCTTTAGTCCTTCTTCACTTTCTGCAATAAGGGTGGTGTCATCTGCATATCTGAGCTTATTGGTATTTCTCCTGGCAATCTTGATTCCAGCTTGTGCTTCTTCCAGCCCAGCATTTCTTATGAGGTACTCTGCATATAAGTTAAATAAGCAGGGTGACAATAAGCCTTGACATACTCCTTTTCCTATTTGGAACCAGTTTGTTGTTCCATGTCCAGTTCTAACTCTTGCTTCCTGATCTGCATGCAGGTTTCTCAAGAGGCAGGTCAGGTGCACTGGTATTCCCATCTCTTTCAGAATTTTCCACAGTTTATTGTGATCCACACAGTCAAAGGCTTTGTCATAGTCAATAAAGCACAAATAGATGCTTTTCTGGAACTCTCTTGCTTTTTCCATGATCCAGTGGATGTTGGAAATTTGATATCTGGTTCCTCTGCCTATTCTAAAACCAGCTTGAACATCTGGATGTTCACAGTTCACATATTGCTGAAGCCTGGCTTGGAGAATTTTGAGCATTACTGTCCTACCGTGTGAGATGAGTGCAATTGTGCGGTAGTTTGCACATGATGGTGTGATGCAAATGATGGTGTGATCACTGACCTAGAGCCAGACATCCTGGAATGTGAAGTCAAGTGGGCCTTAGAAAACATCACTACGAACAAAGCTAGTGGAGGTGATGGAATTCCAGTGGAGCTATTCCAAATCCTGAAAGATGATGCTGTGAAAGTGCTGCACTCAATATGCCAGCACATTTGGAAAACTCAGCAGTGGCCACAAGATTGGAAAAGGTCAGTTTTCATCCCAATCTCAAAGAAAGGCAATGCCAAAGAGTGCTCAAACTACCAGTATTTTGGCCACCTCATGCGAAGAGTTGACTCATTGGAGAAGACTCTGATGCTAGGAGGGATTGAGGGCAGGAGGAGAAGGGGACGACAGAGGATGAGATGGCTGGATGGCATCACTGACTCGATGAATGTGAGTCTGAGTGACCTCCGAGAGCTGGTGATGGATAGGGAGGCCTGGCGTGCTGCAGTTCATGGGGTCGCAAAGAGTCAGACACGACTGAGCTACTGATCTGATCTGATCTGTGTGGTAGTTTGAGCATTCTTTGGCATTACCTTTCTTTGGAATTGGAATGAAAACTGACTTTTTCCAGTCCTGTGGCCACTGCTGAGTTTTCCAATTTTTTTGGCATATTAAGTGCAGCACTTTCACAACATCATCTTTCAAGATTTGAAATAGCTCAACTGGAATTCCATCACCTCCACTGGCTTTGTTCATAGTGATGGTCTCTAAGGCCCACTTGCCTTCACATTCCAGGATGTCTGGCTCTAGTTGAGTGATCACACCATTGTGATTATCTGGGTCATGAAGATCTTTTTTATACAGTTCTTTTGTGTATTCTTGCCATCTCTTCTTAATATCTTCTGCTTCTGTTAGGTACATGTCATTTCTTTCCTTTATTGCACCATCTTTGCATGAAATGTTCCCTTGATATCTCTAATTTTTTTGAGGAGATCTCTAGTTTTTCCCATTCTATTGTTTCCCTCTATTTCTTTATATTGATCACTGAGGAAGGCTTTCTTATCTCTCCTTGTAGTCTATGGAACTCTGCATTCAGATGCTTATATCTTTCCTTTTCTCATTTGCTTTTCCCTTGTCTTCTTTTCACAGCTATTTGTAAGGCCTCCTCAGACAGCCGTTTTGCCTTTTTGCATTTCTTTTTCATGGGGATGGTCTTGATACCTATCTCCTGTACAATGTCACGAACCTCCATCCATAGTTCATCAGGCACTCTATCAGATCTAGTCCCTTAAATCTATTTCTCACTTCCAGTGTATAATCATAAGGGATTTGTTTTAGGTCATACCTGAATAATCCGTGGTTTTCTCCTCTTTCTTCACTTTAAGTCTGAATCTGTCTCCTATTCTGGTGGTGGTTTAGTTGCTAAGTCGTGTCAGACTCATTGTGACTCCTAGCCCGCCAGGCTCCTCTCTTCATGGGATTCTCTAGGCAAGAATACTGGAGTGGGTTGCCATTTCCTTCTCCAGGGGATCTCCCTGACCCAGGGATCAAACTCAGGTTTACTGCATTGCAGGCACATTCTTTATCGACTGAGCCTCTAATGAACTTAAATTGTCTAGGCTTGGATACAGTGTACTGAAATCAGGTCTTTTAACACTATTTCTAAATAAGTCTCCGCTAATATGTTTCCTCAAAATTCACTTTAAAATTAATAATTTTATTTTACCAAATGGTTTGCTATTTTAATATGTATTCAGGTATCTGAGTTACTGCTTAGGAACTAGTAGTGTTTCATAAAAATAGGACTTTTTCTCTGGTTTGAGGAAACTCTTCATTTTGTTAAATGCCTTGAGTGTTCAGAAATGAGAGGGATGCATTAAACTTTTCTTGTGGAAAGACATCCTTGTGGTCATACATAAAAATATATCCCTCACAGGGCAGAAGCAGTGATTCAATGGTACATCTGATTTCCCACCATTAATTTACTCTATTCTCCTGTGCCTCCAAGCTCCAAAAGCTCAGAGAATGATCCCATTGCAACATTACATGGACATTATGATTCTCTATACTCTGCAGGGAGGGATTGGGGGCAGGAGGAGAAGGGGATGACAGAGGATGAGATGGCTGGATGGCATCACCGACTCGATGGGCATGAGTTTGAGTGAACTCCAGGAGTTGGTGATGGACAGGGAGGCCTGGCATGCTGTGATTCATGGGGTCGCAAAGAGTCAGACATGACTGAGCAACTGAACTGAACTGAACTGATACCCTTTCTAGTTGCTAATCTTTAGTTTGACATTCATAATTTAACAAAGGCATGAATAAAGTCAAGGAAAGAGGTGTGATAGACCTGGTGTTGGAAAAGACTCTTGAGAGTCCTTTGGACTGGAAGGATATCAAACCAGTCAATCTTAAAGGACATCCACCCTGAATATTCATTGGAAAGACTGATGCTGAAGCTGCAATACTTTTGCCACCTGATGTAAAGAGCTGACTCATTAGAAAAGACCCTGATGCTGAAAAAGATTGAAGGCAGGAGAAGATGACAACAGAGGATGGGATAGTTGGAGGACATCACCGACTTGATGGACATGAGTTTGAGCAAGCTCCGGGTATGGTGAAGGACAGGGAAGCCTGGCATACCACAGTCCATGGGGTCGCAAAGAGGAAGACATAACTGAGTATCTGAGTGACTTTCAACAAAGCAAAATAATGGTGATTCCTGCTTGGTTTTAAATCTATTAATACCTTTCCAATTTTCATGAGAAAAGTACCAGAATCATCCCTGTCACAGTTTAGGATTTGAGCATCTTTATATGTAATTTCTCCAAATAAATATTATTTGGAGACATTATTATTCCAAATATTCCAAATATTTATTTCAAATAAATATTATTTCTGGATATACTAAGCATAGTCATTAATAGGAGCTCTTAATAAAATGGCACCCCAAACTGTATCTTCTCTCGTTATTATATGGAACTGCTGCTACGAAAGTCAGGATGTATTTTGTCTATCAAATTCTCTGTGTCTACCATTCTTGTCACTTCTGTTATAGATGGAAATTAAGTTGATTTGACAGGATTTACTTTTCACAATGCCAGGCAGATTTTACCCAGTAACCCATGATTTTCTAGGTGCTTGCAAATTGATTTTTTGATATCTGTCAATAAGTTTCCAACATATAAGCAGTGATGATGACAGACCTATAATTTTTAGGGTTATCTTTATTTTTTAAATCATCACAGAGTAGGAAAAAGAAACACACTGAGATAAGTACTGCATTTATTCTTTTCAATATAGTTGACTCCCCAAGTCCTTTTCAAATTAAATCTTGTGGGATTAATTGTTCTTCATTGACTTTGGCAAACTCCTGAAAAAATGTTGTTAAGTCACCAGAACTTGCAGTTCAATATGTCACAGTTTTTGAGATTAGTCTTAAATAAGAAACTTTATATCACACCCAAATATCATAGCTGTTGTTTATTTCAAATTTTCTAATAAATTTAGGAAACATAATTTGAAGATTGGCTAAACTCTGCAACTATTTATATGATTTATGATCCTTTTTATGTAAGAAAACTCACTAGTTAAACATGTAGGATTTGATTTACACTGAAATACATTTCTGCCATTGGATTCATTTATCCAAAAAAAGTAGGCAATATTGCCCTAAATAATATATCACTTTAACAATTATATATGAAAACCTCCAGACTGGAATAATATCTATTAGAAGGACCAAATAAAAATCAGATGGCTAATTAGACTTTGTGATTACAACCTCTAAGGAGAAAGACTTTTAATAAGTTCAACTGAAATAATATATACTTTAAAATATATAAAATAAAATAAAATTATTTCAAAACTGTGGTATTCCATGGTTTGTAGAATATAACTGATTCTTTAAGCACTTTTGGGGTGCCAGTCATTACACTTAAATACTGCTAATAAAAGCCAATATCCATTGAACACTTACTCCATAGTAGGAACTATATGAAGTTCTTAATAAAAATGGTTTCACTTATCATATTCATCCCACAAGAGTTCTACAGGAAAATATTATCATTTCAATTTTTAGATGAAGTAACTAATGTTTAGACATGTAAATAATGCACTTAAAGTCACAGAAGTACTGGTGGTTGAGTATTTGAAGCCAGTTGTTCTCACTGTGGACTCCATGTGCCTGACCACTTCATAACATTGCCAAATGTTCCAAACTCTCACAAATAACTCTGGAGTTAGATATTATATTCATTTTTATATATATGGAACTGAAGCCTCAGTGATGGTTAACACATAGTTTAGTCATATATAGTTCAAAAATGCCACCTGGATTCAAATTCATACCCTATGTCTCTAGAGATCTACAGGAAAAAATGATAAGTAACCATTAATTTACCTGGAACAGATTAACCTGTTTGTTTTATTTTTTTGTTTGTTTGTTTTTTATTTTTATTTTTTTTTATTTTGCTTAACTTTACAATATTGTATTGCTTTTACTATACATCGAGATGGATCCACCACCAGTATACACGTGTTCCCCATCCTGAACCCTCCTCCCTCCCCCCTCCCCACACCATCCCTCCAGGTGGTCCCAGTGCTCCAGCCCCAGGCATATTATACATATTTCAATGCTATTCTCCCCAATCATCCCACCCTCTCCCGGTCCCAGAGTCCAAAAGTCTGTTCTATACATCAGTGTCTCTTTTGTTGTCTCGAAAATAGGGTTATTGTTACAATCTTTCTAAATTCCATATATATGCGTTAGTATACTGTATTTGTGTTTTTGTTTCTGGCTTACTTCACTCTGTATAATAGGCTCCAGTTCCATCCACCTCCTTAGAACTGATTCAAATGTATTTTTTTTAATGGCTGAGTAATACTCCATTGTGTATATGTACCACTGCTTTCTTTATCCATTCATCTGTGGATGGACATCTAGGTTGCTTCCACGTTCTGGCTATTGTAAACAGTGCTGCTATGAACATTGGGGTACACGTGTCTCTTTCAATTCTGGTTTTCTCAGTGTGTATGCCCAGCAGTGGGATTGCTGGATCATAAGGCAGTTCTATTCCCAGGATTTGAGGAATCTCCATACTGTTCTCCATAGTGGCTGTACTAGTTTGCATTCCCACCAACAGTGTAAGAGGGTTCCCTTCTCTCCGCACCCTCTCCAGCATTTACTGCTTGTGGACTTTTGGATCGCAGCCATTCTGACTGGCCTGAAATGGTACCTCATAGTGGTTTTGATTTGCATTTCTCTGATAATGAGTGATGTTGAGCATCTTTTCATGTGTTTGTTAGCCAGCTGTATGTCTTCTTTGGAGAAATGTCTATTTAGTTCTTTGGCCCATTTTTTGATTGGGTCATTTATTTCTCTGGAATTGAGCTGTAGGAGTTTCTTGTATATTTTTGAGATTAGTTATTTGTCTGTTGCTTCATTTGCTATTATTTTCTCCCATTCTGAAGGCTGTCTTTTCACCTTGCTTATACTTTCCTTCGTTGTGCAGAAGCTTTTAAGTTTGATTAGGTCCCATTTGTTTATTTTTTATTTTATTTCCGATATTCTGGGAGGTGAGTCATAGAGGATCCTGCTGTGATGTAAGTCAGAGAGTGTTTTGCCTATGTTTTCCTCTAGGAGTTTTATGGTTTCTTGTCTTACATTTAGCTCTTTAATCCATTTTGAGTTTATTTTTGTGTATGGTGTTAGAAAGTGCTCTAGTTTCATTCTTTTACAAGTGTTTGACCAGTTTTCCCAGCACCACTTGTTAAAGAGATTGTCTTTAATCCATTGTATATTCTTGCCTCCTTTGTCAAAGATAAGGTGACCATATGTGCGTGGAGAAGAATCTGGTTCTGATGAGGCATAAGGCAGACAAATTCTTCTGTAACTCAAAGTGTCTACATGTGGGTGTACCCAGGAGGTCAGAACTCTTTGGAGTCATAGAGCATGTCCCTAGGCAGCCAAGAGGGAGCATCCCATAGGGACTGGAACAACTGGAGAAGAGTAAGATCTTTTCTAAGATCTTTCATAATCTTTTTCCCATACATGGTTCCTTTAGATTCTTAGGACACTTTTATTTTCTCTCTGTTCTTTTAAATGGCTCATAAAATTAGCATAGAATCATGGCATGATAGATATATTTGGGCTCGAACATGGTAACACACTGCTTCTACACTCTCCAGTTATTTGTTTGTCTTTCTCACTAAGAGAAATAAAACTTTGTGTTGTCAGTATACCCAAGAGAAATTATTGCTCTACCAGGCTCCGTCACAGATAGGGCTGGCTACAGGGTGCAATTCTGGCTACTGAGAGGGAGGACTCCCCAGGGAGTCCTGAGGAGGAAACTAAGAAAAAAGAGTCTCGCCAAGAGAAGAGCATTTGGTCTTTCTGCATTCTTCTGAGAACATAGATGCAGCTGTTGTTTTCTTAAGAGTATGGCAGTTTTCCTGTAAACTTAAAGATAAAAGCTACATTCTAACAATGATGAAGAAAGACTGATGACATAACCTATCATGGCCTACTTCTGAATACATCTGTATATGAAAATAACATGATATGGTTTTCTGTTTAAGGCACTGTGCCAGGGATTTCTGTAATTTAGTCATATGAAATATGATTTATTTTTTTAATTTAATTTTATTTTTTAACTTTACAATATTGTATTGGTTTTGCCATATATCAAAATTAATCTGCCACAGGTATACATGTGTTCCCCATCCTGAACCCTCCTCCTTCCCCATACCATACCTCTGGGTTGTCCCAGTGCACCAGCCCCAAGCATCCAGTATTGTGCATCGAACCTGGACTGGCGACTCGTTTCATATATGATATTATACATGTTTCAATGCCATTCTCCCAAATCATCCCACCCTCTCCCTCTCCCACAGAGTCCAAAGGACTGTTATATACATCAGTGTCTCTTTTGCTGTCTCATATAGAGGGTTATTGTTACCATCTTTCTAAGTTCCATATATATGCGTTAGTATACTGTGTTGGAGTTTTTCTTTCTGGCTTACTTCACTCTGTATAATAGGCTCCAGTTTCATCCACCTCATTAGAACTGAAATATGATTTATTAATGGAGTCCTAAAAGAAGTGCAATGATTTCACAAAATTATTTTAATCATAATGTAGTTTATTTAAATTACTTCATATATATATATATGAAGTAATATATATATACCTAAACATAGAATAGTTAAAATCATTGTTTCTAGGTTGAGGGAAGGGTATTAAATGTGGGCTTCCATTCTAAGCACCCCTGACTATCCTTTTTTGGAAAAAAAATAAGAGACTCAAAGTAAAATAAGACTTTGTGTTCATTAAAGTTTGATTTGCAATCAGAAGGAGTGGAATGTTCATTAACCAGAGGCTAAAGACCACTACACACTTATATCAGAATTTCAGCTTTGCTCTATAGATGAAGACAGCCTTGTGGCTCTCTGGGGAGGAAAGTCCTGCAGAAACCCAGAAACCAATGTAGGACAGATGAGAGCTCCGGACACTACCTACCAAAGAGAAAAGTAACCTTAGGGTTCCAAGTTTGCGGACTTCAACAGGGCCGAAAGAGGTTCTAATAAGGTGCATTTGAAAATAGTCTTTGTGTTTGTCCAGCAAAACATTAAGGGCTCATTCATTTGTGAAGACTCCTTTGATCTTCAACTGCTGACATGGAGCTCTGTGTTATTATGGAGAGACTAATTTCAAAACCATTGTCCTTTATGCAGATCTCACAGGTACCTCCACAGGGCACTCAAGTCCCTACAGAATATGATTGTAGATTATTGCCTCTGTTTACCAAGTCATGACAAATCTTACTAGAGGGAGTGTCCTGCCACAGGTTAAACCTGTTCTTGTTGACTAGAGTAGTACTCAGTTTCATCACAGGGTAGGTGAAGAGCTCACTAAGAGCAACCTCCCTCAGCAAATAAAAACCCTGGGAATGTCTGAGGGATGTGTCTATAGACCCTGGAACACAAAATGCAGAGTCCCATTTATGTTTTGAAGATATTTTTTAAAAAAGAAAAATTCCACATCTCAAGGGGGAATGGGAAACAGAGTTTCTAAATTCCTAGAATAATTTTACTGAAACCAGTCCTTACCCAACACCTGTAGGCTGTTTCACCGTGGGAAGTGGCTCTGTGAATGAACAAAGTTGTTCTGAGGGCCCTGCTCAAATGAGACTTACTCTTGGGAATGAACTTCCTCCAAAGCACTGCTGTCAGTGGGCATGACCCTGGATTGCATGTGGACCAGAGTAGAGATTCTGTACTAGTCATGGAGTCTTTGCCAAACCACTGTGGGCAGCTTTGCCCGCAGGAACAAAAGAGATGCCCTTATCTGACAAGTGCATCTTTTTCTGAAAACTAACAGCAGCCTCATCTTGAGCAGCTTCATGACTTCCACAATAGATACTTGAATATAGACCTTCATCACCTGAGTCAGCTCCCCACAGTGGCATGTAGAGTATTTGGACTCACCTCTCATTCTGACTGAGGGCTTCTTGAAAATGTAAGGGTGGAGAATTTAGAAACTTTCTAATTTTACCGTGGCATTCAGGGAATGAGCTAGGCATATTCTTTGAACCCAAAACTATTAATAGACCACCCTGTTCATATAAATGTAAAGAAACCAAGGCCCTGAGAGACCAAGTGACTTATTTGCCTCTCTGCGCAGCTGGCTGTCAGCTCAGTGTTTGTGGAAATTTTCTAAGAGCATAATACCATTTTAATCCTTTGACTTATACTGACTTTATTTCTGAAAGGCAAATCCATCCTTAACAGATAATTTGTCTCCACTAAAAATCCAAAATTAATTCAGTTTTATAAATTCAAAATTAATTGACAATCTTTGAGGACATTTTTAAATGTATCTTGATTGGTTTTAGTATAGTACTCAAAAGAAATAAGTCTACTGAATGCTATCTCTTGTACCACATGAAGAGATTCTTCTGACACTGAAATACTCTCAGAGTTCTGCATATTTCTGCTAACACACAATCTATGTAACTCTCTCAGGTCATGGAAAGCATTCGAGTTCCATTTTATTCCTAAAACACTGAAGCTCAAGACCGTGTGGTGGCTGAATAGAAAATCAAGGGCGACAATGCCCATGAACTTGGTTTCAGATTTATATTCTTTGCTACTATACTGCAAACATGTCCACACTCTCACATCCATTCTTACTACACTGTTCCGTCTCCATCATGTTCACTTACTGAATAAGAAGGTGATTTTGTTATTGTTGTTTTCTGTCATTGCCTAAGGGAAAAAAATCTATACATACACTTGCATATTTAATGACAGAATTTAAGCAGTGTCTACCTTCAAGTCTCAGATGGGCTGATCTTTGTGTTGTATTAATTACCAAGTTTCCATTTCCCCTTGATTTGCAAATGTTTGTGGGGTGGAAGTGAACAGAGGATGGAAACAGCAGAGATTGAGTGCTCTTGCCTTTAGTATCACATGTGGAAATTCCCTTCACTCATAAGGCTACTTTATTTTATCAAAATAGTTATTTACTTACCAGTGTACTTTCTACACTTTCTGATTATTATTTCATGTCATTTTCAATGACAACTTTTATGCATTTTTTATTTTTTGTGTGTGTGCTAAGTCACTTCAGTCATGTCCGAACCTTTTGCAATCCCATGGGACTGTAGCCCTGCCAGGCCACTCTGTCCATGGAATTTCCTAGGCAAGAATAATGGAGTGCTATTTGCTTCTCCAGGAATCTTCCCAACCCAGAGATTGAACCCGTGTCCTGCATTGGCAGGTGGGTTCTTTACCACTGAGCCACCAGGGAAGCCTTATATATGCATATGTGTGTGTATATATTTTTTCTTTACATTGTTCTCTGAGGAAGGCTTTCTTATCTCTCCTTGCTATTCTTTGGAACTCTGCATTCAGATGCTTATATCTTTCCTTTGCTCCTTTGCTTTTCGCTTCTCTTCTTTTCACAGCTGTTTGTAAGGTCTCCTCAGACATCGATTTTGCTTTTTTGCCTTTCTTTTCCATGGGGATGGTTTTGATCCCTTTCTCCTGTACAGTGTCACGAACCTCCATCCATAGTTCATCAAACACTCTGTCTATCAGATCTAGTCTCTTAAATCTATTTCTCACTTCATGGTATAATCATAAGGTATTTGATTTAGGTCATACCTGGATGGTCTAGTGGTTTTCCCTACTTTCTTCAATTTAAGTCTGAATTTGGCAATAAGGAGTTCATGATCTGAGCCACAGTCAGCTCCTGGTCTTGTTTTTGCTGACTATATAGAGCTTTTCCATCTTTGGCTACAAAGAATATAATCAATCTGATTTTGGTGTTGACCATCTGGTGATGTCCATGTGTAGAGTCTTCTCTTGTGTTGTTGGATGAGGGTGTTTGCTATGATCAGTGCATTCTCTTGGCAAAACTCTATTAGCCTTTGCCCTGCTTCATTCTGTACTCCAAGGCCAAATTTGCCTATTACTGTAGGTGTTTCTTGACTTCCTACTTTTACATTCCAGTCCCCTATAATGAAAAGGGCATCTTTTTGGAGTGTTAGTTCTAACAGGTCTTGTAGGTCTTCATAGAACCATTTAACTTCAGCTTCTTCAGTGTTACTGGTTGGGGCATAGACTTGGATTACTGTGACATTGAATGGTTCGCCTTGGAAATGAACAGAGATCATTCTGTCGTTTTTGAGACTGTATCCAAGTACTGCATTTCAGACTCTTTTGTTGACCATGATGACTACTCCATTTCTTCTAAGGGATTCCTGCCCAAAGTAGTAGATATACTAGTCATCTGAGTTAAATTCACCCATATCAGTCCATTTTATTTCGCTGATTCCTAGAATGTTGACGTTCACTCTTGCCATCTCCTGTTTGACCTCTTCCAATTTGCCTTGATTCATGGACCTGACATTCCAGGTTCCTATGCAATATTGCTATTTATAGCAACAGACCTTGCTTCTATCACCAGTCACATCCACAACTGGATATTGTTTTTGCTTTGGCTCCATCCCTTCATTCTTTCTGGAGTTAATTCTCCACTGATCTCCAGTAGCATATTGGGCACCTACTGACCTGGGGAGTTCCTCTTTCAGTATCCTATCATTTTGCCTTTTCTTACTGTTCATGGGGTTCTCAAGGCAAGAATAATGAAGTGGTTTGCCATTCCCTTGTCCAGTGGACCACATTCTGTCAGATCTCTCCACCATGACCCGCCCATCTTGGGTGGCCCCACGGGCATGGCTTAGTTTCATTGAGTTAGACAAGGCTGTGGTCCATGTGATCAGATTGGCTAGTTTTCTGTGATTATGGTTTCAGTGTGTCTGCCCTCTGATGCCCTCTCCCAACACCTACCATCTTACTTGGGTTTCTCTTACCTTGGACGTGGGATATCTTCATGGCTAGTCCAGCAAAGCGCAGCCTCTTCTTCTTACCTTGGGTGAGGTATATCTCACCTTGAATGTGGAGGAGCTCCTCTTGGCCCTTCTGCACCCACGCAGCTGCCGCTCCTTGGACTTGGGGTTGCTCCTCTAGGCTGCTGCCCTGACTTTGGGCATGGGGTAGCTTCTCTCGGCCACCACCCCTGACTTTGGGCGAGGGGTAGCTCCTCTTGGCCCTGCTTCTGCATGGTCTGTCACAACCGCCACACTTCAGTGCAAAGAAATAGAGAAAAACAGTGATCAATACAAAGAAATAGAGGAAGACAACATAATGAGAAAGACTAGAGATCTCTTCAGAAAATTAGAGATACCAAGGGAACATTTCATGCAAAAATGGGCTCAACCTAAAGGACAGAAATGGTATGGACCTAACAGAAGCAGAAGATATTAAGAAGAGGTGGCAAGAATACACAGAAGAACTGTACAAAAAAGATCTTCATGATCCAGATAATCATGATGGTGTGATCACTGACTTAGAGCCAGACATCCTGGAATGTGAAGTCAAGTGGGCCTTAGAGAACATCACTACCAACAAAGCTAGTGGAGGTGATGGAATTCCAGTGGAACTATTTCAAATCCTGAAAGATGATGCTGTAAAAGTGCTGCACTCAATATGCCAGCAAATTTGGGAAACTCCACAGTGGCCACAGGACTGGAAAAATTCAGTTTTCATTCCAACACAACGAAAGGCAATGCCAAAGAATGCGCAAACTACTGCACAATTGTACTCATCTCACACACTAGTAAAGTAATGCTCAAAATTCTCCAAGCCAGGCTTCAGCAGTTTGTGAACCATGAACTTCCAGATGTTCAAACTGGTTTTAGAAAAGGCAGAGGAACCAGATATCAAATTGCCAACATCTGCGGGATCATTGAAAGAGCAAGAGAGTTCCAGAAAAACATCTATTACTGCTTTATTGACTATGCCAAAGCCTTTGACTGTGTAGATCACAATAAACAGTGGAAAATTCTGAAAGAGATGGGAATACCAGACCACCTGATCTGCCTCTTGAGAAACCTGTATGCAGGTCAGGAAGCAAGAGATAGAACTGGACATGGAACAACAGACTGGTTCCAAGTAGGAAAAGACGTACATCAAGGCTGTATATTGTCACCCTGCTTATTTAACTTATATGCAGTGTACATCATGAGAAATGCTGGGTTGGAGCAAGCACAAGCTGGAATCAAGATTGCCAGGAGAAATATCAATAACCTCAGATATGCATATGATACCACCTTTATGGCAGAAAGTGAAGAGGAACTAAAAAGCCTCTTGATGAAAGTAAAAGAGGAGAGTGAAAAAGTTGGCTTAATGCTCAACATTCAGAAAGCTAAGATCATGGCATCTGGTCCCATCACTTCATGGGAAATAGATGGAGAAACAGTGGAAACAGTGTCAGACTTTATATTTTGGGGCTCCAAAATCACTGCAGATGGTGATTGCAGCCATGAAATTAAAGATGCTTACACCTTGGAAGGAAAGTTATGACCAACCTAGATAGCATATTCAAGAGCAGAGACATTACTTTGTCAACAAAGGTTTTTCTAGTCAAGGCTATGGTTTTTCCAGTGGTTGTATATGGATGTGAGAGTTGTACTGTGAAGAAAGCTGAGTGCCGAAGAATTGATGCTTCTGAACTGTGGGGTTGGAGAAAACTCTTGAGAGTCCCTTGGACTGCAAGGAGATCCAACCAGTCCGTCCTAAAGGAGATCAGTCCTGGGTGTTCTTTGGAAGGATTGATGCTAAAGCTGAAACTCCAATACTTTGGCAACCTCATGCAAAGAGTTGACTCATTGGGAAGGACCTTGATGTCGGGAGGGATTGGGGGCAAGAGGAGAAGGGGATGGCAGAGGATGAGATGGCTGGATGGCATCACCGACTCAATGGCCATGGGTTTAAGTAAACTCTGGGAGTTGATGATGGACCGGGAGGCCTGGGGTACTGAGATTCATGGGATCACAAAGAGTCAGACATGACTGAGTGACTGAACTGAACTGTGTTTATATATGTGTGTGTGTGTATACGTATGTATATGTATAAATATATGTATGTATATACCTTTTTTTTTGTATTTACCATTTCAGCCATTTTATAAGTTTACATTTTGTGGCATTAATTGCATTCACATTATTATGTAACCATCACCATCATCCATCTCCAGAAATTTTTCCTCATCCCAAACTGGAACTCTGTACCCATTAAATAATAATCTAATTCTCTTCTCCTCTCAGCCTTGGTAACCACTATTCAGTAGTCTATGTCTATGAATTTGACTATTCTAAGTACTTCATATGTTGCACAAGGAAATGGCAACCCACTAGTCCGTGGGGTCACAAGAGTCACACACAACTTAGCGACTAAACCACTTCCATCAACTACCTCATATAATTAGAACTGTATAATATTGGTCTTTTGTAACTGACTTTCACAGTATAGGGTCTTCAGATTTGATTCATATAAGAGCATATATCAGAATTTCCTTCGTTTTAAAGGCAGAATAATATTCCATTGTATGTATGTGCTACATTGTGCTTATCCATTCATATGTTGATGGATAACTTGTTTACCCCTCAGTTCAGTTCAGTTGCTCAGTTGTGTCCGACTCTTTGTGACCCTATGAATCGCAGCACACCAGGCCTCCTTGTCCAGCACCAACTCCTGGAGTTCACTTAGACTCATGTCCATGGAGTCAGTGACACCATCCAGCCATCTCATCCTCTGCCGTCCCCTTCTTCTCTTGCCCGCAATCCCTCCCAGCATCAGAGTCTTCTCCAATGAGTCAACTCTTCGCATGAGGTAGCCAAAGTACTGGAGTTTCAGCTTTAGCATCATTCCTTCCAAAGAAATCCCAGGGCTGATCTCCTTCAGAATGGACCAGTTGGATCTCCTTGCAGTCCAAGGGACTCTCAAGAGTCTTCTCCAACACCACAGTTCAAAAGCATCAATTCTTCGGCGCTCAGCCTTCTTCACAGTCCAGCTCTCACATCCATACATGACCACAGGAAAAACCTGTGGTCTAGACGGACCTTTGTTGGCAAAGTAATGTCTCTGCTTTTGAATATGCTATCTAGGTTGGTCATAACTTTCCTTCCAAGGAGGAAGCGTCTTTTAATTTCATGGCTGCAATCACTATCTGCAGTGATTTTGGAGCCCAGAAAAATAAAGTCTGACACTGTTTCCACTGTTTCCCCATCTATTTCCCATGAAGTGATGGGACCTGATGCCATCATCTTCGTTTTCTGAATGTTGAGCTTTAAGCCAACTTTTTCACTCTCCACTTTCACTTTCATTAAGAGGCTTTTTGGTTCCTCTTCACTTTCTGCCATAAGGGTGGTGTCATCTGCATATGTGAGGTTATTGATATTTCTCCTGGCAATCTTGATTCCAGCTTGTGTTTCTTCCAGTCCAGCGTTTCTCATGTACTCTGCATATAAGTTAAATAAGCAGGGTGACAATATACAGCCTTGACGTACTCCTTTTCCTATTTGGAACCAGTTTGTTGTTCCATGTCCAGTTCTAACTGTTGCTTCCTGACCTGCATACAGATTTTTCAAGAGGCAGAGTAGGTGGTCTGGTATTCCCATCTCTTTCAGAATTTTCCACAGTTTATTTTGATCCACACAGTCAAAGGCTGTGGCATAGTCAATAAAGCAGAAATAGATGTTTTTCTGGAACTCTCTTGCTTTTTCCATGATCCAGTGGGTGTTCGCAATTTGATCTCTGGTTCCTCTGCCTTTTCTAAAACCAGCTTGAGCATCAGGAAGGTCATGGTTCACGTATTGCTGAAGCCTGGCTTGGAGAATTTTGAGCATTACTTTACTAGCTGTGAGATGAGTGCAATTGTGCGGTAGTTTGAGCATTCTTTGGCATTGCCTTTCTTTGGGATTGGAATGAAAACTGACCTTTTCCAGTCCTGTGGCCACTGCTGAGTTTTCCAAATTTGCTGGCATATTGAGTGCAACACTTTCACAGCATCATCTTTCAGGATTTGGAATAGCTCCACTGGAATTCCATCACCTCCACTAGCTTTGTTCGTAGTGATGCTTTCTAAGGCCCACTGGACTTCACATTCCAGAATGTCTGGCTCTAGGTCAGTGATCACATCATTGTGATTATCTGGGTCATGAAAATCTTTTTTGTACAGTTCTTCTGTGTATCCTTGCCACCTCTTCTTAATATCTTCTGCTTCTGTTAGGTCCATACCATTTCTGTCCTTTATCAAGCCCATCTTTGCATGAAATGTTCCCTTGGTATCTCTAATTTGTTTACCCCTACCCTTTGAGTATTGTGAATATGCTGCTACAAAAGCAGGTGGGCAAAATTCTGTTTGAGTCTCTGCTTTCACTTCTTTAGGTATGTACTCTGACATGAAAGTTTTGAATCACATGAAATGCACATTTAATTTTGTGGGGAACCTCCATACTCTCTTCCAGATAAGCTGCACCATTTTAAGTGCCCTCCAACAATGTGCAAACATTCCAATTCTTCCATACTTTCATGAACACTTGATATTTTCTGTTTTTACATTAAAGTTGTTTTATAAATGCTTTATAACTATATAGCATTATGCCTTTCCTCTCGTAGGCTTCCACAAGCATTTAGTGAATTAGTGAATGATGTTATATTTTCAGTTCATTGATACTTCTAGCCTTGTAGCAAGATATTTTTTAACTCTGGCATCCATGGGCATCAGAATCACTTGTGGTAGTTTGTAAGAAAGCACATTCCCAAGGCCACATTCCACACCAATTGGGGTTTTAGGACTCTGCAATTTTAACAGCATCTCAGATGATTTTGATGCACGATAAAAGTAAGAATCAGTGCATTTGGCCAGATTGTAAACCCTAGAATGTGGGACTGATCCCTTCTAACCCTTTGGCAGCTTCCCGCTGTAAACTCTAAAACTGTTTTCCTTTATATTAGGAACACTGAGATATGGATTTATATGTATTTTAAACCTCAAAGAGCAAGTTTTGAATGGTTGTTTTTCTACCCATGGATTCTGTATGTGAGAGTAGTAGAAGCCTGCCTGTGACAGAACATGAGCTTTGTGCTAAATAACAGGTATTGTCTGGTACCCAGCCTGCTTGGGATTATCCTTGAAACATTTAATAATATCTTCTTTTATTAAAAACCAGTTATCTACATCCTGCAGACAGTTTCCGGGATGCTGGGAGATCGGTCTTTGACTGTGGATGGGTTTTTGTTCTATAGAGTTTGAAAACAAAAGCTGCTTCAGTCAGCCTTTACCTGGCAAACCTTGTAAGCTGAGTACCCAGCACAAGCAGGGGTTATGGTCGAAAGTGCACTTCTCTCTTCCATGACTTACTAAATAATGTAGCTGCCAGAGCTAGCTAGCTATGAGAGATTTGGTGTCTTGTAACCGCTATCTAGCGACTTATGTCCATCATGCTTGATGTTCATTAGTTAGATGAGATCAGTGAGTTAAAGAACTGTTAAATTTGTGTTTTCCTTTAATGGATATGTAACTGTGGTAGCCGAGTCACAGGACAGGAACTTGGCAGAAAAGGACATGGCGGTAAGATAAGCTTATTGCAAATATACAACTTCACAAATTCTTTTAATAACTTGTCTTAGCTAGGTGCTTTGCCAGTGTCTTTTAATAAATGAGAACGAGGAGGTAATAGAAAGAATAATAAACAAATGCATTATTCCTATCTTTTTCCTCATGTATATGAATTATGCATGTATCTTGTTAGTGACAAATTAAGTAAAGTACTAATTTTAGATACATTTTCAGAAGGAAAACTAATTGAAAATCTGTTTTGATGAAGTTAGAATACCAAAAAAAAAAAAAAAATTAATGGAATCAGCAACATCTAATATTAAAGCTTTAGCCAGATTTTTTTAATAGTCTTTGAAACTCTTGATTCATTTCTTTCAAATTCTTATCAGAGAGATGTTCAGCAACTATTTGCCAAAACTAATTAAAAGTTCCCTCCCCAAAATAGCTCAATTAATTTTTTGACAAATATTTTTTGTCATTGCCTTTAAGATTTTTTTCTCTGAAAAAATGAGTACTGTCTGAGAATATTTCAAAGTCAGAACAAAAATACTGATAAAAGAAAAAGAAACAAAAGAGAAAAATAAATTATACTAATATTAGTATTATAAACCTAATGCTAGGGAGTCTTACACATTTTTGGAAGATGCTAGTTTAAAATATTTCCCTAATCTTACCTTGCTTTCTACAGATGCAAAACTGAGGATTTCCTTGCCAGAGAATCTGGCTCAGTGACAACATAAATTTGGCATGTTCTTAGAAACCTTTTGTTTTGTACTTTGAAACTACAGTTTGCTGATGTTGATATGTCTCACAGTCTTCTTATGTTCTGTCATCTTGTTGGGCTGATTAGCTACTGGTTAAAGGAGCCTAGTATTATATTGCAAAATATTTTCCCCTTCCAGGCATATAGCTGTAGTTACCAAAGACAAGACACCCACTAAGAAAAGTTCTACCATATAATACATTTTTATTCTAACCTGATATTTTTTTATTATTAAATTGGTAGAGACTTCATTTGATTGACTGAGTTTTCTAAATTTGTTTGGTATGAAAATAGCTAAAATGTATGTGTAAACATGTTTTTACACTGTAGTCATATTTTAGGGCTTCAGGAAAAGCCCAGATTCTACTCTGATCCCTGAAATGCAGTGTTTAGAGGGTGGTGTTGGGAAAAGAAAAGATTTAGAAACCAGTAGAAATAATTGCATGCAAACAGGCATTTATTTTAAAAAGCAAGTTGATTTATGTAAAAATTCTTGTATGAAACAGCTTTGTCATGCAATCCAAACCCTCTGCAGCATGCTGTGTTCAGAACTTCAAAATAAACATTAAATAGTTGGATAGAGTAACAGGATGAAATAACCCCCTGAAGAATGCCACCTTCCTGTATCTGGCAAAAGGCTTCCCATCCAGGTCCCCACAGGAAATATGTTGAAGAGGCTTCCCGAGTTCCTGAAGTCGAGTTTGTATCCATCGTAATGTTTGGCTGGTTACTTGATGTGAAGTGCCATGAATTTTGAGAAATGGAAATGACATCACTTGCAGTCAGACTCAAGCATCATTTCATAGAAGCAATATAAATATATATACATAACCACAGAGGGAAAAAGGAATGATCGCATGCTGATTCTAGGGAGGCTTTGGTAATGTAATTTAAAACAGAGATGACTGCAGTAAACTGACTCTTGGGGTTAAATTACCTTCAATGGCTTTTCTCTGTTGCATGAAAACTGAGAATATTGGAATTTGATGCTATAAATATTAGAGTTATAGGTGGGAGATTTTTAAATATTTCAGAAAATCTATAATTGTTTCAAAAGGCATCATTTTTTTTTTCTCTCCCAAGGAAGGAGGTAGACAATTTAAAGTTGCTAAAGACAGTATTGTTTTTAAGTGTGGGAAAGCCAACTTCCTCAAATCTCAATACACTAACACAATTATTTTTACTTTTTAAAATGCTTTCAGTTCTTGAACATATGGATGTATTTTGAATTAATGAAATACATTTACTTTCATGTGTTTATTTGCTTAATGTTGTACTGTAAATTTATTTCAATATTTTGATGCTACCTTCCTATTTACTAGTTCAGATGGTCACATAATTTCACTGTGTAGCTGAACTATAATTAAAACATTCCTCATACTTTAAACTTTAGGATTTTTTTTATAATAACCATAAAAATACTGGAAGGGACATTTGCATATAAAGAGGGTTCTTCTATTAAATTATTACTTCAGGATAAATTTTCCATTTTGGAAATATAAGCCAAAATTATCATCACTTTTGTCACCCTTGCTATATACCAGGCTGTCCAAAATTTTTCACTTACTATGATTCTATAATAATAATCATATACTTTTAGATCTGGAAGTGTGTTTCAAATTGATAAATAACTCTGCTTTATTTTTTTTTTGTTTTTAACAGAAATTTATTTATTTTAATGGGAGGGAAATTACTTTACAATATTGTATTGGTTTTGCCATACATCAACATGAACCTGCCACAGATGTACACATGTTCCCCATCCTGAACCCCCCTCCCATATCCCTCCCCCTACCATCCCTCTGGGTCATCCGAGTGCACCAGCCCCAAGCATCCTGTGTCATGTATCAAACCTGGACTGGCGATTCATTTTGTATATGATATTATACATGTTTCAATGCCATTCTCCCAAATCACTCCACCCTCTCCCTCTCCCACAGAGTCTGTGCATTTTAATATTCTGTCTAGGTTAGTCATAACTCTCCTTCCAAGGTGTAAGCTTCCTTTATTTTTTTTCTCAATTTTTATTTTTATTTTTTTTAATTTTATTTTACTTAACTCTACAGTATTGTATTGGTTTTGCCATACATCAAAATGAATCCGCCACAGGTATACATGTGTTCCCCATCCTGAACCCTCCTCCCTCCTCCCTCCCTATACCATCCCTCTGGGTCATCCGAGTGCGCCAGCCCCAGGCATCCGGTATCAGGCATCGAACCTAGACTGGCGACTTGTTTCAAACATGATATTATACATATTTCAATGCCATTCTCCCAAATCATCCCACCCTCTCCCTCTCCCAGAGTCCAAAAGACTGTTCTATACATCAGTGTCTCCTCTGCTGTCTCGTATACAGGGTTATTGTTACCATCTTTCTAAATTCCATATATATGCATTAGTATACTGTATTGGTGTTTTTCTTTCTGGCTTACTTCACTCTATATAATAGGCTCCAGTTCCATCCTCATTAGAACTGATTCAAATGTATTCTTTTTAATGGCTGAGTAATACTCCATTGTGTATATGTACCACTGCTTTCTTATCCATTCATCTGCTGATGGACATCTAGGTTGCTTCCATGTCCTGGCTATTATAAACAGTGCTGCGATGAACATTGGGGTACACGTGTCTCTTTCAATTCTGGTTTTCTCAGTGTGTATGCCCAGCAGTGGGATTGCTGGATCATAAGGCAGTTCTATTCCCAGGATTTGAGGAATCTCCATACTGTTCTCCATAGTGGCTGTACTAGTTTGCATTCCCACCAACAGTGTAAGAGGGTTCCCTTTCCTCTACACCCTCTCCAACATTTATTGCTTGTAGACTTTTGGATCACAGCCATTCTGACTGGCGTGAAATGGTACCTCACAGTGGTTTTGATTTACATTTCTCTGATAATGAGTGATGTTGAGCATCTTTTCATGTGTTTGTTAGCCATGTGTATGTCTTCTTTGGAGAAATGTCTATTTAGATCTTTGGCCCATTTTTTGATTAGGTCATTTATTTTTCTGGAATTGAGCTGTAGGAGTTGCTTGTATATTTTTGAGATTAGTTATTTGTCTGTTGCTTCATTTGCTATTATTTTCTCCCATTCTGAAGGCTGTCTTTTCACCTTGCTTATAGTTTCCTTTGTTGTGCAGAAACTTTTAAGTTTAATTAGGTCCCATTTGTTTATTTTTTACTTTATTTCCAATATTCTGGGAGGTGGGTCATAGAGGATCCTGCTGTGATGTATGTCAGAGAGTGTTTTGCCTATGTTCTCCTCTAGGAGTTTTATGGTTTCTGGTCTTACATTTAGATCGTTAATCCATTTTGAGTTTATTTTTGTGTATGGTGTTAGAAAGTGCTCTAGTTTCATTCTTTTACAAGTGTTTGACCAGTTTTCCCAGCACCACTTGTTAAAGAGATTGTCTTTAATCCATTGTATATTCTTGCCTCCTTTGTCAAAGATAAGTTGTCCATGTGAGTGAATTTATCTCTGGGCTTTCTATTTTGTTCCATTGATCTAAATTTCTGTCTTTGTGCCAGTACCATACTGTCTTAATGACTGTGGCTTTGTAGTAGAGCCTGAAGTCAGGCAGGTTGATTCCTCCAGTTCCATTCTTTTTTCTCAAGATAGCTTTGGCTATTCGAGGTTTTTTGTATTTCCATACAAATTGAGAAATTATTTGTTCTAGCTCTGTGAAGAATACCGTTGGTAGCTTGATGGGGATTGCATTGAATCTATAAATTGCTTTGGGTAGTATACTCATTTTCACTATATTGATTCTTCTAATCCATGAACATGGTATATTTCTCCATCTATTAGTGTCCTCTTTGATTTCTTTCACCAGTGTTTTATAGTTTTCTATATATAGGTCTTTAGTTTCTTTAGGTAGATATATTCCCAAGTATTTTATTCTTTTCATTGCAATGGTGAATGGAATTGTTTCCTTAATTTCTCTTTCTATTTTCTCATTATTAGTGTACAGGAATGCAAGGGATTTCTGTGTGTTGATTTTATATCCTGCAACTTTACTATATTCATTGATTAGTTCTAGTAATTTTCTGGTGGGGTCTTTAGGGTTTTCTATGTAGAGGATCATGTCATCTGCAAACAGTGAGAGTTTTACTTCTTCTTTTCCAATTTGGATTCCTTTTATTTCTTTTTCTGCTCTGATGGCTATGGCCTAAACTTCCAAAACTATGTTGAATAGTAATGCTGAAAATGGGCATCCTTGTCTTGTTCATGACTTTAAAGGAAATGCTTTCAATTTTTCACCATTGAGGATAATGTTTGCTGTGGGTTTGTCATATAAAGCTTTTATTATGTTGAGGTATGTTCCTTCTATTCCTGCTTTCTGGAGAGTTTTTATCATAAATGGATGTTGAACTTTGTCAAAGGCTTTCTCTGCATCTATTGTGATAATCATATGGTTTTTATTCTTCAGTTTGTTAATGTGGTGTATTACGTTGATTGATTTGCGGATATTGAAGAATCCTTGCATTCCTGGGATAAAGCCCAGTTGGTCATGGTGTATGATCTTTTTAATGTGTTGTTGGATTCTGATTGCTAGAATTTTGTTAAGGATTTTTGCATCTATGTTCATCAGTGATATTGACCTGTAGTTTTCTTTTTTTGTGGCATCATTGTCAGGTTTTGGTATTAGGGTGATGGTGGCCTCATAGAATGAGTTTGGAAGTTTACCTTCCTCTGCAATTTTCTGGAACAGTTTGAGTAGGATAGGTATTAGCTCTTCTCTAAATTTTTGGTAGAATTCAGCTGTGAAGCCGTCTGGGCCTGGGCTTTTGTTCGCTGGAAGATTTCTGATTACAGTTTCAATTTCCGTGCTTGTGATGGGTCTGTTAAGATTTTCTATTTCTTCCTGATTCAGTTTTGGAAAGTTGTACTTTCCTAAGAATTTGTCCATAGTTGCTGATAGTAGTCTCTTATGATCCTTTGTATTTCTGTGTTGTCTGTTGTGATCTCTCCATTTTCATTTCTAATTTTATTGATTTGATTTTTTCTCCCTTTGTTTCTTGATGAGTCTGGCTAATGGTTTGTCAATTTTATTTACCCTTTCAAAGAACCAGCTTTTGGCTTTGTTGGTTTTTGCTATGGTCTCTTTTGTTTCTTTTGCATTTATTTCTGCCCTAATTTTTAAGATTTCTTTCCTTCTACTAACCATGGGGTTCTTCATTTCTTCCTTTTCTAGTTGCTTTAGGTGTAGAGTTAGGTTATTTATTTGACTTTTTTCTTGTTTCTTGAGGTATGCCTGTATTGCTATGAACTTTCCCCTTAGGACTGCTTTTACAGTGTCCCACAGGTTTTGGGTTGTTGTGTTTTCATTTTCATTCATTTCTATGCAAATTTTGATTTCTTTTTTAATTTCTTCTGTGATTTGTTGGTTATTCAGCAGCATGTTGTTCAGCCTCCATATGTTGGAATTTTTAATAGTTTTTCTCCTGTTATTGAGATCTAATCTTACTGCATTGTGGTCAGAATAGATGCTTGGAATGATTTCAATTTGTCTGAACTTACCAAGGCTAGATTTATGGCCCAGGATGTGATCTATCCTGGAGAAGGTTCCGTGTGTGCTTGAGAAAAAGGTGAAATTCTTTGTTTTGGGATGAAATGTCCTATAGATATCAATTAGGTCTAACTGGTCTATTGTATCGTTTAAAGTTTGTGTTTCCTTGTTAAGTTTCTATTTAGTTGACCTATCCATTGGTGTGAGTGGGGTATTAATGTCTCCCACTATTATTGTGTTATTATTAATTTCTCCTTTCATACTTGTTAGTATTTGTCTTACATATTGTGGTGCTCCTATGTTGGGTGCATATATATTTATAATTGTTATATCTTCTTCTTGGATTGATCCTTTGATCATTATGTAGTGACCTTCGTTGTCTCTTTTCACAGCCTTTGTTTTAAAGTCTATTTTATCTGATATGAGTATTGCTACTCCTGCTTTCTTTTGGTCCCTATTTGCATGGTAAATATTTTTCCAGCCCTTCACTTTCAGTCTGTATGTGTCCCCTGTTTTAAGGTGGGTCTCTTGTAGACAACATATGTAGGGGTCTTGTTTTGTATCCATTCGGCCAGTCTCTGTCTTTTGGTTGGGGCATTCAACCCATTTACATTTAAGATAATTATTGATAAGTATGATCCCGTTGCCATTTACTTTATTGTTTTGGGCTCGATTTTATATACCCTTTTTGTGTTTCCTGTCTAGAGAATGTCCTTTAGTATTTGTTGGAGAGCTGGTGTGGTGCTGCTGAATTCTCTCAGCTTTTGCTTGTCTGTAAAGGTTTTGATTTCTCCTTCATATTTGAATGAGATCCTTGCTGGGTACAATAATCTGGGCTGTAGGTTCTTTTCTTTCATCACTTTCAGTATGTCTTGCCATTCCCTCCTGGCTTGGAGAGTTTCTATTGAAAGATCAGCTGTTATCCTTATGGGAATTCCCTTGTGTGTTATTTGTTGTTTTTCCCTTGCTTCTTTTAATATTTGTTCTTTGTGTTTGATCTTTGTTAATTTGATTAATATGTGTCTTGGGGTGTTTTGTCTTGGGTTTATCCTGTCTGGGACTCTCTGGGTTTCTTGGACTTGAGTGATTATTTCCTTCCCCATTTTAGGGAAGTTTTCAACTATTATCTCCTCTAGTATTTTCTCATGGTCTTTCTTTTTGTCTTCTTCTGGGATTCCTATGATTCGAATGTTGTAACGTTTAATATTGTCCTGGAGGTCTCTGAAATTGTCCTCATTTCTTTTAATTCTTTTTTCTTTTTTCTCCTCTGATTCATTTATTTCTACCATTCTATTTTCCAATTCACTAATCCTATCTTCTGCCTCTGTTATTCTACTATTTGTTGCCTCCAGAGTGTTTTGGATCTCATTTATTGCATTATTCATTATATATTGACTCTTTTTTATTTCTTCTAGGTCCTTCTTAAACCTTTCTTGCATCTTCTCAATTCTTTTCTCCAGGCTATTTATCTGCGATTCCATTTTGCTTTCCAGATTTTGGATTAATTTCACTATCATTATTCGGAATTCTTTATCATGTAGATTTGCTATTTTTTCCTCTTTTGTTTGGTTTGATGGGCATTTATCCTGTTCCTTTACCTGCTGGGTATTCTTCTGTCTCTTCATCTTGTTTAAATTGCTGAGTTTGGGTTGTCCTTACTGTATTCTGGCAGTTTGTGGAGTTCTCTTTATTATGGCATTTCCTCACTATGTGTGGGTTTGTACAGGTGGCTTGTTAAGGTTTCTTGGTTAGGGAAGCTTGTGTCGGTGTTCTGGTGGATGGAGCTGGATTTCTTCTCTCTGGAGTGCAATGGAGTGTCCAATAATGAGTTATGAGATGTCTATGATTTTGGGGTGACTTGGGATAGCCTGTATATTGGCTCTCAGGGCTGTGTTCCTGTGTTGCTGGAGAATTTGCTTGGTATGTCTTTCCGTGGAACTTGTTGGCCCTTGTGTGGTGCTTGGTTTCAGTGTAGGTATGGAGGCATTTGATGAGCTCCTGTCAATTAATGTTCCCTGGAGTCAGGGTTTTGACTTAAGCTTCCTGCTTCCAGTTATCAGTCTTATTTTTACAGTAATCTCAAAACTTCTCCTTCTATACAGCACCATTGATAAAACATCTAGGTTAAAGATGAAAAGTTTCTCCACTGTGAGGGTCACCCAGTGAGGTTCACAGAGTTACATGGGGAAGAGAAGAGGGAGGAGGGAGTTAGAGGTGACCCAAATGAGATGTGATGGAATCAATAGAGGAGAGAGCGGGCTAACCAGTAATCACTTCCTTATGTGCACTCCACAACTGGACTGCTCAGAGATGTTCACGGAGTTATACAGAGAAGAGAAGAGTGAGGAAGGATACAGAGGTGGTCAGGAGGATAAAAGGAGGGAATGAAAAGGGGAGAGACAGATCCAGTCAGTAATCAGTTCCCTAAGTGTTTTCCTTTGTTTGGAACACACAGAAATTCACAGAGTTGGGTAGAGTAGAGAGGGGTTAGGGAGGAGACACAGGCGACCTGGTGGAGAAAAAGGAGAGTCCGGAGGTGGAGAGAACAGTCAAGCCAGTGGTCTCGCTCCCTAGTAAAAAGTGAGTACTGAAGATTAGGTTCTTAAAGGTACAAAATTGGTAACAAACGCCTAAAAGCAAAAATTAAAATTCTAGAGTAGAGTTTGGAGTTTCAAAAATACAATGTTAAAGAAAAGAAGAAGGAAAAGAAAGAGAGAAAAAGAGAAAAGAAAAAAAGAGTCACAAAAGTTATACAGAAAATATAGGTACAAATTGATACCAAATACCAAAAAGCAAAAGTTAAAAACCTAGAGTAGAGTTTGGAGTTTCAAAAATACAATGTTAAAGAAAAAAAAAAAAAAGGTCACAAAAGTTATAAAATATATATATATATGAAGTTTGGTGTGGTTTTTTTTTTTTTTTTAAAGGGTCTTTATTTATTCATTTTTATTTTTTTTTACAAAGTAATAGTAGGTTATAGAAGTGAAAATTAAAGGAGTAATAGAGGATTAAAAATTTTTTTTTAATTAAAAAAAAGAAAGAAAGAAAGAATGATGGTAAAAATAGTAAAAATATATATAGGACTTTCTCTGATATTGATTGTTGTGGGTATTTTGGGTTCAGTTCATTTTTCGGCTAGTTCCTTGTTCGGCTTAAATTTCTCAAGATCTATAGGCCCCTTCCTATGTAGTTGGTACTAACCACGGGGTTTTAGTTTATTGCCTGTTGCTTCCACGGCAGTTCCCTCTGTTATAGCTTCTTCTGTTTGCTAGTCTCTTCAGTTTCTGATTTCCGCCCTGATACAAAGAGGGCGGTGGTGGACACCTTTTTTTTTTTAGGCTCACTTGTTCAGTCGTGCTGTGGGGAGCTAGGGACGCTGCAAATAAATAACACTGGCGTGTGCTCTCAATGCCTCAGCCACACTGGGGCTGCCCCCGCTCACAGCGTGTGTAGCCTCCCTGCCCACACTGCTCAGGCTCCACCGGGAACCATCCGCGGCCAGCTCTGGGCTGCTTGCCCCTCCCAGGTCTAAGCCGCTCAAGTTCAGGTACTCGGGTAGTTCTCAGAGGCCCAGGTTCGGTTGGGCCTGCATTTTGTGTCCTTCACAGGTTCCAGCAGCACAGGTTATGAGGTGTTTAGCAAGCGCAGCTTCTGCGACTTATCGCCTCCCTACCACTCGGTTTTCTAGGTGTACAACCTGCGCACCTTCTCGGGCAGATGTTGACCGACCAGAGCCCCAAGAAGTCTTAGTTAGCAAAGAAGCCTGCTTACAGTTTTGTAGATAATGTCTCTCTGGGGCTGCGATTGCCCCCCTCTGGCTCTGGCTGCCTGTCACCGGAGGGGAACAGTCTGCAGCCGGCTATCTCTGTACAGTCCTTTGTTCCGTGAGCGGGCCTGGCCGTGTCTTAGGTTAGGGCTGGCTTTTCGTGTGGTAGATATCCCACAGTCTGGTTTGCTAGCCCAAATTATTTCACTCAGGTAGCACTCGGGATATTCAGGCTAGATGCTTACTTTAAGCGATGCAGCCCGCACCGTGCCTCCCTACCCAGTCCCCACTTGCTAATGGCATATGCAGGCGTTTGCGCTGCTTCTCTGCTGGGGAAGTTATTGTAGGGCTCGTAATCTGTGGGTTTTAATTGTTTATTTATTTTTCCTCCCTGTTATGTTGCCCTCTGTGCTTCCCAGGCTCGGCACAGACTCGGCAGTGAGAATGTTTCCTGGTGTTTGGAAACTTCTCTCTTTTTAAGACTCCCTTCCCCGGACAGAGGTCCATCCCTCCCTCTTTTGTCTCTTTTTTGTCTTTTATATTTTTTCCTACCTCCTTTAGAAGGCAATGAGTTGCTTCTGGGTGCCTGATGTCCTCTGCCGGCATTCAGAAGTTGTTTTGTGGAATTACTCAGTGTTTAAATGTTCTTTTGATGAATTTGTGGAGGAGAAAGTGTTCTCCCCATCCTATTCCTCTGCCATCTTAGCTCCTCCATCAATAACTCTGCTTTAAACTTGAAATACTCTTGCTGCTGCTAAGTCACTTCAGTCGTGTCCGACTCTGTGCGACCCCATAGACGGCAGCCCAACAGGCTCCCCTGTCCCTGGGATTCTCTAGGCAAGAATACTGGAGTGGGTTGCCATTTCCTTCTCCAGTGCAGGAAAGTGAAAGTGAAGTCGCTCAGTCGTGTCCGACTCCCAGCGACCCCATGGACTATAGCCCACCAGGCTCCTCTGTCCATGGGATTTTCCAGGCAAGAGTACTGGAGTGGGGTGCCATTGCCTTCTTAGAACATACTTCTTAGAAATACTCTTAGAACAAAAAAACTTCTTAGAAATTTTTTTAGAAGAACAAAATTTTTTAGAAGAACAAAAAACTTCTTAGAAATACTCTTAGAACAAAATTATACCAAAGCATGTTTCTAAATACAAGAAACAAGAGTTATGATTTACAAGAAGTGTTAATAAATCAACCATATAAGACTATTTACAAAGCTTATTTAAAATTTGACTTCAGGGAATTTCAGTAGAACGGGAAAGCATTTGGTAATTTTTCTTCTCACCAAGAGTTGCTCAGAGACTTCATTTTTCTTTGAGCAGATTGGTGTGCTTGACAGGCAAAAATCACTGTTGTTCATGACATGTGCCACACACCTTATATATTACATAGCGTTATAATTGCATATTATGGTATATATTATTATAGCTATATACTATAATTATATTTATGAATAAACTCAATGTAACAATAATAGAGACAGGAGATAATTCGTATAGAGATCACAAGGTATAAGAACATTTTTGTAAGTGTTCAGTTGTTAATGCCTGATGACTTAATCTTGGTTAAGGTTTTCCTTTCCTTGCTTAAAAATTCTCCCTCTATACACCTGATACTATTTTCCATAAGATAGCAAGCAGATCACTGGGTAGTAACAAGAACTAAAGACTTTGGAATCCTCATGTGAATGTTGGCTCATTTATATAATACACTAAACCTTGGCAGATTTTATCTCTGTCAGTCCATACAAACTATTACTCTTTTTATTACTGTTTCACAACAGATCTGAAAGTGTGGACTTCAGATCACCTTCCTTAAAATGACCTCAGATGCTTATTAAATAGTGAACCACAGAATCTTTGATAAGTCAGGGATTGTTCTTCAAGACAGTCATGCCTTAAGTTGAGACCAGAAGCATAATTATGAGGTGTCAGAACATAAGGGGGAAGAGTATGGAGGCAGAAAGAACAGCATTTGCAAAAGTCTTCTAGGAGAGAAAATAAGGAATATATGAGACTGAAATAACATGGTGTTTAAATCCCAGAGAAAGAGGGTGATAGAGAAGAATATTGCTTGAAAATCTATTAAATCATTAATACAATCCCCTAACAAGGAAAAATGCACAGTCCGTTTACTGAAGTTAGATTAAAACACTTTGTGTCACATGTGACAATGCAGGACAGCATGCATTTCTATGCCAACATTGGATGTATTATGCCCTAGTGCTTTTTCTTTTTTTTTTCCGTTCATCCTGCTCCTATGGACAGTTTTGAGTTTTACTCTACCTCAGTCTGCTTAGCTAAAACCTCTGTCTCAGTTGACTCAACATAGTTATGCCTAACTTAGGCAAGACATCCACTCAACACTGAAAACCAAAGCCCAAAATTCCTAAACTCAAGTTGTTCTTGAGCATTGCTCACCTGGGGGTCTAGATTCTACCATATCCGCAAACAAGCCTCTGGATACGTGAACACAAATAAATCCTGTGTGAGTCCAGTTTTGTCTTACTGAATGTGAAAGAAGAGGATGCTGTAACCAGCCGGCCACCTTTGCAGTATAGTCATAGGTAGATCACTGACACAGTTCCTGGGGATCTTTATTTCAACTCAGTTTTTTAAGTTAAAATTTTCTTTGATTTTAACTACATTTTAATTCAGTGATTTTGGTTATTACAAAATATGCAGTTATCTTCCTCAGTTCATACATCCCAGATTCCTCAATTCTGGGAAATTCTCTCGTTTTTATACCTAAATATTGCAGTTTGTCATGTGGTTTTTAACAGACACCAGCTGTTTTTTTAATAAAACAAAAATACAAAAAGGTATTTTTTAAATATAGTAATTAACAGAAACACTTTTTAAAAACTTGTCAAAATCATTAATTTAGATGAATAACTAATCAGTTTATTAAATGGCAACCCACTCCAGTGTTCTTGCCTGAAAAACCCCATGGACAGAAGAGCCTAGTGGGCTACAGACCACAGGGTTACAAAGAATCAGACATGGCTGAGCAACTGAGCGTGCACGAGCACAGATGCGCGTGCACACACACACATATACTAAGAAGAAATCTGAGGCTTACTTTTTCTAGTTAGTGATTTTTGCCTTATGTCAACACTTTCTAAAATGGCTTTGATGAAAGATAACACTTAAGGATGTTAAGAGCAGTTTATGATAAAAGGTCCTTTGCTTAAATAAGCATAGAACACCCCTGAATTGCTTAGGCTTCTTTTTGTCTCAAAGATTTTTCAACAGCTTTTAATCTAAAAGTTCACATTATAGCTCTCTCAGAACAGGATGAATATTAAGTTTCTTCAACTTATTTATCTAGATAATACTTGCTGTAATGTTTTCTGTAAAATGTCATGGAACACTATAGAGTTTAATGGGATACTTTAAGGGCAATGCCTCCATCTGCCATGTTGACTGTCATTTCCTGACCAGGGAATATAGGAAGAAGAGTTATTCCCAGCCATACCACATCCCAGCACATTTAGTCATAAGGGGAACAGTGGCATGCATCATCATGACAATACGGAAAACATGTAGCCTCGTGACCTACTTGTTGGAGATAGATAGTAGATATTTCTTATTGAGGGCTTTCCAGATGGCTCAGTGGTAAAGAATCTGCCTACCGAGAAGGAGACACAGTTTCTATTCCTGGGTCAGGAATGTTCCCTGGCGAAGGAAATGTCAACCCACTTCAATATTCTTGCCTGGGAAATCCCACGGACAGAGGAGCCTGGCACGCTGCAGTCCGTGGGGTTTCAAAGAGTCAAGCATGACAGCGACCACAGAGCAGCATCTCTTACTGAGCAGGAGTATTATGCCAGTGTGTAATCAGCAAATACAAGCCAAATACAGGTTAAACAGCAAAAGTTTAATACAAAGAATTAACAGCCACAATAAAAGTGTAACCATAATATATAAGGAAATACTGTATGGTACCCTAGGGCTGAGGGAGAGTAACCAAGGAAGGACAAACTCAAAAAGAGTTCAGACCCCCTTGGAGAAGATGTGGCTCAGCCCCTAGAAAAGCAGAGTGGAGAGGCTTGCTGGTTGAGCTAGGCTGGAGCTGCTCTGGAGTTTCTGAACAAGCAATAGGCCACCCTTCAGGGTGCAGCCTGAATGGGTGATCAATTGGTAGCAAGGAAATGCAGTGGTAATCAGTGTGTCTCTCTGGGCAAGAGACTTCCGAGGACAAAGACTGTGCAGGAGCTGGCCGAGGAAATAGCAGATGGGTGTTATCTCCTGTATTATGGACCGGCTGCACGCAGGCTGCTCAAGGCCTCCTAGAATCAACAGCTGCTCCCTGTGTGACCCTCCAGGACTCAGGCAGCTATGGGATTTTTTTGCATCCTGAGAGGACTGTGGAAAGATTATCCCCAGGCTAAGGCTATAAGATCATGAGTGGTGGCATTCCATGTCTGTGACTGGACAAGCTCCACTGGGTGTTCTCACATTCTCCTAACCCCTGACACAGCAGCCATGCAGGAACTTGCTATAAGCTCTTCTTCCTACAGTGTCCCTCTGGCGCCCTCTACTGAGAAAGCTAAACGTTATAAAGAAGAAATGCTTAAAGGGATTTAGTTATTTGTTGTTCAGTGGCTCAGTCGTCTCCGATTCTTTGCAACTGCACAGACTGTAGCACGCCAAGCTTCCCCGTCTTTCGCCATCTCCTGGAGCTTGCTCAAACTCGTGTCCATTGAGTCGATGATGGTGATGGTGCATTTATCATGGTGCATATATTGAATGGTACACCTTGAGGTGAGAGGCAATAAATTGACAATTGACATAGGCATGTAGTTTACCATTCGTACTAGTGACCTATGTAGCAGAGTACCTTACCACTGTCTGTCACTGCACAAGGTGAAATGCTGATATTTCTATGTTTCTAATCCTTCCCAAGTGAAATAAAATCTAGAGGAATTACTACCAAATCACTGTTTTATTTTTTTTGGTTTTCAACATCTTCAGCTCAGTTCAGTTGCTCAGTTGTGTCCGACTCTTTGCTACTGCATGGACTGCAGCATGCCAGGCTTCCCTGTCCATCACCACTTCCCAGAGTTTACTATTTTATTTTGAAATTATTCTAGGTTCACAGGAAGTTGCAAACATAGTTCAAAATGAGCTTATGTACCTCATTACTATAGAATATTCTCAAAAGCAGGAAATCAATATAGATACAATGTGTGTATGTATATACATATATATTTTCATGCCATTTTATCACATGTAGACTTTTGTACTTTCGTTATAGCTATTAATTATTCACAACCTAAGCAAGAAAGATATGGAATGTTTCACCCGCTCACAGATCTTTTGCTTCAGTCAACCCACCTAACCCCTGTATTCATAACCTCTGGCAGCCACTAATCTGTTCCATATATCTATAATTTTTCAATTTCATGAATGTTATATAAATATAATCATACACTATGTGAATTTTTTGAGATTGGTATAATGTCCATATCAGATTAGATCAGTCGCTGAGTCGTGTCCGACTCTTTGCAACCCCATGAACTGCAGCACGCCAGGCCTCCCTGTCCATCACCAGCTCCCGGAGGTCACTCAGACTCACATTCATCGAGTCAGTGATGCCATCCAGCAATCTCATCCTCTGTCGTCCCCTTCTCCTCCTGCCCCCAATCCCTCCCAGCATCAGAGTCTTCTCCAATGAGTCAACTCTTTGCATGAGGTGGCCAAAATACTGGAGTTTCAGCTTTAGCATCATTCCTTCCAAAGAAATCCCAGGCTGATCTCCTTTAGAATGGACTGGTTGGATCTCCTTGCAGTCCAAGGGACTCTCAAGAGTCTTCTCCAACACCACACTTCAAAATATATATATATATATATATATATATATATATATATATATAGTTAGTTAGTTAGTTAGTTAGCTAATAATTTTTATCTACTCTGCAATCTCTGTCTTTTAATTAGTTTTTTAGACCATTTATATTTTATACAATAGTATTACTGGGCCCACCATTTTATTTTGTTTTATCTTATTCCCTCCACTTTTTGTTTCTCTCTTTACTTTTTCATGCTATCTGTGAGTTATTTGAATAGCTCTTGGAATTTATTTTGATTTATCTATAGTGCATTTTAATATATCTCATATGTGATGGATTTTTTAAGTGCTTTCTGTAGGTCTCACATTATATACATATAACTTACAACAATCTATTGGTCTCAATAATCTCCCACCTTGAGTGAAGTGTAGAAACTTTACCTTTTTATCCCTTCACTATTGCTAGTCCATAATATAATTGTCTCAAATAAATCATCTCCATATACTGAGTACCACATCAGATAGTGTTATACTTATTGCATCAACCATCAGCATATTTTAGAATATTCAAGAAGAGAAAGTCTAATGCATTTATCTCTGATTTTGCTCTTTGTTTTGTTCCTTCTTCATTCCTAATGTTCCAAAATTTCTTTTTTTATAGTTTCTTTTGTATTTCAAGAACTCCCTTAGTCATCTCTTAGGGTAAGTTTGATGGTAATGAATTCTCTTAGTTTTTCTTAGAGAATATTGTCACTTTGCCTTCATTTCTGAAGGTTAATTTTGGTAGAGATATAATTTGGGGTTGACAGTCATTTTCTATTAGTGCTTGAAAAATATTTTGTCACTTCCTCCTGAACTTCATGGTTTCTGATGAGATATTCACTGTCATTCAAATTGTTTTTCCTCTGTAGGTAAGGTTTCATATATTTCTTACTGATTTCAACATTTCTGTTTTTTTTTTTTTTTCAAAATTTTGTTTTTCTGAAACTTTATTTTGATGTGTTGCAGGGATTCACTCAACTTTTTTTTTTACTGTATCTTTTTTTTTTACTATATCTTACTATGTCTTTTAATATATTTTGTTTTTTCAAAAGTTAGAAATTTTTTATCCATGTTGTCTAATAATATTTTTCAGCACCACCATCTTTCTCCTCTTCTTCTGGGATCCCAATGACATGAATGTTGCATCTTTTTTATGGTCTCACTGGTCTCTGATGTTCTACTTTTTTTTACTGTATTTTCTTTGTGTTTTTACATCAGGTAATTTCTATCATTCTGTATTTGAGTTCATTGACCCTTTATTTTGTCCTTTCCATTCTGCTAAGACTATCCAGTGAAGTTTCCTTTTCTTTTGCTTTATTTATCTTATTTCTAAAATTTCAATTTTTTAAAAAATATTCTATTTGTTAAGCCTTTTCCATTTGAACATGTGTAAAGCAGTTTGTAATTGTTCATTTAGCAATTTTATGATGACTACTTTAAAATTCTTGTCAGTTCAGTTCAGTTCAGTCACTCAGTTGTGTCTGACTCTTTGCAACCCCATGAACTGCAGCACGCCAGGCCTCCCTGTCCATCACCAACTCCCGGAGTTCACCCAAACTCTTGTCCATTGAGTCGATGATGCCATCCAGCCATCTCATCCTCTGTCGTCCCCTTCTCCTCCTGCCTCCAATTCCTCCCAGCATCAGAGTCTTTTCCAATGAGTCAGCTCTTCACATGAGGTGACCAACGTACTGGAGTTTCAGCTTTATCATCATTCCTTCCAAAGATAATTCCAAATATCTGAGTGACCTCAATGTTATTGTCCATTGATGGTTTTTCTCCTTCAGTTTTTAGGTTTTCATGGCATTTCAGTATCTGGACACTTGGGCAACTATGTTATGAACTTTGGATCTTACCTAAATCTGTTTCAGAAGATGAAGGGAGGAGTTGCCTCATTATTGCCAAGTTGAGGAAGAAGTCCAGTTTCCCCAGTTAGTGTTCTTTGACTTCCTGGAGAAGGGAATCCACTACTGTTATGTGGTGGTGGGATTCACTGATATCATCCTGTCTGGCTGGGGAGGGGATTGCTCCTGTTTATTGCTCCCCCCGTAGCCTCCACCAATACCACTGCTAGAAGAGAACCCTTACCAACAGTGAATGTTGGTGAAAGTTGTAGTTGCAAACTCCAGCATCCTCTGATACAGGCAAGGAAGAGGAGAAATGTTTCATTACCACTAGGTGGTGCAAAAGTACATGATCCTTTGTGTGTGTGTGTGTGTGTGTGTGTGTTAGTCGCTCGGTCGTGTCCAACTCTTTGTGACCAACTCATGAACTATAGACTATAGCCCGCCAGGTTTCTCAGTCCATGGAATTCTCCAGGCAAGAATACTGGAGTGGATTGCCATTCCTTTCTCCAAAGAAAATTCCCAACCCAGGGATCAAACCCAGGTCTTCTGCATCGCAGGCAGGTTCTTTACCATTTGAGCTACAGGGAAGTCCATGATCCTTACATGGCCACCTAAGGTATCTTGGAGGAAGGCTTTACTACCATTGAATGGGTATGAAAATCCTGGCTTTTCACCCAGTTTTCTCTGATACCATGGTTATAGTGATAGGGGAGGGAAGTCAATGAGGGATTTGTGATAAATATATATTTAATCTTTGTCTCTCGCTCCTGGCACACAGCTCCTAAAGCTCTTAGAATCTCTGAAGTGATGACTGACTGTGTTTTGTATGATGATGAGGTCATTGATGGCTGGGGGCCTAAGATAGCTTCAAAATGAGGGTTACTCACCAGAAACACCAAATCGTGATTAACAGATGGAAATTTTAACCACATACCCTCACCTCCAAGGAGGAGAGAGGGGCTAGAGATTGAGTTAATCATCAATGAACCATGATTTAATCAATCATGCCTATGTAATTGTTAGGTAGTTAGAATAGGAAAAAGGAGTCCATAATGGCAATGGCTAAAACAGTGTCAGACTTTATTTTGGAGGCTCCAAAATCACTGCAGATAGTGATTGCAGCCATGAAATTAAAAGACACTTACTTCTTGGAAGGAAAGTTATGACCAATCTAGATAGCATATTCAAAAGCAGAGACATTACTTTGCCAACAAAGGTCCATCTAGTCAAGGCTATGGTTTTTCCAGTGGTTATGTATGGATGTGAGAGTTGGACTGTGAAGAAGGCTGAGAGCTGAAGAATTAATGCTTTTGAAGTGTGGTGTTGGAGAAGACTCTTGAGAGTCCCTTGGACTGCAAGGAGATCCAACCAGTCCATTCTAAAGGAGATCAGTCCTGGGTGTTCTTTGGAAGGACTGATGCTGAAGCTGAAACTCCAATACTTCGGCCACCCATTGCAAAGAGTTGACTCACTGGAAAAGACTCTGATGCTGGGAGGGATTGGGGGCAGGAGGAAAAGGGAACGACAGAGGATGAGATGGCTGGATGGCATCACCAACTCGATGGACGTGGGTTTGGGTGAACTCCGGGAGTTGGTGATGGACAGGGAGTCCTGGCGTGCTGCAATTCATGAGGTTGCAAAGAGTCAGACATGACTGAGCAACTGAACTGAGCTGAAAAGACAAAGAAAGGAAAAAGCCCATGAAAATAGAACAAAGGAAGGTCCAAGGACCAGAGTGAGAATCTCAGGTAAAACAGCCCTCCTGGCTAACCTAATTGACATAGGGCAATCTCCGGGGTAGGAGAAAAAACATACAAAAAGAGGAGCCAAAATTGAATTGGGGGCTTTTCTTCTCTTCACATCCTTTGGGCTGGCCTACCCTCACACCTTGAAGATGTCATTTCCTTTGCTTGCCAATTAAAACTGAGCTGTAGCACCAATCCATCCATCACTTCAAATTTTTGCTGCAGTGAGGCAGAACTGAGGAAATTACAAACTCCCCTGACATAATGATACCTGTGTAAGAGCTCTTTAAATGGTGGATTTGGAGGGCTTCTGGGTTGGTGACTACAACAAAGTGCTTGAAGAGTAGCACGGCTGGAGAAGGCATGGAGGCTCCACAACCCCGCCCATACTTGGCCTATGCATCTTTTAAATTTGACTGTCCATGGGTTATATCCTTTATAATAAACAGGTACATTTAAGTAATGTATCTTTCTGAGTTCTATACACCCTTCTAGAAAATTAACAAACCTGAGTAGGGAATCATGAGAACCCCCAACTTATAACCAGTTTGTCCAAGGTACAGGTGGCAAGCAGGGACTTATAACTGGCCTCTGAAGTAGGGGCAGTCTTGTGGAACTGAAGCCTTAACCTTTGGAATCTGTGCTAATGCCAGATAGTTAAACTGAATTGTAGCACACCCCATTGGAGTCCAGAGAGGTATGGTGATTATTATCTAAAAGATTTGCTAACTTTCCCCTTTCCTACTTCTTTGGAGAGAGACAGCAGGCTGTTCCTATTGGAGTCTTTGGGTTACTGTCTCTTTGAGCAACATGTTCTGGATATATGACTAAAAGAAAACTCAAGGAATTCACCACCATTTTGTTCCTTAAGTGCAAAGTTTCCTAGACTATCTTCTTTCTCTTTCAAAGTCCTCTTATGTTTCATTTTACATATTATTTCCAGGATTTTTAGCTATATTTAGAGAGAGGAATTGAGAAAATATGCCTATTCCATCTACATCCAGAGATAGAATTTCCAAGTCAGTTTTGAATACTAGGATCACCTTTCCAATATGAGAAAGATGGTTTTCCTTCTCCATCTTTGAGTTTTTTCCCCTCCCAGCTTTCCATTCCTAATTATGCAAGATTGACTCAGAAACAATTTTTTCATTAAATAACCTCATGAGGTCACTATTACCAGCTGTGAAATGTTTCCACCATTCTTTCCTTTGCTAGTAAGATCTTCTCTGAAGTCCATTTACACATGAGACACAGACATTTTCAGCATATGTTGATTAGACTCTCACCATATGTTGATCATTCTCCAAAACAGACATTCAGGTCTTGTTGGGTGCTACTGTTTTATTGAGACTTTCTATAATACGAGGCTAATCCAAACTTATTAATTAGCAATATCATTAAAACCAAATTTTCCAGTCTGTTCAGCCTGTGGATTTGTGGTTTAAAATAACCTCTTTCTTTAAAGTTTTCTTATCTAGGAGATTCCTACTTAGCATAAATTATTGAGTGATTAAAATGATTTAGCCAGAAATGGATCTGGGAATGGAACTGACAGCTACTGAAAGATCTAATTCACACTAGACATTTTACACATTATCTAATGCATTTCTCAAAATAAAGCCTTAATGTATATAAGTCCATTTTACCAATGAAGCTTTTGCAAGGTCACACAGTTGGTAAAACCCAACCTGGGATTGAGCTCCTACTGTACATATAGAGCTAGCCAGCAGTCTATGAACCATTAGTCAACCATTAATCAATTAGTGGATAGAAAACATTTTCTTAAGTGAAGGATATTAGAAAATATCATCAGACACTTCACATAGTAAAGTAAAAAATTATTTAATGAAAACAAGTTCACATCATATACATATATGTATGTATACATATAAATAAATTTATTAATATATGTGCACTGAATCCCACTGCATAAAAACATTTTTTATAATGTGGTTGGCGGACAAAGAAGTCTGGAGCCATTTTGTTAGGTGACCTTTTGAGATACTCTCACTTAATCTAAGTGAGATTGTTTACCATACCCACTGTGCTAATACTTTTCCAGGAAAAAGCATCATCCTTCAAGAGCAAAATATATTTTTTGAAGCCCCAAATGTACTGTGTTGGATCTCTGGGTTACAACAGAAAATTGCTACTTCTATGACAAGAATTCATGCTAATGTGTAGCTCTTGATGCCTATGATTTGTTTATGTGTGTGTATATGTTTGTTTCTGGTAAAAGTACATTTTACAACTTGATTTTTTCCTACTCAGCACAAAACTCTGTATCAAAGTTAAAATTTAATCAGTTTCATAATGAGATATGAATTGGACACTTTAAGTACAAAGAAGACATTATACTCCACTGGTTAAAAGGGAAGATTCTGCAGTCACACAGATGTATTTTAAATCCAGGCTCTGTCATACAGAAATTAGGCAAATTAATTCTCAACTTCCTTACCTGAAATAGTATTTATAGTAGCAACTAACTCATTTTGAGAATTTTGGAATTAAAATGAGGTAACCTGGGATGGGTGAGTCATGGTGGAGAGAGATGACAGGGTGTGGTCCGCTGGAGAAGGGAATGGCAAACCACTTCAGTATTCTTGCCTTGAGAACCCCATGAACAGTATGAAAAGACAAAATGATAGGATACTGAAAGAGAAACTCCCCAGGTCAGTAGAGGCCCAATATGCTACTGGAGATCAGTGGAGAAATAACTCCAGAAAGAATGAAGGGATGGACCCAAAACAAAAAGAATACCCAGCTGTGGATGTGTCTGGTGATAGAAGCAAAGTCCGATGCTGTAAAGAGCAATATTGCATAGGAACCTGGAATGTCAGGTCCATGAATCAAGGCAAATTGGAAGTGGTCAAACAAGAGATGGCAAGAGTGAATGTTGACATTCTAGGAATTAGCAAACTAAAATGGACTGGAATGGGTGAATTTAACTCAGAGGACCATTATATCTACTACTGTGGGCAGGAATCCCTCAGAAGAAATGGAGTGGCCATCATGGTCAACAAAAGAGTCCGAAATGCAGTACTTGGATGCAATCTCAAAAATGACAGAATGATCTCTGTTCGTTTCCAAGGCAAACCATTCAATGTCACAGTAATCCAAATCTATGCCCCAACCAGTAACGCCGAAGAAGCTGAAGTTGAACGATTCTATGAAGACCTACAAGACCTTTTAGAACTAACACCCAAAAAAGATGTCCTTTTCATTATAGGGGACTGGAATGCAAAAGTAGGAAGTCAAGAAACACCTGGAGTAACAGGCAAATTTGGCCTTGGAACACGGAATGAAGCAGGGCAAAGACTAACAGAGTTTTGCCAAGAAAATGCACTGGTCATAGCAAATACCCTCTTCCAACAACACAAGAGAAGACTCTACATATGGACATCACCAGATGGTCAACACCGAAATCAGATCGATTATATTCTTTGCAGCCAAAGATGGAGAAGCTCTATACAATCAGCAAAAACAAGACCAGGAGCTGACTGTGGCTCAGACCATGAACTCCTTATTGCCAAATTCAGACTGAAATTGAAGAAAGTAGGGAAAACTACTAGACCATTCAGGTATGACCTAAATCAAATCCCTTATGATTATACAGTGGAAGTGAGAAATAGATTTAAGGGCCTAGATCTGATAGATAGAGTGCCTGATGAACTATGGAATGAGGTTCGTGACATTGTACAGGAGACAGGGATCAAGACCATCCCCATGGAAAAGAAATGCAAAAAAGCAAAATGGCTGTCTGGGGAGGCCTTACAAATAGCTGTGAAAAGAAGAGAAGCGAAAAGCAAAGGAGAAAAGGAAAGATATAAACATCTAAATGCAGAGTTCCAAAGAATAGCAAGAAGACATAAGAAAGCCTTCTTCAGTGATCAATGCAAGGAAATAGAGGAAAACAACAGAATGGGAAAGACTAGGGATCTCTTCAAGAAAATCAGAGATACCAAAGGAACATTTCATGCAAAGATGGGCACGATAAAGGACAGAGATGGTGTGGACCTAACAGAAGCAGAAGATGTTAAGAAAAGGTAGTAGGAATACACAGAAGAACTGTACAAAAAAGAGTTTCAAGACCCAGATAATCATGATGATGTGATCACTGACCTAGAGCCAGACATCTTGGAATGTGAAGTCAAATGGGCCTTAGAAAGCATCACTATGAACAAAGCTAGTGGAGGTGATGGAATTCCAGTGGAGCTATTCCAGGTCCTGAAAGATGATGCTGTGAAAGTGCTGCACTCAATATGCCAGCAAATTTGGAAAACTCAGCAGTGGCCACAAGATTGGAAAAGGTCAGTTTTCATCCCAATCCCAAAGAAAGGCAATGCCAAAGAATGCTCAAAGTACCGAACAATTGCACTCATCTCACACGCTAGTAAAGTAATGCTCAAAATTCTCCAAGCCAGGCTTCAGCAATATGTGAACTTCCTGATGTTCAATCTGGTTTTCGAAAAGGCAGAGGAACCAGAGATCAAATTGCCAACATCCGCTGGATCATCGAAAAAGCAAGAGAGTTCCAGAAAAACATCTATTTCTGCTTTATTGACTATGCCAAAGCCTTTGACTGTGTAGATCACAATAAACTGTGGAAAATTCTGAAAGAGATGGGAATACTAGACCACCTGATCTGCCTCTTGAGAAATCTGTATGCAGGTCAGGAAGCAACAGTTAGAACTGGTCATGGAACAACAGACTGGTTCCAAATAGGAAAAGGAGTACGTCAAGGCTGTATATTGTCACCATGTTTATTTAACTTATGTGCAGAATACATCATGAGAAATGCTGGACTGGAAGAAACACAAGTTGGAATCAAGATTGCTGGGAGAAATATCAGTAACCTCAGATATGCAGATGACACCACTCTTACGGCAGAAAGTGAAGAGGGGCTAAAAAGCCTCTTGATGAGAGTGAAAGTGGAGAGTGAAAAGGTTGGCTTAAAGCTCAACATTCAGAAAACGAAGATCATGGCATCTGGTCCCATCACTACATGGGAAATAGATGGGGAAACAGTGGAAACTGTGTCAGACTTTGTTTTTCTGGGCTCCAAAATCACTGCAGATGGTGACTGCAGCCATGAAATTAAAAGACGCTTACTCCTTGGAAGGAAAGTTATGACCAACCTAGATAGCATATTCAAAAGCAGAGACATTACTTTACCAACAAAGGTTCGCCTAGTCAAGGCTATGGTCTTTCCTGTGGTCATGTATGGATGTGAGAGCTGGACTGTGAAGAAGGCTGAGCGCCGAAGAATTGATGCTTTTGAACTGTGGTGTTGGAGAAGACTCTTGAGAGTCCCTTGGACTGCAAGGAGATCCAACCGGTCCATTCTGAAGGAGATCAGTCCTGGAATTTCTTTAGAAGGAATGATGCTAAAGCTGAAACTCCAGTATTTTGGCCACCTCATGCGAAGAGTTGACTCATTGGAGAAGACTCATGCTGGGAGGGATTGAGGGCAGGAGGAGAAGGGGACGACAGAGGATGAGATGGCTGGATGGCATCACTGACTCGATGGGTATGAGTCTGGGTGACCTCCGGGAGCTGGTGATGGACAGGGAGGCCTGGCGTGCTGCGGTTCATGGGGTCGCAAAGAGTCGGACACGACTGAGTGACTGATCTGATCTCTGATACATATAAATTATTATCAACGTGTTTTCTTATAGCAAAACCGTAATCAGATCAGATCAGATCAGTCGCTCAATGAACTGCAGCACGCCAGGCCTCCCTATCCATCACCAGCTCTCGGAGGTCACCCAGACTCACATTCATCGAGTCAGTGATGCCATCCAGCCATCTCATCCTCTGTCGTCCCCTTCTCCTCCTGCCCTCAATCCCTCCCAGCATCAGAGTCTTCTCCAATGAGTCAACTCTTCGCATGAGGTGGCCAAAATACTGGAGTTTCCGCTTTAGCATCATTCCTTCCAAAGAAATCCCAGGGCTGATCTCCTTCAGAATGGACCGGTTGGATCTCCTTGCAGTCCAAGGGACTCTCAAGAGTCTTCTCCAACACCACAGTTCAAAAGCATCAATTCTTCGGCGCTCAGCCTTCTTCACAGTCCAGCTCTCACATCCATACATGACCACAGGAAAGACCATAGCCTTGACTAGGCGAACCTTTGTTGGCAAAGTGATGTCTCTGCTTTTGAATATGCTATCTAGGTTGGTCATAACTTTCCTTCCAAGGAGTAAGCGTCTTTTAATTTCATGGCTGCAGTCACCATCTGCAGTGAAAAGCGTAATAGCTTTTAGCTATTAGTCCAAATCTTTTAAGTTAATACATTTGCAGAAACCAAGAATTACAAAAGAAGTCCTAAATGGTTGCAGGCAGAAAATAAACCCCTTTTTTTCCTGTTGTTGTTAAATCTCCCAGTCGTGTCTGACTCTTTGCGACTCCATGGACTGTAGCACACTAGGCTGCTCTGTCCATGGGATTTCCCAGGCAAGAATACTGGAGTGGGTGCCATTTCCTTTTTCAGGGGATCTTCCCTACCCAGGGACCAAACCCATGTCTCTTGAGTCTCCTGAATTGGCATATGGATTTTTTTTCACCCTAGCGCCACCTGGGAATAACCTTCCTGTTGGACTTGTTAGATTGCTCTTTCCTCAGAACATGCATGACTGAATGACTAACATAATATACTAAATAATGAGAGACTATTGCTTAAATTTTACTTTGTAAATAATTATTGGCTGATTTAACATAAAAGAAAAGGGAAGAAAATAATGTTTTCCTAGTTTTGTCTATATATGGTTTTGATATATATGTATGGTTCTATAGTTTTGCCTATAAGTCGACATTTATAGTCAAATGTCCATGATTTAGGGCTTCCCTGATAGCTCAATTGGTAAAGAATCCACCTGCAATGCAGGAGACCCTGGTTTGATTCCTGGGTCGGGAAGATTCACTGGAGAAGGGATAGACTACCCACTCCAGTACTCTTGGGCTTCCCTTGTGGCTCAGCTGGTGAAGAATCTACCCACAATGCAGGAGACCCAGTTTGGATCCCTGGGTTGGAAAGATCTGTTGGAGAAGGGAAAGGCCACCCACTCCAGTATTATGGCCTGGAGAATTCGATGGACTCTATAGTTCATGGGGTTGCAAAGAGCTGGACACAACTGTCCATGGCTGTACAAATCAGTCCTCTCCATAATCTAATTCTCAGTTAACTGACATAACTTTGAAGGGTCAAGTCATGAGCCAGAAACTATATAGCAAAGCTGGATTTCTACAGTGGAACACAAATCCCAAGATCTGGCACCCCTAAACAGTGTTTAAAAAATTATTCACACATATCTTTAATGAAAGGACTTTTTATATTGCAGGACAACCTGGAATCATCCATGTTCCCAATGCAGAAGGGCTCTCTGAACCTCCTGCAGCAGAAATGGGAATCCAGCGATTACCAGAAAAGTGAGTACAGTCCCAGGGGCAGTCGTTGCAGGCTTTTCCAGCCTCAAGAAAACAAATTGCTTGAACCTGAAGGAGAGGTAGCATCAACACCTGGCCCTCCAGATCCTCCAAGTCTGCTCCGAAGTATCAGAGAACAGATATTGAGTGCAGAGCCTGAAGAGAAGTGTCCTGAGCACAAGAGTGAGTACTCTAGGGACTACGGTCAGCTGGAAGTGCTGAAGGAGGACTCCCTGAGTGGTCGGCACAGGATTGAACGGTTCTCCATCGCCCTTGATGAGCTGAGGAGTGTGTTTGAAGCTCCACGGACTGGAAACAGACAAGCTGGACCAGCTGAGTACAGCCGGAAGGTAAGGAGCCATTGATTGAGAGTCCACATTTATAATAGACAAGATAGGCAGCTTGCCTAGCCATCCATTTCTAAGCATATAGTTGTTTTTTTTTTTTTTCCTTTTCCCCCTCTCCACTATTCTAGACAGATATCATGAAGCAACCATGTAATACAGCATGAAATGTGGCATTCACTGTTATTGACTTCCTCTGTGGTCTGTTCCTTTGGGAACTTGATCTCCTTTCACTCCCACAAAAACAGCTCTGATAGGTCCTTTTATGTAGATGTTTCTTTACGTATATGCCTTATTTCTGCAGCTAGGTTGTAAGTTCCTTAGAGGTAAGAATAATTTCTTATCAATCTTTGTACTTCAAACATCTAAGAAATGGTGCTGCATTTAGCTCCATGAGGATTTATTAGGATTTATCAGTAATGATGGTGAAGTGGAACAAGTGAAGGCTCTGGAACCAACTGTGACCTAGATTTTAATCCTGACACCTGCCATTGACTTCTAGCTGTGTGAAGCTTAACACTGTGAATGTGTGTCTTAATCTGCTACTTCTCGGGCATCTTGTAAGAATTATTGATGTTATATTTATACCATAGGGCATACAGTCCAGAGTATTTTGTGGTAAAGGATGATTATGTCTCAGTGATTATAGTGTACTGTAATGTCACCTATAAAATATGTCTATTAACTAAAGGGGACATTTATTCAAATACAGGAAATAGGATTAGCAGCATTGTTAACAAATATCACATTTATATTTCTCTTGTCAGTTAAAAGCAACTACTGCTTAAACTGAAATTGCTTGAATGTATCACACTCAATACATCCCTACAAAAGAGATTATAGTTGAATTTCATAAATAATTAATAAATAATCTCAGGTTTTCTATTGGGAAGCAAACTCCATGCTCTGTTTTTTTGTTTTTTTTTTAAACTTAGTGACAATTATCAGGGAGGCACAGTCCTATTCTTGTTAATGGATAATTAGCCTTTGTTGAAGGCTTCACAGAAATAGAAAAATTTTCAAAATAAATTATTTTGCTAATATTTGCTCTCAGGTTTTTATTGGGACATATTATAGTTATAATGAGACCACTGTTGTATATCAAGTAACTCAACTTGGTTTAATGAGAATAAGGGATATAAAGTTATGTATATGAGGTTATGTTGAAGCTAGAGAATGTCTCAAAAAAAAATCAAACTGTTGATACTTTTCCCTCCTTTTTACTCTATAGGTGCAAAATTTTTGTTTATGGCTTTATAATATCTTTTGGTTTGATCCCTGGTTCAGGAAGATGCCCTGGAGAAGGAAATGGCAACCCACTCCAGTGTTCTTGTCTGGAGAATCCCCTGGACAGAGGAGCCTGGTGGGCTAAAGTCCATGGGGTCGCAAAGAGTTGGACTTGACTAAGCAACTAACACACACACGAAACACACACGGTTGGATGTCATACACAGTTGGATGTCTAGGGATTGCGGATCACTTAACATAGATCCTTACAATGTCATTTATTCTTACCTTAATAAATTAAGTAAAGTCACAGAAAAGAGTTTCATCTCTGTTGACTTTAGTATTATAATTCTGAATATTTACCCAAGATAATTGATTAAAGAATTGGCTAAAGATAGAAATCGTCATTCTTATAAATTATGTAATAGAACCTATCCTCATCTAGAACAGATGTAGCTGCTTAAATACAATATTTTTAAAAAACAAAACATTAATAAGGGTTTCTGGTTGAAATGTGAGATTACTACTCACATTTAGTATGGTATGTGATTTTTGGACCTGGTGCCCATAAAAATAACTATGGAAAGAAATCAGATGTTAAAACACCTCTTGATTTTCAAAAATGAAATTTGATTAACATCTTTATTACACTGTGTTCTAGCCATTCTAAGGTACTATGCCATAACATGGTATTTCCATAAATGTATAAAACATGGATTGTCTGTTTAGAAATTTTTCATTTGTAGAAATTAATATGAATTTTAGAATAAGTTCTTATGAATGAATGTTAGTAATGGTTGCAGAACTCTCTATATAAATTCCATATGACTTCTGAAGCAAGGAGGAAAAAAGGAAAAGAAAAATGAGAATCCAATGAGAAATTAACTTCTTTCTTACAATGAATCATTGTCTGTTACTAGGCATGCAAAAAGAGTGCTAGTTCAACTTAAAATTATGTATTTCATGCAAAGGTTAGCTAGCAATTTTATACAACTGAATATTTAACCCTTTGTTTCTATAGATCCCTTCTTTCTTATATCAATACTTTGTTATTATTATAACTTAATGGCATAATATTGATTTGCATAAGTTATCTAAAATATACTAACCACTTTATAACTGACATTTATATTTATGGAGACCCTCTATTGAGATATTGGTGATGTGGAGAAAGGTATTCAATATTTATGATATTTAAAGTAAAAACAAAAAATAATTTCAGATAAGAAAGATTATTACAATTAGGGATTCATCTCAACAATAATAAACAAGAACTGCATTTTCGTGTTGTTGTAGAGGGGAACTCTTCAGCAATAGGCACTTGTTAAGAAAAATTTCATAAAATTATTGAGGTTCAGTCTAAGTTTGTAAATTTTTTAAAGGCATGGAATCTTTTATATATATGTACACATATTTACAGATATGCACATAAATATATTTGTTTAAAACATTTAAAATCAACATAGGAGAAACATGTCTTTATTAAAAAGTGTCCATTAACAGATACTTTAGAAAACATTTGTTAATTGGTAAAAGGAATTATAAGACCCAATGTTGTTTCTATAAGAATATAAGCTCATAAAATAGAGATGACCTTAACCCCTAAAAATAGTCATTGTATTTCAGAGCTTTCGTTAAAACAATTTACCCTAATATAATTGTAATAGAAACTTAATGAGAAAATCTGAAAATAATTTACCTGCTGGCATTTTATAACTTCAAAAGAGACACAGCCTATTGTTATCAACTGTAAAACTCCTTATAAAAGCAACATAAAATGATCTTTTGCACTGAGGATTTTTATGCTCATGAGGCAGACAATAATTCAAAGACATAAATTCAAACAGGCATTATCCCAAATAAATGAAATGGAACATGATTTTAATAGAGTTTTTAAGAACTTATAAGAATCTAAGATTATAAATTTCAGAAAAATGCCATATCCACTTGTAACAATAAGAAATTGTTATTATATCATGCGATGTATCCATTAGCATTTTCTGCCTAACAAACCACCTTGAAATTAGAATCTTTAAACAATATACATCTGTGATTGCTTACAATTCTCTAGTGAGCTGGGAAGTTTATCTAGTGTTTTCTAGCCTCACACATATATCTATGGTCAATTGCCAAGTAAGCAGGAGTCTGGCTACTCTGGGATGGTTCCAGGGCTAGGACAACTCTGTTCTGCCCCATATGGTCTTTCCTCCTCCAGTGGGTTGCCCAGATTTATGCTCAGGTCTTAGAAGTATCAAGAAAGACAGTGGAACTTCCTGAAAGCCCTGGAGGTCTCCTCTCAGAGCTTGCACATCTAGTCTGCATATTGTATTGGCCAAAATCATCACAAAACAAGCCAGATTATAATGTGCTGAGATATACTTCACCTCTTGATGGGAGGAATTGCAGACTCACATTTGCAAAGATCTTCACAACACAGATAGTCACAATGGTATGATCACTCACATCCTGGAATGCAAAGTCAAGTGGGCCTTAGGAAGCATCACTACAAACAAAGCTAGTGGAGGTGATGGAATTCCAGTTGAGCTATTTCAAATCCTAAAAGATGATGCTGTGAAAGTGCTGCACTCAATATGCCAGCACATTTGGAAAACTCAGCAGTGTCCACAGGACTGGAAAAGGTCAGTTTTCATTCCAATCCCAAAGAAAGGCAATGCCAAAGAATGCGCAAACTACCACACAATTGCACTCATTTCACACACTAGTAAGGTAATGCTCAAAATTCTCCAAGCCAGACTTGAACAGTACATAAACAGTGAACTTCCAGATGTTCAAGCTGATTTTAGAAAAAGCAGTATAACAAGAGATCAAATTGCCAACATCTGTTGGATTATCAAAAAAGCAAGAGAGTTTCAGAAAAACATCTATTTCTGCTTTATTGACTATGCCAAGCCTTTGACTGTGTGGATTACCACAAACTATGGAGAATTCTGAAAGAGATGGGAATACCAGACCACCTTACCTGCCTCTTGAGAAATCTGTATGCAGGTCAGGAAGCAAGAGTTAGAACTGGACATGGAACAACAGACTGGTTCCAAATAGAAAAAGGAGTATGTCAAGGCTTTTTATTGTCACCCTGCTTATTTAATTTATATGCGGAGTACATCATGAGAAACGCTTCGCTGGATGAAGGACAAGCTGGAATCAAGATTGTCAGGAGAGAAATATCAATAACCTTAGATATGCAGATGACACCACCCTCATGGCAGAAAGCAAAGGAGAACTAAAAGCCTCTTGATGAAAGTGAAAGAGGAGAGTGAAAAAGTTGGCTTAAAACTAAGATCATGGCATCTGGCCCCATCACTTGAAGGCAAATAGATGGGGAAACAGTGGAAACAGTGACAGACTATTTTGAGGGACTCTAAAATCACTGCAGATGGTGACTGCAGCCATGAAATTAAAAGACATGTAGTCCTTAGAAGAAAAGTTATGACAACCTAGATGGCATATTAAAAAGCAGAGACATTACTTTGCCAACAAAGGTCCATCTAGTCAAGGCTATGGTTTTTCCAGTAGTCATGTATGGATGTGAGAGTTGGACTATAAAGAAAGCTGAGCACAGAATTGATGCTTTTGAACTGTGGTGTTGGGGAAGACTCTTGAGAGTCCCTTGGACTGCAAGGAGATCCAACCAGTCCATCCTAAAAGAAATCAGTCCTGAATATTCATTGAAAGGACTGATGCTGAAGCTGAAACTCCATTACTTTGGCCACCTGATGTGAATAACTGACTCATTTGAAAAGACCCTGATGCTGGGAAAGATTGAGGGCAGGAGGAGATGGGGATGACAGAGGATGAGATGGCAGGATGGCATCACCAACTCAATGGACATGGGTTTGAGTAAACTCTGGGAGTTGGTGATGGACAGGGAGGCCTGACATGCTGCAGTCCATGGGGTTGCAAAGAGTCGGATACAAGTGAGTGACTGAACTGCACTGAACTGATTTGCAAGGGTAAACAGTCAAGGAGATAAATAATTGGAGCTACTCTATAAACAATCTACCACAAGCAAGTTTACATAAACACATTAAAGAATCAGAATGATTTAATGTATCATGAATAAATGCAAAATCAGGAGGAGGACTTTACACAAAAGGATACATGTTAGCTATTTGTGGACAAAACTCTTTTCTTATTCTTCTCTTGCTGCTGCTGCTAAGTCGCTTCAGTCGTGTCCAACTCTGTGTGACCCCAGAGACGAGACAGCAGGCCACCAGGCTCCCCCATCGCTGGGATTCTCCAGGCAAGAATACTGGAGTGGGTTGCCATTTCCTCCTCCAATGCATGAAAGTGGAAAGTGAAAGTGAAGTCGCTCAGTCATGTCCGACTTAGATTCAATTAATTGACTACACTGATGATAATACAGAGGCAGAATAATAGGCTCCCAAAGATGTCCACATCCTGATCCCTAGAACTTGTGAATATATTACTAATAAGGCAAAGGGGACTTTGAAATGTGGTTAAGGATCTTGAGATGGAAAAGTTTTCCTGAAGTATACCAGGTGAAAACGGTGTTTGGAAAAAGGAGGCAGGAATGTCAGAGTGAGGGATAATCAGAGAAGATACGATGACAGAACCAGAGATGGGGATGGTACAGGGCCATGATCCAAGGAATGTGGGCAGCCTCTGGAAACAGAGGCAAGGAAACCAGGCCCTCCCCCACCTCCCCCTCCCCTGCCCACAGCATCCAGAAGGAATGTTTTCCTAAAGACATCTTGACTTTAGACCAGTGAAACTAACTTCTGACTTTGATCCCCAATACTATAAGGTCATAAATTTGTGTTTTAAGCCACTAAGCTTATGGTAATTTGTTTCAGCAGCTATGGGACTAATACAGTTATATTGTAGACTTTTCAAAATCTGTTAAAAAATGTTAGGTAGTATATGATTTTGGAGTTTTCCTCTGCTCTTCCCTGATGAACATATTCCCATATTTTAAAATCATGTTTTTGACTCTTTTCTATATGTAGTTGATGATATGCGTGTTTGTAACTTTAGGTAACCAAGAAACATTAATAAATTTAGTTTTGGATGATCTGTATTTGATATGCAACACATAGTCACCTAAAAGGGTGAATTTATTAGGAGAGGAAGTTTGGCAAAGGAATAATAACAAAAGAAAAAGAAAAGGAAGAATATTATAAAGGAACAAGTAAACACAAAGCATTGTGAGATACACTTCCTTCAAATCTTGTTTCTTCTATGAGTAAATATATATTTAGGTGGAATATACATCCAATTTTAAACTTAACTCTGGATTGGCCACCTGATGCGAAGAGCCAACTCTTTGGAAAAGACCCTGATGCTGGAAAATATTGAAGGCAGGAAGAGAAGGGGACAGAGGATGAGATAGTTGGATGGTATCACTGACTCAGTGGACCATGAGCTTGAGCAAAATTCCAGGAGATGGTGAAGGACAGGGAAGCTTGGAGTACTGCAGTCTATGGGGCTGCAAAGGATCAGACACAACTTAGCGACTGAATAACAGAAACAACTCTGGGTATTAGATTTTAAATAGCAGCAGTGTTTAGACTAATTTGGAGCAAAGCAAGCTTGTTCAAGTTCTTTAGTCTTTTTTTCCAGTTTCCATACCCACTCCAGTACTCTTGCCTGGAAAATCCCATGGACAGAGGAGCCTGGTAGACTGCAGTCCATGGGGTCACAAAAAGTCGGACACGACTGAGTGACTTCACTTTCAATTTTGACTCTCATGCATTGGAGAAGGAAATGGCAACCCACTCCAGTGTTCTTGCCTGGAGAATCCCAGGGACGGGGGAGCCTGGTGGGCTGCTGTCTCTGGGGTCGCACAAAGTCGGACACGACTGAAGCAACTTAGCAGTAGCAGCAGCAGAAGAACAGTGAGACCACTAAGCAAGTGCTGCTGAAGGATCACTTCAGCCTTCCCTATGATCCTAGTGTGAATAAAGGGTTTCTTGATTCAATTAATAATTAAATTTTCATCTATTCCATTCATATCTTTAGACTCCAAATATTAAATGATTTTATTTTCACAGTAGATTACTTAATGATTTACTTGTTTTCAATGCACAGATATGATCTTTGTCATAAACCCCACTCACTTGTGCAATCCACTTAATTTACCCCACTCCAACAGAAACTGTTTCTGTCATTTACTTAGGCTATAAATTGACACAGAGCATTCAGGCATGAGCTGAACTCGATCAATCTCAGGAGGCACAGTCACCCTATTGTAGCTAGTTGTGTGGCCTCAGAATGCATTGATTTCATCTATTGCATGATTGGAGGCTCAAAGAAGGACATGAAGACACAGGCTAACAGACTGTGGACCTATGTGTGCATCAGTGATTGAATAGGATATAAACAATTAAATATGGGCTAGTTTCCAGAATATTACTTTCATTCCCTCCAATAATCAAAGCCTCTGGTTTTTCATTTAATGAGCAATTTTTCATCTCCTACTTTTTAGTTCTGCATAAAATCAAACCTTTAAAGGCACAGGTGAATCATGGCTTCCAATTTACTTCCACTACAAAATCACTTCATTAGATACACACACTGAATTTTTTTCCTATACTTGGGCACCTGGGGACTCAGGGATTAATTTATCTCTAATCTCAAGGAGCAGGAAGCACTATTCTTCACAGGCAGTTGCCCTGTCAGAGCCTCTGATTCTCTATCTCCCACCCTCCATTACATCAGTGTTTCTGAGATAATTTCTGTCAACCATGATATATTTTATAAAAGCATTTAAAGAGATGGAGGTTATTACAGTCTTGAAAATCATTGCTGAAAAATTTGTTCACCAAACGCTTAAGTATTTCCCCTATAGGAAAAATTTTAAGGATCTTTGAAGAAAGAAAATATTTTTTTCTTTGCCTGAAAGTGAGCAAGTAGATTTTGGAGAGCTGAAGTAAATAATGAGAAAGATGACTCCTTTATTTTTGTTAAAGGATATGTTAGACAGAATTGTAATTTTCATTTCAGCATAGAATAAAAGAGCATAATATTTAGTGACAGATGATCAGTTGGAAACCTTTGCTCAGCTACTTCATCAATGAGTGAACTTAAATGAATTATTTCACCTCATTAATCCTTAATTTCCACACCTATAAAATGAGTATATTAATATAGCACAGGATTTTTGTGAAGATAAAGTTATATAACACCTGAAGGGGAAAAGGTATTTAAGAGGTAGCACCAAATGAAATTTAAGAAATAGTATCAAACTAGAACCGAATGAATTTTTCTTCTATTTTCTCTTCTCCAGTATCATTTGTATAACTCAGTAGATGTCCTTGGGGGAAAATATTTAATATCAATGAGCTTATGTTTTCTCATCTATAAAGGCAGAAGCCTATACTCTCACCAAGTAGAGCAAATGCTAATGAAATTTTCCACCATGAGTTATAATCCCCTTTTGAGATGAAAAGACAGTTTGTTAAACTACAGTTTTCAAAGTTTTATTAAGGCCCTAGACAGAGATATGTTTGCATCTTCATTGTCCTGATTAACAGAAGTTACTGGCACTTAGTCAAATCCAAATCCAAAAAAAGATGAGATTTACATTGTATGAAAGTGTTTATTGTTTTCACACATAGGAAGAGAATAAATTAAACTTCGACTTCAAAGGTCGAAGGATGGGCTGTAATGGTTTGCTTCGTTTTATGCTGCTTTTTCTTAGTGATATAATTTGCTTTTCAATTACTGTTAGTGTTCTTTGGTTGTTCTTTCTCCATTTATATCTTTGTTATGTTGCTGCCTCCTGCCCAGTGTTTTATGTTAGCTGAAGGAAAAATAGTTCTGTGATCTGACGGTAACATTCCCAACTTGAGCATGAACTCATCTGCATGCTCTTAAAGACTTTCTGAGGAAACTTCCGTCTTGCCTCATTTGTGTTTTGCAGTGACATATGCAGTCCCAAGCAGATGACACCACCCTTATGGCAGAAAGTGAAGAGGGGCTAAAAAGCCTCTTGATGAAAGTGAAAGTGGAGAGTGAAAAGGTTGGCTTAAAGCTCAACATTCAGAAAACGAAGATCATGGCATCTGGTCCCATCACTGAATGGGAAATAGATGGGGAAACAGTGGAAACAGTGTCAGACTTTGTTTTTCTGGGCTCCAAAATCACTGCAGATGGTGACTGCAGCCATGAAATTAAAAGACGCTTACTCCTTGGAAGGAAAGTTATGACCAACCTAGATAGCATATTCAAAAGCAGAGACATTACTTTACCAACAAAGGTTCACCTAGTCTAGGCTATGGTCTTTCCTGTGGTCATGTATGGATGTGAGAGCTGGACTGTGAAGAAGGCTGAGCGCCGAAGAATTGATGCTTTTGAACTGTGGTGTTGGAGAAGACTCTTGAGAGTCCCTTGGACTGCAAGGAGATCCAACCAGTCCATTCTGAAGGAGATCAATCCTGGAATTTCTTTAGAAGGAATGATGCTAAAGCTGAAACTCCAGTATTTTGGCCACCTCATGCGAAGAGTTGACTCATTGGAGAAGACTCTGATGCTGGGAGGGATTGGGGGCAGGAGGAGAAGGGGACGACAGAGGATGAGATGGCTGGATGGCATCACTGACTCGATGGATGCGAGTCTGAGTGACCTCCGGGAGCTGGTGATGGACAGGGAGGCCTGGCGTGCTGCGGTTCATGGGGTCGCAAAGAGTCGGACACGACTGAGCGACTGATCTGATCTGATGCAGTCCCAATACGACTGTAGAGAATGTAGTGCCAGTAACCACAGAAAAATGTTAAGCAATATTGACTCAACCTCAGCTAGGAAAACTGCTGTCAGTTCATGGATTGGCATTCTTTGATATTTTACTGAAAAGGCTAGTGAAGGTTTTCACCCTTGTGTTATAAGAATATTGATACCAGCTCTGCTGCCTCTACTGCAAACCCACCTTCTTTTACCCACTCTGTCCTTCCCAGATGCTTAGCCAACATATCTACTTACTGATTGAATTAATTCTTTGAGTTTCATACATGATTCTTTTTCCTCTTTCCTGTCCTCTCGTGGCTGCTTTTCATATGCCACCAGGCTATTTTACCTTACCATCAGGATAAGCTAAGAGGAGAAATAAAGAAAACATTACCTTGGGAGGGAGAATTAAATAGAATTTTGTTTTTTATTCAGGGCTCTAAACTCCACCATGAAAATGGCAGTCCAGTGTCTTAGTCAGCAATTTGAAAACCATCTCATCCTTTCCTTCTCCTTTGCCCTGGCCCACATCTGGCCACCTCTAGAGACTTATGCCAAAGCAATTTCATCAGAACTGAGTTAATGGATGCACACTTAATCTGGCATCTCAAAGCACAAAGCAGAGTGCTGGACTGTGCCTGACAGACAGCTGGTCTGCCAGGCATTTGGGTGCCTCTTTTCAGATGAGATGAAAAGTCTGGCTCAAGCTATTTATCAAGCAAAACCCCAAGCTTCATCATCACTAAGCCCAATCCCTCAGTCAGAGTTATATTGCCAGGGCACCTCATCCCAGGCTTCCAACCAGGTATCGAAAAACTGGGTGTGGCTCAAAGTCTGTGTAGAGGGGAGATTACCCTAAGCTAAAACAGAGCAGTGAACTGCATATGTGTGGGCTCAAAATCTGTAGCTTTCCAGGAGAAGAAAGGCCCCAGGGTAGCAACTGGGGCTTTAAACATGGAATCCTGGGGTCCCAAACTGATGTCTATTATGGTCCAAGTCTACAGCAACCTGAACACATCATTCCATTGCGTATCCTTGGGGCCAGTTATTCCTCTTGGCATCTGCAGTGTGTTTAGAATTTGTCACAGGAGACCAGTGATGTCTGTTCCTGGAGGGTTTGCCCTGAAGAACAGCCTCAGGGCATTGCCTCTTTCTCTCTAACAACACAGGAATACCTTCCAAAACACTCTGACAGATAAATTTTTATTTATTGTGGAGAAGCTCAGGAAAAAAAAAAAAAAAAGCTAAGTTATCAAAGTTAATCTCACCAGTAATAAGATACACTGATATCATGCATCCCCCGAATGGACAAAACACCACCCCTGTGGTATTCTTACCAAAATACATAGTCTCAGTTTAATCATGAGGACCATCGTTTAAACCCACATATACAGAGATGTTATAAGCAGCTGGCCATTACTCTTCAAAACTGGTAGGGTCACTTTGGACAAATACTAAAAAACTTCCCCAAATTGGAGACTAGAGACATGATAACTAAATTGAGGATGGCATAGTCTGTTGAATCTTGGGCCAGAAAAGAGAGCATTAATGGGAAAGTTGGTGAAATTCTAATATGGTCTAAATATTTTTTGGTTTCACAATCATACTGTGACTAAATAAAATTTTTAAGATTAGAGAAAGCTGAACAAATGGTATATGGGAGTCTCCATATTTTTCTCGCAACTGTTCAATAAGTAATATTATTTCAAAATAAAAATTTAAATATTTATGATCAATCTTGAGACTTTAGCACTGTGTAGTGAAGGATTATGGTCCCTTTTATTCTGATTTTTCCATACCTCACTGATTTATTATTTTTATATCCCTTCGTAGAATGTGATTCCTAGCTCCCTACTCCTATACTTCTAAACTTTTGGAAGTTTCAGCCATTTAACCTCTGCCTATAATTTTGGGTTCTCTGCAATTAATTGTTTTTTTAACAAGGAGAATTTAAGGAGCCTTGTCAGTAGTTCAGAAGTTGATAAATGGACAGCTCTACAGTTTGTTGTTATTTCGTCGCTAAGTTGTGTCCAACTCTTTTGTAACCCCATGGACTGTAGCCTGCCAGACTTCTCTATTCATGGCATTTCCCAGGCACGAATACTGAAGTGGGTTGCTATTTCCTTCTCTAGGGTATCTTCCCAATCCATGGATCAAACCTGTGTCTTCTGCTTGGCAGAGGGATTCTTTACCACTGAGCCACCAGGGAAGCCCCAGCTCTACAGTTAGATGAGCTTTCAATTTATGCCCTAGTTCCACTCACTGAGTTTTACTACATTTTCAGAAGTAAATTGCTTGCCTTTTTTTTTTATTTTAATTTTTCGTAGTTGTAGTAGTTGTTACTGTTATTTAAGCCTTTGGTTCTGTGTTGATTACAATCCTAAGTCATTGGCTCAAATTCAAGAAACTGAAATTACCTCTGGTCTCAGACTCAAATTCCATGAACTATAACTCTCTATTGCCCTTCTGATGCTGATTGGACAGCAAACTTCAATCTCTCAAATACATTGTCAGCCCCTCCAAAATCCTCACCCTCTTTTTGGTAGTTATAATACATTGTCTTTTGATAGATGCTCCTGTAATTTCTTCCATCTCTTTGGAACTAGCCCCTCTGATGCAAACTTTCTTAACTTCTTAGGCTCCTTGTTTGGTTCTTCTTACTGAGTACCAAGCCTGAGTGTTGTTATAGTAAAGCCTTCTTTATGTAGGTGTTCTTTTTATTCCTCAAATGTAGTCCTTTATCTGAACTTAGAAGTCTGGAATTTTTGGACAGGTTTGAAACTAAATATATTTAGCCTGGAGAGCACTGGAGGCAGTGACAGTTCAGAATGGATGTGGCTATTACAACAGGTATAGCCATCCTGGTATCCTTTTCCTGGACACCAGTCAGCCTTTAGACACTAAACTGCGCCCTTGTTTCAGCAGCTGTGTAGCACTCACTATATTGTGTGTGGAAAACAAATGGTTAACCCGTTTTCCTACTTGGAAGGACATTTCTTTATCTGTTTAATGTGTAGCAGTGAGTGAATGCATTGAGTTTCAAACACCTGAAACAAATTCAAGCTCCATTAATGTTTCTCATCTACTCCCACTACCAAATATGATGATTTATGGTACTTAATAGTACACTAACTTGTTCTTATGTCAATGTAAAGTCATTTATTGGGTACCATGAGACAAATCACTTTAAAGCATGCTAATGCATCATAATGTATGCATTTCTCCCCTCACCGCTTTTTGTGGAGCCATGTCAGGAGCATACATTTAAATTAATCAGACTGTTCTGATTTCAACCTTGATTAGATGTCAGAATCTTTTATTAATGATAAAGATGATATAAAATATATCCATTTCTGGTCATAATGATTTTATAATTTAATCTTTTCCCCATTTACCTTTGTTCTTGAGTGTTAGGAGCAATTTTTCCTTGTTTTAAAATATGATTGAAATTCTCATAGGAAAGGAAATTCAAGGTATAAAAAAACAACAAACAAAAACCGACTTCCACAGACAAATTTCTTCTTTTTACCCAGCCTCACTCCAAACGTACATTCACACACACACACACACACACACACTAATACACTGGCTTTTAAAAAGTACTTTATGTTTAAAAGTAAAATTGAGAGAACGTAGGACGTTGTGTCAGTGTCTCTAAAAATGACTTATTTTTCCAGAATCAGCAAGTATGTTTTTTCTGAGGTATGTTTAAAGTTTTCTCTTTGATTTATAGGTATAGTCTTTTTTGCAGGTCCCACATATATTTGAGGTTATCCCTGAATTCCTCCCCTCATCCCAACATTGGTCTGCCCCTAGACTCTGGATGATAAGGCACTGTGCTGCTACTAATGGCTGCTGCTGCTGCTGCTAAGTCACTTCAGTCGTGTCCGTCTCTGTGCGACCCCATAGACCGCTGCTGCTGCTGCTGCTAAGTCGCTTCAGTCGTGTCCGACTCTGTGCGACCCCATAGACGGCAGCCCACCAGGCTCCACTGTCCCTGGGATTCTCCAGGCAAGAATACTGGAGTGGGTTGCCATTTCCTTCTCCAATGCATGAAAGTGAAAAGTGAAAGTGAAGTCACTCAGTCGTGTCCGACTCTCAGCGACTCCATGGACTGGAACCTACCAGGATCCTCCATCCATGGGATTCTCCAGGCAAAAGTACTGGGGTCGGGTGCCATTGTCTTCCCCGCATAGACCTAGCAAGTACTAATTCTTTAAACACTGAGTATTTCCCAGGTACTTTGTTGAAGGCTTCATGGGTATTGCTGCCTATTTAATACTCAGAGTCATCTTAGAAATTCAGGGCTATCATTATTCCTATTTTACAGCTACAGGGTAGACAAGTTAAATAACTTATGGAAGGATACATACACCATTGGTAAGTAATAGAGCAGAGGTTTGAACCCACATCTATCTAAATCTAGAACCCTATGGGTATTCTCTGGATTCATATTGTCCATTTTCGTACAGGCTCTCACAGCTGTGTTTTTGGTATAAATGGATCCTAGTCAGACATAGAAATCACAGCAACTGCTAAACTTTGAAAGCCACAAATGCCACTGCTGCTGCTAAGTCACATCAGTCATGTCCAACTCTGTGCGACCTCAGAGACGGCAGCCCACCAGGCTCCCCCGTCCCTGGGGCTCTCCAGGCAAGAACACTGGAGTGGGTTGCCATTTCCTTCTCCAATGCATGAAAGTGAAAAGTGAAGTCGCTCAGTCACTCAGTTGCTCAGTCATGGACTCTGGCGACCCCATGGACCGCAGCCTACCAGGCTCCTCTGTCCATGGGATTTTCCAGGCAAGAGTACTGGAGTGGGGTGCCATTGCCTTCTCCCACAAATGCCACTAGACATACTCAATTCTAAGACACATATTCTTCACATGTTCAGTTCAGTTCAGTCACTCAGTCGTGTCTGACTCTTTGCGACCCCATGAATTGCAGCACGCCAGGCCTCCCTGTCCATCACCAACTCCCAGAGTTCACTGAGACTCAACGTCCATCGAGTCAGTGATGCCATCCAGCCATCTCATCCTTTGTCGTCCCCTTCTCCTCCTGCCCCCAATCTCTCCCAGCATCAGAGTCTTTTCCAATGAGTCAACTCTTCACATGTGGTGACCAAAGTACTAGAGTTTCAGCTTTAGCATCATTCTTTCCAAAGAAATCCCAGGCCTGGTCTCCTTCAGAATGGACTGGTTGGATCTCCTTGCAGTCCAAGGGACTCTCAAGAGTCTTCTCCAACACCACAGTTCAAAAGCATCAATCCTTCGGCGCTCAGCCTTCTTCACAGTCCAAATCTCATATCCATACATGACCACAGGAAAAACCATAGCCTTGAGTAGACGAACCTTTGTTGGCAAAGTAATGTCTCTGCTTTTCTATATGCTATCTAGGTTGGTCATAACTTTCCTTCCAAGGAGTAAGCGTCTTTTAATTTCATGGCTGCAGTCACCATCTGCAGTGATTTTAGAGCCCCCCAAAATAAAGTCTGACACTGTTTCCACTGTTTCCCCATCTATTTCCCATGAAGTGATGGGACCTGATGCCATGATCTTCGTTTTCTGAATATTGAGTTTTAAGACAACTTTTTCACTCTCCTCTTTCACTTTCATCAAGAGGCTTTTCAGTTCCTCTTCACTTTGTGCCGTAAGGGAGGTATCATCTGCATATCTGAGGTTATAGATATTTCTACCGGCAATCTTGATTCCAGCTTGTGCTTCATCCAGCCCAGCGTTTCTCATGATGTACTGTGCATATAAGTTAAATAAGCAGGGTGACAATATACAGCCTTGACGTACTCTTTTTCCTATTTGGAACCAGTCTTTGAAATTGACATGCTTCTGGTAGTCAATGGCATTTTATAGTTTGCCAAAATTTTCCTCTTTTCTTAGAGGTACATAAAATAATATCACTTGCCTTTGATAGCATAAATAAACTTTGTATTTTGAATAAATGCAGTTAAAAAGTCAATAACCATTCATTGTGTGCCAGGACTATACTAAGCACTTGAAATATATTTTCTTTTTTTAATTTTCATAGCTACCCTATCGATAAAGCTTGTACAACACTATCATTATGTGAATGAGAAAATAGAGGCTTAGCAAAAATAAAACCTTTTGTTCTAAGGTCCTTCTGTGTAGAAATAGTTGAAAAAGGAATTGCACAAACAGGCTGAGTCCAGAGGCTTTATTCTTAAAAGCTAGTTTTTGTATTATGTTTATTTGGCTAGTAGAGTTTAGAGCAAGCTAAAATTTTCTAGTCTAATGAACAAGAAATCCTGTGCAAAATAACTTATACACTAACAATAAGCTTAATAAAGATGTGAAAGCAATCAACAGTAGCTTATTTGGCAGGAAGAACAAGCATTTTATTTAACTTCTTTCTCTTTCAGGGGCTGGGAACAGAAGCAGAGATGAATTTAGTATAACATGACACAGAGAAAGGTATTTAGAGATATTTGAAGGAAAAGAGAGTTTTTTTTTCTTTATTGTCATATTCCGTTAGTTTTATTTTTGAGATTTCACATATAAGTTATATCATGCAGCATTTTTCTTTTTCCGATTTATTTCACCCAGCATAATACATATATGTTTTCTTTATCCGTTCATCTGTTGATGGATAGATACTTAGATTGCTTTCATGTCTTGGCAATTGTAAATAATGCTGCTAGGAACATTGAGGTCCATATATCTTTTTAAACGGTTGTACCAGTTTAACTCCCACCAACAGTGTATGAGGGTTCCCTTCTGAGAGATAATTTTAGGAACAAATCTTTGAAGTTTATTTAATATTCATTATAAGTCAAATTCTCTGATAATAAAGCCAAAATCTAGAGGAAAAGTCTAACGGTAAGAATTTTAGAAGCCTAAAAGCTGCTGAAGAGGGCAACCAGAGGGGAGGAAGACAGTAGGTCAAAGACAGGTAAAATTTTTAAAATTTAATGAACAGGAATATAATCTGCTTTTTCCAGTTTTGGTGCTTCTTTTTAATTCTCTGAATTACTTACTGTGGATAGTCACTCAGATTCATTCTTCTCTTTCTGTGATTTCAATTTCTGACCCTATGTAAATAATGCTGACATACTTATATCAGTCCTACCTTGTTACCTAAGTTCTCTCCACATATTTTTAAGTCATTCTGAATATTCCTCAGCTACCTCAGAATGCCTCACTCTGAGCTCATTATTCTCCATGTAAATCAACTTCTTACCCAAAGTCCATTTGTTTTCAGTGACAACACCAGTGTACAGTGACCAAGAGTTCTCTCTGATATTTTAATTTATCCTGCTTATTTGCCTTCAACTCCATATTTCTCAATTTATCTTTCTACTTCTCATTTATCACCTGGCCTTTGTCACTTGTTACCTATTTCATTACATACCTTCATGTCTAGTATCTTAGTCCTTCTAGACCAAATCTTTTTTTGTCCAGACTTGATCTCAGTGATACAATCATAGCTTTAATTACCACAGCCATGGACTTGTGTGCCATATCATATACTCACGTGTGCCATCTATATGCATTCTATTTTACTGTGTTGCATTGTCAAAGTCACTAGCCACATGTGGTTAATTTAACTGCAATTAATTAAAATTAGATTAGGGCTTCCCTCATAGCTCAGTTGGTAAAGAGTCCACCTGCAATGCAGAAGACCCTGGTTCGATTCCTGGGTCGGAAAGATCTGCTGGAGAAAAATAGGCTACCCACTCCAGTATTCTTGGGGGCTTCCTTGGTGGCTCAGCTGGTAAAGAATCTACAGGCAATGTGGGAGACCTGGGTTAGATCCCTGGGTTGGAAAGATCCCCTGGAGAAGAAAAAGGATACCCACTCCAGTATTCTGGCCTGGAGAATTCCATGGACTGTATAGTCCATGGGAACATCACTTATTTATTCCTTAGTCATTCTAGCCATATTTCAAGTTCTCAATGGCTACATGTGACTAATGTTTGCTGTATTGGACATCATGCATGTAAAGGAGTCTCATCACCTCTGAAAGCTCTATTGGACTCTAATTCTCCCATAGAGAACTTCAACTTCCCCATTAAAGATGTTCCTAGTGGTGTATGTGTTCTAGAGTTCTTCTGGTGTATTCCAGTCTATATCTCTGCATTTCTTCTTCATACTAATGCCTCAGGTGAACTTTGTCTAACATTTTCTTTTTGATCTTTCCTCTGGATTCTCAACACACTGTGTTTTTGGAGCCTGTCCAAGGAGCAATCCCAAGGAAAGGAGAAGCCAGTCCAACATGAATCTGCTTACAGTAATTTATTTATCATGAATGCTGAGCATGGTATTAGGACTAATTATAAGCCTATATAGGACCCAAAAGAATCTTCTCAGTCATGCCTGGATGGATTTTCTTATTTAACAAAACTTTTAAAAAATAATCTATTTCCTTTCTTCCAGCTCTTTATTCCATGCAAGCACCTGTCTTGTGGTGATGCCTTGGGCCCCTTTATGCCTGTAGTAGGGTTCTTTGATTTCCTGCCACCTGCAGGTCATGATAATATTCCAGATATTGATATTCACTTTCTTAAATAATAGACTTTGCTTTTAGAGAAAAGAAAGTTTAGAGAAAAAACTGCCATATCTCCTCTCCCTCCAACTCCCAGTTTTCCTCTATTATGAACATTGCATTAGTGTGGTACATTTATTAAAATTGATGAGCCATTATTGATACATTATTAACTAAAGCTCATATCTCGCCAGCATTTGGAGTTCTCAGTATTTTGAATTTTAGACTTTTTAATCAATATATAGTGAATGGTTTGACTTTTTGTCTATTATATCTTGCTTGTTCCCACTAATGCTAAAATGACTTTAATTTTTCACTATTCTTGGGTGTTTCCAACTTTGAGGCATGAGTTTGTTTTCTTTATTTATGACAAGATGCTCTTTTAGTCCTATTTTACATTTTATTTTCCTCTGTACCATTTCATATTCAGTTCCCCTGGTGTTTTGTCATTGAAGATTGGATTTTACTTATTTGATCTATATGGCAACCATATGTCCTGCCATGTAGGAACAGTCCTGGTTTACATGTATTGCCCCAACTTGGTTATTAATAGAATCCTTTCCATTGTCCCAGTTTGAGTGGTAAATTATATTATTATTCTGTTTGAATATCCACCTGGATTATAAGGCAAAAACATATCTCTTCTTCCTTTTCCTTCTCTCCATTGTTTTTAGCAGTGTCGAGTATGTTGGATGTGTTTACTAAGTACCGTGGGAATGGGTGTTTGGAAGGCCCTCGTGAAAATGAGCTGGCTCTTTTAAGATCTACTTTCCAGGTCAGGTGCTGTAGCATTTCAACCACAGGACTCAGCTTCCACCTAACCTTATAGGAATTCTTCAGCCTGCGCTGCCTGTAGCTGTAAACCTTCTGTTCATTTGACAGCAAGTCTTTGATAACCTTATGTCACTTGTCCCTTGCATATGGTCATCCCAGCCAAAGCAATCTTTTCAGTGGTTGCGTGCCACAGTGGGTTGGACACCCTATGTTATTATTCTATATGCCCTATAGATGACATATCTATAGTGAAATTGTGTAAGAAATGGACATAAAGGAATTAATGCTTGTTTTATAACCTTTTTTTTATTTCTGAAGTCTGATGTTACTTTGACATCAGGTTATATCTACCAGCCTATCAAAGGATACATTGCCTTCCTGATTCATATTTATTCCATTTTGCCCTGTGTTATTAACAGTGACCTAGGATATGCAGCTAGGACCAGAGAGAATTCCCATCTCTGCATTGCATAGATTCTCTTGGTAGAGTCTACATCATGACTGCTAACCTACACCCAATCCCACTGCCATTACCAGCTCAGGAAGCTTCTCATAATGTACTTTGGCTTATTTTTTTTTTTTTCATGTTTTTTTTTCTACTCTGGAGAATGTTAAGTAATAATCAATTATTACTTTCTCTTTTAAATTATGAAGTATTTCAGCCAAAGAGATAAGTAAAAAACAGTATTCTGCATCTTCTTGCAGTTGTACATCAGAAGTACAGTGCTGAGCATATAAAGCTCTCAGGTACTAGGATCCTGTATGCATACACCACATGGCATTGAAAGATATTTTGGCTAGCAAGCAGCTTTATATTATGCTACTATCTAAATTCCCTTTTCCCATAATATTTGAAGATTTCAACATAAAACAGGAGAAAATAAATTCAGCAGATGCAGAACTGAGGATACATAATAAAAATATACTTCTCTACACACATACGTATGCATATACAACAATGAACCAACTAGAAAAATCAGTTATTCTCTTTCTTTTTTAAAAAAAAGGTAAGCAGAAGTCTATAGCACATATACCTAACTGAAATGTTTTCTAATACTTGAAGCGAAGTGTTCATAGATACAGTTGTGCTGAATCATCATATTTTTTTCTTATTCTTAATTGGTGAATAAAAACAATGCTTTGGGCCCCAAGGGGGTTCAGCAGCTGAAATTCTTTGCTGCTGAAAGAAAAAAAATATAGGTGGCATTCCTATCATTTCAGAGAAAATGAAGGGGTGGAACTGAAGGAAGAACGCACTGCTAAGAAGCACAGATCCTGTTTTCTTGCAATGCCACTAATAATAACTTCAGAGTGGTGGTTAGGGTATAGATGCTGTATAAGCAAAAATAAGCCTATATTAAATGGTTTTTAATGTTTGAAAGGAAAAAGTAACTGCAAAGTTAAAATCAGTTTACTACAAAACCTTCTCTGTAGTGATGTATTTGCCAATGTTCTCCCTGGAGTTTTTTGGCATATTGCTCAGAGTTGCCTCAACCGAGTATATCTAATGAAATCTTGCCCATTCATCATTTTCTACTGAGAGATGCTTTTCCAAATGTAGAAATTAAAAACTATAAATTCTTCCAAAAAATTATTCCAGTTTCAATATGAACGTTACTAATAAGTCCTCTCCCAGCGTGAAGAGATTATACTGTCTTTTAACTAGCAAGTGCAGTTCCTTCCAAAGTAGATAATCATTAAAAATAAGAGATGATCCAAATTTCATAAAGACATGGCAATTAAAGTGATTGAATTAGAATGATAAAATTATTAAAGGAGAAAGCTGCACTCAGATGTCTTTGAGTCAAACTCCCTCCCAAGGTTGGAATTCATATTATATCCTGGACAGATGGCAACCCAGCTTCCCTTTATATACTTCCAGTTTCAAGGAGTTCATGCTTTTGCAAAGCATTTCTTTCAACTGTCAGATGACTCTCTTTCATAGAAGGTCAATCCTCATGTTGAGTAGAATGTCTCCTGGGAACATCCACGTTTTGAATAAAGTTTTGCCCTTTGAAGCAACGTATTATTCTGCATTTTTCACTGTGGGAAATGACAGGTTATGTCTAACCTTGGGGTATTAGGACATTGTTTAGCAATAGGAGGTGAGGTTCAGATTCTCCTGAGTGATTTAGGAAGAGTCATGGCCAAACCAGTGCATAACAAGGGCATGATAAGACTCAGCAGGTTCAGACAAAGCAAAGACAGATGCCCTGAAAACAACATCATACAAGGTTTGGACATTAATTAAGGAATCTGTACTGCAGAGGTCAGCCAATATATTGGGCATCTTGCTTCAAAGGTATTTTTTAAATGTTTGAGAGTTTTATGCTTATTTTTTAGTGGATAACTGATGTCATTTTTTTTTTTTTGGTCTGAGTGTTATATAACAAGCATTTGGGTAAGGACAGTAGAGAATTTGACACTATGGGGTTCATCCAGCATTTTTATTATTTTTCTTAGTGTAGTTAATATTCCTCCAAGCTGTTAGTACCCTGTGGTGCTGACATACTGTGTCCCTTTTGAGGCTTTGCTTTTTCTGGCTATGCTTCACACCAAGGACATGTAGCAGTTTTATTTGTATCCATGTGTGCTCAGTTGCTCAGTTGTGCCCAATGTGTTGTGACCCCATGGACTGGCGCCTCCATTCTCCTCTGTCCATGGGATTTCCCAGGCAAGAATACTAGAGTGGGTTGCCATTTCCTTCTCCAGGGAATCTTCCCGACTCAGGGACTGAACCTGTGTCTCCTGCATCTTCTGCATTGGAAGGTGGATTCTTTTGCCACTCTGCCATCTGGAAAACCTTTTATTTGTATAGATAGATATCAAATATGTTCTTTTCATCTTCTTTACTGTTATATTTTTATATTGAAAAAAATCTCTTCAAAATAGTGACTTCAGTCAGAAATATATATATATGCTAACAAATTTTGACTGATTATGCTGTGTACATCCTCTTCTTCCTCTAATAGTTATCTCCTCTGTCATTACAAGCAAGTAAAGGACCAGAGTTGAGGAGGTTCCCTATGTGCTTCTGCAACTAGAATCCTCTTTTGTAGATGCCAAATAACAAAACATAAATCCTCCACTTCACTTTAGCCAGCTCATACACTCCTAACTCTGTCTCTCAGCATCCAGCTCTGTGTCTCTTTTTTTGCAGTTTGTGTGTGTGCACGCTCAGTTGCTAAGTTGTGTCCGACTCTTTGTGACCCCTTGGACTGTAACCTGCCAGGATCCTCCATCCATGGGATTTCCCAGGCAAGAATACTGGAGTGGGTTGCCATTTCCTCCTTCAGGAGATCTTCCTGACTCAGGTATCAAATTTGCATCTTCTGCATTGGCAGGTAGAATTTTTACCCTGAACCACCAGGGAAGCCCCAGTTTTACTGAGGTATAAATAACAAATAAAGTTGTAACATTCAAACTATGTCATGTGATGATTTGATATATGTATGTATCGTGAAAAAATTCCCCTCACTGAGTTAATTTACACCTCCATGACCTCGCATTTACCTCTTTTGTTTGCTTACATGCTTAGCAAATTTTAATTATACAATACAGTGCTGTCAATGGTGGTCACCATGTCATACATCATATCTTCTGACCTTATTCACTTTATAACTGCAAGTTTGTATTCTTTTACTAATCTCTCCATATTTTTTCCATCTTAGACAACCACCTTTCTCTCCTCTGTTTCTATTTACCTTTAAAAAAAAAACTTCCACATGAAATAGTATCATGGAATATTTGTCTTTCTCTGTTGGCTTATTTCACATAGGATAATGCCCTCCAAGTTTCATTCATGTTGTCAAAAATGACAGGATTTCCTTATATTTTTAAGGCTGAATGTACACACACACCTGGAGAAGGAAATGGCAACCCACTCCAGTGTTCTTGCCTGGAGAATCCCAGGGATGGGGGGAGCCTGTTGGGCTGCAGTCTGTGGGGTCGCACAGAGTCAGACACAACTGAAGCGACTTAGCAGCAGCAGTACACACACACCACATTTTCTTGATCTATTGATGGACACTTAGATTGTTTCTGTATTTTGACTATTGTGACCATTGCAGTAATGAACCTGAGAGTACTGATACCTCTTTAGGATAATGGTTTTATTTCCTTTGGGTGTATAACCAGAAGTGAAATTTCTAGATCATGGTAGAACTATTTTTAATTTCTTGAGAAACCTCCATAATATTTTTTTTTGCTAATGACTGAACCAGTTTACATTCCTGCCAACTGTGTACAAGTTACACTTTGTACCTTATAGAAAGTTCCCTTTACGAGGTACAAAAGGTAGGCGTTCCCTTTTCTCTACATTCTCATTAGTATTTGTTATCTCTTGTCTTTTTGACAGTAGCCATCCTAACAGTTGTGAGTGATATCTCATTGTGGTTTTGATTTGCATTTCCCTGATGAATAGTGATATAGAATACCTTTCCATAAACCTATTGGCCACTTTTATGTTTTCTTTGGAAAAATGTCTACTCAAATCCTTTGCCCATTTTTAAATTAGGTCATTGGGTTTTCTGCTATTGAATTCTATGAGTTCATTGTATATTTGAGATATTAACCCCTTATCAGATATTAGATTGATGCAAAAGTAATTGCAGTTTTGCATTGTTGAAATTTGCAGTCTGATATTGGAACACATTCTTAAATAAATGTGGTTATGTTATACATCATTTTAGTACATATTTCTCACTTTATGCTTTTTTGCTAATGACATTATTTGCTATTTATCTAGACTATAGAAATGATGTTAGACAAAAAAGCAAATTCCAGTGATTTTTTTATTCAAGTTCAAAATGGATTGTAAAGCAACGGAGACAACTCACAACATCGACAATGCATTTGGTACAGGAGTTGGTAACAAATGTACAGTGTAGCAGTGGTTCAAAAAGTTTTGCTAAGGCGATGAGAACCTTGAAGATGAGGAGTGCAGTGGCTAGCCATCAGAAGTTGACAATGACCAGTTGAGAGGATCATCAAAACTGCTTCTCTAAGAACTACATGAGAAGTTGCCCAAGAATTCAACATTGACCATTCTGTGATCATTCGGCATTGGAAGCAAATAGAAAAGATGAAAAGACTCGTTAAGTGGTGTCTCATGAGCTGACCCTAAATCAAAACAAAACAAAACAAAAATCACCATTTTGAAGTGGCATCTTCTCTTATTTTATGCAGCAAGGAACAATTTCTTGTTTGGATTGTGACATGCAAAGAAAAGTGCATTTTATCCAGCAACCAGCAACATCAAGCTCAGTGGTTGGACGGAGAAGCTCCAAAGCACTTCCTAAAGTCAAACTTGCACCAAAAAAAAGTCATGGTCCCTGTTTGGTGATCTGCTGCTTGTCGGATCCACTATAGCTTTCTGAATTCCAGTGAACCCATTACATCTGAGAAGTATGTTCAGCAAATCAATGAGACACACCGAAAACTACTATACCGACAGCTGGCATTGGTCAACAGAATGGGCCTAATTCTTCTCCACGAAAACGCCTGATTACACATCACACAACCATTGCATCAAAAGTTGAATGAATTAGGCTACAAAGTTTTGCTTCAGCCACCATTTCACCTGACCTCTTGCTAATGGACTACCACTTCTTTAAGCATCTTGACAACTTTTTGTGGGGAAAATGCTTGGCATCAGCAGGAAGCAGAAAATGCTTACTGAGAGCTCATCGAATCTCAAAACATGGATTTTTTGCTACAGAAATAAGCATATTTATTTCTTTTGGCAAAAACATGTTGATTGTAATGGTTCCTATTTTGATTAATAAAGATGTGTTTGAGCCTGGTTATAGTGATGTAAAAGTCACAGTCCAAAATTGCAATTACTTTTTAATCAACCTAAAATGTGGTTTGCAAACGTTTTGTCCCATCCCTTGAGCTGCCTTTTCATTTTGTTGAGCAGAAGCCTTTTAGTTTGTGGTCTCTCTTGCTATTTTTGCTTTTGGTGTCAAATCCAAAATGTAATTGCCAAAACTAATGGCAAAGAGCTTACTCCATAGGCTTTCTTCAAGGAGTTTTATGGCTTCAGGTCTTAGGTTCAATCTTGAATCTGTTCTGAGTTGCATTTTGTGTATGGTGTAAGATAGTAGTGCGGTTTCATTCTTCTGCATGTGCTTGTCCCATTTTCCCAATACCGTTTATTGAAGAGATTGTCCTTTCCCAATTGTATATTCTTGGCTCTTCTGTCAAAAGTTAATTAACCTTATATACATAGGATTATTTCTGAGCTGTCTGTTCTGCTCCATTGATCTGTTTGTCTGCTTTTGTGCCAATACTATTCCCTTTTTTGTTCTATAGCTTTATAATATGGTTTGAAATCAGAAAATTTGATGCCCCCAGTTTTGTTCTCCTTTCTAAGAATTTAACTATTTGGGATCTTTTGTGGTTCCATGAAAATTTTCAGATTTTTTTTCTATTTTTGTGAAAAATGCCTTCAGAATTTTGAGGGATTGCTTTGAGTCTGTAGATAGCTTTTGATATTAATCATGGTTTATGATTCCAAGTTAAAGAGTGATAAGAGAATAATAGTACTGCAAGATTTAAATGAACCATTTAAATTTTAAAAATATTGAGGTTTCCATAGAGCTGACATTTAAATGTTGGCTTCTTTTTCCTTATTGAACAGGATAGTTTATCTTATTTTGATCAGAAAATGAATCTTTCAGTCTGATTTTTAATATTAAGTATTAACAGGCTTTTCTCCCCTGCTTTTCCCACTCCCCAACACCTTGTACCAGGCCTGCCTCACTACATATATTTTTCTCTGTACTGAAAGGATTGCAGGATGTACTTTCACACATAATAGGTAGTAGCTATATTTGTCAAAAATCTTGTCAACTCTGCAGTTACAGAGCTGTCAGCCTGCATTCAGTATTGTTTTGTGAAATATCTGAGGGAGGCTCAGTATTATGTATTTAAATACTTTGTGCCAAAGGTTTATAGAGTTTTCATTGAGCCATTTAATTCAATTTCTAAGGTAGAATTTTACCTTCTGAGGCCAAAAATTCATCAAACTCCTATAATTACGGATGATTGAACGTGCATTTAGGAATATTATCTTTCCCATTTTTAGCTATGTTCTTGGAATTTTGATCAAAAAAAGACCACCAGATTTATATTCCTCCTTAGTTTATAGCCTAGTTTTAATTTCTCATTTGTTGTGACTTAATAGGTGCCCTATGCACCATAATCACCTCAACTCGATGCAACTATCTTTGCATAAATGCATATCCCAATGTCCGTATCAAAAAGTATTTATGTATATGTCTGATCCCTCCCCATTGTTCTCATGGGGAAGGACCCTGTCAGAATTCATCTTAGTATCCCCAGTGGTTAGCTGGGAGATAGGCACAGGACAAGTGTGCAATTCATATTTGTTGAGTAAATAAATCCATCTTGAAGCAATTCTGTGCCGTTGACAGTTACTTATATAAAATTTGAAGGATGATTGCCGGAGTTTATTTGGTTTTCTGAAGCCTTCTCTACTATTCAGTTTATTTCGTGGGTTATATATTTGCTCATTTCACATTGAAACAATTCTCAAATTTGTAAAATGTTTCCTTCCTACCTATCTTCTTTCATTATCACAACTGTAAAATAATCTATAATCATTGAAATCTGGCCAAACCAATAATCTATACATCCATTCCCACCTAAATGTAGAAAGTTATCCATCTTGATCTAAAATAGCTACTATTCCAATTTGCTGCCACCTGTCACTTTCATCATTGCCATTATAAAGAATCATTAAGCACTAGTCTCTACTTTATTGCGGCATTCAAAGAGCATAAGAGGCCAACCACAATAATCTCTGCTTTTATAACAAATACCTAGATCAGTCTGCCTTACACTATAAAGCCCACTTAGTCAGTGGCAATACTGTCTTCTATATCCACATTAACACTGGTGTTGTATTTGGCAGGACAGACTCACATTTTCATTTGTCACCATTTTACTATTCAAGCTTTGTACAGAATTTTTCCCTGACATGAGTTATCGTGAATGTTTACTTTCTGCCAAAGAAATACAATCTCATTGTCCAAGAATTTACTCAGTGAACAGATCATAGAGCAGAGGAAACATCAGCCCTGCACAGTGTTTTTCATGCTTAAAATGTAGCCCAGGAGTCTGCAAATAATAAAATAGCAGCTGTCCATTGACCCAGCAGGAGCAGCACACCAGCCATAATATAGTCAGCAGTAGCTCAGAAGCCTGAGAACATGGTTTATTTTAAACAGTCAGCTCTCAGTTATTCCTGGTAGCAGAAGACAAAGATGGGCATGGCTCATTTGGTTGAGAATGTAATTTTAAAAGACTCATGTGTACTATTAGTTTAAAATATTTTCTTCCCTGTGTTATTGTTTGGAGTTACTTTCAAACAGGAAAACTAATATTTTAGTCTTTGTGTTCCTCCTCACTACTATAGGCTTTAAATCTAGGAGTTACAATTAATTATTAAAGAAATGGTCAGAATAGAAGCAACAGGGGATAAAAAGTAACAGAGGTAAGATGAGAGCTACTTTAGGCTTATCAGTACAGTTTCTAGTTTAAGTAACAATATTGCTTTTCTATTTTTGCTGTAACAAATTATCTTGAACTTTGTGGCTTCAATAGGAGCTTATCACTGTTCAGCTCTAGACTTCAGAAGTCCTAGATGAATCTCATTGGGATAAAATCAAAGTATTAGCAGGGCTACATGCCTTACTGGTAGCTTTAGGGAAGAGTCCATTTCTTTGTCTTTTCCAGCCTTGAAAGACAGCCCGTATTCCTTGGCTTGTGGCCCCTTTCTCCGTCTTTAAAGCCAGCAGTAGTAGGTTGAGTCTTCCTCACATAGCATCACTTAGACCTCAGCTTCTGCTTCCCCCTTCCACTTTTAAGAACTCTTACACTGGGATAACCCAAATAATCCAGGATAGTCTCCCTGTTTTCAGGTCATCTGATTAGCAGCCTTGATTCCACCTGAGACCTTAATTCTCCTTTGCCATGTAACCTAACATATTCACAAGTTCTGGGGGTTGGAACAAAGACATCCTTGGAGTCTTTTATTCTGCCACCACAATAATATAATGAATATCATATTTCAAATCATGAATGTGCCTTTTGCTTTTATCTTTTCTGATACTATTTTTTTACTATTTGGCCCCTAGCATTCATCTAGCTACAAAGGAAACTACAAATTTTAAAGAATGTCAAAGAAAAACTTTTTAGAAACTCAGCTTCTGACATTCAAAAATGGAACTGTTTAAAAGAATTTAAAATATATATTTTGTCTCTGACTTTAATATATCAATGCCCAAGGCTCAAAGAACCAGCTTGAAGAAGTCTATCATGCTAAAGAAGATATTCTGTATGCTTATGGCAGAAAAGTCATGAGGTGTGTTGTTATAGAGTAGATGTATATACAATGGGAGTAAAGAAAAGTTAGCCCTTCCCAAGACCCAGGTGCGATTGAAAAGAAAAAAGGAAAAGATGGGATGTAAAAGGGTGGCAAGAAGGTGGCAGGTAAGTCAGAGAGGACTGTAGGGAGTCAAGTCAAATGTTGTCAGCTAGCAATCACCACCAAACTCTGAAAAAGCTTTGGGGAGGACAAGAATTTGAATGGCATCAACCCCAGGTGGTCAGGGGACATGATCTAGTGACAAGAGCAGCCAGGGCACACTGTGCCTGTGGATTCTGTTCTGATAGAAAACTTGTAAGATACATCCTCCCCTGTGACGTTAATGCCATCAGTGTAGAAAGACCAGAGGAAAAGGAGGCCAAGGAGACTGTACATTTTATCCAAAAGAGACTGAGTGTTACACAAAAGATACATTGGATTATCATAACAGACAGTTTTAAATTAAATGCCGCTATAAGAGCATGCAGCATAGTCAGTCACAAACATCAAATTAGTTAGATACAAAACAACTTGATTTTTGGTCACACCACATTTCCATATGCAAAGTAGAATGATATAAATGGTGTAAACTTTATCCCAAGTTCCTTTCTCTTGGTTATTGGGAAAAGAGGTAGACAGAGGAGGGGAGAATTTAATTTTAGACATATTTGTTAAAACATACCCTGCTCTGATCATGTAAGCAATCTCTCCCGAGTGCTCTCATTTCTTAATACTCCAGTGCCCTTCTTAGCTTCTTTTCAAGAATATGTCTGTTCTAGAGGGAGAGGAACAACTTATCATGCTTGCTCCTCTGTTACCCAGTGAACAACCATGTCTTCCTTGATTGCCTCTGGGTGTTCTACTGGTCTCTGATGCCATAGGCTTTGCCTGGTTACTTTGCAGTCTATACTTTTGGCTAAAACAGTGCTCAAGAAAGCAATAGTCATGATTCTCTTTTTGAGACTGCTCACTCTTCACAGTCTATTAACCTGAATCTCTCCTTATTTCCATCCAGACTGTGTGACTGGAACTCCAGTATCTAGGAAAGGGTCATATTTTTCTCCTTGAAGTAGTTCTATGGTAAGTCTGCTGGCTTTCAACTAAATATCCATATCCCACTAGAACTACATCAAGTTCAGAAGGGCTAACTAAAGTCCTTCTATCCCTGGCCATGCTGTTTGCTCCTTAGCCTGTTTCACACATAACAAGTTGATGCACAATGCACTACAAAGAATATTCCATAAAATATCAATTATTGAACAAGAAAGGGCCTTCTGCTCTTGAGTTTTTCCCTCATTTGTCTCACACTCATCTATAGGATTTTTTTCTAGACATAGTAAATGCAGATCTACTACTCCATTTTCCTCTTTCTATTTCCTTTCTTCTTTCCCCACTGACTCTAAGAACTTTAACTTAACGGCTTTCTTTTTTTAAGCAGCAACCTCTTGTGTGCTTAGTCGCTCAGTCAGGTCCGACTCTTTGTGACCCCATGGACTGTAGCCCACCAGGCTCCTCTGTCCATGAGGATTCTCCAGGTAAAGATACTGAAGTACGTTGCCATGCCCTCCTCCAGGGGATCTTCCCAACACAGGGATCAAACCCAGGTCTCCTGCATTGCAGGTGGAATCTTTACCGTCTGAGCCACAAGGGAAGCTTGGGGAAGCCCTCTTGACTTAAGCTTAATAACATGAAGGATCTCTTGAATCAAGTTGCAAGTAATAACAACCAACTCAAAAACAAAACAAAACAAAAAAAACTAATAAAATCTGATGCTCAGAAAATGATTAAATCATTAGCTGATAGTCTGGGAAATTATGTAATTGAACATCATGAACTACTGTAAATAGATCATTGAAGTCTGCTGGATCTCCTCCTCTCTCATTTCCTCTCCCTCCCTATCTGGGTATTTTTCCTTCCCAATATTGTCAGTTCAGTTTTTTATCAGTGTGAACCATCTTCCACCACATGCTGGGGAATATGGCATCTATCCTGTTCATCATGATCATCATGCTGGGAAACACAACCTCCTTTACTCAGCATCTGAGTTTTACAGCTTACATCATTTTCCTTCAAAGAAAGATTGATTCACAGTTCCATTTAAAAATCTAGAAAATATCTACTGATAGATATATGACTGCTCAGTGCAGCACTAATCAGATGTAGCTAGGGGGAGGATCAGGTAAAAGTATGGCTATTTGGGATCCATTCCTCTTTAATGTGGGGCCATTCCCAGAGAAGAGGAAATCACTGTGAGAAAAGTTAACCCAAGATCATCGCCCTCATTAAAGAATCTGGGTGCCATTGGCTACATTTCCTTCACAGAATTAAAATGACCTTCTGAAATTTTTTCCTCTCCCAAATGTTTAACTTAACTCTGTTTACACAAGAAATAGAAACAACTGATGGAATATAATGCTAGTGAACACTCCTCACTTTTCATCCTCTAGGCAAATATGAGTACTGGTCAGTAGGGCTAATCATGAATTAGAGCTCTTCTGGATAATCTTCTGGGTAAGCAGAGGGTCTGTAGGGGGAATCATCCGTGGGAGACATTATCTTGCTGCAAGTTCCTTAGAGGTGTGGAATTAGAATAGTGGAAGTTCCTTAGAATTTCCATGATTCAGCATAGTCAGAAAGTGGATTGAGTTGCTCTAGTTCTCAAGTACCAGAGATCAGCATAAAGCCTTTGTAAATGCTCTCTGTCAGAGTGATCTCCAATAAGCAGCTATAGTGTCACACATGAATGTTTCAGAAATACAGATTGTGGGGTCTAACCAGTGCCTACTAAGTCAGAAACTCTGGAGTTAGCAATCTGCATTTTAGCAAACCTTCCAGGTGATTGTGATGCATGTTAAAATATAAGAACCCCTGCTCTACAATACACTTATAGTTAGGCCAGTTAGGACATATTTTCACTTGGATGCGTCTCCTTGTTAAGTGAAGACTGTGGTCCTTAGTAATATAGCACTTTGGGGATCCTTCCTTATTTATCTGCTATCCACAAAACCCTGCTTCCAATTACACTGATAAGAATTCTGAAAACCAAAGGTCAAAAGATCACCTCAGGGATTTAAATTTAACTTTCCATGGTACTTCTTGAAGGCTCTAGTCAAAACCTTAATTAGCTTTACTTGCTTCTCTTTTTAGATTGACAGATACCCATTAGAGGAGATTGTGTTATTATGGGAATATTATTGTAATTAAGTCTTTATAGTATCGTGAGTTTCCCTGATCGTTCAGCTGGTAAAGAATCCACCTGCAATGCAGGAGACCCAGGTTCGATTTCTGGGTCGAGCAGATCTGCTAGAGAAGGGATAGGCTACCCACTCCAGTATTCTTGGGCTTCCCTAGTGGCTCAACTGGTAAAGAATCTGCCTCCAATGTGGGAGCCCTGGGTTTGATCCCTGGGTTTGAAAGATACCCTGGAGAAGGGAACAGCTACCCACTCCAGTATTCTGGCCTGGTGAATTCCATATAGTCCATGGGGTCACAAAGAGCTGGACATGATTGAGTGACTTTCACATAGTATTGTAGTATTATTAGATTTTGGTGATTATAGCACTGTAAAAAATTACTAGAGTGTTTCTGACCACATATTTCTTTAAACCAGTGCTCATTTTCATTTTTATTTATTGCTTTGCTCTATGTTTGATGTTTTTAAAATAAAAACTCACCAGCATATCTGTTACTTAATTTCTTATATTGTTTTTGCTGATTTCCAGAAAGAAAGGGTGATTTGGACACGATTGGAGGTGTACTTCTTTGTTTCTTCTACCCTTGTTACTTTTGGTTTCTTACTTGATATGACATCCTGAGTCAAACTGTTTAAATAATCTTTTAACTTCATTTTCTTCACATGGAAAAATATTCCCAGGCCTGGCATGGGAATATTATAAAAACAGAGATCAATGTGTGATCCTCATCCAAGACCAAATTAATTGAAATAATTAATGGTTGAGATACAAAGAATTATTATAATTTAATAATGCCCAAATAATGACAATGGATAGCTAAGTTTGAGACCCACTGATATGGATTTTCCCTCGGGTCCAGGTTCCTCAGAGTATAATTTCAGAGGTATTATACTGGGCTTCCCTTGTGGCTCAGCTGTAAAAAATCTGCCTGCAATGCAGGAGACCTGAGTTTGACCCCTGGGTTGGGAAGATCCCCTGGAGAAGGGAAAGGCTACCAACTCCAGTGTTCTGGCCTGGAGATTTCCATGGACTATACAGTCCATATGATCACAAAGAGTCAGACCCAACTGAGTGACTTTCACTTTCATACTAGATTCTAGCTTTTTTTGTGTGTTGATAATGGAAATTTTTTAGACTTGAACAGGACCTCAACAACATGGGTAATAGCTAGATTATGTTTAACATAAGGCACCTCCATTTATTTTTAACTTGACACACAATGACAACTGTTAGTTTCCCATGGGGCATATTACAGAAGTAAGGGTAATCTAACCCTTGGTGAAACGCACCATTTACCACCAGTCTTCACTGATTAACTGTCCAGATTCCCTCCATGAAACAAGGGAACACAAAAGAACTCTTTTTAATTGTCACTGCTGATATTACGTTAGCTGCCAAGAATGGAAGTCACTTGTAGACATCTTAGATTTCTATTTATAGCAGCTTATTTCTATAAATTCATGGAAGACAGATGATAGGTACACATCATATTGAATGAGTAATTTAACAATTGATATATGTCAGTATGGAAAGTGTTTTGAGATAAAGAAATTAAATTGCATAAACATAATTTATTTGTATTGTTCAGATAGATCCATTTGAATTAGAAACATGGAAAATTAGTATTTGAACATACTCTTTGATCGACATTAATATAGTTTACTGATGATAAATTAGTAATTCATTTTAATTCCTAAATGCCAGGCTTCATCTCTCTAAAATGATGGTCTCTTGAAATTACAGTAGAAGCCCTTCTACTTTTCTTGTACTTCTGCTGCTCTCTTTTCTTCTACTCCAGACTTTATAGGCAGAGTTGTATTATCTCAGGACCTTCCTGTTGAAAAAATAAGCTATGTGTTCTGTAAACATTTTGAGAGTGATCATTTATATTGTTGTTTAGTTGCTCAATCGTGTCACACTCTTTTGCAACCCCATGGACTGTAGCACACCAGGCCCCTCTGTCCATAGAATTTACCAGGCAAAAATACTGTAGTCAGTTGCCATTTCCTTCTCCAGGTAATCTTCCTGACCTAGGGAAAAAACCCATGTCTCCCAAATGGGCAGGCAGATTCTTTACCATTGAGTCACCAGGGAAGTCCCACTTCTGATTTAAAATAGACCAAAAGGAATGGATGCTAGTATATAATCCTGACATTTAAAAAAATATTCAAAATGTAAATAATATATTTCTGAAATATATCTGCCTTGCCATTCATTCAATAAATGTGATTTGCTTCAGTTCAGTTCAGTTCAGTTCATTTGCTCAGTCGTGTCCAACTATTTGTGACCCCATCAATCGCAGCACGCCAGGCCTCCCAGTCCATCACCAACTCCCGGATTCACTCAGACTCACATCCATCGAGTCAGTGATGCCATGCAGCCATCTCATCCTCTGTTGTCCCCTTCTCCTCCTGCCCTCAATCCCTCCCAGCATCAGAGTCTTTTCCAATGAGTCAACGCTTCGCATCAGGTGGCCGAAGTACTGGAGTTTCAGCTTTAGCATCATTCCTTCCAAAGAACACCCAGGGCTGATCTCCTTCAGAATGGACTGGCTGGATCTCCTTGCAGTCCAAGGGACTCTCAAGAGTCTTCTCCAACACCACAGTTCAAAAGCATCAATTCTTCGGCGCTCAGCCTTCTTCACAGTCCAACTCTCACATCCATACATGACCACAGGAAAAATCATAGCCCTGTCTAGATGGACCTTTGTTGGAAAAGTAATGTCTCTGCTTTTGAATATGCTATCTAGTTTGGTCATAACTTTCCTTCCAAGGAGTAAGCATCTTTTAATTTCATGGCTGCAGTCATGATCTGTAGTGATTTTGGAGCCCAGAATAATAAAGTCTGACACTGTTTCCACTGTCTCCCCATCTATTTCCCATGTAGTGATGGGACCAGATGCCATGATCTTCGTTTTCTGAATGTTGAGCTTTACGCCAACTTTTTCACTCTCTACTTTCACTTTCATCAAGAGGCTTTTGAGTTCCTCTTCACTTTCTGCCATAAGAGTGGTGTCATCTGCATATCTGAGGTTTTTGATATTTCTCCCGGCAATCTTGATTCCAACTTGTGTTTCTTCCAGTCCAGCATTTCTCATGATGTACTCTGCATAGAAGTTAAATAGACAGGGTGACAATATACAGCCTTGACGTACTCCTTTTCCTATTTGGAACCAGTCTGTTGTTCCATGACCAGTTCTAACTGTTGCTTCCTGACCTGCATACAGATTTCTCAAGAGGCAGGTCAAGTGCTCTGGTATTCCCATCTCTTTCAGAATTTTCCACAGTTTATTGTGATCCACACAGTCAAAGGCTTTGGCGTAGTCAATAAAGCACAAATAGATGTTTTTCTGGAACTCTCTTGCTTTTTCCATGATCCAGCGGATGTTGGCAATTTGATCTCTGGTTCCTCTGCTTTTTCTAAAGCCAGCTTGAACATCTAGAAGTTCACGATTCACATATTACTGAAGCCTGGCTTGGAGAATTTTGAGCATTACTTTACTAGTGTGTGAGATGAGTGCAATTGTGTGATAGGTTGAGCATTCTTTGGCATTGCCTTTCTTTGGGATTGGAATGAAAACTGACCTTTTCTAGTCCTGTGGCCACTGCTGAGTTTTCCAAATGTGCTGGCATATTGAGTGCAGCACTTTCACAGCATCATCTTTCAGGATTTGGAATAGCTCAACTGGAATTCCATCACCTCCATTAGCTTTGTTCGTAGTGATGCTTTCTAAGGCCCACTTGACTTCACATTCCAGCATGTCTGGCTCTAGGTCAATGATCACACCATCGTGATTTTCTTGGTCATGAAGATCTTTTTTGTACAGTTCTTCTGTGTATTCTTGCCACCTCTTCTTAATATCTTCTGCTTCTGTTAGGTCCATACCATTTCTGTCCTTTATCGAGTCCATCTTTGCATGAAACATTCCCTTGGTATATCTAATTTTCTTGAAGAGATCCCTAGTCTTTCCCATTCTGTTGTTTTCCTCTATTTCTTTTCATTGATCACTGAAGAAGGCTTTCTTATCTCTTCTTGCTATTCTTTGGAACTCTGCATTCAGATACTTATATCTTTCCTTTTCTCCTTTGCTTTTCGCTTCTCTTCTTTTCACAGCTATTTGTAAGGCCTCCCCAGACAGCCATTTTACTTTTTTGCATTTCTTTTCCATGGGGATGGTCTTGATCCCTGTCTCCTATACAATGTCATGAACCTCATTCCATAGTTCATCAGGCACTGTATCTATCAGATCTAAGCCCTTAAATCTTTCTCACTTCCACTGTATAATCATAAAGACACTTGATTGATTTAGTTTTTTATTTGATTGATTTAGGTCATACCTGAATAGTCTAGTGGTTTTCCCTACTTTCTTTGATTTAAGTCTGAATTTGGTAATAAGGAGTTCATGATCTGAGCCACAGTCAGCTCCTGGTCTTGTTTTTGTTGCCTGTATAGAGCTTCTCCATCTTTGGCTGCAAAGAATATAATCAATCTGATTTTGGTGTTGACCATCTGGTGATGTCCATGTGTAGAATCTTCTCTTGTGTTTTTGGAAGAGGGTGTTTGTTATGACCAATGCATTTTCTTGGCAAAACTCTATTAGTCTTTGGCCTGCTTCATTCTGTATTCCAAGGCCAAATTTGCCTGTTACTCCAGGTGTTTCCTGACTTCCTACTTTTGCATTCCAGTCCCCTATAATGCAATGTATATCTTTTTTGGGTCTTAGTTCTAAAAGGTCTTGTAGGTCTTCATAAAACCGTTCAACTTCAGCTTCTTTAGTGTTACTGGTTAGGGCATAGACTTGGATTACTGTGATATTGAATGGTTCGCCTTGGAAACGAACAGAAATCATTCTGTCGTTTTTGAGATCGTATCCAAGTACTGCATTTTGGACTCTTTTGTTGACCGTGATGGCCACTCCATTTCTTCTGAGGGATTCCTGCCCGCGGTAGTAGATATAATGGTCATCTGAGTTAAATTTACCCATTCCAGTCCATTTCAGTTCGCTGATTCCTAGAATGTCAATGTTCACTCTTGCCATCTCCTGTTTGACCACTTCCAATTTGTCTTGATTTCTGGACCTGACATTCCAGGTTCCTATGCAGTATTGCTCTTTACAGTATTGGACCTTGCTTCTATCACCAGTCCCATCCACAGCTGGGTATTCTTTTTGCTTTGGCTCCATCCCTTCATTCTTTCTGGAGTTATTTCTCCACTGATCTCCAGTAGCATATTGGGCACCTACTGACCTGGGCAGTTCCTCTTTCAGTATTCTATCATTTTGCCTTTTCATACTGTTCATGGGGTTCTCAAGGCAAAATACTTTAGTAGTTTGTCATTCCCTTCTCCAGTGAACCACATTTCTCAGATCTCTCCACCATGACCCGCCCGTCTTGGGTTGCCCCACAGGCATGGCTTAGTTTCTTTGAGTTAGACAAGGCTGTGGTCCTAGTGTAATTAGATTGACTAGTTTTCTGTGAGTATGGTTTCAGTGTGCCTGCCCTCTGATGCCCTCTTGCAACACTTACCATCTTACTTGGGTTTTTCTTATCTTGGGCATGGGGTATCTCTTCACAGCTGCTCCAGCAAAGCGCAGACACTGCTCCTTACCTTGGACAAGGGGTATCTCCTCACTGTTGTCCTTCCTGACCTTCAACGTGGGATAGCTCCTCTAGGCCCTCCTACGCCCCTGCAGCCACCGCTCCTTGGGTGTGTGGTTGGGCCTCCCAGCCTCCGCCCCTGGCCTCGGGCGTGGGTAGCTCTTCTCGGCCGTTCCTGCGCTGTCCCAGCGCGGCACTCTCAGCTGCTGCCCCTGACCTTGGATGTGGGGTAACTCTTCTTGGCCACCGCCCTTTGGGCATGGGGTCCTCCCCGCTTCTGCCCCTGACCTCAGACATGAGGTAGCGCCTCTCGGCCACGCTTAGTGCGCCAGTCGCAGCTGCCCGTGCTTAGTGCACAGTGATTTGCTTCATATCCGTCACAAAAGTTTGATTAACCAGGATTCTATACCTATTTCCTGCCTGTAATTTATTTAAGTCTTATTAGTCTGTACTGATCGTATAAGCTTTTAGACCTCAGATATCTTAGCTGTTGAGCAGAAAGAATGGAGAAAATGATTACTAATTTAAGAAGCCAGGAAGGATTTGAGCAGTAGGGCACAGCCAGGATGAAAATATAAGCAATTTTTCTTCAGCAGGATGAAAAACAAATCATAGTATTATCTTATTAACTCAGAGAGGATAACTTAAAGTTCAGAAATTAGCAAAATATTGAAAACTATGACTTTTCAAAAAAGAATTAGGACTGGTGAAGGTCAAATAAGATTACAAACTAATGTGAAGATTCAGGAATGGCCCTGGTACTTGTAATGCAGTGATGTCTGGAGACCGATGTGAATGAACACTTTTGTCTCTTACTTTGAAGTGGTTCATTTACATACAATAAAGTACACAGATTTCAAGTTTGCATCTTGGTTGATTTTTTACTATTTCCACTCCTTTAAGCATTGGAGAAGGCAATGGCACCCCACTCTACTACTCTTGCCTGGAAAATCCCAGGCATGAAGGAGGCTGGTGGGCTGCAGTCCATGGGGTTGCTGAGGGTCGGACACGACTGAGTGACTTCACTTTCACTTTTCATTTTCATACATTGGAGAAGGAAATGGCAACCCACTCCAGTGTTCTTGCCTGGAGAATCCCAGGGATGAGGGAGCCTGGTGGGCTACCATCTTTGGGGTCGCACAGAGTCAGACACGACTGAAGTAACTTAGCCATAGCATTTAAGCATTACTCAGACCAAGATTTCACCTCAAAAGTTTGTCTCATGCTCCTTAGCAGTCAATGATACCCTCCCAGAATTAACAACTATTATCAGTTCTATCATATAGATTGTCTGTGTTCTTAAACTTCATATAAATGGAATACTGCAGTGTGTATTCTTTTGTGTTTGGTCTTTTTCCCTTAACAATTTTTCTAAGCTTTGTCCATGTTGCTGTGTATAATAGTAGTGCGTGTGTTTTTCTTACCGAGTTGAATTTCCATTGTATAAGTATTCTGCAACTTGTTTATCCATTCTCCTATTGGTGTTCATTTGAGTTGTTTGCATTTTGTGACTGCTTTTAAAAGATTTTGTAATAACTCTGTGAGGAATATTTTTATGCATGACTTTTGGTAGACATAGGCACATTTATCTCAGATAGGACTAGAAATTTTTATATGTTTGATGGTTTATGTTTAGCTTTCATAGAGTTAACCAAAGAGCTCTTCAAAGTGATTGAACTAATTTACATTTCCACTATCAATGTGAGAGTTCTAATTACTTAGTAAGTTGCCATCATTTATGTCTTTCAGTATTTTTAATGTTAGCCATTCAAGTGGATGTATACTGCTCTAATTATGCTTTTATTTGCAATCCGCTGATGACTAACAATGTTGACCACCTTGTCAATGTTGATTAGCCATATGGAGATCTTATTTTGTGTGATATCAGTTCAAGCCTGCTACCTATCATTTTACATTATGTTTTGAAATTTTGTATTTGTAGCATTTAGAACTGGACATGGAAAAACAGACTGGTTCCAAATAGGAAAAGGAGTACCTCAAGGCTGTATATTGTCACCCTGCTTATTTAACTTACATGCAGAGTATATCATGAGAAACGCTGGGTGGAGGAAGCACAAGCTAGAATCAAGATTGCCGGGAAAATATCGATAACCTCAGATATGCAGGTGAAACCACCCTTATGGCACAAAGTGAAGAGGAACTAAAAAGCATCTTGATGAAAGTGAAAGTGGAGAGTGAAAAAGTTGGCTTAAAGCTCAACATTCAGAAAACAAAGATCATGGCATCTGGTCCCATCACTTCATGGGAAATAGATGGGGAAACAGTGGAAACAGTGTCAGACTTTATTTGGGGGGCTCCAAAATCACTGCAGATGGTGTGCAGCCATGAAACTAAAAGACTCGCTCCTTGGAAGGAAAGTTATGACCAACCTAGATAGCATATTCAAAAGCAGAGACATTGCTTTTCCAACAAAGGTCCATCTAGTCAAGGCTATGATTTTTCCTGTGGTCATGTATGGATGTAGAGTTGGACTGTGAAGAAGGCTGAGCGCCAAAGAATTGATGCTTTTGAACTGTGGTGTTGGAGAAGACTCTTGAGAGTCCCTTGGAGTGCAAGGAGATCCAACCAGTCCATTCTGAAGGAGATCAGCCCTGGGATTTCTTTGGAAGGAATGATGCTAAAGTTGAAACTCCAGTACTTTGACCACCTCATGAGAAGAGTTGACTCATTAGAAAAGACTCTGATGCTGGGAGGGATTGGGGGCAGGAAGAGAAGGGGACGACAGAGGATGAGATGGCTGGATAGCATCACTGACTCAATGGACATGAATCTGGGTGAACTCCGGGAGTTGGTGATGGACAGGGAGGCCTGGCGTGCTGCAATTCATAGGGTTGTAAAAAGTCGGACATGACTGAGCGACTGAACTGAACTGAACTGATATATAATTCCCTGGTGGAATTTTAGGGATTCCCTGGTGGCTCAGAGGTTAAAGCATCTGCCCACGATGTGAGAGACCCAGGTTCAATCCTTGAGTCGAGAAGATCCCCTGGAGAAGGAAATGGCAACCCACTCCAGTATTCTTGCCTGGAGAATCCCATGGATGGAGGAGCCTGGTAGGCTACAGTCCACAGGGTTGCAGAGTTGGACACGACTGAGCGACTTCCCTTTTCAATTATATATATATATATATATATATATATATATATATATATATATATATATCGGAGAAGGCAATGGCACCCCACTCCAGTACTCTTGCCTGGAAAATCCCATGGACGGAGGAGCCTGGTAGGCTGCAGTCCATGGGGTCGCTAAGAGTCAGACATGACTGAGCGACTTCACTTTCTCTTTTCACTTTCATGCATTGGAGAAGGAAATGGCAACCCACTACAGTGTTCTTGCCTGGAGAATCCCAGGGACGGTGGAGCCTGGTGGGCTGCCGTCTATGGGGTCACACAGAGTCAGACACGACTGAAGTGACTTAGCATAGCATATATATGTATATTATGTATATATATACACACACACACCCCCTAGGTATTTAAGTCATTTGTCAAATCTCCATCTCTCATCTCCCTATTTGTGCTTTGTGTATTTGCTTTCCTAATAATGTCGTTTGCTCATCAGAACTGCTTTATTTTAATGAAGTCTAATCTGTAATTTTTTACTTTAATGTTCTGTTACATCTTCCTCAATATTATGATATACATTCTAATGTTTTCTTCTAAAAGCTTTATTATCATCACTTTTAGATATATGGTTCAATTTGAATTACTTCTTGTGTATGGTATAAGGTAGAGGTCAAGACTTTTTTTTTTTCCCGTTTGAGTATCTATTTGCTTCAGCACCATGGCTTGAAAAGACCACTCCCACCCCCGAACATTCAGTGAAGTGTTGTGGTGCATTTGATACAAATCAAGTTATCTTCCACGTACAAATCTATTTCTGGACTCATGATTTCATTCCTGTGGCCTATTTGTTTATCTACACACCAATACCACATTATCTTCATTGTTATATCTTTATAGTAAATATTAAAATCTAGTGAACTTCCTCAATCTAGTTCTTCTTCTTCAAGATTTTCTTGGCTATACCAATTTATTTATGCTTGCATTTAAGTTTATAGAATCAGTTTGTTAACTTACAGACTCATACACATATACATGCATACTGCTTCTGGAATTTTAATTGATATGTATTAAAACTATGTGTCAGTTTAGAGAGAATTTACACATATAAATGTTGAAATTTTTCAATTCTGTTACACAGAACATCTTTAGTTACTGAGGTCTTTTAAAATTGCTCTGAGTAATATTTTGTATTTTTCAATGTAGCTATCTATCATATCATTTGTTAGATTTATTCCTATGTGTTTGATATTTCTTAAGCTATTTGTAAATAGTACTTTTTAATATCATTATCATCTTATAAATTATTTCATTGTTGTGTTAAAGATACAAGTCCCTTTATTTTTGTATGTGGGCTCTTTTTTTTGCTTTTTTATTTTTATTATTTTTCATATTGCAAACATAATACATATTTATTGTAGAATTTTGAAAATCACTTAAAATTTTAAAAATCACTTATGGGGACATCTCTTAAGATGGTCCCAATAATCTCTGTCTTCTAGTGTTCAAACTCTTGAGTGAGAGTAGGACCTGTGATTTGTTTCTAACCAACAGAATGTGGCAAAAGTCAAAGATGTAATACCCATGACTATGTTAAACATTACATAAGACTCTATCTTGCTAGTCTCTCTTTGCTTGCTTTGAAAAAGAAAGCTGCCATGATGTAAGTGGTCATATTAGACAAGCCCGTATGGCAAGAAATTATAGGCAGTCTCAAAAGGGAGGGTGTCTGCCAGCAAAAAACTAAAACCTTCAGTTCTTCAGCTTCAAGTGAATGAATTTAGCCAACAAACTGAAGGATCTTGGAAATAAATCTTTTCCCCAGTTGAAACCTCTGATGAGAATGCAGTCATGACTGACACCGATTATAGCCAGATGAGACCTTGAAGCAGTTAATTCCTGTTAATTCCTGTCCAGACTTCTGACCTATAGAATCTGTGAGATAATAAAATGCGTGCTGCTTTAAGCTGAAATTTTAACAATAATTTGTTACCTGGCAATCAAAAAATGAACAAAAAGAACTTATAAAGAAAGTAAAGTCAATGGTCCCTTATAGCTTTCTTACCTATGGCCACAGCTTCTTCCACTTTCTTTTTCCGCATCTTAAAAAACTCATGAATTGTGTCTGAATACTTCAATAGTCAGCATTTGTTGAATATGAGGTAATAAATAAGCATCTTCTTGAGTGAGAATGTGTCTTAAGAGACATTTTTCCTAAATTATGAAATCTTGTCTTAAAATACTTGCAGAGGATTCCCATTTATAATTGAAGACATGAAAGACCCCAAACTATGATATATGAGACAATAATAAAGTTTTTTAAACTTGTTTCAAGAAGTTAAGAAATCTCTAATAGATGGTAATAGCACCTATTCTAGTTAGTAAATGAGTCTATTATGTGGGAAAATGATGATTACATAATGTATAATGCAATTGCTAAAACCACATGTAAAGTATATTTGCAAATATGCAATAATAATAGGTCATGAGATAAATAGCATGCACAAGTACATCTAGCTGGAGAGAGGGGCTGAAAGGAATACTATCAACCTGCTAACCATATTCATGTCTAAGTCTTTGTGATTGTTATATTATGCTTTATGCTGTCTTTCTTTAAAATCTTCTACGTATTTTTCTTCAGTTCAGTTCAGTCTCTCAGTCGTGTCCGACTCTTTGCAACCCCATGAATTGCAGCACGCCAGGACTCCCTGTCCATCACCAACTCCCGGAGGTCACTCAGACTCACGTCCACGAGTCAGTGATGCCATCCAGACATCTCATCCTCTGTCATGCCCTTCTCTGCCTGCCCACAATCCCTCCCAGCATCAGAGTCTTTTCCAATTAGTCAACTCTTCGCATGAGGTGGCCAAAGTACTGGAGTTTCAACTTTAGCATCATTCCTTCCAAAGAAATCCCAGGGCTGATCTCCTTCAGAATGGACTGGTTGGACCTCCTTGCAGTCCAAGGGACTCTCAAGAGTCTTCTCCAACACCACAGCTCAAAAGCATCAGTTCTTCGACGCTCAGCCTTCTTCACAGTCCAACTCTCACATCCATACATGACCGCAGGAAAAATCATAGCCTTGACTAGAAAAACCTTTGTTGGCAAAGTAATGTCTCTGCTTTTGAATATGCTATCTAGGTTGGTCATAACTTTCCTTCCAAGGAGTAAGCGTCTTTGAGTTTCATGGCTGCAGTCACAATCAGCAGTGATTTTGGAGCCCCCAAAAATAAAGTCAGCCAATGTTTCCACTGTTTCCCCATCTATTTCCCATGAAGTGATGGGACCAGATGCCATGATCTTCGTTTTCTGAATGTTGAGCTTTAAGCCAACTTTTCCACTCTCCACTTTCACTTTCATCAAGAGGCTTTTTAGTTCCTCTTCACTTTTTGCCATAAGGGTGGTGTCATATACATATCTGAGGTTATTGATATTTTTCCTGGCAATCTTGATTCCAGCTTGTGCTTCATCCAGCCCAGCGTTTCTCATGATGTACTCTGCATATAAGTTAAATAAGCAGGGTGACAATATACAGCCTTGACGTACTCCTTTTCCTATTTGGAACCAGTCTGTTTTTCCATGTCCAGTTCTAACTGTTGCTTCCTGACCTGTATACAGATTTCTCAAGAGGCAGGTCAGGTGGTCTGGTATTCCCATCTCTTGAAGAATTTTCCACAGTTTATTGTGATCTACACAGTCAAAGGCTATGGCATAGTCAATAAAGCAGAAATAGATGTTTTTCTGGAACTCTCTTGCTTTTTCCATGATCCAGCGGATGTTGGAAATTTGATCTCTGGTTCCTCTGCCTTTTCTAAAACCAGCTTGAACATCAAGAAGTTCATGGTTCACAAACTGCTGAAGCCTGGCTTGGAGAATTTTGAGCATTACTTTACTAGTGTGTGAGATGAGTGCAATTGTGCGGTAGTTTGAGCATTCTTTGGCATTGCCTTTCTTTGGGATTGGGATGAAAACTGACCTTTTCCAATCCTGTGGCCACTGCTGAGTTTTCCAGATTTGCTGGCAAATTGAGTGCAGCATCATCTTTCAAGATTTGAAATAGCTCAATTGGAATTCCATCACCTCCACTAGCTTTGTTCCTAGTGATGCTTTCTAAGGCCCACTTGACTTCACATTCCAGGATGTCTGGCTCTAGTTGAGTGATCACACCATCGTGATTATCTGGGTCATGAAGATCTTTTTCATACAGTTCTTTTGTATATTCTTGCCACCTCTTCTTAATATCTTCTGCTTCTGTTAGGTCCATACCATTGCTGTCCTTTATCGAGCCCATCTTTGCATGAAATGTTCCCTTGTTATCTCTAATTTTCTTGAAGACATCTCTAGTCTTTCCCATTCTGTTGTTTCCCTCTATTTCTTTGCATTGATCACTGAAGAAGGTTTTCTTATCTCTTCTTGCTATTCTTTGGAACTCTGCATTCAGATGCTTATATCTTTCCTTTTCTCCTTTGCTTTTCGCTTCTCTTCTTTTCACAGCTATTTGTAAGGCCTCTTCAGACAGCCATTCTGCTTTTTTGCATTTCTTAATAACTCCAGAAAGAATGCAGGGATGAAGCCAAACCAAAAAACAATACCCAGTTGTGGATGTGACTGGTGATAGAAGCAAGGTCCGATGCTATAAAGAGCAATATTGCATAGGAACCTGGAATGTCAGGTCCATGAATCAAGGCAAATTGGAAGTGGTCAAACAGGAGATGAAAAGAGTAAACGTCGACATTCTAGGAATCAGCGAACTAAAATGGACGGAATGGGTGAATTTAACTCACATGACCATTATATCCACTACTGTGGGCAGAAATCCCTTAGAAGAAATGGAGTAGCCATCATGGTCAACAAAAGTGTCTGAAATGCAGTACTTGGATGCGATCTCAAAAACGACAGAATGATTTCTGTTCGTTTCCAAGGCAAACCATTCAATATCACAGTAATCCAAGTCTATGCCCCAACCAGTAATGCTGAAGAAGCTGAAGTTGAACGGTTCTATGAAGACCTACAAGACCTTTTAGAAGTAACACCCAAAAAAGATATCCTTTTCATTATAGGGGACTGGAATGCAAAAGTAGGGAGTCAAGAAACACCTGGAGTAACAAGCAAATTTGGCCTTGGAATACAGAATGAAGCAGGGCAAAGACTAATAGAGTTTTGCCAAGAAAATGCACTGATCATAGCAAACACCCTCTTCCAACAACACAAGAGAAGACTCTACACATTGACATCACCAGATGGTCAACACTGAAATATTTTTCTTATATCCCCAAATAAAAATTATTTGAAAAAGAAATGATCAATAGAACATGTATTCTGTTAATAGAATAAATCATAAAAACATGCTAATTTAAGTTATTTCAGGAATTTACATATCTGACTTTGAGTAGAGAATCTTGCAGAGTATTTTCACCTTTGATACCAATCTTTAGTAGAAGTTACTACTAATTACATGGCACCACCTGACCTGCCTTTTGAGAAACCTGTAGGCAGGTCAGGAAGGAACAGTTAGAACTGGACATTGAACTACAGACTGGTTCCAAATAGGAAAAGGAGTACGCCAAGGCTATATATTGTCACCCTGTTTATTTAACTTATATGTAGAGTACATCATGAGAAAGGCTGGACTGGAAGAAGCACAAGCTGGAATCATGATTGCCAAGAGAAATATCAATAACCTCCGATATGCAGATGACACCACCCTTATTGCAGAAAGTGAAGAAGAACTAAAGAGCCTCTTGATGAAGGTGACAGAGGAGAGTGAAAAAGTTGGCTTAAAGTTCAACATTCAGAAAACGAAGATCATGGCATCTGGTCCCATCACTTCATGGCAAATAGATGGGGAAATAATGATAACAGTGTCAGACTTTATTTTTCTGGGCTCCAAAATCACTGCAGTTGGTGATTGCAGCCATACAATTAAAAGACGCTTATTCCTTGGAAGGAAAGTTATGACCAACCTAGACAGCATATTGAAAAGCAGAGACAGTACTTTGTCAACAAAGGTCCGCTTAGTCAGGGCTATTGTTTTTCCAGTGGTCATGTATGGATGTGAGAGTTGGACTATAAAGAAAGCTGAGCACCAAAGAACTGATGTTTCTGAACTATGGTGTTGGAGAAGACTCTTGAGAGTCCCTTGGACTGCAAGGAGATCCAACCAGTCCATCCTAAAGGAAATCAGTCCTGAATATTCATTGGAAGGACTGATGCTGAAGCTGAAACTCCCAATACTTTGGCCACCTGATGCTAAGAGCTGACTCATTTGAAAAGACTCTGATGCTGGGAAAGATTGAAGGCAGGAGGAGAAGGGAATGACAGAGGATGAGATAGTTGGATGACATCACTGACTCAAGGCACATGGGTTTGGGTGGACTCCCGGAGTTGGTGATGGACAGGGAGGCCTGGCGTGCATGGGGTTGCATGGGGTTGCAAAGAGTCAGACACGACTGAGTTAGTGAACTGAACTGAGTCTGGTAATAAAGATATGATAAAGGAGCAGTAATTAAACATATTCCTCTGACTCTCTTTTATGTCTTCTCTGGAAATTCTAACACTTCAAGTTTCTCCCAGTTAATACAGAAATTCTCCAGGACAATATATTCTCCTCAATAGTTAGTAGTTTCTCAGCTTTCTGTATTTGTGCTGCTATAAAGCTGTCACAAGCACCCGTGCCCTAGCAAAGCTTCCAAAACTGCCAGAAAGTTCCATAGCAATGCAGTCAAATCCGTCTTCATATTACCTCTCTACTACATGAAACTCCCCTGACTCAGTTCAGGCTTTAAAAACCCCTGACCCTCTTGGGTATTTTACAATCCTAGGACAAACATAGCTTTAGGGGTTATACATAGACCCCTGAAACAATACTGTCTTTAATTTATGTAGCCCTTAAGAATATATAGTATGCTTTCACAGAGACTGGCTCACTATATTTATGAAAAACATCAAAAGCACAGAATTGCATTGCCAAATATCATTCTTTCCATCTCTGAACTGAATATAGTCACACAGTCATGTCTGAATCTTTGCAATCCCATGGACTGTGTAGCCCTCCAGGCTCCTCTGTCCATGGAATTCTCTAGGCAAAAGGAGTGGGTTGCTGTTTCCTTCTTCAGGGGATCTTCATCTCATATATAAGCAAAAGGTCCTTTGCAGCTATAGTCAGTCTAAGGATACACACTTAGTAAATGAGAGAGCTAGAACTCAAATCAACTGCCAAGTTTAAGATTGTTCATTATGCTCTTTCCATAAAAATATTGTCCAATATAGCCACAAGCATCAAATTCTATGTATTATTTAAGGAGCATTGTGATTATGCATATTTTATGAACTGGTGCTGATAAACAGTTCCTAAGAGGAGACAGAAAATGTTATAATCATTATTTAAAAATATGATCTTTTCATTGAAAAGTTTTATATTTCACTTGTATTAAAAAAGATATTCAGTTTCAGGTATTTTTAAAATGCAAAATAAATGCTTTGAAGAGGGACTGTTTTGAATATTTAGCTCTGCAGCATCAACCAAATTGCTGACATAAGTGTTAAAAATAATTAACAACATCAAAATATTACCAATTAAATAGAAATTCTCAAATGGCATCTTTTATGTTAGCAATGAAAACATCAAAATATACATGAATCATCAGGAGTAATATCTAAGGAAAATGAATAATTTAAAACATGGTTCCATTAAATTTGAATTCCATACCATTATATACAAATAAATGGCTACTAGATGGAATAATTAAAGGTTTTTAATTGAAATATTTCTGTAGGAAACACTGTGTCCTTTGTTACTTGAAGTAAAAGCATTTTCTTTTCAGGATCCACGGGAGAAAAATAACAAATCCATACCAACTACAGATCTTTGCCATAGGACTAATAATATAGTTTAGATAATATATCACTTTTTATTTTTTAAAACATAGAAGAAAAATAATCCATTGACTCTTAATTCATTTTTTAATTTAAAAAATATTAACAATACATAAAAATTTACAAGTTAGCCAAAACGTTCAAAGATGAAACACTTTATGGAGACCCTCATGAAATAACTTTGCTCTCCCTTTACTCTGTACTTGCTCTGCTCAGAGGATTGTTTTGTTCTTTACTTTAAAGCTGTTTCAAAATGCTACTGCTTTCATAGAATCAGACAGAGTACGGACTATTTGTAATGGTGGTGAACCTGTAGAGATTTTGGTCATTATGTACCTATTTGTCCTGATGTATACTTGACTCCTTATAGCAAGCAATACCCTTCTTTTTCAGTTCGCCTGAGGATAGTAGATAGCTTCTAAGGTGGATCATGTGACTCTGGCCAAAAAAGATCATGGTTGTCCCATGTCACAGAAGCTGGCTTGTGGTAGGCACATGACTGCCTCATCAGGCCAATCAGAATGGTGGATGTTCTGTACCTGTGTATTTTCAACCCAAATTCAAATTTTTAAAGTCTCATTTGAGTCTCCTGTTTTTCACCTTTTCTCCAGCTGCTACTCCAAGAGATGAGCTGGGGTCATTGATGTGACCTTTAGCCTGGACTTTTTTATCAAGATGATTTTCCTTTGGAGTACAGACTCTTGTTCCATAGTGGGTTTGATTTCATGTCCAGTTCAATTATTTCCAGTTCAGAAATATTCCTCAGCAGGAATCCTCACACACAAAATGTCCTGATGCATATAATTGGGTAAAATGGCAAATAATGAGAAGTGAAATATGTATGATGGCAGCCTTTTCTCTCTGACCCTCTGAATTTTTTTCCAACCAAAAAATGAATAATTGGTACAATTAAAGCTGGTATGAAGCTTACAGATATTTTTAAACTACATTTTAATCCTTCATTTTTCTTTACTGGTATCTTCTAGTTTATTGATTTTAATATGTTTTTACTTTTCTCTTTTAGTTCAAATTAATGTGTAATACTAATGATTATTTTACTTAAAATATATGTGTTTTTTACACTGTCACTAGTTCATTCATATTTCCATAAAAAAATAAAGACCAATTATGATTTGTTGTATATTTGGTCAGATCTCTAAAACAAATAATTTTACCTTCTGTTTATAAATTATGTGGGATAAGTTAATATGAGGTTTTCTGGGAATTTTAAAAAGAATATTTCATGCTTGGATCAGTGTTAAGAGCTGCCAACACCATAGCTTTTCTGAAATCTCAAATAATTACTACATTACATTCCTACTTAGAAACTGGTAACTTTCCAGAGAGGTAGTGGGAATTAACATCCATGTCATACGAGAGGAGGAACCATGACCTGCCTTTAATAATCATGGCTATATTGTTTGTTACAGGAACCTATTCAAACTACCCTAAGGAAAACAGTATATTTGTTCATGTCACTGTGATCAAAAATAATAATTAACACACCATTCACTATATACTAGGCAGGGTTCTAGGTGCTTTATATGCTTTACTTCATTTTATCTTTACAAATATCCCTGTGACCTAGGTATTATTAGCATTATTATAATCCCTCTCCTTTTAGTTTTGAAGAATTCAATTCATAGACATATTAGCTAATGTGAACAGGACACAAGAGCTAAAAAGCAGCAGATCTGGGATGTGATCCCACGCAGCTCAGTTGCAGAGGCCATGCACTGACTTCCCAGTCTAGAGTGACTCATGCGCCTGTTGCCGAGGTAGTTCCCAGAAATGGAAATGCAGTGGGAACTGCAAACACAGACTTGACAGCAAGACTTTCTTGGTTCATCCAACTCTGTCAGTTTTAGATAAGGGATAGTAATGAAGATAAAATTTTCCCCATAGAGGTCCAAATTGTATTCAGGGGAATCTGGCATTGTCTCCTGAATACTGACAAGTTGTGTACCTATGTATAAATTAATTTAAGCACTTTTTAATCCATCAATATATGATACTGTGAGTTCTTCTTTGATTAGTAACATCTTACTGATTCCCCTTTGAATTAATGAATTGAACAAAATATTTGGCATATATGCCTTTTATATGTATGAGAATCATGGTTTTGCTCTTTTTGGAAAATCATCCTTTACCTGTCAGTTGATCTATCTCCGTAAATATTTGCGAGCTTGTATATTTATAAAAATCTCCCCGAATCTTTGGGTAAAATTATGTTTTATGAAAATTGGCCAATATGCCATGTCACTTCACATGTACTGCTGCATATATATATTTATACTCCACTGAAAAGGAGAAATATGGGTTAAATAGGGCCTATACAGCCTACACTTAAAAACTCTGCAACAGTCAAAATAATACAATAAAACATCACAATAAAAGCAAAAGCACATTCTCCTTTGTCTATGTGAAATATGAAAAGAGATAAGCAAAGAGATAGCTTGCTTGGTTGGTGGCCCAAGGACAGAGCACTATTATAACATAACTTACATCCAACAGCTAAAGAATAATTCATCACTTTCAATATTATGTTCTACTTAAACAGTACATACTATAATTCCAAATTTAACTGCAATAATCAGGGTAATTTGTATTTAGATCAGTATCATTTGTTTAAAAATATAAATATATTTAACCACTCTAGAAACCATCATCATCATCTTTATACTCTGTGAGCAAACACGGGATGAGAATTTCTTATTTGTGAGAACTTTGGCAGAAACTTAGAAAAGGTAACCAAAGCTTAAGTAGCTCCATTTGTTTTGAGGTGACATGGATCAAAGATAAATTCACTGAGTGGTGACAATGTGCGATTTTTTGTCTTATCCCTCTGGGTACTGTGGTCCTCCAAGAGCTATATTAGTGGAACTATGCCTTCTTCAGACATGCAGAGGCTCAAGGATTCTCATTCTTCTGGGGAACTTAGTCATTCTTATACCAAACCTATTAAAATTTATCTGTATATGAATGGAGTTGAGTCAGTTATCTTTCCAAATGTTCCTTTTGCAAAAACTTAATTACATGTGTGTGTATATATATATATATATAATTAAATATATATATATCTTGATTTTTTCTATATTTTTATATTAAATACATATATCTTGATTTTTAAAAAACAATTTTTAATCAATTTTTTTTTAAATCTCAGGACTTTTCATGACAGAGTTGTGAAATAGCTCCAAAACAGTGAAAGACACAGCATCCCCATGGAATCTGATATCACTGAAGGGTTTGCTAGACTTTTAGTTTTCAATGGCCCATTGCAAGTCTTTCATAATTTTTATTGAAAAAAATCTAAGTATATATATATAAAGGAATGGATATACTTTTAAAGTAAAATGACAAATGCCAATATCATATTCATTTTAATTATAAAATAGGCGACATCTAAAGCATTTCTGACTTTAACCATGATTATTGCCTCATTTTTCATAGTTCTTTTAAAATAGCACATTTTATGCACTAAAAATGATCATTTTATAGATACTAATACTGAGGCTCGGAGAAGGCAATGGCAACCCACTCCAGTACTCTTGCCTGGAAAATCCCATGGACGGAGGAGGCTGGTGGGCTACAGTCCATGGAGTCGCGAGGAGTCAGACAGGACTGAGCGACTTTACTTTCGCTTTTCACTTTCATGCATTGGAGAAGGAAATGGCAACCCACTCCAGTGTTCTTGCCTGGAGAATCCCAGGGACGCGGGAGCCAGGTGGGCTGCCGTCTGTGGGGTCACATAGAGTCGTGACTTAGCAGCAGTTATGTAGTTGCCTATATCTGTACTTGTTCCTAGGTTCATCTAACTCTAATAAGCTGTACACTTCTTCACTATGATGCCTCTGTATTTCAAACTTTCTATCCTCTCATCTGCAAAGAGAAAGTTAAAAAATAAAACAATAAAAATGTAAAGATAGATAGTGGCCACATGTCAAAATTTCATTAATTAGGTAACCAACAGAAAGACAAGAGAGCTGATTCCAAGAGTATTTGAAAAGCACACTTGTGTGTAGTCATTAAGGAAAGAAATATCAACTTGAGATTCTTAAATACAAAATTGGTTATTTCCCTGCTAGGGAATAAAATGATACCTTTTGATGTTATCTTTCCTACTAGTCCTCCACCCCCGAAATCATACCTCAAAATTTTTTTCTTTTCCTCTGCAGGTTAACCTCTGTTTAGGCACATAAACAGTTGGGCTTTTGTTAGTAAAACAAAACTATACCCTACATGATAGTTAGATGAGAGTGAGAAAGATTTATTAGCAAATGGTCTAGCAGAATATTAAAAAATCAGAGATAGCATTTTTTATTTCCCATTTTGAAATGTTTTTTACAGAATATGGTGACTTGAGATTGCAAGCTCTGACACACACTGGTTTGGTTTAAATGCTATGTCCTCCCCCTAGTTCTGTGTCATTAAGCAACTGATTTAAATTCTCTGTGCCTTTATTTCCTAATTTTTTAAATGAGGAAAAATAATAATGGAGTTTACCTTTTATAGAGTGTTATGGGAATTAAGGGAGCTTTGTGCATTGCAAACAACTCTCCAGTCATGGCTGATAATTCAAGGCTGAGTTCATTGGCCTTTCATTGTAGCCATGAGAAGAGGCTTCAGCAGTCAGAACTTCGCAGAGTGGGAGGAGGGGATTGTTTGGTTTTGTGTATCAGTTTCACTTGTTTACTTCTGGACATTCTTTCATTACCTTGTTTTTATTTCTCTATGTCAATACCACTTTGCACTTAATGCTATTAAATTTTATGAACTGTGTTTCCAGTTGGTTAAATTTCTAAGTATTTACCTTCATGTCAGACAGTCAATCAGCAAGCATGATTAATGTAATATCATTACACATGAGATAAGCATATTCATGATTCCAGGACCAGGTCATCAAAGATTATATGATTGGTTTTAGAACCAATGCATTAACATAGTATAAAATTCCTTGAATTTCGTATTAAAATGTGCCACACACTCTGTTTATAACCAAGATAATTCTGTAGTTTCTTTGTTGACCTTAAAACGATGCTGCTGCTGCCGCTGCTAAGTCGCTTCAGTCGTGTCCGACTCTGTGCGACCGCATAGATGGAAGCTCACCAGGCTCCCCTGCCCCTGGGATTCTCCAGGCAAGAACACTGGAGTGGGTTGCCATTTCCTTCTCCAATGCAGGAAAGTGAAAAGTGAAAGCGAAGTCGCTCAGTCGTGTCCGACTCTTAGCGACCCCATGGACTGGAGCCTACCAGGCTCCTCCGTCCATGGGATTTTCCAGGCAAAAGTACTGGGGTGGGGTGCCATTGAAACGATGACTCAATCTCAAATCTGTTTTTTCTTTTTCTTTTTCATTTTACTTGCCATTTTCAACTTGCTGTCCTTTAAGGAGTAGAAACTCAACAGCAGACTTCACATTTGGATATAAAAGATATGCCATCAGTAAAAATGATAGTTAATTACATACAAATAGTTTTACAAATGTGATGGCTAGCACTCCCTTAAAATTCTAAGAAATTACTCCATGCTGAATAATTTAAATTAGAAATGCAAACCAAATGCTAAAGGTAGCATTTGGCAATGCTCTTGATTAGAATATCTGCATGTAGTATTTGTTTATGCAGCAATTGAAGTGCCCTCCATGGTTGTTTTGCTATTTGAAGAATCTTCATAGAATCTCAAGTACTTGTTGTCACTGAGGCAAAAAACTAATTTGCTTCCCATTATAATATCTGCCGTTCCAGTCGTGTATTTAATTGTGGTGAGATCTTGGGAGTATTTCTGACTTTTATACAAGGAAAAATGAGAGTAAAGCTGTTACTTTTGACAGCTTATAGATTTTTTAAAAATGATGGGAAATAGGTTGAAGGCAGAATTAAACTCAAACTATAAAAGCCTTAATTAGTGGAAGCATAGTTACAGGGAGCTATTGTAGAATAAATCTAAATTGTATTAAAATATATTTTCAACTGAAGATGGGAAAAGCATGCTTTACGCTACAAGCAATTTCTCTACATTACTGCCCATCGTTGAATTTCATAGATTAAAACTGAGTACTAAAATAAAAGCTTGTTACTATAATTCGTTTTGTTTACTTCAGTTTGAAATGATTTCCTAAGGCATTTTTAGAGCAGTAATATTATTTCCTCCTATTGTGTATGATGAAAGCTGTCTAGTCATTTTCAAAGGTAGGGATAACAATGATTTTATAAAAGTATAACTATAACCAAGCTCTCCTTAAGAAGTCATTCAATCATTTATTTGATCAATAACTGAGCAATTATTATATATGTTCACAGAACAGAATAGGCACTCAGTATCATGGTTGGTATAACCAAAGATGCTTAGAAGAGCTAAAAATGATGCTTAGGATTTTTTTTTCTTTTCTTTATTTGTTCCCAAATAATCTGCAAATAGTCATGAGTAAGCAGGGATATGACATAAAAACTGAATAACAAATGAAAGAAAACCAAATATTGTGAGTTATTATTACTTTATCATTTTAAACACAAATATCTGTATATTTAAATAGTCATGATATAATAATGAATTAAGCTTGATTAAAAGTAAAAATATGTTAGCTTCCAGAGATTTAGGTCCGCATTGATCCTCCTAGATTTTTAGATTTCATAAGACAGTAAAAAATGTTTATTTCTATCCACACTTACATATACATATATTGGAGAAGGAAGAAAAGGCAGCCATTTTTTCCTTCTCCAATATATGTATGTACAAGTGTATATTAATAGATAGAAATAAGCATTTTTACATACATATATATGTGTATATATATCTATATACATATATAGATATATTATTTTGCCAAATAGTAGTTTAGAAGAAGGAAAAAAAAAAACTACAACTCTATTCTCTATTTTACAAAATAAATGTATTGTTTAAATTTAGAAAAGATATCATTGCAAATGAAGGGAGAGTCCTTTCATCACCTAACTCAGGTCCAGCTGCTTGCTGCTTAAAAATCAATACCTAAGGGACAGTTGCAGAGTAGGCAATGGCACCCCACTCCAGTACTCTTGCCTGGAAAATCCCATGGACAGAGGAGCCTGGTGGGCTGCAGTCCTTGGGGTCGCGAAGAGTCGGACACGACTGAGCGACTTTACTTTTACTTTTCACTTTCCTGCATTGGAGAAGGAAATGGCAACCCACTCCAGTGTTCTTGCCTGGAGAATCCCAGGGATGGGGGAGCCTAGTGGGCTGCTGTCTATAGGGTTGGACAGAGTCGGACATGACTGAAGCGACTTAGCACCCAGGGACAGTTGTTAAAGGAAAGTTGCTTTTAATCAGAATACTGATAATCTGGGGAGATGGTGGATTAAGTGAATGAAAAAAAAAAAAAACCTGACTCCAAATAAGATTCTGTTTAGCCATGAAAACGTTTAAAGGGAAGTATTCTGAATTAATCTCTGAGATGGGGGTCAGAGTTGTTGCCATATACCATTCTGTATAGGCATAGCCACTCCTGGTGGTATTTCTTTAGATGCTATCTTCTTCACACAGGTTGTTCTGGAGTTTACTGAAAGGTAAGATAGGAAGATATTTAATAATCTGTTAATTACTTATTCTTCATTTCTACCTCTTTGATCTACAGAAAGAACCAGTGAGGTAGAAATTGCTAGATAGTCAGTGTTGGAATCTAAGACCTCAGTTGTTTTCAATAAAAATCTTATTCCATTAACCTAAAGCTCTACACTTTGTCCTGAATTCCTGCAATGTGTCCTTGGTCTGATAAATTATCAGCACTCAGATCCAAGGAAGGGCAGTAATTAACTTCAGTTCCATATGCCTGAGGGAGAAAGAACTAGTAATCATTAATCTTGACCCCATACATCTGGTCCAGGGTAAAATGTTCAGGGGGCATGAAAAAGGGTGGCGACTTAATCCAAGGATCAAGAGAAGCCATAAAGATGTTAAGTTAAACATTTTGACCTTTAAACTGATTGGTTAGGAATGATGTATTTTAAGGACAAGAGCCAACCAAAAACGTTCAGATTAATACCAGTGAGGATATAAACTACTGTGAGTCTTGCCTTTGGGGACTCTTTAACCCCTCTCACTTTCTATGCTGAGAACTTTGTACTTTCCTTCTCTTCAGTAAATCCTATTCACTTGCTACCATGAAGGTTTGCACGTTTGTGAAGTTCATTCTTTGGCTCTGTGAACAAGAACTCGGATTCCCATTTCACTGGTGGGTTAGTCTGTTCAGTCACTCAGCGGTGTCTGACTCTTTGTGACTCCATGGACTCCAGCACACCAGGCTTCCCTGTCCATCACCAACTCCCAGAGCTTACTCAAACTCATGTCCATTGAGTTGGTGATGCCATCCAACCATCTCATCCTCTATCATCCCCTTCTCCTCCTGCCTTCAATCTTTCCTGGCATCAGGGGCTTTTCCAATGAGTCAGTTCTTCACATCAGGTGGCTAAAGTATTGGAGTTTCAATTGCAGCATCAGTCCTTCCAATGAACATTTAGGACTGATTTCTTTTAGGATGGACTGGTTGGATCTCCTTGCAATCCAAAGGACTCTCAAGAGTCTTCTCCAACACCACAGTTCAAAAACATCAATTCTTTGGCACTCAGTTTTCTTTATAGTCAAACTCTCACATCCATACATGACTACTGGATAAACCAGAGCTTTGACTAGATGGACCTTTGTTGGCAAAGTAATATCTCTGCTTTTTAATATGTTGTTTATGTTGGTCATAACTTTTCTTCCAAGGACTAAATGTCTTTCAATTGCATGGCTGCATTTACCATCTGCAGTGATTTTGGAGCCCAAGAAAATAAAATCTGTCACTGTTTCCATTGTTTGCTCATCTATTTGCCATGAAGTGATGGGACCAGATGCCATGATCTTCGTCTTCTGAATGTTGAGCTTTAAGCCAACTTTTTCACTCTACTCTTTCACGTTCATCAAGAGGCTCCTTAGTTCTTCTTTGCTTTCTGCCATAAGGGTGGTATCATCTGCATATCTGAGGTTATTGATATTTCTCCAGCAATCTTGATTACAGCTTGTGCTTCATCCAGCCCAGCATTTATCATGATGTACTCTGCATATAAGTTAAATAAGCAGGGTTACAATATACAGCCTTGATGGACTCCTTTTCCTATTTGGAACCAGTCTGTTGTTCCATGTCCAGTTCTAACTGTTGCTTCTTGACCTGCATACAGATTAGGCAAGGTAATATGTGATCAAAAGATTTGATGGGTGTGCTATGAATGGTTATGGGTAGAGGGGGCACCTGATTTAAAGTTAGTTACAACATAGCTTTGCTAAATTGACAAGAAAGGGGTGGGGGGTTCCTGTCAATGCTAGTTTCCTGCAGATAATTGCATGCACTTGCTGCTGCTAAGTCGCTTCAGTTGTGTCCGACTCTGTGCAACCCCATAGACCACAGCCCACTAGGTTCCTCTGTCCCTGGATTCTCCAGGCAAGAACACTGGAGTGGGTTGCCATTTCCTTCTCCAATGCATGAAAGTGAAAATTGAAAGTGAAGTCGCTCAGTTGTGCCCGACTCCTAGCGACCCCATGGACTGCAGCACTTGCAAGGGGGAAAATGAGTTGGGAATCTGAATGCCTTGTATTGAATATAGTATAATTTTTTAAGCTTTTTGTCTTTTGTCATAGATTAGTCAAAATCCCATTACTGATTAAGGTTTAGGAATCACTGAACCAGAGGTTAAAATACAATGCATGAACCTTTCATAGGGCTCCCATGGTGGTTCTGATGGTAAAGTATCTGCCCGCAATGCAGGAGACCTGGGGTTCCATCCCTGGTTTGGAAAGATCCCCTGGAGAAGGGAATGGCAACCTACTCGAATATTCTTGCCTGGAGAATTCCATGGACAATGGAGCCCATGGGATAGCAAAGAGTTAGACATGACTAGGCGACTAACACTTTCTGAAATTTTTACCCATGAATTTTAAGTTTTAGCTACGCTGAACCACTTGTTGTATGCCCCACCCCTGCCCAAAAGTACTTGCTGTATAATGCATGGACTTGAGATCTGATTTCACAGCCTCTCAAGTAAGAGGCAGGAGATGATCATAATATACCATGCTTTATCCTCAGGTTCCACCAGTTATCAGTGTGATTTTGGAAAATCATTTAGCCTCAGTACATTTCATTTGCTTATCTATACCATACTGGCACAGGAGAAAATGTGGACAGCCATATATGCAGACAAAATAGCACATAATAAAGTTGTTATTATTATTCATAAAATGGAATTAATGCTCTCAAATTGTTATGAGGATAAGATAAAAAATTTTTAAGACACAAGGCACCAACATTTTTCAGAGACATCATTGCTAACATTTTTCACTTGTACAAGATTCTTACCCCCTGCTGTGTTTTTAGGAAATTGTAGCAGCTGATATTCTGCTGTAGCTGAATTATTCCAGCACCTGATTTCCAGGCCTTGGGCACTCCAGCAACAAGAGACCACCTCTACTCCTTTCCTGCCTGACCCTATAGAATGTTCCAAGCCTCAGGTTGCCCTGAATCTCTCCAGGATTTGGTAGATAGAGAGGTGTAGGTGGTAGAAAGTGGTTTTATGAAATTATATCTCCCACAGAGACAAAACTGTTGATTTTTTTCTCTAAAACTTGAAACATGTTTTCTGGCATTTATAGGATATCAGAAGTTAAATTTTCTTAGTTTTTTTTGTTTTTTGTTTTAACCTTGGAACAGTAATGTTTTGAAACTGAGCTGTTTCTGAGGTGGTACCTACAGTGTAAAGGAAATGGGCTTTCACACCTAATTTTATGGAGAACTAACTCTAAAAAATAGTTGAGTATCATTTGCTGTTTATAATTCACTGTTATACAAAAGGGACAAAAAGAGTAAATCACTGAACCATTTACAAAATCTCCATATCCTGCCAATTCCTTATCTTTTTACATTCTTACCTTCCATTACCAAACCTCTTTTATGCTGTTATTCTTCACTCAATTTAAAATGAACAAAATTCAAATTATAACACACTTTAATTTAGGTAATAAGTGAGCTGCTGAGGTTTTCATATGCCAATATTTAATTTCATAAAGTAATATATTTAAGAAACACCCCATGGAGACACAAGAAAATCTATTCTTCTGGGACTTTTGCAGTTAGGACAAACGTGTCTAGAATTATAGAAATTTCACATCTCTCTACATTCAGGAGTAGTTTTTATCACCATGAATACTAGGTCTCTTTGGTGATTAATCCTAGAATTCCTGTATGAATCCTAAAATAATATAATTGATATTAGTCTTCCAAAGGTTTAGTTTCTTTCTGTCACAACTTTAATCAATCATATCTTTAAATATGAAAGAACAATTTATAATCAACTTTATCCTGCGTTTTTTATTCAAATTATCCTTTATTTTGGTTATAAAAATCTCATTTCAAGTAAAACTTGAATTTTAGACCATAGCCATGTTTCAACGAATATTATAAAGGACAATAATTTTGTACTCTTAACTATCTTCATAGCCAGGGTAGACTGCAGTAAAAACAAATGATTAAGAAAGTCTCAAATTTTATCATGTCTAACTTAATTATACAATATTGATATGGATAATGTCAGATTCAATTTAAAAATTAAATATTTTCATAGACACTTATTATTAAAGATGTTGATGAAGATATGTCAAGGAATATGTACATAATTTTAAAGGGATTAATTTTTTGGTTCCTTAAAATATATTATTGCTTCAGGAACCAGCCAGGATATCCCTACTGTATATTGTAATGTTCCTGTCCTGTCATTTAGATGTAACACATGTTGCATGCTCTTAATGGCAAATACACAGTGTACATTGTATTGTCACTTACAAAGCCTAGGCTAATACTATTGCCTCCTCAAAGGAAATTATTCATATCATCTTAAGCATTGATCTAGAAGATTCTTTGGAGATATGGTCATAATGAGAATGCCTAACTGTTATCAGGCATGTAAGCATATCTGAATTTTTGGATTTAATCAAAGTTACAGTAACAGCAGTAGGTTGCAATTGTTGCTAAGGTTTCGTAGTTTGGCCTTGCCTTTTCAAAGGAATTATAATGTTCCACCAGTTTAGAAACCAGTATAGGTTCTAAGGGTGAGGACTCAGGATAACTCTCAACTGCACCACCTGAAGAGACCCTTTACTCCACACGCAGCTTTACTCTACTCTAGGACATTCTCATGGCATTCTTACTGTTTCTCTAATATCCACCTTCCTTTCTTCTGTCCTAATTCTTTTGTACTGATAGTAAGTCAGTAAATCAGCCTCCCTCTCTCTCTTAATCCTGCCTTTACTTTTTTTAAAAGACAAACATAATTTCAGTTATGCAGCTGTGAATAAAAGTATGATGAGTATTACTCCTATATTGAGATATATTGAAATTTTAAGAATATTCCCATTGGATTTATTTTTACATTTTAATTCTTTATTATAAAAGGAATAAAATATTAAGAAGATTAGAAATATGATCTAAAAGCCCATCATCCTAGGCAACTAATATATTTTTGAGTGACCCTGTTAATCTCGTGTGTGTGTGTGTGTATGTATACAGACAGATCTCACTTTTCATGGTAGTGAGGGACCATAGAAATGGCCATTCAAGCTAAGTCATGCATAAAAATCTTAATGATCAATGGGGAAATTTACAAATGTTCCACAGTCTATAAAATTTTTATCAAACTATTATAAAATCTCCTGCTATCAATTATAAATAAATGAAGAAATTAAAAGAGGAACTATATATGTGTTCTATTTGTTTAGTTGTTAAGTCATGCCTGACTTTTGTGACCCCATGGACTGTAGCCTGCCAGGCTCCTCTGTCCATGGGATTTCCCAGGCAAGCATACTGGAATTGGTTGCTATTTACTTCACCAAGGGATCTTCATGACCCAGGGATCAAACCTATGTCTCCTGCATTGAAGGTGGATTCTTACTGCTGAGCCATCAGGGAAACCCATATATATGTGTTTGCTGCTGCTGCTGCTGAGTCGCTTCAGTTGTTAGTAAACTGTAATTTAAAACTTTAGAAATATTGAGAATTAAACATGAATGTTAATGGTGGTGTTATTTAAAAAGAGCCAAAAACTGAAGCAACTTAAATGTCCATCAACTGGTGGGTGTATAGATAATGTGGCATATCCACAAAATGGAATATTATTTTGGAATGCAAAAGAATGAATTACTGATACATGCTATAATATGGATAAACCTCAAAACCATTGTGCTAACTCAAAGAAGGCAAAGACAAGAAATCACAAGCTGGTTTTAGAAAAGGCAGAGGAACCAGAGATCAAACTGCCAACATCTGCTGCATCATCGAAAAAGCAAGAGAGTTCCAGGAAAACATCTATTTCTCCTTTATTGACTATGCCAAAGCCTTTGACTGTGTGTACCAGACATCCTGGAATTTGAAGTCAAGTGGGCCTTAGAAAGCATCACTACAAACAAAGCTAGTAGAGGTGATGGAATTCCAGTGGAGCTATTCCAAATCCTGAAAGATGATGCTGTGAAAGTGCTACACTCAATATGCCAGCAAATTTGGAAAACTCAGCAGTGGCCACAAGATTGGAAAAGGTCAGTTTTCATCCCAATCCCAAAGAAAGGCAATGCCAAAGAGTGCTCAAACTACCGCACAATTGCACTCATCTCACACGCTAGTAAAGTAATGCTCAAAATTCTCCAAGCCAGGCTTCAGCAATATGTGAACCATGAACTTCCTGATGTTCAAGCTGGTTTTAGAAAAGGCAGAGGAACCAGAGATCAAATTGCCAACATCCGCTGGATCATGGAAAAAGCAAGAGAGTTCCAGAAAAACATCTATTTCTGCTTGATTGACAATGCCAAAGCCTTTGACTGTGTAGATCACAATAAACTGTAGAAAATTCTGAAAGAGATGGGAATACCAGACCACCTAATCTGCCTCTTGAGAAATCTGTATGCAGGTCAGGAAGCAACAGTTAGAACTGGTCATGGAACAACAGACTGGTTCCAAATAGGAAAAGGAGTACATCAAGGCTGTATATTGTCACCATGTTTATTTAACTTATATGCAGAGTACATCATAAGAAATGCTGGACTGGAAGAAACACAAGCTGGAATCAAGATTGCTGGGAGAAATATCAATAACCTCAGATATGCAGATGACACCACCCTTATGGCAGAAAGTGAAGAGGAACTAAAAAGCCTCTTGATGAGAGTGAAAGTGGAGAGTGAGAAGGTTGACTTAAAGCTCAACATTCAGAAAACGAAGATCATGGCATCTGGTCCCATCACTACATGGGAAATAGATGGAGAAACAGTGGAAACAGTGTCAGACTTTATTTTTCTGGGCTCCAAAATCACTGCAGATGGTGACTGCAGCCATGAAATTAAAAGACGCTTACTCCTTGGAAGGAAAGTTATGACCAACCTAGATAGCATATTCAAAAGCAGAGACATCACTTTGCCAACCAAGATTCGTCTAGTCAAGGCTATGGTCTTTCCTGTGGTCATGTATGGATGTGAGAGCTGGACTGTGAAGAAGGCTGAGCGCCGAAGAATTGATGCTTTTGAACTGTGGTGTTGGAGAAGATTCTTGAGAGTCCCTTGGACTGCAAGGAGATCCAACCAGTCCATTCTGAAGGAGATCAGCCCTGGGATTTCTTTGGAAGGAATGATGCTAAAGCTGAAATGCCAGTATTTTTGCCACCTCATGTAAAGAGTTGACTCATTGGAGAAGACTTTGATGCTGGGAGGGATTGATGGCAGGAGGAGAAGGGGACGACAGAGGATGAGCTGGCTGGATGGCATCACTGACTCGATGGATATGAGTCTGAGTGACCTCCGAGAGCTGGTGATGGACAGGGAGGCCTGGCGTGCTGCAGTTCATGGGGTCGCAAAGAGTCGGACATGACTGAGCGACTGATCTGATCTGATCTGATCACACAAACTGTGGAAAATTCTGAAAGACATGGGAATACCAGACCACCTGACCTGCCTCTTGAGAAACCTATATGCAGGATCAGGAAGCAACAGTTAGAACTGGACATGGAATAACAGACTGGTTTGAAATAGGAAAAGGAGTACGTCAAGGCTGTATATTGTTACCCTGCTTATTTAACTTATATGCAGAGTACATCATGAGAAACACTGGACTGGAAGAAGCACAAGCTGGAATCACGATTACCGGGAGAAATATCAATAACCTCAGGTATGCAGATGACACCACCCTTATGGCAGAAAGTGAAGAGGAACTAAAAAGCCTCTTAATGACAGTGAATAAGAGAAGAGTAGAAAGGTTGGCTTAACGCTCAACATTCAGAAAACTAAAATCATGGCATCTGGTCCCATCACTTCATGAGAAATAGATGGAGAAACAGTGGAAACAGTGTCAGACTTTATTTTTCTGGGCTCCAAAATCACTGCAGATGGTGACTGCAGCCATGAAATTAAAAGATGCTTACTCCTTGGAAGGAAAGTTATGACCAACCTAGATAGCATATTCAAAAGCAGAGACATTGCTTTGCCAACAAAGGTCTGTCTAGTCAAGGCTATGGTTTTTCCTGTGGTCATGTATGGATGTGAGAGTTGGACTGTGAAGAAAGCTGAGCACCGAAGAATTGATGCTTTTGAACTGTGGTGTTGGAGAAGACTCTTGAGAGTCCCTTGGACTGCAAGGAGGTCCAACCAGTCCATTCTGAAGGAGATCAGTCCTGGATGTTCATTGGAAGGACTGATGCTGAAGCTAAAACTCCAATACTTTGGCCACCTCCTGTGAAGAATCCTGATGCTGGGAAGGATTGGGAGCAGGAAGAGAAAGGGACGACAGAGGATGAGATTGCTGGATGGCATCCCCAACTCTATGGCATGAGTTTGAGTAGACACCAGGAATTGATGATGGACAGGGAGGCCTGGAGTGCTGCAATTCATGGGGTCACAAAGAGTCAGACACGACTGAGCGACTGAACTGACTGAACTGACTGACTAATTTATTAATAATATCCAGAAAAGGCAATTCTATGGAGGCAGATAATTATTGGTTGCCTAGGGTAGAGATTGAGGGTAACAGGATTATAGTAAATGAACATGAAGGAGTTTTGGGGTTGAGGGAAAATGTTCTTAAAATTCAAAATGGTGATGGTTCCAAAATTAGTAAATTTACTTTTTTAAAAAATGATTGAATTATACACTTGAAATGAACAAATTACATGATATAATATGATATTTAAAAATATGCTTCGATAAAGTGGTATATTTAAAAGCAATGTCAAGAGTAGTTTGAATAGCATTTGCCTTCTTCTTATGCATATCGTGTATAGAGTAATCATCTTTTCTATGCCTTTGTAAATTGTTGTTCATTTTCCATTCTAAGTCTGAATAGGTTGCCCAGGAATTTATCCACTATCAGTACTGTGAAATATTTCTGAGCATTCACTTAATGTGAAGGTTTTGGAGGGAGGGAGAGGCCAGTGATTGCAATCATCGTTTCCTCTGGGCTCTCTTGATCCTTTTCCTTACAATCACTTTTCTCATTTATGTTATTAACTTTCTTTTTACTAAGTTCCTATGGCTACATATCCAGGCTGTCTCAAGTGACCAGTGTTAACACTCCCATCCTCTGCTATTTTTTTCTATAACTTCATCACATTTGACTGGAGTTTTACTTTCAGCATTTCTCTCTTCATTTCTGTGTGTGCTGTAATTTCATCTTTATTGACCAGCCTTGCCTTTCCATATTCATTTTTGAAAAATGCACATGAATTTATCACTGGAAGACAATGCCACCATATGCTTTGCTGCCTGTGTGGAATGAAAAACAGATGTGCATTGACTAATCACCAACAGACTTTTGAAGAAGTGGTATGATTGGTTATTGATTACAATGAGTGCTTTTTGTGTGTAGTCATTTCTAGAATCAACAGATAGCAGTGGAGTTTTTAACTTAATGTAATAATCCACTGCTAATGTTCTATAGTGACTGAAATTTGAACTGTAGTTTTGGGGAACTTGTGTCATTTAACTAACTTATGGTTACTAAAATATATTTCTGTCAAGACTGTACAAAGCAAGGACTGCCTGAATTTCTGTGTGTTTGGGGAGGGGCACATGTGCCTGTGTGATCAATTTCATATAATTTGTTATGTCAGTTGTCAAATGCATTCAGATTGAAGTAAGCAAAGCCTGAGAAAAAGTGTTTTAAACATAGTAATTTTTTCCCACATATAAAAGAAGTCCAGGATAGATAGTGATTAGGTTTCCAGGGTCTTTCTCTTTATACTCCACTATCCTTCCCAAGGAGCGTTTTATTGTCAGACACTCTCTCATGGATTCCAGATGGCTGCTCCGTGTGCAGCATGACACCGGAGTATTAGGTGGGAAGAAAGGGGAAAGTCCAAGGGCCGAGTATTTACAGATTCTGTCCCTTGGTACCCGAGATATTTTCCAGTTGGACCTTTTTTGCAGCCTCTTGTCTCCAGCTGTGCATATAATTGGCGAGTTGACTTCTAGGAAGTAGATTTCATCTATAAAAGATCTCAACTGACATCCTTTTGAAACTTACTACTACTCTTCTGTGTTTTCGGTGGACTTCCCTGGAAAGCGTCTGCCTACAGTGCGGAAGACCCGGGTTCGATCCCTGGGTCAGAAAGATCCCCTGGAGAAGGAAACGGCAACCCACTCCAGTACTCGTGCCTGGAAAATCCCATGGACCGAGGAGCCTGGTGGGCTACAATCCATGGGGTTGCAAAGAGTCGGACACTACTGAGTGACTTCTCTGTGTGTGTGTGTGTGTGTGTGTGTGTGTGTGTGTATGTGTGTCCCTTTTTAAGTGAGCTTCCCTGTAAAATCTACCTATTGACTTGCACTTGTATCTCAACAACCAGAGATGTGTCACAGGACCAGCTCTGGCCTCACAGCAGTCTAAAAGTGAAAGTCACTCAGTTGTGTCTGACTCCTTGTGACCCCATGGACAATTTAGTCCATGGAATACTCCAGGCCAGAATACTGGAGTGTGTAGCCCATTCCCTTCTCCAGGAGATCTTCCTGTTCTACAGGACTCTGAATTTATTTTGGCTATATACTGTTACTCTTTAGAAACTGGAATTCTAGTAGGAAAAAGAAAGTAGAATGGATAGTGAATAGATAAGTAACAATACATAAGTATTTTGTAATTTCACTTTGTTGCTGTATCATTAAGAATTTTTACAATTTAGCTGTTTTTTAAAAGCAGTGTGCTGGAATTGTATATATTTCATTAATCATTAATAATATATATTTTTATTTTGTAGAGTACCCTTTGTTTATGATTATTTTTCCCCTTATTTGGAAATTTTCTTAATTTCTGCTTATAGGATATTGACATTTTATGATCTTCTTAAAATTGTCAATTTGGAAAAATCATTATTTATTAAAGTCAAGTGTCCCTCCCAAAATTCCTATCTACCTTTCCTTACTCCTTTGATTAAAATATTTTTCATCAAACATCTATAGTCATTTAAGATAAACATATCATTTGATTCCTTTTTAATTTCATTGTTTTTGCTTGCTAGAATTTGAAAAAATTCTTTTTATACTATTTTCCTAGGCAAATATACACTAATTTAAATTTATGATTCAATAAAAAGACTAACTTCGGGCTTAACACTAGTAATTCTCTTTGTTTTCATGGATTTTATGGATTTCACATAAATTTTCACACAAAAATTGACTATATGAACAAAATTAGCAATACACAGTTTCCAAGAATGGGGAGTATAGAATTTTTTTATACACTAGGACCCCTAAATATAAATCAGGTGTTGCATTTTATGTTCACCTTATGAGTATGAATTCAGACTAAAATTGAAGAAAGTAGGGAAAACCACTAGACTATTCAGGTATGATCTAAATCAAATCCCTTATGATTATACAGTGGAAGTGAGAAATAGATTTAAGGGACTAGATCTGATAGAATGCCTGATGAACTATGGATGGAGATTTGTGACATTATACAGGAGACAGGGAGCAAGACCATCCCCAAGCAAAAGAAATGCAAAAAAGCAAAATGGCTGTCTGAGGAGGCCTTACAAATAGCTGTGCAAAGAAGAGAGGTGAAAAGCAAAGGAGAAAAGGAAAGAGATACCCATTAGAATGCAGAGTTCCAAAGAATAGCAAGGAGAGAGAAGAAAGCCTCCCTCAGTGATCAGTGCAAAGAAATCAAGGAAAACAATAGAATGGGAAAGACTAAAGATCTGTTCAAGAAAACTAGAGTTATCAAGGGAACATTTCATGCAAAGATGGGCTCAATAAAGGACAGAAATGGTATGGACCTAACAGAAGCAGAAGATATAAAGAGGTGGCAAGAATACACAGAAGAACTGTACAAAAAAGATCTTCATAACCCAGATAGTCATGATGGTGTGATCATTCACCTAGAGCCAGACATCCTGGAATGTGAAGTCAAGTGGGCTTTAGGAAGCTTCATTACGAACAAAGCTAGTACAATATTTTTCATGATGTACTTTGCATATAAGTTAAATAAGCAGTGTGACAATATACAGCCTTGACATACTTTTCCTATTTGGAACCAGTCTGTTGTTCCAGTTGTACTGGATGAAGCACAAGCTGGAATCAAGATTGCCTGGAGAAATATCAATAACCTCAGATATTCAGATGACACTACCCTCATGGCAAAAGCAAAGAGGAACTAAAGAGCCTCTTGATGAAAGTGAAAGAGGAGAGTTAAAAAGTTGGCTTAAAGCTCAACCTTCAGAGACATTACTTTACCAACAAAGGTCTGTCTAGTCAAGGCTATGGTTTTTCCAGTAGTCATGTATAGATGTGAGAGTTGGACTCTAAAGAAAGCTGAGTTGCAAAGAATTGATGTTTCTGAACTGTGGTGTTGGAGAAGATTCTTGAGAGTCCCTTGAACTGCAAGGAGATCCAACCAGTCCACTCTAAAGGAAATCAGTCCTGAATATTCATTGGAAGGACTGATGTTGAAGCTGAAACTCCAATACTTAGCAACCTGCTGCAAAAAGCTGACTCATTTGAAAAGACCCTGATGTTGGGAAAGATTGAATGTGAGAGAAGGGGAAGACAGAGGATGAGATGGTTGATGGCATCACCAACTCAATGGACATGAGTTTGAGTAAACTCTGGGAGTTGGTGATGGACAGAGAGGCCTGGCTTACTGCAGTCCATGGGGTCGCAAAGAATTGGACACGACTGAGTGACTGAACTGAACTGAACCATGAGTATGAAACTGTGGTCTTTTCATGCATAGAGGGAACACTGAGCATGAAGACTCTATCAAGAAACAGCTCTATTTAAATCAAACCATGTAGACGAACACATATGAGTGATTAGGACATCTTCCAGGGTAATTTTTGTCATTTTCACATTCATCACTGACTTGACAGCCTAACCCTGTGTAAGGTACAACTGCCCTGGAAAGTATCCTGCATTACATACAGTGAATTTCCTTTTGAAACTGTATTAGGAGCTTCCTATGTTAGCTTATATTCTTTTCTCACTGTGGTGGTGGCTACTTGCTGAGTGTTGATAATAGTTAAAAATAATTTCAAAATAATGAAGTGGGGAAAATCTTAAGAATCCTATATGATTGGCAATCTCAAAATCGACAATTTTTATATTTGCCCTTAAAATATGAAACCTTGCAAATTGTGTGTTTCTTAGGTTAAAATCATGACAAATTTCAGTTTGCTACCTCTGCATTCCCTTGAAAAGCACTGACAGACAAGACCCACTGACTGTGAGTCAGGTAACTAGATATATACTTGACAGTAGTAGGGGGTGACCATCAAAAATGCTTGGATAATTATATGAATTAAATAAGTATGCAGCAATACCTAAGCTGACTCAGTTGCACAAGGAAACTAGTTATCAGATTTAATAGAGAAACTAGGGCAGATTTTATTTTTCTTTGTTAAATGATGTTTATCTCTTTATGAAGGGCTTTTAAGGATTCTCTCCATGTGAACAAAATCAGACTGGTGATTTTTCAAGCAAATATTCTCATTTATATATAGTTGTTAACAGCTGGGTCTAGAGCTGTATTGCCTGCGTTCCAGCCTCAGCCCTGGCACTGTAGTTTGTGACCTTGGTGAATTATTAAATCATTTATGCCTTATTTTCTCTGTGTACAAAAAATTAAAAGATTAATGGTAGAAGCTGCCTCATAAGGTTATGAGGATTGAATAATACATAATATATGTAATACTCTACAGAAAGTAGAATAGTGCCATGGAGTTGGATGTAGTCAGTAAATGTTATAATTATTATCACTATTGTCCTTGTTATTAATTTTTATTTTATTAGATTAAAAAACATCAAGAGTAAGCCCTTCATCTTTCTATGGTGAAATTGCTTCCTGCTATCTTCTTGTCCTGGTTGTCTTAAATTATCTACAACATAAATGTATGCCAAGCCATTCAGTCACATCATATGCTCATAGAATTTCAACGGCAAGGGGAATTTTAAAGGGCCTGTCTTCCAATCTCCACTTGGTCACAGAGGTCAGGAGGACCCCAGCACAGGCCCCTTCTCCTTTTACAATGACTGCTCCACATCCCTTAAGGCTTTGGCAGGAACATCTCAGTTTCTTCCCATTTCTCAAAGTAGAAACATTCCTGAAAGAAAGGGGAGAATCTCTTTGGTGATTGCCATCTCTCTGGACTCAGGAGAAACCATTTTTTAATGTATTTTTGTGCTGTTTTGTGTCCTGTTTCTTCTCTCTCTGTTGTCTTTAACATATATCAAAATCAGTTTAAAAAGCAAGAAAGTGCGAATATCCCTGGTGTAAAAAATAAATCTAAGCCATTTTCTCTGATCAAACCATGAAAAGTTGCCCCTGAAGAGACCCAGATAAAACAAGGGATACAGAGACCTTCCATGGACCAGTGTAATAACTCATTTTTGTGCATTTGCAGTGCTTAGGCTTTGCTATGCAGTTCTGCAGGTACAAGCCAAGAGCAGCAGTGTGATTAGATTTTTAATCCCATTAACTCTAATTGCTTCTCAGAAGCTGTGTACTTACAGTATGTGTCTGGTTTTAGAAATGCAGGGGAAAGGGAAAGTGATTAAATGTTTCCTTCAGTCAGGATGGAAAAGGAAAAAGCAAGAAAAACTGCAGAGGCAACCAGTTACAGAGAATTACTGGCAGGGGTTTTTAAAGTCTCTATCTATGATGATTGGATTTGCTTTTGGATATAAAGATCCTCCTGACTGCTCTGAAATTTCAATGTAGGAGGGCTCATTTTTCCATGTTCATTCCTTGGAATTGGGTTTTGACATTCTTATTGTGTTTTTGATAGTTTGCCCACAAGTTATTGCATTGAAGAGAATGAGGCTCTGAGGTTAAACATCTCCTATTTCAGAGCATACAATCCCAGTGACTGTCTTTGTGATTCCAAACAAGGTCTATTAAACACGCAGCTGACCTAGTGGAACTGATCAACACAATTGCTTTAAGGAAATGGAGATGGATTGTAGCTGAGCTTTAGGAAAATAGGAAAGCATAATTGAGTAAATTAAAAATAATTTTAAATCACAATTATAGTAGTGCTTCATTTATTTTTATCCTGCCAGTTGCATGTCGCATGGTCTGTAATTTGAGAATGTTTCAGTGTAGCGAGGCTTACTGTTTAAAAATTGAGGTTATTAACAGGGAAATCCATTTTACTCTGCAGAATGTCCATTCATTGTGAGACACTAGGCTAAAAGTGGAATTGTTTTTTAACTAAGGAAATCACAACCTTGGAGGAGTCAGTAGTTGGTGGAAAGGCAATATGTTAGCATTCTCTTTATGCTATATGTTAGCTGAATGATGAGAGAAAAGAAATGAAACAATGAGTGGAAAAGAAAATGCCAAACAACAAAATCCTTACGACCTATAGCTTACAGAGCAAGTAGCAAAATGGGAAAAAGAAGAGAGGGATGGGAGAAAAGGTCAAATATGTGAATGTGTCATTTCAGCTCAGCTAGTTGTACTTATGAAAAGGGCATGTGAATGTTTCAAAAGTAAGGATCATGGGCCTCCCACCAAGATCAAATTGGACCCACTTTGCAGACCCATGGTCTGATGATCATATTATTGGATGTTTTCAGAATTGCAGTGAATCTTGGAAAGGAATGAGCCCCATTCATTTTGAACTTGTGAGTCTCTTGAGAGGACCAGTTCATGAAGACTGAGGATTGGCTTCAGATGTCCTTATGAATCTCAGATTAAAAGCAGCATATATTACTGGGGGAAGCTTAGGATGAATCCTAGCTTCCTTTGACTCTACGGTAGTTTATGTGCAGCTATACATCAGAGAATTTGGATCAATATCACTTATCTCAGTGGAAGGAGACATAAGCGTAATTAATATTTGCAAAATACTTGATAATGAAAGTCAAGTCAGGAGCTTTTATAAGGTCTCTATTAGAGAGACTAGGATTGGCTTTATTCCAAGCCTCCTACTTTGAAGCATTTACTGGCATGCTATAACCATTCCCCACCTTTAACTTCTTCAGGCACGGATTAAATTCATTGGCAGGATGCTGACTTGTGCCCTTTGAGACACATTATTGCTATTAGAAAGCTTAGTTTAAGTACCATCATTGCATTCGATGGTTGTACTTGCTTAATTAGCATGACATGAATTTGAAGACTGCTTTTAATGTAAAGTACAACGGCACAGCCCCCCTCTCTGGGGCTCTGTGTGGGATTCCATGGAAGTGTTAGCAAACTTGCAATTAAGAGGAAAATATTTTGCATAGAGCAGAGTTAACCCTCACTTCTGGGTGAGAGGATCAGAGACATTAACAATGATGATTGAGTCATTTTGAATTAATTGTCATTTAGAGCTTGTTTCTTCCCTTGGACACAAAGTGACCCATCCAGCATCAAAAGGAGGTATGCCAGAGAGCATTTAAACATGTTTCATCTAAATTCATCAGAACAGCATCTAATTAAAGCATCAGAATGTTTCTTAGAGACCTCAATTGATGTCCAATCAATTTTAGGGTCATGGGGTTGCTTTAAATCATCTTAATCACTTTGAGTTTGCATTATCAGTTAATTAAAAAAAGAAAAGTAAAAGCAAATAGGAGTAACCTCAGATCTGACAGTTCAATTATCCTTTAAACAACTAGTATATCTATTTACTTATTTTGTATTCTATTTAGAAAACTAGGAAATGAAATAAAATGTGCTATATGTAACAAGGGAATGTAACAATAACCTTGACCAACTACGTTTTCTCCTTTTTTTCCATTTTGTCAGGAATAGATATGAGAATTTTTCTGTCCAAGTTTAACAAGTAAGGGCTTGGGAAGGGGACATAGTATCTACCTTCAGATGACTCTGTTTATAAATGTACCAGGTGACCATCTTCATTTCCCATCCATCTAAAAATATCTTACAGAGTTTTTCTCCACAGAGCAGATTCTAATCCAACATACCTGAAATTTCTATTATTAACTTTGCTGCTTTTTGATTAGTTAGCAAATGTAAATATGTCATGACTAATGGAACACATTAAAATACATATAATTTAATCATCTACTTAAAAAAAAAAAAAAATCATTGAACAGTTGCCTGGTAGGAAAGGTAAGGATGGATCACACTTAAGTCTGTCAGCCAAAGAATCTTTAATTTAGTTAAAGGATTGTAATATGCCCCTGAATGGTGACCAGAGGATGAAAATGAACAATCAAAGACCATGGGAGTTTAAATAGGAAGAAACAATTTTTTCAGTATCTCAATGGGAATGTTATCACCATCTTGACCAGAATAATATTGTATTAAGAATCCCTGACATCCTGTCACCCACCACTCTAATAACAACTTAAAAAAGGAAAAGTATCCACTCACTGAACTGATCCCTCATTTCCAAAAGCCATCTAAACAGCCTGAATTGGCCTTCATTGAAAATAAAATATTTCTAGAGGATTTAAAGGAGATCTTTTAGAAGAGATAGACCTTAGACTGAAGATGTTCTTAGCATTTAAAGGGGCTTCCCTGGTGGTTCAGATGGTAAAGAATCCACCTTCAATATCGGAGACTTGGGTTCAATCCCTGGGTTGGGAAGATCTCCTGGAGAAGGGGATCCAGTATTCTTGCCTGGAGAATCCCACGGACAGAGGAGCCTAGTGAGTTACAGTCCATAGGGTCACAGAGTCAGACATGACTGAGCAACTAAGTGCAGCATTTAAAAGTGGGATGGAAAATCCATGTAGGTCTAAGTAAAACCACAGAAATTGTATGTATGATGTGTGATCCATACAGAAGCTTATGGGGGGAACATTGTATTGCGGTAGGCTTCATTGAGGGCAGTTTTACCTCATTAGCACTGATTTGTTAATGCTAAATCTGAATTATTTTGGGAAGCAGAAGCATTGCTGTACACGTCTATAACATGAAATTATTAAAACAGTTGATTACAATCATATATTCAAATTTTATTTTGAACCTGCAACAAAATCTAAAAAAAAAAAAAAAGCAATTAAAAGAATTTTCTTGGCCAAGATAAATAAAAAAGCAATACAATAAAAGAATGCCTTGTTAACATTTCTTGTCATAGGGATGATCCAAGGTTAGTAATTTAATAGAGGTGACTCTAAATGTAGTTGTTAATCTCATTAAATTACATTAAAAATTCACTTTATCAGAAATATTTGTCACTTTCTAGAAGAATTTGTGAGTTAGAATAACCCCAAAATTCCTGTTTCAGAACCAGTTTGTGCCAATTTTCTTTCTCACATAAAATCCTAGTACAAATGCCAACCACTCAAAGATACAAACACAAAAAGAATCAATAAAATTTCATAAGTAATTCATAAGCAAAATAGCTCCATACTGGCACTGAATACCTATTTTATTATTTATATTTCATTGGACAGTTTTTTTTTTTTTTCCCCCCTTCATCCTCTCACTTATTCATTTGTTCCTTCACTAAAGCTGCTGGGAATTCACAGATGACAGTTCTATCAAGCATGACGGTAGAATTCACAGGTCTATCATTTCTCTAGCCTTATTTGTTTCGGGAAGAGTACAGTAAAACAAGTAAATAAGATAATTTTAGGTAGACAGCAAGCAATACGTGTTAATGAAGACAATAAAGTAAACATTAATGAAGAATAAAGAAAGGGAAGAGAAAATGTTGAGTGGGTGATCAGAGATGGCAGGTCTAAGGAAGAGATATGTGAGCATATCCCTTAAGATAAGTGAGTCATTCATACAGAGGTCTTGATTAAGAGAATTCCAGGTAAAGGTATAAGTTATGGCACAGGCCCTAAGGCAGATGTAGGGTGGATTTAGGAACCTGATGGAACAAAGGCCAGCTTGGTTGAAGCAGAGCAAAGAAGAGTACATGTGGACCCAGAAAGAAGCCGATTCTATGTCGTGTAGGATTTTGTAACTGATGGCAAGTTTTTTTTTTTGCTGTGTTTTTAAATTAACAGGAAGTCCTTGAGGACTTTTAAGCAGAGATAATTAATTTGCAATGATTCTGGCCACTCTAAGGAAAATGGAAACAACAGTTTGTTGTTCAGTCTCTAAGTCATGTCTGACTCTTTGAGACCCCATGGACTGCAGCACATCTGGAAGCAAAAGTGATGGGAGGCAGTCACAGCTGTCCAGGAGAAGAGATGGTCTGCTTAGGGAGAAGGGTCAGGACCTATTTTCAGAATAAGTAAGTAAGTGAAGTCGCTCAGTCGTGTCCGACTCTTTGCGACCCCGTGGACTGTAGCCCACCAGGCTCCTCCGTCCATGGGATTCTCCAGGCAGGAATACTGGAGTGGGTTGCCATTTCCTTCTCCAGGGGATCTTCCCAACCCAGGGATCAAACCCGGGTCTCCCACATTGGAGGCAGACACTTTAACCTCTGAGCCACCAGGGAAGATTTTTAGGATAGATTTGGCAAAACTTGCAGATGTGGATGTAGGAACTGAAGTAGAGGAATAAAGATGACTGACATGTTTATGTTCTGAGGACTTAAGTAGGTTGGGGTCAAGGTGGAGCATTAGCCGCTGTAATTTGATTCTACACATATGCTGACTCTAAACATATGGATAAAAATTAATTGGTGCTTAAATTTTTACTATAGCAGCTATTTTAGATCAGTATCATCTAAAATTATATTGTTAACATTTTCAAATATTTAATTGTATTACCGGTCATTTGTCATTCTGTTAAATGGCATATAGTAATAGAGAAGAATGTAATAATCAGTAAAAATTAGAGTTGAAATTCTGTTTGATACAGTATTAAGGCCATCTAAACTACACTTTAAAAAAAAAAAAAGAAACATCAGCGATGTATGCTTAAATATGGATATCTGTATTGGTACTGCCACACTAAAACACTTTTATCTTGATTACCACAAATAGGTTTTAAAAGAATTTTGATAAAGAGTAAGAAAGGCAATGGCACCCCACTCCAGTACTCTTGCCTGGAAAATCCCATGGATGGAGGAGCCTAGTGGGCTGCAGTCCACGGGGTCGCTAAGAGTCGGACACGACTGAGCGACTTCACTTTCACTTTTTCGCTTTCATGCATTGGAGAAGGAAATGGCAACCCACTCCAGTTTTCTTGCCTGGAGAATCCCAGGGGCAGGAGAGCCTGGTGGGCTGACGTTTATGGGGTCACGCAGAGTCGGACACGACTGAAGTGACTTAGCAGTAGCAGTAGCAGCAAAGCTTACATACTAAAATTCATTAACAAGTTAGTTGAGAAGTTTGGTCCTGATCTCCTTTTACTATTTTTTCTCCTAAGTGACTGCCTACCTGTGACTCTAAAACTATCAGCCTTCTTTCCACATGTCCACCTTCATAAGCCAATTGGACTGAGTGAATCTTTTGTCACCTCTTATTTAGCTGTGTTTGTATATATATTTAGTGTTCAAATATATTTCAGAAGTGTTGGACAATATTTTTGAGTAATTATCTTAGGCAGCCATCCTGTTGTTCAAGTCACTCTTGAAAAAAAAAAAAAGTGTCTGACTCTTTGTAACCCCTTGGACTACAGCACACCAGGCTTCCCTGCCCTTCACTATCTCCCAGAGCTTGCTCAAACTCAATGTCCATTGAGTTGGTGATGCCATCCAGCCATCTCATCCTCTGTCATCTCCTTCTCCTCCTGCCTTCAATCTTTCCCAGCGTTGAGGTCTTTTCCAATGAGTCATCTCTTCACATCAGGTGGCCAAAATACTGGGGGCTTCAGCTTTAGCATCAGTCCCCCCAGTGAATGTTCAGTATTAATTTCCTTTAGAATTGACTGGTTTGATGTCCATGCAGTCCAAGGGACTCTCAAGAGTCTTCTCCAAATTCACAGTTCAAAAGCATCAGTTCTTCAGCACTCAGCCTTCTTTGTGACTACTAGAAACACCATAGCTTTGACTGTCCTTCACATGTGCCCTATGGTTTAGTCAGTTTTGTAATTTCACATAGACAGAAATGGTTGGATTAGGCTTTCTAGAAAATATAAACAGCGAAAATAAAAGGCAGTATAGGGCTTCACTGATACTCAACGATGACAGATTTATATAAATTGCTACTGTGTCCCCAGAAATCTCATCATTTTGCATTCTACACAAAATGACTTAACATAGCATCACAGGTCTCTAATTTATTAATATTTGGTGTTTACATATCTGACATTTTTGAAAGTACATTTTTAAATTGGCATTAATAACTTCAGGTGTGTAGAACTCAAGGAAGGGATATAAGGTACATTGTTAAAGAGAAAGATCCCTCTTCTTGCTGATGAGATTGTTCAGTTAATTCTTTATTTAGAAGTCCGATAATATAGTATATACAGCATAGCAGAGGTTCAGGGTTGTATCTTTGACTCTGTGAACATCTCAGCGTCTTCACCTTTCCATTGGTGAAGAAGTGAAGTGAAGTTGCTCCGTCGTGTCCAACCCTTTGCAACCCCATGGACTGTAGCTTACCAGGCTCCTCCATCCATGGGATTTTCCAGACAAGAGTACTAGAGTGGGTCACCATTTCCTTCTCCAGGGAATCTTCCTGACCCAGGGATTGAACCCAGGTCTCCCGCATTGTGGGCAGAGGCTTTACCGTCTTAGCCACCAGGGAAGTTCCCATTGGTAGTTGCCAGAATCTGATAACTAGAACAGTGAGAAGAGAGAAACCATTTCATAATCTTTGTTAAGAAAACATTAAAAATAAATGTTTCCATACACCCTATGGCAAATTTTCATGAAAGACAGACCCACTGTTGAGTTAAACTTTTCCCAGATTTGAGAAAAACAGGTTGCTTTCACATATTTGAAACCACCTTTGGTGGTAAATTTTCTTGAATTATGTGAAATGAAATTGGCTCAAAGCATCTTTAATGAACCATTTATTCCATATAGAGCATTTAAAGCACAAAGTACATATTGCTAAATCATATTGATGCATCTATTGATTCTGATTTTCAGCACAAACTAGTCTAGGCTCTTCTGAAGGAGTACTGGAGAGATGCTTTTATCACTGGACACACTGGGCACTACATGATCAGAAAGCACATTGGGCACTGCTGCTGCTGCTGCTGCTAAGTCGCTTCAGTCGTGTCCAACTCTGTGCGACCCCATAGACGGCAGCCCACCAGGCTCCTCCATCCCTGGGATTCTCAAGGCAGGAACACTGGAGTGGGTTGCCATTTCCTTCTCCAATGCATGAAAGTGAAAAGTGAAAGTGAAGTCACTCAGTCGTGTCCGACTCTTAGCGACCCCATGGACTGCAGCCTACCAGGCTCCTACGTCCATGGGATTTTCCAGGCAAGAGTACTGGAGTGGGGTGCCACTGCCTTCTCCAACATTGGGCACTACATGATCATAAAGCTGATGTGAAGAATTACATGGTTAAGGGAGGCCTCTCTATCCTATGCATTGGGTTAGAGGGGTCTTATGCTCACAGATAATGTATAAGGCTGCTGCTGCTGCTGCTGCTGCTGCTGCTAAGTCACCTCAGTCGTGTCTGACTCTGTGCGACCCCAGAGACGGCAGCCCACCAGTCTCCCCCATCCCTGGGATTCCCCAGGCAAGAACACTAGAATGGGTTGCCGTCTCCTTCTGGTTTCCACTAAATAATAAATATACTCCATTGGGGTATAGTTTATTTACAGTGTTATATTAGTTTCAGGTGTACCACAAAATGAATCAGTTATACATATACCTACATCACTCTTTTTTAGATTATTTTTCCATACAGATCATTACAGAGTATTGATCTGAGTTCCTTGTGCTACGTGATAGGTCCTTATTAATCTATTTTATATGTTCTGTTCAGTTGCTAAGTCATGTCCGACTCTTTGTGACTCCATGGACTGCAGCATGCCAAGCTTCCCTGTCCATCACCAACTCCCAGAGCTTGTTCGAGTTCATGCCCAAGAAAAGAAAATCTGTCACTGTTTCGCCATCTATTTTCTATGAAGTAATGGGACCAGATGCCATGATCTGGTTTTTGAATGTTGAATTTTAAACCATCTTTTTCACTCTCCTCTTTCACCTTCATCAAGAGGTTCTTTGGTTCCTCTTTGGTTTCTGACATAAGGGTGATGTCATCTGCACACCTGAGGTTATTGATTTTTTCCCCAGCAATTTTGATTCCGGCTTGTGCTTAGGGCTTCCCTGGTAGCTCAGCCAGTAAAGTGTCTGCCTACAATGTGGGAGACCTCGGTTCTATCTCTGGGTCAGGAAATCCCCTGGAGAAGGAAATGGCAACCCACTCCAGTATTCGTGCCTGGGAAATCCCATGGACTGAAAGTCCATGGGGTCGCAAAGAGACGGATATGACTGAACAACTTCACTTTCACTTTCACTTTGTGTTTCCTCCAGCCCAGCATTTTGCGTGATGTACTCTGCATGTAAATTAAATAAGCAAGGTGACAATATAGAGCCTTGACGTACTCCTTTCCCAATTTGCAACCAGTCTCTTGTTCCATGTCTGTTGCTTCTTGACCTGCATACAGATTTCTCAGGAGGCAGGTAAGGTGATCTGGTATTCCCATCTTGATAGCTTATGGTGAATGGTATTGAATTCATGATCTCTGAAGAAGAAGATTTAGCTTCAAGATCAAGATTTAGCTTGATCACTCAAGGGCTTTTGTATAGCAGAGTTTTATTAAAGTGAAAAAGGGACAGAGAAAGCTTCTGACATAGACATCAGAAGGGGGACAGAGAGAGCCCCACTCACTAGTCTTAGCAAGGAAGTTATATACTTTTTAACTGGTTACTAACAATTAATCAAAAGAATGTCTCAAGGTTGCATAGGTCTTACCAGACCCACTCCCATAATAGACATTTTAAGATGACAGGATTAGTCAGAAGTTTCTCAAGAAGGATAAACAAGTCCTCAAGCAAGATACATTGTTGTTATATAGTCATTGGTACAGAGTGTAAGGAAAAATATATCCTTGAGCAAGATGAGTGTTTTTTCTGTGCAATCATCAGGTCTGGGCTTAAAGAAGAAATGTTTGCCCTTTTCTCTTCCTTGAGAACTCCAGATCCCTTTCTCCTCCTTGGGGACCCCGGACTTATCAACCTACCTAAGAATGGTGGAAAGTTATGACCAACCTAGATAGCATATTCAAAAGCAGAGACATTACTTTGCCAACAAAGGTTTGTCTAGTCAAGGCTATGGTTTTTCCTGTGGTCATGTATGGATGTGAGAGCTGGACTGTGAAGAAGGCTGAGCGCCGAAGAATTGATGCTTTTGAACTGTGGTGTTGGAGAAGACTCTTGAGAGTCCCTTGGATTGCAAGGAGATACAGCCAGTCCATTCTGAAGGAGATCAGCCCTGGGATTTCTTTGGAAGGAATGATGCGAAGGCTGAAACTCCAGTACTTTGGCCACCTCATGCGAAGAGTTGACTCATTGGAAAAGACTCTGATGCTGGGAGGGATTGGGGGCAGGAGGAGAAGGGGACGATAGAGGATGAGATGGCTGAATGGCATCACTGACTCGATGGACGTAAGTCTGAGTGAACTTCAGGAGTTGGTGATGGACAGGGAGGCCTGGCGTGCTGCGATTCATGGGGTCGCAAAGAGTCGGACACAACTGAGCGACTGAACTGAACTGAACTAACCCCAGTCAGTTCAGTTCAGTTGCTCAGTGATCTGTGATCCAGTGGATGTTGGCAATTTGATCACTGGTTCCTCTGCCTTTTCTAAATCCAGCTTGAACATCTGAAAGTTCTTGGTTCATGTTATTGAAGCCTAGCCTGGAGTATTTTGAGCATTATTTTGCTGGTGTGTGAAATGAGTGCAATTGTGTGGTAGTTTGAACATTCTTTGGCATTGCCTTTCTTTTGCATTGGAATGAAAACTGACCTTTTCCAGTCCTATAGCTGTATTTTACTGTATTTTTTATATAGTAGTTGGTATATGTCAGTCCCAATTGATGATTGCATGTTTTAAAAAAGTCTGACAAAAATAAATACAGTCAGATAAGTGAGTATAGCAGTTTTCCTCAAAAGATTATATTTAGTGACATTTACAATAATATGTCCATTGGGTTTCTAGAATCCAAGGAGTTTATATATGAAGGCTAAATACATCGATGCAGGCAGTAGAGCTGTATGAAAATAAAATGAACTACTTAGGAACTAATGAGTTCTTTACCAACAAAGGAGTTCCAAAGGAGGCTCAACCATGACTTGGAGAACATGCTTCAAAGATCCTCCCAATGTGAAGAAATATTCCTAGTTCTGAACCTTTTAGATTTAAATTTTCAAAATCTTTAACATCAAATCAATGTTCTTTTATATATATAATTGAATATGTAAAACAATAAAGAATATACGAACATGACAAATTTAAACATCATCAAAGAGAATTATGTAAAAAACAATGCAGAAAACAGACACAAAATCTGTCCTTTAAGATCTTGAAGTAGTTAAACAATAAACCAGATTATAAAGGGCAAGAGAATTCTTGCTTTCCTGATCACCATGTGCTGTGTGCTTCAACCACTTTCCCCACAGACTCCCAATATCTCATTTACCATATAATTACAGGATATTAAGGCCTGAAAGAAACTTACTAGTTATTTGTTACAAAGTCTTTTCACATATAAGGAATTATCTGGATGTATTTTGCCACAATGTTCCTTTATACTAAATGTGCTCTGTTTTCAAAAGTATATGTAAATCACATTGGACTTAGTTAACTCTTAAAGATAAAAAAAAATGATTTTAATATTTCCATTATTTTCTAAAGAAGATGGATAGTGTATATGAATATTTTTAACTCACAGAAACAAAACACACAAGATGTTATAGTAACATTCACAAGACTGATCAACATCCAACTTTTGTTATTTATAAGGTGGTTTAATTTTTAAAATGCCAGGTTTAAGGGTCTGAGCTATCAGAATAGTTAATTTGAATCTAAGCAGAGGCAGTTAAACAATCTATGCTACCAAATGGATAAATGGTTTCAAAATTAGGGGAATGATACCTGCCAAAGGTAATACATATCACTCAGTTTCAGAGAAGCTTAAATAATAAAGAAAACTCATTTTCTCAGATAACAGAAAAGCCTGAGGCCATATCACATGTCAAGAAGAGTCTTACCAAGTTTTGGTTCCTCTTCTGTGCAGTTCTAACAACTGCACACTGCTTGTTGTGTCCACGTCATCCCTAGTCCTCATGGTGGCATAATGGCTCCCAAAAGTGTCTGACCCTGCACTTTTCCTCCTCCCCATCCAGGAAGTGAATAGTATCATTAAACAGAAGTCTTGAACATCTCTTTAATGAGAGCTAGTGAGAGGTATGCCAACAGCAGTTTTGAACATGGCTTCAATGAGAAAAAAACGAAGTATTTGCCCAACTGAGACAATCACAGAGGTGAGAGGATGGGGTTAATTCCATCCAAACTCAAAACTCTGACACCTTGAGCAAGTATGTAATAAGATTGGGGGGGAAATGTTCATTATATAATGTAAACTTATTTGCATCTAATATTCACTAACTACAGAGATTGCATGTTTCCACATATGAAAGTATTATATAAGAGCTATGGAGAAGGAAATGGCAATCCACTCCAGCACTCTTGCCTGGAAAATCCCGTGAACAGAGTCCACAGGGTCACAAAGAGTCGGACACAACTGAGCAACTTCACTTTCACTTTCATAGATTTAAATGTGATAAATAACTACTTATTAATATGAAATGTGATAATCCATTAAAATAAGTCAAAAATCCTGCTGGGTTTTGTAATGTCTTCTGCAGTATGAGTGAAAATAAATCATATTCCCCCCCACAAAAAAAAAAAAACCTCTTAAATCATTGTTTCTTTAAAAAATGGTTCAAATTTTAAGGCTTTATATATGAATCTTCTAAAAATATTTTAGAGCATCCCAACTGGGAAAGCAATTTTGTGCTTGCTTTTTAAAGAATCTATTCAAAGAACTCATTAAAAACATTCATTTAAATGATCTCGTGTACGTTCATTATGCTATGTCCTTTGGGAGGGGTAAAAAACTATGAACTGCTGCCAGAAAGCAAATGAAGGGAATAAATGTTAAATGTAAAAGGTTAGTCCTTCATTAAAATTGTTTAAATAAGCAGCAATCCCCCTTCACTCTTGTAAACTCTCCAAGAAACATTTGTATACATTTAAGACAGCAAATTAAAAGCAGACACAACTAAAAAAATCTATAGGTCAGTTTTATGAACTGTTAGCATTTGGATAATTTTTGTCTTTCATTTTAGGTTCTAGGTTATTGAAATGGACACAGTCTGCCCACATAATGCTAGGTGTTCGTGGAAACATAAATCTGAATATCATGGGGGTCCTGTAAAGGGCAGATTTTAGAAACTTAGAGCATCTATATTTTACTTAAATTTTCTTGCGTACTATAAATACTTTCAGGCTTAACTTTTTCACTCTTAATTTTTGACAACAGTCTTTAGGGTCTGAAAGGTCTTGAAGAGGGAGTCATGGATAATGTAAAATAGTTTGATTTACCTTTTAGGGTTATAATATGGCATTTCTTCTACCCTTACTTCTTGCCTGAGTGTAGAAACCACTGTAATTTTACCTGATTTTATATATCTCTTAAATGATGTGAGTTCTTGTCAAGATTTCTTGCTATGTTTTCTGGGGTTGTTGTTTTTGTTGTTGCTTTCCCAGTTGAGTTTAGTTCAATGTTGGTAACTGACAAGGCAGGTTGGACTTAGTATCTCATTCTCTAGCCACTTTTTTCTCAAACACTGTGGTGAAATCTCATTTGTAGACTAAATTGAACTTAAAGGAGCACATATGAGTTCATTCTCAATGCAACTGAGGGACTCTTGAAGGACATGAGCAAATGAAAAGACATGATTTCAGATAAGAATATTTAACCTTGGTGAGATGTCATCTCCCCCAAGTTAACATATAAATTCAAAATGATCCCAATAAAAATATCAACAGTATTTTCCAATAGCTTAAAAACTGATGCTGAAGTTCATATTTTAAAATAAATATGCTATTATACTATTAAAATATTATAAGTCCTTAATAATGAACTCTGTTCATAAATAGAGAAATGAAGCCAAATAAAAACTCTAGGAATAAAACTGAATACATATATCAAATATATGGTAAGATATCATTCAGGGAAGATGGATCATATAACTGTTGGATAATATAATATCTACCTAAAAAATTCAATAACCTGAATGAGCAAGGAACTAAGAGGAACATTAAAGGGGGTAAGTGTATTGATATTATTTTCCCACATCACATACTCTCTTAATAGAAAAGCTCTACCTCTTGCCATTTAATACAATTGCAATTTTACTTTAATATTTAAATAGTTCTTTCAGTTTCTTCTACTAGAATATAAGCTACATCAGGGCAGGAATGGTGGATACTTTTGCTAACTTGTTTTTAAGAACCTAAATACATTGATTGCCTGATTCATTACAGAAAATCACTAAATGTTTGTGCATAAATGAAAACTGATATAAAAAATACAGTTGTTTCTGGGAGATAGCATGAAGGAAGAAAGTGTGCAAATTTAAGTAATTTTTCAGGCTCTGATGATATTAATTTGAGGAGATTTTATAAACTCAAGTATTTTGGTCCATTAGAGCACAAAGTGGATTAATTACATTGGATATTTGCACTCCCTGTTCAGCCACTCTCTTCCACGAGCTTGTGATTTATGAGGTAATAAATGAAAAATATTTTACTTGCCAAACATAATCAGTTCCCTTTTAAATGTACAACATTATATTGATATCATGATTTTTCCCCCCAAGGTGGCCATTTTGCAGTAGCTTCTCAAAGTCATTCTACAAAATCAGACATTGACCTACAAGATTGAATATAGGGTTATTTTAGAAAATCTAATGAAAAATATTTTGTGAATTATCCTTAGGGAAAATTATTTTAAAGTATCTAACCCTGAGGAGGGATGTTTGAACAGCATGGCATATATAGTATTGTAGAAATAGTAAACAGCTTGGATGAAGGGCATTGCTACTGCTAAATTGCTTCAGTTGTGTCCGACTCTGTGCAACCCCAGAGACGACAGCCCACCAGGCTCCCCCGTCCCTGGGATTCTCCAGGCAAGAACACTGGAGTGGGTTGCCATTTCCTTCTCCAATGCATGAAAGTGAAAAGTGAAAGTGAAGTCGCTCAGTCATGTCCAACTCTTAGTGACCCCATGGACTGGAGCCTGCCAGGCTCCTCCATCCGTGGGATTTTCCAGGCAAGAGTACTGGGGTGGAGTGCCATTGGCTTTTATATAAAGTTGTGTCCATAATTAGCTTAACATTTGCATGGCACTTTTAAATGTAGTAACAAAAAAATACATAATGTAGATAGATACAAACATGAAGGACAACTTGCTATGTACAGAATGTTTGTGTTCTTCCATATTCACCTGTTGAAACCCCAATCCCCAATGTGAAGGTATTTGGAGGTGGGACGTTTGATAAGTGATTAAGTTTAGATAAGGTTATGAAGGTAGAGCCTCCAAGATGAGATTTGTTTTTGCTCATCTTGTCACCCAATCTATGGTATTTTACTATGGTATTTATATAGCACTCACTTTCTTATGTACAACATATCAGATAGAATTATCTTCATATGGATATGAACAATCAGCAGCTCAATGATGTTAACAAAGAAGCTAGTAGCTACTGACTGGCTTGAACTAATTGTTATTTATACCTGTTACTGGATCACCTTCCCAGCTTTGCTATCAAAATGATTCTGCTAGGAAGGAAGAGCAAAGTAATGGATTCTAATTGGGCACTATATATTAGGCAATAAAACTTGGTTCATGTTCTGCAACCCCCACCATAAATTATTTCTTTGAATACAAATATATAACTCATGCTGCTGCTGCTGCTGCTGCTGAGTCGCTTCAGTCGTGTCCAACTCTGTGCGACCCCATAGATGGCAGCCCACCAGGCTCCCCCATCCCTGGGATTCTCCAGGCAAGAACTCTGGAGTGGGTTGCCATTTCCTTCTCCAATATATGAAAGTCAAAAGCGAAAGTGATGTCGCTCAGTCATGTCCGACTCTTAGCGACCCCATGGACTGCAGCCTACCAGGCTCCTCCATCCATGGGATTTTCCAGGCAAGAGTACTGGAGTGGGGTGCCATTGCCTTCTCTGATATAACTCATAGATTGTAGTAGAATGAAGGCAATTCCAAACTTTATATAACTATTAAGCAGTTATTCCTTGACAGACATCGAAAGGAATGTATATAGTCAGAAGATGTTTTCAAATATACAATTCTGGCACCCTTAGGGGGAGTGGGAAGCATAGGAAATAGCTGTCTCCAGGGGACTGCTTTAATCTCTATTTCTCAGAGTTGTCATTCAGACTTAAGGTGTAGCTAATGATAAATGGGAAGGATAAATTCTATACTAATAGGGGAATTGTCAAAAGAAGAGTGGCAATTTTTATAATCCAATATTTCATGTTCCAGATATCTTAATAATGCTTTCTAAATATGTCATTATTTGTTGGACATGATGTGAATTTTTAAGGCACATTTAATGTTCCAAGAAGATTTTGCACAAATTTTTTGTTTTAGCTTACTTTTATCTATCAAATTCTTTAAAGAGTTGAGTGAATCTGGCTTGAATTACTGCTGCATATCACACCACTTGGATTTCATAGGCCATTTTCCATTTCTAAAAGTTTGCAATGGTTTGACAAATGAAAATTTCTCCAGAAAAGAAAGAAGTAATTGTGAATTTTACAGGGAATAAAATATGTTAAGAAGGAAGCATTAAGTGAAGAATAAACTACTAATTTAGAATTGTTTATTAGAAAAATCTCAGAAAATATATTTCCTCATATTATTGACTAGAAGAGCATGCTAAGACTTTCTGCTCAACTAGTGAGAACTTCTTTTATTATCCTGTAACTTACAGGCTTTGTTCCAAGTTCTATACTAATATTTAAGGTTAAAGTATGACAACAGTTTTGCCAAATGGTGTAATTACTCCATCTTCTAAGGCTAGTATATAAAGCTAAAATAGTACATTTATTTGCCCAAAGTCACACAGCTTCCCAGGTGGCTCAGTGGCAAAGAATCCACCTGCCAGTGTAGGAGACATGGGTTTGATCCCCAGCTCAGGAAGACCCCCTGGAAGAGGAAATGGCAACCCTCTCCCCTATTCTTGCCTAGAAAAGCCCATGGACAAAGGAGGCTAAGGAGCTACAGTCCATGGGGACTCAAAGAGTTGAACACAACTGAGCACACACGCCCACAGCTGCAAAAGCACAGGGCAGAGTGCCGTACCCAGGTCAGTCCGGCTGGAAGATTCCAAATCTGTGCCGTGCTGCTCTGCATTGTAGGTTCTCACTGAAGAGTGTTCCATAGACCAGTGGTTTCAGTATCACATGGACTCATCGGAACACTGCAGAGTCTCAGTCTTCATCTGAGAAAACTGAACAGAATCTACATTCTAGTAACAACTTTACATTAAAGCCAAGGACGTAGTGCTTTAGATCAGTTGTGTCACTGAAAACAAACCTTGGCCTAAATAATACAGTGTCTCAGTTATTTCCCATATACAAGGTAGGAAAAAATATGAAAATTCCACAGTATGCCTAACTTAGGTTATTAGACATGAAACTTACTCTACAGAGAAGAAACAAGGACTGAGAGAGAAAATGGTTTGTCCTGTAATCCATGAACATTTAAGCAAGATGGATCATGTAGCAATTTCTCAGTAAATACCCTTTACAATGTATTTTTATTTGCGGATAATTGATAGTGTGCATGTTAACCCAAAACTCCTTATTTGTCCCTCCCCTCCCCTTTTCCACTTTAGTAATCATAAATTTGTTTTTGAAATTTGTGAGTCTGTTTCTATTCTATAAACTAGTTCTTTGGATCACTTTTAAATTAGATTACACACGTGAGTAATATATGATATTTGTCTTTTTCTGTCTGACTTACTTCACTTAGTATGACAATCATGACAACCTCTAGGTCCATCCAAGTTGTTGCAAATGGCATTATTTCATTAATTTTTATGACTGAATAACATTTCATTGTATATATATACCACATCTTCTTTATTCACTTCTCTGTTGATGGACATTTAGCTTGTCTCCATGTCTTAGCTTATAAATAGTGCTGCTATTTGGATATATGCTATGTAATTACTGGATCATATGATAGTTCTATTTTTAGTTTTTGAGGAACCTCCATATGATTATACATTGTTTTACATTCCCACCAACAGTGTAGGAGGGTTCCTTTTCTCCACGCCCTCTTCAGTATCTAGTGTTTGTAGACTTTTTGATTATGGCCAGTCTTACTGGTATGAGGTGATACTTCACTGTAGCTTTGACTTGGATTTCTCTAATAATTAGTGATGTTGAGTATCTTTTCATGTGCTTTTTGGGCATCTGTATGTCTTCTTTGGAGATATATCTATTAAAATCTGCCCATTTTTTGATTGGGTTGTTTGGTTTTTGTTTTGATGTAGAGACGCGTAAACTTTTTGCGTATTTTAGAGTTTAACTCTCGTCGGTTGCATCATTTGCAAGTATTTTCTTCTATTCTGTGACTTGTCTTTTTGTTTTATGATTTTCTTTGATGTACAAAAGCCTTTAAGTTTAATTAGGTCCCATTTGTTTTGTTTTGTTTTCATTACTCTATAGGGTGAATCAAAAAGATATTCTTCCAATTTATGTCAAAGCATTTTGCCTTTGTTTTCCTCTAAATCATTTTACTTTTAGATATTCTAATAGTATCAACAGTATCAATAGTATCTAATAGTATTAAAACTCAACATGCAAAAAACTAAGATAATGGCATCCAATCCCATCGCTTCATGGAAAATAGATATGGAAACAGTGACAGACTTTATTTTCCTGGGCTCCAAAATCACTGCATATGGTGACTGCAACCATGAAATTAAAAGATGCTTGTTCCTTGGAAAAAAAGCTATGGCCAACCAAGACAGCATAGTAAAAAGCAGAGGCATTACCTTGCTGACAAAGGTCCATATAGTCAAAGCTATGGTTTTTCCAGTAGTCATGTATGGATGTGAGAGTTGGACTATAAAGAAAGCTGAGTGCTAAAGAACTGTGGCATTGAAGAAGATTCTTGAGAGTATCTTGGACTGCAGGAGATCAAACCAATCAATCCTCAAAGAAGTCAGTCCTGAATATTCATTGGAAGGATTAGTGCTGAAATGAAATTCCAATACTTTTGCCACCTGATGTAAAGAACTGACTCATTGGAAAAGTCCCAGATGCTGGAAAAGATTGAAGGTAGGAGCAGAAGGGGACGATGAGGATGAGATGGCTGGATGGCATCACTGACTCAATGGACATGAGTTTGAGCAAGCTCCGGGAGTTGGTGATGGACAGGGAGGCCTGGCTTGCTTCAGTCCATGGGGTCACAAAGAGATGGACACAACTGAGTGATTGAACTGAACTGAAAATATCAATGTCATATAGTGATCTAATTTTCCAAGATGGTTAAAAGTCTTAAGCATCTTTTCATGTGCTTATTTGCCCTCTATATTTCATCTTTGGTAAAATGTGTGGTCATGTCATTTGCCCATATTTAAACTGAGTTGGTTGATTTCTTATTGAATTTTGAGAGTTTTTTGTATATTCTGGGTACACATCTATTTCAGATAAATAACTGGCAAATATTTTCCTCAGTCTGTGACCTGCTGTTTTGGTCTTTTAATTGTATCTTTTGAAAACCAAATGTTTTTAATTTTGATTAAGCCCACTTTTTCCCCTCTACCTTGATTTCAGTTCAATTATCTCGCTCAGTCAGGTCCGACTCTTGGTGACCCCATGGACTGCAGCATGCCAGGCTTCCCTGTCCATCACCAACTCCCAGAACTTGCTCAAACTCACATCCATTGTGCCAGTGATGCCATCCAACCATCTCATCCTCTGTCATCCCCATCTCCTCCTGCCTTCGATCATTCCCAGCATCAGGGTCTTTTCCAATGAATCAGTTTTTTGCATCAGGTTGCCAAAGTATTGGAGTTTCAGTTTCAGCACCAGTACTTCCAATGAATATTCAGGACTAATTTCCTTGGGGATTGACTGGTTATATCTCCTTACAGTCCAAGGAACTCTTAAGAGTCTTATCCAACACCATGGTTCAAAAGCATTAATTCTTTGATGCTCAGCTTTCTTTATAGTCTAACTCTCACATCCATGCATGACTACTGGAAAAACCATAGCTTTGACTAGACTGACTTTTTTTCAGCAAAGTAATGTCTATGCTTTTTATTTTTTTTTAATTAAATTTTATTTTGCTTAACTTTACAATATTGTATTGCTTTTGCCATACATCAAGATGGATCAACTGCCTTATGATCCAGCAATCCCACTGCTGGGCATATACACTTAGAAAACCAGAATTGAAAGAGACACGTGTACCCCAATGTTCATAGCAGCACTGTTTACAATAGCCAGGACTTGGAAGCAGCCTAGATGTCTATGCTTTTTAATATGCTGTCTAGGTGGATCATAGCTTTCCTTCCAAGGAGCTAATATCTTTTAATTTCATGACTGCAGTCACCATATGCATTGCTTTTGAAGCCCAAGAAAATAAAGATTCTACCTGTTTCTATTGTTTCCCCATATATTTTCCATGAAGTGATGGGGCCAGATTCCATGATCTTAATTTTTTGAATGTTGAGTTTTAATTCAGCTTTTTCACTCTCCTCTTTCACTTTCATCAGGAAGCTCTTTGGTTCTTCTTTGCTTGCTGACATAAGGGTGGTGTCATTTGCATGTCTGAGGTTATTGATATTTCTCCCAGTAGTCTTGATTCCAGCTTGTACTTCATCCATGCTGGCATTTCTCATGATGTACTCTGCATATAAGTTAAATAAACAAGGTGACAATATTCAGCCTTGACGTACTCCTTTCCCAATTTAGAACCAGTCTGTTGATACCAATTTTGAACCAGTCTGTTGTTCCATGTCCAGTTCTAACTGTTGCTACTTCACCTGCATACCTTGGTTTAGGTAAAATGAAAGTCAAACAACAGACACAAGTACAAAGGGGCTTGCATAAAGAGTATTAAAAGGACTTCCCAGGTGGCTCAGTGGTAAAAAATACACATGGCACCCCACTCCAGTACTCCTGCCTGGAAAATCCCAGGGACCAAGGAGCCTGGTAGGCTGCAGTCCGTGGGGTCGCTGAGGGTTGGACACGACTGAGTGACTTCACTTTCACTTTTCACTTTCTTGCATTGGAGAAGGAAATGGCCACCCACTCCAGTGTTCTTGCCTGGAGAATCCCAGGGACAGGAGAGCCTGGTGGGCTGCTGTCTATGGGGTCACACAGAGTAGGACACGACTGAAGTGACTTAGCAGCAGCAGCAGTAGCAACAGCAGCAATGTAGGAGACTGAGATGTGAGTTTGATCCCTGGTGGAAGAAATGGCAACTCACTCCAGTATTCTTGCCTGAAAAAACCATGGACAGAGAAGCCTGGCAGGCTATAGTTGATGGGGTCACAAAGAGTTGGACACGAGTGAAGCGACTTAGCAGCAGCAGCAGCAGAACAACTGAACACATACACAAACTCACAGAAAGAATATAAAAAAGACTTCTGAAAATTAATAATTGAATAAAAAGCACCATTAAAATGTGATCAGTCAGTTAAATCTCTCAGTCATGTCTGACTCTTTGTGACCCCATGAATCACAGCACGCCAGGCGTCCCTGTTCATCACCAACTCCCAGAGTTCACTCAGACTCATGTCCATCAAGTCAGTGATGCCATCCAGCCATCTCATCCTCTACGTCCCCTTCTCCTCCTGCCCCCAATCCCTCCCAGCATCAGAGTTTTTTCCGGTGAGTCAATTCTTTGCGTGAAGTGGCCAAAGTATTGGAGTTTCAGCCTCAGCATCAGTCCTTCCAGTGAAAATCTAGGACTAGTCTCCTTTAGGATGGACTGGTTGGAACTCCTTGCAGTCGAAGGGACTCTCAAGAGTCTTCTCCAACACCACAGTTCAAAAGCATCAATTCTTCTGTGCTCAGCTTTCTTTATAGTTCAACTCTCACATCCATACATGACCACTGGAAAAACCATAGCCTTGACTACACAGACCAAGAAGGCAAAGTAATATCTCTGCTTTTTAATATGCTATTTATGTTGGTCATAACTTTCCTTCAAAGGAGTAAACATCTTTTAATTTCATGGCTGCAATCACCATCTGCAGTGATTTTGGAGCCCCCAGAAAATAAAGTCTGACACTGTTTCTACTGTTTCCCCATGTATTTCCCATGAAATGATGGGACCAGATGTCATGATCTTCATTTTCTGAATGTTGAGCTTTAAGCCAAATTTTGACTCTCCTCTTTAGTTCCTCTTCACTTTCTGCCATAAGGGTGGTATCATCTGCATATCTGAGGTTATTGATATATCTCCTGGCTATCTTGATTCCAGCTTGTGCTTCCTCCAGCCCAGCGTTTCTCATGATGTAGTCTGCATATAAATTAAATAAGCAAGGTGACAATATACAGCCTTGACGTACTCCTTTTCCTATTTGGAACCAGTCTGTTGTTCCATTTCCACTTCTAATTGTTGCTTCCTGACCTGCATATAGGTTTCTCAAGAGACAGGCCAGGTGGTCTGGTATTCCCATCTCTTTCAGAATTTTCCACAGTTTATGTGATCCACACAGTCAAAGGCTTTGGCATAGTCAATAAAGAAGAAATACAAGTTTTTCCAAAACTCTCTTGCTTTTTCGATGATCCAGCAGATGTTGGCAATTTGATCTCTGGTTCCTCTGCCTTTTCTAAAACCAGCTTGGACATCTGGAAGTTCACGGTTCACATATTGCTGAAGCTTGGCTTGGAGAATTTTGAGCATTACTTTACTAGCGTGTGAGATGAGTGCAATTGTGCAGTAGTTTGATCATTCTTTGGCTTTGCCTTTCTTTGGGATTGGAATGAAAACTGACCTTTTCCAGTCCTGTGGCCACTAATGAGTTTTCCAAATGCGCTGGCATATTGAGTGCAGCACTTTCACAGCATCATCTTTCAGGATTTGAAATAGCTCAACTGGAATTCCATCACCTCCACTAGCTTTGTTTGTAGTGATGCTTCTAAGGCCCACTTGACTTTACATTCCAGGATGTCTGGCTATAGGTGAGTAATCACACCATTGTGATTATCTCAGTTGTGAAGATCTTTTTTGTACACGACTTCTGTGTATTCTTGATGAAAGTGAAAGTGGAGAGTGAAAAGTTTGGCTTAAAGCTCAACATTCAGAAAACGAAGATCATGGCATCTGGTCCCATCACTACATGGGAAATAGATGGGGAAACAGTGGAAACAGTGTCAGAATTTATTTTGGGGGCTCCAAAATCACTGCAGATGGTGACTGCAGCCATGAAATTAAAAGACACTTACTCCTTGAAAGGAAAGTTATGACCAACCTAGATAGCATATTCAAAAGCAGAGACATTACTTTGTCAACAAAGTTTCGCCTAGTCAAGGCTATGGTCTTTCCTGTGGTCATGTATGGATGTGAGAGCTGGACTGTGAAGAAGGCTGAGCGCTGAAGAATTGATGCTTTTGAACTGTGGTGTTGGAGAAGACTCTTGAGAGTCCCTTGGACTGCAAAGAGATCAAACCGGTCCATTCTGAAGGAGATAAGCCCTGGGATTTCTTTGGAAGGAATGATGCTAAAGCTGAAACTCCAGTATTTTGGCCACCTCATGTGAAGAGTTGACTCATTGGAAAAGACTCTGATGCTGGGAGGGATTGGGGGCAGGAGGAGAAGGGGACGACAGAGGATGAGATGGCTGGATGGCCTCACTGACTTGATGGATGTGAGTCTGAGTGACCTCCAGGAGTTGGTGATGGACAGGGAGGCCTGGCGTGCTGCAGTTCATGGGGTCGCAAAGAGTCGGACATGACTGAGCGACTGATCTGATCTGATCTGTGTATTCTTGTCGCCTCTTCTTAATATCGACTGTTTCTGTTAGGTCCATACCTAACCGATTTCTGTCCTTTATAGAACCCATCTTAACATGAAATGCTCCCTTTTTAAAATGTGATAAAAGATTTGAAAACATATTTACAAAAGAAGTTACATAAGTGACCAAAAAGTAGATGAAAATGTATTCAACCATTATTTATCAGAGAAATTCATATCCAAATCATGAGATGCCAAAATACTGAAACACAATTATATACTTTCTAGAATATCTGAAATTAATATAACTTATAATACTAAATGTTAGTGGATATATATAGCAAGTTGGTCAGTTATATATATAAAGTTAAATACATGTGTACCCTATTAATCAGTAATCCACTCCTAAGTATTTATCCAAGATAAAAGATGGTATATCAACACAAAGATATTAACTGAAGTTTTATGCAAAATGTGAAGAATGCAAATACCCTCTAAATTGAGTGAATAAAGAAATTAGGACAGAGACATATAATTGAATGCTCAGTTCAATTCAGTCACTCAGTTGTGTCCGACTCTTTGCGACCCCAAGAATCGCAGCACGCCAGGCCTCCCTGTCCATCACCAACTCCCAGAGTTCACCCAGACTCACGTCCATCGAGTCAGTGATGTCATGCAGCCATCTCATCCTCTGTCATCCCCTTCTCCTCCTGCCCTCAATCCCTCCCAGCATCAGAGTCTTTTCCAATGAGTCAGCTCTTCTCATGAGATGGCCAAAGTACTGGAGTTTCAGCTTTAGCATCATTCCTTCCAAAGAACACCCAGGGCTGATCTCCTTCAGAATGGACTGGTTGGATCTCCTTGCAGTCCAAGAGACTCTCAAGAGTCTTCTCCAACACCACAGTTCAAAAGCATCAATTCTTCGAATTGAATGCTACTCAGCAAAAAAAAAAACAAAAGTTGTTGGTGATTTTCAGTTGCCTGGTCCTGTCCCACACTTTACGACCACATGGGCTATAACACACCAAGCCTCCCTGTCCTTCACCATCTCCTGGAGTTCAAAATGCAATGATTAAAGTAATTCTGATCAAGCCATATAATTGAATGCTACTTAGCAAAAATAAAACAAAACAGAAGTGCTGATACACATAACAACATGAATAAATCATGTAATTATTATGTTGAACAAAGTAAAACAGGTTATAAAGAATGCATATTCAATCATTGGTTTTATATGAATTTTAAGAATAAGGCAAATAGCGCTATGTTGCTAGAAATCAGGACTTTGTTCATTTGTGAACAAGGATTGATTGTAAGAGGGCAGCAATGAATTGTGTAGAGTGATAGGAATGTCCTACATCATAATTGATGGTTACACAGGTGTATATACTTATGAAAATCCTGTGAGTTATTATCTATGCGTTTCAGTGTGTATTCAAGAACATCATTCCACAACTGTTGTAGACAGAGCCTTAAATGTCCTCAGACGGATATCCTCTGATAATCACCATCAGTAATTTGGAAAATGGGAACTGAAAGATAAACTTTCTAATGGCTAAGGGAAGTCCCTTGCCACATGTGAGCATAGTCATTTATATTCAATTCTCTTATAAAATAGAGGAAAAGAAGTCAATAGTTTGTTGATATAACTTCTCAAATGGAATAGGCAGTTATTAAGACATCTTTTTTTTTTTCCTAAGCGACAACAGCACTGCTTTCTTTAACCTGTCTGAGAGAAGCAATATTCTTGACCTGCTAAAATTAAGTTGTTGCTTTGAAAGCACCACTTTATATTGATCAAGACATTGGTGAATATAATGGAGAAATTTTCCTAGATCATCGTACAAATACTATCATTGTCTTGATTTACCATTAACAACTAGTTGGCCGCTTCAACTCATCTAAGTGTGTAATTACCTCCCAATTTCACTGGGCCCATATGGTGTTTTCTATCACATATGACAAATCAGTATCCTGATACTGTCATTGACCACATCTCCCAGTTATTCTTTCCCCCTCTTTTCTATTATATTCAGAAGCAAGTGAGTTGTTTTATCTAAGGCCAACTTTTCCAGCTGTGTGCTGTTTCTTCCACTCTCACACTCTGTGTTAGCAGTTTAAATTTCTTTTATCTATATTTTATCTGAATTATTTGGCTGCTGCTTTTTGCCTCTTTGGCAGGGTGATGATAAAACTTTTCTATTATTAGCTTTTTCTTCAATAAGAGTTTTAGCTGCACTCTTCTAAATGTGTTTTTAGTGTTTGCTGGAGTGGTTACAAAATCCATCTTTGCAAAGGACTGAGTGTTTGTGTCCCCCCTAAAGTTCATATATTGAAACTGTAATCCCTATGTGAATATATTCAGAAGTGAGGCCTTTGGGATGTAATTAGTTCATGAGAGGAGCTCTCATGCATAGGGTCAGAGACTTTATAAGAAAATAGCTGTAGCGCTAGCTAAATCTTTCTGCTGTGTGAGGTTACAGGAAAAGCTGGCAATCTGTGATCTGGAAAAAAGGCTCTAACTGGAACCTGACCATGCTGGCCTTCTGATATCAGACTTCTGGAAATGTGAGAAGTAAATTTCTTTTGGTTATAAACCACCCGGTCTATGTCACTTTGTTGTAACAGACTGAATGGATGAAGACAACCCTAAAATTGTTACATCCTTCGAATTCATATTGTACCACTTTCCATGTCCCACCCAACACCTGACAAGTCCTACCTCCCAGTTCGTAAGTCACTCGTGACACATACCAGAGCCTCCTGATAAGGTCATCCCAGGCATGGCCTCCCATCCTTTGTGCTATTGTTGTCTTACGTTTTTTGTTTCTACATATATCAAAGACGCCGTCTTATAGTGTTATTCTTTTTTTTAAATATTCATTTTCCTTGTAAAGAACTCAAGGGAAGAAAAATAACCTCTATATACCCACATATGTATAATTTCTGAGCCTCTCCATTCCTCCTTCAAGATTTGAGTTTTCATATGCTGTCATTTAATTTTTTGTAAGATGACTTTCCCTTTGTTTTTGAACCTAGTTAAAATAGCTACTTTGAAATTCTTGCCTGCTAATTCCACATGTGTATTATCTCTCTATTCCTTTTCCAATGACTCTGCTATGGTTTTTCAAGTCAAGATATTCCACTGGAGTTGCAGTCTTTCCTGAATTGGCACCGATTGGGGATTTCCATCTTATTAATAGCTGCTAAACTGTGAAGCTCACCCAAGGCTATCCCTTTGTCCTACGTGCCAACTTACCTCGAGTTTTTGCCTATTTTGATTCATTCTCTGGTGCCTTTAGTTAGGTTTTTTGTTGTTGTTGCTATTGTTAATTTTTTCTGAATAAAATTGTCTCATGAAATATCAGTGTTGGGTTTCTGCCACTCAACAGGGTTCCCGCCAATGAGTTTAGAGAATTAAGACAAGGCCAAGTCATTCCTGTGCTTACAGACTGGTGAGCTATTCAGATCGTAAGACTCACGCAAATTCGCTTATTTTTGAAATCAGTTCCAACTGCTGCGCCTTTGCCTCCACCCACAAACCAAGTGTTCTCGTGTAATCTTACTTATTCTAACTATGTTCTTACTACATAGAGTTGTAATTATTTGCTTATTTGTCATGTGTATCCATTAGAACTCCTATTGCCAGGTGTATTATATGATTCTTTGTTTTCACAACAGCTTGTACAAAATTTGGTTCTTGGTTCTTGGATTGATAACTAAGCACATGTTACAACTCCTTTTGTCCTTTGTCTTTATTAAAAATGGAAATCAGTTAGAAGAGCAACTAAAGCAATTACCAGTGCAGCTAAGTGACCCTAACTAATAGGCAGGTCAGAGAGAGAGATAAGAAAAGTATAGAAAACTAATCTATTCAGTTATCAGAACTTGTAACCATGTGTATCTGCCCAGCATGTAGTTGTTTTTCACTCACTGATGAACATTGCCAAAATCTATGAATACTCTTTTAATTACATAATTATAATATTTCAAAATCTTTACCTAAAACGGTTTTCTAACAGTCCTAGAGTTGGTCTGAATGTGGAGAGATGTTAAGAATTTCTGATTGCTCCACTCTGAAAATAACAATGATAATACCTTCATGGTTCAGTCCATGCCAGAGGGAAGCATCATATTTCAGGTTCAAGTTCAATGATATAAGTCATATGGGAGGAGAAGCAAGACAGCAAAGGTTGGCAGAGCATGACTCTAAGTTGAGAGAAGGGCACTGATGAGCTAGAAGTCACACATATCTCTCATTTAAGGGTGGGAGGAGAGAAGTGGGGACCAGCCTGATCCAGAAGGAGAATGTGCCCCTGTAAAGGCACCCAGCTGCATCTGTCATGTCTGGATCAGGCAAAGAGGTTTTGGGGGAATAAGAGACACAACTTCATATATTTGATTTGACTTGGTTATTTGGAATGACCAGAGGAGTGCTTTGAGATCTATCCTGTGGTAGGATATTCTAACTGACCTTGTGGTTTTGAAGATGTTTCCCAGTATCCTCAGACCTTTAACAATACAGCCTGGGAATCTTCATAACCAATTCTTCCAAATCCCCATGTAACTGATTTCTTGTTGCCACCTGATAGAGGGTTTTTATGAAATGTTTGTGGTTCCTTCAAGACAGCATAAAATACCAATTCTCATTTCAACTGAAGTATTCACTGTGGAATATTCATTGCATGGCATTCATTTTGTTGGCAGTCACATATCCATGATAGATAGATACATGTCAAAAGTGGGGAAAGCATCACAGTGTAAATAGCATCAACCAAGTCACACATGCCTTTAGCATCTGCTTCCTCTTGAGTTGCTCATATCACCAAATAGTTACTAGATAGCAGGAAACTGCAGATTTTACATCATAAAGTACATAAAAGGTACTTTATCGTATCCTGAATGTAAATTTGTGAGACCAGTTTGAGATTATTTTATACATGTTCATCTGAAGTCTTCATATTGAATTATTTTAACTTTTTTTTAAACTGAAAAATGGTGTCATAAACCATATATTTAGATAAATAACGTTACGGAGTCTGTACTACATAAATATTTTGTACTGGGATTCTGACATTTCTTTTCACATACTGTAGAAGAAGTAGGGTTGTTGGGATTTAGTATTATTAATTTCAAGGATTTTATAGGAATTATTAGCCAAAATACTGCCCATGATTCCCAAAATGTTTTACCTTATCATATCAACACATCTGAAATTCACTGGAATTAGTAGTTGACTTCATTTAGATTTCAACTAAAACTTGAAAATCTGAATAGAGTAAGAATGTCATGTAATTCAGTATAATAATGTAAATTCAGTATCAGATCAGATCAGATCAGTCGCTCAGTCGTGTCCAACTCTTTGCAACCCCATGAGCTGCAGCACGCCAGGCCTCCCTGTCCATCACCAACTCCCGGAGGTCACTCAGACACAACCACCGAGTCAGTGATGCCATCCAGCCATCTCATCCTCTGTCGTCCCCTTCTCCTCCTGCCCCCAATCCCTCCCAGCATCAGAGTCTTCTCCAATGAGTCAACTCTTCGCATGAGGTGGCCAAAATACTGGAGTTTCAGCTTGAGCATCATTCCTTCCAAAGAAATTCCAGGGCTGATCTCCTTCAGAATGGACTGGTTGGATCTCCTTGCAGTCCAAGGGACTCTCAAGAGTCTTCTCCAACACCACAGTTCAAAAGCATCAATTCTTCAGCGCTCAGCCTTCTTCACAGTCCAGCTCTCACATCCATACATGACCACAGGAAAGACCATAGCCTTGACTAGGCGAACCTTTGTTGGCAAAGTGATGTCTCTGCTTTTGAATATGCTATCTATGTTGGTCATAACTTTCCTTCCAAGGAGTAAGCGTCTTTTAATTTCATGGCTGCAGTCAACATCTGCAGTGATTTTGGAGCCCAGAAAAACAAAGTCTGACACTGTTTCCACTGTTTCTCCATTTCCCATGCAGTGATGGGACCAGATGCCATGATCTTCGTTTTCTGAATGTCGAGCTTTAAGCCAACCTTTTCACTCTCCACTTTCACTTTCATCAAGAGGCTTTTTAGTTCCTCTTCACTTTCTGCCATAAGGGTGGTGTCATCTGCATATCTGAGGTTATTGATATTTCTCCCAGCAATCTTGATTCCAACTTGTGTTTCTTCCAGTCCAGCGTTTCTCATGATGTACTCTGCATATAAGTTAAATAAACATGGTGACAATATACAGCCTTGACGTACTCCTTTTCCTATTTGGAACCAGTCTGTTGTTCCATGACCAGTTCTAACTGTTGCTTCCTGACCTGCATACAGTATAGATTTCATGGTAAAATCCATTGCTTTGCTCTCAACATGTAGCCTATGTCAGCAATTCTGAGAATTCAGGAGTTTTGACTGAGACAAGAAGAGGAAAGAGTAGTTTAATATAGGGCTGTGAGCAATATAAGCTAACCCGAATCTGACTTATGAGTAGTCAGAAGGCAGCAAGAGGACAGTGTATGCCTAAGGGACGGGTTACATATGGAGTAAATTAAGAAAAAAACCCAGAGAGACCAATCTTTATAAAAAGACTCAGGAAAGGTAGATAGCAACAACAGGAAGACCAAGCCAACAGCAAGCAGCCTGGGAGCTACCAACTTCCCCCATTTAGCATAGATCATCTCTGCACAGAAGTCTTCAATTACCAACATCTATATAAACAATGAAATATCTGGGGCTAAATATTAATAAAATACTATTAATAATGAGATGTTAGTTAAGGTCATGCCATTCATGGCATCAGTGAGTAATGACAACCTCACCAATGAATAATACAATGAATTCTAAAATTATAAATATTTATTCAATAAAGGATTTTAAAAATACACATTCAACTAACAGCCAGATCATGATTTCTAAAACCCATTCTCTGATTAAAGGAATCAAAGTTTCTTATAGAAATGCGTGGTTCCAGGGATTGGCAAAGGAAAATACAAGATGTACCTGGAACATTTTTAGGTACCATTAAGTAAAGTGTGCAAGAAAGATGAGAACATATATAAAGAATGAAGGATCCTATTTGAGGGAGCTCCTGATGTCCATATACAGGACAACTTGAACAACAAAATAAGTAACAAGAATAACTAATTCCGTCAACAGAATAAAACAAATATCCATCCATGAATCCATATTAATATAAAGAATTGAACATATTAAAAAATGGAAAAATATATTCTTCCATACAGTAGAATTCTAATTAATTAATATAGAAGGCATGGTGGAAATATAAAACAACTGTTAGGCAAACTCCACTGCAGTTGTGGTGACCAAGAAACACTGATGAGTTCTAAAGCCTGGGAATAATGATGTGATGAGAAATACTACCTTTGTTAGTCTCAGAGGATCTTCCTATAAGATATTTCTTTTGATTACAAAAAAAAACAAAAGGGAAAATGAATAACTTTGCTAAAGCATTGATAAGACATATTGACATAAAGGGCCCCCAGTTATGGGAACATTGAAAAGGACACAACTTCACCACTATTGTACTCTTGCCAATGATAAATAGAAATTCATTTTAATAATGAGAAAACATCAGAATAACTCACCTTGAGGGACAATTACAAAATAATTCCAATATTCTTTAAAAGTGACAAGGAAAGTCAGAGGAACTCTCATTAAGTGGAGGAGACAAAGAAGATATGACCACTAACTGCCATGTGAGATCCTAGGCTGGATCTTCCACTAGAAAAAGAACCTTAATCAAGAAAACGTGAAGGTGTGATTAAAATTTGTAGATTAGTTGCTAGTATAATATCAGTGTTAATTTTCTGGTTTCAGTCATTGCACTATGGTTATATAAATGATGCTGCCACTAGGGGAAACTGGCTGAAGTGTTTACAGAAATTTTGTACTATATACTCAACTTTTTTTTTTTTAACTTTACAATATTGTATTTGTTTTGCCATATATCAAAATGAATCTGCCACAGGTATACATGTGTTCCCCATCCTGAACCCTCCTCCCTCCTCTCTCCCCATACCATCCCTCTGGGTCATCCCAGTGCACCAGCCCCAAGCATCCAGTATCGTGCATCGAACCTGGACTGGCAACTCATTTATAAATGATATTATGCATATTTCAATGCCATTCTCCCAAATCATCCCACTCTCCCCCTCTCCCTCTCCCACAGAGTCCAAAAGACTGTTCTCTACATTAGTGTCTTTTTTACTGTCTTGTATACAGGGTTATTGTTACCATCTTTGTAAATTCCATATATATGTGTTAGTGAAGGCAATGGCACCCCACCCCAGTACTCTTGCCTGGAAAATCCCGTGGACGGAGGACCCTGGTGGGCCACAGTCCATGGGGTCGCTAAGAGTCGGACACGACTGAACGACTTCACTTTCACTTTTCACTTTTATGCATTGGAGAAGGAAATGGCAACCCACTCCAGTGTTCTTGCCTGGAGAATCCCAGGGACAGGGGAGCCTGGTGGGCTGCCGTCTATGGGGTCTCACAGAGTTGGACACGACTGAAGCGACTTAGCAGCAGCAGCAGCAGCATACTGTATTGGTGTTTTTCTTTCTGGCTTACTTCACTCTGTATAATAGGCTCCAGTTTCATCCACCTCATTAGAACTGATTCAAATGTATTCTTTTTAATGGCTGAGTAATACTCCATTGTGTATATGTACCACTACTTTCTTATCCATTCATCTGCTGATGGACATCTAGGTTGCTTCCATGTCCTGGCTATTGTAAACAGTGCTGCAATGAACATTGGGGTACACATGTCTCTTTCAATTCTAGTTTCCTCAGTGTGTATGCCCAGCAGTGGGATTGCTGGATCATAAGGCAGTTCTATTCCCAGTTTTTTAAGGAATCTCCACACTGTTCTCCATAGTGGCTGTACTAGTTTGCATTCCCACCAACAGTGTAAGAGGGTTCCCTTTTCTCCACACTCTCTCCAGTATTTATTGCTTGTGGACTTTTGGATTGCAGCCATTCTGACTGGTGTGAAATGGTACCTCATAGTGGTTTTGATTTGCATTTCTCTGATAATGAGTGATGTTGAGCATCTTTTCATGTGTTTGTTAGCCATCTGTATGTCTTCTTTGGAGAAATGTCTATTTAGTTCTTTGGCCCATTTTTTGATTGGGTCATTTATTTTTCTGGTATTGAGCTGTAGGAGTTGCTTGTATATTTTTGAGATTAGTTGTTTGTCTGTTGCTTCATTTGTTATTATTTTCTCCCATTCTGAAGGCTGTCTTTTCACCTTGCTTATAGTTTCCTTTGTTGTGCAGAAGCTTTTTAAGTTTAACTAGGTCCCATTTGTTTATTTTTGCTTTTATTTCCAATATTCTGGGAGGTGGGTCATAGAGGATCCTGCTCTAATGTATGTCAGAGAGTGTTTTGCCTATGTTCTCCTCTAGGAGTTTTATGGTTTCTGGTCTTACATTTAGATCTTTAATCCATTTTGAGTTTTTTTTATTTTTGTGTATTTTTGTGTATGGTGTTAGAAAGTGCTCTAGTTTCATTCTTTTACAAGTGTTTGACCAGTTTTCCCAGCACCACTTGTTAAAGAGATTGTCTTTAATCCATTGTATATTCTTGCCTCCTTTGTCAAAGATAAGGTGTCCATATGTGTGTGAATTTATCTCTGGGCTTTCTATTTTGTTCCATTGATCTATATTTCTGTCTTTGTGCCAGTACCATACTGTCTTGATGACTGTGGCTTTGTAGTAGAGCCTGAAGTCAGGCAAGTTGATTCCTCCACTTCCATTCTTCTTTCTCAAGATAGCTTTGGCTATTCATGGTTTTTTGTATTTCCATACAAATTGTGAAATTATTTGTTCTAGCTCTGTGAAGAATACCGTTGGTATCTTGATAGGGATTGCATTGAATCTATAAATTGCCTTGGGTGGTATACTCATTTTCACTATATTGATTCTTCCAATCCATGAACATGGTATATTTCTCTATCTATTAGTGTCCTCTTTGATTTCTTTCACCAGTGTTTTATAGTTTTCTAGATGGCCACCCACCAGGCTCCCCCGTCCCTGTGATTCTCCAGGCAAGAACACTGGAGTGATTTGCCATTTCCTTCTCCAATGCATGAAAGTGAAAAGTGAAAGTGAAGTCGCTCAGTCTTGTCTGACTCTTAGCGACCCCATGGACTGCAGCCCACCAGGCTCCTCCATGCATGGGATTTTCCAAGCAAGAGCGCTAGAGTGGGGTGCCATTGCCTTCTCTGCATATATAGGTCTTTAGTTTCTTTAGTTAGATATATTCCTAAGTATTTTATTCTTTTCGTTGCAATGGTGAAATGGAATTGTTTCCTTAATTTCTCTTAAATATTACAAAATAAAAAGTTTAAACATAAGAAAAATGTATACTTTGATTTTTTTTTAAATTTTAACAGAAACTCTTTTTATTGATTCTAGGAAATTGTTAGTATAAATACAAAGGTAGAAGAGACCATCTGGCATTTGGATATATGACTTGTTGGCATGATCAAATTTTACTACATTTTTAAGGAAAAAACATTAGTGACCTTTTTTTTTTTTTCCTTAATGCCTTACCACAAGTGTTGCCTCTCTAAATCACTGGCTAGTTGAGAAGTATTGGCCAGAATCAATTAGCACTAATACTCAGTTGTGAGTGCTATTCCATTCCTTCTAAGGGATTATTGCCCACAGTTACAGATACAGTGGTCATATAAATTAAATTTGCCTGTTCCTGTACATTTTAATTCACTGATTCCTAAATTGTCAATGTTCATTCTTCCATCTCTTGCTTGACCATGTTGAATTTACCTTGATTCATGGACCTAACTTTTCAGCTTCGTATGCAACCAGCATCAGACTTTACTTTCACTACCAGACATATCTGCAACTGAATGTTGTTTCAGCTGTGGAAAATTCTTAAAGAGATGAGAATACCAGACCACTTTACCTCTCTCCTGAGAAACCTGTAGGCAGGTGAAGAAGCAACAGTTAGAACCAGACATGGAACAACAGACTGGTTTAAATTTGGGAAAGGAGTACATCAAGGTTGTATATTGTCACCCTGCTTATTTAACTTATATGCAGAGTACATCATGCTAAATGCCAGGCTGGGTGAATCACAAGTTGGAATCAAGATTTCCTGGAGAAATATCAGCCACCTGAGATATACAAATGATAACCATTCTAATGGCAGAAAGTGAAGGGGAACTGAAGAGCCTTTTGATGAGGGTGAAAGAGTGAAAAGATGGCTTAAAACTCAACATTCAAAAAACTAAGATCATGGCATCCAGTCCCATCACTTCATGGGAAATAGATAACAAAAAGTGGAAACAGTGACAGACTTTATTTTCCTGGTCTCCAAAACCACTGCAGACACTGACTGCAGCCATGAAATTAAAAGACACTTGCTCCTTGGGAGAAAGCTGTGATAAACCTATAGAGCATATTAAAAAGCAGAGAAATTACTTGCTGACAAATGTCCATCTAGTCTAAGCTATGGTTTTTCCAGTAGTCATGTACGGATGTGAGAGTTGGATCATAAAGAAAGCTGAGCACCGAAGAATTGATACTTTCAAATTGTGGTGCTGAAAATTTCTTGGACCGCAAAGAGATCCAACCAGTCAATCCTAAAGGAAATCAACCCCAAATATTCATTGGAAGGACTCATGCTGAAGCCGAAACTCCAATACTTTGGCCACCTGATGCCAAAAGCCAACTCACTGGAAAAGCCCCTGATGCTGGGAAAGATTGAAGACAGGAGGAGAGGGGGCAGCAGAGGTTGAGATTGTTGGATCGCATCACCGGCTCAGTGGACATGAGTTTGAGCAAACTCCAGAAGAGAGTGAAGGACAGGGAATTCTGGAGTACTGCAGTCCATGGCATGGCCAAGAGTTGGACACAATGACTGAACAACAACACTGGCAATCAATTGTGATGTCTTTTTTTTTTTTTTTTTTAGTGCTGTAAATCAATTGTACTTAAATAACATTTTTTTTTTAACTTTACAATATTGTATTGGTTTTGCGATATATCAACATGAATCCGCCACAGGTATACATATGTTCCCCATCCTGAACCCTCCTCCCTCCCTCCCTCCCCATACCATCCCTCTGGGTCATCCCAGTGCACCAGCCCCAAGCATCCAGTATCATGCATCAAACCTGGACTGGCGACTCATTTCATATATGATATTATACATGTTTCAATGCCATTCTCTCAAATCATCCCACCCTCTCCCTCTCCCACAGAGTCCAAAAGACTGTTCTATACATCTTTGTCTCTTTTGCTGTCTCGTATAATTGTGATGTCTTTAAAGATAATAACTTTTTCTGTGAAATTTGTCCCATCATCTATCAAATTCCTAATATTTGTTTTATTGCCTTTAATCTTAAAGAGATTGAAGAAAGCTGTCTTCTGAGTTGACTGTAAAATTAAAGAGACTTCAGTTTCTTCATCTCTTATAGTATGGAGATAAAAGAAGCAATAAAAACAATTACTATAGAACAGTTTTGCTGTGAAAGTAATTTTCAGATATAAATTTCTCAGTAGATGTCACCTATTACTAACTCTTGTGGACTAGTATAAAATTTGTAGCAGATTGAGAATTGTGGAAAATTTCTTCCCATGGATGACCCTTGAAGAGGATTGGCATTAATCCTCAAGCCATCAAATGGTACTTCCTGTCTCAGATTCTATGCTCACATTGTTCTGAGGTTTCTATTCCTGTCGTCACCTGACTGATTGGATCATCCCTTACTTTCCAATACATCTCCTTCATTAACTCTCGTTAATCTCTCTCCTCTTCTCCTCTCCCACCCCCTACCTTTTATATGCTCCTGAATCAGATCAGATCAGTCGCTCAGTCGTGTCTGACTCTTTGCGACCCCATGAACCGCAGCACGCCAGGCCTCCCTGTCCATCACCAACTCCCGGAGGTCACTCAGACTCACATCTATCGAGTCAGTGATGCCATCCAGCCATTTCATCCTCTGTCGTCCCCTTCTCCTCCTGCCCCCAATCCCTCCCAGCATCTGAGTCTTCTCCAATGAGTCAACTCTTCGCATGAGGTGGCCAAAATACTGGAGTTTCAGCTTTAGCATCATTCCTTCCAAAGAAATTCCAGGGCTGAACTCCTTCAGAATGCTCCTGAATAGTGTAATATAATTACTTCATGTCTCAGGTTCCCCCACTAAGTTGTAAGTTCTTTGAATCTCATTTGAGGGTTGAGTCTTATTTTCATATTTCTTATTGAGTTCTTTTCATATCTATAGTTCTTAAGAGAGTACCTGATACATAGTAGATATGCAGGAATTATTTGTCAGAGAAATGAGTGAACAAATAAATGACCCAGGAGCAAAGAAGACAAATGGTAACTGAGGTGATAGATGCGTTGATTAGCTTGATTGTGATCATCATTTCACAAAGTATGCATATATCAAATCATCACATTGTCTACCTTAAATATATAGATTTTTATTTGTCAATTATACCTCAATAAATAGCTGGAAAAAATAAAAACCTATCCTGCTATATATAAGCAGTAACCCCCTGCTTATCTACTCCCCTCGACCCCCACTCTGAAAAAAGAGAGAAGAAAAAAACAAACTGATGATTCAAATTCAGAAAGAATAAACAAGCCCAGGTTAAAAGCTCATAAAATTTGTTAATCTAAGCAAAATTCTAAAATGTCTCCTTGGACATATTTTTGAGTGTATTTTAGAATTCCAAGTATCTAATGTAATGCAGGAAGATTATAATCAGCCTAAATCAAAATGATTCACTGTTGTTCACAGTTTGGTACCCCTTCTTATCACAACCCAAATTTACAGGAAGCCCCCACTGCCCACCAACACACATACAAACACACAAACTCACCTCTCAAATTTAAGAATTCATCGAATCTGTAACGCTGGCTAGATCCCATGTCCATTTTAAAATGAATCTCATTTGTGCCCATTCGCAAAAGTCTAATTAAATTGCTTCCAGAAGAAGTAATATTTATCCTTTCTAGGAAATACTTAAACATTAATAGAGAGGTGATAATTAAAAATATACCTAAGATAAATATACCTAAGATAGATATCACAGTAAGTAATGAAAGTAAGTTTGCTTTGTTTTACTTGTGCTAGGAAGGCTATCACTCAAACTAAATACAGGATTATTTGTGCATCTTTGGTGATGATAAGAACATATTTTTAGCTCTAACATATTTCAAGAACATAAAGTTATTTTTAAAGGATTTTGAATAATTCTAGTTTTCCAAAACCATTTGTTTTTACTATATTCTTAACCTAATTTTGTTTATATTTCTTTGAATTCTGTCTTGTACATTATAGGTGTTTTTGTATTTTTTTTTTTTTTTTACCTAAAGATACTCTTCTTATAACTGTGCAATATTTTCCAGGTCCCAACTTAGTCCCTGAGAGCAAATCAATAACTCGTGTAGCTTTAAAAAGCTACATAAAGAAGGTTAAATCAGGAAGTAGGTTAGTTGCCAAGAAAACTAGTTCAATATGTCAGTCACATAGGGAGTAAGTCCCATTTAACTACTTATTTCTTTTCTAGTCATTGTCTCTCCATAAATGTAAGTTACTCAGAAATGACATTTTGAGGTGACTTTTGCAGAAAATGTGTGTTTTGACTTTGCACAAATTGAATTCCTGTATGAAATGCAGCTGAAATGCCTGAGAATTTTTGGAAGACTTTTTGGTTTAGATGTGATTTCTGGAGGTCATATTAAAGAATTCCAACTTGACAAATATGGAGAGATAAAATTGTTTCATTATGAAGTTCATAAATGGCTTCATACATTCCTTATAAATCATAACATCAAATGCATGTGCCTCTGAACTCTATCCTCTAGAATTAACTCAAAACTTAAATATATCCCTAGTTTATCTCTAGCAAACAACTTTGAAATCTGTAACTTTTATTCAAAATGGATTTTTCAGTGTTGTTTTTTAACAGTCAATAAATTGTTGAAGAAATTGACATCTAAATTTTAAGTTAAAGGTGATAAAAAAATAGTAATACCTAACTAACTAAAAAAGTGGAAGTGAAAGTTGCTCAGTCCTGTCAGACTCTTTGCGACTCCACGGACTGTACAGTCCATGGAATTCTCCAGGCCAGAATACTGGTGTGGGTAGCCTTTCCCTTCTAAAGAATCCACCGGCAACGCAGGAGACCCCAGTTCTATTCTTGGGTCGGGAAGATCCTGGAGAAGGGATAGACTACCTATTCCAGTACTCTCCGCTCCCCTTGTGGCTCAGCTGGTAAAGAATCAACAAGCCATGCGGGAGATCTGGGTTTGATCCCTGGGTTGGGAAGATCCCCCGGAGAAGGGAACAGCTACCCGCTCCAGTATTGTGGTCTGGAGATTTCTGTGGACTGTACAGTCCATGGGGTGACAAAGAGTTGGACATGGCTGAGTGACTTCATTTCACTTCAAACTAAAAAAAGAAGTGATAAGTGAAGCAAGGCTAATTTTAAATACAAACTCAAAGTAAAAATCTGTGGATTATTTCATTCAACTCTAGACATAGCAGATTTGTAATAGCTACTTTAAATATATATATGTATATGTATATATAAAGTATGAGTCCCACTCAAGTGCTATATTGGCTTGCTCAGGCAAAGATACATGCCTCACTGAATTGGAAGGACTTAGACACAGGAAAATGTTTTGAAAACATTTAAATATAAGCTTTAAATATTTAAAATACCTTAAAGATAATGCAGTGGGTGGATCCATATTGCTTTAAATTCACAACTCTCCTACCTTTCCCCACTTCTACAATTACAACAGAACTAGTCCAGAATAGATATATAGAAGGAATGATTCCATTCTTCCTTTAAACTAAGGAAGATAGCTGTAAAAACATCAACAAATTTCAGACATGCCTCTTTGATATACTGTAGATTACACTAGATTACAGAAGAGCCTGGTCAATTTATAAGTCTCCTGTTAAACCACTGATATATCAGAGGTAAATCAATGAAACCTATGACCTCTTGAACAGCACTGAACTAGCTATTGAAACATCAATAGCTAGATTTGGAATGGGTGTGGTTCATAAGGCTGGCTGAGAAAGTTCAATTTAAATCATTTTTGTCACTGTAAATCTTTTTAGTCCCAGGACAACAGCAAAGTCAGGAACCAAAAAAACACTGATGAGCAGAACACCTAGTGGCCATTAAAGTGATTTAGAATGGATTTTTCCCTGAAATAGTGCGATTATTTCTGATAACTCAATTGACCGCTTGATTTAAAAGTTCCAGTTGCTGAGAAACTGAAAGTAGAAACGGAAACTGAATACAGTATTCATAGCAGTGGGGGGTCTGGATGCCTGCTATTATGGCAGGAGCCCTGGAGGAGTGCCGTCTCCAGGAATTGTTTGTTTTTGGTGATACCTCTGTTGACTACTTTGTGAAACTGGACTTGGACACTGTGCACACAAGGTCTGTACCCAGTATATCATCTAACCTGGGGCACTTTTAAGAGTGAAACTAGGTGGTTTTACTATTGGACAAGGTTAGCAGGCATGGGGACTGCTGGACAGACCAGGTTGTATTTTCACTCTGTATCTGGCAGCTGGCCTTGTTCTTTGCTTATGTCAAGACATAGCAGGTGCCTTCATAGTCTCTTGAAACACTGAACTTATTTTTTCCTGTGAATCTGGCTACATTGGACAAAATATAAAAGCTATTACTTTTCAAGCGTGAAAAATATGTCACATTATGTTTGGCATTTTGAAGAAGAGAGACCAGACAATAGTTATGAATTTATTTTTTAAGGGTTGCTCATTGCCTGCCTAATACATGCTCCCAGAACAAGCAAATATCTATGAGTCTTTGATGCTAAGAGGTCTCTAAAACCAATTTTAAACATGGTGGCAAGCAGGGGTGGGGCAGGGTGTGGAGAATGAAGGAAAGGATGCCCGATTTCTATAATACAGCTCTACCTTTAAAAAATTTCATTTTAGTAATGTTAAGATGAGGTATCTGAAAACAAAATCAATCAATAAATCAATATTCAGCATAGAAATGTATATATATACATATGTTGGGCCTTCCCTGGTGACTCAGCAGTAAAGAATTTTCCAGCCAATGAAGGAGATGCATGTTCAATTCCTGGGTTGGGAAGATCTCCTGCAGAAAAATAATAGCAACTCACTCCAGTATTCTTGCCTGGAAAATCCCAGGGACAGAGGAGCCTGGCGGGCTACAGTCCATAGGGTCATAAAGAGTCAGATATAATTTAGCAACTAAACAACAAATACACATGTGATACAGAAATATATATTTACATATAAAAATATATGTAAAGGACAAGGAGCAAATTCTTGGTTTGTCAGTCTCTTAGCTGTATGCAACACAAACTTTCTCTAGCTGAGAGAAAAGTCTCGGAGCTTTTGGAAGCTATGGTAGTTTATTGAAAAAATACTGCAAAATCGATCTTAGAAAATGAGCAGAGGGTCTAATTACTAAGGAGAAGAGAAAGGGAAGATGATGCTATGCAGCTTCATACAGAGAGGTGGAGGCTTGTCTCACACACACACACAAAAAAAATGAAAGGTGGATTTCCTTTCCCTTCATCCAAATAGGAAGAATGTTAGCAGTTGGAAAGCTTCTAAATCACCAAGGTATCTACAGCATCCATGCAGGGATTTAAAGCAACAGGCTAATTGAAAAAAAGAAAGAAAAATTAAGTTGGCCTTAGTATTCTCTGAAACATGTAATAGAAGGGAAAATGTATAGCACTTTGGGATGAAAAACTTGAACTGTGAACTTCCAGATGTCCAAGCTTGTTTTAGAAAAGGCAGAGGAACCAGAGACCAAATTGCCAACATCCACTGGATCATCGAAAGAGCAAGAAAGTTCCAGAAAAGCATCTATTTCTGCTTTATTGACTATGCCAAAGCCTTTGACTGTGTGGATCACAATAAACTGTGGAAAATTCTGAAAGAGATGGGAATACCAGACCACCTGACCTGCCTCTTGAGAAACCTATATACAGGTCAGGAAGCAACAGTTAGAACTGGACATGGAACAACAGACTGGTTCCAAATAGGAAAAGCAGTATGTCAAGACTATATATTGTCACCCTGCTTATTTAACTTATATGCAGAGTACATCATGAGAAATGCTGGGCTGGAAGAATCGCAAGCGGGAATCAAGATTGCCTGGAGAAATATCAATAACCTCAGATATGCAGATGACACCACCCTTATGGCAGAAAGTGAAGAGGAACTAGAAAGCCTCTTGATGAAAGTGAAAGAGGGGCGTGAAAAAGTTGACTTAAAGCTCAACATTCAGAAAACGAAGATCATGGCATCTGATCCCATCACTTCATGGCAAATAGACTGGGAAACAGTGGAAACAATGTCAGACTTTATTTTGGGGGGGCTCCAAAATCACTACAGATGGTGATTGAAGCCATGAAATGGAAAGATGCTTACTCCTTGGAAGAAAAATTATGACCAACCTAGATAGCATATTGAAAAGCAGAGACATTACTTTGCCAATAAAGGTCCATCTAGTCAAGGCTATAGTTTTTCCAGAGAGGGCAATGGCAACCCACTCCAGTACTCTTGCCTGGAAAATCCTACCAGACAGAGGAGCCTGGTAGGCTGCAGTCCATGGGGTCGCTAAGAGTCAGGCACGACTAAGTGACTTCACTTTCACTTTTCAGTTTCATGCATTGGAGAAGGCAATGGCAACCCACTCCAGTCCTCTTGCCTGGAGAATCCCAGGGACAGAGGAGCTTAGTGGGCTGCCGTCTATGGGGTTGCACAGAGTCGGACATGACTGAAGCGACTTAGCAGCAGCAGCAGCATGATTTTTCCAGTGGTCATGTATGGATGTGAGAGTTGGACTGTGAAGAAAGCTGAGCGCTGAAGAATTGATGCTTTTGAACTGTGGTGTTGGAGAAGACTCTTGAGAGTCCCTTGGACTGCAAGGAGATCCAACAATCTATTCTAAATATCTGTCCTGGATGTTTTTTGGAAGGACTGATGCTAAAGCTGAAACTCCAGTACTTTGGCCACCTCATGCGAAGAGTTGACTCATTGGAAAAGACTCTGATGCTGGGAGAGATTGGGGGCAGGAGGAGAAGGGGACGACAGAGGATGAGATGGCTGGATGGCATCGCCGACTTGATGGACAAGAGTTTGAGTGTACTCCGGGAATTGGAGATGGATAGGGAGGCCTGGCATGCTGCGGTTCATGGGGACTCAAAGAGTCGGACACAACTGAGCAACTTAACTGAACTGAGGTTTTTATAAACACAGCCAAGTAGTCATTCACAGCAAGAGACTACAGAAATAAATTTTAAAATACAAACTTATCAAGGAACTATATAACACTGCACCCTTGAGTAACTACTTAAGGAAGAACTCTAGCCTAGCAGGAAATTTTAACATAATGAAGTGGCAATACTGAAACTTATATTAAGAATCAAATTACTTTAGTAATTGTTGTAAATATAGCTTCGAACATAGACTGTTTTAATGATAATACAAACAATATACAATAATAAAATAATTTAAAATTCATCAGATTATGAAAAGAATAAAATTTGGGAAGCAATTAAAATATGTATACTACTTTATTTTCATGTAAGCATGGGTAGAAAATATTTTTTTCAAGGAAAAAATTCAGAAATAGATAATCATATATATATATATATTTTTTTCCCATATAGGTTATTTTCCCTTATAGGTTATTATGAAATATTGAGTATAGTTCCCTGTGCTCTATAGTAGTCCTTATCTCTTTTATATGGAGTAGTGTGTAGTGTTAATCTCAAACTCCTAATTTATCCTCACCCTTCCCCTTTGGTAACCATAAGTTTATTTTCTATGTCTGTGGGGCTATTTCTGCCTTGAATATAAATTCATTTGTATCATTTTTTTCTACATATAAGTGATATCATATGATATTTGTCTTCCTGTGTCTGGCTTACTCTCACTTAGTATGATAATCACTAGGTCCATCCATGTTGTTGTAGATGATATTATTTCATTCCTTTTTATGGCTGAGTAATATTCCATCGTGTAACTATTTCACTTGTTCTTTATCCACTCATCTGTCAATGGAAATTTAGGTTGCTTCCAGGTCTTGGCTATTGTAAGTAGTGTTACAATGAACACTGAGATGCACACAGCTTTTCAAATTATGGTTTTCTCTAAATTTATGCCTAGGAGAGGGATTGCAGGATCATACGATACATCTATTTGTAGATTTTTAAGAAATTTCTATATTGCTCTTCTGGAGAAGGGCATAATAGTAATTCCTGCTGGCTCAGAGGGTAAAGAATCTGCCTACAAGGCATGAGACCCAGGTTCTATCCCTGGGTCTGGAAGATTCCCTGGAAAAAGGAATGGCTACCCACTCCAATAATTTTGCTTAGAGAATCCCATGGACAGAGGAGCCTGGCAGGGTGCAGTCCAGTGGTCACACAGAGTCGGACATGACTGAAGTGACTTAGCACACACACACACATACTCCACAGTTGCTGTACCAATTGACTTTCCCAACAGTATAAAAGGGTACCTGTTTCTCCATACCCTCTCCAGAATTTATTATTTTTGATGATAGCCATTCTGACTGGTATAAAATGATACCTCTTTGAAGTTGTGATTTGCATTTCTCTAATGATTAGTGATGTTAAGCATCCTTTCATGTGCCTTTTGGCCATTTGTATGCCATTTTTGGAGAAACATTTATTTAGGTCTTCTGTCCATTTTTTGATTGAGTTTTTTTGTGTGTGTGTGTTGTTTTTTTTTTTTTTTTTTGAGCTCTATGCACAGTTCGTATATTTTGGTTATTAATTCTTGTTGGTTGCATCATTTGCAAATATTTTCTTCCATTCTGTAGGTTGTGTTTTTGTTCGGTATATGGTTTCCTTTACTGTGCAAAAGCTTTTAGTTTGATCAGGTCCCATTTGATTATTTTTATTTTCATTAATTACTGTAGGAGACAGATCCAAAAGCATATTGTTAGGATGTATGTCAAAGAGTATTCTGCCTTTGTTTTCCTCAAGGATTTTTGTAGCATATGTTTTTACATTTAGGTCTTTAATTCATTTTTAGTTTGTTTTTTGTGTATGATGTTAGAGTGTTCTAATTTCATTCATTTACATGTAATTGTTCAGTTTTCCCAGCACCATTTATTGAAGAGACTGTCTTTTCTCCATTTTATATTCTTGATTCCTTTATCATAGATTAATTTACCATATGTATGTCTGTTTATTTATTGAATTTTTATCCTGTTTAATTAATCTATATTTCTATTTTGTCACCAGTGCCACATGGTTTTATTTCAGCTTTGTAGTATAGTCTGGAGTCAGGGAACCTGATTCCACAAGCTCCATTTTTCTTTCTCAAGGTAGCTTTGGCTACTCAGGATGTTCTGCGTTCCCATGCAATTTTCAAAATTTTAAGCCAAATATATATTTCCTTTCTAAGCTAAGAAATGAAGAAAAAAAGTTTAAAGGGAAAAAGAAGAGTAGTAGCCCATGTATGGGAGAAGGCAATGGCACTCCACTCCAGTACTCTTGCCTGGAAAATCCATGGACAGAGGAGCCTGGTAGCAGTCCATGGGGTCACAAAGAGTCGGACACGACTGAACGACTGCACTTTCACTTTTGACTTTCATGCATTGGAGAAGGAAATGGCAACCCACTCCAGTATTCTTGCCTGGAGAATCCCAGGGACGGGGGAGCCTGGTGGGCTGCCATCTATGGGGTCACACAGAGTCAGACACGACTGAAGCAACTTAGCAGCAGCAGCATGTTCCAATTGTCTTCAAGTGGGACATTGGGAGTGCTTTCATATTGATCACTGTGCCATTTTGACATTATCCTATTCTTTTTTATAATCTAGCACTTAAAGATTATGATTTCAGCCCTATATAATATTCAAATAACAAGTAGTAAACAATGAAATGGATATAAGAAAGTCTAGACAAGTTCTTATTGTTTTCTCTAATGGTCACTTCAATTTTTTCTTAAATATTGTATACTGAATTCTTTCAAGAATGTTTTAGTGGGGTGGATGAATTAGTTTTGCAAAGATGCTAAACTTTGCTTTCTGAGCCTATTGGGTAAATAATTTTGACACAAAGTGAATATGTGCCAAAAGAATAACATCAATTCTATGTTGAACTCCACATCCCTTCCCCAAACATAAGAACCTATATGCCCCATGAAAAACGAATACTCACCTCACTTTCCTGAATCATTTCTGACAGGCCATAAAGAATGGAAACTTCAGTGATTCAGAGATTCTAAGCACTGGTTAAGAATTAGAGATCATCTTTAACAAACAGTTATTATTTCAATTCAAATGATGTCTATGCTCCTGCTGCTAAATCACTTCAGTTGTTTCCGACTCTGTGCGACCCCATAGACAGCAGCCTACCAGGCTCCCTCATCCCTGGGATTCTCCAGGCAAGAACACCAGAGTGGGTTGCCATTTCCTTCTCCAATGCATGAAAGTCAAAAGTGAAAGTGAAGTCGCTTCTGCAGCCTACCAGGCTCCTCAGTTCATGGGATTTTCCAAGCAAGAGTACTAGAGTGGGTTGCCATTGCCTTCTCCAAATGATGTCTATAATATACAATATTATCAATACGTCTTTTATTGCTATTTCAAGTATACCATAAATCTTAAGCTCTAAACATAAAGTTAAATCATAGTATTAGATAAATTATAAAACGAGAAAAGAAATACTATATTGGAAATAACACCATCACTCAACCAGTCATCTAATCATTACTATCAATGAAATCTTTACCAAAATAAACTTATCCTTTTGAAAATAGCCTATTAGTCAACTGTTTAAAAGAAGAAGGAAATACATGCTGTAAAACTTAAGATATTCTAAGTGCCCCTAGGATTGAAACTTATTTTTTGACTTTCAGGTATCTATATGCTTACTCAGCTTTGATTTATTATATTTGTGATAATTATCTTCTTCTTGAGACTTTACATTCTTGAAATGTGGCACTAGCTAAAAGAATCATGAAAGAGATACTGGTAGAGAACATGTCTACTCTTTATATTCCTAAAGTAGTATGCAACATTTTAATTGACATTTTTTTTCTTCATTGTACCTTTATGTCAATCAACTATTATAAAAATATTTTTAATTCCAGCTAGTTTACTTAAAATATTTTATTTTCACTTGAAATAAAATATTATTTGAAAGAATGCTACTAAACTTGTTCACTAATGTTATACTCTAGTCTTGGCAAAATAACATGACTTCCTATACAGCAATACAAATAATTTTCAGAAAAACTTTTTAAGTTCACTTAGTTTGTTTAAGGTTGAATGTGGCCCAACTATAATTGAAAGATTATATAATAATATTAAATATTTTTTCTGAAAACTTTTTATTAGATTCCAGTTTTATAAAATATCCAGATAAAAATAACTGAATGGCCCCAGCTAGAGAAGAGAGCCAAACATATTTGGACAGATCTGTTAAAAATCTAGTTTCAATAATTCACAATTAGACAAATCAATTGAGCTTTGACTTAATATCTAGTATTCACATGTTATTGTCTTCATGATGTCATGTTATTTTATTGTAATTTAAGCATGCCCAAAGTGATTATGGTAGGTTTTTTAGTATCTATGCACTTTTCTTCACCAAGAATAAAAAAGGACAAATACTGAAAAATTGAAAGGAGAGTAATTTCCTATCATCACATGTCCAGATCCTATTAATAATGTCTTATGGTAAAACTCAAAAGTTTTCTTTTCTATTTTTAAAATGGAGTTATCTTTGCTTATTTTGAACTTTTATTGCATTTCATTATTCATGTCATTTATCAATGTCTGGCTTTTCATGTGCATGCCTTATCTTACCTCCTAGAATTGAAATTCTCTGGGAATAAGAATTATTTTTCAGAGCATCAGGTCTAGTGCCTTGCACATAATGATTTTCAATAAATATTTGTTGAATGAATGAAAAAATAATAGAATTGTATCAGTGAAAGGAAAGATGATAAAGTTATCTTTATCTGGTAAATAGCTCTTTAAATATACATATGTGGTATCAATGTTGTCTTAATCTATTAACATTAGGGCATAATCTGCATCCATTTGCTGTTTGGATTGTCAGATGCTCATGGCTTATTAATCTTATAGTTTATAAAGCTTGAGAAAGAAAAGTCACTAGTGTATTTGTATACAGGCATACCTCAGAGATATCATGGACAGCTTCAGTTCAGAACCACCACAATGAAGCAAATATGGCAATAAAGAAAGTCACACAAATTTTTTGGTTTTTCAATGCATTTAAAAGTTATGCTTATACAATATTATAGCCTCTTGTGCCATAGTACTATGTCTAAAAACTCAATGTACATGCTGTAACTAAAAAATACTTTATTGCTAAAAAATGCTAACCATCATCTAAGCCTTCAGCTCTTTATAATCTTTTTGCTGGTGAAGGATCGTGCCTTGATGCTAGTGGCTGCTGACTGACTGGGTAATTTTTCTGAAGACTGGGGTGGCAGTGGCAATTTCTTCAATAAGACAACAGGGAAATTTGCTGCATCAATTGTCTTTCACAGACAATTTGTCTGTAGCACACAGTACTATTTAATAGCATTTTATCCACAGTAGAACTTTTTTCAAAATTAAACTAGTCCTCTCAAACTCTGCCACTACATTATCAGCTGCTGTTGCTGCTAAGTCAATTCAGTCGTGTCCGACTCTGTGTGACCCCAGAGACAGCAGCCCACCAGGTTCCCCCATCCCTGGGATTCTCCAGGCAAGAACACTGGAGTGAGTTCCCATTTCCTTCTCCAATGCAAGAAAGTGAAAAGTGAAAGTGAAGTCGCTCAGTTGTGTCCAACTCTTAGCGACCCCATGGACTGCAGCCTAACAGGCTCCTCCGCCCATGGGATTTTCCAGGCAAGAGTACTGGAGTGGGGTGCCATTGCCTTCTCCGACATTATCAGCTAGGTTTATGTAATGTTCCAAATCCTTTGTTTTTATTTCAATAACCATACTAGCACCTTCACTTGGAGTAGATTCTATCTTAAGAAACCATTGTCTTTGTTCATCCATAAAAATGAACTCCTCACCCATTAAAATTTTATCATAAGGTTGTAGAATACACTCACATCTTCAGGGTCCACTTCTAGTTCTCTTGCTATTTCTACCATATCTTCAGTTACTTTCTCTACTGAAGTTTTGAACCCCTCAAAGTCATCCATGGGGATTGAAGTCAAGTTCTTCCAAACTCATGTTGATGTTAATACTTTGGCATTTTCCCATGAATCACAAATATTCTTAATGCCATTTAGAATGGTGAATTCTTTACAGAAGGTTTTCAATTGACTTTGCATAGATCCATCAGAGGAATAATTGTCTGTGGCAGCAATAGCCTTACAAAATGTGTTTCTCAAATAATAAGACTTGAAAGTCTACATTATTATCTGATTCTTGGGCTGTAGAATGGGTGTTGTGTTAGAAGTCATGTCATGTCTGACTCCTTGCAACCCTATGGACTGTAGCCTGCCAGGCTCCTCTGTCCATGGATTTTTACAGGCAAGAATACTGAAGCAGGTTGCCATTTCCTTCTCCAGGGGATCCTCCTGGCCTAGGGATCAAACCCATGTCTCCTGCATTAGTAGACAGGTTTCTTTACCTCTGAACCACCATGGAAGCCTCATTATCAGTCATTAAAACAACATAAATCTCACTGTACATTTCCATCAGAGTTCTTGAATGACCAAGTGCCAAGTTAAGAAGCAAATATATTTTGAATGGAATCTTTTTTTTTTTTTTTTTTTTTGAACAGTAGATCTTAACAGTGGGCTTAAAATATTCTGTAAACTGTGTTGTAAAGAGAGGCACTCTCTGCCAGGTTTTGTTGTTCTATTTGTAGAGAACAGGCAAAATAGATCTAGCATAATTCTCAAGGACCCTAAGATTTTTAGAATGGTCAATTAATATTAGCTTCCACTTAAAGTCACCATCTGTATTAGCCCCTAACACGTGAGTCAGCCTATCCTGTGAAGCCAGGAATTGACTACTGTTCTCTAGCTTTGAATGTCTTAGATGGCATTTTCTTTCAACTGAAGGAAGTTTTGTTTACATTAAAAATCCATTGTTTAGTGTAAAGTGAAGTTGCTTAGTCGTGTCCGACTCTTTGCAACCCTATGGGCTGTAGCCTACCAGGCTCCTCTGTCCATGGGATTTTCCAGGCAATAGTCCTGGAGTGGATTGCCATTTTCTGTTTAGTGTAAATGCTTTCATTAATTATCTTAGCTAGATTTTCTGAAAAACTGCTGCAACTTCTATATCAGCACTTGCTGGTTCTCTTTGCACTTTGATTTTAAGGAGGCAACTTCTTTCGTTAAATCTCATGAAACAACTTCTGCCAGCTTCATACTTCTTTTCTGCAGCTTCCTCACCTCTCTCAGTCTTCGTGGAATCTAAGACAGTTATGACCTTGCTCTGGATTAGGCTTTGGTTTAAGGGAATATTGTGGCTGGATTGATATTCTACCCAGATAATTAAATTTTCTCCATATCAGCAATTAGGCCATTTCACATTCTTGTCATTCATGTGTTGAAATCTTCAAGAGTTTTCCTTTGCAGTAACAATGTCACTTACTGGTGCAAGACACCTAGTTTTTGGTCTGTCTCAGCTTTTGACATGGCTTCCTCACTACGCTTAATCATTCCTAGTTTTGACTTAAAGTGAGACACAGACTTCTCACTTGAACATTTAAAGGCTGTTGTAGGGTTATTGGCAAAATTTCAATATTGATGTGTCTCAGAGAATAGAGAGCTGGGAGGAGAGGGAGAAAGATGAGAGAACTGCCAGTTGGTGGGGCAGTTAGATAGAACACACACAACATCCATCTATTAACTTCATGATCTTATACAGACACAGTTTGGGGTGCTCTAGAACAATTACAAAAGTAACATCAAAGGTCACTAATCTCAGGTCAACTTACAAATCAAATAATAGTGGTAATGTTTCAAGAGTTCCTAAAATGTGAGACAGAAACTTGAGTGACAAAATGCTGTCAGAAAGATAGTGCCAATAGATGCTCCACTTGGGGTTGCCACGAACCTTCAATTTGTAAAAACTGTAAATCTGTGAAGCACAGTAAAGTGAAGCTTAATAAAACAAGGTATGCCTGTATTTCTCAAAATTATTATTTCTTGTTTTTCTCCTAGTGAATAATTCATAAAATAAACCAAGTTAGTGTTAAAATATAAATACCAAAGATGGCGGACGAGTAAGATGGGGAGAATACTTTGTCCTCCACAAATCCATTTAAAGAACATTTGAATGCTGAATAAATTCTATAAAACAACTTCTGAATGCCGGCAGAGGACATCAGGCACTTAGAATGACAACTCATTGTCTTCAAAACGAGAAAACGAGCCCTGCGGTAACTCCTTTTGCGGAGAAGTGGCCCGGACACCAGCATTTGCTATTGGCAAGCGGGGGCTGGGCTAGGAGGAGCGGTGAGGCCTGCATCGCTTTGAGAAAGGATTTGGCCTGGCTATCTCAGACGCTATCTGACTGAAATAACCAGACTTTCAGTTATCTACTACATCAAAAGCCAGCCCTAACTTAAGACACCACCAGGACTACCTACAGAACAAAGGGCTGCACAGAGTTGGCCGGCTGCAGGCCGTCCCACTCTGGTGACAGGCAGCCAGGGCCAGAGGCGGGCAATCACAGCCCTAGAGAGACACTGTCTACAGAACTGTGAGTAGGTTTCTGTGCTGACTCACGCTTCTTGGGGGTCTGGATGGTCAACATCTGCCTGAGAAAGTGCGCCGGTTGTATACCCAGAAAACTGAGCGGTGGGGAGGCGATAAGTCACAGCAGCTGCGCTCGCTGAACATTTCATCACCAGTCACCACAGGTCTTTAATCAGGATTGCCCTGCAGGAGGGAACTTCTGAGATACTACTGTAGATCAATCTTATCATCAGATCAGATCAGATCAGATCAGTCGCTCAGTCCGACTCTTTGCGACCCCATGAACCGCAGCACGCCAGGCCTCCCTGTCCATCACCAGCTCCCGGAGGTCACTCAGACTCGCATCCATCGAGTCAGTGATGCCATCCAGCCATCTCATCCTGTGTCGTCCTCTTCTCCTCCTGCCCTCAATCCCTCCCAGCATCAGAGTTTTCTGCGATGAGTCAACTCTTCGCATGAGGTGGCCAAAATACTGGAGTTTCAGCTTTAGCATCATTCCTTCTAAAGAAATTCCAGGATTGATCTCCTTCAGAATGGACTGGTTGGATCTTCTTGCAGTCCAAGGGACTCTCAAGAGTCTTCTCCAACACCACAGGTCAAAAGCATCAATTCTTCGGCGCTCAGCCTTCTTCACAGTCCAGCTCTCACATCCATACATGACCACAGGAAAGACCATAGCCTTGACTAGGCGAACCTTTGTTGGTAAAGTAATGTCTCTGCTTTTGAATATACTATCTAGGTTGGTCATAACTTTCCTTCCAAGGAGTAAGCGTCTTTTAATTTCATGGCTGCAGTCAACATCTGCAGTGATTTTGGAGCCCAGAAAAACAAAGTCTGACACTGTTTCCACTGTTTCCCCATCTATTTCCCATGCAGTGATGGGACCAGATGCCATGATCTTCGTTTTCTGAATGTTGAGCTTTAAGCCAACCTTTTCACTCTCCACTTTCACTTTCATCAAGAAGCTTTTTAGCCCCTCTTCACTTTCTGCCATAAGGGTGGTGTCATCTGCATATCTGAGGTTATTGATATTTCTCCCGGCAATCTTGATTCCAACTTGTGTTTCTTCCAGTCCAGCATTTCTCATGATGTACTCTGCATATAAGTTAAATAAACATGGTGACAATATGCAGCCTTGACGTACTCCTTTTCCTATTTGGAACCAGTCTGTTGTTCCATGACCAGTTCTAACTGTTGCTTCCTGACCTGCATACAGATTTCTTAAGAGGCAGATCAGGTGGTCTGGTATTCCCATCTCTTTCAGAATTTTCCATAGTTTATTGTGATCCACACAGTCAAAGGCTTTGGCATAGTCAATAAAGCAGAAATAGATGTTTTTCTGGAACTCTCTTGCTTTTTCGATGATCCAGCGGATGTTGGCAATTTGATCTCTGGTTCCTCTGCCTTTTCTAAAACCAGCTTGAACATCAGGAAGTTCACGGTTCACATATTGCTGAAGCCTGGCTTGGAGAATTTTGAGCATTACTTTACTAGCGTGTGAGATGAGTGCAATTGTGCGGTAGTTTGAGCACTCCTTGGCATTGCCTTTCTTTGGGATTGGGATGAAAACTGACCTTTTCCAATCTTGTGGCCACTGCTGAGTTTTCCAAATTTGCTGGCATATTGAGTGTAGCACTTTCACAGCATCATCATTCAGGATTTGGAATAGCTCCACTGGAATTCCATCACCTCCACTAGCTTTGTTCGTAGTGATGCTTTCTAAGGCCCACTTGACTTCACATTCCAAGATGTCTGGCTCTAGGTCAGTGATCACATCATCATGATAATCTGGGTCTTGAAGCTCTTTTTGGTACAGTTCTTCTGTGTATTCTTGCCACCTCTTCTTAATATCTTCTGCTTCTGTTAGATCCACACCATCTCTGTCCTTTAACGTGCCCATCTTTGCATGAAATGTTCCTTTGGTATCTCTGATTTTCTTGAAGAGATCCCTAGTCTTTCCCATTCTGTTGTTTTCCTCTATTTCTTTGCATTGATCACTGAAGAAGGCTTTCTTCTCTCTTCTTGCTATTCTTTGGAACTCCGCATTTAGATGTTTATATCTTTCCTTTTCTCCTTTGCTTTTCGCTTCTCTTCTTTTCACAGCTATTTGTAAGGCCTCCCCAGACAGCCATTTTGCTTTTTTGCATTTCTTTTCCATGGGGATGGTCTTGATCCCTGTCTCCTGTACAATGTCACGAACCTCATTCCATAGTTCATCAGGCACTCTATCTATCAGATCTAGGCCCTTAAATCTATTTCTCACTTCCACTGTATAATCATAAGGGATTTGATTTAGGTCATACCTGAATGGTCTAGTAGTTTTCTCTACTTTCTTCAATTTCAGTCTGAATTTGGCAATAAGGAGTTCATGGTCCGAGCCACAGTCAGCTCCTGGTCTTGTTTTTGCTGATTGTATAGAGCTTCTCCATCTTTGGCTGCAAAGAATATAATCGATCTGATTTCGGTGTTGACCATCTGGTGATGTCCATGTATAGAGTCTTCTCTTGTGTTGTTGGAAGAGGGTATTTGCTATGACCAGTGCATTTTCTTGGCAAAACTCTATTAGTCTTTGCCCTGCTTCATTCCGTATTCCAAGGCCAAATTTGCCTGTTACTCCAGGTGTTTCTTGACTTCCTACTTTTGCATTCCAGTCCCCTATAATGAAAAGGACATCTTTTTTGGGTGTTAGTTCTAAAAGGTCTTGTAGGTCTTCATAGAACCTTTCAACTTCAATACAATAATAGTGGGAGACTTTAATACCCCACTCATATAATCTGGCTATAATAGACAAAGTAAAGAGCAAAACATATTCACTTAAGAGCCTCAAAAAATTCAGTTCACTCAGGAGAGTTTAAAAAAAAAAAAGACTTATTTGTTCACTCTGTAAAGGTTTATTGACTATTTTATGGGTTTGGTACCACTTTGGGTAGTAGGGAGGAAGAGGTGACAAATGTGATCCTGTCCTAAATAATATATTGTGATAAAGATAGACCTACCAATACAAAATACCAAGATGTGCCTAAGATGAGGACACCCAAACTGGACTTTTTGTTTCCTGAACTTTTCATTTCGAGAACAAACCTCCTAATATAGGATGAATTCAACATGATTTTTTTTAAGTGTTCTTTGTGATTAAAAACAGAAAGCCATTGGTTAAGAAATTACATATACTCCTCCCCACCATCACTCCCCTTCTTTCTTCCCATTTCCCTCCCACCCTCATTGATCCTTTCCTTTGTCCATTTTCCCCTGCAAAAAAAAAAAAGAGCAGCTTCTTAAAGGACAAGCCTTTCCTGCCGACACCGAAATCTCCCTCACCTCACACTCATCAGAGAGTGGGCCCAGCGAGAGCATGCTGATAGTGGCACCTGCGTGGCTGATGTCTACGCGCTGTCCCCAGCACCTCGGCTCTGTCTCCCCATGTAGCAGATGCCTCTCCCACCCACTCAGGGATGGATTCCTGGAGTCTGGGAGCGGCTCCCAGGGGCAGGGGCTGGATCAGAGCCCCAGAGAGCTCCACTGCCCTGTGAGAACTGAGAATAAAAAATAAATAAATAAAATATAAATACCAAGATAAAATATGTCTACATTAAAGAAAAGAAAATAGAGATATAATTTGACATTCAAAAACATATGTAATATTCATTAGTTGCAGGTGAGCATTACATGTAAATGAATCTCATTTATCTAGTTAATAGACACTTGTGTAGGTAATGGGATACACCCCACAGACCTGCAAGGCCTCAACTTGCTTATCTTTAAGACCAAAGACAGAGCCCAGAGTAAGCATCACAGACATCAGTGATTTAAGGGATTGGGGGAAATTACAAGTCTGAAGCAAGGTCCTGGTGCAGTACCCTACCCTTTGTTCCCAGAGAAATGGGGAGATTACTGGATACAGAGGAAATTGATCTTAGGTTAGCTCACTGGTTATCAGGGAAACTAGCAGAGGGGGCATGCCCCTCACTAGCTCTTTGATAAGAACAATCAGTAGCTGAGGCCTGAGGCAAGTATGTAGGAAGGTCAGTCATGTGAATATAGTGTAGATGAAACAGGCACTGGTCCTGCATGGGATGTATAGAGAGCAAGAGAACAGTCATCTGGCATGGCCTAATCTTACTTTTAAGGATTTAACAGGCTTTAAGGATTGGTATAGGAAGAAAGAAATGATGAATCAAGAAAACTCTTCCCTTGAAGAATTCTCATCACTAAGTTAGAAAATAGAAATATAAAAAATTAAGTACAATCAGTTCAGTCAGTTACATCTGACTGTTTGCAACTCCATGGACTGCAGCATGCCAGACTTCCCTGTCCACTACCAACTTCTGTAGCTTGCTCCAACTCATTTCCATCAAGTCAATGATGCCATCCAACCATCCTGTCTTGTGTTGTCCCCTTCTCCCCCCGCCTTCAGTCTTTCCCAGCATCAGGGTCTTTTTCAATGAGTCAGCTCTTTGCATTAGGTGGCCAAAGTATTAAAGCTTCAGTTTCAGCATCAGTCCTTCCAGTGAATATTCAGGACTGATTTTCTTTAGGATTAACTGGTTTGACCTCCCATAGTCTAAGAGACTCTCAAGAGTCTCCTCCAACACCACAGTTCAAAAGCATCAATTCTTCAGTGCTCAGCTTTCTTATGGTCCAACTCTCACATCCATACATGACTACTGGAAAAACCATAGCTTTGACTAGATGGACCTTTGTCGGTTAGGTAATGTCTCTGTTTTTTAATATCCTGCTAGGTTTGTCATAGCTTCTCTTCCCAGGAGCAAGCGTCTTTTAATTTCATGGTTGTAGTCACCATCTGCAGTGATTTTGGAGTTCAAGAAAATAAAGTCTCTCACTGTTTCCATTGTTTCTGTCAGGCAAGTGTATGTTTCTCGGTTCTGTCTCATCACAACAATGATTTGGGGTGACGGACATTAAAGCCCTCTGCGTGTCACAGCTCTAGGGTCTTGAACAAACAGTGTCATTGCTCTTAGACAAATCAGTGTTACAGCTCTATTTTATTTAGAAGATAGCAGGAGAATCCATCCTTAAAGAAGAGAAGAGAGGGAAGACTGCACCAGCACGCACGGTTTTGGTGTGGGGAGTGGGAGGTCAGAGAGAGAGAGAAAGGGAGCAGGCGCACGGGGGGACAGAGAGAGAAGAGCTCAGGCACACCGGGGAAAGAGAGTGAGACAGCGCTTGGCTCCTCCTTTCATATGTTTTTTTTTTTCCCCTCCCCCTGGGCCTGCCCTATGCAAATTGGGCTTAGCCAGGAGTGCTCTTTGTTCTTCCTGTGGTCCTTACTCCAGTCCTCAGACCTTTCTTTGACCTTCCTTTGTTCTATTTTCTCGGACTTTTTCCCTTCCTTGTCTTTTAGCCACCGCCATTTTGGACTCCTTTTCCCTATTCTATCTACCTAACATTTCCCCATCTATTTGCCATGCGGTGATGGGAGCAAATGCCATGAACGGATGCCACAACTAAAAATAGAGAACTGGTCAAGAAACTTTGAAGAAGAGGGACATTTGAGCTGGCTGTTAAAGTATACATTTTGTTGATAAGTATCTGTATGGAGAGGGCTTCCCCGGTAGCTCAGTGGTAACGAATCTGCCAATGCAGGAGATGCAGGACATGTGGATTCATGGGGTTGAGAAGATCCCTGGAGAAGGAAATGGCAACCCACTCCAGTCTTCTTGCCTGGAAAATCCTATGGGCACAGGTTCTGTCATGACTTAGTGAATAGACAATGACAAATCTGTGTGGAGAGAGGCAGTGAAAGATATTCCAGACACAGAGAGCAGAGTTTCAGAGAAGTTTAATACTTTCCCTGAGTTCATGACAATAATATTGGCACAGCTATTTGACTTTTTAAAAATACCAATAAGTAACCTTTAAATAGTATTTATTTTCAAGACAGTATTTCTGAACTTGATCTGCTACATGTTAATGCAGCTAAAAAGTTTTTTGTTGCAAGATATTAGATCACAAACTGAATAGGAACACAGTGTAATTTGTAAAAGCAATATGTCCATTACCTAGAAAAAATGTGTAGATAGATTCTCACAGAAGTATGAGACTTGAAGCTTCTGAAACTAGCTCTCCATGTGCAATACAATCTCCATTTATAACTAGTTACCTATTTGTTTCATAACTGAAGTGCATTGTAAAATTGCACATTGTACAATTGAACAATTGCACTCATCTCACACGATAGTAAAGTAATGCTCAAAATTCTCCAAGCCAGGCTTCAGCAATATGTGAACCGTGAACTTCCTGATGTTCAAGCTGGTTTTAGAAAAGGCAGAGGAACCAGAGATCAAATTGCCAACATTCACTGGATCATGGAAAAAGCAAGAGAGTTCCAGAAAAACATCTATTTCTGCTTTATTGACTATGCCAAAGCCTTTGACTGTGTAGATCACAATAAACTATGGAAAATTCTGAAAGAGATGGGAATACCAGACCACCTGATCTGCCTCTTAAGAAATCTGTATGCAGGTCAGAAAGCAACAGTTAGAACTGGTCATGGAACAACAGACTGGTTCCAAATAGGAAAAGGAGTACGTCAAGGCTGCATATTGTCACCATGTTTATTTAACTTATATGCAGAGTACATCATGAGAAATGCTGGACTGGAAGAAACACAAGTTGGAATCAAGATTGCCGGGAGAAATATCAATAACCTCAGATATGCAGATGACACGACTCTTATGGCAGAAAGTGAAGAGGGGCTAAAAAGCCTCTTGATGAAAGTGAAAGTGGAGAGTGAAAAGGTTGGCTTAAAGCTCAACATTCAGAAAACGAAGATCATGGCATCTGGTCCCATCACTGCATGGGAAATAGATGGGGAAACAGTGGAAACAGTGTCAGACTTTGTTTTTCTGGGCTCCAAAATCACTGCAGATGGTGACTGCAGTCATGAAATTAAAAGACGCTTACTCCTTGGAAGGAAAGTTATGACCAACCTAGATAGCATATTCAAAAGCAGAGACATTACTTTACCAACAAAGGTTCGCCTAGTCAAGGCTATGGTCTTTCCTGTGGTCATGTATGGATGTGAGAGCTGGACTGTGAAGAAGGCTGAGCACCGAAGAATTGATGCTTTTGACCTGTGGTGTTGGAGAAGACTCTTGAGAGTCCCTTGGACTGCAAGAAGATCCAACCAGTCCATTCTGAAGGAGATCAATCCTGGAATTTCTTTGGAAGGAATGATGCTAAAGCTGAAACTCCAGTATTTTGGCCACCTCATGTGAAGAGTTGACTCATTGGAGAAGACTCTGATGCTGGGAGGGATTGAGGGCAGGAGGAGAAGGGGACGACTGAGGATGAGATGGCTGGATGGCATCACTGACTCGATGGGTATGGGTCTGGGTGACCTCCAGGAGCTGGTGATGGACAGGAAGGCCTGGCGTGCTGCGGTTCATGGGGTCGCAAAGAGTCGGACACGACTGAGCGACTGATCTGATCTGATCTGATCTGACCTAATTGTTTCATAACTGAAGTGCATTGTATTACTACCTGGCATTGATATAATAGAGTTTCTATATAGAAGAAATGATAAATTCAAAAATGAAAACAACTAAAATATTTTCAAATAAAAAGTACCATTTAGGGAAATTTTTTTTTTAATCACAATTTCTTGTTGTAGTACATTTGTCGAGAAGTTTGAACCAATTTTGGAGATTTTCCAATTTTTCTGAGAGTCATTCTATATATAAAATGATAAGGAAATGAGTTACTTTCATCCTAAACTCTTCCTCTTTACTCTTTAGAGGAACAAGCTTGACTTTTCTATCATTCTTCAGAGACTAGATCAGCCTAGGGCATGTGTACTATCTTTTGTCTATTTTGTTTGTAAGTGTAGTCACCACAGGTCTTTAATCAGGATTGCCCTGCAGGAGGGAACTTTTGAGATACTACTGTAGATCAATCTTATCATCAGATCAGATCAGATCAGATCAGTCGCTCAGTCGTGTCCGACTCTTTGCGACCCCATGAACTGCAGCACGCCAGGCCTCCCTGTCCATCACCAGCTCCCGGAGGTCACTCAGACTCGCACCCATCAAGTCAGTGATGCCATCCAGCCATCTCATCCTGTGTCGTCCCCTTCTCCTCCTGCCCTCAATCCCTCCCAGCATCAAAGTCTTCTCCAATGAGTCAACTCTTCGCATGAGGTGGCCAAAATACTGGAGTTTCAGCTTTAGCATCATTCCTTCCAAAGAAATCCCAGAGCTGATCTCCTTCAGAATGGACTGGTTGGATCTTCTTGCAGTCCAAGGGACTCTCAAGAGTCTTCTCCAACACCACAGTTCAAAAGCATCAATTCTTTGGCGCTCAGCCTTCTTCACAGTCCAGCTCTCACATCCATACATGACCACAGGAAAGACCATAGCCTTGACTAGGCGAATCTTTGTTGGCAAAGTAATGTCTCTGCTTTTGAATATGCTATCTAGGTTGGTCATAACTTTCCTTCCAAGGAGTAAGCGTCTTTTAATTTCATGGCTACACTCACCATCCGCAGTGATTTTGGAGCCCAGAAAAATAAATTCTGACACTGTTTCCACTGTTTCTCCATCTATTTCCCATGTAGTGATGGGACCAGATGCCATGATCTTCATTTTCTGAATGTTGAGCTTTAAGCCAACCTTTTCACTCTCCACTTTCATTTTCATCAAGAGGCTTTTTAGCCCCTCTTCACTTTCTGCCATAAGAGTCGTGTCATCTGCATATCTGAGGTTATTGATATTTCTCCCAGCAATCTTGATTCCAGCTTGTGTTTCTTCCAGTCCAGCATTTCTCATGATGTACTCTGCATATAAGTTAAATAAACATGGTGACAATATGCAGCCTTGACGTACTCCTTTTCCTATTTGGAACCAGTCTGTTGTTCCATGACCAGTTCTAACTGTTGCTTCCTGACCTGCATACAAATTTCTCAAGAGGCAGATCAGGTGGTCTGGTATTCCCATCTCTTTCAGAATTTTCCATAGTTTATTGTGATCTACACAGTCAAAGGCTTTGGCATAGTCAATAAAGCAGAAATAGATGTTTTCTGGAACTCTCTTGCTTTTTCCATGATCCAGAGGATGTTGGCAATTTGATCTCTGGTTCCTCTGCCTTTTCTAAAACCAGCTTGAACATCAGGAAGTTCACGGTTCACATATTGCTGAAGCCTGGCTTGGAGAATTTTGAGCATTACTTTACTAGCGTGTGAGATGAGTGCAATTGTGCGGTAGTTTGAGCACTCTTTGGTATTGCCTTTCTTTGGGATTGGGATGAAAACTGACCTTTTCCAATTCCCGCGCCCGGCGCACTAAGAGGGCCCCGCCGGTTGCGTCGGGCACTAAGGAGCTACCCCACAACTGAGGTCAGGAAGGGCGGCGGTGAGGAGAGACCCCTCGTCCAAGGTAAGGTGCGATGGCTGTGCTTCGCTGGCCGGGGAGCAGCCGGGAGCAGCCGGGACGAGATACCCCACGCCCAGGGTAAGAGAAACCCAAGTAAGACAGTAGGTCTTGAAAGAGGGCATCAGAGGGCAAATACACTAAAACCATTCTCACAGAAAACTAGTCAATCTAATCACACCAGGACCACACCCTTGTCTAACTCAATGAAATTAAGCCATTCCTGAGGGGCAACCCAGGATGGGCGGGTCATGGTGGAGAGATATGACAGGGTGTGGTCCGCTGGAGAAGGGAATGGCAAACCACTTCAGTATTCTTGCCTTGAGAACCCCATGAACAGTATGAAAAGACAAAATGATGGGATACTGAAAGAGAAACTCCCCAGGTCAGTAGGGGCCCAATATGCTACTGGAGATCAGTGGAGAAATAACTCCAGAAAGAATGAAGGGATGGAGCCAAAGCAAAAAGAATACCCAGCTGTGGATGTGTCTGGTGATAGAAGCAAAGTCCGATGCTGTAAAGAGCAATATTGCATAGGAACCTGGAATGTCAGGTCCATGAATCAAGGCAAATTGGAAGTGGTCAAACAAGAGATGGCAAGAGTGAATGTCGACATTCTAGGAATTAGCGAACTCAAATGGACTGGAATGGGTGAATTTAACTCAGATGACCATTATATCTACTATTGTGGGCAGGAATCCCTCAGAAGAAATGGAGTGGCCATCATGGTCAACAAAAGAGTCCGAAATGCAGTACTTGGATGCAATCTCAAAAACAACAGAATGATCTCTGTTCGTTTCCAAGACAAACCATTCAATGTCACAGTAATCCAAGTCTATGCCCCAACCAGTAACGCCGAAGAAGCTGAAGTTGAACGGTTCTATGAAGACCTACAAGACCTTTTAGAACTAACACCCAAAAAAGATGTCCTTTTCATTATAGGGGACTGGAATGCAAAAGTAGGAAGTCAAGAAACACCTGGAGTAACAGGCAAATTTGGCCTTGGAACACGGAATGAAGCAGGGTAAAGACTAACAGAGTTTTGCCAAGAAAATGCACTGGTCATAGCAAATACCCTCTTCCAACAACACAAGAGAAGACTCTATACATGGACATCACCAGATGGTCAACACCGAAATCAGATCGATTACATTCTTTGCAGCCAAAGATGGAGAAGCTCTATACAATCAGCAAATCAAGACCAGGAGCTGACTGTGGCTCAGACCATGAACTCCTTATTGCCAAATTCACACTGAAATTGAAGAAAGTAGGGAAAACTACTAGACCATTCAGGTATGACCTAAATCAAATCCCTTATGATTATACAGTGGAAGTGAGAAATAGATTTAAGGGCCTAGATCTGATAGATAGAGTGCCTGATGAACTATGGAATGAGGTTCGTGACATTGTACAGGAGACAGGGATCAAGACCATCCCCATGGAAAAGAAATGCAAAAAAGCAAAATGGCTGTCTGGGGAGGCCTTACAAATAGCTGTGAAAAGAAGAGAAGCAAAAAGCAAAGGAGAAAAGGAAAGATATAAACATCTAAATGCAGAGTTCCAAAGAATAGCAAGAATAGATAAAAAAGCCTTCTTCAGTGATCAATGCAAAGAAATAGAGGAAAACAACAGAATGGGAAAGACTAGGGATCTCTTCAAGAAAATCAGAGATACCAAAGGAACATTTCATGCTAAGATGGGCTCGATAAAGGACAGAAATGGTATGGACCTAACAGAAGCAGAAGATATTAAGAAGAGGTGGCAAGAATACACAGAAGAACTGCACAAAAAAGAGCTTCACGACCCAGATAATCATGATGATGTGATCACTGACCTAGAGCCAGACATCTTGGAATGTGAAGTCAAATGGGCCTTAGAAAGCATCACTACGAACAAAGCTAGTGGAGGTGATGGAATTCCAGTGGAGCTATTCCAAGTCCTGAAAGATGATGCTGTGAAAGTGCTGCACTCAATATGCCAGCAAATTTGTAAAACTCAGCAGCGCCACAAGATTGGAAAAGGTCAGTTTTCATCCCAATCCCAAATTTGGAAATCTTATCATCACAGATGAAGGAACTGAGATGTAAAGAGATTAAAGTCACCCAGTGAGTTAATGAATAATGAAAACATTGAGATTTAGAACAATGGAAAATTATTTAGAATAATCAAAATTTCTAGAACAATTATAAAGGTTTGGCAACTGTTGAAAAGTACAGTATAGAAGACTATAGAATGAATGACCCCATAAGTAATTTGTAATTTTAGGGATTACTCAGTAGAAGTTCTGTAGTTCTTCTCAATTTAACCATAGGTTAGAAGAAAACAGAACAGAGTGAAATTAAATTTGATGGGGGAGGGGGCTACAAAGAAGAGCATTTGCAAAGTACTGGACAAATTTTATGTACGTCAAGAAGAATCTCTTTATTGAATGGACTAACCAGTTATTCAACTGGCTATTTGCTAAGCCAGGGACTAGTATCAGCTTTAAAAAGCTTGACTTCTTGCTAGTTCTGAGTTAGCATATGTGTGAGAGTGGGAATGTTGTTCCAAATCTATTTGGTCTGGTGCATGCATGTCAGAATTGTAACTTTAGAAGTATTTATATGATAATTTAATGTTTATTAGTTTGCTAGGCATATAATAAAATTAATTGATTATAATAAAATTATTTTTAAAATAGTTTGCTAAACAGCAAGGAGATCAAACCAGTGAATCCTAAAGGAAATCAATCCTGAATATTCACTGGAAGAATTGATGCTGAAGTTCAAATACTCTGGCTACCTGTTGCAAAGAGCAGACTCACTGGAAACGACCCTGATGCTGCCGAAGATTGAGGGCAGGAGGAGAAGGGGGTGACAGAGGACTAGATGGTTGGATGATATCACCGATTCAATGTACATGAGTCTGAGAAAATTCCATGAAATAGTGAAGGAAAGGGATGCCTGATATGCTATAGTGCACGGGGATGCAAAGAGTCGGACACAACTTAGCGACTGAACAACAACAAAGGCAACAAAATACCTCAAACTGAGTAGTTTAAACCACAATTTATTTTCTCAGTTTTGGTGGCTAGAAGTCCAAGATCAAAGTGGTGGCAGGGTTGGTGTCATGTGCGGCATCTCTCCTTGGCTTTCAGATGGCCACTGTCTCACTGTGTTCTCAAATGGTCTTTTCTCTCCGTGTGCACAATCTTGGTGTCTCTCTGTGTATCTACTTCCCTCTTCTAAGAATACCAATTAGAATGGTCTCATTTTGACTCATTTAAAAAGCCCTGTATCCAAACATGGTAATGTTCTGAGTTACTAGAGGTTTTTGCAGCTTCATCTCCGCCTCCTTACAGCTTCAGGGCTTCCTTTGTGGCTCAGCTGGTAAGGAATCCCCCTGCAATACAGGAGACCTGGGTTCCATCCCTGCATTGGGAAGACCCCCTGGAGAAGGGAGAGGCTACCCACTCCAGTATTCTGGCCTGGAGAATTCTATGGACTGTATAGTCCATGGAATCACAAAGAGTTGGACTAGACTGAGCGACTTTCACTTTCACATTACAGCTTCAACATATAAATTTAAGGCGAACAAACTCTGCCTATTATGTCTGTCTTCCCTTTAGAAAGTAAAATTCATGAGGCTATGTACTATGTTAATTTTGTTCCTCACTGTATTCCGGAATCTAGTGCTGCGCCTGGCATGTTTTAGATGTTCAGTGTTATTTTTGATGAATAAATGAATGAATTGAGAGGTTGAAACAGAAGTTACAAAAAACATTTGAGGAGATGTTTCTATTATTTGGAAATAAAAATGTTGATAAGCTTCCTACTTTTCTTTTTATTTTGCAAATCATATATGATGTTATAAGCTGTCTAGGATTTTCTTTTCCTGAGAGTTATAAAGAACAGTGTAGATGGCAACAGTTGCATGAAAAAATGAATTAAGTTTGTAGAAGATTCAAATTCTTTGACGAAACAGTAGGAAAAGTTGTGGTATTGCTCATTGTGAAAAGCTAAAATATTGTCTGAGTTGCTGCATTTTTACAAGACCCTTTTCTCTTTATTTGTAGAGGAGGAATATTCTCTGGGAATAGAAAGTGTGTCCTTTCTGCTTTTAAGCTGTACTGCATAATACTATCATGAGAGTGTTCAGCTAGCTGATAGGCAAGACAGGCCCTTCTAAGGTTAAAAACGGCAGTTTTTATTTATAGCCAAAGCCAAATACGTACTATCTTTTAGATACAAAGGACACCAAGTATCCCAGAAAAATGCATATGACTTTCATATCAGTAGCTGGACAAAAAAAACCTTTGGATGAATTGAAAGCATTGTTAAAAATTCTATCATGTCAGTGAATTTCCTTCTGTTAGTAATATTCTTTCTTTGAAGAAGTCTGACCATCATAAAGATTTAAGTTTTAAGTGTTTTACCTTTCTCATCCTTCCTATAGTTTCATTTTTTTCCCATCCTTCTTTAATGTGTTTGAACTATGTGCTTTCATCGTTCACTAAAGGAATATAGAAAAATAATAAGAAACTCTATAGAAACAATAATTTTCCATGGAGTATCGAATTAGAACAACTGGATGTAACACACCAAAGGAAAATCACCTGAAACAACTTATGAGGAGCAATGTTTTATTAAAAAACAACATTTAATTTCTCTAGAGTTCTTTTGATTTTTCAAAGATGTTGGCAATAACTTCTATGTTACTATAGAAGTACATAATTACAAAGAAAAAAGTTTTTTTTTTCTTTTTTTTAAAATAAGATAAAGATACACTTGGAAACCACACTTAGGACTAAGAACTAAAATGAAATTAGAAGTTACATCGTCACAGATTCAGAAATCTCAGATTTAGGAAAAACAACAAACAAACAACTAAACAAAAAAGCAAGCCATTGCCAGTAATGAGTTGTGAAGCTAAAAGAAACATTTCTAAATTATTATTTTTAAAACATATACATTAATCAACATTGCCAGAGAAAAGACTGAGTTATCTTTCCAATACCCAAGAGAAAATGGTATGACAGAATTTGATTTTGCTGTTGTTGTTTCACGGCTGAGTCATGCCTGACTCTTTGCAGTCCCATGGACTGTACTCTGCCAGGCTCCTCTGTCCACGGGATTTCCCAGGCAAGAATACTGGAGTGGGTTGCCATTTCCTTCTCCAGGGGATCTGCCCTACCCAGAGATCAAAACTGCATCTCTGCATTGGCAGGTGGATTCTTTACCTCTGAGCCACCAGGGAAGACCCATGACAGAAGTAGTATCCAAAAAAGATGTGTAAGTATATGCAGTCAAAAACATAGGGGGAGAATATTATAGAAATATAACAGACACTTCAATTAAAATATTGGGTTATTTTTTGGACTTTATAAAATTTGTGGTATTGGACATCTTTTGAAAATGTGTACATTGTTGGATATTTTCTCACTCTAAATAAGCATGTGCTGCTGTACCTATTTCTATATTGCAGTTATGTATTTTTGTTTACTTTCATAAAGATAGTGCCACCAAATTGCAAAATCTTTAGGTTCCAAAAAGTCAGGAGCTATCCTTCAATTTAATATACTTTATCTCAAATGCCATTCCATTATAAGGCATGTAGCTTATTTTATCATGTTGAGCTCAAACTTGTCAACCTTTGTCTTTTCCTATACACCAAGACTCAATCCTCAAAAACCAAAAAAGAGCAACCTTTATTTTTTTTTCCCAAACTGAAGTGATTATTCTCTTTAACCTCTGTCTTATTTTTGCTGGACAGTATCCTCTGTTTCATCAGTTAATTTTTATATGGAAATAGTAAACTGATCTTTCTTTTCTGTCTATGCTTCATGTTACTCTTAAAGCGTTGCTAAGACCATAACAAGCAAGATATGATATGATGAATTTTTAATAAAGTCATAAAATATTGTTATAATAAAATAGTATTTCTGCTGTCCCATTTTAGATACTATTCATAAAATAACTGAAACAATCACCTTTGTTGGTGAGTGATATCCTCAATGGGCAATGGGGTGATGTTCAACAAAATTATACATGTGTTTATCATATGACCAATTTCACTTTGGAGAATTTACCTTCATATATGTTTGTACATATGTGAAAAATCTTACATATAAGATTATTTATTACAGTATTACATAGTGTACCAAAAGATCAAAAATAACCTAGATGCCTATCAGTAGAGGACTGGTTAAATAAATCATGGTGCATTCATACAACAGAATTATATGCCTCTGTTTTAAAAATGGCAATGCACTCAAATGATGAAATACAGAACAATTAAAGCTTTAAAGAAATTATAACAGCAAATTAAAATATATAAAATCATGAGTTCAAAATGACAAAATGTACCTCCATGAGTCACTCTTACAGGATGCTGGGACATTAATTCATTACCCCAAGAAGTGATAAGTATCCTATCTTCCCTATAGGTATTTCACAGTACCCCAAAAGTTGGTGAATAAAGGTTTGTTATAAAAGAATTACAGCAAATTAAAGCAAGAGTGATGATAGAATTATAAAAGCATCATTTTGCAATTCCTTATGAAAAATGGATCTAAGCAACAATCATCAGTGGCTGCTAAAAGCATCAGGGGATCAGTAAAGGAGAATTTTGTACCGAATAAACCAGGTTGACGCCACCTAGACCCACTGATTAATCACTGCAAGTGAGCTATCCCATAATATGTGCATCCTGCTGAGATGCATCAGGAAGAAGATAGGCTCACTTATGAAAGATGCTTGTAAGTAATTACACCTGAATTTAATAAAGCTCCTGACTCCAATAAACCCTCTAGTTCTGACTGTCCTTTTATAGGAGGTATAGTGGGAAGAGGACCATGTTAAATAGGGGAGTAGGAGGACACAGTCAATTAAATCTGAATGTGGGAACTTCTACAAGACAAATGACCCTTAGATTAAAAAAATCCAGGCCAGGGAGAGAAAAGAGAAAGAGAAATGTTATAGATTAAAAGAGGCTTTAAGAGACACATCAACCAAAAGCAATATATAGACTTGTCTGAATAGTGATTGAAATAAACCAATTGTACAAAACTAATTTTGAGCAAAATTGAGGAGTGACTTGAACATGATCTGAGTTTTAGATTATATAAATGAAGTGTTAATTTAACTGAGTGTGATAGTGGCAATGTGTTTATGCAAATAAGTAAATTATGTTATTAGCTATTAGAAATACAATCGACCTTGAATAATGTGGGAATTAAGGGTGCTGACTCTTTGTACTACCAGAAATAGTGTATAACTTTTAGTTGGCCCTCCTTATACAAGGGTCCTCTGTATCTGAGGTGCCCCATCCCATGGATTCAACTAACCTTGGATCCTCTAGTACTGTTGCGCAGTTGCTAAGTCATGTCCAAATTTTTGTGACCCCATGGACTGCAGCACACCAAGATTCCCTGTCCTTCACCATCTCTAGGAGTTTGCTCAAACTCTTATATCTACTGTTAAAAAAAAATCCAGTTGAATTGAATTTTCACAGTTCAAATCTATATTTTTCAATGGTCAGCTGTACAAAACAAAGTATTTATTGATGAGCTATCTGAGATTTGTTAAGAAAAAAAAAAAGAGGAAACAGATGAAGCATGAGTAGCAGAATATTGATAATTATTTCTGGAATCATACCTTTATTTGTTTCAACAGTTTCCATAATAAAAACTGAAAATAGAATAGAACCAAAAACCTCTTTATGTATGCATATGGAAAGATTACCAAAATACGATAAAGTTGGGAGATACCTAGTTGGAAAACATTTTGTATACTGTGCTACCATTTGTATACAAGAAGAGGAAAGAAATAAAAATGTAGATTCATATTCTTGAGTGATATATAGTGAAGCTATGGAAAGTTACATAAAAAAATAAATACTAGAGATGGTTAGCTACAGAAGAGGACAGGGTAATAAATTTAAACATAGTATTAATTTTACTTACATCACACAAATCAGTAAAAGTAAACAATGAGTTGTTAATATATGCAACTCTGAAAACTAAACATAATCATCAACATGAAATTAAAGAGCATATTTAATTATGTCCTTTGTAAATTCCAGTATTTTAACTATATTCATATAAAATCTATTCAAATATTAGAAAATGTATGGAGAATGGCAATTTGGAGTTATACTCTTCATGTTTTTCTCAATCATTTTGTATCTATTTAATTAAGATCAGGATACGGTACTTAAATGTCCCTGTTGCCTGCATTTAGTAGAACTTCCTTTTGCCAACTATAGAATTTTATAAAATTCTGAAATAATTATTTAGTCATCATAATAACAGTTTTTAAAACTATAAATAAAAATATTTTTAAGAGATGACTTCTCTTTTAGCAGACATTGTTACAACTCCCTATTACCAATATTTATTTCTCATTCATTCAACAGAGTTGAATGAGTGTACTTTAAACTGTAATTTGGTAATATCAAAATTAACCAGATTGGATTTTTGTCCTCAATTTAATAAGGGAAACTGATGTGAACAAATGATTATAATACAAGTAGAGAGAAACCCAGTGAGAGTTGAGTAGTCTGGTTTCCTTCTCATGACTATTACATTTACATCACAATCTCCACATAATAATCTACATTTAAGGGCCTTTGTCTTTCTAGATTTAAACTTTCCTGTCATCCTCCTGACATAATCAAACCATATGTTCACTCTCTATGGCTCCTCATCTCTGTCAATCCATAGCTTGTAAGCCTTGCTGGTCAGCTCCGATGGTGCTTAAAGTTACAGCTGTCTGCTTTCTTACTGGAATTGTAAGTGACTTCTTTTTTGAATGCATGTCCTTTAAACCATTTTTATTTTAGAGACCCAGACTATGGGATCATATCCAACACATTCTTTCAAGCTTTTGATATGTAATTTCCCATAACCTGGCCTGTCAAACTGGCTCTCCTGGATTTCTTCATTATCACCGAGTTTTAAATGGCTGACTCCAATTCTCCAACCTCCTATTATTTCCAGTTCATCAGCTGGCTCGTCCATGATGGTAAAAGTAGGACAATGGTGGTAAAACTTGTCACTTGCTTTTTCTTCTCAGTGGAAAAATCGACATTAAGTCCTCAATTAAATTGAAAATTTTATCTGCTAACCTGCTTTTACACTGAATCATCCAGAAAGTATCAAGCTAAAATGTCCACCATTACCATACCTTAAATCTGATTTAGTTTGGTCATCTCTCTAATTTGACCTTGCCAGTTACTTTCTCTTTGCCTTTATTTTCACCAGAGGTTTTCAGTGTATTTCTTTTCCCAACTACATGGATTTTCATGCAAATATATGATGTGAAATGCTGCTCATTGTTCTTCTCTAAGCTCTCCCCCCAAATATATCATGCTAATGCTTCCAAGATTTTGAAATAAGATCTTCAACATAAAATGCATTTTAAGGAAAAACTAGTTTTAGAAAAACAAATAAAGACCCTCAATATGATCCTCTTTCCTATCTACAGCAGACTTCAATGAGCATAAGAATGAGTTGGGGGCCTTATTAAAATGCAGATTTTGATTCAGTAGGTCTGGGAGGGGCTGAGATTCTCCATTTCTAACAAACTCCCTCAGTTCAGTTCAGTTCAATCACTCAAATATGTCCGACTCTTTGCCACTCCATGGACTGCAGCAGCAGGCCTCCCTGTCCATCACCAACTCCCGGAGCCTTCTTAAACTCATGTCCATGACGTTGGTGATGCCATCCAACCATCACATCTTCTGTCGTCCCCTTCTCCTCCTGCCTTCAATCTTTCCCAGCATCAGAATCTTTTCCAATGAGTTGGTACTTCACACCAGGTGGCCAAAGTACTGGAGTTTCAGCTTTAGCATCAGTCCATCCAATGAATATTCAGGACTGATTTCCTTTAAGACTGACTGGTTGGATCTCTTGCAGTCTGAGGGACTCTCCAGAGTCTCCTCCAACACCACAGTTCAAAAGCATCCATTCGTTGGTGCTCAGCTTTCTTTATAGTCCAACTCTCACATCTATACATGACTACTGGAAAAATCACAGCTTTGACTAGACAGACCTTTGTTGGTAAAGTAATGTCTCTGCTTTTTAATATGCTGTCTAGGTTGGTCATAGCTTTTCTTCCAAGGAGTAAGGATCTTTTAATTTCATGACTGCAGTCACCATCTGTAGTGATTTTGGAGCCCCCAAAAATAAAGTCTGAGACTGTTTCCACTGTTTCCCCATCTATGCCATGAAGTGATGGGACCAGATGCCATAATCTTCGTTTTCTGAATGTTGAGCTTTAAGCCAACTTGTTCACTCTCCTCTTTCACACTCATCAAGAGGCTCTTTAGTTCTTCTTCACTTTCTACCAAAAGGATGGTGTCATCTGCATATCTGAGGTTATTGATATTTCTCCCGGCAATCTTGATTCCAGCTTGGATCTCTCTTTGTGTAGCAAAGCTCTCCCTCATAATATCAGATCAGATCAGATCAGATTAGTCGCTCAGTCGTGTCCGACTCTTTGTGACCCCATGAACCGCAGCACACCAGGCCTCCCTGTCCATCACCAGCTCCTGGAGGTCACTCAGACTCACACCCATCAAGTCAGTGATGCCATCCAGCCATCTCATCCTCTGTTGTCCCCTTCTCCTCCTGCCCTCAATCCCTCCCAGCATCAGAGTCTTCTCCAATGAGTCAACTCTTCGCATGAGGTGGCCAAAATACTGGAGTTTCAGCTTTAGCATCATTCCTTCCAAAGAAATCCCAGGGCTGATCTCCTTCAGAATGGACTGGTTGGATCTTCTTGCAGTCCAAGGGACTCTCAAGAGTCTTCTCCAACACCACAGGTCAAAAGCATCAGTTCTTCGGAGCTCAGCCTTCTTCACAGTCCAGCTCTCACATCCATACATGATCACAGGAAAGACCATAGCCTTGACTAGACGAATCTTGGTTGGCAAAGTAATGTCTCTGCTTTTGAATATGCTATCTAGGTTGGTCATAACTTTCCTTCCAAGGAGTAAGCGTCTTTTAATTTCATGGTGAGTCACCAGCTGCAGTGATTTTGGAGCCCAGAAAAACAAAGTCTGACACTGTTTCCACTGTTTCTCCATCTATTTCCCATGTAGTGATGGGACCAGATGCCATGATCTTCGTTTTCTGAATGTTGAGCTTTAAGCCAACCTTTTCACTCTCCACTTTCACTTTTATCAAGAGGCTTTTTAGCCCCTCTTCACTTTCTGCCATATGAGTGGTGTCATTTGCATATCTGAGGTTATTGATATTTCTCCCAGCAATCTTGATTCCAACTTGTGTTTCTTCCAGTCCAGCATTTCTCATGATGTATTCTGCATATAAGTTAAATAAACATGGTGACATTATGCAGCCTTGACGTACTCCTTTTCCTATTTGGAACCAGTCTGTTGTTCCATGACCAGTTCTAACTGTTGCTTCCTGTCCTGCATACAGATTTCTCAAGAGGCAGATCAGGTGGTCTGGTATTCCCATCTCTTTCAGAATTTTCCATAGTTTATTGTGATCTACACAGTCAAAGGCTTTGGCATAGTCAATAAAGCAGAAATAGATGCTTTTATGGAACTCTCTTGCTTTTTCCATGATCCAGCGGATGTTGGCAATTTGATCTCTGGTTCCTCTGCCTTTTCTAAAACCAGCTTGAACATCAGGACGTTCACGGTTCACATATTGCTGAAGCCTGTCTTGGAGAATTTTGAGCATTACTTTACTAGCGTGTGAGATGAGTGCAATTGTGCAGTAGTTTGAGCACTCTTTGGCATTGCCTTTCTTTGGGATTGGGATGAAAACTGACCTTTTCCAATCTTGTGGCCACTGCTGAGTTTTCCAAATTTGTTGGCATATTGAGTGCAGCACTTTCACAGCATCATCTTTCGGGATTTGGAATAGCTCCACTGGAATTCCATCACCTCCACTAGCTTTGTTCATAGTGATGCTTTCTAAGGCCCACTTGACTTCACATTCCAGGATGTCTGGCTCTAGGTCAGTGATCACACCATCATGATTATCTGGGTCGTGAAGCTCTTTTTTGTACAGTTCTTCTGTGTATTCTTGCCACCTCTTCTTAATATCTTCTGCTTCTGTTAGGTCCATACCATTTCTGTCCTTTATCGTGCCCATCTTTGCATGAAATGTTCCTTTGGTATCTCTGATTTTCTTTCATTCAATTTATTTCATAAATTTTAAGTTCTTATACCCTTTTAAAGAAAGTGATACTCTGTATTTAATAGCTTAGGATGTGGAATGGCAAGAAAGAGAAAGAAATACTCTAATTAACTAATTCACTCAAAAGAAAAACTTTGAAATTATGTGGAAAGATTGTGTCTGAATGTATATTCATAAGTTTAAAGCTACAATGAAATATTTAAGATCGACAGATATTATTATAAGGATCCCAGATTATATTGGGATCCTTAAATTAATATAAAGACTATACCTGTGAAAATATAGATGAATATGCTATAGCACTATTATTATATTTGTTAAGGACAAATTTATTTGCCATTTTAGTTCACACTACTAATGTGAAACTATTAGTAGTCAATAGATCAAAAAAGTCACTTATTACAAGAAACCCCAGGAATAATATCTGTCAATCTTAAATATTTCATTGTAGCTTTAAACTTATGAATATACATTCAGACACAATCTTTCCACATAATTCCAAAGTTTTTCTTTTGAGTGAATTAGTTAATTAGAATATTCCTTTCTCTTTCTTGCTGTTCCACATCCTAAGCTATTAAATATAGAGTATCACTTTCTTTAAAAGGGTATAAGAACTTAAAATTTATGAAATGAATTGAATGAAAATCAGTTTAGAATTCAACATTTAAGCACTTTCATCACTGTCTTGCTCTTAATTAACCCACCAGTAACAATTTTTACTTATTGTCAATTTGGTAATTATCTGTTGAGATTTAATAGAAACAATAACTCTTTCACCCTCTTTTTTTTTAAATGTGTTTACCACTTCTTATCCACTGCTAATCCAGTCATTCTTCCTATTTTAGAGAAGAAACAGACTTTACACATTACAAAAAGTACAAGGGACAGACAAGGATCACCAGGCCTCTGAGGAAAACCTCTAGAGTAAAATAAACAAAATAACATCTAAACAGAGAATAAGCAGATTTTTCAGGGAATATGAAAATAGCATATACAAAGATCTAAATATAACACTGAAAAAATCAAGAATGTATTGTTTCTGAAAATAAAATACTTAATTCTGAAAAAGGAAAGGTCATGGGAAAATCTGAAATCTGAAATATGACTGTATGTGTTACAAATCCGTAAAAGCACTGGAGGATAGGACGTAATGAAATTTTTCAAAGAAAAGAGCAAACATACCAAGAGGTGAACATATGAAAGGAAAAATGAAAAAGAACAATTAAATACATATCAGAACAATAGAAAGAAGGTCAAAAAGTAAACAGGAAGCTAGAGGAAGAATGTGATAAAAGTTAATTTCCCGGAGCCAAAGGGTGGAAATATCTTCAGAATAAAAGGACCCATAAAATGTTAAGAGGGATGAGTGATGTAACCATAACAATAACTAGTTTTCTTAGGCCGTTTATTGTGTGTGATTTTCTGTGCCAAATATTTATTCCACTTTTACAGAAAAGTGAGGCTGTAGAAATTAAATTATTTGCTCACTGTTACATGACTAGCACCTAATGGATTCAGGTGTCACTCTAAACCTCCTGCTCTTCAACACTACAGAAATAGAACATATTTTATGCCTCCTAATCTCACCTACTGGGTTGACTGTCCAATCAACCATAATTTTGCACATTCACCAGTTTTCTTGGAAGACTAAAATATTCATGCTGGTTTAAGCACAGCATGACTGGTTTTTTTTTTCTGTGAAAATGAGTTCTTTCACTGGACCTTCTCTAGTCCACATATAAGTTGGTCAATAAACAGTCTACCAGACATTACCACATAAATTCACTATAAATTCAAAATGTTTTTTTTTCTTTTGGTTGATGCTGATGACAATCTGGAATTTATTAGACATAGTGTTGACTTCCCTGGTGGCTCAGACTGTAAAAAATCTGCCTGCAAAGCAGGAGACCTTGTTTTCATCCCTGAATTGGAAAAATCCCTTGGAGGAGGACATGGCAACCCACTCCAGTATTCTTGCCAGGAGAATCCCATGGACGGAGGAGCCTGTCAGGCTACAGCTCACAGGGTTGCAAAGAGTCAGATATAACTGAGCAACTAAACACACACAGCACAAGCATAGTGCCGGGCTTCTCGGGTGGCAGTAGTTATAAAGAACCTGACCGCCAATGCAGCAGACATAAGAGACACGGGTTCGAGCCCTGGTTTGTATAGATCCTCTGGAGGAGGGCATGGCAACCCACTCTGGTGTTCTTGTCTGGAGAATCCCATGGACAGAGGAGTATGTCAGGAGTATGTCCATAGGGTCGCAAAGAGTTGGACACGACTGAAGATGCTTAGCACACACTTACAGCCATAGTGTTAAAATCTTTGCAGAATTGTTAAAAGTCCATATTATTGCTACTCAGTTAATACAAACCAGTAAAGAATGCCATTTCCCTTACTTTGAGCTATCTTTAATATTCTAGAGTCAATCTTCTTTGTATCATAACAATAAAAGTTATATCTAAATAGCGCTTACCATTTGAGACACATCACGGTACTCAGTCTTTTACTGTTAGCTAACATCCTTCAGTTTCTCATTATCTTACTGGCAAGAAGTCAATTCAAAGTAGTAATAACCAACCAGCTCTGAGGTTCTTGTAGGAACCATTGACCCTGTATTTCTAAAACTCCTGAATCTTGTTTTTTTTTTTTTTTTTTTTACTAATCAGACAAATATTTTTTAATTGAAGCATACTTGATTTATAATACTATATTAATTTCAGATGTACAACATAGTGATTCAATGCTCTTGTATACTATACTCCATTTAAAGTTATTATAAGATATTGTCTGTATTTCCTGTGTTGTACAACATATCCTTGTGGCTTATTTATTTTATACATAGCAGTCTGTGCCTCTTAATCCTCTGCCATTATCTTGCCCCTTCCCATGCCCCTCTCCCCACTGCCAAACAGTGTCTTTTTCTCTGTATTTCTGAGTCTGTTTCTGTTTTGGTATATTCATTCGTTTTATTTTTTTAAATCCACATATAAGTGATAACATATATTATTTGTCTTTCTCTGAATTATTTTAGTAAGCATAATACTCTCTAGGTCCACCCATGTTATTGCAAATGGAAGCATTTCATTCTTTTTTATGGTTGAGTAATATTCTGTTGTGTATATATATATACATGCACCACTTGTTTATTCATTCATCTGCTGATAGACACTTAGATTGCTTCCATATTGTGGCTTTCATAAAGAATGCTTTGTGAGCATTTAGGTGCATGTATTTTTGAATCAGTGTTTCATTTCTTTGGATATATACCCAGGCGTGGAACTGCTAGATCATATGATGATTCTGTTTTTAGTATTTGGGGGAACCTCCATGTATTTTCCACCATGGCTGCACCAATTTGTATTCTCACCAGCAGTGTCCTAGGGTTCCCTTTTCTCCACAACCTTGCCAAAATGTGTTATTTGTAGACTTTTTTGATGACAGCCATTGAGCGGTTAACACTATACTACTATTCTGACAGCTGTGAGGTGATATCTCCTTGTGGTTTGGATTTGCATTTCTCTAGTAATTAGCAGTATTGAGCATCTTTTAACATTTCTGTTGGCCATCTGTATGTCTTCTTTGGGAAAATGTCTGTTAAGGTCTTATGCCCCCTTTTTTAATCAAGTTTTTTGTTTCTTAGATATTGACATGTATAAACTGTTTGTATATTTGAATGTTAGCCCATTATTGGTCATGTCATTTGAAATATAAAGTGTCTCAATATTTGCACCTTCATGGGGCTTCCCCTGTACCAGGACATTTTCCAAGGTTACCTCCAGTAAAATCTTCAGCAGTTAGGCCACCACTTCTGCTCAGGGCTGTCTATACCCAGATACCATGAAAGATAGTATCCTCCTTGCTCACCAGGCAACAAGTGAACCAGTCACAAAACGCCATGTTCTTTTGACTACTCTTGGTACCAACTGTGTTATTTCAGGTTTCCCAAGAAGTAGGGGATTTCTATGTGGAGCTTATGGTAAATAATCCACCTGCCAATGCTGGAGATGTGGGTTCAATCCCTGGGTCCAGATGATCTCCTGCAGGAGGAAATGGCACCCCATGCTGGAAGAATCCCATGGACAGCAGAGCCTGGCAGGCTTGTTCATGGGGTCGCAAAGAGTCACACATGACTGAGCACCTGAGCATAAGAAGCAGTCTCCAAACCTAGATTAGTCATGAAAGAGAGATTGAGGGTGGGGGAAGGGAACATATATGAAAGATAAAAAGGAAGAAGAAGAAATAGAGAGAAAAACCAATCAGTCCCTAGAGACTTGACCTGAAAAAATAAATAAATAAATAAATAAGAGGGGGAGAGGTAGGAGGACTTGGAAGGAAAATTCTCAGACTTTAGCACAAAAGAATGCTTTATCAGGGAAAGAGGGATGGAACCAAAGGCATCCATTAGAAGAGTTCCCCATCCCACAGGAACGGCCTGCACAAGTACCCCCAGCTCTCAGTTTTAGGTCTGAAACAAGCCAAGGGAAGTATAGCTTCTACATTAATAAAGCATTGAGTCCAGCCAGGGCTGTCAGTCAACTGTGCTCCACGGTAGGAGACCTGAGCGATGCATTTTCTTGGCCAGCAGAGACTTGAAGTACCATTCCCCCACCACTTGCTGACATTTACTGTTAATTCAAATTTAGCTTCTGTTTATTTCCACTGGGAAAACTTCCCTCTCCTCTTCCTTTCCCTTTCTCCGTGTCCTTATAACATGCAAAACTTTAATCTGTTCCCCAGATCCCAGTGTATACCAAATGTCTGCTTGCTTTTATCTTTCATATGAGCACCTGGAAGTCAGGGACTTTTTTCTGTTTTAATTTTTGACTTTTTACTGCCTCATAGAGTTCTTAGGATGTGGCAAATTCTGAGTGAAGTGTTTGCTGAGTGAATAAGTGCATGCACAAGAGACCAAAGGGCCTCTCTTCAGGTTAGATGTTCAAAAACTGATATATAACAGTGATGAAAAAAAAGTGCCAAGTCAAGTCTACAATCTCTCTGTAAATAGTGAAATATTTGCAACTGCCTGGAATGGTTTGGAGACTTAAACTTTGAAGTGATTTAAGAAGTAAATGATTCAAGGTGCCATTCAGTCCCTGTTGTTATCAAAATCTGAGTGTCAGCTTATTTTTTTTTTTTTTAAAGTTGTGCTTTAAACTAACAGCAATTCTGATTACAAGCAATAATGATCACAGTAATAATACCATGAATGAGAAACATTAGCAGGTGAAATAAGTCACCACGAAATGGTAAGGAAATAGATTATGTTACTAAAAAGGATGAGAATTTAGGAGAAATATAAATGCAAAGGGACTGAGTTCTTTGCTACAAATCTAATCTCTGGAGCAGTGTGATTGTCAAGAATTTTGCCTTCACTAAAGAACAGATTCAAAGTGAAAAAGAACAAGGCAAAAAACCCAAATGTCAGACATGCCCAATTAGCCAGCCAGGGTTAAGACCTACAGTCTTGAATTTAAACTCAGATTTTCAGTGTTTTCATTCTTTTTTTTTTTTTTTTTTTTTAACTGAGAAATAGCAATATGGTCAGAAGATTTCCCATTGATTAAGTAAAATTTAAGTTTAAAATGATTTCCATAACCTTGAATTTTTATTAAGACATTTGGCCCAAATATCAGGAAATGAATTATATACTTCAGGGATTATAAATTCCTAAAGTTATTAAAAAGTAAAGTGAAGTCATTCAGTCATGTCCGACTCTTTGCGACCCTACGGACTGCAGCCTACCAGGCTCCTCCGTCCATGTGATTTTCCAGGCAAGAGTACTGGAGTGGGTTGCCATTTCCTTCTCCAGAGGATCGTCCCGACCCAGGGATCGAACCCAGGTCTTGTGCATTGCAGGCAGATGCTTTACCTTCTGAGCCACCAGGGAAGCCCTAAAGTTATTATACTTTCTCAAGTGAGGAAAATATCACATCCTTTAATGTACTGAAACAGGTACATGTTATAGCAATCATTTGTGTTGCCACTCTAAGTGCTTCTGTTTGTAGCAAGATGACTTTTTAAAGCATATATTTTAATAATCTAGTTTTCAATACACTCATCATGTGGTTTACAAGTTCACTTCAGTTCAGTTCAGTCGCTCAGTTGTGTCCTACTCTAAGCGACCCCATGAATCGCAGCACGCCAGGCCTCCCTGTCCATCACCATCTCCCGGAGTTCACTCAAACTCACCTCCACGGAGTCGGTGATGCCATCCAGCCACCTCATCCTCTGTCGTCCCCTTCTCCTCCTGCCCCCAATCCCTCCCAGCATCAGAGTCTTTTCCAATGAGTTAACTCTTTGCATGAGGTGGCCAAAGTACTGGAGTTTCAGCTTCAGCATCATTCCTTCCAAAGAAATCCCAGGGCTGATCTCCTTCAGAATGGACTTAGGTGCATGTATATGTGTAGAGCATATTACATACAGTATTATGCATACAACATATTACATATAATATACAACACCATATATCATGTAAAATGGGTATCTGTTCTAACTGGAAATTTCTTTTTTATTATGTTTTTTGAGAGTAGAAATCAAGTCTACTCTAAAATGTATAGCTCCAAGTGTCTCATACTGAATGAAACTAATTGTTAATTCATTGGCTGATGCTTTTTTTAAAAAAAATTATTGGAGTATATTTTATATATAATGTTGTGTTAGTTTCAGGAGTACAGCAAAATCAATCAGTTATACATACACATATCCACTATTTTTTAGATCCTTTTCTCATATAAGTCATTATAGAGTATTGAGTAATGCTCCCTGTGCTATACAGTAGGTCATTATTAGGTATCTGGTCCCATCACTTCATGGCAAATAGATGGGGAAACAATGGAAACAGTGACAGACTTTATTTTGGGGAGCTCCAAAATCACTGCAGATGGTGACTACAGCCATGAAATTAAAAGACACTTGCTCCTTGGAAGAAAACTTGTGATCAACCTAGACAGTATATTAAAAAGCAGAGACATTACTTTGCCAACAAAGGTCTATATAGTCAAAGCTCTGATTTTTCCAGTAGTCGTGTATGGATATGAGAGTTGAACTATAAAGAAAGCCGAGTGCCGAAGAATTGAGGCTTTTGAACTGTGATGTTGGAGGAGACTCTTGAGAGTCTCTTGGACTGCAAGGAGATCCAACCAGTCAGTCCAAAAGGAAATCAGTCCTGAATATTCATTGGAAGGACTGATGCTGAAGCTGTAACTCCAATAGTTTTGCCACCTGATGTGAAGAAGTGACTCATTGGAATAGACCCTGATGCTGGGAAAGATTGAAGGTGGGAGGAGAAAGGGGTGACAGGGGATGAGATGGTTGGATGGCATCACCAACATCCATGGACATGAGTTGGATTAAACTCTGGGAGTTGGTGATGGACAGGGAGTCCTGGCATGCTGCAGTCCATGGGGTGGCAAAGAGTCAGACACGACTAAGTAACTGAACTGAACTGATTTCTTATATAGTAGTGTGTATACGTCAATCCCAATTTCCCAGTTTATCCCTTCCCTTCTAACCTAGTAACCATAAGGTTGTTTTCTACATCTGCAACCCTATTTCTGTTTTGGAGATAATTTGTACCCTGTCTGAATACCACATATAAGCATAATTATGTATTTGTCTTTCTCTGTCTTACTTTACTCATTAAGACTACACACAGGCCCATCCTTGTTGCTGCAAATGCCATTATTTCCTAGTTTTCATGGCTGACTAATATCACTTGTATGTATGTACCTCATCTTCTTTATCCATTCCTCTGTTGATGGACAGATTGCATCCATATCCTGGCTATTGTAAATACAGTTGCAGTGAACATTGGGTTGCATGTATCTTTTCAAATAATGGTTTTTTTCCGGATAAATTTCTCCAGGGCTTCCCTGGTAGCTCAACTGGTAGAGAATCCACCTGCAATGCAGGAGAACCCAGTTCGATTCCTGGGTTTGGAGATCCCCTGGAGAAGGGATATACTACCCACTCCAGTATTCTTGGGCTTCCCTTGTGGCTCACCTGGTAAAGAATCTCCCTGCAATGCGGGAGACCTGTATTTGATCCCTGGTTGGGAAGATCCCCTGGAGAATGGAACAGCTACCCACTCCAGTATTCTGGCCCAGAGATTTTCATGGACTATCCATGGGGTTGCAAAGAGTTGGACACTACTGACGGACTTTCACTTTGACTTTCCAGCTCTATGCTCAACAGTGGGAATGCTGGATCATATGGTAGTTCTATTTTTAGTTTTTTCAGGAACCTCTATACTGTTCTCCATAGTGACTATACAATGTACATTCTCACCAACACTGTGGGAGGATTCCCCTTTCTCTACACCCTCTACAGCATGTACTCTTTATAGATTTTTTTGATCATGGCCATTATAATCAGTGTTGGGTGATAAACTTCATTGAAGTCTTGATTTACATTTATCTAAATATTCATGATGTTGAGAATCTTTTCATGTGCTTTTTATCCAGGTTGTTGTTTTTTTCAGTCTCTATCTGACTGCCTCAATTGATGAGATATTTTTCAATAGTAGATGGCTTCCTTTCTTGTTTTATGATTATTTATTTTATCACTGTGTGGTATATTTCATGTGACCAGAAACTCATCAAAAGACTAAGCAACATTTACTGTTTTTATTTCATAAATTACTTATATTAAAATCTTCAGATCAGATCAGATCAGTCAGTCGCTCAGTCGTGTCCGACTCTTTGCGACCCCATGAATCACAGCACGCCAGGCCTCCCTGTCCATCACCAACTCCTGGAGTTTACTCAGACTCACGTCCATCGAGTCAGTGATGCCATCCAGCCAGCTCATCCTCTGTCGTCCCCTTCTCCTCCTGCCCCCAATCCCTCCCAGCATCAGAGTCTTTTCCAATGAATCAACTCTGCATGAGGTGGCCAAAGTACTGGAGTTTCAGCTTTAGCATCATTCCTTCCAAAGAAATCCCAGGGCTGATCTCCTTCAAAATGGACTGGTTGGATCTCCTTGCAGTCCAAGGGACTCTCAAGAGTCTTCTCCGACACCACAGTTCAAAAGCATCAATCCTTCGGCGCTCAGCTTTCTTCACAGTCCAGCTCTCACATCCATACATGACCACAGGAAAAACCATAGCCTTGACTAGGCGAACCTTTGTTGGCAAAGTAATGTCTCTGCTTTTGAATATGCTATCTAGCTTGGTCATAATATTCCTTCCAAGGAGTAAGCATCTTTTAATTTCATGGCTGCAGTCACCATCTGCAGTGATTTTGGAGCCCAGAAAAATAAAGTCTGACACTGTTTCCACTGTTTCCCCATCTATTTCCCATGAAGTGATGGGACCAGATGCCATGATCTTCGTTTTCTGAATGTTGAGCTTTAAGCCAGCTTTTTCACTCTCCACTTTCACTTTCATCAAGAGGCTTTTTAGTCCCTCTTCACTTTCTGCCATAAGGGTGGTGTTATCTGCATATCTGAGGTTATTGATATTTCTCCCAGCAATCTTGATTCCAACTTGTGTTTCTTCCAGTCCAGCATTTCTCATGATGTACTCTGCATATAGGTTAAATAAACATGGTGACAATATACAGCCTTGAGGTACTCCTTTTCCTATTTGGAACCAGTCTGTTGTTCCATGACCAGTTCTAACTGTTGCTTCCTGACCTGCATACAAATTTCTCAAGAGGCAGATCAGATAGTCTGGTATTCCCATCTCTTTCAGAATTTTCCACAGTTTATTGTGATCTACACAGTCAAAGGCTTTGGCATAGTCAATAAAGCAGAAATAGATGCTTTTCTGGAACTCTCTTGCTTTTTTCCATGATCCAGTGGATGTTGCCAATTTGATCTCTGGTTCCACTGCCTTTTCTAAAACCAGCTTGAACATCAGGAAGTTCACGGTTCACATATTGCTGAAGCCTGGCTTGGAGAATTTTGAGCATTACTTTACTAGCGTGTGAGATGAGTGCAATTGTGTGGTAGTTTGAGCATTCTTTGGCATTGCCTTTCTTTGGGATTGGAATGAAAACTGACCTTTTCCAGTCCTGTGGCCACTGCTGAGTTTTCCAAATTTGTTGGCATATTGAGTGCAGCACTTTCACAGCATCATCTTTCAGGATTTGGAATAGTTAAACTGGAATTCTATCACCTCCACTAGCTTTGTTCGTAGTGATGCTTTCCAAGGCCCACTTGACTTCACATTCCAGGATGTCTGGCTCTAGGTTAGTGATCACACCATCCTGATTATCTGGGTTGTGAAGATCTTTTTTGTACAGTTCTTCTGTGTATTCTTGCCACCTCTTCTTAATATCTTCTGCTTCTGTTAGGTCCATACCATTTCTGTCCTTCATCGAGCCCATCTTTGCATGAAATGTTCCTTTGGTATCTCTGATTTTCTTGAAGAGACCCCTAGTCTTTCCCATTCTGTTGTTCTCTATTTTTTTGCATTGATCGCTGAAGAAGGCTTTCTTATCTCTTCTTGCTATTCTTTGGAACTCTGCATTCAGATGTTTATATCTTTCCTTTTCTCCTTTGCTTTTTGCTTCTCTTCTTTTCACAGCTATTTGTAAGGCCTCCCCAGACAGCCATTTTGCTTTTTTGCATTTCTTTTCCATGGGGATCGTCTTAAAATCTTACTTACTTCAAAATATAATTTAGTTATTAATTATCAAATAGAAACAACTTGCTATTCTAGTGGTCTTCCAAATCTATTTCTTGGATTCTTCAGTTGATAGCAATGGTCCAGAGACCTGATTCTCACCCCTAGCTATTTTGGAATCACTTGGAAGGAGTATTATTTTTAATTATCTGTGATGAGGTCTAATCTGCATGCTTTTAAAACTTTCTGTGTAATTCTCACATATAATATTTTGGCATCTATCATTCTACAGGAGCCATGGTTTCAGATATGTTTTAGAATAATTACTCATAAGATTTTGTTTGAAAAAATGGTCTTATTGTAAAAAAAAAAAATTGAATCCTATGCTTCATTGCTCTATTTGAAATGTAGTTCCTTTGTCAGTAACTTGCATAATTTTTTCAAGAAAATATTTTATGATGATACACCTATTTGCTTATTATATTCTGATATTTTAATTATATTGTTATGCTTAAAATTATTATTAATAATGTTAAATTTTATTAAAGCTTTTACTTTTGGAATACCACTTTCAGGCTCAATTTTCCCCTTTCTATGGATGGTTTCTAAAATTCACTGGGAGTTTTTATTTTTAAAAATTGCCATTTAAAAAAGAGTTAATTATGAATTAATGTGTAAAACTAGTGTAAAGTTTCTTAATTACTTTTAGATTTATTTTCTATATATCATCATATTAATGTCTTTTTTTAAAAGTTATCATCCCTACAAAAGGGAAGATCCAAAATATAGGATTAAAAATAAAATATTAACTTATTCACATCTAATGTATTTATGACCACTATAGTAGTTTGCAATGCTTGAAGAACTTTTCATAGCAGTTCTAAATTTCTGTAGTCAATATTTAATATAGCCCTTTAATTTTTCTCTTATAACATTTTCAAATGATAAGGTAGAGTTTCTTATAGATAATAGAATAGTAGTATATGAAATTATGAGGGTTAGCAGTACTCTTCAGAGAAGGCAATGGCACCCCACTCTAGTACTATTGCCTGGAAAATCCCATGGATGGAGGAGCCTGGTGGGCCTCAGTCCATGGGGTAGCTAAGAGTCGGACAGGACTAGAGGACTTCACTTTCACTTTTCACTTTCATACATTGGAGAAGGAAATGTTCCTAAGGCAGCATCAAATTCTTCCAAGTAGCAACATCATAAAATATTTAAATACAGGTTCACTTGAGAGTAATTTTTGCAATGTATGTAAAAGATAGATATAGTTTATTTCAATATCACCTTATATTTATTAGGTACATGTTGCTGGTTATTATTCTAATTGTTCATTCATTTCATTTCCCTACAACATACTGATCATAGAATATTATAATCATTTTTATGAGTCAGAAAACTGAGTTCTGAAAATGTTAGAATAAATAGTATCATGCAGCTAGTCATTAACAAAGCTGAAGTTTGAACCAACATGTTTCAACTATTCACAATCCTATAACCCAAGGATCACAGATAATCCTCTAAAAATAAGCATACATGTATTAGTTGCTCAGTCATGTCCAACTCTTTGTGACCTCATGGATGGTAGCTCACCAGGCTCCTCTGTCCATGGAAATCTCAAGGCAAGAATACTAAAGTGGGTAGCCATTCACTTCTCCAGGGGATCTTCCTGACTCAGGGATCGAAGCCAGCTCTCCTGCATTGCAGGTGAATTCTTTACCATATGAGCCACAGGAAACCATAAATACATAAATCTTTTATTAATTGTACTTCTATAAGCATAATAAGCATTATGATAAAATCTATGTAATGTAGATTTATTTAAACTCTAAACTTCTTTTAAATCACAAATATCCAACAATATAGAAGTTATTGATTTAAATTTTGGCTTCTCAGGTACTTTGATGGTAAAGAATCTGCCTGCCAAAGCAGGAGACACAGATTAGATCCTTGGGTTGGGTAGGTCCCCTGGAGGAAATGACGACCACTCCAGTGTTCTTGCCTGGAGAACCCACAGAGGAGCCTGGTGGGCTACAGTCCATGGAATCATGAAGGGTTGGACATGACTGAGCACACAAATACTCAATCAGTATTTATTATAAAATGCCAGACATTTTATGAAGTACCAAATCCACCTGCAATACAGGAGATGCAGGAGATGTGCGTTCAATCTTTGGGTGAGGAAGATTCCCTGGAGGAGGGCATGGCAACCCACTCCAGTATTCTTGGCTGGAGAATCCCATGGACAGAGGAGTCTGGTGGGTTACAGTCCATGGAGTCACAAAAAATTGGACACTACTGAAGTGACTGAACATATACACACTTATTTGCAATATCTTTATTTCTCACAATAACGTATGACCTACTAACCACAATTGAAGATGAAAAATATAAAACTTTAAGATGATATGCATTATATAACTAGTAAAATGTGAAGGTGGCATTGGAAAATTTTATAGATATTATTATAAAAGGAATCAGGATACACAATTATACTCTAAAAATATAATACTTCCCAGGTGACACAGTGGTAAAGAATTTGCCTTCCAATATAGGAGACACAAGAGACATGGGTCTGATCCCTGGGTCGGGAAGATCCCTGAAGAAAGAAATGGCAACCCACTCCAATATTCTAGCCTGGTGGGCTCTAGTACATGGGATTGCAAAGAGTCAGATATGACTGATCACACACAAAAAATATATCTAATGATGGTAATAAGCTAAATTTATAACTATTCAAAATACTAAGCATTGTTATTTCTAATGTTGAAATCATTGATGATTTTTAATTTTTCATAATATGTTTCTATATTTAAAAATTTTCTTTCAATCAGATTTACCCTTTCCATGGCATGAAAATAGCAAGGTAAATTAAAATATTAAATTGAATTAAACCTAATATTGGCAGCATATAGAAAAACACAATTTGAGAAACTTTCAATTTGTATGTAGACATTTCAATAAAAAGTTTTTCTTCATTTAATAAATTTCAAATCATTAATAAGCCATGTAATATTTGACTGTATCTTTTATATGAATTTTTAAATGAAAATTATAAATGTCTTGCTTTGCTATCTTTATAGTTCAAAGTTGTTATTTATAAATTTCTTGATTTGGGAATGTAAATTTAGTAGCTTTCATTCTTATCATATCTCTTATTGTTAATGAAGCTCTTTGCTGCTGCTGCTATCGCTCAGTCGTGTCCGACTCTGTGCGCCCCATAGACGGAAGCACGTCCCCTGTCCTGGGATTCTCCAGGCAAGAACACTGAGTGGGTTGCATGCCTCTCCAATGCATGGAAGTGAAAATGAAAGTAGTTGCCACCGGGGGCCCGGCCCTCCGTCCGGGACAGGCAAAGTACTGGGGTGGGGTGCCATTGCCTTCCCCGAATGAAGCTCTAAGAAACCATAAAAATTAATAAAATATGCTTTACTTAAAGTTAAGTACAAACTTCAGAATACACTTTATTTGTATCTTTTTCCAATCAATATCCATAAAAGTTATAAATCATTATATAATCATTAAAATCCATAAATAGTGGAGATAAACATTGTCCTACATATTGAGATTAAGCTCTTGACCCATAAATTCTATTCAGAGCAATCTTAGTTTTAGAATTTTTATCTTCAATATTGAAATAGTATATAATATTTAGTGAGAAAAATCCTCTTCTTCTTTTCTTTCATTTTTTACCATGTAAATAGTAAGCAAGACATAGGTTCGATCCCAAGGTCAGGAAAAGCCCCTAGAGAAGAAAATGGCAACCCACTCCAGTGTTCTTGCCTGGGAAATCCCATGGACAGTGGAGCCTGGCAGGCTATAGTCCATGGCGTCACAAAGAGTTGGACACGACTGAGCATGCACACATGCAAATATTAAGGCTAGAATAATATAATCTAGTGTTCATTATTTAATTTTCAAATAGGGAGTCCTCACTGCATTTATACTAATATCCTAAAATGTGACCTAAGGGATTTATAGATAATTATTGACATGTCAGACTTTATTTTCTGCCCAAAATCACTCAGAGGTGACTGCAGCCGAAAAAAAGATGCTTACTCTGGAAGGAAAGTATGACCAACCTAGATAGCATACAAAGCAAGACACGCACGGAGTTGTGGATGTGAGAGGGATGTGAAGAAAGTGAGCGGAAAGATGTGGGTGGAGAAGATGAGAGTCCGACTGAGGAGATACGGTCATTGAAGGAGAAGCCTGGGATGGAGGAGATGAGCTGAACCAGTGGCCACGTGAAGAGGACATGGAGAAGACAGTGGGAGGGAGAGGGAGGAGGAAAGGGGACGACAGAGGATGAGATGGTGGAGACACTGACCAGAGTGAGTTAGGACCCGAGAGCAGTGATGGATAGGGAGGCTGGCGTGGGGGGTCGAGAGGGACGACTGAGCGACTGATCTGATCTGATTATGGCATGAGCCTCACGAGTCTAAACATTAATTTTGACTAATCTGATTGTAAAACCAAGAAGATTAAAGAGTTTGAAAATTGTGTATGTAATTGTGTACAATCATAGAATCAATCCATCCAGGACCAGTTAAATATCTATTTTAGTCAAGCCCTGAAAAACAAAGAGACTGATTGTACACTGTGTGCAGTCATTGATGTGTACTAAATGTACCGATGTGTACAATCAAATTTCTCCTTATGAAATCAAAATAGCTGAACACACCAATTGGTTTTCCTAAACTTGTTTTCAGCATAAAAATATAAATTCATTAAATTACTTTTGTATAATACTTTTCAAAAATTACTATGTTATTTGATTTTATCTTGACAAAAATATAATTCAGAAGATGCACACATATACACATCTACCTATCCTCTATAAAAGAGGGATTTGTCACAAAATAATCCCCGGTGGCTCAGATGGTAAAGAATCTGTGGGAGACCCAGGTTCAACCCCAGGGTCGGGAAGATCCCCTGGAGAAGGGAACGACAACCCACTCCAGTATTCTTGCTTGGAGAATCCCATGGACAGAGGAGCCTGGTGGGCTGCAGTCCGTGCGGTTGCAGAGTCGGACATGACTGAGCGAATCTCTGTCTGTCTGTCTGTCAAAGATAATTCTAAAGAGCCACAATGAATTTAACTTTGGCAGGGTACAACTTTTGCATGAGAAACACCTTTGTCTCAGTAATTTCTACTTCAAATTTTCCTTTACTGATTCATTCATTTATTCAATTATTCACTCATTTATTTAACAATATTTGCCATATTCCAGGCATTGCTGGTCATTACTGTGAAAACACACATTAAAAAAATATAGAACCTATAAGTTCTACAGGAACTTAAGTGGCAAAAAGGTTTAAGAGGCTTAATAGCTGCTGCTGCTGCTGCTAAGTCACTTCAGTCGTCTCCGACTCTGTGCGACCCCATAGACGGCTCCCCGTCCCTGGGATTCTCCAGGCAAGAACACTGGAGTGGGTTGCCATTTCCTTCTCCAATGCATGAAAGTGAAAAGTGAAAGTGAAGTCCCCCGGTCATGTCCGACTCTTCGCGACCCCATGGACCACAGCCTACCAGGCTCCTCCGTCCATGGGATTCTCCAGGCAAGAGTACTGGAGTGGGGTGCCATTGCCTTCTCTGTGCTTAATAGCAAACAAGGTCAAATAATCAAATAATTATGACGCAAAGTCAAGAGTAAATACAATCAAGTCTGTCTAGAGGGAGTTCAGGATGACTTCTCATTCCTATAGCTAAATGGTTATGGAAAGGGGATTCCAAGAAAATAGAGCATTATGAAAGAAGCCATGAAAAATGTGGTAAGGAAAGAATGTGGGAAAGGAGAGGAGGAAAAATGGTGAAAGTCACTTTGCTAGACTACAATAAACTTAGATGGGACTTGTACAATGTCACACTCATTATTTGTGACTTTTTTTATCATAAAAATTTTAATCATACTGTTTCTCTTTTTATCTTATTAATATACACTGGTTAATATTTGAATGCTAAACCACCATTTAATTCCTGAAGTAAGCCTTTGTTAATGAACTATTTATTATTAACATTATGTGTTTTAATATACATGTATTTTAACCCTGTGCATGACTAGTCACTCAGTCATGTCTGACTCTTTGCAACCCCATGGACTGCAGCCCCCCAGGCTCCTCTGTCCATGGAATTTTTCAGACAAGAACACAAGAGTGGTTTGCCACTTTTTACTCCAGGGGATCTTCCAGACCCAGGGATTGAACCTGTGTCTCTTGCCACCTAGGAAGCTCTAATTTAACCCCATGTCACTATTTTTATTGACTGAAACATTTATTATTCTTTTTTTTCCTCTCAAGCATAAACCAAACTTTTTTTTTTTGCATTCCCATGCTTATGTCTAAAATAGTTTTGTTAGTTTATTTTTTCCCAGTTTATTTGTCTTGGTATCACTTTTGGAATTGATTATGGTAATAAATTCTTAGAGTTTTGTGGATAAGGAAATGTATCTAGATATATTTTTGATTTGTTTTTATTACTGAATAATATTTTCCCTGTATATTGAATTCTATATTCAATATTGTTTGATTTCAGCACTTTAATGATACTGTTCCACTGCTATCCATTTTCCTTTATTTTATTGAGATGTCAGCAAAAAACTTAATGATGGCCTTTTATAATTAACCATTTATTTTTGTGGTCAAGTTTAGAACTTTGGTTTTGTTTTTAAGTAATTTTATTGTGATATTCCTAGGTATGGTTTTCCTTTTATTAATACCATGTGAGTTTCCCGAATTTCTTAAATCTGTATTTTTACATCTTTTATCAATCTTGGAAAAATTCTCAAATATTTTCTCTCCAAATATTGCTTCTGTATCATTCCCTTTTTCCTCCCTTTCTGAGCCTCAGTTATACAAACAACATCCTTATTTACTCTGATCAATATGTCTTATGTGTTTTTTTTTTTTTTTTGCACATGATTATTTTTACTTTTTGTACTCCATTTAGATTATACTCTATTTTTTATATTGAGGTAAAACCCGGAAAACAATCTTGTTTCTATGTCCCTTCCTTTTTTTCCCCCACCATGATCCCACAATCTTGGCATGAAAATCTGACTGCTTTCATATCCCTGAATTTTTTATTCCTCCCTAGGATTATAAGATTGCTGAAAGCCCTGCTGGTCTCCCAGCTTCTTAACTGCTTCCTCTGTCCAGCTTCTTGGCCCCTCGTCTGAAACTAAGAGTAGACAATGCCTGAAGGGTAAAATAGTATGCAAAAATGTGAACTTACCTCAGTGAGCTATTTTTTTCTCATTCTTTCTTCCCGAGAATTGTCTTTTCATTTCTGGCTCTTAGTAATCTCTAAGAAGTTTTCAAGCCAGGCTTCAGCAATACGTGAACTGTGAACTTCCTAATGTTCAAGCTGGTTTTAGAAAAGGCAGAGGAACCATAGATCTAATTGCCAACATCCACTGGATCATGGAAAAAGCAAGAGAGTTCCAGAAAAGCATCTATTTCTGCTTTATTGACTATGCCAAAGCCTTTGACTGTGTGGATCACAATCAACTGTGGAAAATTCTGAAAGAGATGGGAATACTAGACCACCTGATCTGCCTCTTGAGAAATCTGTATGCAGATCAGGAAGCAACAGTTAGAACTGGACATGGAACAACAGACTGGTTCCAAATAGGAAAAGGAGTTCATCAAGGCTGTAGATTGTCACCCTGCTTATTTAACTTATATGCAGAGTACATCATGAGAAACGCTGGACTGGAAGAAGCACAAGCTGGAATCAAGATTGCCGGGAGAAATATCAGTAACCTCAGGTATGCAGATGACACCACCCTTATGGCAGAAAGTGAAGAGGAACTCAAAAGCCTCTTGATGAAAGTGAAAGAGGAGAGTGAAAAAGTTGGCTTAAAGCTCAACATTCAAAAAACGAAGATCATGGCATCTGGTCCCATCACTACATGGGAAGTAGATGGGGAAACAGTGAAAACAGTGTCAGACTTTATTTTTCTGGGCTCCAAAATCACTGCAGATGGTGACTGCAGCCATGAAATTAAAAGACGCTTACTCCTTTCCTACCAACCTAGATAGCATATTCAAAAGCAGAGACATTACTTTGCCAACAAAGGTCCATCTAGTCGAGCCTATGGTTTTTCCAATAGTCATGTATGGATGTGAGAGTTGGACTGTGAAGAAGGCTGAGTGCCGAAGAATTGATGCTTTTGAACTGTGGTGTTGGAGAAGACTCTTGAGAGTCCCTTGGACTGCAAGGAGATCCAACCAGTCTATTCTGAAGGAGATCAGCCCTGGGATTTCTTTGGAAGGAATGATGCTAAAGCTGAAACTCCAGTATTTTGGCCACCTCATGCGAAGAGTTGACTCATTGGAAAAGACTCTGATGCTGGGAGGGATTGGGGGCAGGAGGAGAAGGGGACGACAGAGGATGAGATGGCTGGACGGCATCACTGACTCGATGGACATTTGTCTGAGTGAACTCCGGGAGTTGGTGATGAACAGGGAGGCCTGGCATGCTCGATTCATGGGGTCGCAAAGAGTCGGACACAACTGAGCGACTAACTGAACTAACTGAATACATATATATATTTAACACATATACATGCATATATATTCTTTTTACATTCTTTTCCATTATGGTTTATTATAGGATGTTGAATATACTTTCCTGTCCTATGCAGCTGTTTTTTATCTGTTTTGTATAAAGTAATCTGTATCTGATAATCTCAAAAGTTCAAAGTTCAGTCGCTCAGTTTGTCCAGCTGTTTGCAACTCCATGGGCTGCAGCATGCCAGCCTTATCTGTCCATCACCAAATCCCAGAGCTTGCTCAAACTCATGTCCATCAAATCGGTGATGCCATCTAACCATCTCATCCTCTGTCGTCCCCTTCTCCACCTACCTTCAATCTTGCCCAGCATCAGGGTCTTTTCCAATTGCAAATTCCTACTGTCTCCCTCCTCCACCATCTTTCCCGTTTTGGAATTGTAAGTTTGTTTTCTATGTCTGTGAGTTTATTTCATAGATAAGTTCATTTTGTCATATTTTAGATTCCTCATATAAGTAGTTATATGGTATTTGTCTTTCTTTTTCTGACTTACTTCACTTGATATGCTAGACACATCCATGTTGCTGCAAATGGCATAATTTCATTCTTTTTATGGCTGAATAGTATTCTGTTCTGTATACTTGCCACATCTTCTTTACCCATTCATCCGTCAATGGACATTTGCTTCTTTATCTAGGCTATTTTAAATATAAACACTGGGATCATGTATCTTTTTGAATTATACTTTATCTAGATATATACTCAGAACAGCGTTTGCTGGATCATATGGCAACTCTAACTTTATTAAGAAACCTCCATACTGTTTTCCGTAGCAACTACACCAGTTTAATTTCCTAACAATATGTGTTTCTTATATATAGACTTTTTAATGATGACCATTCTGACAAGTGTGAAGTCAGAATGAGCTCACTGTAATTTTGATTTGCATTTCTATGGCAGTTAGTGATGCTGAGTATTTTTTCATGTGTTTATTGATCAATCTATATGTTGTCTTTAGAGAAATGTCTGTTTAGGTCTTCTACTCATTTTCTGATTGGGTCTTTTGTCATCATTTGTATTTCTTAAGTGCTTTTGTTTGTTTCACAGATATATATTTTTTCAAATACTGGAGACTCTGCTCAGAAAAATGCACATAATTAAGAAATGCACAATTTAATTTGTTCTCTCCTCAGCTCAAAAATCTATTAAAACCCTTACACAAACCCTAAATTTACAGTCACGTAGAACATCTTTTGAAAATACTTAGTGTGGAAGTTATCTTTATGCATTCACAATAAAGAAAACTAGAATGTTTGGATTAACTTTTTTCCCTTTTTGCCTTTTGATTTTTTCTGGACATATTTTGGAAAAATTACCTCTCTTCACAGTATCAATTCATCTTAAAGGAGGAGAGAACCAGAATTAGAAGATAAATGAAAAATGGTATTGTGAGACTAAAGTATACGGGAATCAAGATTGCTGGGGAGAAATATCAATAACCTCACATATGCAGATGATGCCATCCTTATGGCAGAAAGCAAAGAGGAGCTAAAAAGTCTCTTGATGAAAGTGAAAGAGAAGAGTGAAAAACTGGCTTAAAACTCAGCATTCAAAAAACTAGTATCATGGCATCCAATCCCATCACTTCATGGCAAATAGATGAGGAAACAATGGAAACAGTGACAGACTTTACTTGCTTGGGCTCCAAAATCACTGTTCTAAACCCAATCACCAACCTGAGCTGAGAAGAATGGGGTAGGGGTCTGGAATTTCAAAGTGGAAGAAGACAAGTTACATGGAGATTAAAGTCTTTCTGATATAAAGTACATTATTTTCCTAATAGCTCTCTTCTTTATAAGGGGTTCCTATGTACATTCTTTTAGGCAGTTAAGGGATGGGGAGGTAAAAAAACTCTTGAGTCTGTAGGGCTTTGATTATCTTCAGTTCAATTCAGTTCAGGCACCCAGTTCTGTCCCTCTCTTTGCAGGCTGGTTGAATCACAGGCTAGAATCAAGATTGCCAGGATCAAGATAAACAACTTCAGATATGCAAATGATACCACTACAATGGCAGAAAGTGAAGAGGAAATAAAGAGCCTCTTGATGAGGGTAAAATAGCAGAATGAAAAAGCTGCCTTACAACTCAACATTCAAAAAACAAAGATCATGGCATCTGGTCCCACCATTTCATGGCACATAGCTGGGCAAAAAGTGGAAACAGTGGCAAATTTTACTTCTTGGGCTCCACAATCACTGTAGACAGTGACTGCAGCCACGAAATTAAAAACCATTGCTCCTTGGAAGAAAAGCTGTGACAAACATTGACAGCATTTTAAAAAGCAGAGACATCACTTTGCCAGCAAAGATGCATATAGTCAAAGCTATGGTTTTTCCAGTAGTCATATGGATGTGAGAGTTGAACTGTAAGAAGGCTGAGCACCAAAGAATTGATGCTTTCAAATTGTGGTGCTGGGAAGACTTCTTGCAAGTCTCTTGGACAGCAAGAAGATCAAACCAGTCAATCCTAAAGGAGATCAGTCCTGAATATTCTTTGGAAGGACTGATGCTGAAGTTGAAGCTATAATACTTGGGCCACCCAATGTGAAGATCCGACTCATTAAAAAGACCCTGATGCTGGAAAAGACTGAGGGCAGGAGAAGGGGATTACAGAGGATACCGATTCAAAGGACATGAGTTTGAGCAAATTCTGGGAGATAGTGAAAGACAGGGGAGCCGGGCGTGCTACAGTCCATGAAGTTGCAAAGAGTTGGACAGGACTTAGTGACTAAACAACAACAATCTCAAGAATGAGTTTGGGATTCTGACACTATGGTTATATAGTACTTTTCTTCTACTACAATACTGGGAATTCTAACTGAAACTGTATACTGTTCTCATTGATAGCCAGTTGCCAATTTCCTTGATATTTTGCTTTCTTATAGTTCCCAGTGTGACTAGTGATGACGTAACTGCTAAAAACCTGTACTGTTCTTGAGAAATAGAAGCTATCTTTCAGCTGGTACATATGAGAAAGCTTACTCCAGTGACATAGATGGGATTTCTAGCCTGCACAGTGGTACAAAATCCACCTTTCACTGCCAGAGATGCAAGAAATGGGTTCAATCCCTGGATCCGGAGGATCCCCTGTAGTAGGAAATGGCAACCCACTCCAGTATTCTGACCTAGAAAATTCCAGGGACACTGGACCCTTGCAGGCTACAGCCAATGGGGTCACAACAAGTTGAACACAACTGAGTGACTGAGCACAGATACACACACAGTGATACAGATGGGATTTTAGCAGTGATTCAATCTAAATCTAAGTGACTCCAAAATATTTTGTTATCACAGATTTACATGATAGTCATATGAGGTCTGTGAACACAGGGGCTCTACTTAATATGCATTTGAGAAATTTAAGCAATATAAGTACAGTTAGCTCCATTGTTTGTGTTTTTCAAGTGAAACCAAAATGATAGTTAACCCAGAGTGTGGAAAGTTCATTGTGTACCTGGAATGAATAGAAGACAAAAGATGTCTTCACTAGAAGACAAAAGGATTTAAGTCAAATGATGCTTTTCCTAGAGTCTTTGAAATGGAAATACACTTGGGACCTGATGGCACCCAGCATGGAGTGCTAAAGAGAAGAGTCCTAGGGAGAGAAGTCCTGAGGACTGTTCCATATGCGTCATATCAGAAAAGAGAAAATATTAGGAAACTGGAAGAACTGAACCAAAGATTAAAATCTGGTTAAAGTTAATTATTAGTGAAACCAAAAGGGTTAAGCAGAAGATGAAGCTGAAAAAGAAGGTAATAGCAGCAAGCTCACGTAGTAGAAAAGTAGAATAATGGGTCAAGACTGACACTATCAATATTGAGCATCTGCCAGCACATTTCTTGTATAATTATGCTGGCTCCCTTGTTTGAGAGAAGAGACTGAAAGGAGTTGTTTGAGACAACTGAAATAGTACTCTGTTGTCTACCATAATTGGTTCCTGTAATCCGTCCTAGAATTCAAGCTTCCTCAATATATATGCAAAGTTGTTTTTCTAAATTCTCACTAGTCCTCTTTAGGCATTCTTGGCATCAATTAAACTGCACTATATTGTCTGTCTATGAAAAACACCTCATGCTTCTTCTCTTAGAGTTGTAATTCATTCTGCCTCTTTTCCCTTCATCCTTATATGTGTACAAACCAGACTTCCATTAAATATCAAAACAAAATCTCACCTCTTCTACCAGCTAATGTAGGAATTTCATGAAGCCTTCTGTATTTCACACTAGCCAGAAACAATTCATCAGATCAGATCAGATCAGATAAGTCGCTCAGTCGTGTCCGACTCTTCACGACCCCATGAACCGCAGCACGCCAGGCCTCCCTGTCCATCACCAGCTCCCGGAGGTCACTCAGACTCGCATCCATCGAGTCAGTGATGCCATCCAGCCATCTCATCCTCTGTCGTCCCCTTCTCCTCCTGCCCTCAATCCCTCCCAGCATCAGAGTCTTCTCCAATGAGTCAACTCTTCGCATGAGGTGGCCAAAATACTGGAGTTTCAGCTTTAGCATCATTCCTTCCAAAGAAATTCCAGGATTGATCTCCTTCAGAATGGACTGGTTGGATCTTCTTGTAGTCCAAGGGACTCTCAAGAGTCTTCTCCAACACCACAGTTCAAAAGCATCAATTCTTCGGCGCTCAGCCTTCCTCACAGTCCAGCTCTCACATCCATACATGACCACAGGAAAGACCATAGCCTTGACTAGGCGAACCTTTGTTGGTAAAGTAATGTCTCTGCTTTTGAATATGCTATCTAGGTTGCTCATAACTTTCCTTCCAAGGAGTAAGCGTCTTTTAATTTCATGGCTGCAGTCAACATCTGCAGTGATTTTGGAGCCCAGAAAAACAAAGTCTGACACTGTTTCCACTGTTTCCCCATCTATTTCCCATGCAGTGATGGGACCAGATGCCATGATCTTCGTTTTCTGAATGTTGAGCTTTAAGCCAACCTTTTCACTCTCCACTTTCACTTTCATCAAGAGGCTTTTTAGCCCCTCTTCACTTTCTGCCATAAGAGTGGTGTCATCTGCATATCTGAGGTTATTGATATTTCTCCCGGCAATCTTGATTCCAACTTGTGTTTCTTCCAGTCCAGCATTTCTCATGATGTACTCTGCATATAAGTTAAATAAACATGGTGACAATATGCAGCCTTGACGTACTCCTTTTCCTATTTGGAACCAGTCTGTTGTTCCATGACCAGTTCTAACTGTTGCTTCCTGACCTGCATACAGATTTCTCAAGAGGCAGATCAGGTGGTCTGGTATTCCCATCTCTTTCAGAATTTTCCATAGTTTATTGTGATCCACACAGTCAAAGGCTTTGGCATAGTCAATAAAGCAGAAATAGATGTTTTTCTGGAACTCTCTTGCTTTTTCGATGATCCAGCGGATGTTGGCAATTTGATCTCTGGTTCCTCTGCCTTTTCTAAAACCAGCTTGGACATCAGGAAGTTCACGGTTCACATATTGCTGAAGCCTGGCTTGGAGAATTTTGAGCATTACTTTACTAGCGTGTGAGATGAGTGCAATTGTGCGGTAGTTTGAGCACTCCTTGGCATTGCCTTTCTTTGGGATTGGGATGAAAACTGACCTTTTCCAGTCCTGTGGCCACTGCTGAGTTTTCCAAATTTGCTGGCATATTGAGTGCAGCACTTTCACAGCATCATCTTTCAGGACTTGGAATAGTTCCACTGGAATTCCATCACCTCCACTAGCTTTGTTCGTAGTGATGCTTTCTAAGGCCCATTTGACTTCACATTCCAAGATGTCTGGCTCTAGGTCAGTGATCACATCATCATGATTGTCTAGGTCTTGAAGCTCTTTTTTGTACAGTTCTTCTGTGTATTCTTGCCACCTCTTCTTAATATCTTCTGCTTCTGTTAGGTCCACACCATCTCTGTCCTTTATCATGCCCATCTTTGCATGAAATGTTCCTTTGTTATCTCTGATTTTCTTGAAGAGATCCCTAGTCTTTCCCATACTGTTGTTTTCCTCTATTTCTTTGCATTGATCACCTAAGAAAGCTTTCTTATCTCTTCTTGCTATTCTTTGGAACAATTCATAAGAGCCTACAATCTTTAAGAAACTATCTTATCACTATTTTTTCATGCAAATGCATGAATTTCCATTTTATTTTCTAAACCTTTTCCAAAGCATGACTCCTATTTTATAGATATACCTAAGAGGATCCATGTCTCTAATGTGTTATAATAGTACCTAAGTATATATGTATGTATATATATGTTCTTATTAAATAAGTACTTATATATATATATATATATATATATATATATATATATATATCAGTCACTCAGCCATGTCTGACTCTGCAACCCCATGGACTGTAGCCCACCAGGCTCCTCTGTCAAGAATACTAGAGTGGGCTGCCATTCTGTTCTCCAGGGGTCTTCCCAACTCAGGGATTGAACCTGAGTCTGCTGCATTACAGACAGATGCTTTACCATCTGAGCCACCAGGGAAGCCCCTTTAGAATATATCCAGTCTTTCTTTACTGCTCTTATGCATGTGAATGTATAAGAGACAAATACATACAGTTCAGTTCAATTCAATTCAGTCCCTCAGTCATGTCCAACTCTGAGACCCCATGGACTGCAGCACGCCGGGCTTCCCTGTTCATCACCAACTCCCAGAGCTTGCTCAAACTCATGTCCATTGAGTCAGTGATGCCATCCAACCATCTCGTCCTCTGGTGCCCCCTTCTCCTCTGCCTTCAATCTTTCCCAGCATTGGAGTCTTTTGCACTGAGTCAAGTCAGTTCTTTGCATCAGGTGGCCAAAGTGTTGGAGCTTCAGCATCAGTTCTTCCAATGAATATTCAGGACTGATTTTCTTTAGGATTGACTAGTTTGATTTTCTTGCTTTCCAAGGGATTTCAAGAGTCTTCTCCAACACCACAGTTCAAAAGCATCAATTCTTTGGTGCTCAGCTTTCTTTATGATCCAACTCTCACATCCATACATGACTACTGGAAAAACTATAGCTTTGGCTAGATAGACTTTTGTCGGTAAAGTAATGTCTCTGCTTTTTAATATGCTGTCTAGGTTTGTCATAGCTTTTCTTCCAATGAGCAAGCGTCTTTTAATTTCAAGGCTGCAGTCACCATCTGCAGTGATTTTGGAGCCCAAGAAAACAAAGTCTGTCACTGTTTCTGTTGTTTCCACATGTGTATGGTACATATATATAAATATAAGCTTAATTTTCTTCATTTACAAAATAGGATGTTGAATTGTGTATGGAATTCAATTGTGTACTGAAAAATGTATTGAATACATTATTTAACACTGGATCTTTCATTATTGATATGATTTTTAAGAATCTAATCCTGGTAAGGATGGGACTAATAGATCATTTTATAGATCTCTTTATGTAAGCATCTTACAAGAGCCAACTATGACATGAATATCTAATAAAAAGTGAGAAGACGCCTTCTCTGCATCAAAGAAGGGAGTGCTAGTTATTTCCTTGGGTATAAATCTAATTATTGTTCTGTAAAATGTGGGAAGGAAAAAATGTTTTGTACCCACTTTCTTGTTTCATTTTGTAGTGGTATTTCATACATATTTTGATCATTTATCATGTTTTACTCTAAGTAATTCTGTATGGTAACAGGGTCATTAAACATTTAATTTGAAACTTCCAATTACTGACCTTTGGCATCTTATATTTTTCTTAGTTTCAAAATATCAGACAACAAAATCACATTGCTCCAGACATGTTCACAATAATAAGAATTTCATAGTCAGATGTTCTTGATAAGGAGTTTGTTGAGTGAAGGGACAGCAATAATTGTGATGTTTTGAATAGTTTCCTAAAGTCATATTTCTGGGAAATGTTCTTTATTATGGTTGAAGAATTGCCTTGATTTTGGATTTAAATTGCCCTAAACATATTGAGAATACAGTCACAGTAGTTTTCACAAATTAAAGTTGACAGACTAAAATTCAGTAATCTTATGACTTCTTAAGATTTGACCAGATGGCCAGCATCATATTTTGCATGACTGCCTTCAGAAATTCATCAGCACAGTTTTTATCACAATTACTACTAAGAAATCAAGTGCAAAATGCCCAAAGAGGTATTTTTATTGCACCTCTATTTTGAACAGAGTTGCTTTTTTTTTTTGCTTTCTTTTACATCAACTACAATAGATGCTTTGTAATTTTCGATTATTAATGATCCATACCTTAGAGAGGGATTGAGGGCAGGAGGAGAAGGGGACGACAGAGGATGAGATGGCTGGATGGCATCACTGACTTGATGGATGTGAGTCTGAGTGACCTCTGGGAGCTGGTGATGGACAGGGAGGCTTGGCGTGCTGCGGTTCATGGGGTCGCAAAGAGTCGGACACGACTGAGTGACTGATGTGATCTGATCTGATCTGATACCTTAGAGAAGGCATTGAACATCTTTGCTTAATGCTTTAGCAAAAATAATTATTAGATATTAAAATTGACTTATTAATGGCTGACGTGTTCTGAGATCTAAAGGGATCAGGAACAAGTTTTATCTTAGCATTAATTTACCATACTTGATTTAACTTTTATTGGTATGTGAACATAATTTTGTGTGTGATGTGTGTGTGTGTGTGTGCGTGTGTGTGTGTGTGCACACTCAGTTGTGTCTGACTCATTGCAACTCTATGGACTCTAATCCACCAGGCTTCTCTGTCTGTGAGATTTTCCAAGCAAGAATACTGGAGTGGGTTGCCATTTCCTTCTCCAGGAGATCTTCCCAGCCTGTGACTTTTGCATTTCCTGCATTGGAGGCAGATTATTTACCACTGAGCCACCTGAGAAGCTCTTGTGTGTGATAATGTATGTGATTTTTCTGGAGCCAACTGAACATTTTTTATTTCTCTGTCTTTGTCTATTTCTGTCTCTCTCTTTTCTCTCTCATTCATGTGCTATAAGAACCCCAAATTGATACTGATATTTGAATTTACTTTCAGAATAGATTATGTTGAAATATGATACATTACCTAGTTGTTACACAAAAAACTCTAAAACTAAGTCTTAAATCAGTAATCATTGAGCTTATAATTCTGTGGATCAAAATTCATCTGAGCTAGTTGTAGGGCTCCTCTGATGTCTAAGCTCAGCTGGACTTCCTCATGCCTTTACAATCCTGAAGGTGAACTAGTTATGGTAGAATCAGTAACCCATTGAAGCTTCGTATTCTTTCTATTTTAATGTCATTTTTATTGTACCTCAGTATTGTATAAAATCTTTGAAAATTCTTCCTTTTCAACCACAAGAAGGACACCAAAGATAAATCTCTGTGCCTATGCTTGAAAAAAAATTATTGTTTTGTGTTTTAAAAAGGCAGTGGGGACCTTTTATCTGGGGACCAAATGAAGGTGGAGAAAGCACAATTCAAGAGCAACAGATGTGGAGTAACTCAGCCCAACTGCTCCCTGCCACCTGCAGATGATTCTCCTAAGGGTGAAACATTGAGACTTTATGTGTTTATTTTAATGATGGAGGAGATTCCACAAGGTGTTTTTTATTGGGAATATTGTATGGATCACTTTATATAAAAATTATAATCTATGAATTGAGTGCTATAGGGATAAATATAAGAAATGTTATGGTTTATTTACTAAAGTTATCAGAAATATAAGCCTTTCTCCGTGATGACTAATGAATCATACTTCTTGTCTTAGTTCATCTCAGGCTGCTGGTACAACATACCCATAGCCTGAGGGGGTTATAAACAAAAATTTATTCACACATTGTTGGAGGCTAGAAAACTGAGATCGGGTGTCATCATGGTTGGGTTAGATGAAAACCCTCTTCTGGTTTCAAATTGCCAACTTCTCGTATTCTAGGGTGATGAAGAGAGGGCAGGAAAGCTCTCTAGGATCCCTTTTATGAGGGCATTAATCCCTTTCAATAAAGCTCAACTCTCATGACCTAAGCACCTCCCATAAGGCCCTGCCTCTTAACACTGCCACATTGGAAGTTAGGATTTCAACATTTGAATTTCACAAGGGACACAAATATTCAGCCTGTTGCACCCCTCCTGGGTAAAAACATGAAATGATGCTACAGCCTCATCTCTGAATATGCTTATTATACCTAACATTAAGAAACCCAGGAAAATGAATAGATTTATAATATTTCCCAAATATATTGAGGAAGGGATACTTTTAAAAATTTTTTTAAAACTGGTTGATTGATATAATAAAATTGCAACCTGATCTCAGACTAGATTGCTAACATCTTCTTCTGAATCTTTATTTATGTATTTTTAGGGAGATAAAAAAGTTTTATCTTCTGCCTTGGACAAGTATGCTCTAGGGTTCAATTTTATATGAAATACATTAGCACATTAAGCATTTGCCATTTTAAGTAAGACCTAATTTCATAATTATGTGGTATACCACACACTTATCTTTAGAAATATACCAGGTTTAGTAAATACCTTCTATTTCATCTTAATATATTCCCTTCTTCACTAATGTTCTGGAAAGTTAAGATGTTCCTTAAGTACATAATAAAAATAAAGCCAGTTCTCCTTAGAGAAAGCATAAACCTTACCTGTATTAGAAATATTTTAATATGATAAGTAAGCAATAGCTAGGGTGGCATTTACTAAGGAAATTGAGTACTCGCAGGCTTCTATGTCATTGGGGGAAAATAAAAAGAGGGCATTGCTCTCATTTCCTGCTAGAAACCTGAAGTTATAAAAATCAATGTGAGAACATAAATGTGAAATTACTTCTTTTATGAATATAAATCTGATTGATTTAAGTGGTTACTTGTTCATGTCTGCATGTTATCTCTCTATATTGAGAGTCTCAACACACATCTCTAGTTATTGGAAATCCCTTTGTACAAAGTGATACCAAAAAAGTTTCCTCTTCAATAAATATTAGAAATTCCAAGCTTATTAAGAAAACTTTGTTTTCTTACTTTCCTAAGGCCTTCTCTGGGAAGTATTATGATGGGATCATTATGAACTTGGCTTGCACTCCTAGTCACCCGTGCTCATAGTCACATGATTCTTTTGTGAGCGTGGGCAGATTCCTTAACAGTGCTGAATGCTGGTTTCCTCAGCTATAAAACAGGAACAAGGCTAACCACCCTACATATTGTGTTTGTTGTTCAGAATAGCACAATAATGCAGGTGTGATGGGGCGGTTTGGCTGATTGAGTTGGATACACCTGTCGATGCAGGCGGCTTCCCTGTAAACCTGCCTTTCCTCCATATCTCTTTTCATTCTCTTATAAGAGAGGAGCTTTGGTTATAAAATCAAGGCAGTGGAATAAGGGATGGGATGAAAGTTCCTGGTATCAATCAGACTTGGGTAAACAAATGAAATGGGACATGACAACCAAAAAGCTTCTTGAACTGGGTGTGCGCTCTTGTGACTAGATTAAAGCTGATCAGACAAAAACTGATGCAGTTTCTTGGAAACTTGTTTGATCTTTGGCACTTTCACCTCTTGAAGTCTGCATACCCATCTGAGGAATGGTGATGATAACAGTACTATTTCATAGAGGTGCTGGTTGTATTAAATGGAACTGTAAAAGTAAAGTGTTTGGCCAATGATTAATAAATATCTATTATTATTTTTTTTTATCATCTGTGAGACTCTATACAAGCTGGCCTGTTTCAGAACCTAGATGACAAGCATAGGAAAGAATTGGGAGGAAGCTACTTTCCCACCTGTGTTCTTACCTCCCAAACCAAGTAGTTCCAGACTATGAGAACATAGGGAGACCACACTCCTAATGTGGATTGGCATTTTCATGATGGGAAATGATACTATGAGATTTCACCAAATGTATTTGTGGACAGAGACAGAAATAAGTGGAGCCAGAGCAGGAGTAGAATATCATGGTAGCTTCCTCCTCATCAAGGTAGATGAGAACCTTCTTTGGTAAGCACAGAATGCTGAAGTTTAGGACACCTGGATTACACACACCAAGGCCTGAACACAGTGCTGTAAGCATTCAGAAAACCGATTGCTGTAATTATTATCATTGGGTCCATTTTCCACTTGCTGCAATAGCCAGATAGCTGAAAAAGAAAATGAACTCCTGAAACAGCTTCAATCATCTACAATAGTGGTTTTCTTGGCATGTCGACAGTTTACAATCACTTGGGTTTAAAATAATGACATAGTGTTGTAGTTCAGCCTGGTTAATGAAAATAGAGACAACCATAAATCCTGGGGGATTTTCTCCTCAGTGAAAAGAAAGATAAGTCAAAATGTATCAGGAATACAGGATACCTATATCACTTTGCTCAATACTTAATATTTCAACATCTTAAAGGATGTGTAGGATTCCAATAGGCAGGCATATACATTCTAGAAGGAAGTAAAAACATAAGAAAACCAGCCATAAAAGGAGGAAAAATGAGAAAGAATTTATGGAAAATGTGTTTAGTCCAGTTTGTCTGGGAACAAGGCTCTCCTTTGTGCCCAATTCAGTTATCTATTGATGCATAAGGAAATACCCCCAAATAGTATCTTAAAACAGGGATTTTTACTTCTTGCTATTCTGGAATTAACTGGTCAGATCTTTTGATCCACAAGGTTTTGACTGGGGTCACTCAAGTGGCTTCATTCAGTGGGGAATCTGGCATAAGTGTCTTTATTCTCCTTGACATATCCTTTTTGCTCATTACATGAAGTCTCATCCACCCCAGGTTCTCTCCATGTGACCCCTCTCCAGCAAAATGGCCTAGAGTGCTGCTCCTAATGTAAAAACAAAGATATGCCTCTGCTTGAGTCATTGTTGCTAATACCCCACTAAGAAAAGCAAGCCATGTGAATAAACATCTGGAGTCAATATGAGAAACACGGGAAGATACAGATACTGACAGTTGTGACTTGTGTGTATATTGAGAAGGGAGGTGCTCACAGCTCTAATGGACAGGACTGAAAGATAGAGTCAACCATAGTCACTTATCATCACCATGAAACGTTATAGTGGACAGAGTCTACACGTCTACTTTCAAGCATAAATCTCAGGGGGGAAAAAAACAATAAATCTATCATAAAGATGAAAAGTAATTGTGAGTTTAAAATTTGGTAGATATCACTAGAAGATTTAGATCATAGGTGGGATTAGATTGACTTGTTGAGAGCACTGTGCTCAAAGGAAGCTTAGGAAATATCTCTGCAAAGGAAACATTCATTCCAGAAAAAAAAAAAAAAAAAACTAGAATTCAAGAGAGAGCAAATAGAATTAGTAGGATTAAATTTGAGGGGAATTTTCAGGGAAATGTCTCCCTTCCCACCAAAATAAAATCCAAATATATCAAGCAGTAGGCAGTGGTGGCAGTCTGATTAAAGAGAGCTGCCTACTTAGTAGACAGGATTCCCAGTGCATGACAGACTGTTGTTACACTGGAGACCCCTATGAAACACATCTCCAAGATACACAGCTTGTGTTCTCTCCGCCAACATTGAATCTGGTCGTGAGACAGGAAGAATAATACAGGAGCTTCACAATAGCCTACCCCGTGAAGTATAGCCATGTGGGAAGCTTTTAAGAGCATCCTGCTGCCTTCTAAGGAACTCTGGCTATAAGTTTCTAATGATAAGAGAAACACCCCATGGAAAGACAGTGGACGTCTTGAATCATGGTCATCTTGGACATTTCCATCCAAGTTGAGCTGCCACGAGTGATCCCAGTTGATATTACATGAAGTTGAGACAACCAGATCCCACCAAATTTACCCAAATTGCAAAATTCAAGTTAAATAGATGCTTGTTTTATAAACCGTTAAATTTTCAAATGACATGTTATACAGCAATAGGTAAGTGAGAAAAATAGATGACTTGGGGAGAAAAGTACAGAAATGTGTGTAATTCTTTTGGTGTAGAACATTCATGATGCAGCTGCTGCTGCTGCTAAGTCGCTTCAGTCGTGTCCGACTCTGTGCGACCCCATAGACGGAAGCTCACCAGGCTCCTGTCCCTGGGATTCTCCAGGCAAGAACACTGGAGTGGGTTGCCATGTCCTCCTCCAATGCATGAAAGTGAAAAGTGAAAGTGAAGTCGCTCAGTCGTGTCCGACTCTTAGTGACCCCACAGACTGGAGCCTACCAGGCTCCTCCGTCCATGGGATTTTCCAGGCAAAAGTACTGGGGTGGGGTGCCATTGCCTTCCCTGTTCATGATGCAGGGAAGGCATATAAATGAAAGAAAAAAGAGCAACCACATCCACCAAGGGAAGAACACTAACATCCCCACAGCCTCTCCTTAGTGGGGCAATTTAGTGGGAGTGGTATTTCCATGCCTCTCTTTCATAATTCAGGCAAATTCTCCTGTCAATATGTCCTCCCCACTGACAAACCTACCAAAGGGGAAATATTTTCCCTAAGTTTTCATCTTTACATTTTATTATTTTAGCTTCTATACTTATGTTTATGATTCATTTTGAGATGCTTTTGGTATATATAGTATAAAATAAGCATTGAGATTTCATCTTTTCCGTAGAAATATCTGATTGACCCAGATCAATTTATTGGCATTCCCTAACTAATTTCCTTGGAAACTTTTCAGAAATCTTTGATAGTACACGTTGGTCTAATATGAAATCTGTCCTGTTTCATTAATCTGTACGTTTTTCTTCATTCTAATACAATTCTAATTACTGTAAAGTAATAGTATAGTCGACCCTTGAAAAACTTGGGCTTGAACTTGCATGAGTCCACTTACATGGGCTTTTTTTTCAACAGTGTTAATAAATACTGCAGTATGCCGTCATCTTAGGTTATTTGAGTGCACCAATGCAGAACTGCAAATATGGAGGAAACTGGGCTATGCAAGTCAGACTACAATTATACTCAAATTTGCAACTGCAAGTGAGGGTCAGGGATCCTAACTCCCTCAGTGTTCAAAGGTCAACTGTAATACTTGAAATAAAAGTGCTTCTTTTTCAAAATTTATCTTTTCCTCTATCAAATTTGCCTTGATTATATTGTCTTCCTTTTCATATAAATTTTAAAATTAGCTTATCAATTTCTATAGAAAACTTGAAAGGATTTTGATTAGGTTGTATTAAAAATTTTTAGATCACTTTGAAGAGAATTTACGTCTAAACTATACTAAGCTTTCTGATCCATCTTCATATATTCTCTGAATTGAGGTATTCTCTAATTTATCACAGTAATGTTTTATAGTTTTAAGCATACAGTATAAAACATAAATCAAATTTAAATGTATCCCCATGTTTCATGTTTTATATAGTTTAAAAGGAATTTTTTAATATTAAGTCCTGATTGTTTTTGCTGGTATATAGAAATTCAATGGGAGAAGGCAATGGCACCCCACTCCAGTACTCTTGCCTGGAAAATCCCATGGACAGAGGAGCTTGGTGGGCCACAGTCCATGGGGTCACCAAGAGTCGGACACGACTGAGCGACTTCATTTTCACTTTTCACTTGCATGCATTGGAGGAGGAAATGGCAACCCACTCCAGTGTTCTTGCCTGGAGAATCCCAGGGACGGGGGAGCCTGATGGGCTGCCGTCTATGGGGTCGCACAGAGTTGGACATGACTAACGCGACTCAGCAGCAGCAGAAATTCAAATGACTTTTGTATACTATTATTTATATCTTATGACAATACTAAACTCATAAATTAGCTTTAACAATTAATTTGTACATTACTTAAGATTTTCTATGTGGAAAATCAGGTTATCTATGAATAAACACAGTTTTCCCCTCAATCTATATCCCTTTCATTTCTTCGTTTTGCTTTACTGGTAAAATTTGGACTGCCAGTAAAATGTTTATTTTATTTTATTTTTTTTTAATTTTATTATTATTTTTTAAATTTTTCTTATCTTTACAATATTGTATTACTTTTACTATACATCGAGATGGATCCGCCACCAGAATACACGTGTTCCCCATCCTGAACCCTCCTCCCTCCCCCCTTCCCACACCCTCCCTCCAGGTCTTCCCAGTGCTCCAGTCCCAGGCATCTGTTATAGGGCATCGTACCTGGACTGACTCGTTTCAGATATGATATTATACATATTTCAATGCTATTCTCCCCAATCGTCCCACCCTCTCCCAGTCCCAGAGTCCAAAAGTCTGTTCTATACATCAGTGTCTCTTTTGCTGTCTCATAAGCAGGGTGATTGTTACCATCTTTCTAAATTCCATATATATGCGTTAGTATACTGTATTTGTGTTTTTCTTTCTGGCTTACTTCACTCTGTATAATAGGCTCCAGTTCCATCCACCTCATTAGAACTGATTCAAATGTATTCTTTTTAATGGCTGAGTAATACTCCATCGTGTATATGTACCACAGCTTGCTTATCCATTCATCTGTGGATGGACATCTAGGTTGCTTCCACGTCCTGGCTATTGTAAACAGTGCTGCTATGAACATTGGGGTACACGTGCCTCTTTCAATTCTGGTTTTCTCAGTGTGTATGCCCAGCAGTGGGATTGCTGGGTCATAAGGCAGTTCTATTCCCAGTTTTTTGAGGAATCTCCATACTGTTCTCCATAGTGGCTGTACTAGTTTGCATTCCCACCAACAGTGTTTAAAATGTTTATTTTAAAAAGTGGTAGAACCAGAAAACCTGGCCTTTTTCTGATCCTAGGGGTAAAGCATTTGGTCCTTTAAGTGCAATGTTGTGGTAGATTTTTTGTAAATGTCATTTTCTCAAGTTTGTTCAGTATTATGGATTGTATTGCATCTCCCTAAAAGACATGTCTAAATTGTTACCCCCAGTACTTGTAGATGTGACCTTATTGTAAAGTAAGGTCTTTACAAATATAGATCACATAAGAAACGAATCACCAGTCCAGGTTCAATACAGGATCCTTGCGGCTGGTGCACTGGGATGACCCGGAGGGATGGTACAGGGAGGAAGGTGGGAGGGGGGTTCAGGATGGGGAACACGTGCACGCCCATGGCGGATTCATGTTGATGTGTGGCAGAACCAATACAATATTGTAAAGTAATTAGACTCCAGTTAAAATAAATAAATTTAAATTAAAAAAAAAAAGAAGTACACTGAAATGAAAGAAGAAAAAGGGTGACTAAACCCTCCCCCCAAAAAATCATACAAGGTTAGGGTTGTCCTCATGAGAAGATAAGAAAGACGAAAATAGACACAGGAAGACCATTAAAGAGGGAGGCAGAGATCAGAGTAATCTACAAGCCAAGGAATACAAAGGATTGTTGGCAAGCACCAAAATCTAAGAGTCAAGGAAGTATTTCCCTTAGAGGCACCAGAGAAAATATGGCCCTACCAACAACTTGATTTTGGATTTCTAGCCTTCAGCACTGTGAAGCAATAAATGTTTATTGTTTCAAGCTATCCAATGTGTAGTAATTTGTGATAGCAGTCCTAGGAAACTAACATGCTCAGTTTTCATAATTTGTATTGAATATGTGTAAATAATTTATCTACATCTATTGAGAGGATCATAGTTTTTTTTTTTCTTTTACAGTATGTTAATATGATGACTTATTTGAATTGATTTTTAAACATTAAATCAGTAGAATGCCAATTGTGTGCATCTTCCCCAACTCTGAATTCAGTAAAATGAACAGTTGGATAGAAACTGTCCATGGTGGGAATTGCAACAGGAAAACTGACAAATGCTGCAAATTCTTAGTTTTTCTTTTTCCTCCTTCTGGAGCCTATTGTTACAAATACATGAACAGACCACTCTGTTAAATCAACTTAGTGTCTCTCTGATAAATCTATTATTCGTGATGTGTTGGTTTTTTTTTTTTTTTTTTTAATATTTTCTGGAATTGATTTGCTGAAATTTTGTTAAGGAGTTTTGTTTGGTTGTTTCCCTGTTCATCAGGGCTGCTGCAATATAGTATTTTTGTTATGTCATTATCTGGTTTTGATAACAAATACAGGCATCATAATATGAGTTGGGAATTATCCCCTCTCTTCTATTTCAGAAAGAAATTGTGTAAAATTGATTATTTCAGCCTCAAATGTTTGGTGGAGTTTACTAGTGAAGATACCAGGGCTTCAAGTTTTCTTTGTGAAAAATATTTTACTATGATGTTACAGGGTTATTCAGGTTATCTTTTCCTCTTAGGTGATTCTGGCTGTAGAAGACATGTCATCATTGAACTATGCATTTCATCCAACTTATTGAGTTGGTGGTCATAACATTGTTTATAAAATTCCTGTATAATGCTTATGATGCCTAAACAAGTGATACCCTCCTTTCATTCTGATATCATTAATTGGCATCTTCTTTCTTTTCTTCATCAGTCTGGGAAGAATTTTATCAACTTTACTGATTTTTATGAAGAATCAACTGTTAGATTTATTGATTTTTATCAACTTTCTGGTTTTAAATTTGTTGATTTCTGTTATCATTCTCTCATTTTAAGTTTCATTTTATCTTCATTTTTGTAGTTTCTAGATGGAAGCTTCCACATTGATTTGAGATTTTTCTTCTTTTCTAATGTAAGCATTAGAAGCATTGCTCTAAATTTCCCTCCAAGAAATGCTTTAGCTGCATCCTTCAAATACCATTTTTATTTTCAATCTTCAAAATATTTTCTAATTTTTCTTGAGAATGCCTTTTTGTTTAGAAGTTAACTTCCAAATATTTCAGTATTTTCCACAAATATTTTTGTTATTGATTTCCACTTTAATTTTATTGTGTTTGGAGGCTGTATTTTGTCTGATTTTAATCCTCATATTTTTAGAGATTTGATTAATGATTCATAAGGTAGTCTATGTTGGAGAATGTTTTGTATGCACTTGAAAGAATGTGTGTTCTCCTCCTTTGAGATGAAGTGCAGTCTAAAATTCAATTTGGTGAAATGGAGCAAAATGGGTTGATAGTGTTATCTAAATCTTTTGTATCCTTATTGATTTTATTTGTATTCATTCTAACAGTTAGAGAACAGTCGAAATCCCCACCCACAGTTGTAGGATATATGTATGTGATATAATTTATCTGTTTCTTCTTTCAATTTTATCAGTTTTGCTTCGTGTATTTTTGAAACATATACACATCCAAGATTGTTCTGTCTTAATAAATTGATGCCTTTTATTATGAAATGTCTCTGTTTACACCTAGTAATATCCTGTTTTAATGTTCAGTTTGTCTTGATATTAATAGAGCCAATTTAGTTTTTAATTTTTATTTTCTAGGTTTACATTTTTCCATCATCCCACTTTTAATCTCTGTGTCTGTATTTGAAATAGGCTTATTGTAGATAATCTATAGTAGGTCTTAATTTTTTAATTCAATCTGATTTTTTAACTTTGAAATAGAGTATGTAAACAATTGACCTTTTGCAAAATATCAATGTGTTCAGATAAATCTGCAGTCAGCCTATTTTTTCTCTTTTTTTCCTTGCCTTTTTAAAAGATTCTGTTTTAGCTCCGCACTTGCTGTTCCTCTTTGTTTTATAGTGATTACTTTAGGATTTACATTATATGTCTCCAATTTATCACACTTTGTTTCCAAGTAGTTATACCACATTGGGCTTCCCAGGGGCTCAGTAATAAAGAAAAGAATCCACATGCCAATGCAAGAGACGCAAGAGACGTGAGTTCTATCCCTGGGTTGGGACAATCCCCTGGAATAGGAAATAGCAACTCACTTGCATATTCTTGCCTGGAAAATTCCATGGACAGAGGAGCCTGGTGGGCTATAGTCCATGGAGTTGCAATGAGTCAGACACAAATGAATACACACACACACACCACACTGTTTGTAGCATAAAGTCCTTATAACAGTATACTTCAGTTCACTTCCTTCTGTCCTTTATATAATTGTTACACATATTATCTCTATGTATAATCTAATTTTAATTTTATTTGTAGCTGTGATATAATATACATAACATAAAATTTACCATCTTAGCCATTTTTCAAATGTGCAGCTCAACAGTGTTAAGTACATTCACATTCTCGTACAACCCATCTCCAGAATTCTTTCATCGTGCAAAGCTAAATCTCTGTTCCCATTAAACAACAAATCCCCGTTCTCTTTTCCCTCATTCCTGACAACTACCATTCTACTTTCTAGCTTTATAAGTCTAACTATTCTAGGTACCTCATATAAATGGTATCATACAGCATTTGTCTTTTTGTGATTGGCTTCTTTCACTTAGCACAATGTTCTCAAAGAGTTATCTATGTTGTAGCATGTGTCAGAATTTCCTTTCAAGGTTGGATAATATCTTATCATGTATATATGTTCCACATTTTGCTTATCTATTTTACTTTTTAATAACCACTAGTGTTGCTTCTACCTTTTGGCTATACTGAATCACATTGCTGTGAATGTACTAAGTCACTTCAGTCATGTGCAACTCTTTGCATCCCTATGGACCATAGGCTGCCAGACTCCTCTGTCCATGGGATTCTCCAGGCAAGAATACTGGAGTGGGTTACCATGCCCTCCTCTGGGGAATCTTCCTGACCCAGGGATTGAGCCCACGTCTCTTATGTCTCCAGCATGGACAGGCAGGTCCTTTACCACTACTGCTACCTGGGAAGCCCTATTGCTGTGATAATGGGTATACAAATATCTTCATTTCATTTGGGGAGAGATAAACCCAGAAAAGGAATGTCTGGAATATATGACAATACTATGTTAATTGTTTTAAGGAATGACTGTACATTTTTCCATAGCAGATGCACCATTTTACATTTCCACCAACAGTGTTACAAAAATTCTAATTTCTCCACATTCTAACCAATACTTATTTTCTGGTTTTATAATTGTAGCCAATCTAACGATATGAGGTAATATCTCATTGTGGTTTTGATTTAGATTTACCTAATGATTATGATGTTGGGCATCTTTTTATGTGCTTATTGGATATTTGTATATTTGCTTTGGAGAAATTTCCATTCAAACTCTATGCCCATTTTTAAATTGGGTTATTTATCTTTCTGTTGTTGAGTGTTAGGAGTCGGTGTGTACACTGGATATTAATCCCTTATCATATAATTTCCAAATATTTTCTCCCATTCCATGAACTCTGTTCACTGTATTCCTTGATGCACATAAGTTTTTTATTCTAATATAGTCTGATTTATCAATATTTTTCTCTCTGTTGCCTGTACTTTTGGTAACATATCCAAAAAAATCATTGCCAAATCTATTGCCATATAAATTATTTTTCAAAAATTTTTAAAGGAAAACTTATTTTTATGTTAACCTACATGTTTATCACTTCTGGCTCATTTTTTATTCTTCATGAAGATTCAAATTTCTGTGGGCTATTTTTCCTCTGTAAAGATCAATCTATAACAGTTTTTGTCATGCATGTCTCCAAGTGATACGATTCCTTTGTTTGACTCAAAAACTCTTTATTTTTCTTCATTTTTGAAAGAGTTTTTTCCCACTGGTTAAAGAATTCAGGAACAACAGAGTTGCATGTGTATATCTTCGTGTGTATGTTATATGGGTTATGCATTTTGTTTTCTTGCAGTACGTTATGGGTGACCATCCTCACATGCATAGCTTCTGATGCTAATTCTTACCTTTGCCCCCTGTACATAATGTGTCTTTTTCATCTGGTTATATTTCTTAATTACTACCTTTAAGCAATTTCACCAAGATATCCTTTGGGGTGGTTTTATTTTATCTTTATTCTGCAAAGGGTCATTGATCTCCTTGAATTAAATCTGTGGGTCATTGAACACCATGAATTGAATCTGTGGGTATATATTTTCAGTAAACTTAGATACTCTTCAGTCATTATTTCTTCAAGTATATGCATTCCTTCTCTGCTTTCTCTCCTTCTCTGTGTTCTTTTCCTGTAACATCAGTTACATATGTATATATTTGACAACTTGATAATATATCCCAGTTCCCTGATAGCCTATTTATTGATTTGTTTTGGTCTATTTTTCTATCCATGCTTTATTTTCAATATTTTCCAATGCTGTCTTTGGTTTCACTGATCTTTTATTTTGCAGTTCTTTACTATTAATCCCAACCAGTGCATTTTTAATTCCATATTAAATTTGTTTTATATCTACCATTTCCATTTTTTCTCTATATCTGGTACTCACATTTTCCTCTACCTTCTTAAAAGTATAGATATCTTCATAGTACATATTTTGAGGCTATGAAGATAGTTATAATGACTGTTGACATGTCCTTTCCAAGGGTTCTATCTCAGGCTTCAATGTAGTTTTTAGTTTTCTTTATTCATGTTAGATCATAACTCAGCCAAAACCTTGAGGAACCTTTCTGCATTTCTCTACAACTCTCCTTAGTTGTGTTCTCCAGAGCTCCACTCCTTATATAAGTTTTGGAAATTGCTCAGCTATTATTTCTTGAAGTGTGCTTCTGTTCATTGTCTTTCTTTACTCTGTCAAAGATCCCAATTTAAGTTAATTTAATCATATTTATTCTGCTCTACAGGTCTCAAATACTTTTATATTTTTCATATGTTTTCCTTTATGCCTCAATATGCATGTATTCTAATATACTATATTCAGTTCAGTTAAGTTCAGTCACTTCATTGTGTCCGACTCTTTGTGGCCCCATGGACTGCAGCACGCCAGGCCTCCCTGTCCATCACCAACTCCCGGAGTTTACTCAAACTCATGTCCATTGAGTCAGTGATGCCATCCAACTATCTCATCCTCTGTCATCGCCTTCTTCTCCTGCCTTCAATCTTTCCCAGCATCAGGGTCTTTTCAACTGAATCAGTTCTTCGCATCAGGTGGCCTAAGTATTGGAGTTTCAGCTTCATCAGTCCTTCTAATGAATATTCAGGATTGATTTCCCCTTTCCCTTCTCCAGGTAATCTTCCCAACCCCATGATCGAACCCAGGTCTCCCACATTGTGGGCAGATTCTTTACTAGCTGAACCACAGGGAAACTCAATATATTCTATATTACACATCACTAATCCTTCCCTCATATGCTCTTTCCCCTAAATTTTCTTGATAGAGTTTTTTATCTATAGAATTTCCATTGGATTCTTTTCTATGGTGAAAATCTCAAACTCACCTTCTGTGATTTCATCTTTTTCTCTGACTTCTTGATCTTATTAATATATTGTTGTTTAGTCACCAGGTGTTGTCTGATTCCTTGCAACCCCATGGACTGCAGCACACTCAGCTCCCTGTCCTTCACCATCTCCCGGAGTTTACCCAAACTCAGTTCCATTGAATTGGTGATAACTTCCAAATATCTCATCCTCTGTCACCCTCAGTCTTGACATGTCCTTTCCAAGGGCACTTTAGCAGCAGCATCATTTAGGATTTTAAATCACTCAGCTGGATTCCATCACCTCCACTAGCTTTGTTTGTTGTAATGCTACCTAAGACTCAATTGACTTCACACTCCAGGATGTCTGGTTCTAGATGAGTGACCATACCATCGTGGTTATCTGGGTCCTTAAGACCTTTTTGTATAGTTCGTCTGTGTATTCTTGCCACCTCTTCTTAATCTCTTTTGCTTCTGCTAGGTCCTTTTGAATTTTGTCCCTTATTGTACCCATCTTTGCATGAAATATTCCCTTGGTATCTCCAATTTTCTTGAAGAGATACCTAGTCTTTTTCATTGTATTATTTCCTCCATTTCTTTGCATTGTTCACTTAGGAAGATTTTCTTATCTCTCCTTGCTATTCTCTGGAACTCTTCATTCAGTAAGTACATCTTTCCCTTTCTCCTTTGCCTTTCTCTTCTTTTCTCTGCTATTTGTAAAGCCTCCTCAGACAACCACTTTGCCCTCTTACATTTCTTTTTCTTGGGGATGGTTTTGGTTACTTTACCCTGTACAATGTTATGAACCTCCATCTGTAGTTCTTCAGGTACTCTGTCTACCAGATCTAACCCCTTGAATCTATTCAGCACCTCCACTGTATAATCATAAGGGATTTGATTTAGGTCATAACTTAATGTCTGATGGCTCAACAGTAAAGCATCTGCCTACAACGCGGGAGACCTGTGTTCGATCCCTGGGTCAGAAAGATCCTCTGGAGAAGGAAATGGTGACCCACTCTAGTACTCTTACCTGGAAAATCCCATGGATGGAGGAACGTGGTAGTCTACAGTCCATGGGGTTGCAAAGAGTCAGACACAACTGAGTGACTTCACTTTCACTTTCTTTCTTATAGCTTAATGTCCTAGTGGTTTTCCATACTTTCTTCCATTTAAGCCTGAATTTTGCAATAAGGAGCTCATGATCTGAGCCACAGTCAGCTCCCAGTCTTATTTTTGCTATTCTTGCCTGGGGGTTTTGGTTTAGCCACTAAGTCATGTCTGACTCTTGCGACCCCATGGACTATAGACTGCCAGGCTCCTCTGCCCATGGGATTCTACAGGCAAGAATATTGGAGTGGGTGGCTGTTTCCTTCTCCAGATTCTTGGCTACAGTAGTAGATATAATGGTCGTCTGAATTAAATTCACTCATTCCCATCCATTTCAGTTCACTGATGTTCACTCTTGCCATCTCCTGCTTGACTGTGGATTAACATTAATGGACCTAACATTCGGGGTTCCTATTAAATATTCTATGAAGAGAAGACTCTTTACAGCATCAGACTTTGTTTCTTCCACTGCTGCTGCTGCTGCTGCTAAGTCACTTCAGTTGTGTCTGACTGTGCGACCTCATAGACGACAGCCCACCAGGCTCCCCCATCCCTGGGATTCTCCAGGCAAGACCACTGGAGTAGGTTGCCATTTTCTTCTCCAATGCATGAAAGTGAAAAGTGAAAATGAAGTCGCTCAGTCATGTCTGACTTGTAGCAACCCCATGGACTGCAGCCCACCAAGCTCCTCCATCCATGGGATTTTGCAGGCAAGAGTACTGGAGTGGGGTGCCATCACAAACTGAGTGTCATTTCCACATTGGTCCACCTGCTTCATTCTTTCTGGAGTTATTTCTCCACTCTTCCCCAATAGCATAATAGACACCTACTGACCTGGGAGTCTCATCTTCCAGTGCCATATCTTTTTGTCTTTTCATACTATTCATGGGGTTCTCAAGGTAAGAATACTGAAGTAATTTGTCATTGCCTTCTCCAGTGGACCACATTTTGTCAGAACTCTCAACCATGACCCATCTGTCTTGGGTGGCCCTACATGGCGTGACTCTTAGCTTCATTGGGTTACACAAGATTGTGATCCATGTGATCATTTTGGTTAGCTTTCTGTGAATGTGGTTTTGTTTTGGAGGTTGTGGGATTTTAGTTCTTGCTTGTTCTGTCTGCCCTTTGATGAATGAGGATAAGAGGCTTATTCAGTTCAGTTCAGTCGCTAAGTTGTATCTGACTCTTTGTGACCTCATGGACTGCAGCACGCAAGCCATCTCTGTCCATCAGCAATTCCTGGAGCCTACTCAAACTCATGTCCATCATGTCAGTGATGACATCCAACCATCTCATCCTCAGTTGTCCCCTTCTCCTCCTGCCTTCAATCTTTCCCAGCATCAGGGTCTTTTCCAATGAGTTCTTTGCATCAAGTGGCCAAAGTATTGGAGTTCCAGCTTCATCATCAGTCCTCCAATGAATATTAAGAACTGATTTCCTTTAAGATTGACTGGCTGAATCTCCTTGCAGTCCAAGGGATTCTCAAGAATCTTCTCCAACACCACAGTTCAAAAGCATCAATTCTTTGGCGCTCATTGAGTGCAGCACTTTCATAGCATCATCTTTTAGGATTTGAAATAACTCAACTGGAATTCTATCACCTCCACTAGCTTTGTTCATAGTCCTGCTTCCTAAGGCCCACTTGACTTTGCATTCCAGAATGTCTGGCTCTAGGTGAGTGACCACACCATTGTGGTTATCTGGGTTATGAAAATCTTTTTTGTATTGTTCTTCTGTGTATTCTTGCCACCTCTTCTTAATATCTACTGCTTATGTTAGGTCCATACTGTTTCTGTCCTTTATCGTGCTCATCTTTGCATGAAATATTCCCTTGGGATCTCTAATTTTATTAAAGAGATCTCTAGTCTTTCCCATTCTGTTGTTTTCCTCTATTTATTTGCATTGATTGCTGAGGAAAGCTTTCTTATCTCTACTTGCTATTCTTTGGAACTCTGCATTCAAATGGATATATCTTTCCTTTTTTCCTTTGCCTTTAGCTTCTCTTCTTTTCTCAGCTATTTGTAAGGCCTCTTCAACATAAAAGATAATGCTGTGAAAGAACTGTAGTCAATATGCCAGCAAATCTGGAAAACTCAGCAATGGCCACATGACTGGAAAAGGTCAGTTTTCATTCCTATCCCAAAGAAAGGCAATGCCAAAGAATTTCAAACTACTGCACAATTGCACTCATCTCACACACTAGCAAAGTAGTGCTCAAAATTCTCCAAGTCAGGCTTCAACAGTACATGAACCATGAACATCCAGATGTTCAAGCTGGATTTAGAAAAGGCAGAGGAACCAGAGATCAAATTGCCAACATCCACTGGATCATCATAAAAGCAAGAAAGTACCAGAAATCATCTACTTTTGCTTTATTGATTATGCCAAAGCCTTTGATTGTGTGGATCACAACACACTGTGGAAAATTCTTAAAGAGATGCGAATACCAGACCACCTGACCTGCTTCCTGAGAAATGTGTATGCAGGTCAAAAAGCAGCAGTTAGAATGGAACATGGAACAACAGACTGATTCCAAATCGGGAAAGGAGTATGTCAAGGCTGTATATTGTCAGCCTGCTTATTTAACTTATATGCAGAGTACATCATGCGAAATGCTGGGCTGGATGTAGCACAAGCTGGAATCAAGATTTCCAGGAGAGATATCAATAACCTCAGATGACACCACCTTTATGGCAGAAAGCAAAGAAGAATTAAAGAGTCTTATTACTATAGTTATTTTAGTTTTCCTCAGCTAATACCTGCATCTAAGTCACCTTTATATCTGTTCCATTTCTTTGTTTTTCAATCTTGATTTTCAGTCATGTGTCCCTTTCTTTCACAGGAATAATTTTCTTAACAGAATGATAAAGAGTGTGTATGGATAATTGTAGAAGTTCTAGAGAAAGGCATAGCAAATATTAGGTTTTGAAGGCTGTATATGATCTGTATCTCATATGTTTGTCTTTTCTTTTTCTTTTTGGTAACAACCCTTTAAAAACAGTTTAGTTTGTGCGGGCAAAGCAGTAAGTGTGTCTCAGCAGCCATGGTTTGCCAAGTCCATGGTCTGAATAGTGAGGTGATTTGCCATTGCCTTAGGGGACTGGAATGCAAAAGTAGGAAGTCAAGAAACACCTGGAGTAACAGGCAAATTTGGCCTTGGAACATGGAATGAAGCAGGGCAAAGACTAACAGAGTTTTGCCAAGAAAATGCACTGGTCATAGCAAATACCCTCTTCCAACAACACAAGAGAAGACTCTATACGTGGACATCACCAGATGGTCAACACCGAAATCAGATCGATTATATTCTTTGCAGCCAAAGATGGAGAAGCTCTATACAATCAGCAAAAACAAGACCAGGAGCTGACTGTGGCTCAGACCATGAACTCCTTATTGCCAAATTCAGACTGAAATTGAAGAAAGTAGGGAAAACTACTAGACCATTCAGGTATGACCTAAATCAAATCCCTTATGATTATACAGTGGAAGTGAGAAATAGATTTAAGGGCCTAGATCTGATAGATAGAGTGCCTGATGAACTATGGAATGAGGTTCGTGACATTGTACAGGAGACAGGGATCAAGACCGTCCCCATGGAAAAGAAATGCAAAAAAGCAAAATGGCTGTCTGGGAAGGCCTTACAAATAGCTGTGAAAAGAAGTGAAAAGCAAAGGAGAAAAGGAAAGATATAAACATCTAAATGCAGAGTTCCAAAGAATAGCAAGAAGAGATAAGAAAGCCTTCTTCAGCGATCAATGCAAAGAAATAGAGGAAAACAACAGAATGGGAAAGATTAGGGATCTCTTAAAGAAAATCAGAGATACCAAAGGAATATTTCATGCCAAGATGGGCTCGATAAAGGACAGAGATGGTGTGGACCTAACAGAAGCAGAAGATATTAAGAAGAGGTGGCAGGAATACACAGAAGAACTGTACAAAAAAGAGTTTCAAGACCCAGATAATCATGATGGTGTGATCACTGACCTAGAGCCAGACATCTTGGAATGTGAAGTCAAATGGGCCTTAGAAAGCATCACTACGAACAAAGCTAGTGGAGGTGATGGAATTCCAGTGGAGCTATTCCAAGTCCTGAAAGATGATGCTGTGAAAGTGCTGCACTCAATATGCCAGCAAATTTGGAAGACTCAGCAGTGGCCACAAGATTGGAAAAGGTCAGTTTTCATCCCAATCCCAAAGAAAGGCAATGCCAAAGAATGCTCAAACTACCGCACAATTGCACTCATCTCACATGCTAGTAAAAAGTAATGCTCAAAATTCTCCAAGACAGGCTTCAGCAATATGTGAACCATGAACTTCCTGATGTTCAAGCTGGTTTTAGAAAAGGCAGAGGAACCAGAGATCAAATTGCCAACATCTGCTAGATCATGGAAAAAGCAAGAGAGTTCCAGAAAAACATCTATTTCTGCTTTATTGACTATGCCAAAGCCTTTGACTGTGTAGATCACAATAAACTATGGAAAATTCTGAAAGAGATGGGAATACCAGACCACCTGATCTGCCTCTTGAGAAATCTGTATGCAGGTCAGGAAGCAACAGTTAGAACTGGTCATGGAACAACAGACTGGTTCCAAATAGGAAAAGGAGTACGTCAAGGCTGCATATTGTCACCATGTTTATTTAACTTATATGCAGAGTACATCATGAGAAATGCTGGACTGGAAGAAACACAAGTTGGAATCAAGATTGCCGGGAGAAATATCAATAACCTCAGATATGCAGATGACACGACTCTTATGGCAGAAAGTGAAGAGGGGCTAAAAAGCCTCTTGATGAAAGTGAAAGTGGAGAGTGAAAAAGTTGGCTTAAAGCTCAACATTCAGAAAACAAAGATCATGGCATCCGGTCCCATCACTACATGGGAAATAGATGGGGAAACAGTGGAAACAGTGTCAGATTTTGTTTTTCTGGGCTCCAAAATCACTGCAGATGGTGACTGCAGTCATGAAATTAAAAGACGCTTACTCCTTGGAAGGAAAGTTATGACCAACCTAGATAGCATATTCAAAAGCAGAGACATTACTTTACCAACAAAGGTTCGCCTAGTCAAGGCTATGGTCTTTCCTGTGGTCATGTATGGATGTGAGAGCTGGACTGTGAAGAAGGCTGAGTGCCAAAGAATTGATGCTTTTGAACTGTGTTATTGGAGAAGACTCTTGAGAGTCCCTTGGACTGCAAGAAGATCCAACCAGTCCATTCTGAAGGAGATCAATCCTGGAATTTCTTTAGAAGGAATGATGCTAAAGCTGAAACTCCAGTATTTTTGGCCACCTCATGCGAAGAGTTGACTCATTGGAGAAGACTCTGATGCTGGGAAGGATTGAGGGCAGGAGGAGAAGGGGATGACAGAGGATGAGATGGCTGGATGGCATCACTGACTCGATGGGTATGAGTCTGGGTGACCTCCGGGAGCTGGTGATGGACAGGGAGGCCTGGCGTGCTGCGGTTCATGGGGTCGCAAAGAGTCGGACACGACTAAGCGACTGATCTGATCTGATCTCTAGTGGATCGCATTTTGTCAGAACTCTCCACCAGTGCTCATGGTGATAGGTGGTGTGTTGGTAAATAGTTCAGTGTTGTGAAATCTTAAAAGGCTGGGGGTTAGGCGGTGGAAATGATGAACTAAGAAATAGGATGCCAATGGTACAGATGTAGACATCTCTCTGAGAGCAGAGTTAGAAGAGAGGCAAGAAAGGAGTTGGCAACTAAACAATCAACCACTGTCAAGATTAGAAATTTTCAAGATGACAGTTTAGGGCAATGTCAAAGGTAAAGCTAGAGTGAACAAAATAGGAATTAGGTTTGTTATTTTCTTAATAAATATATTTTACAAAACTTCGACAGAGTTTATACTGAGGCAGCAAAGCATATTTTGTAAAAAAATTTTTCAAACTGCAATACTAGTAAAAACTGTGTTTGAAACTTGTAAATTGCTGATTTGCCCTTAGAATAGCACTGAAAAAATGACACTTTTTTATATCATGTTTTGATACAAAATCAATCAAATAATAACATGAATTTTGAAATGACTAAATATATTTTTACATAGATCATTCAACATCATCATAGACTAGTAAGTAAATAATAATGCTCAAAAGTTAATAAACACATTCATATGATACACAGTATTATTTTCAATAGATTAAATACTGTAGCTTCCCAACCATGATCCTTTGACCTATATCTGTTGCTGTTGCTGCTAAGTTGCTTCAGTCATGTCTGACTCTGTGCGACCCCATAGACGGCAGCCCACCAGGCTCCCCCGTCCCTGGGATTCTCCAGGCAAGAACGCTGGAGTGGGTTGCCATTTCGTCTCCAATGCATAAGTATCTATAACAGCTTAAATAGATATTTATTAAACCTAATCTTAAATATATATATATATATATATATATATATGGAAAAAAAGTCTTACCTTTCTTATGTAGAAGTTGTTATTATTATTTAGCTATTTTCCTGGTAAAACATCTTGACATAGACTACTATTGCAAAATATTTTGTTTCTTCACTCTAGAGAGTCTTATCTTCTATTATAGAGAGTTCACACTTCCTAACAGTAGATAGACAGAACAGTGGTTGATCACCTTAATATAAACAGGCACTGTGCAGAGTTAAACTGGGTAGAAATCTGATAACGTTCTGTTTATCTCTGCTATTCCCCTGGCCCTCCAGCATTTTTAATTAAGAGCATGGCATATAACCTGCAGATCCCTCCTCCTGGTGTGTCCTATGCTCTAGTCATTGTCTTGTCAGAATTTCAGCATTTCTACTCTGCTGTCTGCTCAGATTTGTAGTCTCCTAGATCAGGTATCCCCAGTATTTGGGAAACATCCTGAGAAGAAACTGGCTCTGTGCTGGAAACTACCAAAGCCTCTCTGTCCACGGTGGCCCTCCACCCGACTGTGGCCATCCTTACCATCGGCATGCCCAGCAAATTTGGTCTGAATCCTCAGTTCGCACATTTCCCCAGGAGAAGCTGGCAAAGTTCGGCTCACTTCTCTAGGGTGATTCCCTTTTTCATGTTAGCCATTCTGTTTCTAATTGGCTTCTGTTATTCTCCATCTCCTTCAAACAGATGATTTCTACAGTCTATTTGGCTGTCCTAGTTTTTCTACAAGTGCTACCCTGCCATGAGCTACCCTATCCCCCTGGTAGCAGAGCTCTTTAAGATGGTCTAATAATAAGCAAAAAATCATCAGTTTAGCCTTCCACAGTCTGACCTCTATCTTTATTCCAATCATATCTCAGCTATGCCTGAGTGACATGATTCAGTCCTAACTTGCAAGTGCTCCAAATAATCTCTCAGCGTCACTCGCTAGAGTTCTTAATCTAACCTCTCTGAATCCCTGGTTGTAGAAGTAAGATCTACTTAACTCTTCTCCATAGTCAAATGCTCCTTGAAGTTAGACAGACTGAGTAATACTTGTGTTTACATTTTCTGGTGTCTCATCATTCAGAGCTATAAGCATGGCAGGAACCCAATAAATATTTGACGATCTTATTTGAGTAGCCTTTATTTAGTATTTTGACACCCTTTGCTCTTTCTTCTATGACTCATTAATCTAGGAAAGTTCAATTCCAGATAAGTCTTTTATCAGCTATGATTTTTACTGGTGAAACTTCAGATTTTGAGCTCATTGACCTTCAGGTTAGCCATATAGAACCAGATAAACAGAAAATACGATATCTAAATGAATGTTAGTAACTGAACAGACCAGAGAAATTAAAATATTTATCTTTGACATATTCTGAATTTAATGACTAACATAGTTTGGAATTTAAATTCAGATACATTATTCTTTAAAATGTCCATAGGAGTCCAGATGGCTATTTCTTATCAGCTAATAAAAATAGAATTTCTTATTAACACTTTTATCTGTTCTTTCCCTTTATGAGTTTTTATTATAAGGATGGACAGTGTGTCTGCTGGTGAAAAGTCTGCCATTAATACTTTTAAAGATTTAAGTTGGAGCAAACGAGACTCACAGAAAGTTATTTTATCCATGACATGGTTTTAGCATTTTTATTTAAAGAACAAGTTCATCTTGATACCCTTTTTTTAAACTGATTCAGAAGGGAAAATATCTTAAAGAAACAATATACAATGGCAACAACTATTGTTTCTTAGACATTTATTATGTTGACATCCCTGTACTAAGCAATTTCCCCATTTATATCTCCTTTAAAATTCACAATAACTTCATAAGGTGGGTACCCTTATAACTGTTGTAATTATACACTTATAATTATACACTAACCATTGTAAATGAATCTTGGAATAATTAAGTAGTTTGCCCAAAACCAAACACTTAACAAGTGCCAGAATGAGAGTTGTACCAAATTTTGTCTGAATTCCAAAGTCTGCACACTTAAGTATAAGCTGCTGGCCTTCTACCAAGAGATGGAAAGTCACCAAAAATGATTTATGAAGGAAGGAATCAAATTAAAATATTATAGCATGAACATGTGTGATTAAGTGTTGACCTGAATTGGATTAATGAAATATAAATTAATTTTGACCATAAATTAATATGAATGGCCCCATTTTACATAGAAAAGTTCATGAATTAATAAAATTGAAACATTTTCCTAAAGCTATATACAACTGAAACATGTCCGTTATTAGACATAATATATGTCACAGATATAAGAATTCATTGCTCTTCACTGTAACAAATCTGAAGTAAGCATGCCTGGGGAATTGGAGAGGATTCTTCAGAAGTCTGTCTTACTTTGGGCCTAAAAATATCATATGGAGTAAACTCGTAAGAGAAGCTTGATCGCGTGTTAAAATAATCATTTTCTGAAGGGAAAGGGAATTTCAAATAGAGGGTAGGAACTGGCACTGGCACTGAGATTCCTGGTCCATTTCCTCACTGATTTCTCTGTAAGAAGAAAAAAATAATCAGAATAACCATTGAACTGCGTAAGGCAGCACAACAAAAACATAAGAAATAAGAAAAAGGGGACAGGGTCTTTTCCCTACTCCTGCTGAAAGTCAGCTGGCCTCCACATTAGGGCCAGCTCCTGAGAATGTGGTGCATGGCTGGTATCAGTATCTCATAGGCTGGACACCTCCCATGAGCTCATCAGCATCAGCCACTCCCCGTGGGCATAGATAATTGAGTGAAGAATCAGGAGCCCAGATGAGGAACACATGCAGCCACTACTGAACCCACATTTGGTGAGACTTTGCTCATAAATCGCTCTGAGGTGTTATATCAGAAACAATTCCCAGGAGCTTATCAGTGATACACCATATGCCATGCATGGCAGTGGTTGCTGTTTAGTCACTAAGTCATGTCTGACTTTTTTGTGACTCCATGGACTGTAGTCCTCTAGGAGCCTTTGTCCATCGGATTTCCCCAGCAAGAATATTGGAGCCATACATGGTACAGTGTTTAAAATAATGGTCATTAAATATAATGGCACAGTGGGGTAAATATTTTTTAAATATATCAGTTCAGTTTAGTCACTCAGTAGTGTCCGACTCTTTGCAATCCCATGGACTGTAGCCTGCCAGATGTCTCTGTCCATGGAATTCTCCAGACAGGAATACTGGAGTGGGTTTCCATCCCCTTCTCAATATCAGGCAAAAAATCACCAACATTAAATCAGTAAATATGTAACCCTGACTGGATTGCCTGGTACACTATACTTTTTCTTCACATGATAAGATGACCTTCATGCTTCACATTAGGTCAAATCCTTTTGTTTTAGAATTCTCTGGTACTCGGATTTCCTTTGTCTTTAATACAACAATACCTATGTCATATTATTCAGCATACATGGGCTAAATGTGTATTACTCTATATCCTCAACCCAAGTAGAGTGACAAGCATTCAGAAATACTTCATGTGAACTATGTTCTCTGAAATCAAAAGTTTCTCTCAGATGCCTATATCTAACAATGACTTATACATTAACCTAGTTTATTATTGGACCACCTTTCCAATCATATTTACATTGTGGATATCTTGCTTATATAAAAACACTTATATACAAACGATTTAAATTTTTCCATCCTACAAAGCAGATAGGAAATATTTGAGGAACCAAGAGAGACTGCCATCACCTCCTGAATCAGACCACATCAAGGGTCACATAGTCTGCATAGAGTATATTTACATCTCATAGCATAATTTTGTTCTTAATATTTTAATTTCATTGCTTTAACTTTTTATTTTATGTTGAAGTATAATTGCTTAACAATGTTGTGATAGTTTCAGGTATACAGCAGAGTGATTCAGTTATGCACATACATGTATTTATTCTTTTTCAAATTCTTTCCCTATTTAGATTGTTATATAATGTTGAGCAGAGTTCTCTGTGCTGTACAGTAGGTCCTTGTTGGTTATTCATTTTAAATATAGCAGTGTGTACATGTCAATCCCATAGCATAGTTGTAATATGAATTTTTTAAAGCCTTTTACATTTTCCAGTTTAGCTTTATTCTATTGATTAACAAAAATAAAAAGATAAAAGAAAAATTTTTTAAAACATAAGCCCTTCTGTAGGACAAAATAATTATTTAAAAAATGAATTGAAGACCATTACAACAGTTATTTTAAACACATGTCGAATGATCATTAATTAAACCTCCAAATTTGAATTGTTATTTAAAATATATTTTTTCTTTTTTTAAAATAAATGAATCTACTTGTAAATAACAATTATTTATTTTCTTTTATTAAGTAGTCAGATCAGATCAGATCAGTCGCTCAGTCATGTCCGACTCTTTGCGACCCCATGAATCGCAGCACGCCAGGCCTCCCTGTCCATCACCAACTCCTGGAGGTCACTCAGACTCACATCCATCGAGTCAGTGATGCCATCCAGCCATCTCATCCTCTGTCGTCCCCTTCTCCTCCTGCCCCCAATCCCTCCCAGCATCAAAGTCTTCTCCAATGAGTCAACTCTTCGCATGAGGTGGCCAAAATACTGGAGTTTCAGCTTTAGCATCATTCCTTCCAAAGAAATCCCAAGGCTGATCTCCTTCAGAATGGACTGGTTGGATCTACTTGCAGTCCAAGGGACTCTCAAGAGTCTTCTCCAACACCACAGTTCAAAAGCATCAATTCTTCGGCGCTCAGCCTTCTTCACAGTCCAGCTCTCACATCTATACATGACCACAGGAAAGACCATAGCCTTGACTAGGTGAACCTAAAAACTATTAAATAAACTTCTATTCTTGTAGGATCCATGTTCCTGTTTTTAAGAGAGTTCTACAGTAGGCTATTGATATGTCCAATAATATACTGTGTTCTTTCACCTACTTGACAAGATCTGTCACTTAACTTTATCTCAGTCTTTATCGTATGCTTTCAAATCCTGGCAACCACATATCAGTGTCATCCCATTCATGATTTAATGCATTATAATACAGTTCTTCTTTTGTAGCAAATGTCTACCTATGTAAACCTACTGGTAAAATTAAAGGTTTGAGTAAGGAACAAATAGATAAATGAAATTTAGAAAAAGGATATCCTTGACTGTTTCAATCAAAAGTTCTTTACTCTCATAAATATAGATTATTTCTATGTATTAGAATATATGGTCCTGACTAGAGGGGTCAGTTTTTCATTTCCTATTTGTAAAACTATTTAAATAATAATCTTTATATTAAGCAGGGCAAAAGCAAAAAAGCTTAAACAGTAAACATCTTAGATTTAGAACTTTGAATATTAAAGTAAGTTTAGTTTTTTAACAGTGTAGCTTAGCATGTTTTAAATCTTCTGTTCACTCTGCACTTTCATTTGGCTACTTAGTTAAGAGCTTGTTCTCATTGAAAGCCAGCAGCTTTAGGAGAAAATGAATTGAACCAGGCAACAGAAGTTGTCGGTACAACTACCACAGTTTCACCATTTAATTGAAGGAGTGATCTTAGACAGCTAATCCTAAGAGGCCCAAATCATCAGCTGTAAAATGGGGATTGGATGAATTATCTTCATGTGCACTCCCAGCTTTAACATCTACAATGAGTTTATGTTTGTGTGTGGGGTGTATGTTGCACAATGTACAGCCCGTAAATATTTTTTGAATCCATAGAACCTAGAACACTATCTGATCCCCAGGGGTATTGTTTTTTGTTTGTTTGTTTGTTTTGTTTGCATAAAAGTAGTAAGGATCAAAAGGTACAATGGCGGTTGGGAAGGAAAAAAAGGGTGTTTAGAAATATGGAATTAAAAAAGACTATTTCAACTTCTGCTTTATTGACTATGCCAAAGCCTTTGACTGTGTGGGTCACAACGAACGATGGAAAATTCTTCAAGAGATGGGAATACCAGACCACCTGACCTGCCTCCTGAGAAATCTGTATGCATGTCAAGAAGCAACAGTTAGAACTGGACTTGTAACAATGGACTGGTTCCAAATTGGGAAAGGAATACATCAAGGCTATACATTGTCACCCTGCTTAGTTAACTTATATACAGAGTACATTGTGAGAAATGCTGGGCTGGAGGAAGCACAAGATGGAATCAAGATTGCCAGGAGAATTATCAATGACCTTAGATATACAGATGACACCACCCTTATGGCAGAAAACGAAGAACTAAAAAGCCTCTTGATGAAAGAGAAAGAGGAGAGTGAAAAAGTCGGCTTAAAACTCAACATTCAGGACACTAAGATCATGGCATCTGGTCCATCACTTCATGGCAAATAGATTGGAAAACAATGGAAACAGTGACAGACTTTATTTTTTTGGATTCCAAAATCACTGCAGATGGTGACTGCAGCCTTGAAATTAAAAGATGCTTCATCCTTGGAAGTAAAGCTATGACCAACCTAGACAGCATATTAAAAAGCAGAGACATTACTTTGCCAACAAAGATCCATCTAGTCAAGTTTTAGTTTTTCCATTAGTCATGTATGGATGTGAGAGTTGGACTATAAAGAAAGCTGAGCACCAAAGAATTTATGCTTTTGAACTGTGAAGATTCTTGAGAGTCCCTTGAACAGCAAGGAGATCCAACCAGTTCATCCTAAAGGAAATCAGTCCTGAACATTCATTCAGTGCTGAAGCTGAAACTCCAATACTTTGGCCACTTGATATGAAGAGCCAACTCATTTGAAAAAACCCTGATACTTAGAATGATTGCAGCCGGGAGGAGGAGACAACAGTGATGGTTGGATGGCATCACCAACTCAATGGACATGAATATGAATAAGCTCCTGGAATTGGTGATGGACAGGGAAGCCTGGCATACTGTAGTCCATGGGGTCACAAAGAGTTGGACATGACTGAGCGACTGAACTGAACTGACTGCCTATTGAGTAGACCTTTCAACGTGAGGAAACAATATCACAGAAAGATTTGGGGAGATATTTGCTGTTGTTTTATATTTAGCCACACCACCCCCCCCCCCCCACATCTGGAACAATTCACTCATATTTGAGGCACAGCATTTCTTCTAACAGTTTCACAGGTGCTCCATCGAGGTACCATTTTCATTTCTTAGCAAAGAGCACCATTGCTAGTTTGTTAACAGTTTTTGCTTCTTAGTGTCTCTGGGTTTAATTTTCTCTGTCCACTTTTTTAAACTTCATTCACATTCAGGGCCACTATTTTAAAAGAAATTTTAGTCTCATCTCTTTTACTGAGATTTATCTTTCAACAAGGACCAACGAGTATTCACTTCACCAATCCTGCAGAGTAGGCAGTTCTTAATTGAGTTCTCACCAAAAGGAGAATAGGTCCTTAGAATACAACCTTCTTTAACATGCAGAGGGTGGTATCATGAGATTGGCAACAGATGTTTGCTAATTATGATAGAAAATGGTGGCTCACTTGTCTAGCTTTTATTTTTCTTAAATGTAAATGATCTTAAATTATTAGGTGTTCAACTCATAGGTGAAAGTTAAGCTAACATTTCCAAAGAAATTTAGAGCAATTTATGTGGCACCCAGGCAATTTCTGCCTTCGAGTATACTCAATCTTTTATTTTAATGCTGACACCTCAAGCTGGAAGGCTTTCAGTTACGACTGAAGTTAAAATAACACAGTGGAGGTAGGTGAATAAACTGTTACAAAAGACATGATGAATGTTCAGAAAACAGTGTCTATTATATGCAAGAGAAAACAGTGAAGAAAAGAAAATGAACTTGCAAGATGAGTTGAGGGAAAAAAAAAAAAAGACAACTAACATCCAGAAAAATGAATGTAGACTGGGGAGAGAAGAGGTATTTGTTAAAGAAAAACAAAGACAATATTATTTCTTCATTACAGTTAATAAGCTTTAGAAATCTTTTTTGCTTTTTAGCGGTGTTTATTAGCCCCTTCAGGTTGACTGGTCCAGGTGAATTGATTACATGTTTAAAGAGAAAAAATTATTTTTGAAATGGGAGATTCACTATATCCATAGGCATGAAATGTATACTGACTCTGTGGTGAACAAGAGAGCTGAGAAAGTATCTTTCCATTCTAAGGTGACAGTTACTATGATTATTTATTTGTTTAGTTGTGCTCTGTTTTTTTCCTAAATTATCTGAGGGAAAAACAATTATTCAATGAAGGAAAACCTTTGTGACAGTATAAATGGAGTAGTTAGATGAACTTTGCAAAATGACATTTCAAAACTGGTAGTACAAGAATTTTAATGGTTTGCCTCTCTAATATCAGTGTCCATATATTGAATCACTTACTACTCAACAAATCATTGTTGAGAGCATATTTTGTGGCAGGTGCTAGTCTACACCGAAGATGGAGGAGTTTTAGAAATTGCAAAATAACCCCCATTTAAAGGCTGATTTTTAGGTAAGGAGACACCAAATAAAATATATACACAGCTTGCCCTAAGTGCTATAGACAAGAATAATGAATGGTAAGGGCATAGGACTAAAAGAGATGGAGACAGGACTGTGGTTTAAATAGTGTGACCCAGGAAAGTCACTGAAATACATCTAAGTAAATATCTGAAAGGCATGAAGAAGTTAGTCATAAAAATACCTGGGAAAGCATTGAATCAGCCTTACACACATAAAGTACTAAGGCCTGAAGTCAAGAGCATATTTGGAGTATCACAGAAAAGACCTACAGGCCACTGTTAGGATATGCCCATTACCACAGTAAGATGAGAGGCTGTAGAAGGCTTGGAGCAAAAAAGTAACAAAATAAGTTTTAAGTTTTCAGAGGATTGTTTTAGCTGTTCTGTGGGAAATAACTGTTGGTGCCCAAGGAAAATAAAAATTGTGAACAGTTAGGAAGTACTGAAACAGTCCAGACAAAATACAATGGTGGCATGCACCAAAGTGGTTACATGTTAAAAAAAAAAAAAAAAATGGCTATGGTGCTCTTTCTCCTTTATAGATCACAGCCTTGTCATGGTGAAGGGGCTTGTGTAACTCAGTGAAGCTATGAGCCATGACATGCCGGGCCACCCAAGATGGACTGGTCATAGTGGAGAGTTCTGACAAAATGTGGTCCACTGTAGAAGGGAATGGCAAACCACCCCAGTATTCTTGCCTTGAGAACCTATTGAAAAGGCAAAAGATATGACATCAGAAGATGAGTCCTCCAGGTTGAAAGGTGTCCAGTATGCTACTGGTAAAGAGTAGAGGGCAATTACTAATAGCTCCAGAAAGAGCTATTATGAAGAGACTTGGCCAAAGCAAAAACCACACTCAGTTCTGGATGTGTCTGGTGGTGAAAGTAAAGTCTGATGCTTTAAAGAACAATATTGCATAGGAACCTGGAATATTAGGTCCATGAATCAAGGTAAATTGGACATGGTCAAGCAGGAGATGGCAAGAGTGAACATCGACATCTTAGGAGTCAATGAATTAAAATATGTGGGAATAGACAAATTAAATTCAGATGACCATGATATCTACTGCTGTGGGCAAGAATCCCTTAAAAGAAATGGAGTAGCCTTCATGTTCAGCAAGAGTCCAAAATGCAGTACTTGTATGCAATTTCAAAAATGACAGAATGATCTTGGTTTGTTTCCAAGGCAAACAATTCATAACCACAGTAAACCAAGTCTGTGCCCCAACTGCTAATGCTGAAGAAGCTGAAGTTCAATGGTTCTATAAAAACTTACAAGACTTTCTAGAATTAACACCAAAAAAAGGTCCTATTCATTATAGGGGATTGGAATGCAAAAGTAGGAAGTCAAGAGGTACCTGGTGTAACAGGCAAGTTTGGCCTTAGAGAATAAAATAAAGCAGGACAAAAGCTAACAGTTGTATCAAAAGAACACACTGGTCACAGCAAACCTCCTTTTCGAACAACAAAAGTGACTACTCTTTACGTGGACATCACCAGATGTATAATACTGAAGTCAGATTGATTATGCTCTTTGCAGACAAAGATGGAAAAGCTCTATACAGAGACAAAAATAAGATGTGGAGCTGAATGTGGCTCAGATCATGAGCTAATTATTACAAAATTCAGGCTTAAGCTGAAGAAAGTACAGAAAACCACTAGGATATTCAGATATGACATAATTAAATCCTCCACTGTATAAATGCTTATACAGTGGAGGTGATGAATAGATTCAAGGGATTAGATCTGGTAGTCAGAGTGCCTGAAGTACTATGGATGGAGGTTCATAACATTGTACAGGAGGCACTGACCAAAACCATCCCAAAGAAAAAGAAATGCAAGAGGGCAAAGTGGTTGTCTAAGGAAACCTTACAGGTAGCTAAGAAAAGAAGTGAAAGGCAGGGAGAAAGGGAAAGATAAACCCAAATGAATGCAGAATTCCAGAGAATAGCAAGGAGAGATAAGAAAACCTTCTTAAGTAAACAGTGCAAATAATTGGAGGAAAACAATAGAATGGGAAAGACTAGAGATCTCTTCAAGAGAATTGGAAATATCAAGGGAGCATTTCATGCAAGGAGAGGCATGATAAAGGACAGACACAGTAAGGACCTAATAGAAGCAGAGGAGGTTAAGAAGAGGTGGCAAGAATACACAGAAGAACTATGCAAACAAAGTCTTACTGTCCCAGATAACAACGAAGATGTGGTCACTCACCTAAAGCCAGACATCCTAGAGTGTGAAGTCAAGTCGGCCTTAGGAAGCATAGCCACGACGAAATCTTCATGAAAGTGATGGAATTCCAACTGAGCTATTCAAAATCCTAAAAGATGATGCTATTAAATTGTTGCACACAGTATGTCAGCAAATTTGGAAAACCCAGCAGTGGCCACAGGACTAGAAAAGGTCAGTTTTTATTCCAATCTCAAAGAAGGGCAATGCCAAAGAATGTTCAAACTACAATACAATCATGCTAATTTCCACATGCTAGCAAAGTTATGCTCAAAGTCCTTCAAGCTAGGCTTAAGTGTCCCAGATGGCACTTGTAGTAAGGAATCCATGTGCCAATGCAGGAGATATAAGAGACATAAGTTCAATCCCTGGGTTGGGAAGTTCCACTGGAAGAGGACATAGCAACACACTCAAGTATTCATGCCTGGAGAATCCCATGGAAAGAAGAGCCTGATGGGCTACCTTCCAGATCAGATCAGTCGCTCAGTCGTGTCCGACTCTTTGCGACCCCATGAGCTACAGCACGCCAGGCCTCCCTGTCCATCACCAACTCCTGGAGGTCACTCAGACTCACATCCATCGAGTCAGTGATGCCATCCAGCCATCTCATCCTCTGTCATCCCCTTCTCCTCCTGCCCCCAATCCCTCCCAGCATCAGAGTCTTCTCCAATGAGTCAACTCTTCACATGAGGTGGCCAAAATACTGGAGTTTCAGCTGTAGCATCATTCCTTCCAAAGAAATCCCAGGGCTGATCTCCTTCAGAATGGACTGGTTGGATCTCCTTGCAGTCCAAGGGACTCTCAAGAGTCTTCTCCAACACCACAGTTCAAAAGCATCAATTCTTCGGCACTCAGCCTTCTTCACAGTCCAGCTCTCACATCCATACATGACCACAGGAAAGACCATAGCCTTGACTAGGCAAACCTTTGTTGGCAAAGTAATGTCTCTGCTTTTGAATATGCTATCTAGGTTGGTCATAACTTTCCGTCCAAGGAGTAAGCGCCTTTTAATTTCATGGCTGCAGTCACCATCTGCAGTGATTTTGGAGCCTAGAAAAAGAAAGTCTGACACTGTTTGCACTATTTCCCCATCTATTTCCCATGAAGTGATGGGACCGGATGCCATGATCTTTGTTTTCTGAATGTTGAGCTTTAAGCCAACCTTTTCACTCTCCACTTTCACTTTCATCAAGAGGCTTTTTAGTTCCTCTTCACTTTCTGCCATAAGGGTGGTGTCATCTGCATATCTGAGGTTATTGATATTTCTCCCAGCAATCTTGATTCCAGCTTGTGTTTCCTCCAGTCCAGCATTTCTCATGATGTACTCTGCATATAAGTTAAATAAACATGGTGACAATATACAGCCTTGACGTACTCCTTTTCCTATTTGGAACCAGTCTGTTGTTCCATGACCAGTTCTAACTGTTGCTTCCTGACCTGCATACAGATTTCTCAAGAGGCAGATCAGGTGGTCTGGTATTCCCATCTCTTTCAGAATTTTCCATAGTTTATTGTGATCTACACAGTCAAAGGCTTTGGCATAGTCAATAAAGCAGAAATAGATGTTTTCTGGAACTCTCTTGCTTTTTCCATGATCCAGTGGATGTTGGCAATTTGATCTCTGGTTCCTCTGCCTTTTCTAAAACCAGCCTGAACATCAGGAAGTTCACGGTTCACATATTGCTGAAGCCTGGCTTGGAGAATTTTGAGCATTACTTTACTAGCGTGTGAGATGAGTGCAATTGTGCGGTACTTTGAGCATTCTTTGGCATTGCCTTTCTTTAGGATTGGGATGAAAACTGACCTTTTCCAATCTTGTGGCCACTGCTGAGTTTTCCGAATTTGCTGGCATATTGAGTGCAGCACATTCACAGTGTCATCTTTCAGGATTTGGAATAGCTCCACTGGAATTCCATCACCTCCACTAGCTTTGTTCGTAGTGATGCTTTCTAAGGCCCACTTGACTTCACATTCCAGGATGTCAGGCTCTAGGTCAGTGATCACACCATCATGATTATCTGGATCGTGAAGCTTTTTTTTGTACAGTTCTTCTGTGTATTCTTGCCACCTCTTCTTAATATCTTCTGCTTCTGTTAGGTCCATATCATTTCTGTCCTTTATCGAGCCCATCTTTGCATGAAATGTTCCTTTGGAATCTCTGATTTTCTTGAAGAGATCCCTAGTCTTTCCCATTCTGTTGTTTTCCTCTATTTCTTTGCAGTGATCGCTGAAGAAGGCTTTCTTATCTCTTCTTGCTATTCTTTGGAACTCTGCATTCAGATGTTTATATCTTTCCTTTTCTCCTTTGCTTTTCGCTTCTCTTCTTTTCACAGCTATTTGCAAGGCCTCCCCAGACAACCATTTTGCCTTTTTGCATTTCTTTTCCATGGGGACGGTCTTGATCCCTGTCTCCTGTACAATGTCACGAACCTCATTCCATAGTTCATCAGGCACTCTATCTATCAGATCTAGGCCCTTAAATCTATTTCTCACTTCCACTGTATAATCATAAGGGATTTGATTTAGGTCATACCTGAATGGTCTAGTGGTTTTCCCTACTTTCTTCAATTTAAGCCTGAATTTGGCAATAAGGAGTTCATGGTCTGAGCCACAGTCAGCTCCTGGTCTTGTTTTTGCTGATTGTATAGAGCTTCTCCATCTTTGGCTGCAAAGAATATAATCGATCTGATTTCGGTGTTAACCATCTGGTGATGTCCATGTATAGAGTCTTCTCTTGTGTTGTTGGAAGAGGGTATTTGCTATGACCAGTGCATTTTCTTGGCAAAACTCTATTAGTCTTTGCCCTGCTTCATTCCGTATTCCAGGGCCAAATTTGCCTGTTACTCCAGGTGTTTCTTGACTTCCTACTTTTGCATTCCAGTCCCCTATAATGAAAAGGCATCTTTTTTGGGTGTTAGTTCTAAAAGGTCTTGTAGGTCTTCATAGAACCATTCAACTTCAGCTTCTTCAGCATTACTGGTTGGGGCATAGACTTGGATTACTGTGACATTGAATGGTTTGCCTTGGAAACGAACAGAGATCATTCTATTGTTTTTGAGATTGCATCCAAGTACTGCATTTTGGACTCTTCTGTTGACCATGATGGCCACTCCATTTCTTCTGAGGGATTCCTGCCCACAGTAGTAGATATTATGGTCCTCTGAGTTAAATTCACCCATTCCAGTCCATTTTAGTTCGCTAATTCCTAGAATGTCAACATTCACTCTTGCCATCTCTTGTTTGACCACTTCCAATTTGCCTTGATTCATGGACCTGATATTCCAGGTTCCTATGCAATATTGCTCTTTACAGCATCGGACTTTGCTTCTATCACCAGACACATCCACAGCTGGCTGTTCTTTTTGCTTTGGCTCTATCCCTTCATTCTTTCTGTAGTTATTTCTCCACTGATCTCCAGTAGCATATTGGGCCCCTACTGACCTCGGGAGTTTCTCTTTCAGTATCCTATCATTTTGTCTTTTCATACTGTTCATGGGGTTCTCAAGGCAAGAATACTGAAGTGGTTTGCCATTCCCTTCTCCAGTGGACCACACCCTGTCAGATCTCTCCACCATGACCCGCCCATCCTGGGTTGCCCCACAGGCATGGCTTAATTTCATTGAGTTAGACAAGGCTGTGGTCCTGGTGTGAATAGGTTGACTAGTTTTCTGTGAGTATGGTTTCAGTGTGTTTGCCCTCTGATGCCCTCTTGCAAGACCCACCGTCTTACTTGGGTTTCTCTTACATTGGGCGTGGGGTATCTCCTCCTGGCTGCTCCAGCAAAGCACAGCCATCGCACCTTACCTTGGACGAGGGGTCTCTCCTCACCGCTGCCCTTCCTGACCTCGGTCGTAGGGTAGTTCCTCTCTGCGTGCTTAGTGTGCCGGTCCTCACCACCGTCCTTCCTTGGTCGTGGGGTAGCTTCTCTCGGCCGCGCTCTTAGTGCGCCGGTCGCACCCAGCGAGGCGCTCACGGGGTTTTAGTTTATTGCCTGTCGCTTCCACGGCGGTTCTCTCTGTTATAGCTTCTGTTTGCTGGTCTCTTCAGTGTCTGATTTCCGCCCTGATACAAAGTGGGTGGTAGTGGACACCCGTTTTTTTTTTTTTTTTTTTTTTTTTAGGCTCGCTTGTTCAGTCGCACTCCTTTAGAAGGCAATGAGTTGCTTTTCTGGGTGTCTGATGTCCTCTGCCGGCTTTCGGAAGTTGTTTTGTGGAATTTACTCTGCGTTTAAATGTTCTTTTGATGAATTTGTGGAGGAGAAAGTGTTCTCCCCATCTTATTCCTCTGCCATCTTAGCTTCTCCCCGGGCTACCGTCCATAGGGTCACAAAGAGTTGGACACAACTGAAGTGACTTAGCCCACCCACAGGCTTCAGCATTATGTGAACTGAGAACTTCAGATGTACAAGCTGGGTTTAGAAAAGGCAGAGGAACCAGAGATCAAATTGCCAACATTCACTGGATGATAAAAAAAGCAACAGAATCCAGGAAAACATCTACTTCATTGACTCTCCTAAAGCCTTTGACTGTGGAAAATCCTTAAAGAGATAGGAATACCAGACCACCTTATCTGTCTCCTGAGAAATCTGTATACAGGTTGAGAAGCAACAGTTAAAACCAGGCATGAAACAATGGAGTGGTTCAAAATTAAGAAAAGAATATGACAAGGCTAAATATTGTTTTAAAATACCCTGTTATTTAACTTCAATATGCAGAGTACATCATGCAGAATGCCAGGCTGGATAAATCACAAGCTGGAATCAAGATTGCCAAGAGAAATATCAACAACCTCAGATATGCACATGATACCACTCTAATGACAGAAAGTAAAGAGGAACTAAAGACTCTCTTGATGGGGGTAAAAGAGAAGAGTGAAAAAGCTGCCTTAAAATTCAACATTCAAAAAACTAAGATCGTGGCATCCAGTCCCAGCACTTCATGGCACATAGTTGAGGAAAATGTGGAAGCAGTGACTGATTTTGCTTTCTTGGGCTCTAAAATCAGTGTGGATGGTGACTGCAGCAATGAAATTAAAGACGTTCACTCCTTGGAAGAAAGCTGTGATGAACATAGACCCTAGCATATTAAAAAGCAAAGAAAACACTTTGAAGACAAAGGTCTATGTAATCCAAGCTATAGTTTTTCCAGTAGTCATGTATGGATGTGAGAGTTGGACCAAAAAGAAGGTTGAGTTCCAAAAAACTGATGCTTTCAAATTGTGATGCTGGAGAAGAATCTTGAGAGTCCCTTGGACAGCAAGAAGATCCAACCAGTCGATCTTAAAGGAAATCAACCCTGAATATTCGTTAGAAGAACTAATGCTGAAGCTGAAGATCCAATACTTTGGCTATCTGATATGAAGAGCTGACTTGTTGAAAAAGACCCTGATGCTGGGAAAGATTGAAGGCAAAATGAGAAGGGGGAGGGAGTGGTGGTGCAGAGGATGAAATGGTTAGATAGCATCACCAACTCAGTGGACTGTTTTCTCTCTCTTTAGTCACTAAGTCATGTCCAACTCTTGTGACCCCATGGACTGTATAGCCTGCCAGGCTCCTCTGTCAATGGAATTCTCCAGGCAAGAGTACTGGAGTGGGTTGCCATTTTCTTCTCCAGGGGATCTCCCTCACCCTGGGATCGAACCCGGGTCTCCTGCACTGCAGGTAGATTCTTCACCAACTGAGGTATGAGGGAAGCCCAAAGTGAAAGTGAAAGTCACTCAGTCATGTCCAACTCTTTGTGACCCGATGGACTTTGTCGATGGGATTCTCCAGGCCAGAATACTGGAGCAGGTAGCCTTTTCCTTCTCCAGGGAATCTTCCCAACCCAGGGATCTAACCCAGATCTCCCATATTGCAGGCGGATTCTTTACCAGCTGAGCCACAGTAGAATGAGTTTGAGCCAACGCCAGGAGATAGTGAAGGACAGGGAAGCCTGGCATGCTGCAGTTCTCAGGTTTGCAGTGTCAGACAATTAACTTAGGGACTGAACTACAATGTGGCACTCTTTGCTGTAATGATGATATTGGTTATTTAGAGACCAACTCTGAAACAGAGGTGCAGGAGACAAAATAAAAATGGTTTTCTGTGAAAGCTTTTAGGAAGTGAGCATATAGCAAGGACTTTCAGAATAAATAATTATCAGAGAAAGCAAAAATCCCAGAAAGGTAAAACAGGACACTTAAGATGCAGTGGCCCAAAGGGCATTTGCTTATACTGTAGGCTAGCTGATAAGGTGATGGACTCTGAAGGAGAGGGAGTAGAAATGAATGCCAGAGGGTATTAACAGCAAGAACCCTTAACAGAATGCATTATGGGATAGTATGGAATAGTATGTATAATAAAGTAGAACCCTGAAAGACAAGAATTCTATTATGCTAAAGATGACCCAGAAGTTAAATCAGTCCTTTTCACTCCCTGAGGATTGAGCAAAGAGATGGAAGGAAGGAAAGCGGAAATATTCCAATCTCATTTGAGGAGTTCAAAACCAAATATGTATTTTTGTCTAAATGAATTAACTCATGAATGTGTTTACTGTATGAGTGTTAGTTTATACTTTGGAGTTCTGGAATAAGATAATTTCTCTCTCTAAGTTAGGAGTACAGGGGAACCTTTCCCTACATGAAAGAACCATTTCTGGAGACAAATGTAGCCATTTCCATGATCATGATTTTTTATTTATCCCCAATTTATATACAGTTTTAATAAATATGGTATTTCTGATTGTGTTAAGAAAATATTTAGTGATTTCCAAGACATTGAATGTGAAGATTTTGAAGGCTTTAGGACAACAAAGTTTAGGCTATAACTTTTTGATCTGAATATATTATATTCAATTAGTTTTGTTTTTTTTTTAAGAAATGAAGCAACTTACTGAGAAATCATGGAGAATTTGTTTTGAATCTACCTTTAAATTTACACAATGGTCAATTTTAATTTCTAAATTAAATTGCTTAGATCAGTTTGTACTGTTATAGCTTCAGGAAGAACCCAAAGAACCTTCATTCTTAAATTAAAAGGAATCAGAATACATAATAATTGTTACTTACAGTAAGAAAAAGTCTTATGTTGTTAAAATAATCAGATGATGAATTGGAGACTCTTCATGCACAAAGAGTTTTCAGATTCTGAGAATCTGAGTGTTATCTTCTGTTATTTATCTATGATGAATAAAATAAGAGATCTCTAATTACTAGGTCAGAAGCCAGAAATTATTTAAATATAGGTCACTTAATTTAAGATTGGAGTAAAGCTATTCAAGCACACAAAAAAATATGCCTGCCTTGAAATATTATTTCCTTTAAATATTTTAAATATATTAAAGAAATATTATGGTTGATATCTTATGTGAGAAAACATAGCTAGCTAGGAGGGGTGGAGATCACATCAACTTAACCATGTACTTTAATCAGATAACTGTAATCATATAAAAAGCTCTGTGTTTGTAAATCATATGTCCTGTGAAAATATTTCATTAGGAACTGCTGCATTTCTGACAATAGTAATCTTAAAACTTTTCTTTTGGAAAGAAGAGAAATTATAGATGGACAAAATCTGGAGTGTATGAAAGTATCCATTATATTATAAAATTAGATAAACAGTATAAAAATTTTGATCTGGGACTTATTCTATAACATTTTATATATGCTCCTTCCCTGACTCAACCCCCAAAAGCACTGTCAAAAATTCACTGTATCATTCTAGCCAACTATTAAGCACCCTTCAAGTGCCTGCTTGAACCTCACATACTCACTTTCACTGCACCTCAGACTAGGTTACATTTCCCTGTTTAACACCACTGCCCCTGCACACCACCAGCTGCTTCATCTGTCTCCTCTGGGTGCCTCTTTACTGAGGTCCTGGCTTCCAATGCAGGCCCGATCTAATCCATTCTCCACTTCATAGCCAGAATGATCTTTTAAAAATGCTAATTTGAGCATGCCAAAGCCCAGATTTAAAGCCTCATATCCCTGGCATATTTTTTAGGATAAGGTGGGACCGGGAGAGGGTGGGATGATTGGGGAGAATAGCATTGAAATATGTATAATATCATATCTGAAACGAGTCGTCAGTCCAGGTATGATGCCCGATAACAGATGCCTGGGGCTGGAGCACTGGGACGACCTGGAGGGATGGTGTGGGGAGGGGGGAGGGAGGAGGGTTTCAGGATGGGGAACACGTGTATACTGGTGGCAGATCCATCTCGATGTATAGTAAAAGCAATACAATATTGTAAAGTGAAGCAAAATAAAAAATAAAAATAAAATTTAAAAATAAATAAATAAATTTAAAAAAAAAAATGAAACACAGGGACCAGTCACTATTTATGACGAGAAATCTCTGTAGCTTTCCTTGATTAGTTTTGGATTATAAAAGCTTTAAACTATGTTCTCTGTCAAAAATAAAATAAAATAAAATCTCTAATGTGGTCTATCCATTCTAAGATTGCAGAGTGCCCAAGCACTCCTCCAGCCTTCATGACTGCCATGCCTTGTTCTTTGTGTTCTAGGCATATTGGCCTCCCTTAACTTTCTTCCGCGTGCTCCCTGTTCTCTCATATTTTTTTTTAATTTAATTTTATTTAACTTTACAATATTGTATTGGTTTTGCCATATATCAAAATGAATCTGCCACAGGTATACATGTGTTCCCCATCCTGAACCCTCCTCCCTCCTCCCTCCCCATACCATCCCTCTGGGTCATCCCAGTGCACCAGCCCCAAGCATCCAGTATCATGCATCAAACCTGGACTGGCAACTCATTTCATATATGATGTTATACATATTTCAATGCCATTCTCCCAAATCATCCCACCCTCTCCCTCTCCCAGAGTCCAAAAGAGTGTTTTATACATCAGTGTCTCTTTTGCTGTCTCATATACAGGGTTATTGTTACCATCTTTCTAAATTCCATATATATGCATTGCTGCTGCTGCTGCTGCTAAGTCGCTTCAGTCGTGTCCGACTCTGTGCGACCCCATAGATGGAAGCTCATCAGGCTCCCCCGTCCCTGGGATTCTCCAGGCAAGAACACTGGAGTGGGTTGCCATTTCCTTCTCCAATGCATGAAAGCGAAAAGTGAAAGTGAAGTCGCTCAGTCGTGTCCGGACTCTCAGCGACCCCATGGACTGGAGCCCACCAGGATCCTCCGTCCATGGGACTCTCCAGGAGAAAGTACTGGGGTGGGGTGCCATTTCCTTCCCCTTATATATGCATTAGTATACTGTATTGGTGTTTTTCTTTCTGGCTTACTTCACTGTGCATAATAGGCTCCAGTTTCATCCACCTCATTAGAACTGATTCAAATGTATTCTTTTTAATGGCTGAGTAATACTCCATTGTGTATATGAACCACAGCTTTCTTTATCCATTCATCTGCTGATGGACATCTAGGTTGCTTCTATGTCCTGGCTATTATAAACAGTGCTGCGATGAACATTGGGGTACATGTGTCTCTTTCAATTCTGGTTTCCTCGGTGTGTATGCCCAGCAGTGGGATTGCTGGGTCACAAGGCAGTTCTATTCCCAGTTTTTTTTTAAGGAATCTCCACACTGTTCTCCATAGTGGCTGTACTAGTTTGCATTCCCACCAACAGTGTAAGAGGGTTCCCTTTTCTCCACACCCTCTTCAGCATTTATTGCTTGTAGACTTTTGGATCACAGCCATTCTGACTGGCGTGAAATGGTACCTCATAGTGGTTTTGATTTGCATTTCTCTGATAATGAGTGATGTTGAGCATCTTTTCATGTGTTTGTTAGCCATCTGTATGTCTTCTTTGGAGAAATGTCTATTTAGTTCTTTGGCCCATTTTTTGATTGGGTCGTTTATTTTTCTGGAATTGAGCTGTAAGAGTTGCTTGTATATTTTTGAGATTAGTTGTTTGTCAGTTGCTTCATTTGCTATTATTTTCTCCCATTCTGAAGGCTGTCTTTTCACCTTGCTTATAGTTTCCTTTGTTGTGCAGAAGCTTTTTAAGTTTGATTAGGTCCCATTTGTTTATTTTTGCTTTTATTTCCAATATTCTGGGAGGTGGGTCATAGAGGATCCTGCTGTGATGTATGTCGGAGAGTGTTTTGCCTATGTTTTCCTCTAGGAGTTTTATGGTTTCTGGCCTTACATTTAGATCTTTAATCCATTTTGAGTTTACTTTTGTGTATGGTGTGAGAAAGTGTTCTAGTTTCATTCTTTTACAACTGTTTGACCAGTTTTCCCAGCACCACTTGTTAAAGAGATTGTCTTTTCTCCATTGTATATTCTTGCCTCCTTTGTCAAAGATAAGGTGTCCATATGTGCGTGGATTTATCTCTGGGCTTTCTATTTTTTTCCATTGATCTATGTTTCTGTCTTTGTGCAAGTACCATACTGTCTTGATGACTGTGGCTTTGTAGTAGAGCCTGAAGTCAGGCAGGTTGATTCCTCCAGTTCCGTTCTTCTTTCTCAAGATAGCTTTGGCTATTTGAGATTTTTTGTATTTCCATACAAATTGAGAAATTATTTGTTCTAGCTCTGTGAAGAATACCGTTGGTAGCTTGATGGGGATTGCATTGAATCTATAAATTGCTTTGGGTAGTATACTCATTTTCACTATATTGATTCTTCCAATCCATGAACATGGTATATTTCTCCATCTATTAGTGTCCTCTTTGATTTCTTTCACCAGTGTTTTATAGTTTTCTATATATAGGTCTTTAGTTTCTTTAGGTAGATATATTCCTAAGTATTTTATTCTTTTCATTGCAATGGTGAATGGAATTGTTTCCTTAATTTCTCTTTCTGTTTTCTCATTATTAGTGTACAGGAATGCAAGGGATTTCTGTGAGTTAATTTTATATCCTGCAACTTTTCTATATTTATTGATTAGTTCTAGTAATTTTCTGGTGGAGTGTTTAGGGTTTTCTATGTAGAGGATTATGTCATCTGCAAACAGTGAGAGTTTTACTTCTTCTTTTCCAATTTGGATTCCTTTTATTTCTTTTTCTGCTGATTGCTGTGGCCAAGACTTCCAAGACTATGTTGAATAGTAATGGTGAAAGTGGGCATCCTTGTCTTGTTCCTGACTTTAGAGGAAATGCTTTCAATTTTTCACCATTGAGGATAATGTTTCCTGTGGGTTTGTCATATATAGCTTTTATTATGTTAAGGTATGTTCCTTCTATCCCTGCTTTTTGGAGAGTTTTTATCATAAATGGATGTTGAATTTTGTCAAAGGCTTTCTCTGCATCTATTGATATAATCATATGGTTTTTATTTTTCAATTTGTTAATGTGGTGTATTACATTGATTGATTTGTGGATATTGAAATATCCTTGCATTCCTGGGATAAAGCCCACTTGGTCATGGTGTATGATCTTTTTAATGTGTTGTTGGATTCTGATTGCTAGAATTTTGTTAAGGATTTTTGCATCTATGTTCATCAGTGATATTGGCCTGTAGTTTTCTTTTTTTGTGGCATCATTGTCAGGTTTTGGTATTAGGGTGATGGTGGCCTCACAGAATGAGTTTGGGAGTTTACCTTCCTCTGCAATTTTCTGGAAGAGTTTGAGTAAAATAGGTGTTAGCTCTTTTCTAAATTTTTGGTAGAATTCAGCTGTGAAGCCGTCTGGACCTGGGCTTTCAGAAACCTGGAAGATTTCTGATTACAGTTTCAATTTCTGTGCTTGTGATGGGTCTGTTAAGATTTTCCATTTCTTCCTGATCCAGTTTTGGAAAGTTGTACTTTTCTAAGAATTTGTCCATTTCTTCCACGTTGTCCATTTTATTGCCATATAATTGCTGATAGTAGTCTCTTATGATCCTTTGTATTTCTGTTCTCTCATATTTTAAATGCATTGGTTTCCTTTCTGGAACCCCTTCTCTCTATCCTTTATCCAGGCCAACTCTAACTCATTTTTCAAGTTTGGGTTATACTGTACTCAGAAAGCCATTCATTGCACCCCAGACAGGTAATATTTCCGTAGGCCTCTGAATTCTCCTCATGCATTTAATTACAAGTGTATTCTCCATCTTCTCTATTAGAATTTAGCATATAGGATCTGAGGGACTCTGACATTTTCCCCTGTACTTGGCATATAATTAGTATTTAACAAATGTTTGCTAAATAAATGGATAGATTAATGATTTGACAAAACTGGGAGAGTAACCCTTGTACTGCAATGCTGTCCACTTCGTATACCAGCAGTGTGTCACTTAAGATGCCATTGGCTTTGCCCTCAGGTAAGTGGCCTTCTACCTTATAAGATGGTTGTCATACTTCTGGGCATCACATGCAGAGAGGATTATACCCAGTGGAGAAGAAGCAATTATTAAAGTTTTGTGGGGTTTTTTTTGATAGTAAAAACAACTTTTTCCCAAAACCCTTTATAAGAGTTCCCTTCACATCTCATTGTCTGGTCTACCAAATTTCAAAATCTAAATAACTATAGTTGATGTGTTAATTGTTCTTTCAAGTAGCAGTGGTCTTCAACAAGGAAGCAGTTAGTTCAGCACACAAATGATAGGGTCACGTAAGTACCTTTCCTTAAGACAATACACAGTTTCCTTCAGCATGCAGACAATATGCTTTATGCTTACTTCCCACTATGTCACAAAGAATATACATGTACTCAAGAGTTAAACTTTTAAAAAAATCAATAATTCCTACTCCTTCAGCAAGGGAAATTTTTAAGTAAACCTGTCTATGTGTATGTGTATATATGTGTGTATATGTGTGTTAACTTGTTCTTACTGCAAATGTGAGTCATAGACCAGAGGTCAGCAAATGATGGTCAATAGGTCAATTGCAACCCATAGGTACTTTTTAAAAAAAATGACAATTTCTTGGAATACAGCCATATCCATTTATTTATATATTGTCTACAGATGTTTTGCTTTTAAATTTCAGGGTTTAGTAATTGAGACAGAGACTATATGGCCTACAAAGTCTAAAACTTTTCCTTTCTGGACCTTTACAGTAAAAAAAAAAAACAACACCTGACATTTAGCACAAAAAAGTACAACAAAAACTAGTAGAGTTTGGTGTCACTGCCTTATTTGGGGCTAAGAATCTAGCAGTTTTACTTGTTATAGCCTCCGCACAGTCAAATAAAATGCCAACTCAGTGAAAAGGGCAAATAGCATCGTATTATGAAAATCAAACCATCTTCATGGACACACTAAACAGTCTTAGGTACCCCTTAGACCAGTATCGGAGAAGGCAATGGCACCCCACTCCAGTCCTCTTGCTTGGAAAATCCCATGGACGGAGGAGCCTGTTAGGCTGAGATCCATGGGGTCGCTAAGAATCGGACACGACTGAGCGACTTCACTTTCACTTTTCACTTTCATGCATTGGAGAAGGAAATGGCAACCCACTCCAGTGTTCTTGCCTGGAGAATCCCAGGGATGGGGGAACCTGGTGGGCTGCCGTCTCTGGGGTCACACAGAGTTGGACACGACTGAAGTGACTTAGCATAGCATAGACCAGTACAGTACACTTTGGAATAATTCTCAGATTACAATGTGCATTCATATCAGAATCTATTATAAATTAGTAGTTTTACCTCTTCTTAGACAATGCAAAATTTTAAATTTGCATTACATAAATGCAAATTAATTCCATTTGCTCTATTCACAATTGTTATGTCATTGTGATAGGGATTTTCTCTGTATTAAACTCTACAAGATATTATTGTTTTTAAGCAGTTGAAGTGAAGTGTTAGTCACTCAGTCATGTTCGACTCTTTGTGACACCATGGTCTGTAGCCTGCCAAGCTCCTCTGTCCATTGAATTCTCCAGGCAAGAATACTGGAGTGGATAGCCATTCCCTTCTCCAGGGGATCTTCCTGACTCAGGGATTGAACCCAGGTCTCCTGCATTGCAGGCAAAAGTTAATATCACTCAAATATCTTTTCAAATATTGCTTCCTAAATCTCCAACCTTTTCTCATGGATCACTGGCCAACCATCTGGAAAACACTGTAGGGTATCTTGTTTGATCTGTGGCTGGTGTAGTATATGCTCTACATTTTTATTTGCTTGAAAATGTCTGTATTTCACTTTCATATTGGAGGATGTTTTGCTGAATAAGGCATAGTATATTCAATATGCTGAAATGAAGTACCTGTAATGCTAGCTATGATTCCATTGCTAGTTGTTTGAAATAGTTCCCAATGAGGAATTTACTGACAGTCTTGTTCTTGGAGTATGATCTAGAATGATCTTTCTTTGCTTTTGACTTTTAGTCATTTTTCTGATGATACTCTAAAGAGTATCATTTTCCTTATATCTACAATTCTTTGCTTTGCGGAAATGTTTGCTGCCTTTATCAGTCTTGGGAAATTTTCAGTCAGTTAATCTCTTTAAACTTTGCTTCCATCATGTTCCCTCTCCCAGTCCCTTCTAAGACTCCAGTTATACTTATTATATACTTTTCGTAGTATCCCCTTTATCTTTTATGCCCTATCTGTATTTGCAGCCTTACTTTTATCTGTATTTAAGTTTGTATATTTTTTCTGACTTCTCCACTAATTCCCTCTTCAATCGTGTCTAATAGAATTCAAACCATTGTATTATACTCTTAATTTTAGGAATTGTATCTTCCTTTTGTTTAGAATCTCTAGTCAGTTCAGTTCAGTTCAGTCGCTCAGTCGTATCCAACTTTGTGACCCCATGAATTGCAGCACACCAGGCCTCCCTGTCCATCACCAACTCCCAGAGTTCACTCAAACTTACATCCATCGAGTCGGTGATGCCATCCAGCCATCTAATCCTCTGTCGTCCCCTTCTCCTCCTGCCCCCAACCCCTCTCAGCATCAGAGTCTTTTCCAATGAGTCAGCTCTTTGCATGAGGTGGCCAAAGTACTGGAGTTTCAGCTTCAGCATCATTCCCTCCAAAGAACACCCAGGACTGATCTAGGCTCTTTTAAATGTATCTTTTTCTCTCCTCAAATTCTTAAATTTGTCTTTTTGTTTCCCTGAACATATTAAATCATACTTTTAATTCTATATCTGATGATACTGTTTTTATTGTCTACTGCTTTTGTGATCCTGTGGGTTTGTATTCTTGTGTTCCTGACTACTTCTGAATTAAACAATGCATATGAAAATATGTAGGAATTAATAATTACACCTGGCGGGCTATTATGAGTACTTGGCATCCAAATCCTTATATCCCAACAGAGATCGTTTGACACTGGTTCTCCTTTCATTTTAGTGCTAGTCATTTCTCAGTTCATCTTTCCTTTTAGTCTGTAGTACCTTGGGGTTCAGTCTCAAAGCTTAGGACATATACTAGATAATCCCTCCTTAGAGCCTCCAAACTAATTATTTGTCACTCTAGCCTCCATAGTTTGTCAACAGCCCTGCTCTACCTCTTAAAATTTGTCACATTTTATGTGATCAGCAGCTAACTCTAGAAGAAAAGCAGCCCAAAGGTGAGGCTCACCTTTTGGGGTTCTATTATTCTCCTGGATTTTAGCTATAAAAATAGATACTACTTTTAAAGCTTTTCAGTGTCTTCATACAATTGTTAATTATTGTGCTTCTCGGCTTTTCAGATAATTATTATAGTTTGGCAGATAAAACCAAATTACCTATGTACCCTTATTGGGAGTAAATTCTGGATTGGTACACCTGTGTCATAGCCCATTCTACATGTCACTTCATTATTTCAACTTTTATATTCTGTTTTGAGTACTATACAGTTCATATCCCATAATATTTTGATGCTTACTTTTTTTAATATCATAGATTTAAATAAAAATACGTTTTCTCAATCACTCCATCTGCAAGTGGTATTTTCAGATACGTCCCCTTTCCTCTTGAACCTCCCTCCCCTATCACCTTTCCCACCCATCTAGGTTGTTACAGATTCCCAGTTTGAGTTCTGAGTCATATAGAAAATTTCCACAGGCTGTCTATTTTACATATGTTAGTATACATGCTTCCATGCTACTCTCTCCATTCATCTCACCCTCTCCTTCATCTCGCTCATCCTTGTCCATAAGTGTATTCTGTATGTCTGCATCTCCACTGCTGCTCTGCAAGTAAGTTCATCAGTACCATCTTTCTAGGTTTCATATATATGGGTTAATATACCTTATTTGTTTTTCTCTTTCTGACTTATATCACTCTGTGTATTAGGCTCTAGGTTCATCCACCTCATTAGAACTGACTTAAATGTGTTCCTTTTTATGGCTGAGTAGTTTTCCATTGTATATATGCACCACAGCTTCTTTTTCCATTCATCTGTAGTTGGATATCTAGGTTGCTTCCATGTCCTAGCCATTGTGAATAGTGCTGCAATGAATATTGTGGTACATGTGTCTTTTTCAGTTTTAGTTTCTTCAGGGTATATGCCCAGAGGTGGTATTGCTGGGTCATATGGTGCTTTTATTCCTAGTTTTTTAAGGAATCTCCATATTATCTTCCATACTGGTTGTATCAATTTACATTCCTACCAGCAGTGCAAGAGGGTTCCTTTTACTCCACATCCTCTCTAACACTTGTTGTTTGTGGATTTTTTGATGATGGCCATCCTGACTAGTGTGAGGTGATATCTCATTGTAGTTTTGATTTGCATTTCTCTAATAATGAGCGATGTTGAGCATCTCTTCATGTGTTTATTAGACATCCATATGTCTTCTTTGGAGAAATGTCTCTTTAGGTCTTTTTCCCACTTTTTGATTGGGCTGTTTGTTCTTCTGGTATTGACTTATATGAGCTGCTTGTGTATTTTGGAAATTAATCCTTTGTCAGTTCTTTCATTTGCTATTATTTTCTCCTATTCTGAGGGTTATCTTTTCACCTTGTTTATATTTTCCTTTTCTGTGCAAAAGCTTCTAAGTTTAATTAGGTCCCACTTGTTTCTTTTTGTTTTCATTTCCATTATTATAGGAGGTGGGTCATAGAGGATCTTGCTGTGATTTGTGGCAGACAGTGTTCTGCCTATGTTTTCTTCTAAGCATTTTATAGTTTCTGGTCTTAAGTTTTTAATCCATTTTGAGTTTATCTCTGTGTATGGTGTTAGGAAGTATTCTAATTTCATTCTGTTACATGTAGTTATCCAGTTCTGCCAGCACCACTTACTGAAGAGACTATCTTTTTCCCATTGTATATTCTTGCCTTGGAGACTAATAACTATTACCAAGTATATTTAATAACTTTCTTGACTTCTGGTTTATATCATGTACAGATTATACAATTAGTGATGAAGTGCTATGGCTCCACTGTGGTTTATCCAGGAATTGACTTGAAGAAGCATACTTAGTGATAGAAAATGGTGATTATATAGAGAGAGATTTAAGTAAATTACAAGCCAGGTACTGATCTAGAAAGGGAGACACAATATTGAAGGATATGTGTGTGTGTGCTAAATCCCTTCAGTTGTGTCTGACTCTCTTCAACCCTATGGACTGTAGCCTGCCAGGCTCCTCTCTCCATGGGATTCTTCAGGCAAGAACACTGGAATGGGCTGCCATGCCCTTTGCCAGGGGATCTTCTCCACCCAGGGACTGAACCTGCATCTCTTAAGTCTCCTGCATTGGCAGGCAGGTTCTTTACCTCTAGTGCCACTAAGAATGGTAGAACTTTAATCGGAGTATAAATAGACTATAAGAAAAATTTTTTTTAAATATATATACACATATATTTTTTTATCTACTGGTTTATATAGTGTCTAAGAAATCAACCAGAATTAAACACTTTATTAACCTCTTATAATAACATTCTTTTACAATAGATGTTAAAGCAAAATCTACTTGTGCAAATAGTAAAATATTTGTAAAAGTAAAAATTGTTTCTTTTCCTCTGTTTTACTATTCCAACTTTAATTTGTGCCAGAAATTTTTAATTTAAGGTTTTGGGAATAATATTATAACATTATAGTTATATTAATTAATATAAAATTAATAAATTAAATATTAATAAATATTAGGCGTATGACTTAATACAGTAGAATATGAAGTATATTATTTGACAAATATATATCAATGCATATTTTTGTTTTATATTTTTAACTCAATAAACCTCTTACACAGTTTACCTCATTTACTCCCCACAATACCACCAAAAACTGGGACCACAAAAGCCTTCACAGAAAGGACTCAACCAGTAGCTGAATAGTTGAATTGAGATATGAGCACCGGCTGATCTGATCCCCCAAATTGTATTTTCCCCACTGTATCATATCAAGCAGAAGAAAAAAATGCAAAATCAGACATGATACTAGTGTTCACAGACATACATATAATATTTATGAAATATTGTGCAAGGATTTCTGGTTGTGTCTAAGATGGCTAATTAATAATCAGTTGTTTGAGTAATATTTATTTCTTTAGAATTATTTCCAATATTTGATTTTATCAGAGTACATAAAACACCTAAAACTCGGGGTTTATATGAATAGTAAATAATATAACAATTGCATGGAAATTATTGAATCACATGTGACATATTAGCCTATCTAGATTATTATTCTGAGGAGACAATCTCTCATGTAGCAGCACCAACCTCTCCCCCATAGCAGCAGGCTATTTAAAACACCAGTACTTCCCTTTGGCCTAGAAGGAAGCTACATTCAGTGTTAATATTTTCAGCAGACTCTTTTAGCAATTACAATCTATAATCACTCACCTGGGACTGAACATATGTTGGGCTGAATTGTCGTTTGTCTTTGCAGATTAAAAGCGAGTAAGCATCTTGACTGCAGTAATCACTCAGGAAATAGTGGTTGACATGAAATCAAAGACCTGCTTCTTGTCAGGTCTGTGCATGCTACTTTGATCTTCAGTCCTCTATCTCTAGCTTTCCTCCTTCCATCGTTATTAATTCCCTGTTCCCAAGCTCTGAATAGAGTTATGTTTTAATTCATCTCATTTCTTACCAGAAAAATAAGTCATAGAGAAGATAAAGCAGATATTTATTTCTCAGAGGTTCAAGTATAAAAGGATCCTTTGTTCTGCTTTTTGTTTGTTTTTGCAATTGTTTATTCTTTTTCTCTAATATCTTTACCCAGATGCTCCAGGTCATTAAGAAAAAAATCTGTTGAAAACTTTGAGTTTATAATCTTGCAAAACTGTGGTTTACCTTACATTCCCTGTATTCTAAATCCACAAGTATAATTTAAAAATATTAATAATATACTTCATACATTGGAATACTATCTAGTTATGAAAAAGAATGAAGATCTATATGTAATGCTATAAATAATTCATAAGGTTTATTACTAAATAAAAATGAAGGTAAAGGAGTGTATTTAGAATATAATCTTATTTGTGAAAAATGGTGAAAGTGTCTGGATATGTACATACACACTTTGTTTTGCATTGATTGTAAGTGGAAAGATACAGAAGAGAGTAGTTTCTGAGTTCCCTGGTGGAAGGGAAACTTACTTTTTAACTCATACACTCTTGTGTACCATTCAAAATTTTTTTGAAATGCTTCAGGTACTTTCAACTTTTAAAAATAAAATGACACAATTCAAGATTTCTCCAAACAAGAGTATACTGCATTTATAATGCATTATAACAAGAGTTGTAATGCATTTGTTCATTTATTTATCAAAGAACTACTTATTAAGTCTCCTTAATGTTCTGCCTATTAAACTGGATTTGTTGTTGGGGAAGAAGGTGGACAGTAGGGTGGTCAGCATGCTTCTACACAATGAGTAGAACAGGTGGTATTGACATTTCTGAAAATTAAAAATGAACAGTTATGCAGCCAGGATGAATTTCATACTCTGTGTCCAGGTTGCCTTAGTGCAGATTAGCAGTCTCTGCTGAACGGTTTAGTTGCCCATGTATTTTACCCCTACAGTAAGTAGTTACCCGTACAGAACTATTGAACCCTGATAATAACAGCTTGATTTAGATTAGCTAGGACACCAATTAATAGGAAGAAATCTAGAGATTGTGGAAACAGGTGTCCAAATCAGAGACCTGGAGGGGCATTGAAAACTATCAATACTAGGATGAAATAATCAAAATCCTAAAGAAAAGGAATCCTTTGGTATGGTAGCTTTTAAAGCTTCAGTTCAGTCACTCAGTCGTGTCCAACTCTTTGTGACCCCGTGAATCGCAGCACGCCGGGCCTCCCTGTCCATCACCAGCTCCCGGAGTTCACTCAGACTCACGTCCATCGAGTCAGTGATGCCATCCAGCCATCTCATCCTCTTTCATCCCCTTGTCCTCCCACCCCCAATCCCTCCCAGCATCAGGGTCTTCTTCAATGAGTCAACTCTTCGCATGAGGTGGCCAAAGTACTGAAGTTTCAGCTTTAGCATCATCCCTTCCAAAGAACACCCAGGGCTGATCTCCTTCAGAATGGACTGGTTGGATCTCCTTGCCAGTCCAAGGGACTCTCAAGAGTCTTCTCCAACACCACAGTTCAAAAGCATCAATTCTTCCGCACTCAGCTTTCTTCACAGTCCAACTCTCACATCCATACCTGACCACTGGAAAAACCATAGCCTTGACTAGATGGACCTTTGTTGGCAAAGTACTGTCTCTGCTTTTGAATATGCTATCTAGGTTGGTCATAACTTTTCTTCCAAGGAGTAAGCGTCTTTTAATTTCATGGCTGCAGTCACCATCTGCAGTGATTTTGGACCCCCAAAAAATAAAGTCTGACACTGTTTCCCCCTCTATTTCCCATGAAGTGATGGGGCCAGATGCCATGATCTTCATTTTCTGAATGTTGAATTTTAAGCCTACTTTTGCACTCTCCACTTTCACTTTCATCAAGAGGCTTTTTAGCTCCTCTTCACTTTCTGACATAAGGGTGGTGTCATCTGCATATCTGAGGTTATTGATATTTCTCCCTGCAATCTTGATTCCAGCTTGTGCTTCTTCCAGCCCAGCGTTTCTCATGATGTACTCTGCATATAAGTTAAATAAGCAGGGTGACAATATACAGCCTTGATGAACTCCTTTTCCTATTTGGAACCAGTCTGTTGTTCCATGTCCAGTTCTAACTGTTGCTTCCTGACCTGCATACAAATTTCTCAAGAGGCAGGTCAGGTGGTCTGGTATTCCCATCTCTTGAAGAATTTTCCACAGTTTATTGTAATCCACACAAAGGCTTTGGCATAGTCCATAAAGCAGAAATAGATGTTTTTCTGGAACTCTCTTGCTTTTTCCGATCCAGCGGATGTTGGCAATTTGATCTCTGGTTTCTCTGCCTTTTCTAAAACCAGGTTGAACATCTGGAAGTTCATGGTTCACATATTGCTGAAGCCTGGCTTGGAGAATTTTGAGCATTACTTTACTAGCGTGTGAGATGAGTGCAATTGTGCGGGAGTTTGAGTATTCTTTGCCATTTCCTTTCTTAGCCACTCCCAATTTTTCAGTTGCTCAGTCATGTCCATCTCTTTGTGACCCATGGATGGCAGCATACCAGGCCTCCCTGTCCTTTACTATCTCCCGGAGTTTGCTCAAACTCATGTCCATTCAGTCAATGATGCCATCCAACCATCTCATTCTCTGATGCCCCCTTCTCCTGCTACCCTCAATCTTTCCCAGCATCAGCGTCTTTTCCAGTGAGTCAGCTCTTCACATCAGGTGGCCAAGTATTGGAGCTTCAGCTTTAACATGTCCTTCCAATGAATATTCAGGATTGATTTCCTTTAGGATTAGCTCAGCCATTCTCAATAGCCATCTTTATATTACATTAACATGGCCACTTATGAACCATTTTCTGTGAAAAATAACTGCAAAAGTATGCATATTGGCATTCATATAAACAACATACAAATAAACATTGTAAAGAAGCAATTAACGTCATGACAACTAAGAATTATGTACAAAACTTGAAAACAGGCTGTGTGAAAACTGCACTTACTCTATCATTAACCTAGATTTATTGCTAGGAAGAGTTTCATTGCAAATCTAACGTTAAAATGATGACAATACCATTGTTTTTGGACAGAATAAAAATACTGTAAGATATGCTCCCCTTTAATCTCCATAAAAGTACTATCTTTAGAAAGATCAGAAAACTGAAGAGACCATCAGCACGATTTTCACTGCTCTCCTCTGCATCAGAATGTGGTCTTATCAGTTCTGTGTCTCCCAAGTATTCACTGTTTCCTATTTCTCTACAGGATACAGCAGACTTTGTTGGCAGCAAATTTTTTGTTCCACTAGTATTTGGTTTCCAAATGAAAAAAATTTTCCTTTGAGATTCAGGTCTTCTTCTTTATCTCTTGGGCTATTTTATTACAATATACCCTTTCTGTAACTGGCCTGTCAGATAAAAGATTAATTGCTGTAAATAACAAAGACTAAAATCCCTTTGGAATTGGCCTACTGTGACCTACTAGATTAATAATTTCAAAGAAAGAATAGCATCCTATTTTGGTACATTCTTGGAGCATTGGCTTTTTTTTTCTTTTCCAAATTGAAAATCATCAGCTATGATACTTGAAAAAGATAATGTTCTATCACAGATAAAACTGGCTTCAGTGTGTTCTTTTTTCTCTCTCTCTCTCTTTTTTTCCCTTTGTTGTTGCTCTTTGAGATTGGTGTCTTCTGGATTTGCACAGTAAGATCTTTCTCTATTTCTTCCCCAAACAAGCTTTTCTAACAAATCTTGAGATTTGGGAAGGCAACATTGCTTCCAGGAATTTGTTGCCCAAAGTCAGCAAACAGACTTAGCCAATATTATAGCAATGCTCTAGGTTACAGGAAAGCTGTTATTTGACCAGATGTTATTACAGAGTAGAAAAACAGATTACTCTTTATGTTTTGGATTCTACAGAAACCTTATAAAATAGTTATACCTAAGGAAATACAGAAATCCATTCATCAGAAAACACATTAGGTAAATGGAGTCAAGCATTGGTTATGTTCTTGCCCAGGTTTGTAAAAACTCATTCTTGTGACTTCACATTATTTTTTAAAAAGAAAAGAAAAAGTAATGAAGTGCCAAAGCCAAACTGCAGCTATTTTTAAATGTAGCTTCTCTTATCACAAAACTCTATTAAGTTATTGCATTATTACCAGAAACAGTGATTGTTTTTTCTGTCCTAATCTGTATTCCCTACTGTTGGAAAAAAAAAAAAAAGTCAGCTGACTTCCTCAGTGACTCCTTGAACATTATAGTTTTTGTTAGGACTCCTTTAGAAATTTCTCTTACAGAGTGTTCACTTGGGTTTTATATGAGAACAAAAACTAAGCTACCAGCACACCAGCTGATAGGAGGTGACATTCCTTGGGGATTAATTCTCCTTAAAAAGAAATTACTGTCTTTTATTCTCTTGGCTTTTCTCATGAAGGATTTATATATCTTTACTTAATTGGAATAATTATCTTACTTCTTACAATAAAATTTATCTGTGTATTTTTATGTCCAATTTTTATTTTCCATTTTATTCCTTATAAAATTAGTAAATAAAGAAATGCCTACTGGTAAAATATTCAAGAATATCAATGCATATAGAATAAAAATTAAAAATTTCCCTTCCCACTTTTACCAACCCAACATATTAATTGGATTCCTCTCCCCAAAATAACCATTATCCTTGCAGGATATTCTCAATTTATATTTATATACTCTCACAGGTTCTATTTTTCTACTTCTAACATATCAAATAACTAAGCTATTTAAATTTTTTTTGAGGTAAAATTAAGTGAGTAAAGTAATGACCTGAACCAAATGCTTATGCTTCATTGTGTGAATTTAGTGTCATTTATTGGCTTCTTCGGAGAAGGCAATGGCACCCCACTCCAGTACTCTTGCCTGGAAAATCCCATGGATGGAGGAGCCTGGTAGGCTGCAGTCCATGGGGTCGCTAGGAGTCGGACACGACTGAGCGACTTCACTTTCACTTTTCACTTTCATGCTTTGGAGAAGGAAATGGCAACCCACTCCAGTGTTCTTGCCTGGAGAATCCCAGGGACAGGGGAGCCTGGTGAGCTTCCGTCTATGGGGTCACACAGAGTCGGACACGACTAAAGCGACTTAGCAGCAGCAGCAGCAGGAAGAATCCAATAACTGGGGGGAAATTGAAAGTGTTTAAATATAATTTTCAAAAATGTAAAATATCTTAACAAATGGCAATATAAAGTCAAAGATTTTGTGTAACATTAATTAATGAAGGAAGCAGTGTGATACTGTGACCTGTTCCTACAAGCAGCTGAGAAGCAGAGATTGTTATAGGGCAATCTAACAAAGATATGCTACGATAGGATTACTGGATTAGACATAAAACATGTTCATGTCCAACAGGCCATAAGTCACTGAAGTTATCAGTTGTACCAGTCAGAAATTATTTCCATCTCTATTGGACAAAATTTGCACATTAAAATGTGTCTTCTCTAAGTCTCCAATTCTGACTTCTAATCAGTAGTAATGATATGATGTGAATTAAGTACATTCCCCAAGACAATCTTTATGCACTTAGCTCCAACGTGATATTGAAATGTACCATCACTTTTTTGGCCTTTTTTTCAAATGTTAGATAATTTTTCTGACATGGTACGTTAGAGGCACTGGATAACTGTTGAGTAAGATCTCAAAGATGATAAGAAAGTGTTCTCATCCTGGCTGAACACTGGAATCTCCTGCAAAATGCCTTAAAAGTACTTAAGTCCTAGCTCTAGTCTGAGAGAATCTAATTTAATTAAAGCAGAGTGGGGCCCCAACAGCATCCAGAGATGTGAACTGTAGCAGAAGGTATAATAATAGGTGAAAGAATTAAACCTTAGAAAAGGGAGGATACCACTTGGTCTATAGAAAAGAAGCAAGGGTGAACTGGAGATGCAAAGTCTTAAATTTAGAGGGAAAAATTATGCCTGTTTCATTTACCTGGTTCTGACAATTTAATGAGAAAGCAGATACAATTTCTGTGAAATGGAATAATATTTCAATTGGGCTGAATAGATTCATCACTCTTTGTAGTTTCCTTGTGTTCATCAACAGAAACAATATTTTAAAGTAAAATTAATGGTCTCTATGGAATTTTAGTTGTTAAATTCACCCTCTTTAATTTAACTTAGGTGTTCTCCATAATAGGGATGACGCATTCTCCTTAACAAACTCCTCATTTTCTACTGCACCCCCTTTTAATTAAGATAATGCTTTGATATGTAGAACAAGAATAAAATGCTGTAGGGATCACCAGGAACAGGACGAAGAGGCAAAATGTGTAATTCACTTGCAAAGTTCAGCACTTGGGTAGCATCTCAGGACTCACTACCTCTGAGCACCGTTGCACCAGCCTAGAGTTACTTCTGCCAGACTTGGAGCTCTTAAAGACAGGCTCTCGATTGTTTGTCTTTTTAAAATTTCAGTCTTTGATAACATTTTTGGCATTTGATAGGTGCTTAATAATATTTGCTGAATGAATAAATAGAATTTACTTATGATGCCCACAATTGTTCCAAAGACTACAGAAATAATTATAATTCAAACCACACAGCTTCTGAGTTAAGAGTGAAAATTTCTTAATATGGCACATGCTAAAGTTCAGCAGTTTATTTATAGGACAATTTTGTTTCTGCTTCTCTCCTTCATTGCTGCAAATGTTAAATATCAGTCTGTCACGCATGCAAAGTGCTCATCTAATTGGCCTATAAGAGCTCTCTCTTCCCTTTCAGCATCGTAAAAATGTTATATGGATAATCCACTTAGAGCCTCCCCTTCTGTGCTACTATATTTAAAATAGTTGTGTTGTTCATGGGGATTTATAAAATGAGTTTCTAAGAGATAAGAAATCTTAGAGTACTTGTACACTTTCTACTTTTCCCTAAGTCTTTGAAAGGATTTATCTCAGTCACAGTGAGACTGATTTCCCTTAACACTTTTTTGACCATCTATAGTCTAGAAATGCAGAAATGAGAACTCTCCCAGGAAAAGCTTTAGAAAAGATGAGGTCCTTTCTGCACTTCTTCAGTGCCACTTCATGAACTTCTTCTCTCTGGGGCTGTATCTGGCTTCCTAGAGCTCCACAGTATTATTTCTAGCAGAGAGCAGTCTCCAAGGAGGCACAGACTTGAACAAGCTTTCTTTGCCATCTGTTCCTCCATGGTGTTGAGTGTTTTATTCCCTAAGAATTGCACATAATGGTGTCAGAGTGTGTTATACCTTTACAAGTCTCAGTGTTTCTACCTTTTGCTTCTGAACAATTCGAACTTTGAATGAGAGCACGCTGCCTCTGAAGCATATAAGGTATTATTTTGTCAGCATTATTTTCAGTACTTATTCTAATCATCACTACGCAAGTCTGAGCTATCATTGCCTTCCATTTATGGTAAAGTAAGAGTTATAGGTAGTTTATGATATATCAAGTTCCCATACCTCATAAGGGATGAAAAAAGATAAAAGCTCATCTCTTTTGATAATTAGAAGATTCTTTCATAAAACATGGATAGTCAGAAGCTTCACAAGAGCATGTATCTCAGGCTGTCTTCTTAACAAAATTTCAATGGGACATAATTAGCTCATGGATATAAATATTTATACCTTATGAGGACCATATATTTTTCTGAATATTCAATTTAGTGTCTAGAAGAAAATTTGCAGCCAGAAATCAAATACACTCCCCAAGAAATTTTCTCTGAAGTGTTTCTTTGACTTTGAAAACTCGGTTTCCTTAGCATTTCATTGATGACTGTTAAAACCGTGTATTGAAATACCTATGGAGTAGCTATCAGGTGTTGAATGCCTGCTCTATCCAATGCCATATTTCATATTCACCACAAAATGAGCAATAGTATCATAATTTTACAGAGGAAGAAATGGAAGCTCATGGAGGTGATCTAATTTTCTCAAGTTCACTAAGCCAGAAAGTAATGAAGTTGAAATTTAAACCCACGTGTGACTAGCTTTGGGCCATTTTCCTCCTTGTCACCCCAACTCAACACAATCATGTGAATTGTTGAAGCTGTCAAGAACTTTGTACTCCTTAGGAAACACACATGATTCACTCAGAGCATTGTTAGGTCATCATCCACACAATTACACATTTCTCCACTTTATTCTTATGCAATTTTTAGAATGATAGTTTGAGGACAGAAATTTGCTCTTAACTCATTCATGCAGCTCTAAGGAAATAGCGTTAGGTTATCTCATTTTCAAAAAGTTAAGGGAAAATGAAATAATGAGTGAATATAAGACTAGGAAAAGAAAACACTTTGCATGCTAGCACCTAAATCTCAAAAGGCACATCAGTTTTAAAATGTGTTAAAGCAGATTAGCTTTAAAGGGTTTGGCCATTAGGGAATTTTCCATCGCAGTAATATGGCCAATTGAAACTAGTTAGAATATTTTAATAGAAGTTTTCTTTTCATTAGAATTATTTCAAGCCTGGATATAGTCTCCAACTAATAAAGATAATCATAAAATACTTCAGGGGTCCATTTAAGCAAAATGAGAGCAACTGGGGGCAAGCTGCAGGCTGTTATTCTTGACTGAGAAGAGAAAGAAGGCGGTATTTCTGCTTTTTATGGAAAATTAACTGCCTAAATGGGATACCAGCATGAAAATAAGGGTACATAGCACTAAATTCTGTGTCTTAGGGAATTTGTGTTCAGTTCTCCCGGAGCATAAAATGCCACGGGCTCTCTTAGGCACACAGCAAGTCAGATGAGCATGGTCTCAAAGGAGGTGAGAAACAAAGGGACGTAATGATATGCGCTGCCACTCAAAGCTCAGATAACAACATGGTTTTTTTTGCACATGGGGAACTTCAATGGACTTTGAAACATACTTCTTTCAATTTCACGGCATTCTTTCTGTTAAGTCAGTAGCAAATAGCAAAATAGTCATGTACATGCCCAGCTTCTAAATGAGATATGTTAAACTAAAGAAATAAGGAAATGTGCATTCAAGACCTGAATCATCTTTTCCCCTCCCTGAAGAATATTTCTTCTAAGAATATTAAATAATGGCACACTGAATATTTTCTTTAAAAAGTTGGGGCAAAAAATAAAATAAAGTAAAAAGTTGGGACATAGGAGTATTCATTTTGGACTCAACCAAAAATGGGGTTATGAACCAGGATTATAATTATACTTAATTTCTCCCACTTAGAAAATAGGGATGACAAGATCTAACCCTCTATATGGGGCACAATACAAGATTCCACACCAAGAAGGTGAATATATGCTGAGTTCTTTTATACCCATGTGTGTGTTCTAGGAGAGGCGAGGGGAGAAGGCAATGGCACCCCACTCCAGTACTCTTGCCTGGAAAATCCCATGGATGGAGAGCCCAGTAGGCTGCAGTCCATGGGGTCGCTAAGAGTCAGACACGACTGAGCGACTTCACTTTCACTTTTCACTTTCATGCATTGGAGAAGGAAATGGCAACCCACTCCAGTATTCTTGCCTGGAGAATTCCAGGGATGGGGGAGGCTGGTGGGCTGCCGTCTATGGGGTCGCACAGAGTCGGACATGACTGAAGTGACTTAACAGCGCAACAGCAACAGCAGGAGAGGCGAGGAGGAGCATACTCATTCTCCAGAGAAATGACAAAGCAGGCATGAGAAAGGTCGAAGGTCTGGGCTTCCCTGGGGATTCAGATGGTAAAGAATCTGCCTGCAATCCAAGAGACCTGGGTTGGATTCCTGGGTTGGGAAGATCCCCTGGAGAAGGGAATTTGTGTGTTCTAGTAGAGGAGAGGAGGAGTGGACTCACTCTGCAGAGAAATAACATAACAGACATGAGAAAGGTTGAAGGTCTACCCATAGTTACTAGTGACATTGTTTCCAGCCCCAGAAGTTTGTTGTTGTTTAGTCACCCAGTCGTGTCCAGCTCTCTGCGACTCCATGGACTGCAACATGCCAGGCTGCAGAAGTATAGGGGACAGAGTTGACTAGACTGTGACGGTGCTGACTTAGCCGTCCAGGCTCACCAGCCTCTCTGGCCAAACACAGGCACCAGAGAGCACCGTCTGAAGAGTACCTGACTGTGGCTGCATGGAGACCAAGGTCCCAGTGGCTGAGCTCTGCTGAATCCTGCAGCTATGTGACTGCCCACTAGTTGCATTTGTGAGCAGAAAGCCTCTTTTTGAATTAACACATTAATTTTTTGGATAATACAGTGAAGATTGGTAGGTGCATTACATTAGGCAATCTATAGAAATCCTAGAGACTCTCATTTATTTTGAGAACATTTCTTACTGAATGCCTTCTCCAACCCTAACCTGTAGAGAACACTAAAAGGAAAAGATGAAGGATAGAAGAAACAGACCCTTATTCCTGAGGGCCATGGCATCTATTTCAGGAATCCTGAAGAAGAAAATTTGGGGAAAATTTTAGTATACATCACAGGCTTGGAGATAAAATTCAAGATGTCTTCATATCATTCTAGAACTAAAATCAAAGTGAAGAATGGCCTTCAGTGGTAAACCTAGAATTAAAGAAAATAAACACTATGTGAAATAAAACACAGGGAGAATGATCTTGAGGGTCAATGCTGTTTGTGCAATTATAGTTTTTTGCTTTAGATCTTTCTGCCAGAGAATTCTATGGGACTTTGTGCCTTCCGTTGTGCTGGCTTGTCAAGAACTGGATAACGGTTACATTCATTTCAACCTAAATTAGGACCTAAAAATCTGCCAGAATTTAATGACATTGACTAGAATGCAGGCAGAGTCACAGAGGAAAGTGAAAGTGAAGTCGCTCAGTCGTGTCCGACTCTTTGCAACCCCATGGACTGTAGCCTCTCAGGCTCCTCAGTCCATGGGATTTTCCAGGCAAGAGTGCTGGAGTGGATTGCCATTCACTTCTCCAGGGGATCTTCCCGACCCAGGAATCGAACCCGGGTCTCCTGCATTGCAGGCAGACGCTTTACCATCTAAGCCACCAGGAAGCCACAGAGGAAACATATTTGCAAAAGTCAGAATTTCAAAAATGAATCTCAGTTTGGTCAGTAGGTTATAAAATAGCTAGGAAAACTTTTGCCTGTGGCTTTGTCTCAGAAGAGAGGATCTGCATACATTATATCACATGTGAGCCTTACAACTACTTTGATAGTTATCCTGTTAAATGCATCCAGTAAGTGTGACTTAGAGACCACATTAGTGGTAGTAAGGACTTTCCTGTCTAGCTATACACGGAGCTTTCCAGGTGGTGCTAGTTGTAAAGAACCCACCTGCCAGTGCAGGAGATGCAAGAGACGTGGATTTGATCCCTGGGTCAGGAGGATCTCCTGGAGGAGGGCATGACAGCCCACTCCAGTATTCTTGCCTGCAGAATCCCATGGACAGAGGAGGCTGGTGAGCCACAGTTCTTAGGGCTGCAAAGAATTGGACATGACTGAAGTGACTTAGCATGCAGTAATCAATTATATCCTTATTACTCTAAGTATACTATATTAGTTTGCTAGGATTACAATAACAAATACACAGACTGGGTGGCTTAAACCAGCAGTCCCCAACCGTTTTTGGCACCACGGACCAGATTCATGAAAGACAATTTTTCTACAAAGTGAATGAGGAGGGGATGGTTTGGGGATGATTCAAGCACATTATATCTATTGTGCACCTTATTTCTATTATTATTACATCAGGTCTACCTCAAATCATCAGGCAATAGATCCCAGAGATTGAGGATCCCTAGCTTAAACAACAGAAATTTATCTTCTCACAATTCTGGAGGCCAAATTCCAAGCTCCACTCACCGGCAAGATTGGTTATCTCCAAGGCCTCTCTCTCTCCTTGGCTTGCAGACGGCCACCCACTTGCTGCCTCTGCACATGGTCATTCCTCTGCATGTGCACGCCCGGTATCTATTAGTGAGCCCAGATTTCTTCTTCTTATAAGGATGCCAGTCTGACTGGATAAGACCTACCCTAAAGGCCTCATTTTAACTTAATCACTTCTTTGAAGACCTTATCTCCAAATACAGTCACATTCTGAGCTACAGGGCATTAAGGCTTCAGTGTATGAATCAGGGAACGGGGAGAGTCACCCAGTTCAGCGCAGTTCAGTAGTAAGTGAAGTGAATTAATGACATGGCTGGGTGTGGTATCTGTATGTAGTGTACCAGAACAGGGGACTACTCAGGATCAAAGTACCTACAGGAGTGACTAGGATGAAGTTGATTTTATGGCCATACAGTCAATAAGGATTTATAACAGCAACTTGAAAATTATAAAAATTATTGATGCATTTTTTCCCCTGGGAAGTGGTAGCTTCTATTTTGTTATTTAATATTTAAACTCATTCTGGAAGGATGAATAGAAATACCATGATAACTTATGATCCATTTTTTAAAAGGAAATTGTTTTATAGCACTTTAGCAAAAATGCATATATTCTTGCTTATAAAAAATAATTTCAATACCCCAATTGTTTCTCTCATATGTCATGGATTTTTTTAAGTTTAAAATTGTTTTAAATTGTGAAAAAAACTGTTTTGCTTTAGACCACTGAGTTGTATCTAAAGGAGTAATTTTAAAGTGTTGGCAGTAAAGTTTTGGGTTGTCATGTGTAGGGTATAAATTTTGTTTTTTTCTTCTCTCCCCAAAGGAGTTAGCCTATTTTTTTTTAACATCTGCTCCTTTTACTCTCTCTCACATCTTTACCTTCTTTGGACATTTCTACATTGTATTTAGTTCTGAATTTTTATTTGACTATAAAATTTAAAAATTATTTGAATGTATTCAACAAACATTTAGTAAGCATCTGCAGTGTTGAAGGAAAGCAGTGTGTTAGATGCTATGTGGGCTCTAAAGGTGAAAAAAACATATCCTTAATGAGCTGATGGTGTAATGGGGAAAGCAAGATGAGTCAAAAATGAATAGAGTGCAAAGCAGAATGAAAGGCATCAAGGATAATGCAAATACTGGAGGAATTCTGATGTGAGAGGGACTGCTTCTCTCTATGGTCTTAGGGGAAAGCTTCCTGAAGCAAGAGCCATTTAACCTTCATGTGGAAAGATGGTTGAAATTGCAGTAGTAAATATGGCAAGTAGGGACATGGGGGAGAGTGTTCTTAGAGACGGAGAAGGCAGTGGCAACCCACTCCAGTACTCTTGCCTGGAAAATCCTATGGATGGAGGAGGCTGGTGGGCTGCAGTCCATGGGGTCACGAAGAATCGGACACGACTGAGCGACTTCACTTTCACTTTCATGCACTGAAGAAGGCAATGGCAACCCACTCCAGTGTTCTTGCCTGGAGAATCCCAGGGATGGGGGAGCCTAGTGGGCTACCGTCTATGGGGTCACACAGAGTCGGACACGACTGAAGTGACTTAGCAGCAGTTCTTTAGAGAAACATGTATGAACACAGGTGAAGAAGCAGAAAGTGCAGAGATAATTTAGGAAATACCTTTGAGAACAGCCAGAGACATGGCCAAGCATGGGCAGATGGAACTTGGTGGAGCCATATTGAAAGATTCTAGATGCAGAGTTACGGAGCTGTTCCTGGGAAATCATGCAGCTCAGTTAACTCACCTGATAAACCCAACATGAAATTATCTATCAAGTGTGGTTAAATGAGGGAGTTAGCCATGGTTTCTTTTTGATCCTTCTTGAGTGATGGCATGTAATAGAGTGTATAAATTATGTTGTAGTGTCCATCATGCTTTCCCCATCTAATTTTTGAATCTGCTTATTTTCTTTATGTCTGTTTCTGGATGCCGTGTGAATGTAAAACATCATGAGATTTTAAAAATTCACCTCAACATTTGTTAAATGCCTACAGTGTATAAGGCATAATGCTACCAAAGGTGTAAGGAGGAATGAGACTCATTTATAGCTGTAAAGGACTTGGTATTTTGCCTGTCATCCCATTCTAATCCATATTATTTCAGTTTGGGGGACTGATTAATAAGTTACACTAGGAAGACAGGTTTATGTAGCAATTTAAAATATCAGCTAAGAATCAAAGACACCAGCATTTAAGATGAAAATCTAGCACTTTCTACTGTGTGGATGGGGGCAACTCTCTTAAATTACTTAAGTTCTCTAACTTTATTTTCTTTACTGTAATATAAAACTTATTTCTGGAAATTCCCTGGTGATCCAGTGATTAAGACTTCATACCTCCACTGCAGGGGACACAGTTTCCATCTTTGGTCCAATTGGAACTAAGTTCCTGCATGCCAATGGCATGACCAAAAAAGAAATAAACAACAGCAACAATGAAAAATGTATGCTCCATGGTGTTCTCTGTTGTAAGCACACCTGCCATATCCAGTAGGTATGCCCTGACTCAACGAAGCAGAGACATAGACCTTACTTATCTTGGCAAAATTGACAAGGGAGGGGAAGATAACATGTGCAGAGGAAGGAAACTGTTGCTGCTTTGTGACAGCCTTTGAAAAAGTACTGTGAAAATAGGGTAGACAGCAAGGTGTCTCCATTTCTCTGATGAGGAAGCTGAGGCTAAGGGATATTAAGAGTTAGCAGGGGGAACATTATTCTTAATGAAAGAACTGGACAGTGGATTTGGCCTTCTGAATCCAAATTGCATCTTCTGGGAAAACAACCATCTGCCTCTCCTCACACACCCCATCGTGAATTCTCTGCAGAGATGGGAAAGATCATGAAGGCTCAAAGCTATGATCTCTTTGCCATACATCTCGCCACACATCTACATATCACCCTCACCTTCTTTATCTGTTCCCTGTCCTCCTTCCTATGAACCACAGATTCATAATCTCTAAAATGGGGGTAAATTTACCTTCTCATAAATTGAAATTAGGCTTGCAAGAGTAATACACATGAAATGCTTAAAATGTAAAATGTTCAAGGCTTTCTAGCTATTCTTGTCATTGCTGTTATTTTTATTATTACTCATATCCTTAAGAATTAGGATACTTACATCATTTTTTCCCCTCATTATCAATTCTTCACCAGAACCAACTTTCTTCTACCAGAATGGCTTTTACCTAGTTCAGCTCCTCATTGCCTAAACCAGGAAATATTTTTGTTACTTATTTTCTCTAAACTCTCTGCTGCATTGAAAATGCCCACATCCTGGGCATGTATGGCTTTCAGTCATCACTGGGTGCTCCTGGCAGCCACATGGAGTTGTGCAGGTTATAATCTGCTCAAGTCACACATCTAGGGAAAGAGGTACCCAAAACAAAAGGGGTGTTGTCTACTATGACATTTTCCAGCAGGTGGCAGTAACATGTTCTGATCTAACAAAATCCACATATTATGACAAATTTCTGACAGATGGAATAGTATCTTAAAGAGGAGGCTTTTTTTTTTTTTTTTTATTCACACAAGGTACCATGTAGACCAGAGTGGCCCTGCTTCTGACTGTTTCTCCTCTCCTGCCTTCCCTAGATAAGCTTCCTTTGCCCGTCTCCTAAATGTCAGTGAGGTTCTTTCTCAGCTCTCTGGACTTAGTCTACGTACTCTGGGAAATTTAATATGCTTTTACTGTAATAACTATCACCTTATTGCTAGTGAGTCCTAAATCTTTGACTCTAGCACAGACTTCTCTTTTGAGAAATCTAGCTGCCCCCTGGATGTCTTCATCTGGATGTCTCATGTAAAACTAATATTTAGCATGTCAAAAACGTAATTCACAGAGGGGGCTGCACCTACCAACCCCTCAAAAATGAAACCCAGACTTCATTTTTAAAGCAAAATAACTGTTGTATTACCCCTATTTTAATGAAAAAGTTCAATTTCACTTTCATATGTAAAATATATATTGGGAGAAAAAGAAGAGCATGTTTGTGGGATTGCCCCTGTAACTTGTATCCGGAGTAATATGTGCCCAGACTGCGAAGGTGTGGTGTATGTTTCATCTCCTAGGATTCCTCCCAGGATACCTCACTGTAGTGGGTCCAGAAGGAAACCTGAAATTGGTCTAAGCTCTCTGGGGCACTGATTGGTTTAAAGAAGAGATTCATCCTGTTTTATTAGTTTCGGAGAATAATCCATATTAGAATATCTGTGAATTATGCTAGACTTTGTTTACTCATCTACTTCCTTTAGCCTCAGTTCAGTTCAGTTTAGTCGCTCAGTCGTGTCCGACTCTTTGCGACCCCGTGAATCGCAGCACGCCAGGCTTCCCTGTCCATCACCAACTCCCGGAGGTCACTCAGACTCACATCCATCGAGTCAGTGATGCCATCCAGCCTCATCCTCTGTCGTCCCCTTCTCCTCCTGCCCCCAATCCCTCCCAGCATCAGAGTCTTCTCCAATGAGTCAAGTCTTCACATGAGGTGGCCAAAGTACTGGAGTTTCAACTTTAGCATCATTCCTTCCAAAGAAATCCCGGGGCTGATCTCCCTCAGAATGGACTGGTTGGATCTCCTTGCAGTCCAAGGGACTCTCAAGTCTTCTCCAACACCACAGTTCAAAAGCATCAATTCTTCGGCACTCAGCCTTCTTCACAGTCCAGCTCTCACATCCATACATGACCACAGGAAAAACCATAGCCTTGACTAGACGGACCTTTGTTGGCAAAGTAATGTCTCTGCTTTTGAATATGCTATCTAGGTTGGCCATAACTTTCCTTCCAAGGAGTAAGCGTCTTTTAATTTCATGGCTGCAGTCACCATCTGCAGTTATTTTGGACCCCCAAAAAATAAAGTCTGACACTGTTTTCACTTTTCCCCATCTATTTCCCACCAAGTGATGGGACCAGATGCCATGATCTTCATTTTCTGAATGTTGAGCTTTAAGCCAACTTTTTCACTCTCCTCTTTCACTTTCATCAAGAGGCTTTTTAGCCCCTCTTCACTTTCTGCCATAAGGGTGGTGTCATCTGCATATCTGAGGTTATTGATATTTCTCCCGGCAATCTTAATTCCAGCGTGTGCTTCTTCCAGCCCAGCCTTTCTCATGATGTACTCTGCATATAAGTTAAATAAGCAGGGTGACAGTATTCAGCCTTGACGTACTCCTTTTCCTATTTGGAACCAGTCTGTTGTTCCTTTAGCCTACCAGTTACTAATTTATTCATAAATATGATTTAATGTGCTCTGTTTCTACTTTCCTTTTCACTATACTATTTTAGGTTTGTCCTGTCCCCCAAACGGAAATTTTAATGATTTCCTTACAAACTCACTGTGTAAGATACTATCATCTTATTCCATTGTATATTTCCCATAGAACTGACAGATGCGTTTATCTAAAGTATGAATCTAATCTTGTGACCCCTATTTCATTCACTTTCAAGGATTCCTGTTACCTACAGGATGGAGTTCAACTCCAGCTCGTGAATCGGCTCTGACATAACCTTTTTAGGAAGCTCTCTCTGATCACATCTTAAAGGAATCCTCCCTCTGTGTGTCCAGGATGGCTTATTATTTTCCTTATTATTACACACTCCTGCTTGTGTTAGAAGGGTCAATTAATGTATTTCATCTGTCACTAGACTGTAAGCATCTTGAGGACCCAAGCTGCATCTTAATCATCTTTGGATTCACAGTACCTAGAACAATGCTTGAGACATATTAAATGTTCAAAAATATTTTGAGTGAACGAGAGATGCTTCTGGAATGGAATGATTGGAGGAACTTCATAGAGAAGGCTGCACTGAATTATGAGGGAAATTATATTTTTAATACACAGAGGGAGAAGGTAAAAGCTTCCAGAAAAATGGGCCAGGTAAAGAGGATTATAAACTTTCAAGAGGATTGTTCACTCACAAAGTCTTCAAGCCATGATTAGAGTTCTCTTTTTCTCTCAAATTGGCAAAATTCATCGTTAGGAAGTTTTTCTCCTATCTCTCACATTTTTATGATTTCCGTTTCTTTCTGAGCCTTTCTTTGTGAAGGCATAAAACTTCCCTGTTTTAAAATTTCTCTAAAGGCAAGAACCCACTGAGTCTAGGAATGTACTTAAGCAAGCTCAGCACTTTAAATATTGGCAAGTCTAAACATTCTCATTAATCCATGCTCGTCTTCCACCCCCTCCCACCTCAGCAACCTTTTCACTCATGTATCCATACTGAGAGGAAAAAATAATAACGTAATAAGGCAGACCACTTTCCTTTGAAATGTCTGGGAAGATGTTCTGACTGCTTTAGGCGATCTTATATAGCTCCATGGTCTCTTGGGAACTAGATGGCTAGATTGTGATTAAAAGTTGGCATTTTCCATTCTCATATTTAAAACACATATATTTCATCTTCTAAGATAAATTATTCATTATGTTAATATATAAATGTATATAAATAACAAAAAAAATTCATTTTCTTTCAAGCTTAAATTTCTCCTACTTTCCATGGCTTTCCTGGTTTCAAGGTGTTTTAAAGCTAGAAGAGGTTGTAAACATTATTGAGAGGTTTAATTTATCTAGATATTATTTAAACCAGAGCTTTCACCAGTACTTCTGGAGCTACCTCTCCATCATCGGCAACCTCCTCTGTACCCTCAACTTCCCCCACAGGTGCTTTCTCTACTTTCTTGCCTTGACAGAAGTATGACTCTCCCCTGAAAAACTACCATCCCTGAATCCTCCTCCTCGTGTACTTGGAGGCATTGCTCTTTCTGGCCACTCCTTTCCTGCTCTCTTGTTAAAATTCTGATCATCTGAGGTTCATGATGTACCCTCTTGTCCCCTTTCATTACTGTTTTATTTAATTTCAGTTAAATTTCCCTTGTCTACCAGGGATGTTGGAACTTAATTTACAGTTATTCTCAAGCTTCCAAGCCCTCTCATTAACCTGAGAAAGCATAGCCTCTGAGTTCCTTTTCCTCCTTTATAACAATATTCTCCTCTACTCTACTTTAGCTTCCATATTCATGGTCACAACTAGATCCTAGAAACTGTATCTATTTTACTTCCTAAATCACTGAAGCAAATACCTCATTTACCTTCCTTTCCAATTTGCTTCACCAAATCATCACAGTACATGTGTTCTTTAAATTCACCAGGATTCTAGTCTGTTGATCTCTTTTTTGTCTTCCGATCCACCCTTCCTTTACTTTCTTCCCTTTCAATTTATCTTACCTCCCATGGTTTCATTTCAATCCCTTTCTTATTTCTCTTGATGGGAACGTAAATACCCTTAAACTCTCCCCACCCACACCTTAGCCTACCCTACAATACACATTTTATTTTGATTTTTTCCTCACATAACCTCTACCAGGTTGAAGTCAGCAACTATCCACTTTCTCATTGCCTAAAGTAGAACTATGGAGAATTTTCAGACAAAGTCACTCAACAGCATCTAAAAATATCCCTGTAACTCAATATTATCCACCTCAAATGGGCACCCAGGGCTGCCTTAGGCCTGGCCGTCTGCTCACCTCACTTCTCTGTATCCCACGGCAATGAAATTAAACTTCTTTCATTGTCTTCTCAATGCTCTTCCCACGTGCATCAAACCTCACATTCTAACAGTGAAAACAGACGATCTCAGATTGAGATGTTCTTATCCTCAAGCTACCAGGCCTACAAATTATCTATATCTGTATTAATTTCACCTTCCTTCCCCTCAGTGACAACCAGAATGCATATGTTCTCTTATCGTTGGGTTATATTTGATCCCATGTTTTGGGTCCCATTCTCCTTCCCCTCTCAGAAAGAAATTTTACATCGTTGATTTTCCTTGTCTCTGCAGCATAGCCAACCAGCTTCTCCATCTCACTTAATCCATTCAACTGACTTTTCAACACATGCACATCTCTCTCTTTACCACAAAAATAAAACATGTCTCTCAAGTTACTGCTCTATTTCTTCCCTTCACTTTAACACTAAACTATATAAGAAATTATCTTAACCCACTATCTCTCAGTCAGTTCTTCACCCATTTCAATCTGCCTCCCAGCTTTTTACTTTCAGCAAAACAATTCTGCACAACAGTTTACATCCATGGTGCTACACTCAAAGTATGTATTTAAGTTTCTACCTAATTTTACTCCCAATAAGAATGTAATATTGTTAAAAATACTCTTCCCTTCTAATTTTCTTCTAACATTCTTCTTGCCTCTATTACTTCTCTGCCCTAATATAAAATGTCAGCATTTTTCAAGGCTCAATTCTGGATGTTTTCCTCATCACACTTGAAGAAAGTTCATGCACAACCGCTGTTTCAATTACCACCGTAAGACAGATGACTCACAGATTACTTGTTCATTAAGACCTCTCCACTAAGCTCCAGGGCTACAAATGCAATCCTTTTGGATATCTTGGTACCCAATTCATGGTCTATTTTTTTCTGCCAAACCAGTCTTCTTATGGTGCTTTCACATTATTTAATCATACCACAACTCATTTAGTTATGTACACCAGAAAGAAGAAAAATGAAATTCTCTCTCCCTCAAACCTCAAACAATCCATTATTGAGCCTTGTCAATTTTGCATCCTAAATAGCATTCAACTTAGTTCACTGCTCTTTATTTCCATCACCACTCTTTGTCATCACTTGCCTGGAGCACTACCATACTCTCATAATTTATCTTCTCATATAAATATTGATCTTCTTCTGGTCCAGCCTATCCTGAAGCAGCAGCTCTCAATCAGGGATGACTTTGCTCCCCATGGGAAATTTGGCAATGTCTGAACACACCTCTGATGGTCACAGCCAGGGGGCCATGCTACTGGCATCTAGTGGGTAAAATGGAAGAAGACTTGCTAAGCATCCCACAATGCACAGGATAGGCCCCTCAGAATAGAGAGTTACCTGGTTCAAAATGTCAATAATGCCAATGGAATAGTGAATAGTGAAGTCGCTCTGTCGTGTCCGACTCTTTGGGACCCTGTGGACTGTAGCCTACGAGGCTTCTCCGTCCATGGGATTCTCCAGGCAAGAATACTGGAGTGGGTTACCATGTCCTTCTCCAGGGGATCTTCCTGACCCAGGGATCAAACCCAGGTCTCCCGCATTGGAGGCAGACGCTTTAACCTCTGAGCCAATGCCAACGGAAGGCCACACTAACTATTATGACCTTAGCTGAGTTACTAAAGAAACTTAAGCAATGTGTATATGTGTGTGTGTTTGTGTATGTGTGTGTACATATGCACACATGACAGAATCAGGGCTACAATGTGAAAAGCTAGAGTAGGTTTTGTCAAAGTAGGATGTTTATCCTTCAAATATCAGCCAAAGTTCTTTCGGGGTAAGGGTGGAGGGGAACACTGTTTGTGATTTTCCTCACACTAGGAGGATTCTTCTATTTTAGACACTCAGAGTGTATGTATTTCTTCTTCCTTACCTGTACATAGTTTCATATTTATGTTGATTTATGTTCTTTACTATACTTTGTGCCCTTCACTAGACTGGAAGCTACAAAAAATGAATCACATTTTTAAATTTTGTTTTATTTTATTTCAAATGAAATTGCACTACAAATAGTTGATTGTTGGATATTAGATGTTCGGTGACTAAATCTTTTCCTATAATATATGAGAAAACTTAGTCCCAAATATATTAAGTGACCTGAACAAGATCACATGGCTAATAAGTAGTGAAGGCAAGGCTTGAATCTCAGTTTCTCATAATCAAAGGCTGTGGGTATTTTCCCCCTCTAAACTGGTGTTCTATGCATTTATTTAAGCCTGTGGATTTTTACTCAGTAAATCTTTTGTTGGAACACAGTGCATAAAACAGATTAAAAGAGATTACAGCAGATCATTGATTAGAGACAACTCAATTCAACCTTATCTAAGAAGTCCTTTTGTATACAGGCCCCTTCTTACCATTTGACAGGGTGCTAAAGAAGTTGCCACACACTGACATGAATCTGATGATTGAGGCTTGGAAATGCATCTATTTGTCCATATTTGAACTGTATGTGGGGCCCTTTACTGCCTCGGTATATGAGGCACTCTTGATAGTTGTGAATTCAGAGTTGAAAATACCAATGTAATATACATCAGAGTTATCACGGGCTAAAATTTGCTTAAACAATTTCACCAAATCACATTTTGTGTTTATATATGAAACAGAGAGATGATAATTTCACATCATCTATCAGGAGACACGAGAGACAGGAGTTCAATCCCTGGATTGTGAAGATCTCCTGGAGAAGGACATGGCAACCCACTCCAGTATTCTTGCCTGGAGAATCCCGTGGACAGAGGAGCTTGATGGGCTACAGTCCATGGGGTCACAAAGAGTTGGACATGACTGAACGATTGAGCACACGTGCCCAAAAGGTTTGCAGACCATTTTCAGCATTCTGGCCATTATCAAAACAAAAATTTTCTGAACAAGAATCCATGATTTTTAAGGCATTTTTATTTTTTCTTTGCTTATCTTAGTTTATTTTTGCCAGTGCAAGGAGCTGGATTAAATTGCTGAAACAAGAGCAAACAAACATGCTACATCCATTTCACAGCAGTCACTTCATGTGGCAGTAGGAGAAGACACCAGATTAAACTGAGGAGAGAATTCTCTGCTCCTCTACTAGCTAAGGCAACCAAGCCACCTGCCATGGCTTATCCGACACTGTATCTTGATGACATAAAGCAAACTACAGTTATGAGCATTTGGGTTTTTGCTAATAGTTGGAAACAGAAATGCTAAAGGCAATGCCTTTTTAAAAAATGGAAACTTCTTCATCATTGTTTGACTCCTGTAAATGTTTTTAGTTCCAGTTAAACATTCACAGTAAGGAAGACAGGATATATCATATATTGGAAGGAGGGGCACTGAAAGATGAGATGGTTAATCACATACCACTATTTTTGAATTATATATATGTAGTGTATATATATAAATGTTACAAATCTAGTATATGTATGTATATATACTGTGTGTGTGAAATCAGAAAATATAAACATGCTAAGAAGTTAAGAGGTTATTTTTCTGAAAGCCTTGCCTGTCTAACCATATCATAGACACATAAAATGTACCTACTTTAAGAAATGTTTTAGAGTTTTTATCTGTCTCTCAAACTTGACTTATTCATGCCCGTGTATTTAAAATGTAACAGAAGTAAAGAGCAATTCATCAGTTCTTTATCTGAATGCTCATGGTTTAGAAAATACAACTTCATGTACCAAAATATAAACGTTGAGTAGCTATTAAAGTTTTTTCAACATATTACTTGATTTTAAAAAAATACACTTTGCTTCTCAAGCTGTCTTGGCTCATTTACATTTCACAATTTTTTATTCAAAATAATTAGTCTGATTGATGGGGTTTGCTTGATTGGATGGATTGTGTTAATCTATAAAACAAGGAACAGTAGACTCCCCGTATTTGAAATATCCTTTACACATTTTTCCTTTGGGAAATTTTTATCTCTCCAATTTTGAATTACTGTCTCAAAGAAGTAATTTCATAATCTCTATGAATGGCCAAACTATACTTACTGTATGGTAGTTGAATAGGTTTGTAATTTGGGAACTCTATAATTACTAAGATTATCACTATAGGATAAGCACGATATTAAAGAAAAACTTATTTCCTTCTGTCTTAAGCATATGCCGTTGATATATATATATAGCTATTTTTTAAAATCCCTTAAGGACATTTCTCAGGCGTTAGGAAGTTGCATCTATTAACATGTATTAGGTTATATTTTGACTCTTATTTCTACTTACTCTCTTTTATGAGAGCAGAACAAGCCACATGAAAGAAAAGCTAATTTGGAAAGTGGAACTGGTTCCAGAGAAGTAACCTAAGCATCAGATATGTGTTTACAGTGCTTGGATAAGTTATCAACATTTTATCCGAAGCATATTGGAAAGCATCACTCATAGAAACCTCCTCCCTCACTCATTCCCGCTTTTTAAACCCCCTAAAAACCACATCTGTTTCCCACTGATAGCTTTCAACACATATCCCTTTAATGTCTTCTAACAGGAAGTGGAAATTGAGAGAAATTTGTGTTCACCAACATTTAAAAGTCACCCTGGGAGCCAGTCCGACGATTCTATGAAAGATTCAGGCAAGAAAGACAAGGAAACACCTTTTGACAAGATCTCATCTGAAAGTGGTCACAGTCACATCTTTGAAGGTTAGCATAATTTTTTTATATTTCTTGGGATTATACATTGTATAGCATGAGTGGTTAATAAGTAAAATCTTTAAAAGTTTTGTTTAAAAATTGGGAAGGAACAGCTCAAGAAACACAATTCAGGGGAGAAATGGCATATTTAAATACTTCTCTCTATATATCATATTCTGGAGAAGACAATGGCACCCCACTCCAGTACTCTTGCCTGAAAAATCCCATGAACAGAGGAGCCTGGTGGGCTGCAGTCCATGGGGTGGCTAAGAGTCGGACACGACTGAGCGACTTCACTTTCACTTTTCACTTTCATCCATTGGGGAAGGAAATGGCAACCCTCTCCAGTGTTCTTGCTTGGAGAATCCCAGGGATGGGGGAGCCTGGTGGGCTGCCGTCTGTGGGGTCGCACAGAGTCGGACACAACTGAAGCGACTTAGCAGCAGCAGCAGCATATATCATATTCGCTTTGATTTAAAAAAATAAAATATCTTTTAATTGATTATAAGCCAGTACAATACATGTTTTCAGTATTAGGCTTTTGGAGCCACACATTTGACCGTCACTGACTTTTCCTATTGTAAAGGGAAAAACATATTTGTCTCCCTCTCTATGGGAAATAAAAGAATAAAATATAAGTAATTGTCAATGGCAAAAAAAAAAATGTAAAGCCTTCAGCATCTCTTTTTCAGACAATTAAACTAAATGTGCTTAATGAATTCAGAATAAAAAGTGACATGAGAGTGTCATAATTTAAGGGAAAACCTCATAAATTTGATCAGTATTCTGCAAATGTCATTAAAAAGTTAATAGCTCATATGTTAGAAATTACAGTATCAGTATAATTTCAACTATGACAGAATTGCAAAATATAAATAATTTATTGTAAAATATGGATATAATTTATCATTTCTGATTAGTCATATTCTGGGTTTTTCTATTTTAGCCAAGTAATGCATATTATAGTATTTGTGATGTTTGTTAATAATCACAAATTAGTACAACTTTTAGAACACTTTTGATATATATATTTATATATAGCCAACCATCAAGATGCCAGTCGAAAGTAATGTGGAATAGTCTTTGGAATATGATAGACAAGTCACAATTTGGGAAAGCAAATGATGCTCTACTTTAAAACTTTGCTGTTCAAAGTGTCTTCTGTGAATCAGACCAGGAGCATCCCTTGGAGGCATATTACAAATGCAGAACCTTGGGCCCCTCATCAGTCTTACTGAATTAGAATCTGTATGTTAACAAGATCCTCAAATGTTTCGTGTGCACATTAAAGTTTGATAAGCTATAGTCTATGACAGTACAAACTGAACCTCAGAATAATTTACATATGATTTAGCCCATTCTGTTTCCAATTGATTTAAGTATGTAATTTGGAGTGGGAGATGATGTGGGAAGAATAAAAGAGAGCTTTCTTCCTTTTTTTGGCAGGGTAGGGGGAAGTAGGGGTGGGTAGTTTTCTAATGAGGGCCAGGCATGGATTTCAAAATACCTTCAAATTAGGATCTCAATCTCTATTTTTCATTTTCAATTCATTTTGGTATGCCCAATAGATATCCTAATATGATTAGTATTAGTCTTGAAGAATTTACTCCATATATTTCTGGCCTTGTGATTAAACGTTGTGTGCACTTGGCTGAATGCTAAGAATTAGATTAGCAGAGGCCAAATAAAAGGGAAGCTTTAGTGAATGATTTATGTTCTGATGATGCTGGCCTGTGGAGATCTTAGTACAGAGAGGCTGGCAAACTAACAGCTCCTCTCATCTCACCTTACTTCTTCTCTCTTCTGTTTTCTTTCATTTCCATGCAAAGCTTTTCAAAAGCCTCTTAACTTTACAAGCTTAGAAAAGGTAGTCTGAAGGGTATTATTTGTTATCAAGGTATGACTTAAATTTTAGAGTGACCACAGATTTAAATTTCTAGGTATATTGAAAATCTCAAACAACTAAACTAAAACAACAACAACAAAAAAGCCAGAGTGGAGACATTGCACTAAAGATGAACATAGCAACTAACTGAATTTTTATTTTATATGTACCTTGCACAATACCCTAATACCTCTGTATCACTACTTTTTAAGAGAAACTTCTTTCATTATAGGATCCTTTTAATTCTTCCATGGTACCCCAAATTTTTCTCTCTGATGAAATAATCATAAGCCCTTTTGATATTTATAGTTAGCTTATAATCTTGACAAAGCCCACACAATCAAAGGGTATATTCATATTGTTCTGCTGCACAGAGATAGAATTTATTCCAAGAAAGTAAACACATGTGTCTGAATAATTGTAATAACTGAAAGATATCAGAGTTTATACAATTATATGAGTGACTGTAATGGCCTCACATATTAGTTAAACCTCTTAAGTAGCCTCAAGCATTTCATAGTTGAAGGTAGCATTTACTTATAGCTCTTCTTTTATAGACAGTAGCATTTTAAAAATTAACAATAAATTATTAACATGTAGTTACCTAATGGCCTGCATTGTTAGAATTTAGTAAAATCGATGTAAATTGATAGTCCCATCTCGGGACTCAGGAACAGAGACGCCGAATGGATTAGCCCTGTCCCTCGTCCTCAACTGCAGGTCACAAGGAGCAGCACAGAAGGGCACTGGGGTTTCCCAGACTCCTCTCCATGTCTGAGGATCCATCCCGGGGTGTGTTTAATTGCCCTCACCACCCCTTCTTAGGTTGCTAAGATTCCTCACGGATGTATTAGTGTCAAACAACATACAGTGCCATGTGTACATGTTAGTGCATTATGTTCATATTTTCTGTGGAATGTACTCTAGTAGTTAGTGGTTCCAATGCTTCTAGGAAGACTTGGCTCATTTGAAATTAAATGTCAAGCATGACGAATCCATAATTTGACAAATTTGGGTGATATGATAGGTGTGAGAAAAGACAAATTCATATAAATGGCTTTTGACTGAAGTGTTGTGGTGCTATTAAAAATCTGATTTATGGAATTTCCTTCAGAAATTTAAAAACCACTAAGTTGGAAAGTAAATAATAAGGGTCTTAGATACTGATTTACATGGTTTGATCTACTTCAGTTTGATTCACATGTACATATATAATATCTACTTTTTCTGCTGAAAATTTCTAGACCAAGAGATGCTTCAAATATCACAGGTGATTGGGTAATGTTCATAAATTTTAAATTAATTGGGATTTTTTTATGTGACAGTTGCCTACTTTTCACTTGTATTCTCTAAAGCATCATTTTAATATTGATTTTTTAAATCATCAACATGTAAAATGCTAACAGATAAAATATACATTCAAAGTTACTCTTTCAAGGCTTTTGTGATAAAACTTAAGATATTACCTGGTATATTTCTCATTTTATTTGCCGAATTAAAGCTAATTTATTTTTATTCTCATAGTGGCTATTCATCTTTCCTGATAGAGTTCTGGGTTCTGTTTGTTCAAATCTTCCACTACTCTATAAGTGGTGGGATCCTTTCAGTTATTAATGTTTCTACAATATTGATATATGTGCACTGCATATACTGTGTGTGATTATTATTCACGTTTCATTTGTTCTTTAAAATTATATGTTTTAATGTTTTTTAATTAATTTATTTTAATTGTAGGCTAATTACTTTACAATATTGTGGTGGTTTTTGCCATATGTTGACATGAATCAGCAACAGGGATACATGTGTCCCCCATCCTGAACCCTCCTCCCACCTCCCTCCCTATCCCATCCCTCTGGGTTGTCCCAGTGCACTGGCTTTGAGTGCCTTGTTTCATGCATCAAACTTGGACTGGTGATCTATTTCACATATGGTGATATACAGGTTTTGATGCTATTCTCTCAAATTATCCCACCCTCGCCTTCTCCCATGGAGTCTAAAACTCTGTTCTTTATATCTGTGTCTCTTTTGCTGTTTTACAGATAGGGTCGTTGCTGCCATCTTTCTAAATTATGTATATATGCATTAATATACTGTATTGGTGTTTTTCTTTCTGACTTACTTTACTCTGTATAATAGGCTCTAGTTTCATCCACTTCATCAGAACTGATTCAAATGCATTCTTTTTTATAGCTGAGTAATATTCCATTGTGTATATGAAACACAACTTTCTTATCCACTCATCTGCCGATGGACATCTAGGTTGCTTCCATGTCCTAACTATTGTAAACAGTGCTGCAATGAACATTTGGGTACACATGTCTCTTATAAAAGTGTTCCACATGTGTACACTTCAATGTGGTAACACAGTAGCAAATAACCACTAATGACAATTAAGTACTTCAAAAGTACCTGCTGAGATTGAGCAATTTGTGAATTTTACTGAATTTTAATCAATTTAAATGCAAATAGTTACCATTTTGGACATTATAGTTTTAGTAGATGTCATTTCTTCAAGAAACTCATCATCCACCTTTCTCATAGGGAGGGATCCAGATGATAGTTAATTTTAACTTACCCTTTCTCTGCAAATTTATCCTTCTAAAAATATAGGTGGGTAAGTATAAAGAAAGTCTCTGTCAGCAAAATAAACAAGTAAGTAGCAATAATCCACAAAACAAAAAGATTGTCTAGAGATTTAGTAACTGTCTCTTCAGTGCAGTGTTTCCTAGTGACAAAATTTAGAGAAACATAGTTTCACCTGCGTCCCCTTCTCAACTGCACTATAAAACAATGGTACTATTATAGGAACAGACATTTCTACTGTGAGGCTATGCAATTTTCCTATAATACCTTTTCTAGAATTTAATTGTCTTAGGAATATGAATCCGCTCAAGTCAGGAAGCAAACCATTCTCTAAATACCTAAGGTCAACAAAGTTAAATGAAATACAGTAACAGGATGCCTTAAAATTAACAGAACCATTCCTTTAATTAAAAAAAAAAAAAAGGGCTTCATTTGGAAGCTCATAAATAAATTAGACATTTAGTCACAGAGCAGTTCCAGCGACAGCCATCAGCACCATTTGTTCTGCTCTGGCTGATGTGTTCTCTCTAATGAAATTCAAAATACAGGCTTTTATACCTAGTCTCTGGGCACACCATGGTGAACCCAAGACTCTCAACACTAGCTTCTACTCCCAGACCTGCTTCCTTACCTGCTTGTACCTTCTTTCATGCCCCCAGGTAATCTCCTATAAAATAGTCATGTTATTTTAATTCATACAGGAGACATGTCATCAGTAAAAATATTGTCAGTGAATCACCATTTAAAATAATCTCACAGTGATGTCCTTTACAAAGTGAAGACTCTTTTTGTCATATCAAAAGGATTTGCTATGTTTGATCTCTTTACTCAGTTTGAGGTTGCTCTTTTTCTTTCTTAAAGTGGGTTTTTCACCTGCAGTTTTTCAACGACTCCCATATATTCCTTTTAGTCCCTTTTATAGTCAGTGAGTCAAAACAAAGTCCAGAGTTAAATCATGGACTCTGCTGGAAGGGACAGCTGGGGGTTTGCTATTCTGAGGAGACTGTAGTGAAGGATCTATTCATGAGGTCTTTCACATGGTAGCTATAAATCAGCACCTTGGAATGCTGGAAAATTTCCATTGGTTAATAATCAAAATCCCAGGAAATCATTTTGAGCTGGGACATGGTCATACTTAATTTTAAAATATGATGCCATCAAAGGCAGAGAATAACAAATATAAATACCCCACTTGAGAACCATTCATTCATCTTGTGTATTGGAAGAAGTAAATATTATTTTTTAAATATTCTGATTATAGAATCAGAAATGTGTATCTATTCCTGGAGAATATTTTTGATGTACTGTTTTCATTTGTACATTAATTCATTCATCAAATCTTTTTGATTGTTTATTTGAGCCAGGTACTAGTCTACATGCTTGGGAACATCCATGAATAAAATAGACTAAGATGAGGGAAAAGAAAAAAAAAAAATCTGCCTTTGTGCAGCTTGTATTCTAACAGGGAGAAACATGCAATGCACAATAAAAATAGTTAAGTAAGTTATATATCAGAAGGCAATAAATACTATAGAAGATATAGATCAGGATAAATTGGATAGGGTACTGTGAAGGTTTGCAGTTTTAATTAAGATAGTCAGGATGAGCCACAACAAAAAGATGAAATTTAAGCAAAGACTCAAATAAAAGACTTTTTCTCTTTCTTCATCCCTAGGAGTAGAAAAAGTTATAGTTTTTAATGTGTTTAAAACAGATATATTCAGGAAGGTTTGAAGTAGAATCCTCCTTGAGAGATGACAGGCTCCATGATCTGCGTTGACTATATTGTTGGTATTTATGCAGTTACTTGAAGCAAAGGTACCATGGCAGTAAAACCGTTACGGGGTTTCACAGATGGAGCTAGTGGTAAAGAATCCACCTGCCAATGCAGGAGATGCCAAAGACAGGGGTTTGATCCCTGGGTCAGGAAGATCCGTGGAGAAGGCAATGGCAGCCTACTCCAGTATTCTTGCCTGGAAAATTCCATGGACAGAGGAGCCTGGCAGGCTACAGTCCATGGGACCACAGAGTTAGACATTACTGAGCAACTAAGCACACACATAACCCTTATACCTTACCAGTGTCACTGTGCAAAGTGTGACTATTCCTCCCTTTGTTCCTCAGTATGCATCTTATACATTTGGCATATCTATTGCTCACTTTTGGTCTCCAGAAGACAGGCGAAGATAAGAGGCAAATGATCCAGGCAGAATCATAGGACCGGCTAAAGACTTGGAGCTCACACATGGGACCTAAACCAAGAAGTAGTTATTCTGGGGAAAGAGACATGAGAATTGTGTTACCTAATAGGTTTGAAATTAGAATGTCAGTACAAAGGTGAAACACAAGAACCCCACATCTTAACCTGAGTTCATGATCTCTCCAGGTTGGCACGGCTCATGTGGCTGTCAGTGTTTCAAAATAAAGGCAACGTTAGAGGTTCATGAATGTGGTAGGTCCACACTGGACAAGTTTGATGACAGGTGTTGAAGATGCAATCATAACTGGGTTTAAGCACAAAGCTAGTCACAAAGGATTAATGCATGACTAAGAAAACACATTACTTTGAGGCAGTGATTTTTGAGGGAAAAGAAAGAACAAAGAAAGGAGGAGAGAGAGAGAAAGTGACAGAAACAGAAGTAGGAATAGAGGGGGAAAGGCAGGAAAAGGCATCAGGGGAAAACAGTCCTAAAACAGTTTTTGAGAAATATCTAGAATCCAGTTACTAAATAACTGGCATCAGAGACAAACACAGAGGGAGAGCAATAGCAACATCCATAAATTCAGCAAATGTTTACTGAACATGTACTATGGACCTGCTTCTGTATTTGGTATTGGGGAGTAGGGTATATGAAGATATATTCTGTTCCTGAGCCACTTTTAAGAAAGGAAGCAAGTCCACAAACAAAAATTGTCTTTTAAGGATGAATAGTTGTATAGTAGAAGGACATATAGAAAGTCATGTGTCCCTGGACACAAGATGCTTTGTAGAAGTGCTGATTTTCTTTTTTTTTCTTTTTAAGTCTTTTTGTGGAGGGGAATGGTGCTGATTGTGAAATATGATTGGGATTTGTAAAGAAGATGTTTTTTTCAAAGATGTTTGAAAGGGAGGAATATGAGAAAGGGGGGAAATTCCAGGTAGATCAATTGAAAGTAGGAAATTTGGGGAGAATAGGAAAACTTCCATATAGTTTATACTTAGCAGTTCATGTCAATGAATGTCTTTATATCCAGTGAGGTTGTGCCAGAGTAGGATCTCAATTCCAAAATGAAACAATTTAGGTTGAGGTTAATATGACTGGCTGCCAGGTTAAGAAAGCTGGTTTGAATGAAAAAGGAAGGCAATTTTTATGCATTCAGGGTTGATTAAAATGTTAATTGACATGTTTTAACAACATTTAAAAGTGAAGGAGTGGAGTATTTATATATTTTTTCCCACAATAAAAAACTAACATTCTAGGGACAATCCTAAGCTCTAGACATCCTAGATAAGAGGAGTGGGAAAACACATTAGCTAATTAGCAGTTCTTTAAAAATTCAGTTTTCAAAGTATATAAGTTTTTTATGTATTTTCAGATTTTGAGCCAAATATTTTTACTACAAATGTATATTTTTTCCACACAATCTAATATAAGAAATATCTCATTTATTTTAAATCAAAATTAATTAGAAGCATTTTGTTTTTAAAGATATCTTATTATTTCTGCTTAATGCAGCTTCACATGCTCCTTAAAATATTTAGTGTCCATGGTGAGTTAGAAGAATAATAACTTATCAATAAGGAACATGAAAACAAGTAATAATAGCACATGAATATGAAGTTATATTTACAAAGAGTTACATGTTTCTATATTTGGCTTTTTTTGCACATCTATAAATATGAGGATTGACCTAAAATAATATTCTATGAATAAATTTTGCATGTCATAGTTATGATTCTTTATTTACAACTTCCAAAGTGATGAAATACTATATGGGGCCTCAATTAGAAGAGTACACAAAGTCCCAGCCAGAGGGTCTCAGGAATTCTTGAAGAATAACACATCACGTTGTATTGCCTAATATAAAAGACCAGTTGTTCAATTTTTTGAAGATCATCTATTAAAAAAAAATAATCAGTTCTTGCTAAACACGATAGGAAGCATTCTGTTTAATGGTTTACTAGGTCTAATATTTCAGCATGTAACATTCTAGGTAGTTCCAGATTTATTAGGGGATGCGTAATCACTCTCTAGTGACTTGTTAAGACCATTGCCTTTCAAAAGCATCAGGGAAGAATTTTATACACCACCTCCAAGCTTTTTTATATCATCATGTAACAATACTTTTGACTCATTGCTTAAGTATCTTCAGTGTCTGTCTCTAATGATGATGAAGTGCTCTGTGGGAAGATGATGTCAGAGCATGGAGCCCATTACTTTTAGTTATATTATGGATAGGAAACTATTGAGGAATTTTAATATCAATTTTTAATGGATCCAGGTTAGTAAACAGCTGGCAGGACAATATATAAATCCTCTCTGGCGGGATGTACTTAACTAAGGCCTCAATAAAGTCCAGGGTTAGAGTTCCAAAGAACATGAGCTCACAATCAAAAATCACAGTATAGGCAAGAAACAACACTATGAAAGAGGCAACATGTGTAACAAAACAGAACTATAACTGCACAGACATCATATGTGAATTTGAGGTTTTAGAAAGGGAGCTCTGTATAAAATTACATTCATGTAAGTATATATTTATGACTTGAGAGGGGAAAATAAACAGAAAATGTATGAGACCAAATATCATAAAAATAAACTTCCATTGACTGAAAAAATTGCACAGCCTAAAAGGTGAGAATTATGTTTTAGTTGGGGCATTATTGAAGACTTATTCAGAATACACAATACTAAGCCCAGAATATAGCCTCTTCAATATCTCTGAGAGTCTATTCTAAAGAGGTAAGGGAAGAGCCAGGACATTGGAATTTTTGCAAAACAAACAAACCAAAAAAAGAGTTGAACATGAAAAGATTACTGCTAATTAAAGTAAAAGCAAACATCCTAAGTTAATGAATTTAGCACTTTTCTCTGTATGAGAAAATGAGAGTCTGGGGGTTTTTTTTGGGGGGGTCATGTTGCTGGCCCTGTGGGATCTTAGTTCCCCAACCAAGAATCAAAACTGTACCCCTGCTTTAGAAGTGCAGAGTGTCAACCACTGGACCAAAAGGGAAGTCTCCTCTTTTTTAAAAAAAAAAATCTGGGCTAATGAAATTATCCCTTTGATATGCTTCTTAACTAAGTAGGGCCAGTGTCCTGTTTTTCTCCATCCTGAACCCCCCTAGAGTGTACCGTCATCGAGGGTGGCCTCAGTGGCTGATAACTTGATAGCCCTTTGGTTACTGATATGGCAGGTGACAACTTTTGTCTATGGTTCTGAAAACAATATATTAACTAAATAAGAGAATAGAAAAATAGCAAATATTATAGCACATATAACCAGCAAAACATTAATATCCAGGATATATGGGAAGCAACTATCAAAGAGACAACCAAATTTAAAACTGGGCAAAGTATCAGTTGCCATTTCAGTTCAGTCACTTAGTCATGTCCAACGCTTTGGGACCCCATGGACTGCAGCACACCAGGCTCCCTGTCCATTACCAACTCCCAGAGTTTACCCAAACTCAGTCCATTGAGTCGGTGATACCATCCAACCATCTCATCCTCTGTTGTCCCCTTCTCCTCCTGCCTTCAATCTTTCCCAGCATCAGGGTCTTTTCAAATGAGTCAACTCTTCGCATCAGATGGCCAAAGTTTTGGAGTTTCAGCTTCAACATCAGTCCTTCCAATGAACACCCAAGACTGATCTCCTTTAGGATGGACTGGTTGGATCTCCTTGCAATCCAAGGGACTATGAAGGGTCTTCTCCAACACCACAGTTCAGAAGTATCAATTCTTTGGCACTCAGCTTTCTTCACAGTCCAACTCTCACATCCATGCTTGATTACTGAAAAAAACACAGCCTTGACTAGATGGACCTTTGTTGGCAAAGTAATGTCTCTGCTTTTTAATATGCTGTCTAGTTTGGTCATAACTTTCCTTCCAAGGAGTAAGTGTAGGAACCAAAATAAAGCTATAATTTATAATAATCATACGAAAATGTGAAGAGCACTATTTATTATTGATAAAATTGACATAATAATTAGGCATAATATTTCCATTGGACCATCAGAATGTAAAAACTTTCTGTGACAAACTTCCATTTGTGAAAAAGTGAAAGTTAGTCGCACAGTTTTGTCCAACTAATTGCAGTTCCATGGACTGCAGCCTGTCCTGCTCCTCTGTCCATGGAATTTTCCAAGCAAGAGACTGGAGTGGTTTGCTGCTTTCTTCTCCAACGGAACTTCCCCAGCAGGGATCGAACCCAGGTCTCCTGCCTTGTAGGCAGATTCTTTATCAGCTGAGCCACAAGGGAAACCCCACCATTTGTAGGATATATTAGGTAATGAAAGTGTGTTAGCTACTCAGTCATGTCCAGCTCTTTGTGACCATGGACCGTAGCCAGGCTCCTCTATTCATGGAATTCTCCAGGCAAGAATACTGGAGTGGGTTGCCATTTCCTTCTCCAGGGGATCTTCCTGACCCAGGAAATGAACTTGGGTTTCCTGCTTTGCAGGCAGATCCTTTACTGTCTGAGCCACCATGGAAGCTATATAAAGAAATAGACCCTCTCATATGTTGTGGTGGTGAAAAAAAAAAAAGTATGATCCCTTGGAGAGAGAATTTAACAATGTTAATCAAATTCAAGATTTCAATCTAAAAATTCTTACCAACTTTTATTTATTTTTCTAAAAGAAACACTAGAAGTAAGTACAATCATCAATGATGGACGATATGTATTGAAGAATTGATTTTACTAGAGAAAAATTTTTGATTAAGATACTAAAATTTTCGGGGTCCAAAATCCCTGCAGATGGTGACTTCAGCTATGAAATTAAAAGACACTTACTCCTTGGAAGAAAAGTTATGACCAATCTAGATAGCATATTCAAAAGCAGAAACATTGCTTTGCCAACAAAGATCTGTCTAGTCAAGGCTATGGTTTTTCCCATGGTCATGTATGGATGCTAGAGTTGGACTGTGAAGAAAGCTGAGCTCTGAAGAATTGATGCTTTTGAACTGTGGTGTTGGAGAAGAGTCTTGAGAGTCCCATAGACTTCAAGGAGATCCAACCAGTCAATTCTAAAGGAGATCAGTCCTGGATGTTCTTTGGAAGGAATGATGCTAAAGCTGAAACTCCAGTACTTTGGCCACCTCATGCGAAGAGTTGACTCATTGGAAAAGACTCTGATGCTGGGAGGAATTGGGAGCAGGAGGAAAAGGGGACGACAAAGGATGAGATGGCTGGATGGCATCACCAACTTGATGGACGTGAGTTTGAGTGAACTCCAGGAGATGGTGATGGACAGGGAGGCCTGGCGTGCTGAGATTCATGGGGTCACAAAGAGCTGGACATGACTGAGCAACTGATCTGATCTGATCTAATCTGATGAATATACAGTGGAGGTGATGAATAGATTCAAGGGATTAGATCTAGTAAACAGAGTGCCTGAAGAACTATGGACAGATGTCCATAATATTGTACAGGAGGCAGCAAACAAAACCATCCCAAAGGAAATGAAAAGCAAGAAGGCAAAGGGGTTGTCTGAGGAGGCTTTACAAATAGCTGAAGTGAAGTGAAAGGCAAGGGAGAAAGGAAAAGATACACCCAAATAAATGCAGAATTACAGAGAATATCAAGGAGAGACAAGAAGGCCTTCTTCAATGAACAATGCAAAAAAAAGGCAGGGGAACAACAGAAGGGGAAAGACTAGAGATCTCTTCCAGAAAATTGGAAATGTCAAAGATGGAACATTGGAAATACCAAAGATGAGCACAATAAAGGACAGAAATGGTAAAGATCTAACAGAAACAGAAGAGGTCAAGAAGAGATGGAAAGAAGACACAGAAGAACTGTAGAAAAAAGGATCTTAATGACCTGGATAACCACAATGGTGTGGTCACTTACCCAGAACCAGACCTTCTGGAGTGTGAAGTCTACTAGGTCTTAGGAAGCACTGCTGTCAGTAAAGCTAGTGGAGGTGATGGAATTCCAGCAAAGCTATTTAAAATCCCGAAAGGTGACACTACAAAGTGCTGCACTCAACATGTCAGCAAATGTGGAAAACCCAGTAGTGGCCACAGGACTGTAAAAGGTCAATCCTCATCCCAGTTCCCAAGAAGAGCAGTACTAAAGAATGTTCAAACCACTAAGCAATTGCACTCATCTCCCATGCTAATAAGATCAGGCTCAAAATCCTGCATGCTTCAGCATCATGTGAACCAAGAATTTGCAGATGACCATGCTACGGAGGAGCCTAGTAGGCTGCAGTCCATGGGGTCGCTAAGAGTCGGACACGACTGAGCAACTTCACTTTCACTTTCCACTTTCATGCATTGGAGAAAGAAATGGCAACCCGCTCCATTGTTCTTGCCTGGAGAATCCTGGGGACAGCGGACCCTGGTGAGCTGCCATCTATGGGGTCGCACAGAGTCGGACACGACTGAAGTGACTTAGCAGCAGCAGCAGCATGCTGGGTTTAGAAAAGGCAGAGAAACCAGAGATCAAACCAGAAAAACATCTACCTCTGTTTCATTGACTATGCTAAAGCCTTTGACTGTGTAGATCATAACAAGCTGTGGAAAACTCTTAAAGAGACAAGAATACCAGAGCATCTTAACTGTCTCCTGAGAAACCTGTATACTGGTCAAGAAGCAATAGTTAGAACCTTGTATGGAATAACTGACTAGTTCAGGATTGAGAATGGAGAATGACAAGGCTATTTATTGTCGCCCTGTTTATTTAACTTATATGTACATCATGAGAAATGCTGGGCTGGTTGAGTTATAAGCTGAAATCAAGATTGCCAGGAGAAATATCAAGAACCTCAGAAATGCAGACAATACCATTCTAAGGGCAGAAAGAGAAGAGGAATTTAAGAACCTCTTGATGAGGATAAAGGAGGAGAGTGAAAAGGTCAGCTTTAAACTAAATATTAAAAAAACTAAGATCGTGATATCTGTTCCCATCACTTCGTGACAAATAAAAGGGGAAAAGGTGAAATCAGTGACAGATTTCCTTTTCTTGAGCTCTAAAATCACTGTGGATGTTGACTGCATTCATGAAATTAGAAGACAATTACTTCTTGGCAGAAAAGCTATGACAAACCTATATAGTATGTTAAAAAGCAGACATAACTTTATGGACAAAGTTCTGTGTACAGACTATGGTCTTTCCAGTAGTCATATACAGTTCTGAGAGCTGGACCATAAAGAAGGCAGAGCACCAAAGAATTGATGCTTTCAAACTGTGGTGCCAGAGAAAACTCTTGAGAGTCCCTTGGACTGCAAAGAGATCAAACCAGTCCATCCTAAAGGAGATCAGTGCTGAGTGTTCACTGGAAGGACTGATGCTGAAACTCTAATACTTTGGCCACCTCATGCAAAGAGTCAGCTCGTTGGAAAAGACCCAGACTGGGCAAGATTGAGGGCAGGCGGAAAGGGGGGTGACAGAGGATGAGATGGTTGGAAGACATCACAGATGCGATGGACATGAACTTGGGCAAACTCTGGAAGATGATGGGGGACAGGGAGGCCTGGTGTACTGCAGTCCATGGGGTCACAAAGAGTCAACACAACAGGATGACTGAACAACAATAACACTTGTTGATCCCAAGGATACATATCACATTGTTATGTATATCCCTTGAGGAGGAACCAGAATCCTGCTATATCACTGCACTGTTTCTTGACAGTCTTTCCTTTGTTTATGCATTCCCTCAGTCTTCTAATTAATAACTGTTTGAATCTGCCTTTTAGAACTCTGGGATTGTCTGGAAGGTTGAAATCTTTTCCTACAAACAAGAAACAGTGGACACGGAAATCTTTTGTATGGGGAGGGCCCCATAGGGTCCTGCTTGGTTTCAGTACTGTGAGTGGCATGTCTATATGCTTAAGACATGTAAAAAGCTGAGGGGCCATGGCAGCAGGCCCACCCTGCAAAGTGTTACAGCCCCCACCCCCTGCCGGCAGCAGCAAAAAGAATTGTAAAAAGCAGTAAAGAGTTAGGTTTAAGTTTTATAATAGCAATATAAATGAAAAACTATTATATTAAAATATGGCTGTTTAGACAGTGGAACTGGCCTTTTGTTGTTATTTGATTCCACATTTTGTAAAAGACCATTGTTATTTCAATTTCTACTTTGGTGGAAGTTTTTTAGAGATTTGCAAGTTTAACAAATATTAGTGAATAAAGTATTTTAGAGGAGGTTAATGGAGAATCCTGTAACTTTAAATAAAATCTTTTTTTAGGACACAACTCAATCTATGACATTGTGTGAAGTACGAGGTCTAGATTCTTTTACAGGTTTAAAGAATGAATTCAGTGTTCGTCATTTATCACCAAGCAATCTGGATTGGGTTCCAGTGGCTATGGGATGTTGTTTGCATTTCAACTTGCTCTTAGTAAACAACTCAGTTATCTTAAGTGATATTGGAAATTGTTAATGGCATAGAGAAGGTTCTCATTAAATATAAACCAATAGGCTACATTTCTATTGAGACTAGGCCATAACACAGGATAAGAAGTGATAGGCAATGGATTCTGGGGCAGAAAAAAGGTTAACAAAAGAAGACAGATCATGAATAAAACCGATGGTCTAGGAAGCACAGGCATCTACATTTTGAGGAAGGATGTTAATATCAATTATGTGTCAGACACAGGCACTGACAATGCCAGGATGCATAAAACATCCTCTCTCAACTCTGGTCTTAAAATTTGAGTTTCTCAAATCACCCTGCTAGCATGATTATTGAAATGCAGATTTCTAAAATAAATAAACAAAATGCAGATTTCTCCCTGCAACCTACAGCTTACAGTAAAATGTAGCTTACCTCTTTGATTTAGACTCTGAATACCCATGCATTTTAATAAACTTCCCAAGTGATTTCCTTGCACTCTGATCTAGTCTGGTAAACAATATTATCTTGGATTTTTTGTTTGCTAAGGGAAATAGCACTGAGTTCTAGCAGCTCATCAGTACTAAGACTGATCCTGTATTTGGAGAGAGGCAGGAGTTGGGCTGGAGTGGGATCAACGTGTGAGTTTGGCGTACAGACCAATCAATGTGAAAATAACTTAACAATACAAAGCACAAGAATGCAAATAAAAAGTACCATAAATTTTAGATTAGCAAAAATTCTCTTTAGACAGAGAGAAACAGGGAAATAAATTCTCAAACAGATCCTGGGATCCTACCTCTCTTCCCTCTCTCCATAAATCAAGGAAATATGTTGTAGTTGTTTGTGTGAGTGGAACAATTTTGCAACATCTGGGTTGAGTTCATTTATTGAGCAAATTATGATTAAGCATCTCTTATAGATTAGGCTCAGAAGACACAAATATGAATTAAGACTATAATCTTGCTCTCAAGGAGCTCAGAATTTATAGAAGATGGATAGAGATACAAATGCAACCCCTCTTGGGACTAGCCCACCAGGCTCCTCTGCCCATGGAATATTCCAGGCAAGAATACTAAAGTGGGTAGCCATCCTCTTCTCCAGGGGATCTTCCCAACCCAGGTCTCCCACACTGCAGGCAGATTCTTTACCATCTGAGCTACCAGGGAAGCCCAGTAGGGCTATAGAAGTCATTATTAATTTATTCAAGCAACACATTAATAAAATGACTACTGGATACCAGGCCCCAGATACACCATGATGAACAAAAATGTGGTTCCTGCCCATATGGATATTTTCTGCTGGTGAATAAAGTAGACCATAAGTATATAAAGTGATAACAAAATAAATAATGAAAAATTGAGAGTAAAGGAAAAAAATTGGGTGTATGAGGTGGCTGTGGAATTACTGGGGACAAATGAACCATTTACACATAATCTTTAAAATTGAATTTCCCTCTAGATTTCAGAAGAATTAGCTAAGTCTGACAAGTTATTTTCTATTTATGTGTCAGTAGGCTGTCAGATGAATGTATTAATAGAGGTGATATCAACTCTCTTTTCCTGTTGTATTTTTAAATGAACTTAGTCCTAAAGTAAGCACCAGAGGCTGACAGTTCTGTGAGAGAAATGTTTTGACCATGTACTTCCATTTCATTCAGGTTAACCTCACTTCATTTTAGACTGGCTGGTTATTATTGCTTATGTTTTTAGTCTTTATTTATATATATATACATAACCATTTATGTCCTCACAGCAATGAATTTGATATGTCTTCATGCCCAACACAACCTGGGCCTGAAGAGCAAAAGGACAAGTCAAATCATATTTAATTAAAGCTAGAAAGGCAATATAACAGGAATCTCTGCTCTAGATAAGGTGAACAGCTATTTCATTAAGAATAAATGGGCCGGGGCTTCCCTGGTGGCTTAGTTGTAAAGAATCTGCTTGCCAATGCCAGAGAGGCGGGTTCAATCCCTGATCTGGGAAGTTCCCACATGCCACAGAGCAGCCAAACACATGTACCACAGCTACTGAGCCTGTGCTCTAGGGCCCAGGAACTGCAGCTACTGAGCCCGGGTGCAGCAGCTACCGAAGCCCACACACCCTGCGCCCATGCTCTGCAACAAGAGAAACCACTGCAGTGAGAAGTGCTTGTGCCACAACTAGAGTAGCCCCTGCTTGCCACAACTGGAGAAGAGTCCAAGCAGCAACAAAGACTTAGCACAGCCAAAAATAAATAAAATTATTTTTTAAATAAGTAAATAAATGGGTCCATAGAGAATTATTTGCCACACTGATGCCCCTCCCCCATGTAATCACTTTGAGAAGTACAACATTCTACAAAATAGAAAATACCTAGACAGCCTAAAGAGAAGTTGGTATTCTGAGCCACTGGCATTAGAATAACAGATAAAATGATCCCAGGATGTTTTCTTCAGATGCAACCCCTTCCTAACTGCACACGCAACCTTTACAAGTATCTAGATGATGATTCTACATTGTTATGATTTATTTTTCTGTGTTATTCACAAGTACATAGCAATATATGCCCAGTGTGGACTATATGCTCAAAACACTTGTTGAATGAATAAATTAATTTTTAAATACCAAGAATCATTGAACATAGTTATAATTGTGAGCATATGAGAATATGCTCTTTCACATATGGACTCATGATAAAGTAGTTGAACATGCTGATTTGGTGATGGGCAACTTCGGGTTAAATCCTATTTGGGTCACTTACAAATTGTGCAACCTTGAGAAAGTTACTTCACTGCTCTAAGCTCTAGTTTCCTATTCTTTAAAATAGTAAAGTTAATAATATGTATCTTTTAGGCATATTGTTAGTATTGCCTAAAATATTATAGGAAAATAACCTATTACTCTGCATAGCACTCAAAATGGCACAGAAATAGTTTACCAGCTAGCGAAAGTGTTCAGCAGTAGGGAAAGTGCAGTCCATAAAAATTCTATAAGATATATTTATAATTACAGTGAATTATTTTAAAACATCTCTGTTTCCAAGTTCTTTGCATCAATAAACAATTGTAAGTTCTTCAATGCAAGATAAGTTGTATTTGCATACTCAGTGCTACACAGGTGTTCAAGGAATGTTGTTTGTGTGAATACATGATTTTCCAGTTTTTGACAAGGTGGTTGACTATGGATTGCACTTCTAAGGCATAAATTTAGATAATAAGTTTTGAAAAAAACTTTGTATCAAATAAAGTCTGCTATGTTCATGTTTTATGACCTGTCAATAGGAAAAAAAAACCATTTTTTTAATAACTAAGTCTTGAAGAGTAAGAGAAATTGACCTATCAGCCTGAAATGACATCTGAAGCAAAGCATAAATGGCTTTTTGGTTAGTCAATAAAAATAGATGAATGTCTAAAACTTCAAAGACAATGAAACTGGCTGTTCATGATTTTCCTCTTCCAAGCTCACTGACTATTCTTTTAGATTTTTATTTTCCTCTTGCTTACGTTTTTTTTTCAACTCACAGTCTAAAAATGCACATGCTAAATCATCCTTACACATTCTCCCAATTCCCAATATAAACAAATCAAATGTTGCTTAGAAATATTTTGTTATTTACAACAACAAAATGCATCGAGTGCAATAAAGACATGGAGACAAGCATTCTCAGTAGACACACAAAGCAGTTTATGACATCCAGAGGGCATGCTTGAAAAAAGTGTTAGATTCATGAGAAAGCCCAGTGATCCTAGTTTTTACTGCTAAATTCTTCCATCAAATCTTCTCAGCTTTGATTCATTCATTCATTCCTTTACTTATTTATTCTGTGTGTCATAAAGCAAACAGATGTTTTCAGTGTGCTTTTGACTGAATTCATTATCTTTGGGGGGCTTCCCAAGTGGTGCAGTGGTGAAGAACCCACCTGCCAATGCAGGAGACACAAGAGAAGCAGGTTTGATCGCTGGGTCAGGAAGATCCCCTGGAGTAGGAAATGGCAACCCACTCCAGTATTCATGCCTGGACAATTCCATGGACAGGAGACTGGCTGACTACAGTCCATTGGGTCACAAAGAGTCGTATGTGACTGAGCAAACATGCACATACTTGGGATAACATGTGATCCTACCGTGTTCAGTGGAATGTTCCCATGTGAAAAAGTCAGTATCTATATGGACATTGCTCTTCATTTACAGGAAGCAAAGGAAAGAAGCTTACACATATGCTGTATACAGTATACATGTATATGTATAACAGCTCAGAGACTATCCTATGTCTTCATTTTTTGTGAAACACCAGACACACAGAGAAGGAAGGCCACCAAAAAAATAAGTGATTTTCATTACTTTAAGAAAAAATTTTGAGAATCCAGAATTTTTGTCTTTCTTTCCCCATCCACCCTGTGATCAAAGCAGCTTGTGAAGTGTTACTAATTCCATACTCTAGAGAAAAGCAACAAACTTCTTTGACAAGGCAGCTGAAGATCATTATGAAAAGTGTTGCAATGGGAGGAACAAAAAGTATACATGTATACTTTGCCCATGGACGGATGTAAGAAGAAAAAAATCATAGAGCTTCATCTTGGCCATAGTGACATATTTTAACTTGATATCTGTCTAGTCTTTTGGGTGAAAATATTGCAACCCACTCCAGTATTCTTGCCTGGAGAATCCCAGGGACAGGGGAGCCTGGTGAGCTTCCGTCTATGGGGTCGCACAGACTCTGACACGACTGAAGCAACAGTAGCAGCAGCATTGTAGGAGAGACTATTAAGAGTGGGAAAAAAAAATCTATGAAAGCTGTTTCTTTTCTCCCTGAAAATAAAGGGCATCAAATGTGAAGTTATTTGTCCACATAATAACTTAAAACAGAACTCTAACTGTGCTGTAACATAAACAGTTTGGCATCAGAACCTATAATTTGCTTAAAGATAACAAATCAAGACTCATACACAATTAAATGTTTTCAGTCAGTTCAGTCACTCAGTCGTGTCCGACTCTTTGCTCCCCCCCATGGACTGCAGCACTCCAGGCTTCCCTGTCCATCACCAACTCCAGGAGTTTACTCAAACTCATGTCCATTGAGTCGGTGATGCCATCCAGCCATCTTGTCCTCTGTCGTCCCCTTGTCCTCCTGCCCTCAATCTTTCCCAGCATCAGGGTCTTTTCAAATGAGTCACTTCTTTGCATCAGGTTGCCAAAGCAGGTTATAAACAGTAACTGTTCTTACAAAATACACCTGAAAATCATTAATTAAACAGTACATCACAGTTTTATCTCTGGGGCTACATAGGGTTTTTTTTTTTTTCCATGTTTTCTATCTCTTTTATAACTACAAATGTGTTTGAGGCAAGAGTCGAGAAGATTTTGAGATGCTGTTGAAGGATGCAAAGTAAATTTTTAATGTATAATATTTACCTTTTGCTCAATGTATTTATCTGATATTTTTTAAATTTAGCTCAAATGAACTTAAACGTGAAATGGAATGATAGAGATGTGTTCATGCATCTGTTCACCAAACCAGCATTTATGGAGCACCCACAGTGTACCAAGCCCTGTGAAAGGCACTGGATATCCAGTAACAGCAGGACAGAAATGGGCCTGTCCTCACAGCATTTACCATGGAGTAATAATAACTCACATTTCTATTGTGCTTTCACAATATGTAATGCATTTGTATAAACATTTGTGTTATCTACTTCTTATCCTTTGAGACAAGTGATTTCCCAGCATGTAAATGAGATTATTGAAACTGGAACGCTTTAAGGTTGGGAGGTTCAGAGATGACTACAGATATGTATAGGGGATATTCAATCTCAAAAAATAGCCATTTATATATCTTTAAAAACTTTTTATTGGCATATGATTGGTTACAATATCATATTAATTTCCACTGCAAAGCAAAGTGAATAAGCTATGCATATACATATATCCTGTCTTTTTTGAATTTCCTTCCCATTTAGGTCACCATAGAGCACTGAGTAGAGTTCCCTGTGCTATACAGTAGGTTCTCAATAGTATCGATAGTGTGCATATGTCAATCCCAATCTTCCAATTCATCCCAACCCCCCTTCTCCGTTGGCATCCGTGTTTATTGCACATACTGCTGCAGTGAGCATTTAAGTGCATGTTTCTTTTTAAATTATGGTTTTGCCCAGGTATATGTCCAGGAGCAGGATTGGTAGGTCACATGGTAGTTCTATTTTTAGTTTTTTTAAGGAAACTCCATGTTATTCTACCTAGTGGCTAGATAGCCACATGTAAAAGAATGAAAATTAGAACATTCCCTAATATCATGCACAAACATAAAATCAGAATGGATTACACACCTAAATGTAAGGCTAGATACTAAAATACTCTTAAAGGAAAACATAGGCAGAACACTCTTTGCATAAAGTACAACAAGAACTTTTTTGATGCCTCTCCTGGAATAATGAGAATAAAAACAAAAATAAACAAATGGGACCTAATTAAACTTAAAACTTGTGCATAGCAAAGGAAACCATAAACAAGACAAAGAAAGTAACCCTCAGAATGGGAGAAAATATTTGCAAATGAAGCATCTGACAAGGGACTAATCTACAAAATGTACAAGCAGCTCATGCAGCTCAATATCAAAAAAAGAAACAACCCAATTTAAAAAAAATGAGTAGAAGACCTGATATGTATAGGGGATATTCAATTCAATAGTCATTACTTCAAAGAAGACATACAGATGGCCAACAAATACTTGAAACAATGCTCAACATCACTTATTATTATAGAAATGCAAATCAAAACTACAATGAGTTATCCCCTTACACATGTCAGAATCACCATCATCACAAAATCTACAAACAATAAATGCTGGAAAGGATGTAGAGAAAAGGGAATCCTCTCACACTGTTGAGAATGTAAATTGATACATCCATTTATATTTTATTGCACTTAATGTTTCTTCCAGTAAGATTTCAATCAGGAGACAAGAAACATACAGTAACTTTAACAGGGAAAGTTTAAAATAGAGAATCATTAGCTATAACAGGAGATAGAAGCAAAAGAGAATTGTACATAAAGGGGTAAAGAAAACTCTAAGGAATACAGAAATAGATGATATAGAAAGCAACCACAACCTCTAGAAATAACACAGATCACCCAAGAAACTAACAAATATAGAAAGAGTCCTCTGCCCTTTAACGCTGGGATCCAGACCTCCCTGGAGAGGGCCCTACTGAGGCCCACTGGATGGCAGAGAAGTTCATAGAGGGGCTGCACTGGGAAACGGAAATCACCTTCTGGGTCTCTGAGGGAGGTACCATGGAGAGGTACCATATGCCCTGGCCACAAAGCATTATAGGAACCTGCCAGGAGAGGATGCACACAGAAACCAAGAGCTGTTTCTCTTCCAGGATCCCTCCAGGGTTCTCTACTGATGAAGTTGACCATCTTGCCAGCTGGCAAGAGAAAAATGTTCCAGCATTGCAAGCAGAGCCACCGAGGGTAGATTTGGAGCTTAGAGGAATAAAATGATAAATGACACATTGGTATATCAAGAACATTTAGATGAATTACATAATATCATTTATTTGTCACAGTTCACTAAGGGGATACCTATTTTATTCTTCCCTGATGGATTAAATAATTTTTAAAATATATTTCATCTATTTATTTCTAAAAGATAAAAAATTTTGAAATTACTTTGCCCATTACTATAAAGAGTAAGACTTACAACCTGGTAATCAAAAGCATTGAATTGGACACCAGACTGTTTGGATCCAATTTCTGACTGTTAGACTTTGAGCAAAATATGTTGGGAAAAATATTTAACCTCTCTCTATATTTTGGTTTGTTTGCTTTAAAAAAAGCAGAACTTACTACATATATTTCTTATGAAGATTTTATTATATTTGGAATGCAACTGGCACGTACATATACTCACTTGCTGTTATTGTCATTATTTGCTATCATTTTCATATATTATTATTATTTCTTCCATTACAAATCTTAAATATGTAGGATAAAAAATAAAGTCTTATAAACATCCTAAGAAGAAAATCAGTCATATACAAAGTTAAGACTGTCAAGCTGCACTGAATTTTTCTCCAACCTATCTCTTCTAGAAAACAGTAGAATGATGTATATGGGTTTGAGGGAGAAGAGATTATTAATAAATAATTCTATAAGCACTCTAGTCTTTTCTAACATCTTGACTGTATAGGCAATAGAATCCTAGAGGTCCAGTGGTTAAGACTCCATGTTCCCAAAGCAGGGGGCACAGGTTCGATCGCTTGTCAGTGAAGATCCCCCATTGCACATGGTGCATCACACACACACACACACACACACACACACACACACACACACACACACACACACACGAAAGACATAAAAAATTCTAGCTACAAAAGTTCTTCCACTTCCATATTTTCAGTGGCAAATGACAGCATGTTTATTTGAAAAACATTAATGAGGCTTATTGTTTTGTTATTGTTATAAATATGTGATTTTCCATTGTGAGATAAAGTTAAAAAAATTAAAATTACTGATATTCCTACCATGAAGAATCAGGTGTATTTCCTCCTAGTTTTTTCTCAATGGATGTACATGTAAAATAACATGTAAAAATACACATTTTTAGAAGTTAGTGTTCTACTAGCTGTGTAGTGGTATTCCACGTTTTACTAGATGTGTGGTGGTATTTGGTTTTGCTTTTATTAGTTATAATAATTTTTGAAGACTTTTAAATATATAGTAACGCTATTTAAATAGTGGTTGGTTTACTTCTTCCTAATCATTTGTCTCATATTTATTTTTCCTACCTTATTACACTGGCAAACACTCCAGCACGATGCCAAGTGGAAAGGGTAAGAGTAGACATCCTCATCACAATCTTAATAAAGACAAAACATTCACTTTCCATCATTAAGTGTGATATAGGCTACAGAATTTTATGTATATGCTGTTTATGAACTTTAAAAAATCTTTTTATTCTTAGTTTATCGAAAGTTTTTAATCATGAATACGTGTTGAATGTTGTCAAATATGGTTCTTTGGTTACTGAAATGATAAATTACATACAATATTTTTAATCTATAATTATGGTGACTGACTTTATTTACTTTGTAGACATAAATGGATTTACATCATTTTTCACAAAAAAAATAAGGCAAATATAAACCACTGGGTATAGAATTATCCCATTTTTTATAAAAAAAAGGAGGGTATGGAGATATGTATATATACACACACATAGATATGTGTTTATGCATATATTATCACTCACATAATGTGTCTTTTGACGTACAAAGAACTTTTCAGGATGCATGAAAAACTTGACAACAATGTGTTGCCCACATAAGAAAGATCTGGGTGTCTGGACTACAGAAAGATTTAATTTTATTCTTACTCTCTTGGGTGAAATGTTGACTATATATGACTTTGAAAAAATACATGTCTCTGTTTCTTATGGTTGTTTGTTGCATTTAGGCTTAAGCATTTTATTAGCTTAGAATATATATTTGAAATATAAGGTGTGACTTTGAAATGTTCTTTTTTTCTTTTTTCCAGTTATTTAGTTGAGTTTCTATGCTCTAGAAAACTAATTCCATGTTGTATGCTTGATTCAGAATGATTATTTTTATTCCACTAAAAGGGTATTGATTTCAATGCCAATTTCACTATATTTGAGTTAATGTAGCTTTGTAAATTGTAATTTTTGTTGGGGCTCAGTTCAGTTCAGTCGCTCAGTCGTGTCCGACTCTTTGCGACCCCATGAATCACAGCACGCCAGGCCTCCCTGTTCATCACCAACTCCTGGAGGTCACTCAGACTCACATCCATCGAGTCAGTGATGCCATCCAGCCATCTCATCCTCTGTCGTCCCCTTCTCCTCCTGCCCCCGACCCCTCCCAGCATCAGAGGGCTTTTCCAATGAGTCCACTTTTTGCATGAGGTGGCCAAAGTCCTGGAGTTCAGCTTTAGCATCATTCCTTCCAAAGAAATCACAGGGCTCATCTCCTTCAGAATGAACTGGTTGGATCTCCTTGCAGTCCAAGGGACTCTTAAGAGTCTTCCCCAACACCACAGTTCAAAAGCATCAATTCTTCCACGCTGAGCCTTCTTTACAGTCCAACTCTCACATCCATACATGACCACGGGAAAAACCATAGCCTTGACTAGACGGAATTTCTTCTCCTTCATCAACTTATCCCCTATATAGTATATCTGTGTATTTACTAGGGCCCATGGATGTTTTGTTCATCCTATAAACACTTTATCTGTCACAGTGCTTGATATACAGCTGCTCTATTAATATTTGATGATGACCTACTCAATGAATGAATGTATGAGTGAGTGATTTGAATAAATTCATCAAATTCCAAAAAAACACACACTTAATTGTATTTCCCCTGCTTTCTCTCCACTCTTGACATTTAATGTCATATAATTTATTCTAATCTGTGATTAGAACCCTGAATTATTATATTTTAAAATAAGATGTTATGAATACTAAAATGTTGTTTTCCATATATGCTTTTTCAAGGATTTGGGGGAAGTTTACATTCAATTTTTTTTTTTTTTTTGGCTGCACTGTGTGGCATGTAGGATTGTAGTTCCCAGACCAGGGGTTAAACCTGCCCTCTCCCCTACAGTGGAACAGATGAGTCTTAACTACTGGAGTACCAGGGAAGTCCTTACATTCAGTTTTATAACTGCATTTACAATATTTGTCTGCTTTTAACTCAAATAATAAAGCTTTTATACAATAAATTTCTCATTCTTTTAATTCTTGATTTGAATCATCTTTTTTAGGCTTACAGATATATTTTAGCAGCTTCCCTACTGAGGGTATATTAACCACTTGCTTTGAGAAATTTTTTATTTATTGAAAATATGTCTCTATGTGCCTCATACATAAATAACAGGTACTTGTCTATAAAGAGAATTGTCCATTCAATCTATGTCCATCATAAGAACAAACAAAAGCAAAACCCCTCATACACAATATTGCACTCTATCATGGTATGTAATGTCTCAGTGAGAACTCTGAGACTAGCTTGTCATTTTCCTTATTCATTATTTTTTATCTTTAAAATTCAAAAATTTATAAGGGCATATCCAGGTATCTTGATGAGCCTTTGGTTTTGTCTTTTCAGATCTTTCTTCAGCTTGAAAACTTTTTCTTTTCTTTTAAATTTAATTATTTATGTCCTTGCTATTTTTTTCTGTCTTCGCCTAAACAGTTATCCTTCTTTGATCATGTCTCTGTCCTTCATATCCGTCATTATCTAGGCCATCATTCTCATCTCTTTGATTTCACTCCTGCATTACAAAAAAATTCTCAAATCTTTTCGCATTTCATCGATTGGATTCATTTTTTTCTTACATGCTCTTTGCTATCTCAACTGCTACTTTAATTTTCTATTGAATTTTACATTTTCTTGCAACCTACTATAGCCTTCACTTTTCCCATTTTTTATTTCATTCTATTCTCTCCTTAATAACACGTATTATAGTTTTATAGAGGCTTTTCTTCATGAATCTTCTTGAGCACATCAAGAATGTAAATGTTAAAATGAAGAATATAACTGTACATTTTTAAGCTATTTAAAAAATAAACTAATTCTCAGAATTATGCTCTCAACTGGCCTCATCAAGTCAGTACACTTTTGCCTTCCTCCAGCACTGCCTCTTTATGACATCTTGACTTATTTACTTTACTTGCACTCTGTTGAAATTGATTCAGGCTTGCCATTTCTTTCATATAGGGTGAGTGAATTTTTTTCTTTTTCTTTTTTTTTTTGCCATCATGGAACACTTGAATCTTCATTCTTACCATAGTTTTTCTGTTTTCTCTTTGAACTACATCTAAAAGCTTTAATTTTTGCTCCTATCCAAATTTGCTGAGTAGAGGTTGAAGCGTCTACCTTCTACCTTACAGAGTTAAACTGAGATTATCAGATACAGTGTATAAACTTGCTTTTGCATGGTGCAAAGCATGACAAATTGTACAAAGTTCCTCCATCTACTGTCTAAAGTGCCCCTTTAGAACCCTAACAACCCGCCCCACTTCTCCATTCTGTTCTGAGAGATGTAGTCTATGTACTGATGTATAGTCAGAGGGGTAGGAATGGAGATGAGTCTAGGCTTTCGTGCAGCTTGGTCCAAAAGTATTCACATGATATGGAGACAAGACCTCCTAGTTTTGGTCAGAGCAACATGAGACTGTGGAGTGAGTCAGTCTCTATCTATTATTTGAGAGAATTATGTGTCGCCTTCTGATTCGGAAGGTTCTCTATGCGATGTGTCATCCAAAACTGTGATTCATGTCTGTCACTCAGAGGGAAACCACTGTTGGATATTCTGTACAAATGTCAGCATATTTTCTCCTCTTCTTTCTTCTTTCCTCTCATTTTCTTCTTTGTCTTCATCTTCTCTCTTACACAAACATAGCATCACTTTAATATTCTAGCTCTCTCATTATTAGCAAGCCATGATATTTTGGACTTCTTTATTCTTTTTTACTATTTTAATTGACAGTTAATAAGAGGCTTATTAGGAATACCTAGTCATCTGTCATTTTTTAACCAAATTGTACCCTAATATTAACTTTATCTGAATCAACTCTCATAGAGTCCCTGTAGTTCTTTAATTCGTCTCCATCTTTGTTATAGGGAACATGTTTTATCCAAATTATATTTAAAGAGTAGAGATGATTCACATTCTGAAGTATCTAGTAAAGGACTATTTTATTTTGGGAGCCAGGTCACCAGTCTCTTGCATGCAGACCCTGATGGTGACTAAAGAGGGTCCACATTAGTCTTATTAGTCATGTCATTCTACCATCCTGTTTGCCCTGGACTGTTACAGATTGTGCTATTGTGTTATCATAATTATTTATAGCGTTCTCTTCACTCTCTAAAGCATTCTGGTTTGCATGATAAATTTCATGAGCATCCTATATGACACTATGAGATACAATTTAAATGTCAGTCATATACCCTTGAAGGACTTATTCATGCTTCCTTAATATTGTGATGTAATTTTAATGGAATTAAACTTGAGCAGGTGAAAATTGCTGTTAATTAAATTGAGCTACAATTTAGTTAGTAATATCCTAATCCTGCTTGCATGAAAACTGAATGGGTCATGTCATCAACAATATTCAAAGCAGATTGTTAAACTCTAATTGGTGAACTAGTACTTCATGTACGCTGGATAATAACACATAATTTGGGACTTTAAATATTCAAGTTCTTTAATTCTACAGATTCTAGACATTTAGTTCTTTAATTCTAAAAATCTTAGATTGGCACCATTGGTCCAGGGATTATCTATCAGGTGATTGAAGTGCAGATGTCCCAGCTGTAAAGTTCTCACTCATCCACTCTTTTTGTCTTTAGTGTCCACTGTTAGTTTACTTTGCTGAAATGCACAAAGTGGCTTTTCAGAGTCTACCTATTTTGTAAGCAGTGATCAAGACCATCTCCAAGAAAAAGAAATGCAAAAAGGCAAAATGGTGATCTGAGGAGGCCTTACAAATAGCTGAGAAAAGAAGAGAAGCTAAAGACAATGGAGAAAAGGAAACATATACCCATTTGAATGCAGAGTTCCAAAGAATAGCAAGGAAAGATAAGAAAGCCTTTCTCAGTGATCAATGCGAAGAAATAAAGAAAAACAAGAGGAAGGGAAAGACTAGAGATCTCTTCAAGAAAATTAGAGATACTATGGGAACATTTCATGCAAAGATGGGCTCAATAAAGGACAGAAATGGTAGGGACCTAACAAGCAGAAGATATTAAGAGGTGGCAAGAATAGACAGAAGAACTATTACAAAAAAGATCTTCATGACCCAAATAACCACAATGGTGTGGTCGCTCACCTAGAGTCAGAAATCCTGGAATGCAAAGTGGACCTTAGGAAGCATCACTATGAAAAAAGCTAGTGGCAGTGATGGAATTCCAGTTGAGCTATTCCAAATCCTAAAAGATGATGCAGTGAAAGTGCTGCACTCAATATGCCAGCAAATTTGGAAACTCAGCAGTCGCCACAGGACTGGAAAAGGTCAGTTTTCATTCTAAACCCAAAGAAAGGCAATGCCTAACAATGCTCAAACTACTGCACAATTGCACTAATCTCACACACTAGTAAAGTAATGCTCAAAATTCTCCAAGCCAGGCTTCAATAGTACATGACCTGTGAACTTCCAGATGTTCAAGCAGGTTTTAGAAAAGGCAGAGGAACCAGAGACCAAATTGCCAACACCTGTTGAATCATCAAAACAGCAAGAGATTTCCAGAAAAACATCTACTTCTACTTTATTGACTATGCCAAAGCCTTTGTGGATCACAACAAATTCCCATAGAGATGGGAATACCAGAACACCTTACCTGCTTCCTGAGAAATCTGTATGCAGGTCAAGAAGCAACAGTTAGAACTGGACATGGAACAACAGACTGGCTCCAAATCGGGAAAGGAGTATGTCAAGGCTGTATATTGTCACCTTGCTTAATTTAACTTAGATGTGGAGTATATCATGCGAAATGCCAGGCTGGATGAAGCACAAGCTGGAATCAAGATTGCAGGGAGAAATATCAATAACCTCAGATATGCAGATGACATCATTCTTATGGCAGAAAGCAAAGAGGAACTGAGAAGCCTCTTGATGAAAGTGAAAGAGGAGAGTGAAAACCTTGGCTTAAAACAGCATTCAGAAAACTAAGATCATGGCATCTGGTCCCATCACTTGATGGGAAATAGATGGGGAAACAGTGGAAACAGTATCAGACTTTATTTTCCTGGGTTCCAAAATCACTGCAGATGGTGACTGCAGCCATGAAATTAAAAGTAGCTTGCCCCTTGGAAGAAAAGCTATGACCAATCTACATAGCATATTCAAAAGCAGAAACATTACTTTACCAACTAAGGTCCGTCTAGTCAAAGCTATGGTTTTTCCAGTAACTGTATATGGGTTTGAGAGTTGAACTCTAAAGGAAGCTGAGCGCCAAAGAATTGATGCTTTTGAACTGTGGTGTTGGAGAAGACTCTTGAGAGTCCCTTGGGCTGCAAGGAGATCCAACCAGTCCATCCTAAAGGAAATCAGTCTTGAACATTCATTGGAAGGACTGATGCTGAAGCTGAAGCTCCAATACTTTGGCCATCAGATGTGAAGAACTGACTCACTGGAAAAGATCCTGAGGCTGGGAAAGATTGAAGGTGAGAGGAGAAGGGGACGACAGAGGTTGAGATGGTTGGATGGCATTACCGACTCAATGGACATGAGTTTGAGTAAGCTCTGGGAGTTGGTGAAGGACAGGGAAGCCTGGCGTGCTGTAGTCCATGGAGTCACAAAGAGTCTGACACAACTGCTGAGCGACTGAACTAAACTGAACAAGTTGATCCCTCTCAAAGCATATCATCCAGCATACATAACAGTGATTGGATAGAATGTGTAGATTACGGTCAGGATAAATAATATATCCCAAATGAGCCAAACATATGAAATCAACAAAATTGAATCTAATTTCCAATACTGCTGATTATTAACTTTTGTCTTTGAAGAAGTTCCTTAACTTCACTGACCCTCAGTTTCCTAATATGAAGTTGTGATAATACCAAAAATCTTGGTGTTGTTGTGACAATAAAAGAAAATATATGTAAATCACTCTGATACAATTCTTTTTCATAAAGTCTATATTTATTAAGAGAAAATTAAAGAAAAAAGATTCACTCCTTTTCTTGGAAATTTGTACTATTAGTGAACAAGAAAAGAAAGTGAGGAAGTGAATTCCCAGAAGAGTGTCTATACTTTTTGTCAAGGATAATAGTCTTCAACCAACAAATGGTACCAGGAAAAGTAGAATAAGGGAATAAATTCAAGATGACTGATGACCTAGTAAAGAAGCACATAGAATTTTGAAATCTCCTAATCAATACATTTTATATCAAGCCACCAAGAACAATACAATTGCATATACATAAATTAACCTAAACTCATACATCAGTTTCCCCTCAGAAGGAGGTCTTTAGCAGCAGTATGACTTTAAATATGTCAGTGGTTCTTTTCTGTTCAGTATTCTTTATCATTCACTTAGATAAAACATATATTGCAGTTTGTGGAGAGAAAACTATGGTAAATGGCAGAAGCATGCTGGACTAATGGGATGGCGCCATTGCTATTCACTTAGACATGAATTTTTTAAAAATAAGAGAATGTAATGTGGCTTGACAGTAACATATGCCAAAAAAAAAGGCTTACATTTTAATGAATGGTAGTTATGTGATTCAACAATAGCATATGTCTACAGAAAATCTCATGAACACTTTTTGATATTCAATATAAAATATCTAAACAAAATCTTTCTATTTTTTATTCACCTGTCTTCCAGATTATTAATCTTGTCTTTCACTGTCTCCCACTTGGTGTTAAACTATCCCTCAAGTTCTTAATTTCTGATACTGGAATGTCCATTTCATTATTATTTTGTAATTTTGATTTTATTGCAAAATTCTCCATATTTTTATATACATCCTGTGATATTTCCTCTATTTTCTTAAATATATAAATTGTGATTGTTTTAAAGTCCTTATTGTCTAATAAACCATCTGCTTTTTTCCCTTTTGTAAGTAGAGACAATGTTCTGTCTCTTCACACGCCAAGTACTTTTTTTTTTAGTTGAAAGTCAAGCATCGCATTTTCAAAAAACAAAGGTATAAAAACCTCCACATGATATACTTTAATCAGAGAGGTCAGCCTCTCCTCTGCTAGGCAGACAGAGCAGAGGAAGTAGAGGGGCTGACTACTTTAAGTTTTTATTGAAAATCTGTCAGATCCTATCTCTGCTCTACTTTTCAGAGGTCTTCAGCTTGGATATGTAGTGACACACCCCGTGAAGTTTCTGAGTTTGATAACTTGAGGAGGAGAGACTGGCTCTTGTTAAGTCTATTCAAGTCATTAATTTTATCACCTTATGCCTAAACTGGTCCTTCCTTTGCTGTTTCATCTGTCTTCCATCTTCTAGGGTCTGAGACAGGATCCTCACTCAGCTCCAGTTCAGTCTGCCCTATCAAGCACCCCCAGAGACAAAGCAGTTATTGAAGATTATTTAAAAGTCAATTCCTCTTTCCTTTGAGGACCTTGAGCTGTCTCCTGTCCTCCTAGGAGATCATGAAAATGTAGGCCATCCCACTTTTCTGTGTTTGGGTTTATGACTATAGCCTGCTGTCCTGTGGAATTTTGAAACTTAGCCAACATCTTGAGGAGCAAAATAAATCTGAGGTCATGCTCCTCTCCAGTTTTGTTATCCCAGTCCCGTGCAACTGCCGAAACTATTGTTGTTCTTTTGTCCCCCAGCCTCAGTGCTCTTCCTGAGTTAGCCTGGATTGTCAGCTTCATCTGCATCTAGAAGTGAAAAATAACCTCCAGGGACAGCTTCAGATTCTTAGCTCACATTTGAAAAATCATATTTCTTGAAAGGTACTCCCTCTAGTCCTTATGTTTGGCTGATCCTTGATGCCTTTAATATATGTTTTTTGTCATTGATTCAACTTTTCTAATTGTTCTCAATGGGAACATTGCATGCTGTCGCTCAGTCATGTCCAACTCTTTGTGACCCTTATGGACTGTAGACCGCCAGGCTTCTCTGTCCATGGGATTTTCCAGGCAAGAATACAGAGGTGGGTTGCCATTTCCTTCTCCAAGGGATCTTCCCAACCTCCACTCAGCTATCATACAATCTCACAAAAGTGTTTTGCAAAAGAGCAGAGAAAAAAGATGAGATTCCATACATAGAAGCATTGATGCTATTGCATCAGGAGAAAAAGGAGTCAGAGAACTACCATATTAGTTTATGGAAGTTGAAGAGAAAACCCAAAAGGGTACATAGACAAAGGGGCTTTAAAAATTCAAGAGACAAAACAAAACCAACTGAGGATCCATCAGAGTTTCTAGAAAGAATTTATCAAGCTTTTAGGTTCAGCTCAGTTTAGTTCATTTCAGTCGCTCAGTCGTGTCTGACTCTCTGTGACCCCATGGACTACAGCACGCTGGGCTTCCCTGTCCATCACCAACTCCCAGAGCTTACTCAAAGTCATGGCCATCAAGTCGGTGATGCCATCTAAAATCTCATCCTCTGTCATCCCCTTCTCCTCCGGCTTTCAGTCTTTCTCAGCATCAGAGTGTTTTCCAGGGGATCAGTTCTTCACATCAAGTGGCCTAAGTATTGGAGCTTCAGCTTCAGCATCAGTCCTTGCAATGAATGTTCAGGACTGATCTCCTTTAGGATGGACTGGTTGGATCTCCTTGCAGCCCAAGGGACTCTCAAGGGTCTTCTTCAACACCACAGTTCAAAAGTGTCAATTCTTCGGCCCTCAGCTTTCTTTATGGTCCTACTCTCACAACATGTGGAAAAAACCATAGCTTTGACTAGACAGACCTTTGTTGGTAAAGTAATGTCTCTGCTTTTTAATATGCTGTCTAGGTTGGTCGTAACTTTTCTTCCAAGGGGTAAACATCTTTTAATTTCATGGCTGCAGTAACCATCTGCAGTGATTTTGGAACCCAAGAAAATAAAGTCTGTCAGTGTTTCCATTGTTTCCCCAGCTATTTGTCATAAAGTGATAGGATTGGATGCCTATGTCTTTTGAATGTTGAGTTTTAAGCCAGCTTTTTCACTCTCCTCTTTCACTTTCATCAAGAGGCTCCTCAGTTCCTCTTTGCTTTCTGCCAGAAGTGTGGTGTCATCTGCATACCTGAGGTTATTTATATTTCTCCCAGGAATCTTGATTCTAACTTATGCTTCATCCAGCCTGGCATTTCACGTGATATACTCTGCATATAAGTTAAATAAACAAGGTGACAATATATAGCCTTGATGTACTCCTTTCCCAACTTGGAACCAGTCTATTGTTTCATGTCCAGTTCTAACTGTTGCTTCTTGACCTGCATACAGATTTCTCAGAAGGCAGGTAAGGTGGTCTGGTATTTTCATCTCTTGAAGAATTTTCCACAGTTTGCTGTGATCCACAACATGCTTATAGGTGCTACATGCAAACAGACCTGAAGGTCCCTGAGAATGTAACGATGATAAATACGACCCTCATCAGGCAAAGTGCCCCAGAGATTTAAAAAATGTAGAAGTCAGATTGTGTATTTGAAACGAATCCTTCTCAACTAGTAAGTGTTGTTACAAAAGTATTCAATAACAGGGAACGATGACAGAGCAAGGAGATGCAAAACCAAATTCAGCTTTTCTGGTAGCCACATTGAAACCAAGCAACCTAAAGGAAGGCTCCCCAGATGGGTCAGTGGTGAAGAACCCACCTACTAATGCAGAAGACGCGGGTTTGACCTCTGGGTCAGGAAGATCCCCTGGAGGAGGAAATGGCAACCCACTCCATGGACAGAGATGCCTAGAGGGCTATAGTTCTTTGGATCGCAAAAGAGTCAGACATGACTTAGCAATTAAACAACAACAAACACTAGAAAATATGGAAAAAATAATTTTATTTATGTATTTAAATCAAATATATTTCTTTCCTGAAAGGGCCTAAAGTTGAAAGTTTGAAGAAATATTATCTTGAATTAAACTTACAGAAACCAATGAAGAAACCTATCACTACACTGGAATGAGAAAGCAGCAGTTTTGAGTAAGAAGAGAAAATACAAAGCTACAAGTCCTGTCTTTGAGTAACACAATATTTTGAAAGACTAAAACCATGATAGCATCATTAGCTTCTATATTCAAATACAAAAGTAAAGATTACTATATTTACCTTGTAGGTCAATCTCCTCACGACTAAAATCGAACTGTTGTGATTATAGATCTAGTGCCATTTTCTTAACTATACGCAGGATAAAGTCATAATAATAATAATGATAATTTTTAAATAAATATTTTTCCTAGATTTAGACTTTCACATGTATTATATATGGTTGTCATTTAGTTGCTAAGTGGTGTGCAACTGTTTTGCGACCCCGTGGACTGTAGCCCACCAGGCTCCTCCATCCATGGGATTTCCTAGATAAGAATACTGTATGGGTTGCCCTTTCTTATTCCAGGGGATCTTTCCAACCCAGGGATTGAACCCACATGCCCTGCATTGGTAGGCAAATGCTTTATCACTTAGCCATTAAGGAAGCTCCTGAGTATTATACACACACACACACACAGAGTCATTTAATCTTCACAACCACCATTTAAAGTAGGTAAACTGAATCCCATTTAGTTATAGAGAAGTACAGTGAAACATAAACAATGTATGAAATTTGTCAGGTCACAGAGTTTAGTTAGTATCAAAGCTATGTTAAAATCCTGTGCTCTAAATCAGCATAGAATTGTCTGCAATAATAGGAATGTGCTATAACTGCAATGTATAATACATGGCCACTAGCCACATGTAGAAATTAAGTATTGAAATGTGCCTAGTGCAATTAATGAAGTGAACTTTCAGTTGTATTTCATTTTAATCAAGTAAATTTTTGCCAGCAAATTTGGAAAACACAGCAGTGGCCATGGAACTGGAAAAGGTCAGTGGTCTTTCTAATCCCAAAGAAAGGCAATACGAAAGAATGCTCAACTACCGCACAATTGCACTCATGTCACACACTAGCAAAGTAATGCTCAAAATTCTCCAAGCCAGCCTTCAGCAGTACGTGAACCATGAACTTCCAGATGTTCAAGCTGGTTTTAGAAAAGGCAGAGGGAACAGAGATCAAACTGCCAACATCAGCTGGATTATCGAAAAAGCCAGAGAATTCCAGATAAACATCTATTTCTGTTTTATTGACTACGCCAAAGCCTCTGACTATGTGGCTCACAATAAACTGTGGAAAATTCTGAAAGAGATGGGAATACCAGACCACCTGACCTGCCTGTTGAGAAATCCGTATGCAGTAAGGAAGCAACAGAGCTGGACATGGAACAAAAGACTGGTTCCAAATAGGAAAAGGAGTCCATCAAGGCTGTATATTGTCACCCTGCTTATTTAACTTATCTGCAGACTACATCATGAGAAACGCAGGGCTGGATGAAGCACAAGCTGGAATCAAGATTGCCAGGAGAAAATAGATAACCTCAGATATGCAGATGAAACCACCCTTATGGCAGAAAGTGTAGAAGAACTAAAGAGCCTTCTGTTGAAAGTGAAAGAAGAGAGTGAAAAACTGGGCTTAAAGCTCAGCATTCAGAAAACTAAGATCATGGCATCCAGTCCCATCACTTGATGGCAAATAGATGGGGAAACAGTGGGAACAGTGGCTGACTTTATTTTTTTTTTTGGGGGGGGGGGGGCTACAAAATAACTGCAGATGGTGACTGCAGCCATGAAATTAAAAGATGCTTACTCCTTGGAAGAAAAGTTATGACCAACCTAGACAACATATTAAAAAGCAGAGACATTACTTTGTCAACAAAGGTCTGTCTAGTCAAGGCTACGGTTTTTCCAGTGGTGATGTTTGGATGTGAGAGTTGGACTGTGAAGAAGGCTGAGCGCCGAAGAATTGATGCTTTTGAACTGTGGTGTTGGAGAAGACTCTTGTGAGTCCCTTGGACTGCAAGGAGATCCAACCAGTCTATCCTAAAGGAGTTCAGTCCTGGGTGTTCATTGGCGGGACTGATATTGAAGCTGAAACTCCAATACTTTGGCCACCTAATGCAAAGAGCTGACTCATTTGAAAAGACCCTGATGTTGGGAAAGATTGAGGGCAGGCAGAGAAGGGGATGACAAAGGATGAGATGGTTGTATGGTATCACTGACTCAATGGACATGAGTTTGGGTAGACTCTGGGAGTTGGTGATGGACAGGGAGGCCTGGCGTGCTGCAGCCCATGGGGTCGCAACAAGTCAGACATGACTGAGTCACTAAACTGAAACTGAAACTTTGAATGAATGATTACATGTGTCTAGTAGCTCCCACACTTGACAGCACAACTCTAAAATAATTAGATTGTATTGGCTCCTGGCCCTGAAAAATCTGTTGGTGGGTGTACAAGAACACTGTTTCAGAAGCTTTTTCCTAGAATTAATCAGTTGGACTATCACTCCTTTACCTATTTTTATTAGAAAATACATGTATATGGAATAGTAAGAATGTAATGTATATGCTAGTCTTTATTAGTAAACAGTATGAATGGCTTACTTGTAAGCATTTGTATGAAATAAACAATATGTAAGTTAAGTGATTTCTTTAAGGGTGATTTTTCTCTTTATTTGGGCTTCCTGAGAGGCCATTAGTATACACAGTAAGCCTATCAGAGGCAAATAATAGAAGAGAGGAACAATAAGGATGCTGCCTGTTTTATGTTTACTTAAAAGGTATTAGATGTTGGCGTTATGGAGCTAAATTGCAATTCTAGGCGAGTTCTCCTACTTCCTTCCGGGTCAGGTCTCCAGGTTGTGCTGAGTAAGGAGAGTGGCAGCAAAGGACACCTGATCCGACTCTCTCAGGAGCATGTGAGGGGACTCCTTTCCCGGCCTGCTCTTCCTTCTGCCAAGTCGGCTTCATTCTCTCTAGAATGCCTTATCACCCCTTCCTCTCTCACTTCCTTTAAACGAGAGAGCACTTTCTTACTTACAAATATACCACAGCGGTGTTTTGTTTGTATGTGAAGCCACAAAAAGCAAACCATTATTTTCAATACGTAAGAGCTGTTTGTAAATAAAAACGGTGTTTCCGCTCCCTGAAAACCCAAATTCCATCATAATAAACTGGAACATTTCCTCTATGCTTTATTTTCAGATTCTTGACTCTTAAAAGGTTGAAATTATTAAAACAAATGAAATTAATTCAAGGACTGTCAGTCCTTTTCCTCATCGGTGCTGGTTATTTTTTAGGCTTTGTTCGGAAGTGGAGAGTTGGCTTGATGGTCCTGGCTGCAGAAGGGGGTTTGATTGACTGCACATGTGTTAATACCATGCATACATTACTGAGGAACTACGAGGCAGAGTGCCCTCAGAGACACACTTCTGAAAAGAGTAGTTGACTCAGGCCCCACCTATACAGAGCTCAGTTCCTAAAAATAGGTGCTAAGTTACATCCTTTAGACGCAGGGCTAAAATAAATTCAGCCGTCCCATCTACTTGCTTGATAGACCCTTCAGTGGAGCTGGCCTCCACTCCACCGATTGCTTTCAGGGGACTGGGAAATTTGCTGTACAAAGGAGGAAAACTAGTCTGTGAAGAACTGTAAAGATATATGATATTTCCACGAACTTGGGGTTAAGTCTAAACATTGCAGAAGGTATGTGTTACGTCGTCATTGATAACTGTCTACTTCCATAGCTGTAATATGTTCTTACTGATTGCTTAAGATCAATGAAGACCACAGGTCAAACTGTACTTGTTAGCAGAGGAAATATTCAGTCAGATTTTGTTTTTATGACAATATTTAGCATTACTTAAGATTATTACATTTAGGGCTCATCTATTAATCTCTTTACAGATTAATAGTTAGTCCTTTTTTATTTTTAGTATTAAAGACTAATAAGCCAAATTTGATAAACAGACATGAGTAGAAGTTATACTTCAGGTTATAGCTAAAAGAGAAAACTGAAAAAATTAGTTCATCTTTTATGAGCATAAATTGATAATCTATACAATGAATATGTTTAAAACTCTAAACTATATTTCTTAAAATTTGCTGAGGGAAAAAGAGAACTTAAAATATTCTCAACTGTTGCAGCTTACTCAGAGAAATGTATGAAATGTATTCTTTATCCAGACTTAGTTTGATTTTGTACTTCTTGCCCCAGCCACGGTCTCATCTCCTCTGGGAGTATTACTGGAGTAAGGATTAAAGAATCAGGTTCTTACATGTTTTCCAGAATTAAGAAAAGCACAGCCAGTCAGATCTGCCAGCCCTAATTATAGTAACTACAAACTTAAAGAGAGAAGACAGATTTTACTTTAAAAGTAGCATGCCCTATATACTGTTTCAAATGAATTTTTTCTGTCTTCAGTTGCCTGTGAACACCTTAATTTGGTCCTATTGTGCCTTAAATGTTTAGAATGTTAGAAACTAAAGTGATTTGGAAGAGACATTATAACAGATTCTCTTAAATTAAGACACCAACTAAAAGCAAGGACACTTTAAGATTACATAATACGGGGTTTAAATTTAGCCAGCTGGTGCTGAACTGAAAGATATTTTATTTTTATCAGAGCTCTATTTGGTCACTGACAAGTTGGTGGTTGTTTGAATTATTTTAAAATTTTATGTACAGAGTGCCAAAGGACGAGTAAAATATTTACCTCAGCTACCTTCAGAGCCATGAATTTTAATATGAAAGAGCACCTGTTTTGAGTTTTAGAAGCTATTACCGTTGAGTTTGAGAAGCAAAAATACCGAATCAAAAATGGGAAAGTCTTGAATTCTCTGCTTAAATATTTCTCTACTTCTCTGCCTAATCTTTGACTCTTTTACCTTTTTTACTGTTAATATATAAACAAACAACTAGACCTATTTTTTTAAGTCAGTCAGCATTTCAAATGTCTACAATATGGCAAATTGCCAGCTGTTTGAGGAAAATGTAGTCTGGAGTTTGGCATGAATGTTTCTGCATAAAGTACTGGGCATCTTTGATACAACTGCCTGCAACCACCTGAAAAATAAAAAGAGGCACTGTTTAATGATCACAGAGAGCATCACTTTAGAAAATGTCAGGCAAGCCTCAAGTCTTCAGTGATTACAGAGGGAGAGGGTTGGTTCTCTTTCTTCAAGTTGACTTTTGGGGAAAAAGACCACAAAGTTCATATATAATTTATTGTTGTTTACCATGGATAGCTCTCTGCTAGTCAAGCATTTTGCCTCTCACATTTACCACAATTGAAAAGCTTCTGCACATCAGTATTCTTTTTTATTTGTCTAGTAAAATATTACTTACGATGAGACAATTTGGGGTTGGACTCCTGTGATAACCTTGGAACAGGGAATTGATACTTGGTTCTTCTCTCACTTTCTCTCCATCTCTCTCCTCTTTTCCTCATACACATACACAATTCTGGGCAGTAAGAGACCATTTTGTAATACTTATTTGTTAGCTCAAAGTCATGTCTAAATTCAGTAATTTATAGACCAGGGCAGCAACTTAATAAGTGCTTGGCAGTATAATTTCAAGACTTCTGATTGAACAATCTGTGGGGAATAGTACTTAATTGACAATATGTTATCCTTTCTGTTTTCCACCTCTTCTTTAAAAGCATTCAAGTTACACTTTGAAATTTAATTAAATTGTAATTTGTTTTTTCCTGTTTCTGAAACAACCACTTGCTCATTCAAATTACAGTTTCATCCTTTGCAGAGTGTGGTTAACTTCAGACTCTTCTGATTCAGGAAGAGCTATTTGAGAACACTGATGTATTCAATTTTTTTTTAAGATTTTTTTAAAATGTGGGCCATTTTTTAAAGTCTTTATTGACTTTGTTATAATACTGCTTCTGTTTTATGTTTTGTGTTTTTTTGGCTGTGAGACATGTAGGATCTTAACTCCTGACCAGGTCACAACCACACCCCTTGCACTGGACAACCAGGGAATCCCCCTAGGTACATGGTCTTCATGTGACTGTGATATGATATTTTTGGTTTTCTTCCCTGATGACCAACGGCTGATGTTTTCTAACACCCACCAGTTCTCCAATTCTCTGATAGCAACTGGGTGTACAACAATTCATTTCAATACTCATACCAACTTCCAGAGTTAGAGCAGAACCCACGGGTTGCCCCCACTTTAGCCTCGAACTTGGGTTACAACTCAAGAACAGTCAAATGGAAGAGGTTTATAGAGTAATGTCTGTGTGTGTGGAGATGGTGCACAGAACTTCCGTGCCCTCTCTGGGCTCACCATCACTCAAGCTGTCCACCAGCCTGGAAGCTCACTAAATGCTGTTGTTTAGAATTGAGATTTCATTATGTGGGGACATTGGCTGAATCATGGCCTTTGGTAATAGGATTCAGTGCCTAATCCCTCTCCCCTTTCTTGAAGTAGAAAGTAGAGCTGAATATTCCAACCTCTAATTACTCAGTTGGTTTTTCTGAATGCAAATCCTGTCCTGAAACTATCTATATTTCCCCCACAACCAACATGAAGCCAGGAGTTACCTCATTAGCTCGCATACCAAAGACACCATCAAATTCCAAGAGTTTTAGGAGCACTATGCCAGGAATCAGAGAAACAGGCCAATTTTTTTTTTTTTTTAATTTCACATATGTCCCACAATATTACTCCTCTGTGAAATGCTACCTATGAATTCCAGAGTGAAATATTCATAGTATTTATTTTCCTAATCACTGAAATCTTTCTTTTGCAAATTTAACTAACCTGAGTACTTTTCTATTTGTACATTATAGTCAAGAAAAGCACAAAGAACAGTGACAATCAGACAGTCAATGTAAAGAACAAAGATTTTGCTTTCTTAAAAGAGTTGAGAGTCAGCAAATTCAATGCGTTATTTGTGTCGGTTGGATATAACAAATGACAGCATGGCTATATTTAATGACTCCTGGGACTCCATGGGCCTAAATGATGGCGTAAAAATAATCTGGCAGTGAGCAGTGCAATAGGTAATCCAAATTCCTGGTAGAGTGGCTGTACTTCTTAAAATGTCACAAAGGATAAAAGGAATTTGTCACATAGATAACACAAAGAACCCCACTGACTCATTTGACTTTACACTTTTAAGTTCTAGATAAGAAAACTGAGGCACAGAACATTAATGAGTAATTTACAAGATTTAGGCAGAGAGAAGTAGAAACCTACTCTCTTGACTGCATTTTATTCTGCAAAGCTTCTTGCAACCATCACTCCATCCCCACTCCACCCCCATGACTTGGAATACATTTCAAAGTACAACTTGATAAAGTCTTTTTTTTCCCAGGTTATTATTTTTCTCTTTATTTTTCATTTCATATTTCTTTCAAATTTAGGGTAAATTATGGAAAAGGAGACCTGATCCACATATTTATTGCCAACTTAATAAATGGTGCTTGATTTACTTTTCAACTTTACTAATCATCTAAGTTTGCTTGTCATCTGTGCTAGATGAACTCTTCCCCGCTTCCCCAGCACTTCCGCCCCATGTCCCCCACCCTCCACCATCACCTCATCATTGGACACATCATTTTTCACTGTTCTTTTTGGCAGACCTTCAAGTAGGTTTGTGTCTTCTGCATTTTTCTAATTGCATGCAGGATATATCCTGTTGCTTGATGAGCTGAACACTTTAGATATGTCTGGCTGTTCAAAAATAAATAATTGACAAATTGCTCCAGGCATACATATGACTTATAATGAATATAATACTAAAATAATTTATTTTAGGAAATTTTTGTTTGTCAAAGACCCAATTCCCCCCAAATCTGAATATATCAGCATATGTGTTTCTAAATGTATCTACTTGGTAGTCAGCAACATAGAAAAGATAAAAGAAAAAAAAATCACAGCACTGTTAATTTTAAAAGCTAAGTCCAGTGTTATAAGTGATTTCAAAACATGTCAATGCTTTTCATGTAAACTTTCACAAACAGGAACTATAAATATAATGTTCAGATAATAAGTACTTTATTTTCTTACTTAATTCATAAGAAGTTAATTCCACTGATGTAAGGTGTAGGCAGATTTCACTTTATTAAGTGGTGGGGTTTTTTAAAAAGCTATATATATGAAATTTTGATGAGTAGAGTCACATTTCCCCACTGGATTGCATTAAAATCCACAGGTGCTTTATCTCTGTTGTTGTTGACTGTTTTCAATCCAGATCAGATCAGATCAGATCAGATCAGTCACTCAGTCGTGTCCGACTCTTTATAGTCATAACAAAAATTTAGCTTTATCTTATCTAACCACTAAGCCTTTTTGTCAAGTAATTAGACTTTAGAAGTAAATACAGTAAATAAGTGTTCCAGAGAAACAGGGAGAAATCTTTTTGTAAAGCTAAGGATCAGCTTTAAATTTTTTTGTCATATAAGTTAGAGTTTTTTTATTGTCAACACAAGCGTCTTATTATCAAGTTGAAAAATCTTGGAAAGAGACAAAAATAAAATGAGTTCATTCACATTATTTAAGGGTGGTCAATTGCAGCTCCAAACTTTGCTTAGATTCACTGCCTCTGCCTCTGTTGGGTCCTGACCTAGACTCCTGAGTATTGTATAGGATGGCAGCTGGGGTGCAGCCCAGCCCAGGTTCCAGCTGGAATACAGGGGCTAGAGCTCGAGGTGCCAAAGGAAGAGCAGTGGATGGCGATCGGCCGCTTGGTCACTCCCTCTGTCCTCTGTGCCACCCCAGACCGCTCAGAGTAAGAACAGAACCCTGTCTTACAGCCCTGACTTCTTCAGTGGAAACTGTACTGGCCCTCTGGATCTCAGAGGACTCAAAAGCATTTATTTTGAGGAATATAACTGTATTGTGCATGTGCGCTTCAGTCACTGACTCATTCTGGAATGGGAATAATTTCAGGATTCATCATCCTTTCGTCATCCAGAGTTGGGCAACAACCATAAGTTTAACTCTATAAAGTATCAGAGAAATGAAATTTGAAAGGAAGCCATGTGTTTGTATTTAAGTTGCAATCTTTTTTCTTTTTTTGCCTTTAAAGATCTAGTTCAGTTATTTCAATTGTTGGCTCAAAACTACAATTTATAGTTTCTAATGCTATGCATGCATGCTAGGTTGCTTCAGTCGTGTCCGACTCTGTGCGACCCCATAGACGGCAGCCCACCAGGGTCCTCTGTCCACAGGGTTCTCCAGGCAAGAGTACTGGAGTGGGTTGCCATTTCCTTCTCCAAGTTTCTAATAGTCCACCCTTTAACTAGAAGCAGCAAATTACCTCAAATTTCAACTTTCACTGCTTTTCTTTTAATTCATCATTTCAACCCAACTGATCCCAGCTTCTCTACTATGTCATTTTGTTATACAGTTACCATCTTTTTAAATTTGTGTTCCATTATGATCACGTTTATACACGTATGTGTATATATATGTATGTGTATGTATCTGTATGGGCCTCCCCAGTGGCTTAGTAGTAAAGAACCCGTCTGCTGGTGTGAGTTTGATCCCTGAGTCATAAATATCCCCTGGGTGAGGAATGACAACCCACTCCAGAATTCTTGCCAGGAAAGCCCCATGGACAGAGAAGCCTGGTGAGCTGTAGCCCATGAGGTTGCAAAGAGTCAGACATGACCAAGTGCCGGGGTCCAGCCCCGGCTGATCCAGGGTCTTTGGAGGGGAGGCTGTGTCGGCGGGGGTCACTGGATAATAGCTTTATTTACATATCAATTAGAGACATTAAGAGTAAATAATAGCGGATAGCTCAGTAGGAAATTCAGAGAAGAGAGGCTGAGTAGCTTGGTTTACACGGAAAATCAATATAACCTGTGACACCAGGTTAGCTCTGACCAGGAGGCTGCAGGCGCCCACTCTAATAGCAGAAAGTGCCCCACCTTAGGCACTTTCTCGAGTGGGTCTTAGAAGCCCAGGCAAATAAGTGGTCTCAGAGGATATCCACGCTCCAGATGGAGACTCAGCTGGAAATTGAGAGAGAAAAATGACAGATGAAAACTTCAGCCAGAATGTAAAGGAAAGAATGACATGGGGAGACCAAGCTTTGGTGAGCAAGGCCCATAGCTTTATTTTTAACAGGGGCTTTTATACCCTAAGTTACACATAGAGGATAATAGGGGATGTGAAATCATGCAAAGCCAGCAGTCTTTGATCCTTATCAAAAACCAGGGTTTCTTTCCTGCAAATTTATCGCGTACAAATGGTTCAAGTGATTTATATCATCTTCTGGCCAGAAGGCCTATTAACATTTTATGACTCTTGACAAAGGTTTGTCAACCTCAAGACTTATTTTCTCTAAGAGTAATTATTTTAAGGTTTGGCGCCATCTTTATCTGCAGGTGTCAGATAAACTTGCATTCCTATAGGGCAGAGGCACAATGGGTTTACAACAAAGGAAAGAATTTACTACCTTAAGGGTCTACAGTTACTAGCACCAAGGCCACTACTTATTTTTTCTACAAACCAACTATATCAATTAATACACATTCAAGGATACAAAACGGGGGATGTGAAAACTTGGCAAAAAGCATTGGCTCATTAATGAAATCTTTTACTAGTTTTATTCTGACAGTTTTTAACTCTCTGAGAGACTCTGAGGTATTTGAATATCTTAAGTGACCCCTGCCTCTCGAGGCTGAGAGACTGTGAACAATCATATGCATAGCTATAGGAGTCTGGGTAAACTTGTCAGGCGAGTTGGAGAGCTATCTGAGGGGTTTGGATTTAAACACTCCTAATGCCCAGGAACTTTATTAATTGGAGCTGTAAGTTGATTCTTTATTAGAGAGAGCGAGATGGTGGTGGGGGACAGCCCCCAGTAAAGTCAGAGGTGAGAGCACAAAGCAATAAAGTAGGCAGACTCTGGTTTTTGGGGGGTAGATGCTCGAGAATATCCGGGGGGACTCCTGAGGCTTGCTCCCACCTTTGCGTATGCCAAGCCTCCTTCCTCATGACCTTTGTCATGAGTAGAGTGCCTCTCTGCGGCGGCTCCCAACAACCAAGCAACTGAGCACATATATATGTATACATTATTATACACAAGGCACAATGTTACCTATGTCTCCATATTGTTTTCCCTTTATGTTCTGAAAGTCCATTTAGAATTCAAAAAAAAATGAGTAGTCTTCAAACAATAACCAATAACCACAATATCATCTATAGACACTTTACCTTTTGTGTAACACTGCTTTAAAAACTTCCACTTTGTAAACATTTGTACTGATAAAGTACAAAGCTATATTTTTATAAAAACTATAACAATAATAAACATTTTCTATAAGATTATTCTCCCATAGCTGTATGGAGTTGATATATAAAATTTCATTATTGATAATCATCTTTATATTTTGAAATTAGAAAGATTTTTGAAAATTTTTCAAAATTAGAAAGATTTCACAAATGATGTGCATTGTTCTCTCTCTCTCTCCCTTTCTCCTTCCTTCTTTTTTATTTCATTCCTCTTAAAGACCTGTGTAATATATGACTTAACCCTAGCACTATCACTATCGTTAAGATTTATGGAGTGTCCTCAGTTTACCAAAATCACAAGAACATCACCTTCTAGAGCCAGAGGAGATCTCAAAGAAAACCCACCTAACACTTACTAGGAAACCAGAAAATGCTGTGTCACGTAAAATCTAATTAGTTGAGCACAGACTTTGAAACAAGACAGTATGGGTTTAAATTCTGGCTCTTAAACCTAACCAACTGGTTGATCCTGGGCAAATTACTTAACCCATCTCTGTGCCTATTTCCTCTTCTGAAAATGGAGATACTAATAGAATCTATCTCATAGATTACTGTTTTGAGGATTAAATAAATTCATATTTGTAAAATGACTAAAACAGTAGTGCCCACACAGTAAGTGTTACATAAGTTTTTGCTATTATTATCATTATTATTACTGTCTAATATATGGGGTTAATATAATAACATTTATGTGTTTCCCAGAGAACAACTTAAGAATTTAAAGTACCAAGTTATCCTAGATACTGCAAATTCAAAATAACACCATACTAAATAAAAACGTTTTGAAGAGAGAAAATTGTTTACCCAATTTAATAGGTTGTTCTCTTGTTAAAGACACCCTTCCTTTTCAAAGGTGCACTCTTGAGCTCAAATTAAATTTCTGTCCTCTTTGGAGTTGTGGAATGCTATTAAATATCATTTTTCTATTATAATCATTCCAACACTTGAAACTAATAACTTTTTGGTTATCTTCAGTGATATCAATATCACATTACTTCAAGAAACTGAACTCTTCAACCACTTCAACCATAATGAGTCTATCTCCTTTCTGATGGAGCTACTCATAGCCACACACTGGACCCCCTCATTACTTTGACTTAGTTCTTAACTCTCAAAATACTCTTAGATCAAGTCTTTTTTCCTTTAGCTGCAACTAACCTTGACCCACAGCATAGTGTTCCCATCCTCAACATATCCTGCCCATCAGCCCCTCTGCTCTTTTGCCTCATCTCTCTGTATTTTGAATCCACTCAGTGTCAGAGTAAAGATGGAGGGAGAACTCTTACTTGGGAGGAAAGCATTGAAAGATGCACCTGTTCATCAGGAGAATCTAAAGCAGAAAAGGCCAAGAGGAATCCAATAATGGAAGAGAAAGCAAAAGTTTATGAGCCAGTGAAATGGTACAATGTATCAGGTTTGATGGATGAAGCTAAGCTATAAACAGAAAGATAAATCACAAGGTCAGAAATAAGGAAAACTAACAACAAGACAGGATGGAACCTAGGATGGATTAGGGCACACATTTCAGCTGAGGCCAAGAACAGTTCAAGAGTGTTGGTGGCTTGGTGTTAAGTGCTCCTGACTCCAGGCTTCAGGCATGGGTCTAAAGCTTAAAGGACCCACGCCAGACCCAATGCCCACTCAGCCTGGGCCCATTATCAGCTGCAAGATTAGAGGTTCCATTGATCTCCCATTTCATTTGTCCCCACATTCTTGAGCTAAATATACCTTAACAAAAGCCAGTTCAACATTTTCCTCATCATCTGATATATTTGCCCCCATTCCCAGGTTGTGTGTGTGTGTGTGTATATATATATATTTAAAAGTTTGTGATTTTGCATATATGCTGCTGCTGCTGCTAAGTTGCTTCAGTCGTATCTGACTCTGTGCGACCCCATAGACCGCAGCCTACCAGGCCCCACCGTCCCTGGGATTCTCCAGGCAAGAGCACTGGAGTGGGTTGCCATTTCCTTCTCCAATGCATGAAAGTGAAAAGTGAAAGTGAAGTCACTCAGTCGTGTCCGACTCTTAGCGACCCCATGGACTGCGGTCCACCAGGGTCCTCCATCCATGGGATTTTCCAGACAAGAGTACTTGAGTGGGGTGCCGTTACCTTCTCCAGCATATATGTTAATATCCAACAATCATTTTATTCACTTTTAATTGACTGCATGTCACATTCACCACTATTCCTGACAATCCCAGATGTTCTCCATTGTAATATACAACTGGAAAATTTGAAAATGAAAAGAAGTTTGTGAGTAATATTCTTTTTAAAAGTCGCATTGAATTTTCTAAAGTATGGCAAGGTTAAGATTAAGTCTTACATAGTTACTAGAGATTTACATTGATACAATATGGATGAAACTGAGAGCTAATAGAATGTGTGTGGTAAGACAAAAACAGAACACTGGGGATGGAACCCTGAAAAATGTACATGATTGGGTGTCAAGAATTGTGTGTGTGTGTGTGTGTGTGTGTGTGTGTGTGTTTCAGGAGACTGGTCACGATAGATGAGTATTACTTCTGTCTGGTCTAAGGTGAAGGTGAAGTCGCTCAGTCGTGTCCGACTCTTTGCAGCCCCACAGACTGTAGCCTACCAGGCTCTTCCATCCATGGGATTTTCCAGGCAAGAGTACTAGAGTGGGTTGCCATTTCCTTCTCCAGAGGATCTTCCCTACCCAGGGATCGAACCCAGGTCTCCCTCATTGTAGGCAGACGCTTTACTGTCTGAGCCACCAGGAAAGTCTCTGTCTGGTCTAAGCTACTCACCAACTCCACACTCAGTTTTAAGATTTTATAAAGCACACTGCAGAGAGTGCTGCAAAGCATCAACATTTTAAATTCCTCCTCCTGAGATACTTCCTGTAATAGCAAATGTTAGGCTCAGAGAGTTTCATGATGTTTTCCTCAGGTCCTGCATGGCTGGTGAATGGGGCCTGGGGATTTCTGCCCCATATGTTTTCCTTGGCAGGCTTTCAACTCAGAGCTGCACTGGGACAGTCTGAAAACCTCCTAAGGGCCTCCTCCTCGATCTCATAAAGCAAACAGGATACTACTTGTGATTAAATAGTCCCCCAAAGAAAAGAGTGTGTGTGTGTGTGTGTGTGTGTGTGTGTGTGTGTGTGTGTGTATTAGTACTTGTATGTTCTATCTGAAGTCTTGTACTTACCCACTGGAATGAGGAAGCTGGTTATTTTCTTCTGGACCAAACTGTGATGGAGATATGAATGTATCTGAAATTTTTTAGCTATCACACTTTTCTAATTTCTTTCTGCAGATAGGTAATAACAAGAGAATTTCTGACAGAAATGAAACTGGGCAGAAAGCCCAAAGTTGACTTGTTTCATTTTCCGAACACACGATTTTATGCAGTTTTAATTTTCACCTGCTCATGTGGTGTCTTGCTGAGCATTTTGGGAGATGACCTGGATTTCACTGTGGGAGACTCACAGGTTCACAGGCAAGAAGTTTATTTCTCCTCCCTCCTGGAAGCTCTAATCCCAAATTTCACATCACTGCTCTGCTTAAATAACTTCTATTACAGAATTTGGAACTTGTTTTATACTCTTTAAAAAGAACTATAATACAATATTGTAAACTTGAAAATTAAAATAAAATTTAAAAAAATAAATTTTTTTTTAAAAAAGAACTACAAGAGAAAAATTAAAATCTGTCAGCAGGAACCCTAAAAAGATGTGCACTGAATTTTGCAGTATTATTGCAAGGCAAATTTATTCAATAAATGCTTACTGGGCAAGTTATAATGTTATATGTTAAATACCTGTGAAGCTGGCCATATTCATCTCAACTGTCAATTTGCTTCTTGGCAATCTAAGAATTTTAGTTCCTGGTAATAATAAAAATTGCATATAAACAGTTCTTCCAAAAACAAAAAAAAATTTTAGGAGAGGCTCTGGCACTCATTGTTAGGAAAAGCACAAGAATATCATTCTTACAAATGGATTGTATTTCTCCTATCCCCATATAAAGGCCCATGGGGATCATTTCTGGCCACTGTTTGATGACCAGACTTGCACATTCACTTTGTGGGTGTGACCATTTTGTAAACTTATGAGACTAAGAGATTCTTTGACTGAAATAATGGTAAGCATGGTGATGTATGCTACCAGAAGACTTAAGAGACAGAGACTGATGCTGAGTCCCTGGCTAGGGATTGTTAGTTCCTGTCTGTAGCTGCAGTTAAGTGTCTAGATTTTTAAATAATCTTTAAAAATAAACAAGGAGATACTTAACTTTATAGTCTGAGTTCCTTTTCAGGTAAGTTGTCTTAAAACAGTAGAAGGTTACACTAAGTTGAAGTGATTTGTCCAGCTGCCTAAGGTTTTTTGGTGCCTAAAGGGAGTAGTCTTGGAAAGTGAATTCTGTTTGAAAGCTGTGAAAGCCTAGCTTCGTGTGGAATCTTACAAAGAAGCACAATATATAATTTTTAATTCCTTTTTACGTTTCTTTCCCCCCCACCCCCACAACTTTCCTCCCCTTACCTACCACCACACCTGAGTTTAAATGTAATTGGTCTATCAAAATTTTTGTTTGCAAGTTTTAATTAAATTCATTGTTCACAGATGTTACTGTCTTATCATGCACAGAAAAGAGCAAGTTTCAATCTGAATAACATTTAGAGACTGATTTTTACACTTTGCCCTTTAGAAACAGGAGTGAAATAAGCAGCATAAACTGAGTTCCACCACTTATGGGGCCTGGTAGGATTAGGTTTTGAATCTGAGAGAAAAGAAACAAATGCCAAAGCCAAATTTTCAAAGATAGTAGCTATAAATAAATTAAGTGCTGATGAGACTGACTGACTATGTGTCCCATGTGTATCTTAAGCAGGGAAGACTATTAAATTACTTCCACTCTTTGGACTGTTCTAGGACCAGGATATCATTAGGAAACTGACATCATCTCTTTCTTTTGAAATTACAGGCTGCGTTGATATGCAAAGGGTATTTAGGGCATGTTAATGGTGACAGGGAGAGTAACCCAGCACCTAGCTGATTCAAAGTTTTGACGTAGTTAAAATTATTATAGTTTTAATTTATAAACATCCTTGTTCTAAATTAAAAGACTGTTCAAAATGTACACAGTATTATCAAGTGTCCTTTGCAATTATGGGGGACAATAATCAGAAAGGAGTCATGCCAGTACAAACATTTGACAAGTGCTGGCTATCTTTCACTTTATAGCATATTAGGAGAACCTAGAACTTTGGTAAGAGCTGTGCTTAGTCGCTCAGTCGTGTCTGACTCTTTGCAACCCCATAGACTGGATGGATTCTTATTATTTCTGCTTAACATTCACAATTTTATTTTCCTACCCAGAAAACATTTAAATGATTAAAGATCACATTGTTTGGAATGTATTTGTTTCTTTAGGTAGAATTTTTCTAGTATATCACTGCTCTGAAAGAGTGAATTTACTTCCAGAGGAGTCTGTTATTTAGCAAGCAAAATGTTGCATTACTTAAGCATTTTCACTTTTCTCCTTGATTGCTTAGCCTTTCCAAATAATGTTCGGTAAAGAAACTGTATGGAGTTTGTGAGGTTTCCTTTCTTTGATGAAGTCTATTAGCCATTTAGTTCAAAAGAAAACCATATCAAAGTATGCTGTTATTTGTGGACTTAGGCAGAGAAAGCATTTTAAACAAAGACCTACTTAAGGCCATTGAAAAGAGTTTGTGTAAATTCAGAGACCGAATTTCTCTAAGACAAAAAGCAGACTGAATAAAATGCATTTTGCTTTTCAAAGGAAAAGTATGGTCAGTAGGAGAAAAGCTGCCACAGCATCAGTTGTCTAAGTCAGTGAGAATCAGAATTGAATGATTCAGGCTTTCTTTTAATGTCCTCTGTCAGAATAAATCTCAGATGCTAACCTTAATGGAGAGGGGAAAGTTAGAGGATGAAGAATTGAGGAATTCCTAAAAATGGATCTGGAAATGTCTGGCTTTTCCAGATTGCAGCTAGCATAGACTGATTTAAGTAGTAAATGACTCTCTTACTCTGCCCAAGCTTGTTTTAAAGGTAGGCATACTGGGAAGATGTTTTGCAAAGCTGCAGATGACTAAAGGTTCATCTGCATTTTATTATTGTTGCTTATTTTTGATCTGTTCAGTGACAACAGCATACTTGGAATTAAATAAAATCGTTCAGTACACATGAACTAGCTTTGCATGAAATTTTTCCAAGCCTGAGACATAATGGATTGTTTTAGGGAAAGAACACATTCTAAGCTAGTATGCAGTAGGAATATAAAAGGAATACATTAGGAAATAATGGGTGAAAAAAAGTTAAGTTACATCAAAGAGGAAATTAGTTAGGGAGAGGTGAACTATGCAGAAACATATCAACTTTGGAGAGTTTCTAGACCAAGACCTTAGGAGGAAAAGGGGATGGAAATCAATTTAAGTAAAGGAATATACAGATGAAATAGAAAGAATACCTATATTCCAACTAACCAAATATAAAAACCCCTCTTCCTTTAGCAGTTATCAAACATCTCAGTAAGGTACTTAGAAGAGATACTTAGCAGAGGTACCCAGCAATGTAGAGGTACTTAGCAGAGGTACCTAGCAATGTAGAGGTACTTACCAGAGCAGTAATGGAATGGATGGTTAAACATGGAATCCGGGATCCTTCTCTTTCTTTGCCTTTGGAAGGCAGCAACAAGGATGGCAGAGTCTTAAGGAGTAGCCCAGTCATCACTACCTAACTGGTCCAGGCCAGAGTTCATTGTGCTAAGCCCACTGCTCAGAGACACCACAGGGAAATAAAATATGTGAATAGCTTTGAGTGATGATTTCATGATTTTACCTAATAAAACAGAGGGCAGGGGGAAATGTGAGGAACCATTTGCAGGGAGAAAATGTAGATCCATCCCCACAGTGTGATATTCTAGAGTGATTTTCACACATTTTCTAGGGGACTGCCCTCTTGTTTCCTGGTGAAAATTTAATGTTCATTCAGTTCAGTCACTCAGTCGTGTCCAACTCTGCAACCCCATGAATTGCAGCACACCAGGCCTCCCTGTCCATCACCAACTCCTGGAGTTCACTCAAATTCATGTCCATCGAGTCGGTGATGCCATCCACCCATCTCATCCTCTGTCGTCCCCTTCTCCTCCTGCCCCCAATCGCTCTCAGCAGGCTAATGCCGAAAACACAGACAGACTAATACTTTGGATATCACATTTATTGACATTCTTCTCTTTTAAATACCTTCTCCATTCCTGTGGCCATATGAATATGACTGTACATGTTCTTTGCCCCAGTCTCTCCCAGTAATTATTTACTCTTTCATGATCTATTGTATTCTCCTTGTTTCAAGTGACATGACAGATACTTGACTTTAGAAAGGAATGGAATAGCCTTGAGATTCATATGGATCAGTCAGGTCCTATCCTTTTACTTACTAGCTTTGAGATTTGGGGAACTTTGTAACTTTTATTATTCTCAGACTTGTATCATCTCAAATTATCTGGATAATAATACCTAGGATATATAACACCACCTAAGGAGACAGGAAGTTAGTGAACATATATTATTTACTATGTGCAAGATACTATGTAAAACTCATTACTTTAATCAGGTATCCCTCAGTCCTCACAGGCATTCAGGTTCTGGTATCATTTTCTTGTTATAGATAAGAAGAGGAAGGCTTCCAGGGGTTAAGAAATTTGCTTAAAGTCAAAAGTAAGTGTCAGAGACAGAATAAATATCAGGCTTTCTGGGTCCAGAGTAGATGGTTAATCTCCCTTGGGTTTGCCTCATGCAGGATGAAACCCAGGTAGAACGGATATAAAATGGGTTTCAAAATGAGCTTAACCCAGCCCTGTGCTGGAGGAACTTGCATATAGGTGGAAGGGGAGAGAACTAGGGATGAGAGATTCAACAATACAATAAAAAGTAACACATAATACAAACAGAAGTGTAATTTTCAAACATTGGGAGAGCACAGTAGAGAGAGCTACTCATTGCTTGGGTTAAGTGGGATAAATCTGAAGAGAAATTAAGCCATTATGAGGATACATGTGAGGGACTTTTCAACCCCATCAATATGATTAGTCTTGATCTATTTTGATTCCGTTTCATCTCAGTATAAATGAACGTGGTTTGGGGGTTGGGGATGTGGTGTGTGTGTCACCAAGTTCCTTTAGGATTCCCCACCTCAGGAGGACTCCATCTGCTGCATATTCACAAAAGCTAACTTCCTTGGCAGGGACAGCCATATGGGAACTTTTTATTCCTAAGTCAGCATGTGGAAATGATGCAAGCTGTTGTAGTTCTATTTTTAGACACAAGGCCAGATCACTTAGAACACTGTGTTTCTTGAGGATCACTCTGGGGTTTTTCTTTTCTTCTCTTTTCAAGTAGAGCAGGACTAAATACAACAGTGATTAATTTGTGCCCTGCCCTGCGCACTATGCGTGGTCAACAGTTGTTGTTCAGTTGCTAAGTCATGTCTGACTCTGTGACCCCATGGACTGCAGCACACCAGGCTTCCCTGCCCTTCACTATCTCCTGGAGTTTGCTCAAATTCATGTCCATCCAGTTGGTGATCCACCCAACCATCCCATCCTCTGTTGCTCCCTTCTCCCTCTGCCCTCAATCTTTTCCAGCATCAGGGTCTTTTCCAATGAGTCACCTCTTAGCATCAGATCAGATCAGTCGCTCAGTCATGTCCGACTCTTTGCGACCCCATGAACCGCAGCACGCCAGGCCTCCCTGTTCATCACCAGCTCTCGGAGGCCACTCAGACTCACATTCATTGAGTCAGTGATGCCATCCAGCCATCTCATCCTCTGTCATCCCCTTCTCCTCCTGCCCTCAATCCCTCCCAGCATCAGAGTCTTCTCCAATGAGTCAACTCTTTGCATGAGGTGGCCAAAATACTGGAGTTTCAGCTTTAGCATCATTCCTTCCAAAGAAATCCCAGGGCTGATCTCCTTCAGAATGGACCGTTGGATCTCCTTGCAGTCCAAGGGACTCTCAAGAGTCTTCTCCAACACCACAGTTCAAAAGCATCAATTCTTCGGCGCTCAGCCTTCTTCACAGTCCAGCTCTCACATCCATACATGACCACAGGAAAGACCATAGCCTTGACTAGGCGAACCTTTGTTGGCAAAGTGATGTCTCTGCTTTCGAATATACTATCTAGGTTGGTCATAACTTTCCTTCCAAGGAGCAAGCGTCTTTTAATTTCATGGCTGCAGTCAGCATCTGCAGTGATTTTGGAGCCCAGAAAAATAAAGTCTGACACTGTTTCCACTGATTCTCCATCTATTTCCCATGTAGTGATGGGACCACTTACTTAGCATCAGGTGGCCAAAATATTGGAGCTTCAGCTTCAGCATCAGTCCTTCCGATAAATATTCGGGACTGACTTCCTTTAGGATTGACTTGATCTCCTTACTGTCAAGGGACTCTCAAGTGTCTTCCCCAGCACCACAATTCAAAAGCATCAGTTCTTCAGGGCTCAGCCTTCTTTATGGTCAACAGTGGATGAGTAATAAATGTTTACCAAATGTATGCTGAAAGCCTTAAGGGGAGAGTTTATCAAATACCCTTATTGCATACCTGGGATACAGATTTAAACAAGAAGAAACTTTGATGGAATCATGCCACCACTTCCCATGCCCTGAGGCAAAACAAATCAATAGCAATGAGAGCAGTCTTGGCTTTGCATTTCCTTCCCTTATAGAAAAGCTTGACTCTGTCCCTGCTGGCTTGGATCAATACCTAACCCCATCTCAAGTTTGAGCTCTACAGTGAGTGACCAAAGAAATATAAATGAAGAATTTGCTTGATTTCCAGTTCTAAACTCAAGCTTATAAGGACAAAAAAGAACTCACTTAGAGGCACAGAAATTCAACTTACTGGTTTCCCTTTGATTTATCCCTAGATACTCTGAAATAAAGGATTTGTGTGTAGATGTTTAGGAAGCAGAAAGGGAGATTCATACCCTTAATTAAAAGATAACTTTATAATGTTATATGTTAATGAACAATACTTAATAAAAGACTGTGCAGAGTTAAATAGCCTTGTACTCAGAAATACCTAAACTTTTTCAAGCTCAGCCACTTACTGTATGATCTTATCTTTTTAAATGTTACTTTTGCAATTAGTAAACTGGAAATAATACCACCCATCAGGTAGAGTTGTTATAAGAATTAGACAAGAATATACATGTAAAATGGCTAACACATAATTGATACTCATTAACAAGTAGTTATTGTTGTAATGCAATATAAGTCTCATTGTGTTAGGGAAATATCTAATGAGACTTATTTTGTAAAAGTATGCATCATCTATGGGCATTTAATAGTTTCAATTTATTTGACCATTTCAAAGAAATTTAAGTCATTTAATTCAATTATTGATTTTTTAACTGGCCAATACTTTAAGCAATCAATTTAAAATATTTAATAGCAATATGATTAAATTTTCAAATATGTCCAAACTAGCAATATTAAGCACTAATGATTATTTAATTTCCATCTAAATTCTATACATTTATAACTGCTCTTATACCAGGAGAACTTCTTATGAGATGCTAGGGACTGCAGAAAAGAGAAGACAAGTCAGTATAAGAAGTTGTTATTACAGTTAGAAATGGCAGTTCTGTTACTCAAAGAGATTAGAATCTAAGTGGACTTTTATACTAAGTCTTACCTATGAGTAGGTGGACATTTATTCTTTGAAGCATGAAGAAATTCAAAGATGTTTCAACAGAGCATGGTTTGTGTATATAAATCTATGAAATTTGGGGCAGCTAGAACTGAAATATGAATTTACTGTGTAGTGATTTCCAACTTTGTGAGGTATACAGTAAATTCATATTTCAGTTCTAGTTGCCCCAAATTTCATAGATTTATATACACAAACCATGCTCTGTTGAAACATCTTTGAATTTCTTCATGCTTCAAAGAATAAATGTCCACCTACTCACTGGTAAGACTTATATTCTAATCTCTTTGAGTAACAGAACTGCCATTTCTAACTGATCTGATCTGATGTATATGTATAGTGGATGCTTGTAATAGTTTTCTATTGCTGCTGTAACAAATTAATGCAAACATTTATTAATACATACAGTTGTGCTTACAATAGCACAAATCCATTCTATTACAGTTCTGGAGGTCCAAAATAAGTTTCACTGGATCAACATCACAGTGTTGGCTGGGAGCACCCCCCTCCTCCTAGAAGTTCTATGGGGAGCTTACCTTTTTAAGCTTTTGGAATCTACCTGCATTCCTTGACTCGTGGAATCTTTCCTCTGCTTTCAAAGCCAGTAGCTTAGATTTTGTATTACATCTTTCTCTCTCTACCCCACCCCACTCTCCTCCTCCTCACCTTCCTCTCACTCCCCCTTCCTCTTCTCCTTCCTCCTCCCCTTCTTCTTCCTCCTCTTCTTCTCCTTCTTCATCTTCTTCCTCCTCTCTCACCTCTGTCATTACCTCTCCTTTTTGACTCTGACTCTCCTGCCTCTCTTTCCCTCATGTGAAACCTTGTGGCTACATTGAACCCACCTGGACAATCCTGGATAATCTTCCCACCTTAAAATTCTTAATCACATCTGCAAAGTCCCTTTTGTTATGTATTGGGTTGACCAGAAAGTACATTCAAGATTTTCTGTAAGATCTTGCAGGAAAATCTGAATGAACTTTTGGTCAACCCAATAAAATACCATATTCACGGATTCTGGGGCTTCTCAGTGGTGCAGTGGTAAAGAACCCACTCGCCAATGAAGGAAAACAAGAGACACAGGTTCAATCCCTGGATCGGGGAGATCCCCTGAAAAAGGAAATGGCAACCCACTCCAGTATTCATGCCTAGAGAACCCCATGGACAGAGGAGCCTGGCAGGCTACAGTCCATGGGGTGGCAATGAGTCAGACATAACTGAACATACACACACACACACACACACACACACACTCACAGATTTTGGGGGATAAGGAAGTACACATCTTTTGAGAATCTATACTTTGTTTACCGCATTGCTAAACCTTGTCTTTCTCCTCTATAAGGCAACTTGATGTGTAGGATCTCTTCCAGTACCTGAATAAGGAGAATAGTGATTAGGGAAGATTTACTAAGGAGGCAAGAACTAATCCTTTTTATTACCCTGAGAGATGATCTGTTCTTGTTAATGTATGAATCATGAAAATCACATGAATGAATGGATTTTGGACAGGTGACTAGAGTACACAGGACACAATGCTTCTGGGGGGAATGGGGCCAGAGGGAGGTTGGTTTAAAAGGTGGAATCTGATTTATTGGGTGCATATGTCACAGCATGCCTTTTGTGCCCCACATTTTACTCAGTTAACTCTCTGCTCTTCTTCTCCATGTTTTTTTCAAACACTGTAAATGAATGCAAGATTTGCTATACACTTCTCTTTCATTTTATTCTCCACCTCTTTCTTGGTTTTATAATATTCAAATGAGGGTAAAATATATAAAACTCAAATTGAGTACAAATTTGACTTGGCAGCAGCATTCTGAATGCTTAAAAGAGATGAATTTTATTATTAGCTGAGGGATATGCAAATGTTAAGAATTATAGAAAATTTATTCATGCTAATGGCTCTGAGTCTATGGTATGTCCATAGATTTGATCTGGTGTACACAAATTTGAGCTGGGTTATAAATCATATATTCAGATTTTATGGAATTTAGTTCATCATTCTCCCAATTTAGTTCTAAGTCAATTTTCTGAGTACTAAGTAGTTGACTTCTTTAGAATGCATCCAGAATACAATAGCAAGGCTATTGATATGTCTCCAGAAGTACACTACTTGCCTTCTTGAAGCTGACATCTGTATTTGCATTAGCTCTGTGGACTTTTGTGACCCTCCAGCTCATTCTCTGCCTGGCTTTTAGTCTGGACTAAATAAAGGCTTCTTAAATTGATTTTAGAAAATTTCTAATAAAAAAATCTTTAAATTCTTATTTTTCAAATTAAGAGTTAAAATTACTACTAAACCTTAGAATTTCTTTTGAGTCATAATTATACATCAGATCAGTTTTCTAGGTCTATTTTTTTGTTTTATGTTTTTATTGCATATGCAGTAAGTCAGTTAGCAAAAAACAAAAACAAAAAAATGACATCATTTTGTTGTTTGAATTTTACTTCATCTCTTTCCTTGGGAAGGTAATTATTTGGGTTTGTCTTTTGGTTTCTGGACATTTGTACTTCTTGAGATATAGCTTAGAATTGTACTTAAGTCACAGAACCCAGAGCCAGATTTGGGTTCCCAAATCCCAAAACCCAGAGCCTTTCCAGCTCTGAAGCTTACTAGCCACCTGATCTTGAACAAGTTTGACAGTCTTTCTGTGTCTCTGTTTTCTTATCTGTAAAATGGAAATTAAAAATAAATATAGTCTCTACCTCATAAGGCAGTTGAGAGCATTAAAAAGACTAATGTCTGACATGTAGAAAGCACTTTTAACATATTTTCTATTGTTTTTTTGCTTGTGAATCATTCTTTTGAGTCATTTATTTGTCTTTTCAATAATGTTAGCTTTTTTTCAACCAGTGTTCTTTACAGAAAATTAGAAAATTAACACTTCAGCCTATTTATTATACTTGTCTGTCCTCCACTTTTCTTTTGTCTCAATACATATTTTGAAAGATTTTGTCACTTTGAATTTTTATGCTGAGAAAGTCCAACTGAACTCATTTTATGAATTAGCTATATCTCTGTAAGGAATTTTCATCATTTTAAAGATCAGTTAAGTATTGCTTTAGAAATAAGATCATGACAAAGCACTTGGTGGTGTGAATCTGGTCACATTAGGTGTTTTCTAAATATTTTCCTGACTATGACATGTGGTGAGAAACTCTTAATGTTTTCCTCAAAAGCATTGCCTAATTTTCCCAACACGATTTGTTGCTAATGCTGCTGTTTCCTTCCTTTTCTGCATCTTCTTCTCTTCCACATGGTCACATGCCAACTCTTCCTTGTTTCAGTGCAGATATTCCACTTCTCAGGATGCCTTCCTGACACCTAACACAATGACACACCCAAGTAGATTAAGTTCGCCCATCCCAGGGGCTCCCAACTCAACCTGATGGAAACCATAAACTCTCTGGGCTAAAATTGCCTGTCTCTCTTACCAATTAGACTGGAGGTTCTGGAGCATAATGAACATTTATTATAATCAGTATTTGTTTAATAATAAAGAATACACAAATGACATTAAAATAAACCTTATTAAAGTATAATTCAGCTAATTTATTTTTGAAGTTTCATATGGCAAAGATGGAAAAAGATTAAAGTCATCCACAGCAATTATATTCACAACAATTATATAAAAATTCTTTTTGTTACAGATGACCTTTATATGTTTCTGTTTTATGCTAATCAGCATGCAGAAGCCCATTGTTGCTATGGCTTCATAGTGGGGTGGCATCTTCTATTTATAGAATAGCTCTCTATTTCATTGAACATATTTTTGTTTTTAATGCTACTGCATGAAAGGAATATAGCCATGATAACTCCTCATCATTTATTTTTGCCTGGCAATTTCTTGCTCAATATTTTCTTTTTAAATTTTGTCTTGCAGGTGATGTATGATTGGACTTATTAATTTTTGTCTTTGTCTTTTAGGTGAAGTTTAGCACATGTTTATTTACATTTGGTGTAATACTATTCCATTTGATTTTATTAAGTCTCTTTGTTTTCTTTTTGGCTGACTTGTTAAAAGGATTGTTTTGATTTTTATTGACTTTTCACATGAGTACCAACTTGAATTCACATAGACTCTAGTTCTCAGTCTTGAACTTACATAGACTCTTGAACTCACATAGACTCTTGAATTCACATAGACTCTAGTTCTCAGAGTCTTGAATTCACATAGACTCTTGAATTCACATAGACTCTCAAATTTACATAGACTCTCGAATTCACATAGACTCTCGAATTCACATAGACTCTAGTTCTCAGAGTCTTGAATTCACATAGACTCTTGAATTCACAGAGACTCTAGTTCTCAGAGTCTTGAATTCACATAGACTTGAATTCACAGAGACTCTAGTTCTCTACTGAAACTAAAATTTCAGTCATCAGTTCTCTAACTGCTTTTAGTATTCAGTGTTAAAAAGAAGACATCCTGAATTTTGCCTCATCATCACAGAAATCCTTCATCTGTCTGGATAATTTCTTTTCCTTGATTCTGAAATGTTTTACCAGGATTTACTATCAATGTTTTAAAATTACTTTTTATCCTGGATTATGGTAAATACTTTAAATCTACCAACGTCCAACTTTTATTTTCAGCAAATATTTCTTCTATTTTCAGTAAAAATTCTATTTTTCATTTGTTCTGCTCACTCCTCCACCTTCCCACTGAAACGCTACTATCTTGTAGTAGCATTTTGAATTTTGCTGTCTTTTCTCCATCTTTGTCATCTTCTTTCACATTGTCATTAATATTTTGCTATTGGTTTTTCTCTTCTGCAGCATATGAAAAACAAAGTCACTCAGTCATGTCCAACTCTTTGTGACACCATGTACTGTAGCTCTCCAGGCTTTTCTGTCCATGGAATTCTCCAGGCAAGAACACTGGAGTGGGAAGTCATTCCCTTCTCTAGGGGATCTTTTGGACCCAGGCATCAAACCCAGGTCTCCTGCACTGCAGGCAGATTTTTTACCATCTGAGCTACCCGGGGAGCCCTCTGCAACATACAGTAACTCTATTAACTGCCGTCAATGTGTGCTTTAATTCTTCTAAAAAACTTTTATACCTTTAGTTCCTTTCCCACTTTTGATAACTTTCCTTCTGATTTCACCACAGCTAGGAAATCAGACACACCTCTGCTTACACCTGTGCTCTAAATCAGAGAGACCAAATATCAGCTTCACAACTCAGACTCTAGCAAACAGTCTCTTAGTGAAATAAAGAGGTCAAAGTATTTTTTTACTTTATTTCACATAGCTTGTATTGCGCAGGCAAAAGGGAGAAGTAAAGAGGTGACTCACAAAAATTTGCACCATCCTTGTGCAAGCCAGTTTTGAAGCTCCTGGTGTTCAATATCAGTCTTTCATCCAATAACATCCATTGACATAATCGTCTTTTCCATAAAACTTTACCCACAATGACGATTTGGGAATGGGCCTCTCGTATTTTGAAAATAAGAAGACATATTTAAATTTAGAAAATGTGCTCAGATTGAATCTTGCTTTAGAAATAAGATCATGACAAAGCCTTGGCCGTGTGAATCCTGCCACATTAGGTGTTATCTAAATAAACACTTTTATGACTTTGACAATGTTTTGAAGCAATACACTGAGCCTACCACTATGTATCTAGACATTAACCTTTATTTCCAAGTCATTACTCAAAAAAGACCTTAGAATTATATTTATAACTTGTTATTTCACTTTTTAGACATTTTTTAATGAAAAATAAGGATAGATTTGTCATTTTTTAATGCTATAGGAATATATCATTTATAAAATAAAAACACTGAATCTCATCTTTGAAAATTCCTGAACAGCTAATTCAAAGACTAGTTCATAGCAAATGTCTCAGTGACCCTTTTGAAATGCCTCTTGATATTAGTCTCTGCATATTTCCAAGAATTCTTTCACTGATAACAGATATTGTGAAATTAGGAGAATATTTCAAAGTGTATTCAAAACATTGACTATTCCTCATCATTTTGTATATCTGATATCTTAAAACTATTATCACCTCCAAGAAAACACAGAAGGCTGACTATTCAAACACTTCTGTGACTGATTACATGCAGATGAAGAATTGCTCAACAAAATCAGGGCATTCTGCCTTACTTTGTACTACTTTGCTTTTTAAAAAATTCCTTAAACAAGGACTTTCCACAGGAAGTAAAATTCAAGGAAGCATAATAAATTTTGCAACCTAGGTAAATTTGCTTGATTGATCAATTGGTTTAGTCAGTTTCTTCCTTTTTAAAAACTGCAGAAGAAAAGCACATGTTTGGGGCTCATGGAAAATAGAGACATGAAAAATAGTCACAGACTCTTTCATGATTTAAGAAAATAGGAAGTGGACATAAATTGGGTCTAACTGGAGTATGTAACTTCTTATATTACAAAAGGTAATAATAGAAATTTTTTCCCTAAGAATCTCAGAATTCTTTGAAAAGGCATTCTTACCCTCGGTTTCTAATAGTCTCATAATAACAGCTTAGATTTGTTAGTAGTGTATATTCTTTCCAAGTGCTTCCCTGTATGCTCTTTCTGCTTTACAGGATATATTCTATTATAGAAAGAATTAATTTTGGGGTGGATTAGCAATTATTTTCTTATCAGCAAATAAAACATTCTATATATAGGATTACAATAGAGTCTAGGCTGGGCTGGAGAACTCATTAACTGGAGATTTGAGAGAATTCATTGAACTTTTAAAAAAGTTTATTTACTCATCTGCACAGTGAATTACCTCTAAATCCCAGAGACAAATAACTTCTAGAACAAGGGTTTTGTGATGTAAATATTTATAATGCTTTCTATCAGAAATAGTCATCTAAAATTTTATTTTCCCTTCCTCTTTTTCACAGACCACTGTAGCCTTATGGCATGTTCCTCCACCCTCTGTTTTCCATTAGAACACTTACAGGTCCTATTATTCCCTATTTTCTGCAACTATTTTATGACAATAGTATCTTTAGTTTTCAGTCAGTTATTAGTATTTTTTTAATTATTTAATTTTTAAAAGTTATCTTCCATTTACAGTTATTATAAAATATTGGCTATATTCCCTGTGTTGTACAGGATATCTTTGAGGCTATCTTACACCCACTTTGTTCTGTGTTACCTTTCTCTTTAGAGTTACCCTAAACTCAGTTAACACTGTTTCTAATCTCAGTCGTATTCTGAAAGAGCATATCATGAGGTCAGGCAACCAATGTTCCTATCTTCTTTGCCACACATCACTAAGAAAGGGACTGTCCATCCAGATGGCTAACAAATACATGAAAAGATGCTCAACATTGCTTATTATTACTAAGTTGCTTCGGTCATGTCCGACTCTGTGCCACCCCATAGACGGCAGCCCACCAGGCTCCCCCGTCCCTGGGGTTCTCCAGGCAAGAACAGTGGAGTGGGTTGCCATTTCCTTCTTTAATGGTTGAAAGTGAAAAGTGAAAGTGAAGTCGTTCAGTCGTATCCGACCCTCAGTGACCTCATTGACTGCAGCCTACCAGGCTCCTCCGTCCATGGGATTCTCCAGGCAAGAGTACTGGAGTAGGGTGCCATTGCCTTCTCCAAAATTACAATGAGATATCACCTCATACCAGTCAGAATGGCCCTCATCAAAAAGTCTACAAACAGTGGAGAGGGTGTGGAGAAAAGGGAACACTCTTGCACTGTTGGTGGGTATGTAGATTGATATAGCCACTATAGAAGACAGTATGGAGATTCCTTAAAAAACTAGGAATAAAACCACCACATGACCCAGCAATCCCACTCCTAGGCATATACCCTGAGCGAATCAAAATTGAAAAAGACACGTGTATCCCATTGTTCACTTCACGGCAGCACTATTTACAATAGCTAGAATATGGAAGCAACCTAGATACCCATCGACAGACAAATAGAGAAAGAAGTTGTGATACATATACACAATGGATTATTACTTGGCTATAAAAAGGAATGTATTTGAGTCAGTTTTGATGAGGAGGATGAACCTAGAACCTCTTATACAGAGTGAAGTGAGTCAGAAAGAGAAAGATAAATATTGTATTCTAATGCACATATACAGAATCTAGAAAAATGGTACTGAAGAATTTATTTACATGGCAGCGATAAAGAAACAGATATAGAGGATAGACTTATGGACATGGGGAGAGGGGAGGAGAGGATGAGATGTATGTAAAGAGTAACACGGAAACTTACATTACCATATTAAAATATATGCTGCTGCTCGGAGAAGGCAATGGCACCCCACTCCAGTACTGTTGCCAAGAAAATCCCATGGATGGAGGAGCCTGGTAGGCTGCAGTCCATGGGGTTGCTAGAGTCGGACACTACTGAGCGACTTCCCTTTCACTTTTCACTTTCATGCATTGGAGAAGGAAATGGCAACCCACTTCAGTGTTCTTGCCTGGAGAATCCCAGGGATGGGAAAGCCTGGTGGGCTGCCGTCTATGGGGTCACACAGTCAGACACGTCTGAAGTGACCTAGCAGCAGCAGCTGCTGCTGCTAAGTCCCTGCAGTCGTGTCTGACTCTGTGTGACCCCATAGACAGAAGCCCACCAAGCTCCTCCATCCATGGGATTTTCCAGGCAAGAGTACTGGAGTGGGGTGTGTAAAATAGATAGCCAACAGGAATTTGCTGTATGGCTCAGAAAACTCAAACAGGGACTCTGTATCAACCTAGAGGGGTAGGATGGGGAAGGAGATGGGAGGGAGGTTCAGAAGGGAGGGGATACATGTATATCTATGGCTGATTCAGGTTGAGGTTTGACAGAAAACAACAAAATTCTGTAAAGCAATTATCCTTCAATAAATAAATAAATTAAAAAGAAAAAAAAAGAGGCTGTTTATGAACCTTACAAATTTACATCAGGTGTCATCAACATCAGGACAGGAACAGATGGGTGCGCTGCCTCACAGTACGTTCGACAGGCAGCATCACGTTGTTTTTCAGATGAGGAAATTAAAAGACATTGACTTAGGATGTTAAAAAACATGGACACAATTTATTTGCTCCAGGTAGGTTTTCTACTCCACTACCCTACCTGTGTAGGCAAAGTCACTGATGGGGAAAAGAGAGGGAGAGAGCGAGAGAAAAACAGAGAGATTAAAATGTAATGTCTTTTCTGTGATCAGAATAAAGAGCCACAAGGCAATGGAAGCCAAATCTCTTTCATACTCAGGCAACTGATTTCCTGACCATTAATAATCTTAGGCATTTCCCAGTAAGTAGGATAAACATTGATAAAAATTGAAGTATTTGGAAAGTAAATACTCTGTAAATTTTTGCAAAAATAAACTACTGACTTTCTGTTGAGTGATAAAAGAATGACATTTTATGAATAATGTGCAAAATGAAATTTATATCATGATTTGCAAAAACTTTAGTGGTTCATGTTCAATAAAATTTATATAGTGACCATTTATAACAAGAGGAGTATGGCTGAACATAATCAGAATTCATCTGTACAAATAGACAATGCACAGAGAAAAATAAAGATATATTTTCTTCAGCATATGAAAGACTTTCAGTAGTTTGTGGGAATCTCTTTTTATCAGGATTATCTGGAGGAGTTATACTTTTGTGTGGATATATAGAGTTTTCAGAAGACAGGTGAATTTTAAAAACTAATTCACATTTATTGTGAATATATCAGGTTATACAATCACAGCATGCATATGATACAATGTCGTATTCCTTTATATTTTGTTTCTTTTTGATATGAGTGAAATAAAATATTAAAAATTAAAACTTTAAAATATATTCATAATTTAATATAATAAGAAATTCTTAAGGAAAGCCAAATACTCATGGAGTCAAACTACAAATGATATTTAATCTCTCCTTGGTCACACATATTGTTCTCAAATTGCTGTGTGTTGAAGTTGCTGATGGAAAAAACCAACAATGTAATAAGATGGTTCGGTGTGGGGACAAGGTGAGAAGATAGGGGAACAGGGCAGGGAGGAGACAGCTTGGTGGTCTGTTAACTGGGGTTGTCTGGGGCTTTGAGTCAGTGTTAGTAAACCAATTCAAATAACAAAGTACACCAAAGACCACTACCCTATGAGTCCAAAAAACAACAAGCCCTAAGGAGAAAGGCAGGAGTGCATGAATGAGTGATAGACATCAAAACACACACCATTCACTGGTTGGCCCCAGAAGGAGCCCTTGAAATGATTTTGGAATTACAATTTTTAAACAGTGAATAGTAAACCAACAAACAGAGTGATAGCAGCAAAGAACACTGAATTAAATTACAAAAACTAGTTTTGAAATCAACTCTGGCACCTATATTTAAATAAACATGGAATATCACACTAACCAGGGAGGGTCCTTATATTCCTTTCCCATCAGGAAACATTTAGATTTGTTTCCTTATGCCTAAAAGGAACCGATTAGACCAGATGAGACTACAGTATCTCTAAGACGTTTCTGCTTCTAACATCTGTCATCCTGTGGTCATGCAATCAGGCTTTTGCTCTGTTTGCAAATATGTAATATCTAATGCCCTATATTTTTGTCAGATAGATGGCTTTCATGGGAAAATATCAGGTGATCTGGTAAAACTTTTTTTTAAAGGGAACTATTAATTCTGTCCGGAGAAGGCGATGGCACCCCACTCCAGTACTTTTGCCTGGAAAATCCCACGGACGGAGGAGCCTGGTAGGCTGCAGTCCATGGGGTCGCTAAGAGTCGGACATGACTGAGCGACTTCACTTTCTCTTTTCACTTTCATGCATTGGAGAAGGAAATGGCAACCTGCTCCAGTGTTCTTGCCTGGAGAATCCCAGGGACGGCGAAGCCTGGTGGGCTGCCGTCTGTGGGGTCACACAGAGTCGGACACGACTGAAGTGACTTAGCATAGCATAGCATAGCATTAATTCTGTCTTATGTAACACATGCCTCTATGAAATAAAAGGAAACACTCCAGTCTATAATTCTCATAGCATTCACATATTTTACATCTATCTCAATAGATCTTTCTAGATCTATCTCCTTGAATGTTGAAGGGTAAGGTGAGAGGCAAAGAGCAATTTTTATACTTGCTACAGATTTAGGTCAAACCACCAAATCTGACACTTACTAATTGTGTGATCATGGGAAAGTTTTTTAATTACCCTGATTCTCCATTTTCTTTATCTATAAATTTTAGAAAATAATGGAACATACTTCATGAGGTTGTTAGAGAAGTAAATGAGATTGTGCTTTTATAGCATTTAGCATAAATCCAACACATAGTCTTCAGGAGTTTCACTAACATTATGTGTCTCTTAATAAATACTGTCTATCAGAATGATGGCAGGAAAGTTGCGCAGTACTTTCGTTTGCTGTTTGCATAAGCAGATGCTTCTCTATTGGCATTTTGTAGCTTTGCTTGAAAGTTTAAAAAAAAGGTGACCGTGAAACATGGGAAATACTGTGGTATATTACAGTCTGCTTTCCAAAACCAGATGTTTTAAGTGCCTTCACTGTTCCTAAGATGATATTATTTTCTTTTCAAAATCTGAATCATATCTGAGCATGCTACATTTGTTTTTAGTGACTGCTGGCCCTAATAAGCCTGTGAGTGGATTTGCAGAAGACACTGCCGCGCAGAGCAAGAGTGTGTCAGACCTCCAAGAGGTGGTGTCCTTGAAGGAACGGATGGCGAAGTACCAGGCAGCTGTTTCCAGGGGCGACTGCCGCAGCTTCTCCGCCAATGTAAGCTGCTCCTGGTGCTTTTGCATTAGGCCTGCTGATTGTCTGCCTTTCACATGCCCTCTTTACACAGCAATATAAGAATACTACTGGACAACTGGATAAAGTAGAGAAAACAGAAATACTATGTATCAAATTCAGGCTATCTGAAATTAAGCTTCAGCTCTGCCACTTACTGGGGCTTCCTAGGTGGCACTAGTGGTAAAGAACCTGCCTGCCAATGCAGGAGACATAAGGGACTAAGGTTTAATCCCTGGGTCAGACAGATACCCTTAAAGAGGGCATGGTAATCCACTCCAGTATTTTTGCATGAAGAATCCCATGGACAGAGGAGCCTATCAGGCTACAGCCCCTAGGGTCACAAAAAGTCAGACATGACTAAAGCCACTTAGCGTGCACACTGCCACTTACCATTTGTATAAACTTGGGGTACTATCTTAACCCCTCTCTGAACTTCAGTTTCCTTAACTGAAAAATGGGAAAAACCACCTACTGCAGAGGGTCTCTGTGAAGAGTCAAAGAGATAATTTACATGTAAGCCATAAGGCACTGTATAAATGTGTTATTATTGCCACAATTATCATTTAACCTATAGCTATTCTCCTCAGGAAGGTTGGGAATTAATTTCAAAATCTTAATAATGTGGGTCTGCCTCCCATCCTCCTTGTTCACATGTATAGTTAATTTAAATTCACTGGCAATATAATTTCTTTTGCTTTTTTCATTTCTCTGTATGCACTAAATCCATTACGAGTAGCTTAATCAACATAGAAATGAGAGAGATTAGCAATGTAGGCACTCTGCTAAACCAATTATGATTATAGGAAACAGCAGGATTCAGTAAGACCACCGATTTTTAGAGCCAGTGCATAATAAAGTCATATTCAAAAGAGTTTGTTGGGCTCCATATTCTGTGGCCTTCAAGCCACAGGATTTGAGAAGTCATTTTATTAGTAGAAGCTTTACAGTTTAATGGAATGTAAGGATGTTCTTTTATAATTATAATCTCCAAATTATCAAAGATGTTCATTTATCCAAAAGAGAGAGAGAATAGCCAAGAAGGGTGGTATTCTAAAATAGCTACTGTGAAGGGGCCTTTTTCTTTACAAATTATTCAGACAAGAATGACTGTGCCAAACTCATTAACAATACTGCAATTCTAGATGACATTTAAGATTTTGCATCGTAATTAAAATACATTTTAGACACAGCATAGATGTTGAATGAATGTAGAGAAATAAGTATCTAAATACTTCCAAAACAAATAGTATCCCTCCCGGGCCTCCTGCCAGTCTTCTTACATAGCACCCCTGCTGGATCATTAAGCAACTTCACCACAAGTTAGATGATAAATTGGAAAAATGTTTCTTGGGGAAACAAGCTGACTGAAAATACCTAGATAAAGACGAGCTATTTACTAAGCTATCTTTTATCTAGGAAGACTTTTATCTTGCTAGGCACGAGGATAATATACAATAAAACAAATGTGTACAAGGCATTATTTGTATTTATAGTATGTTAAAAGGAAAACATTTAAATCGGGCATATGGGAAACTAAATTTCTCACTATTTAATATAAAAAATTTATAATTTCAGTGCTATTCTGAAGAAGGGGGAAGGCAATGGCACCCCACCCCAGTACTTTTGCCTGGAGAATCCCATGGACAGAGGATCCTGGTGGGCTCTAGTCCATGGGGTCGCTAAGAGTCGGACATGACTGAGCGACTTCAGTTTCACTTTTACTTTCATGCATTGGAGAAGGAAATGGCAACCCACTCCAGTGTTCTTGCCTGGAGAATCCCAGGGACGGAGAAGCCTGGTGGGCTGCCGTCTATGGGGTCGCACAGAGTCGGACACAACTGAGGCGACTTAGCAGCAGCAGCATTCTTAAGAAAGTCTATGTAAAAGGAATTTAATAGTCCCTGTCTTTCCTGCCCATGTACAGATAAAACAAACTGAGGGACAGCGATTTATGGGAGGTCATGTAATTAGATAGCAACAAAGCCAGACTAGATTCAAAGTCTCTTGACTCTAGTACTCTTTTAACTATATTCAACTGCCTCTTCTTATAGAGGAAAGCATCTTTGGTCCAAAAAATGCCCTATTGTTTGGTTTGCCCCTAAGCTAATATTTTGAGAAAAATGAGCACATATATCATCTCAGAGAAATCCTGATAAGTATCTAAGATACAGCAAAATAACTGCCTCATTTGGTCAATTGCATCAAATGTTTGTTTAATCAAAAAAGCATGGAAACTACATATAACCAAGTGTGGTCTACACAAACAAACCAGATATTTTATGTGCAGAATTTGGAAGTCATTGATTTGGCCCCAAACTGATTCCATTATATTTGAATCACACTGAGACAGTTTCTTTGTCCTAGATCAGTTTCTCTTTGTCCTAGAATCAGCCAGATGGTATTTTGTTGAACATACAGGAAAGGCTGGGGCTTCCCTCAGAGCTCAGTTGGTAAAGGATCTGCCAGCAAAGAAGGAGACTGGGATTCAATCCCTGGGTCAGGAAGATCCCCCAGATCCTTTATCTTCTTTTTCAACACTTGCAAAAAATCTGTGAGAAATATGTTGCTACTCCCCTGAGTTTATAAGAAAGAAAACTGAGGTTAAGGAATTCTAGCCCAAGGTTTTAAGGCTCATACATGGGATCAGAATCACTGTTTGTCCTACTCCCCAAATTTTGTTATTTCTATTATGCTCTAGAAACCAAGAACAGTTCTTTGTAAACAAAATTGCTGATTCTCTATGTAATATACTTGCCTAGGTTTAAGTGTTATATATTTAAATTAACTTACTATTAAAATAACATTAGGTAGATTTTGTGTTAGGTATTTAAATTGACTTGTTAATAGAATAATTATTATTGGTGTACCCATTAAACTCCAAATCTTGTTGCTGTGTCCAAGAATAGGAAACATAGAATAAGGATAAACATTCTTTTAAAGGTTCAACGCAAAGCAATCTAAGTTACATGGTCATTGACAATTACATGGAGTAGTTGGGATGTCCGTACATGGTGGTAACCAAGGCAAAATGATTTCAATCTAAGCAAAGAAATATCACTCCAGCTCATAGTCACAGGCTGCTTCTTGAGTAAGTCCTGCCGTCTTACATAGGTAAACTTGCACTTACAAGCTGAACTAAACAAGAAAACCTTTTCACTCCTACTAACTAAACTATAGCTCAAAGGGCTTTCCCCCTTAGGCCAGCGAGTGGCATCAGGAGTACTGGGTTGTATTACTAGAAGATACTAACAAACTATATGCATCGTTGCATGTGTAACATGGTCTAATTCCAAAGCACGATGCTAAAGGCAATAAATGGATATATTCATTTTTTCCTAATTCGTTTAGTAGATAAGAGGCAATCTGATTCAGTGTAAGAACTGATATTTTTGTGCAAACACACATACTAGGAAAGTATCCATTCATTAGCACAATTAATCAGACCTACCAGATTAATTTGCACATCATTTGGACATTGTTTATAGTTGTTGGAAAAGGTAACTTTCTTCTTAACAAAATTTGGCTTGATTTCTGTAATTTGATATTTATATATTGTCTATACATGATCAGTTGAAAAAGGTCATTTATGTAAATTAAATGATGGAGGGGATAAGAGAAATACTGTAGCCTTAATTTGCCCTTTCCTTTGTTTATCTTAAATTTCAAAAGAGATGCCGTAATTTCTTACAATTTTAACATGTATCAAGTGATAGTAATTGACCAGAATTTATGCGTGAAGTTTGTTACAGTTTGATAGAATGTATCCCTTCTTTCCATTGAGCCAATGTGCTATTCTTAAATATTTGGCAGGCCCTATTGGAGAAGGCAACGGCACCCCACTCAAGCACTCTTGCCTGGAAAATCCCATGGATGGAGGAGCCTGATGGGCCACAGTCCATGGGGTCGCTAAGAATCGGACAATACTCAGCGACTTCACTTTCACTTTTCACTTTCCTGCATTGGAGAAGGAAATGGCAGCCCACTCCAGTGTTCTTGCCTGGAGAATCCCAGGGACAGGGGAGCCTGGAGGGCTGCCGTCTCTGGGGTCACACAGAGTCAGACATGACTTAGCAGCAGCAGCATAACTGGGGAAAGGTTATAAACTTGATAAAGCAACCACTTGAGCATCTGTCAGTAATTCAGATAATCCTGAATGTTAATTTCATCTCTAGTATCTTAGAGTATTGCGTGTGTGTGTGCATGCATGCACGGTCAGTCCTGTCCAACTCTGTGACTCCACGGACTGCAGCCCGCCAGGGTTCTCTGTCCATGGGATATCCCAGGCAAGAATACTAGAGTGGGCTGCCATTGACTCCATCAGGGGATTTTCCCGACCCAGGGATCAAACCCGCGTCTCTTGTGTCTCCTACATTGGCAGGTGGATTCTTTACCACTGTGCCACCTCTGGAAACCCACTTTAGCGTATAGAAAACCTCAATATAGTGTTGTACTTTTAGTACTTGTTTGAGAAACTATTTCAGTCAAGATTTCAGGATCGTAAGAATCCACAGTCCAGGGAACCTCAGCTCACAAGTATCCAGTTACTCTCAGGTTTCAAGTCTTCCAGGGTTATGTCAGGACTGGGCCAGACCTCAGGAGACCTTCTGTGCATGAAGTGTCACTGAATCTCCTCCCAGTCTCATACTGGGACACATCCTAGAGGAGAGTGGGTTGGCCTGGGGCCTGTTTGCTTAACAGTTGTCATCCCACCTGGGCTTGAGTGCCTGCTGGGCTGGGCAGTGTGCTGAACCGTCAAAACCAAAGCCTTCAAGTTACTGCGTTTCCCACAGGGGCAGAGTATCTGAGACAGCTTCTCAAAGTTGTTCAGGTTGCTCCAAGTGACTCCTACTAGAATGAGCTTTCCATCCATAAACTGCCAGTGACAGACCAGGATCTTTCTAAACTTAGACCCTCCCCCGAACCCAGAGTCTCATATACCAAGGCTAAGAGCTGAGTCCTAGGGTACATCCAGCCAGGAGTATCTGTTTTTCTGCCTATTTTTTAGAGGCTAGTGTTAAGACAGACAGCTGTGATTAAGACAGGCAGATGTGGGTTCAAACTCCAGCTCCCACACTCACACCCTAGTTGTGAGAATTTAACAGGATGTCTTACTTCCTCAAACCTCAATTTCCTCATTTTAAAGTGAGGATGATAAATGTTCTTATCTCACAGAATATGGAGAAGCATCAAATGAAAAAATATATCTAAATATATAGAAGAAAATCACTCAGCACTATGTATTAAATAGTGGTTATTTTTATTAACTTCAATATTTTTTCATATGATTAAAAATATACTCCCTTAAAATACTCCAAAGCTATTTTGTTTATCCTTAATGATTTAAGTACATTTTGGAATAAGTCAAATGTTTTTTAATATTCTTAATAATGTGTTACCTATCTAGACGTTTGGAATTTTAATGACAACTTTATTATGGATTAAACTTTAATCCATTATTCTAATATTTGGCTAGTTTGTGTAGTATGAGAGAAATACATTCTAATAGTTCTAATCTCCAGACATCAAAATCTATCTGAGATAAAGAAAATTAACTCAGTACTTTGAAGATTCTTCTAACTTTATATCAGAAGACTGACACATGAAAATCCAACATGGATAGATTATTTTTATTAAGGTTTTCTGTAATAAAGCCCTTCTGAAATAATTGTTTATGTTACTGTCTTTCTATTATACTACCCATTAATAACTGTCAATGATTTTTTTTTAATAGTTTGAGAATCCCACCCTGAGATGATGTAAAGTTGAATTTTCATTTTTCTTAATTTGTCTTAGATGCTGGAAGAATCAGAAATGTGCACAGTGCCTGGTGGTTTGGCCAGAGTGAAGAAACAATTTGAGAAGGACAAAATTGCTTCTTCCTCTAATACCTTCACTCAGTACCAATACCAACACCAGAACAGATCTGAGCAGGTAATACTACCATCAGTAAAGGATAAATCCTGTCTGGCTGAAATGCTCTTACTCAGTGCTAATATAAAACACACACACTCGCCCTCTTTGGTGGTATATTTGTTTACATTACTCATCAAGAATGGTAATTTTGAAATGTTTTGAAAATCATCCTGAAAGCATATCAGCGTATTGACTTATTAGAGCATTTTGACATGTTTCTAGAAAATCACACTGGTATATTTTTTTCTCAGCTTGTATTGTCTCAAAAATGAAAATTAAATAGTCTAAGTCAACAGGTAAACAGAAATGTTGAGAACAATATTTACATTGAACCTCTGTCTTTACATTATAACTCATGATAAACTACCTGTTCTTTGTTTGCATAGATTAAATTTGAAGCATTATTCAGCTGCTTATTCTGATGAGTTTTCTGTTTTCTTAAAATCATCAAAAATTGAGTAGTGGAACTCAGATGTTATATGAAACTTAATAATACAACCTCTAAATACTATCTTACATGAAAGATTTATTTTCCCATTTCATTACTCCATTGTCATATATCACCAAATATTGTCATGGGTTATAATGATTTTTGATTGTGGAAACATTAGTAATAAAACTCATTAGATTGAGCCTGGCACTGTGAAAAATAGTAATTGCACTGTAAATAGCCTTTCTATGAGGAAGAAAGTAACTGGGATAGTTCTGAAATGTTGTCATAAGACATAAAAGTATTTTTTGTTTTTGTTTTTTTTTTTTTTTTTTTTCAGAAAAATCCCAAGGATATTTAGAGTGGTTTAAGTTTTGAATATTAAGGCAGTCGGGTGTGTATGGTGGTAGGGTAACAGGGAAAGTATATCAGATAGATTGATTAAAAGTCTGATATGTGAATTAGTATTTGTTTTCTTTTTCTGGCTTTGTTTGAAAAAAATTTTTAAGGTGCAATATAAGTAGCTTAAGTTTAAGGCAAGATTTCTTTTAATTTTTCCTAAAGGAAATGTAAATAAATTAAGATTGGATATTGTTGCCCTTTGGTCGCTAGATCAGATCAGATCAGTCGCTCAGTCGTGTCTGACTCTTTGCGACCCCATGAACTGCAGCATGCCAGGCCTCCCTGTCCATCACCAACTCCCAGAGGTCACTCAGACTCATACTCATCAAGTCAGTGATGCCATCCAGCCATCTCATCCTCTGTCATCCCCTTCTCCTCCTGCCCCCAATCCCTCCCAGCATCAGAGTCTTTCCAGTGAGTCAACTCTTTGCGTGAGGTGGCCAAAATACTGGAGTTTCAACTTTACCATCATTCCTTCCAAAGAAATCCCAGGGCTGATCTCCTTCAGAATGGACTGGTTGGATCTCCCTGCAGTCCAAGGCACTCTCAAGAGTCTTCTCCAACACCACAGTTCAAAAGCATCAATTCTTCAGCGCTCAGTCTTCTTCACAGTCCAGCTCTCACATCCATACACGACCACAGGAAAGACCATAGCCTTGACTAGACGAACCTTTGTTGGCAAAGTAATATCTCTGCTTTTGAATATGCTATCTAGGTTGGTCATAACTTTTCTTCCAAGGAGTAAGCGTCTTTCATGTCCAACTCTTTTGTGACCTCAAGGACTGCCCATGGAGTTTTTCAGACAAGGTTACTGGAGTGGGTTGACATTTCCTTCTCCAGGGCTATTTTCCCGACCTAGGGATCAAACTTGCAGGTGGATTCTTTACCACTGAGCCACCAAGGAAACCTGGGATTGGATATACTTGTGATATAAAATATAGCTTTTGCAACATAGGAATCTAAGTGAATCAAGTATGTGTGTTTACTTGAAATTGATCAACTACATGATATATAGTCATTATTAATAATTTAAATAAATCCTACATAGAAGTATAGGTTTTTTACAGATCCTTTAATTTACAGGAAAGCGGTGTGATAGAGTGTAAGAACTATGAGACTTATAGATATGAGTTCACGCACCATCTCTGACGTTTATCAGCTGAGTCACATAGACCCAGGGCCACCTTCATGGGGAGCAGGTACACAGGACCCCTTGGGTGGAAGGGCCCTGCACTTAGTTTCATACTCTGCCATTATCTTGAAATTCTTAGTGATTATTGAACAAGGAACGTTACATTTTCATTTTACACTGAGTATGGCAAATTATGTTGCCAGTACTACATAGTCCAAATTCATAACCCCCTCAAGTCTTAGTTTCTGTTATGGAGAAACCGATGAGTGATTTGTCTATTTCATGAGGTGGTCAAAGATAACAAAGGGCATTTCCGTGAAAGCATTTCATCATCTGTAAAATTTGATATCAATTAGGACACTTTACTTTGCAAAAGACCAAAAACCCAACCACAAACGTCTTAAACTAAAAAGCATATTACAGATTCATAAAAGTGCAGTCTTGTAGAAGGGAGAGTTGATGTAATCTCCAGAGGTATACTAGAGCAGCTGGCTTGTGCCAACCCTTTCATTATTAAATTTTTAGGAATTTTGAAAACCAGATAATATGTTAATAGCTTGAAATCAGCCATATTATGAATATTAATACCAAGGGAATTGGCAACAAATCAGGAATATTTTTCCTCCCGTCCTTCCTGCTTTCCTTCCCTTCTATTCTTCCTCCCTTTCCTCTTTCTGTCTTTTCTTTGAGAACCCATCTTTAAGCATGTATTATATTACCATTGATTTAACTAAGGATCCACAGTAGTCTCTAGCACAGTAGCGAGGAGCACTTGGGTGGAGCCAGATCACATGGGTCCATATCCCTGCTCCTTAACTCATTGTTGTTATTGTTTAGTTACTCAGTCGTGTCCAACTCTTTGGGACCCCATGGACCATAGCCCCCAGGCTCCTCTGTCCATGGGATTTCCAGGCAAGAATACTGGAGTGGGTTGCCATCTCCTTCTCCAGGCGATCTTCCTGACCCTGGGATCGAACCCACATTTCCTGCTTTGGCAAGCGGATTCTCTACTGCTGAGCCACCAAGGAAGCCCTCCTTAACATATTAGCTGGTGACATTAGGCAAGTTTCTTAATATCCTTATGTCTCAATTTCCCTATGTCTCAATTTCCTCAATTATAAAGCCAAGATTAGAATAGCACCCACCCGATAGGCTTGTTAAGAGCATTAAAAAAGCTGTTTTTGTAAAGTACTTAAGATTGTGCTTGGACCTTATAAGCACTTTCAAAGTGTTTGTTTTAAAAACTGAATATCTCCTCTTCTTTTCTTTTTTAACCTCTCAGCCTTACTTCCTCTGAGTTGGCCCCATTTTCACTCAAATTTTCTCCAGAAAAGACTAAAAATGATGGAGAAAAAGAAGAATCCTTTTCCCAGAAGCCCCAGGAAAAAGCCTTATAACATCTAATCGGCTCTAAATGGAATACATGTGCTTCCCCTAGAACTAAAGTACTATAGCCAGAGGATGCTGATTGGCTGAGCAGCCTCTGTGCATGTCCTCAGCATCCCCTTAGGAACAAACAATAAATAGAGGCCGGGCAAAAACCATCAAACCAAAACAATCAACCAATCAAAAACAAATCAGACCTGGGTAAAAACAATCAAATCAAAAAGCAATCCAAAAAATCAAAGCAATCAAGCAATATATATGTGTGTGTGTATTGCAGATGTATTTTTCTCCTTGCAAATATAGTGTACTATTATAGGCTGTAATCCCTGCTCTGAGAACATGAAATACTGAAGTATGTAAGAGTAATTTTAAAAATGCACTAAAAATCTGAATAGCTGCATGATTCTAAGCCTGTAATGACCTCTCTGAACTTCAGTTTCATTATCTGCCTTTAGACATACTAATAATAATACCCCATAATTCCATGAGGAATGACTAAATCTAAGTCATAATGCAATGCAATATAAATAAAATAGAAAGGAAATGTGGGAGAATGAACAAGTAAATACCATTTATTGACTCTTACACAGAAATCTGTAGGGAATAAAAGAAACAAGTCATTTGTCCTTAAAAATCAGATTACTGACTTATAATCCTTAATGGAAATTTGAGATATCTATCAAATTTGGTTATAGAGCAGAAAATGTAGAAAAATCATGTTTTAGATATTCACTTAAATGTTTAAAGTGTTCTGAATGCATTCTAAAAATCTCCTCTTTTATCAGCAGAGATTGAGGACAAAACATTTATTGGTAGACAAACAGTTAATTCTGTTTTATCCAAATTGTTGTCATGCCTGAGAGCATTTTCTGTATTTTTGTTTAAAGTACTTGAGATTTATCTCTCTGCTAAGTTCTGCCCATAGCCAGAAAAATATTTAGTTTGCTAACATATATAAATTAACTTGGAAATCAAGTTTAATTAGAGTTACAATAAAGAACATTTGTTTTGGATTTCTGACAATATTTAACGTCACAATTAGTAATAACTTCATCGGGAAGTGAAAATGTTAGTCGCTCAGTCGTGTCCAACTCTTTGCGACCCCATGGACTTGTAGCCTGCCAGGCTCCTCTGTCCATGGAATTCTCCAGACAAGAATACTGGAGTGGGTTGCCACTTCCTCCTCCAATAATTTCATAAGGTGTAATATGAATTCCAATCCACCTCTTTTTTTTCCCTAATGTATTGAAGTCAGATGTTTCAAGGTAATTAGCTATTTGGAAGCAGTTTGTCTAGAAGACAGGCAACAGGACTAAACAGGTTTTGAAAATTAAGCTATCTCTGAGGGTAAAGGTCCCTCTTTTTTTTTAATTGATTATACCTATTGAAAAACAGGTTTAAATAGTGGGGGGAAAGCAGGTACTAGATACAGGAACATTCACTATGCCAAACATTTTAAGCTTGGAATAATGTCTTATTTATGTATTCTAGACTTCGACTTTATGGTTCTGCCTAACAGTTAGCAACATCACTTCTAGCCTATGGAAGTATCTTTATGTAAATTAGAAAAAGAAGCCACTCTGGACAGTCATGGTCTCTGGGTAACAGGGGTGTGGAGTTCAGCTTCTTAGAAGAATGTGTTGGGGAAAACCTTATTATTATCAGTGGTTCTGGTAGTTAGTACTGTTTTTAATATCACCCATTTAGAGTCTGTTTTTCAAAGCATCCATTACTTATTCCTGTAGATAAGAATGAAATCCAACCCTCCTTAAGGGATTATGAGCCATTCAGCATGTGTCCTGTTGATATTTAGGTTAGAAATACCACATTAGCATTGTTTCTCATTTTGTCTTAGGACTGAATTCTCAGAATTCTATGCCAGTGAAAAGCAGTAGGTTCTTAATACTTGAATGGAAAGGACCACTTAAGAGGGATATTTTTAATCCACTCACTACAACAGGCTCCATTTGGGAAAACAGTCTGGATAATCCATCCCCTCATCTTTAAAAAGAAATCTTGAAGTACATGGAGCAGATATTAGGATAAATGTGTTGTTGGTAGGAAAACGCCATTCGGCTTGTCAGCGTTTATTTTCACTCACCCATTGTATGGTTGCTGGGTTGTTGTTCTTTTTAAAGACTTCCATCCTCTCTTTCTTCATTTTTAACAGCTTTATTGAGATAATTTGCATACCATAAAGTTCACCTATTTTAAGTGCACAGTTCAAAGGCTGTCTAATATATTTACAAAGTTGTGCGGTGTCGCCACAATCTAATTTTAGAACTTTCCCATTCCTCCAAAAACCAAACCTTGGACCCATTAGCAATCTTAGGACCTTCCTTCTTTGTGCCATATTCTCACATTCAGGATTTGATCTTCATCCTCTCATGCTTATTTCCTCTTCATTTTCTTTCTCTTGTATTTACACAGTACTGAGTAGCTCTTTGCGTATTAATTGTGAAGTCCTAGCAGCTCTTTTCTGGAGTTGCTTCTTCTTTTCCTCATTTTAAGTGGTCTACATAGAGAAGAACAGATGGAGCTCCAAAAATCTGATAAGTACTCAGTGCGATGCTGTGCTTAGGTAATTGCTTTCATATGAGAACGGCTGCACTGAATCTATGTCAAGAGTCTAAAGCATGCCTGACCTCCACTCCCTGCTGCCAAGTCTGATGTGGACCAGTAGGGAGCTGCAAGACAGGGTGTATCTTTCCACACACATCTGCTGTTGCAAAAAGCCTCACATAAACAGTCGTACTCTATTAAGATTATGTGGATTTGCAGCAATCTCTAGACAATTTTAGGTTGATAGAAAACATTTTTGACAGCTTGTGATATATCTGACATCTGTGTGTTTTAGACTCTTTAAAGGTGACCCATAATTATTTTCTAGCAAGCTAAACATAGTTTTATCAACTGTATGTCCACATTGCAAAGCATTTCTCATAAAAAGTGTTTTAAGCCTGACTTCAGCTTTCTGCCACGTACATAATTTTTCAAGGGCCTGGATTGCTATTAACAACCCCAACCTAACCTATATCTCTATCAGCACACAGGATTGTGACCAAAAGTATGTCTTGAATTTTTTTTTTTTTTTTAAGTTGTGTGCATGGTTTTTAAACAACTATTGTAACTAAAGTAACCCAATCAAACAGGCAGTTTAGAGGAATGTTTAAGCCTATCAGTTCCAGAATCAGACAGCCCAGGTTATAGTCTCCTGAGTTAACCACATAATCCTCTATAAAATGAGGATTAAGTAGCATGTGTGTTAAGAATAAAATGAGGTGGTTCATGTAAAATTCTTACCAGAACTGACCAGTAGATATGAACAGTTCCGTAAACACCAGCTACTATCAGTAGTAGTATTGCCACTACTTTGCCATTCAAAGTAGAATACGATGCATAAACTTATTTTATTTATAAGTAAAATGACAAAGAAGGATGGCTTTGTTCTATGCCTCACACCTTCTTTCTTTTTGCCTTTTTGGCCTGGGGAGACAGAATCATTTCCTAGAAGCTCATTAGGCAATTCGAGATTAGTTTAAAATTAGCATCCCTGAATATGCTTTGCAACTGGTAACCTCCCGCTACCCAGTCTCTGCCTCCTCTGCCTCCTCTCTTCCTATTCATGTCCACCTTCCTATAGCTCTGTACGTCTTGGTGAAACCATGTCCAGTTTTAACTGTTGCTATTCGATCTGCACACAGGTTTCTCAGAAGACAGGTAAGGTGGTCTGGTATTCCCATCTCTTTATGAATTATCCACAGTTTTTGTGATCCACATAGTCAAAAGCTTTGGCATAGTGAGTAAAACAGAAGTAGATGTTTTTCCAGAATTCTCTTGCTTTCTCTATGATCCAGTGAATGTTGGCAATTTGATCTCTAGTTCCTCTGCCTTTTCCAAATCCAGCATGTACATCTGAAGTTTCTTGGCTCACGTACTGTTGAAGCCTAGCTTGAAGGATTTTGAGCATTACCTTGCTAGCATGTGAAATGAGTGCAATGGTGTGGTAGTCTGAACATTGTTTCACATTGCCCTTCTTTGGGATTAGAATGAAAACTGATATTTCTAGTCCTGTGGCTACTACTGAGTTTTCCAAATTTGCTGGCATATTGCACACAGCACTTTAACAGCATCATTTTTGGATTTGAAATAACTCAGCTGGAATTCTATCACCTCCAATAGCTTTGTTCATAATAATGCTTCATAAGGCCCACTTGACTTCATACTCCAGAATGTTTGGCTCTAGGAAAGTGACCACATCATTGTGGTTAGCCAGGTCATTAAGGCCTTTTTGTATAGTTCTGTGTATTCTTACTACCTCTTCTTAATCTCTTCTGCTTCTGTTAGGTCCTTGCCATTTCTGTGCTTTATTGTGCCCATCTTTGCATGAAATGTACCCTTTGTATCTCCAAATTTCTTGAAGAGATCTGGTCTTTCCCATTCCATTGTTTTCCTCTATTTCTTTGCATTGTTCACTTAAGAAGTCTTTCTTATCTCTCCTTGCTATTCTCTTGAACTCTGATTCAGTTGGGTATGTCTTTCGCTTTTGCCTTTTGTCTCTCTTCTTTTCTCAGCTATTTGTAAAGCTTCCTCAGACAACCACTTTGACTTCTTACATTTAATTTTCTTTAGGATGGTTTTGATTACCACCTCCTAACAGTGTTACGAACCTCCGTCCATATTTCTTCAGGCACTCTGTCTACCAGATCTTATCTGTTGAATCTATTCCTGACTTTGATTTAGGTCATACCTCAATGGTCTAGTGGTTTTCCCTACTTTCTTCAATTTAATTCTGAATTATGCAATAAGGAGTTCATGATCTAAGCCACAGTCCTCTCCCAGTCTTGTTTTTGCTGACTGTATAGAGCTTTTCCATCTTCAGCTGCAAAGAATATAATCAATCTGGTTTCAGTATTGACCATCTGATGATGTCCATGTGTAGAGTCATCTCTTGTGTTGTTGGAAGAGGGTATTTGTTATGATCAGTGTGTTCTCTTGACAAATCTCTGTTAACCTTTCAAAGTGAGCAAAGAAACTAATCTGCCTGGTGGCTTAGAGGGATTTAGAAGATTACCATATGAAGCTCCACCCCTATCCCCTTGTTTCTCAGGCAGGCAGGACCTTGGGGGATAGTACAAATACTCATAAATAAGACTGAGTCACAACCATAGATTCAACACTTTCAAAATATCTTGTATTGGTTGCTTTTCTTTCTATGATCATCTTACTGATTCTCCAAAACAAAATTTGTAGGAACAAGATTTATCCCAGTTATTGGAATATTATGACCATAGTTCCTCCTCTTCTGAATGGTAATGTGAGTTTTCCGTTTCTGTAACCTATTTGTTCTTATAGAACCCATTTTCAATTTCTTTTACAGAAGACAAGTGTGCTTACAGATATACCCTTCACTTCTTTCAAGTAAAAGGAGTTAGGATTGCTCACAAGGAAAGGAATGGCATTGTGCTTATCACAGGGCCTGTGGTTGTTGAGGGAGTGTCACCTGGACCCTTTCCACAAAGACGCAAAATCACAGCAGAATTTCATATTCTCAGTGCTCCAACACATGATCTCAGAAAGCTTTTGATGTGGATAAAGATGTAAAGATACATAGACATAATCAAGTTGTATGTCTTCTTTTATGGGAGAGAGTAGACACTTAGGAAAAGTTGGAATAGAAAAAAAAAAAGTATTTGTATAGCCCCTTCTTCAATCTGAAGTGTCCTATTAGTTTAGAATTATTACTGTGCTCTTTGTATAATTACACCTAAAAAGCTTCTCAAGTATGTAGACAATATAGTATATTTACTAAATACACTTTCTTTTTTAAATCTAATAATAAAATGGCAAGATACAGTATTTTAAGTTCTGAGATTTTGCTGGTTTGTGAAGAGCAAGGAAAATTATAACAACAATAGAAATCATTAACATTATACAATCATTATGTTTTCAGAACTTAGTAAAATCTGCAAAAAAGAGTTTTTTTTCCATATAATTACTTTTATGAAAATGAGCATTTTCTAGAAGCACTTCACATCAGAGGATATATTATTAGCTTTTTCTGCTGCTTCTAGATCTGATATTTCTCAAAATAAACCTGTCCTCTTGGGTCTCTGAAAATGATTGGATTGAATCAAGCCTGTCTGTTCTTTTGGATGTTCATTTATTTATTAGTTTGCATAATTACAAATGAATTATCCTACTAAAAAAAAAAAAAAAAAAACTGGAAGAACACAAGGCAGCAAATAAGCCTTATGAGCAAATAAGAAGCAGCATAAAGAGATTCTGTGCTTAGAGGAAATGCTTCTGCAGAAATATGTTTAGGAAATTCTTCATTTTTTTCCAGGATCTTTGCAAATCTCAACATCACAGAACCCGAAAGTAAGATTACCTCTCCTTCCAACAGCCTTTTCTTGTTCTTTATCCCTCTCTGTCCTGAGTGATCTACTCAGCATGGTCCAATAAACAGCTCTCTCAGTTCAGTTCAGTTCAGTTGCTCAGTCGTGTCCGACTCTTTGTGATCCCATGGACTGCAGCACACCACGCTTCCCTGTCCATCACCAACTCCCGAAGACTCTTCATTTTCAACCCCATCAGGAGGACAGAGCACTTCGGGTACCAGCCACTAGGTGGACACCAAAAGAGGGGAGCCAAGTACTCAATCCATCTTCCGATCCTTGGGTATACACCATGGTCTTCTAGAGACATCTTTCTGCTTTGGTATTTGAAATCCTTCCATTGGATTATGCAATTCATCATATTGCACAGTGTATAGAAATATGTTTGGGGAAGATCTGTGAGGCTTCAGTGAAGTCAAGACTTTAGGCTGGGGTCCAATTTGTGAACCTGTTATCACAAGCATTTTTTATCATTATTCTAAAAGTATCAACAACAAATTCCCCCAATTACATTTTTGTTGTTTTGTTTTTCTTAGAGGATCTAAAAAAGGAGTATTCCTTTCTTCCCTTCAATTTCTTTTCTTTTCTGTCTTTATTGTTTCCAGCCCTTTCATTACTAAAGAGGGAATCATGGAGCCATTGGCTGCAGTCCATGGGGTCGCTAAGAGTCAGACACGACTGAGCGACTTCACTTTTGCTTTTCACTTTCATGCATTGGAGAAGGAAATGGCAACCCACTCCAGTGTTCTTGCCTGGAGAATCCCAAGGACGGGGGGAGCCTGGTGGGCTGCCATCTATAGGGTCACACAGAGTCGGACACGACTGAAGTGACTTAGCAGCAGCATGACAATGACAAAGTGAACCATCAAGTCTGGGTACAGAAAATAGAGAAAGAAAAAGCAGTAATTTATGGGAATGAGGGAATGTAAATATGTGTGGGAGAATTAGAGATACTTACATACACAACTACTTTTTCTATATCAGAATCAGATGTAAATGTGTTGATTTCCTCCTGTAAAAATAGTGGTGAGACAAACAATATCATTTCAGACAAAATACATATTAATTTATTTAAATATAATGATCATTGTCTCTGTGTTTAGCACTTATGCTCAGCATAATTTCTCATAATTTTGAGATATGTAACCAAGTATTTATCTTTTACTGTTTCCTAGACCACTATACTTGAAGTTTTAAAGACTATCACCCCTTCTTAGCAAAGTCTATTTGAATTTCATCTGCTCTGACCCCTCCTTAGAGAACTAATTTGATCTTCAGTTATGAATCTCCAGCAAGTGGGTGGGTGTTCTACCCTTTACTTTGTCCTGGAATTGATAAGTATAATTGGAGGAAAATCCAATACAGATCAAAGGCTATGTCCTTAAATTTTATTTCATCTGATTTGTTTCTATAGATGTATAGGAGTTAAATGGCTCAATTTTTTAAAGTTATAGATGTATACTTTTAGGCAAAATGAAACTATTTAAACATCTACTTAAAGCAAATAGTTCTTTGTCCTTTTTTTGTAAGAGTCTCTTTTCAATTTTGAGACCCCTCTAACTTTTACATTTTTTAGATCTTTGCACGTGATTACCAGTATTATATTGATAGAAAAGATGTTTCACTGAATCACCAACCTTAAAATATATAAAGAAAATTGTGCAGTTACCTGATAGACTAGTGAAAACCATATTAGGGGAAAAGACTCAGTGATTTTTGAAATCAATGTGCAATAAAAATTATAGCACATGACTATTAAAATTTTAACTCTTTGAAGGTATTTCAGTGCAGTTCTTCAGCATAAATATTTAGCTACTTGAGGACAATGACTCTCCTTTCTTGTTCCTAGTTTGAACACACTTTAGGTAATCACAAGTGCATGTTGAGCACATAACTTACTGCTTTTAGGTGTTAAAGCATTGATTCTGTACTGATGGAATTCTTGTTAACCTCTGTACCATGGTATATGTTTGGAATTTTCAAATCTTATGCAGCATTTTCCCTTCAACTTCTTTTACTGATTAAGTCCATGGGTAATCAACATGTAGAAATTAAAAATGGTAAAATTCTTAACAAATCAAATGTTATAAAGTGTGAAGGGCCTTGTGTATTTCCTGATATATACAACAGTCAGCGATAGGTCTTTCTGTCTCCTTCAATGCTTCCCTACACTCTACCCCAGCAGATTACGAATCAGGATTCTAACTGAGACTGAAATTAGCTGTCATTTACTTACCTGATTTCTCACTTGAATTGATGACAAACTCCAGCTCATAATCTACCATTCCTATTTCCACTTCATTATCTTTCCATTTCTGATGTTACTAGTAGATACATTCACCAGTGCAACTGCAACTAATTACCCTTTTATTTTTCAGAAGTTTCCCTCATTTTGAAGAAAACCCAAGTGATCAGAGTAATTTGTAATCATAATTAATAATTACCCTGAAAGGCTTTGTTTGCACAGATTATCTTGGAGTGCTTGCTGCTGCTAAGTCACTTCAGTTGTGTCTGACTCTGTGCGACCCCATAGACGGCAGCCCACCAGGCTCCCCCGTCCCTGGGATTCTCCAGGCAATAACACTGGAGTGGGTTGCCATTTCCTTTATCTTTGAGTGCTTACATCAGAGCTAAATCTGTTTTATTGCACTTTATTCTGCTTGGATTTTTATATAAGGAATTAAAATGTATCCCTCCAGTGAGGAAGACTGGTGACCATAAAGACAGAGGGATGGGGAAAGGAGGAGGCAGGTTTGTATAACAGGAACTCTTCGTGATCCTTTTAGCAGAGAAATTTTACTGTCTCAGTCCTCCCAAAGGAATTTGTAAAGTCAAATGGAACATATATTGCCAAGAAATAATCCCAAATCAATTTCATCAGAAGACATGAATAGTGTTTTCTACAATGAATGGCATCCCTTGTGTTTTTAACTGGCTTCTGTTTGATTAATAAGACTGCAGTGTTGATAAATAACACTTTCTTAAGAGAGATAATGTCCTATTTTCATTCTTTTGGACATCTGCACCTCCGTCTACCCCTGGGGATTTCACCATCCCATGAGGCAGAACCAGTCTCCACTAGCATAAGCTGCAAATACCACTCACTCACCTGGCCTTCCTGGTATCTAGGACTCAAGCTTGTCAACTAGACTGCACCAGTCAGACACTTCCAATTCAAGCTTTGCATAAGGAAGTAATGAAACGACATGAGAAGCAAGAACTATGCAGAAACAGTTTTGGTGATGGCTGGTAACAGATTAGCTACATCAAGTTTCAAGAAATAGTCATTGTAAAAACAGTATTCATGATATAGTATTAATGGCTTTGGCAGTGGGTATGTACAGTGTCAACTGCAAGGGTGGATTCACCAGAAGGTTCTGCAACATTATTCAGCATGGTTTCTCACTATAAAACCTCCAAGTCTCATTCTCTGAGAATGTTTCGGGAATCTTATTCCTGGAGAGTCTGTGAAATACACTTCTACTCTGAATTGTTTCTTTAACAAAGTACCTTTCCTATTTATGTCAGTTAGACTCTGATGCTTGGCACTGGGAGCTGTGACTGGTAATATACATATATATGTGGTGGTTTAGTCACTATATTTGGGACTTCCCTGGTGGCTCACATGGTAAAGTGTCTGCCTACAATGCGGGAGACCTGGGTTCAATCCCTGGTTTGGGAAAATCCCCTGGAGAAGGAAATGGCAACCCACTCCAGTGTTCTTGCCCGAAGAATCCCATGGATGAAGGAGCCTGGTTACAGTCTACAGACTACAGTCTATGGGGTCGCAAAGAGTCGGACATGACCGAGCAACTTCACTTTCACTTAGTCACTGAGTTGTGTCTGACTCTTGCAACCCCATGGACTGCAGCCTGCCAGACTCCTCTGTCCATGGGATTCTCCAGGCAAGAATACTGGAATCGGTTGCCATTTCCTTCTCCAGAGGATATCCTGACCCAGAAATTGAACCCGGTCTCCTGCATTGCAGGCAGATTCTTTACCAACTGAGCTATGAGGGAAAATTACAAATCTTAACGTTCAATTTGTTACTTACATGAGAGGCACAAAACAGGACCTTTTAATGAAGAGTTAAGTGTGAAAAGAATTGTATAATAGTGAAAAGAAGAGAAGCGAAAGCAAAGGAGAAAAGGAAAGATATAAGCATATGAATGCAGAGTTCCAAAGAATAGCAAGAAGAGATAAGAAAGCCTTCCTCAGCGATCAATGCAAAGAAATAGAGGAAAACAACAGAATGGGAAAGACTAGAGATCTCTTCAAGAAAATTAGAGATACCAAGGGAACATTTCAAGCAAAGATGGGCTCAATAAAGGACAGAAATGGTATGGAACTAACAGAAGCAGAAAAATATTAAGAAGAGGTGGCAAGAATACACAGAAGAACTGTACAAAAAAGATCTTCACAACCAAGATAATCATGATGGTGTGATCACTCACCTAGAGTCAGACAACCTGGAATGTGAAATCAAGTGGGCCTTAGAAAGCATCACTACGAACAAAGCTAGTGGAGGTGATGGAATTCCAGTGGAGCTATTTCAAATCCTGAAAGATGATGCTGTGAAAATACTGGACTCAATTTGCCAGCAAATTTGAAAAACTCAGCAGTGGCCACAGGACTGGAAAAGGTCAGTTTTCATTCCAAACACAAAGAAAGGCAATGCTAAAGAATGCTCAAAGTATGGCACAATTGCACTCATCTCACACGCTAGTAAAGTAATGCTCAAAATTCTCCAAGCCAGGCTTCAGCAATATGTGAACTGTGAACTTACAGATGTTCAGGCTGTTTTAGAAAAGGCAGAGGAACCAGAGATCAAATTGCCAACATCCGCTGGATCATATAAAAAGCAAGAGCGTTCCAGAAAAACATCTATTTGTGCTTTATTGACTATGCCAAAGCATCTGACTGTGTGGATCACAATAAACTGCGGAAAATTCTGAAAGAGATGGGAATACCAGAGCACCTGACCTGTCTCTTGAGAAACCTGTATGCAGGTCAGGAAGCAACAGTTAGAACTGGTCATGGAACAACAGACTGTTTCCAAATAGGAAAAGGAGTACGTCAAGGCTATATATTGTCACCCTGCTTATTTAACTTATATGCAGAGTACATCATGAGAAACACTGGGCTGGAAGAAGCACAAGCTGGAATCAAGATTGCTGGGAGAAATATCAATAACCTCAGATATGCAGATGACACCACCCTTATTGCAGAAAGTAAAGAGGAACTAAAAAGCCTCTTGCTGAAAGTGAAAGAGGAGAGTGGAAAAGTTGGCTTAAAGCTCAACAGTCAGAAAACGAAGATCATGGCATCTGGTCCCATCACTTCATGGGAAATAGATGGGGAAACAGTGGAAACAGTGTCAGACTTTATTTTGGGGGCTCCAAAATCACTACAGATGGTGATTGCAGCCATGAAATTAAAAGACACTTACTCCTTGGAAGGAAAGTTATGACCAACCTAGATAGCATATTCAAAAGCAGAGACATTACTTTGCCAACAAAGGTCCGTCTAGTCAAGGCTATGGTTTTTCCAGTGGTCATGTATGGATGCGAGAGCTGGACTGTGAAGAAAGCTGAGCGCCGAAGAATTGATGCTTTTGAAGTGTGGTGTTGGAGAAGACTCTTGAGAGTCCCTTGGACTGCAAGGAGATCCAACCAGTCCATTCTGAAGGAGATCAGCCCTGGGTGTTCTTTGGAAGGAATGATGCAAAAGCTGAAACTCCTGTACTCTGGCCACCTCATGCGAAGAGTTGACTCATTGGGAAAGACTCTGATCCTGGGAGGGATTGGGGGCAAGAGGAAAGGGGGACAATAGAGGATGAGATGGCTGGATGGCATGATCGACTCGATGGACATGAGTTTGAGTGAACTCCAGGAGATGTTGATGGACAGGGAGGCCTGGCATGCTGCGATTCATGGGATTGCAAAGAGTCGGACACAACTGAGTGACTGAATTGAACTGAGATCAAATCCCTGTGAACTGTCTCTTCATTGGATATCAGTTCATGAAAGATGAATCAGAGAAAAACTAAATCGGTGATCTGAAAGCTACTCTCTGGCCATGCCTCTCTATAAATTTCTATGTCCTGGGGGCCAGAATGATTTAGAAGGATTATAATATGCACAGGCACCTTTTTGCTTCTCTTTCAATAAACCTCACAAATCCACTTCTTCTCTGGTGGAATAAAGAATATACATATTGAAACTTGTTTTTTCTTTTGATTCTGGGCTTATTTCTATAATGAAAAATTTCATGGCAAAATATATTGACATAACCAGAGACAATCTACTTTCATTCAATCTTTTTTTTTTTTTTTTCTTTTGCCTTATTTACTGTATATCTTGAATTATTGGGGAAATAGCTGATGCAGAGTAAGTGTACAATGAATATTTGTTAAGCAAAAATAACAAATATTCATGTAGCACTTAGAAGCCAGGTTTTCACATATGTTACTCAATTCTCCTTGCAGTAACCTTCCAAGATAGGCACTATTTCTTCTGCGCCCTACACACACACACACACACACACACACACACACACATACTTTTTTTGGACAAGAAATGAACTCATGGAAGAGCTAAGAAGTTTGCCCAAAGAAAGTGAGCAAATGTGATCCAAACTCAAGAAGGTTAAGTCCAGATCTGTGCCTTGTAATTTTTTTTTATTCTCCTGATAGTCATTAAGCATGCACCATATGTCAAGCACAAAAGATTCAGTGATGAGTTTGATATTACTTTGCCCTCAAGAAGCTCTCTCAGAAAGACAGACACATAACAAATGATTACAAGTGCAATATGGTAGATTCTATGATAGAAAATATGAATGAGGTTTGTTGGGATACAAAGGTTGTGATAAACTTTACCCTGGATGAGGGATAATTGAGGGGAATCTGAGAGTGGAGAATGCTTCAGCTGAGACTTAAATTTTTTTTTTTTTTTATAAATGTAGAACTACACTGTAGGTGAAATAAACAGCTTATGCCACAGGTAAATTAGTATATTTATGAATATAGTGAAACATTATTGAGTCATGGGGCTGGAAGTGTAGCCAAAGCCTGCATAAGAGAAAAAAATTATAATTTTTATTTTATTCTAAGGCAGTCAAAAACCATCGAAGAAACAAACAAGGGAGTAAGAAGAATAGATATGCATTTAAGTAGTGTTTCTCCTAGCTGTATAGGATTGATGTAAAGGGTGTCAAAGTTAGATTGAAGAAGGTAAGTTAAGAGACTACTGAAATAGCAGATTAAATATGTGAGGGCTTAAATGGGTCAGAAATTCTAGAATAAAGGGGACACCGACTCAAAAGATAATTAAAGATAGAATTGGCAGGGCTTTCACTGTCAAATCAACTGAATATTGGTGAAGAGGAGTTGTGTAATGAAAAGGTACAATTCTTTTTCTCTATTTTGGTTTGTATTAACATAATATACATGTTACCCCTGGTTTTCTTTTTCTTTAAGTTATTTTCATTCTTTTTGCAAGCTTTTTAGTTGTAATTTCACTACTCCTTGAGACTCCATGTTTTAGCCTCTTTTATTATACTTTTATGTTTATTTATATCCAAATGCCCTTTGTTTTTAAGATGCCTTACTTCTATGTTAGACTGAAATGTTGTAAACATGTATATGTGTATGTGTGTGAATATATAATATATATATATATATAATACTTCTACATAAAACTTCTAGGTGTCTTTTACTGAAAATCAAATGTTTTATGTATCCTGTTTTTTTCAGTTTGTCAAATAAGTATCCTATTTATATAACTAATATGTTTGATGGCTCAGTTGAGAGTACATCTTTTACAAGTTCTTTTTATGAATCTTTAGCATTTAAGATGCTGAGATATGACTCTGTAAGTAACACTTTGGGGAAAGAAGAGGACAGAATTTTAGCAGTGAAAGCTGGCATTACTTATTCAGAAACCTCTCTTTGAAGTCAAATATTTCTACTTTTAAATTAAGTATTTTTATTAAAAATGGTAAGTTTTGCTCTTTATAGCTAGATGTGACCAAAGCATAATTCTTTTGAGTCAGGAAATAGTTGATATTAATTGAATGCTAGCATTCAATTAAAGTATGAATTAGTATGAATTCAATAAAGTATGAATTCAATTCTCTCAGAAACTTATATAACAATCCTACATAATTTGTGCATGTCTATATATTACAGATCTTAAGAGAATTTCAAGTTAAGTGAGCCATTTTTATTCCATTAGATATATATGTACATATCTATATATATTACACAGATATAGAGATAGACTGACAGATTATTGATATGTAGATAGGTTGGTAGGTAAAACTTTTATTAAAACAATACTGATAATGCCTAGCAAAATGCTATAGAGATAGGTGGTACTCAGTAGCTGCTGGTAGAATAAATAAATACATAGGTCAAGTGATATGAGGTCACTTTTAGAGGTCACTGCATCACATTTCCATTGTTCTTGCCTGGAGAATCCCAGGGACGGGGGAGCCTGGTGGGCTGCCGTCTATGGGGTCGCACAGAGTCGGACACCACTGAAGCGACGCAGCAGCAGCAGCAGCAGCAGCATCACATTTAGAGATGCAGTAATTTCAAAGGAAAAAGTTGCTACTTTAATTTTTTTTACAAATGTTTTGCATCATCAGTCTCTTAGGAGCCAATAGTCCAACCAGCTTCAGGGAGCATTCATAGCTTCAGGCAGCACTAGTACTAAATGAAGTGAAACTGGAGTCTTCACTTCCAAGTATACACAGTTATACAAAGGATCATGACTTACATTTGCCTTGACTCTTCTTTCCCCTTTATAGTGAAAATAAGGATAAAATATTATCTTTTATTGTCATCACAAATATATCAACTTAATTTGTTGATGTTGTAGTAATTCTGCCCAATGCATTCTACTGTTGTTTTTACATAGTGCTTGATAATGCATTGATTTACCAACTCAATGAATAATAACAATTTACAAAAGAAAAAGAACATGCAAATTAGTTTATCACCAATAAGATCTTTTATAAAAAGAACATTCGAAAATAAATTTTCCTATTTTGAAAGGTTCTTTACTTTCTGTGTGTGTTTGCTGCCTTTGTGTATCTTTTGGTTTCTTGATACAGGCTTTTCTTCTCTCTAATGATTTCAATTGCTCTTTATAGCATAACAGCACTGCCCATGCTCTTCCATAAATGTTCCAACCATTTGTAGTGTTATCAGGAGAATTCTGCTAAGTATACTTTGTCAGTGATTGACATATTATTGCTATATGCATCAGCTTCAGTAACCCTGCCTGCTGCTGCTACTGCTGCTAAGTCACTTCAGCCGTGTCCGACTCTGTGTGATCCCTTAGATGGGAGCCCACCAGGCTTCCCTGTCCCTGGGATTTGCCAGGCAAGAACACTGGAGTGGGTTGCCATTTCCTCCTCCAATTCATGAAAGTGAAAAGTGAAAGTGAAGTTGCTCAGTCGAGTCCGACCCTCAGCGACCCCATGGACTGTAGCCTTCCAGGCTCCTCCATCCATGGGATTTTCCAGGCAAGAATAATGGAGTGGAGTGCCATTGCCTTCTCCGGTAACCCTGCCTACAATTATGAAATGTTCAGTATCAAAGATTATCAACTGAAATATCAAAAAATAAAATCATAGGATTTTATAGAACTTTAATTTTTAAACTAGATTTTTATAAATCATAAAGTTTTCACATTCCTAAAAAAAAGTTATTTTTATCCATGCATTCACTTCTTGACATTTAGAGGGGAGGATCTACTCTCAACCAGGAAGATAAACATCAAGATTGAAGATGCATGAGTTCAGTTAAAGGAGAATGTCATATTATCAAATAATGGCTGTGAAATGTGATACGTAGGTAATAGAGATATAAGAATATGACCATATAGGAATATGATAATAAAAGCAGGAACAGGTAACTCTGTATAGAAAAGTGAGGAAAGGTTTCAAAGAAAAAACAATTTTTGAGCCAAGACACAAAAGTGTGTAGTGAATGAGGAAAAACCCTAACATGAAGCTCAAACTATAGGGATATCAAAATTTATGCTGTAAAATTTCAAAGTAAATTTTTTTTAAAAAGTAAAGAGAGAAAACTCAGGGCAAAAATAAAACATGTTTGAATTCAAATATATCCAAATCTAGACAAACACAATGTATCAACCACAAATTTTTATGTTCATCACTTAAAGAACTGATTATTCTTTCAAGTCTTGAATCAACTGACATTTTTGTTAACATAAACAGCATATTTTTGGTATTATTTCTGCCTGTTTGACAATGATACAAACCCTTCCTGGTTTTATTAAGAATGAGGTTAGTGATGGATAAAATTGCTGAATTACTAGCATTGAGAATGAGCTATTTTTTCCACTTTAGTGAGGCAGTTATCATCTACTCTTCCTCCAGTCTTACATCACACTTTATTTTAATGGATGTACTTCTAAGAGTCACAATAGTGAGTCATCATAAAAAGACTGTCTTTTTTCTTCCCTTACTCATTATGATAGCATGAGTATGCATTTTTATCAGTGGAAATGTACAGTGCCTTCTCTCACAGTGATAAGAACAATGGCAAAGTGTGGAATCTTTTCTGTGCTGGAGAAATCCCTTTTGGAGAAATGTACATCCATGAAAACTTTGTAATATACTTGATTAATCTATGAGCTGATATCAGATTGGCATGAGTTATGCAAACATTATAACATTTTTTTATTTTGTCTGATGTTGTCTAGATTCCAAAATTAGAGCATATATATCATATGTTTCTTTTCAGGGGTGAATGAGATTTTTTTTTTTTTAAGTTAAATGTGATTTATTAAATTACCCACAGTAACTTATGACATACCTAGTATAAAGGAGGGAGTGAGTACTGGTTTTGGTTAATCCACCTATGAAGCTAAAATTGTATTTTTCTTCTTGCAGCCAATCTGTATTTGAATTTAATTTTTTAAGTATTAATACCAATTTCATGAATTGTTTCATGTGAATTTATGTATGGTGTTCTGGCCAGAATTCTTTATTGCATTTGTGTAATTTGATTTCTTCCTGATCATTATGATGATCCATCCTTTTATCTAACCCTTCCGTCTATAGACACCAAACACTTGGGAAGAAAGAAAGTGAGATTTAAAATCCAACTCCACTAGTTACAAAATATGAAACACAGTAAATAATGGAAACAAAATCTTGGAATAATTTAAGACGGGCTTTATGTAAGTTACAGAAAACGGGGGGGCTGTAAAATTGATGCATTGACGCTAACATACCGAACTAGTGTAACAATTATAGTTCTGTTTCATAATAGCACATAAGTGCTGAAGTAGAAGCTTATAACTCTAAACTAAATTTATGTATCCTTGTACTGCTTATGTGTTTATGTTGTGTCATTTCCCACTAGAAAATGTATTTAGAGATGATAGGCCTGGATTGTTTTAAACCAAGTAGATACACATTAAGTATAAAGTGTTTGCCCCAGAAAATGATAATTTTTTTTAAAAATGTGTCAAAATATATTTATTTACTGTTTTTCTACTCCCAACATTTTGCATTTATCTTTCTTACCACGTTAACTTACTGACTTTATTCTTTCAGCCTGACAGTTAGCAGCAAGTATCAGAAACCCAATTTCTATGGTTCCAGGCAGGTTTGGTCTGAAACATTAGTGAGTGATAGGAACAGTGACCAACTGACAAGTATATGTCCCAACTAAGACAGGTGGCCACTACTTTGTCCACAAGCCACTGCCATGTTGGAATGTGAATCCAGTGTTGCCAGATCTTCAAAATTTCAAACATAAGCAGGAATCTTGATTTTTTTTTTGTAGGTGTTAACTCGCTCAAAACCTTAAAATCATTGAGTGGGTCAAATAAATGGGTCTCTGGGTCACAGCTTGTCATATGCACCTCTAGGTAGAGATGTGATTCTGTAGTAATGATCAAAGTGCCCTTCAATAAGGATCTTGTCACTGATCAAGTTCCCATGTCCTTTGCTCTTTTACTGTTTAATCAGTACTTCCTATTTCTCAAGGTGTCAAACAAAACCCATAGAATATCCCCATTACATGTCGATAGATAGAATGATCTGCCATAGTTGCAAATAGTGTTTACACAAAGAAATGTTATTTGTACCCATGCATTCCTTTCTCTCTGTGGTCTTCAATGACAGTATTGTTCTCTCTGTGCATGCTACATCGCTTCAGTCGTGTCTGACTCTTTGCAACCCCATGGACTGCAGCCTGCCAGTCTCCTCTCTCCATGCCTATGTTCTCCAGGCACGAATACTGGAGTGGGTTGTCGTGCCCCGCTCCAGGGGATCTTCCTGACCCAGGGATTGAACCCAAGGTTCTTATGTCTCATGAATTGAGTAGGCGGGTTTCTTACCACTAGCACCATCTGGGAAACCTAGATGATGATAATAAAAGATAATACTTTTATTATTTCCTCCAGCCTAATGTTATTAAGGCCTGGTAGGCTGCAGTCTATGGGGTCGCTAGGAGTCGGACACGACTGAGTGACTTCACTTTCACTTTCAATGTTATTAATAACCTTAAATAAATGTAAAGTTAAGCAAAATAAAATTAAAAAATAAAAAATAAAAAGACAAAAAAAACTTGATTATGCACAACTTCTTATTATAGAATTATGATTCTTTGAACTTAAAGGCAAGAATATGGATTATTTATTTTCTATACTCCCTCTTGAGAAAGTAAAGTACACATTTGTTCATTGTTCTAACCCCAGGTCCTAGGACATTCTCAGGCAAATAGAAGGTTGAATGAAATTAATTTGTTAATGGAAGTTTTATTTTGTTTTATTCATTCATTCATTAAGTAAACTTTTCCTTAGCATAAACTATGCATCAAGCATGTTAATAAATATCATGTGATAAATGACTATAGCTGGAAGCACATTCTGCTTAGGAAAATATTACACTGGTCTTTAATTTAATGAGGTATAATTTAAATTTTTTCAGGTATCTTTTCAAATGCCTTTTTCAGATATTCAGTTATACCTTTATTGAAGTATAATTGAAAAAATTATAAGATATTTAAAGCATACACAGCGATAATTGGTATACTTATACACTGTGAAAGGATTCCTCCCATCTAGTTAATTAACACACCTAATGCAATATTAGGTGTAAATATTAGGTTTACCCAAAAATATTTGGGTAAACTCTGGAGTTGGTGATGGACAGGGTGGCCTGGCATGCTGTGATTCATGGGGTCAAAAGGAGTCGGACACGACTGAGTGACTGCACTGAACTGAATGGAATATAATCTACATTTTAAAGTATAAACGTAGATTTGGGCTTCATTTCTCTGTAGGGTTTTTGAGAAGTTATCAATTTCTTGTCATAATTCTCCTTCCCCGAGAAGTATAAGATCAAGTCATGTTTTATATACATATATATGTGTGCATGTGTATATATATAGATATATATACAACTTCCCTAGTGGCTCAGTTGGTAAAGAATCTGCTTGCAATGCAGGAGACCAGCTGCAATACAAGAGACCAGAGTTTGATCCCAGGGTCAGGAAGATCCGCTGGAGAAGGAAATGGCAACCCACTCCAGTATCCTGGCCTGGAAAATTCCATGGAGAGAGGAGCCTTTCAGGCTACAGTCCAAGGGGTCACAAGAGTTGGACATGACTTAGCAACTAAACCACACACACACACACACACACACATATATATATGCAAATATATGACTGCCACTTTAACTTTGACCCTATATACCAAATAGACTTGGGGGGAAAAAGCCAAACACTGCAAGTATACTAGCAAGAAAAAAAAATCACAAGTCAAGATTTCATGAATTAACTTTAATATAAATTTATTATTGGTTTAAAGGTTTAGAACTTAATCACTTAAAACTATTTAACTCCATGTTTAAAAAGAAAAACTTTTGTGCTTCTATTTGATTAATAATAATAATTCACCTTTGCTCACTTGACTATCCTTTAGTAAGACAAAATTTTTATTAATGAAATCCCATATCAAAAACAGTACTTGCTAGTCATGTAAATTATCAAAAGTAAAGTGAAATCCCAACTTCAAAGATGTTCAAATAGATGTGTTCTTGGAGAGTCATCTGTCTACATTCTATTTTTTGATGGTAAGATTTTTAGCAGTATGCCAAATGCTTCATATCAATCAATCATATATTTCTGTCAGATCCCATCCTATAGTAACAGCAGGGATGGATCACCAAAGTTAGTAGCAGTTTCAACCATCCAGTTCAGTCAGGATCACCTATGCTAACTTAACTGGAGAAGGCAATGGCATAACTAAAATCAAAAATAGCCTGATGTGTGATGATGGAGATATGCTAGCATAATATGGCCTGTTTATATTGGTTTTATGTAATGGTTATACTCTTAAATTAGAGTCTAGATCTGCCACCAAATCCGAAGGTCAACTTGAACACAGGAATGTCTTTCTGTAACATGAGAAATCTGGCTTATAAACAACAATATTAATATATTTCTTTTTATCAAGGATTTTCATTTTCTTTTTGAGATTCATCTTTGTCATATGGGGTATGAGTTGCCTCCTTAACATTTGTTGCTTCCTAAAGGTGATAAATAGAATACTGGCTCCTGAAGGTACCTGTATCTTAATCCTCAGAATTTGTTAAGTTATGTGACAAAGAAGAATTAAGGTTAAAGATGGAATTACAGCTGCTAAGTAGCTGACCTTTTGACAGGGAGATAATCCTGGAATCTGTGGATTAGTCCAATGTAATCACAAGGGTCCATAAAAGTGAAAGGGAAATCAGAAGGGAAAATCAGCAAGATGGCAGAGTGAGAAAAAGTTTAACTAGAAGAAGGAGGCCATGAGCCAGTGAAAGTGGGCAGCCTCTAGAACTGCTGGAGGCAAGAGAATGGATCCTCCCCAAGAGCCTGGAGAAAGGAATGACACCTGCTAACACCCAGCAAGACCCATTCAGTGTTTCTGACCTATACAACTGTAAGATACTAAGTTTGTGGTCATTTGTTACAACAGTCAAGCAAAGCAATATACGGAGGAAACAATTTTTTTCAGAAGTCTCTTTCACTGAAATTCCACTGATAAAAGTTAAAATTTTCAGAATTTTCTTAAGACATTGTCTATTCATTCATTCATTTTCAGGAGGTAATCCGTGGCAGCCAGGTCGATGTTTCAAGATGCAGCCAGGAAATGGAAAGAAATGAACCAGAAATTTCCAAAGCACACAAAATTGATGTTCTTGGAACAGAAACGGTAACTACTTAGAAAAAACACTTTCCACACAGTTTCCAGAACTGTGTGGACATTCTGATCTTGTTATACACAATTGCTTTTATATTCCTTTATGTATTTAATACCAACACACATCAGTGTCTCCTTCCTGACTTTGAAGTCTTTGAAATATAAAATGAGTACCCTGAAAATATAAGGGTACTTTAGATGTCCATTCATATATGTTCTGTTACAGCATGAGCTCATGCATTAAAATAAATGATCAGTGTTTAATTTGCATCTCTCTATGTGTACTGAAGTCTTAGATGAAAATCACTCTGCAATGTAAAATACATGTACAATCCTAAAATAACCTGATTTCTTAAAAACAATTATTTATTTAAAATTATCTTTAAACAAAGGTCTCTCATCTTGAAAAGCACACTGAGGAAATAAACCAAGCTTCTAAGCTCCATCAATATGTTCAAGAAACAGGTAAGAATCTGATATTATTTGATTTGAATATACCTTTTTACTGTTGATGCTTCTGTATTTGAATAGAGAACTTCTAAAGCACAAGCCTTCCCACTAAATAAAGTTAGTAACTATTACTCATGATTCTAATGGAGATAGGGCAGTATTTCTATATATAATTAGGTTCTGTCTATGCTAAGAGCTGCAATAAGCTTCTAAAGTAGTTCACTGCCCTTCAACCTTATGATGTATCCAAAAAGCCTAGAAGGTGATAAGCCAGTCACCTCTGAATTGTTTTTGCCTTAGGTGTCTAGAATAAACTTGATGGTTATCAAGGTCCTTGGGAACAGAAAAGTTATCTAGATTGTATTACTTTTAATGATAGATTCAAGCATGTTTAAGTCTAATTCTCCAACCTACAGATATGAGATTAGATTCCAGGCAAACTTGTGCAAATTTGCATAAAATGGGTATAGAGTGTCTTGCCTATAAAAGGGGAATGAGTTTGCTGTTCCTAAGTGCTAGAAGGGAAAATTTAAGCCAACTGTGACCCAAATGTTACTTAACTATATCTGAATTTGGTTTTATTATAGTTTTGCTTAAGGAAGTAGATCCTTTTCTGTTCTTCTGCTGTTCTTTTCTTGTTTTATAACTTTTATTATTATTTGAGCACAGCAGTAAAACATGCTTGTAGAAAATTTGGAAAATATATACAATTAAAATAAATAACAGCTTCATAACTTACGACTTTCCATCCAGTAACCACCATTATTTTTCTTCCTATATTTCTTGACAATTACTTTCTTAATGAAGTAGTGCCATATGTATACACTTATATCCTGAATACTTTTACTTAACTTACATTATAAGAAGTTTTCCATAGTATTATAATGACTTCTCAAACATCATGTTTATTAGTTACATAATATCCATGGTGTTCTTTTCTGTTTATAGTCATAGATACACCTGAAGATGAAGAGATTCCAAAGGTTTCGACTAAATTTTTAAAAGAACAATTTGAAAAGTCTGTCCAGGAAAAGGTCCTTTATTCTGACAAAGAATTGACCCCAGCCAAGCAGATTAAGGTAAGATAATGTTTCTGCACAGAGACATGTTAAGTATAAAACCACACGTAAACACATAACATTTTCAAATTATTGAATGAAGAGGTTTTCCAATAGCAAAAAAAATCCTGAACCAGTACTTATTCTGTTCCAGAAGAAGAATATTATTCTACATGAGAAAAGCAGTAGAGAGAATTAAAAACTTTTCTCACTAAAGCAAATTAGGGGAGAAAAAATTATGTATGCACTTAAGTTTAATAATTAACATTAGATAAAGTAATAAAGCCAGTTTTTAAATGTCATCTACTTACTCTGTTGTGTTTAAAATTCCAAGGAAAACAAAACAACCCTCAAAAGTACTTTAAGATTTTAATTGTTTTCCTCTAGATTACTCTGCATAGCACATTAAGTAAAGGAGGAAAGATTATGGGTAAATGTTAAAATACTGAGTTCCTGATGTATTAAATAGGGAATATAATTATAAAAAGTGCAAATGGATTATAGGAAAGATAGTAACATATACTGAATGTTGCTTTGAAGTAGGTCTCTAAGTAGAGTCTATCATCTCTTGTTCCCAATGGAGATATCATAGCATGGGCAGGTGAAAGGCAGTGCCCAGAAATTCTCCACCACTATATTCATCTTCATAAGATTTGATTTTCTCTCCCTTAAAGATTGAAAGTGAATCTGAAGAGACTTTAAAGCCATCATCAATTGTGGGTACCTCTTCTACTTCTTACACTTCAACCAGCCAGAGGAAGGAAACATCAACCACCAGATACAGTGACCACAGTGCCACTTCCTCAACTCTGGCACAAATTAATGCCACTCCTTCAGAAAAGACAGAAGAATTTCCTCCTCCCCCACCCGACATGCTTCAACCTCCAGTAGATGTGACAGCATTTTCCCAGTCCCCTGAACTCCCCAACCCTCCTAGAATACCACCAGTCCCCAAAGAATTATACTCCAAACAAAGAAATTTGTATGAATTAAACCGTTTATATAAACACATCCATCCCGAGTTAAGGAAAAACTTAGAAAAAGATTATATCAGTGAGGTTTCTGAGATTGTTTCTCGTCAAATGAATGCGGGGAGCTCAGTTTCAGCAGATGTGCAACAAGCCCGGTATGTTTTTGAAAATACGAATGACAGTTCTCAAAAGGGTCTGAACTCGGAAAGAGAACTCGTGGAGTGGGATGAAATTCTGAAGGGGGAGGTGCAGTCCATGAGATGGATCTTCGAGAATCAGCCATTAGATTCCATCAAGAATGGCTCGCCAGATGAAGACAACATCTCCAAGGGCATTGCTGATCAAGAAATCATCGCTGGTGGTGACGTGAAATATACCACATGGATGTTTGAAACCCAACCCATCGATACTCTGGGGAATCATTCTTCTGGCACTGAGGAACATGCTGAGAAAATTCCTGAGCTAGCCAGAGGAGATGTCCACACAGCCCGGTGGATGTTTGAAACAAAGCCATTAGACTCGATGAATAAATTGCATCAAAGTCAAGAAGAATCAATAGCAACTGCCATAAAGGACATAACTGGGGGGGATGTCAAGACTGTGAGATACATGTTTGAAACTCAACATCTGGATCAACTTGGACAACTTCACTCAGTAGATGAGATGCACCTACTGCAACTCAGATCTGAGCTCAAAGAAATTAAGGGGAATGTTAAGAGAAGTATAAAGTGTTTTGAAACGCAACCATTATATGTTATTAGAGATGGTTCAGGTCAAATGCTAGAAATTAAAACTGTTCACAGAGAAGATGTTGAAAAGGGGGATGTGAGAACAGCACGTTGGATGTTTGAAACACAGCCCCTAGACACAATTAACAAAGATATAACAGAAATTAAAGTCGTCAGAGGAATATCCATGGAAGAAAATGTCAAAGGTGGGGTGAGTAGGGCCAAGTGGTTGTTTGAAACTCAACCTTTGGAGAAAATCAAAGAAGAGACAGAAGAGGTCATCGTTGAAAAGGAAACAGTAATAGGTACAGATGTCTCTAAAAAGTGTTGGATGTTTGAAACACAGCCATTAGATATTCTGAAAGAAGTTCCTGATGCAGACCATCCAAAGTCCGAAGAGATAATAGGGGGTGATGTACAAACTACTAAGCAGCTATTTGAAACACTTCCAATAGAGGCTTTAAAAGATAGCCCTGATGTAGGAAAACTTCAAAAAATTACTGCTTCTGAAGAAGAAAAGGGGGATGTTAGGCACCAAAAATGGATTTTCGAAACCCAACCTCTGGAAGAGATTAGAGAAGATAAAAAAGAGTACATACGAACAGTGAAACTTGAAGAAGTTGACAGAGGAGATGTAAGGAATTACACACATATCTTTGAATCAAACAACTTGATTAAGTTTGATGCATCACATAAAATAGAGGTGGAAGGAGTCACAAGAGGTGCTGTAGAGTTAAATAAATCACTCTTTGAAACAACACCATTATATGCCATTCAAGATCACCTTGGAAAATACCATCAAGTAAAGACAGTCCAGCAAGAAGAAATCCTAAGAGGTGACGTAAGAAGCTGTAGGTGGCTTTTTGAAACAAGGCCCATTGATCAGTTTGATGAAAGCATTCATAAATATCAGATAATTAGAGGAATATCTGCTCAAGAAATACAGACTGGGAATGTAAAATCTGCTAAGTGGCTATTTGAAACCCAACCACTTGATTCGATTAAACATTTTAGCAATATGGAAGAAGTAGAAAGGAAAACTGAACAAGTCACTGATATTGTTAAAGGGGATGTCAAAACCTGTAGATGGCTTTTTGAAACCCAGCCAATGGAATCTCTTTATGAAAAAGTTTCACTAATGACTGGCAGTAAAGAAATTCATAAGGGAGATGTCAAAGCCTGTACCTGGCTCTTTGAAACTCAGCCACTTGATACCATAAAAGATGACTCTGAAGCAACAGTCAAATTGCAAACTGTGAAACAAGAGGAAATCCATGGTGGGGATGTTCGTACAACATGTTTCCTTTTTGAGACAGAAAATTTGGACAGCATACAAGGAGAAGAAGGAAAGGAGATCAAAGCCATAGAAATGGACATCCAAGCTGGGGATGTCTCCAGCATGCGGCATAAATTTGAAAGTCAGTCCTTAGATTCTATAAGTTCTGGTTCAGAGGAGGTTTTGAGAAAGATCAAAACCCTAAAGACTGAAGATATTCAGAAAGGCAATGTTTTAAATTGTAGGTGGCTCTTTGAAAATCAACCAATTGATATGATAAAAGAAAGTCAAGAAGGTGATGAATTAGTTAAGACAGTGACAGACATACAAGGTGGAAATGTAAGAAAGGGGTGCTTTATTTTTGAGACTTTTTCTTTAGATGAGATTAAAGAAGAATCAGACTATGTTAGCACCAAGAAAACAATTACTGAAGAAGTAATAAAGGGCGACGTAAAAAGCTACAGAATGCTCTTTGAAACCCAGCCACTCTATGCAATTCAAGATAGAGAAGGGTTTTATCACGAAGTGACGACAGTTAAAAAGGAAGAGGTAATTCACGGAGATGTTCGAGGGACAAGGTGGCTTTTTGAAACAAAACCATTAGACTCAATTAATGAATCTGAGACTGTGTATGTGATTAAATCTGTCACACAAGAAGACATTCAGAAGGGGGATGTTAGTTCTGTTAGATACAGATTTGAAACCCAGCCACTGGATCAGATTGCAAAGGAATCACGTGATATTGTGCCCACTGTGGACTGTATTCAAGGCGGGGATGTAAGGAAAAGTAAACAATTCTTTGAGTCTGAAAATTTGGATAAGAATACTTATGTAAGAACAGTAAGTGTCAATGAAATACAGAAGGGCAATGTTAAAACATCCACTTGGCTATTTGAGACCCATACTCTAGATGAACTGAGAGGAGAAGGGTCAGAATATGAAAATATCAAAACAGTCACCCAGGAAGATGTGCAGAAAGGTGATGTGAAGCAGGCAGTATGGCTCTTTGAAAATCAAACTTTGGATTCTATTAAGGAAGCAGATGAAAGCATCACAAAAATCACCAAAGAAGAAATCCCTCCTGCTGATGTCAAGACAACTACATGGCTCTTTGAAACCACACCCCTTCACAGATTTACTGAAAGTAGGGTAGAAAAGGTGGAAATTATTGGCAAGAGCATTAAAGAAACCTTAGGAGAACTGTACTCTCAAAAAGTTATCGAGGCTCCTGGAATCATCATCGAAGCTGATGAGGTTGGGGATGTTCGAATGGCAAAATACAAGCTAATGAATCAAGCATCACCTGAGATACAGAAAGAAGAAATTATCAAGGTTGACCTCAGAAATATAATGGTGAACCTTCTTTCCAAAAGAGACTGTAAGAAAAGAGAGATTTTGGTCAGTGAAGAAGAGAAGGGAAATGTTAATCTGACCAAAACTCAGTTATTAAACAGATCAACAGAATTTCATGCTGAAAAAGAAGAGATAGTGAGTGGTGATGTCCAACAAGCAATAAAAAACCTGTTCTCTGAGGAAAGATCTGTAAAGAAAGGTATTTTGATTCAGGAAGATGAAAGAGGCGATATTAATATGACTATCTATTGTCTTCTTCATGAAAATGCTGGTGACACAATTAAGCGTGAAGAAATAGTAGGGGGTGATGTAAAACGTACAATTCATAATTTGCTATCTTCCATATCAAACAATAAAATATCTGAAAGGGCTAAAATTGATGCCTCTGAGAGAGGGAATGTTCAGTTTTTTACAACATGCATAGAAACTGGAGCTTTGGATTATCTCAGACAATTCCAGACAGGCTCAAATGAAATAGTAACAGGTAGGAAACAAGAAAAAGAGGAAGAAATAATTGGTGGTGATGTAGAAGGCACGAAATTGTTATTAAAGAAAAGTCAATCTCAGGTTGAACGTACTGTTAATGAAACTGACATCATCCCAGGAGATGTGCATAATACAGTTAAGGTTTTTCTGACAGAGCCTCAGAATACATCTTGTAAGTTACCCAAAGAAGAAATTATTAAAGGTGATGTGAAGTCAACCCTAAACTCCCTCAGCCAGGCTGTAAGTCAGAAAACAGTGGCTAAAACAGAAGAAATTATAAAAGGTGACATGCTGACCACCCTCAAGTCACTTAAGGAATCAAGTCAAAAATGGAAAGACTCTAAACAGCCTGATGTCATCCCTGGGGATATTGAGAAAGCTATTGAATGCCTTGAAAAGACTGCACATACAAGGACGGAAATACTGAAAAAGGAGCTTATCCTAGATGACCTCGAGGCATCATTAAGGAATCTTAAAGAAACACAAAGAGCTTTCAAAGAGGTAAATAAAAGTGCAGTCAAAGACGATGTGCAGACTGTGATGGCAGGATCCAAAGAAGAGCAGAAAACAGGGACTCATCAGGTGGCTGTCCAGAGGAACAAGAAAAGCATTCTGCAGCCAAGACCAGGACCCTTTGAGCCAGCAACCAGGTGGCAGGAGGGAACAGACATTCTCAATCAAACTATAAACAAATCTTGTCATGGAGATTTAATGAAAGAAAGAACTGAGGTTAATCTTCCAAAAGCCCCCAGAGGCCCTGTAAAGATTGTCATAGATCGTGAACAAAATAATGATGCTCTTGAGAAAAACCTTAGAAAACTATCTAATTCACACCAAGTGGGTATCTGGACTGATAACACCACAGAGCAACATCTTAGGGATGAACATGTAAGCGGACAGTTGACTTCAACCCTGTCAGTTAGGGAACATCAAAAAACCAAGGAAGCAGAGACAGAGAGAGAACAGAAGAAGGAGGCTGTCTTTTTGCAATCTATTGATAAAACAATTGGAAAGCAACAGACTGAAACTTGCCACCTGAGGAATGACCACCAGAAGATTGAGGCTTTCCCTGTCAAGAGTCCTAAAAATACCAAAAACACTAAAACATCCACAGATACACAAAGCTCTAGGCCTGGTTTAACCCAGGGTCCAGTCTACAGGATGGTTGGAGAAACACGTGAGGTTTCAGAGGACTTTCAGAAGCAGACTCTGTTAAAGCAAGAAAAGCAATATTCTAATAAAGATATAATGAAAAAGAATGTGACCCCTCAACAAGGGTGGCAGACTTTGCCTGTGAATCAAGATATGTCAAATGTAACAGAAGTGAAAGTCTCCCAAAAAAGCCACAATCAACTTAAGGCAATTGACAAAAAGCAGACTGATATTCATTTGAAGAGCCAGGACTTTCTAATGAAGACAAATACCTCCAAAGACTTAAAAATGGCAATGGAAATGTCCTTTAATCCAATCAAATTTAACCCTGAAAATAATACAAAGGAAAATGAGTTCCCTCTTCCACCTCCATCTCCACCTCCTCCTCTACCTTCCAATGCATCATCTGAAATTGAATTTCCTCTTCCTCCTCCACCTCCTTTAATGATGTTGTCTGAAAAAAATGTGTTTCCTCCTTCACTGTCCACTGAGAAGATACAGGCTGAATTTGAAAATTTTCCAGGACTCCCTCTTCCTCCACCACCAGAAGATGAGAAATTTGAGAGAGAATGTCTATCCACGTTTCCACCACCGCCCCCTCCTCCTCCAGCTCCAGCTCTAAAACCAGCACATCTCCTTTCCTCTTCTGTTCAAGAAAAGCATAATGGAACATTCATACAATACTCCCAAGAAGAAGCCTCAAGCTCTCAGGCTAAAATCACAACAGGAAAATCTGGAGGACGTTTGCCCCCTCCCACACTCCCCAAACCCAAGTTTCCCAAGCAGATAGAAGATATAAAGAATCATAGTTCCCCAAAAGTTGATTTGGAAAATTCTCTGCCAGATACAGAATGTAAAATGACTCCCTCAAAGGATCAGAAAAGAGTAATAACAGCAACTAGCAGTGAACACATAGAGACAATGCAGAACGTATCTAGCAAAAGTCTTGATGAAAGAAAACAACTATCTATGGACTCTACAAGGTCTTTCTCACAGGCAGTTCCAGAAAGTTCACCACCCAAGAAAAAACCTATAGCACCTCTCATAAAATCTCATTCATTTCCAGCAGGTTCAGGGCAGCAAAGTCCAAAACCTTATATGAGAAAATTTAAAACACCTTTAATGATTGCTGAAGAAAAATACAGACAACAAAGAGAAGAGCTTGAAAAACAGAGACAGGGGAGTTGGGGCTACAACACAGTTAGAACAGAGAGCCAACATCAAAACGTATCAGAGTTGAAAAAGGAAGTGCTGTTACAAAAAACAAAGAAGGAGGTCCCCCTAACTGGAATGGATTCCGAGGTCACTGTGGCCCAAACCAACCCAGTCTCTCACAGTCTTTCTCAAGATCTAGAGGTCTGTACTGATAACCAGCTTTCCACAACACCAGCAGTGACATTCTCTGCCAAGAGGCTCCAACATGTTCCAGCAACCTTGGAAGGCAAAGATACCATGAAAAAGGAAGTTTTGCAGAGCTCAAAGGATATGATCCAATCTAAATCAGCTTGTGAAATTAAACAGAGTCAGCAAGAATGTAGGACCCAGCAAACACAACAGAAGCATCTGGAGCAGTTGCACTTGCCCGAAAGCCAACCAGTTTCCCCCAGTTTCAAAGTTAAAACCATCAAGGTTCCAAGTCTAGGTCATAAATTAGATGAAACAAACCACAGCTATGAAAGTCATAAAAAGCAATCTGAAGTTGATATTCAAACCATTACCAAACAACAGTACCAGGAAACTGGGAGAACGGAAGCAAGGACTGAAGGTAGGAGCTATAAGCAATCAGTGACTGAAAAACATTATCAATTACCTGCAAAGGAGAGGAGAACAACAATACAATTGCCTACAGAAACCACAGGGAAAAGCCAGGAAAGTAAGCTCAAAATAGTTGATGAGAAGCAAAGAGAATTTAGAGAATCTGAGAGTGGGAAACTTCTAGGAAGTGAAGAAACAATTCAGGGACCACCAATGATTGGTCCGAAGAAAGAAAGTCTAATAGCTGAAACAAAACAAGAACACTTGAATAAATCAGTTCAGAAGGTAGTCGAACAAAAGGTTACTGAGGCACATCTTGATTCTCAGACTCAGAATTTTCAGCAAACACATACACAGTCTTTTGAAAGTCAAGTTGAACATAAAAAATTGCCCCAGCCAAATAATAATCTTCAGGAAGAAAAATATCTTGGCGTCAAGGGTATACAACAGAAACAAGTCTTTTCTAATACTAAAGAGTCAAAGCAAGAGATTACACAGAACAACTCTTTATTCTCTTCTGCGAAAGAATTCCAGCAGGATGATGGAAAACGTGCTGTAAATGTATTGGAATTCTTGAGAAAACGTGAAGAACTACAACAGATTCTGTCTAGGGTAAAAGAGTTTGAAGCAGAGCCAGATAAAAATGGCCTTAAGACATTTCAGAGGCTGTTAAATATTATTCCAGTTTGGCTATTAAGTGAAGAAAAAAGAGAATATGGAGTTCGCATTGCTATGGAGAATAACATAGAAAAAATCAGAGAAGAAATAATGCACATTAAGACTCAGGCAGAGGATATGCTTGTGTCCTGTGAAAATACAATTCAAACGGCCATGATATCGTCTAAAGCAGGAAAGCAGAGAAATAAAGCTACCAGTCTTAATGAAACATTATCTAAAGTGTCTAATGCTAATATCAATTATAATAAAAATACCCAGCAGAAAGAAAATACAATTGTGGAAAAAGCAGAGCACCACCAAGTAGCAACTCATCAAGAAACTACTGCTCATCATCAGGTGAAAACCCATCAGGAAATTAAACTAGATGATGCCAAAGTTCCTCCTCCATCTTTAAAAACACGCCCATCGTCACCAACTTTCATAACGATCGAATCTACCGCCCGGCGAACACAAACTTCTCCCAAGGATGAGCTTTCCCAGTCCCCTAAAAAGGACAGTTTTGCTGAACCATCACCAAGACCGTCACAACCAACTAGAATCCTCAGAGCAAGTACCTCCCCTTCGCCACCCAAGAGTCGTTCTGAACAACTTGTGAAACTCAAAGACACCACTGCAAAGTTATCCAGAGGGATCATCCCATGTTCATCGACAACCCCAGTTCCCATTGTGGAGAAGAGGTCTGAGATCATCACGTCTCCTGCAACACTTCGCCGTCAAATTAAGATAGAGGCTCGTGGTAGGGACTCTCCACCTACAATCACAATACCTATAACTGTAAATCATGCTGATAGTGGTTCTTTCAAAGAATCCATGGAAGCTCAAGAGGAAATAAGGAAAGTAGAGAAAAGGTCGACTTATGTTCACAAAGATGGAGCAAATTCCGCTACAGACACAGTGCCAGATATTGAGAGTTTTGACGCAGTGGAAATCATCCGCAAAGTCGAAGGACCTCGCCTGTCAGAGCACGCGCAGAGATACGAAGCAGCCAACAGGACTGTTGAAATGGCTGAAAATTTCATGAGTGACCATGAACATGAAATAAACAAGTGGTTCAGGGGATTTGAGGATGGCCTAAGTTTTGACACACAGTCAAATAGAAGAGTTTATGTAAATGGAGAAGCAAATCGTAATATTAAGCAAGAAAGCCGTTCATTTAAGGAGGAATTTGGATTAACATCTTCAGAAAGCACTAGCTTTACGGGTTTTTCTCAAAGTCGTCCTAGAGAGCTACAAGAAATGACGCCTGTTAAGCTGCCCAGCATACGCTCTGAAACAAGGTCTCTCAGTGAACACTTCTCAGGTGTGGATGCATTTGAGAGTCAGGTTGTTGGGTCGAAGACGACAGTCTCTTCGTCACATGGTTCAGAAGCTGGCAGATCTCGCTTTGACTTCAAGCACGCCCCACCCACCTACGAGGATGTCATCGCCGGCCACATTTTAGATGTTTCTGATTCACCTAAAGAACTCAGGAGGAATTTTCAACAGACTTGGCAGGAGAGTGAAAGAGTTTTTAAAAACCTAGGATATGCAACCTCAGATGCTTCTGCAACTGAGATGGAAACCACCTTCCAAGAGGAGTCTGCATTTATACGTGGTAAATGACCTTGCAAAGAGTGAAGTAAGATTAACCCTTTAAAGGCACAGAACTAAGACGATTTGCAATTAAAAGAGAACATAGAAAGAACTAAACAACATAACGTCAAACTAACAGCTTTCCCTGGTTGTTGCTATCCTTCCCTTTACCATGCTTGCTTTTACTACTTTCTATTTACAAAAGCATTTAATATGATTCACCAGCCCTGTGTGAGAGTAACAAACACTACTATATAGGTTATTGACACCTGTGTTTGTCAAGGTAAATAAGGCTTTAGACCAAGCAGCAGGTATAATAATAATTGCTATTGTGATAGCATTATTCTATGGATTTTACATTTATTAATTATTGTATGCCATTAGCACATTATGAGTATTTCTTATTAAAATATTTTATACACTTGTTAAAGACACTATGCACTTTAACAATATGTTAAAACCATCAGGACTTCCCTGATGGCTCAGACGGTAAAGTGTCTGTCTACAATGCGGGAGACCAGGGTTCAATCCCTGGGTTGGAAAGATCCCTTGGAGAAGGAAATGGCAATCCACTCCAGTACTCTTGCCTGGAAAATCCCATGGACAGAGGAGCCTGATAGACTACAGTCCATGGGGTCGCAAAGAGTCAGACACGACTGAGCGACTTCACATTCTTCATGTTAAAGACAATATGAGATAATATTTCTTGACCTATTATTGATAGATTTTTAACTACCAGACTTAAGTGGTATTTGAGTTTTCATTCAATACAACCTGGTAATAATCCAAGAAACAATTTACACTCTGCATATGTCCTTTAAGGATCTGCATTGATTGGGATCTCTGACAAAAGTGTAGTATGGAATTAGACCTTTTGTATATTTAACTATTGTTGTTGAGTTGGATGGAATTGGCTCTCTAATGCCACTGCTATTTCCCCCCCTATAAATGATTTTCTTTTGCCTTTCTTAAACCCCAAATTATAGCTCAATTGGCCTCATTCACAGATAAATGTGGACGGTAATTTTAAAATATAATTATATTTGGAAGAAGAGAGATTTCAAACACATGAACTTAGTACAGATTTTTTAACATCAGAGAACAGCTCATTTCTTTATATTTTCCTTTTTACAATTAATGAGGCTTCACAATAAAAAGATTTGACGTAATTAATGTAGCCCATTATTTTAGATAGATTGAAAGAAATAGCAAGCCTAAAAATAAAAACTGCTGAAACTAATAATTCTGCCCATATCATATGTGCAACATATGTGTCTACTTTATCAGGTTAATATGATTTCTTAATGTACTGGCTTCTGGCATAATTAAGCAAAGCTGTCTAATTTCAAATGCTGAGTTTCTGTTAACTAAAGACATAAAAAATACGAGGAAACTGGTGTTAAATATAGAAGTGTGTCTCCTATTAGAACAAAATAAATAAAGGAGATTTCTTAGTAGCCCAAATTAAGCATCAAATTAAAGTGTGTGTATATAATATTTATTTATATAAAGAACAGTGCACATATATGCTCATATATAAATCTACTACAAAAGCTTATTCTTATAGAAGAGTTGTGAGAATCAAAACAATACTCTGGCAAAAGTTGTGTCAGTTTTGAACCACTACGCAAACACTGGTAATACAACTATGCAAACACTTGGTAATATGACCACTATTACTCATAGGAACTGGCATTCACATGTAACTTTGGTAGAGGTAGGGAAATCATAAGAGGCAGAGATAAGAATCCCCAAAGCCCTGAAATCTTAAGCTCTTTAGACTGAGGACAAATGGCCCTGAATAGATCAGTGTATTTAGAAGTCTCGTCTTATTGTTAACAATTAGTGTCACAGAATCAACACTAAGTCATCAAGAAAATACCTAAACAAATAAAATATCAGCTGAAAAGATATATGGATATATTTTAGAAAAATCTCTACAGAATACTTTAAAGACTAAAACTTTAGACCAAGTTAGGTATAAACTTTGATATACATAGGAAGTTCAGTCATTTAAAATGATAAGTGGTCTCAGGAGGTCTCCTCATGGCCAATTTTCCTATATATCCTTTTCAGTGTATTAAAGGTAGTGAACACATTTTACTCATGTATATTTCCTAAAATAATAAAAAATTGTCCCATGTATAAATAGTAGAGAAACCAGAATAAGGTTGATTGTGCCAGAACCTTATGCCTAATGGTAGATGCTCTGCATCCAGAGAAGGAACATCGAGACCAGTAGTGTTGGAGCTTTCTACACTAACTGCATGGCCAGTTAATATGCTGTTGCTGTTTGTTTTGGTTTTACAATGTGACTGAAAACAGTATTACATAAGCTCTTATACATTTTTATTTTTAGAAACTGCAACTCCAAGACAAGGAAATATGTATACTTTGTCAAAAGACGGTTTATCCAATGGAGTGCCTAGTAGCAGACAGGCAGAGTTTTCATAAATCCTGTTTCCGCTGCCACCATTGCAACAGTAAACTGAGGTAAAACCGTTTTGTGGCCTGGGGCACAAATATTCAAAGAGCTTGCAGTATACTTATAACATCATGTCTCTACAAAGATGTCAGTTTTTCCAAATCCTGTTGCCATCAGTTAAAACAAATGGAAATGTGGTCATTTTCTATGTTGCTCAGAATGGCTGCTACCTTTTTCCTTTTTACATTTTGCTTTCAGAAGGGGCCCTTTAGTCCAAGCATGAAGATCACATAGATAAGAGAAATAACTCTCACCACCACCAACCTCTCCCAATGCCATGCTCCACTGTGTAAGAAGAATGATCTTTCTAAAAAAGCAAATCTGGGATCACTTCCCAGTTTTAAACATATAATGGCTTCCTCTATTCCCAAAATTAACATATAAATATGAAATAAAAAGCGATTCAATATCTTGTCCCTTCTCATCTCCCAACACCCCTTCCTCCTGTTGCCTGTTGCTTTTCATGAAGACTGAATTTCAGTTCCTCAAAGTCATTTTTTTCCCATACATCTAGCTGATTCCAAATGTTGTTGCTGCTCCTTGGAGGAGTTTTCCCGTGCCTCACCCCCAGATCATTCCTCAGACCTTAACTGAGACTTTATGTCTTTGAAGTGACCTGCTTTTACCCCTATATATGGATCACAGCCAAAGAAAGCAATGGCACCCCACTCCAGTACTCTTGCCTGGAAAATCCCATGGACAGAGGAGCCTGGTAGGCTGTAGTCCATGGGGTTGCTAAGAGTGGGACACAACTGAGCGACTTCCCTTTCACTTTTCACTTTCATGCATTGGAGAAGGAAATGGCAACCCACTCCAGTGTTCTTGCCTGGAGAATCCCAGGGATGGGGAGCCTGGTGGGCTTCCAACTATGGGGTCACACAGAGTCGGACATGACTGAAGCGACTTAGAGCAGCAGCAGCAGCAGCAGCAGCATGGATCACAGCATCTCCCATGCTCGCCCCATTCTAACACAGTCTAGTGTAATTGTCCCTGGCTGTAAGAAATGTGTTAATGTTTGTCTTGTCAATACCAAATAAACCCAAATATACAATAAGGACTCAAAAATATGTATTCAATGACTGCTATTTTTAAAAAGCATTATATAAAACCTAGGCTTCCCTGCTGGCTCAGATGGTAAAGAATCTGTCTGGAATGCGGGAGACCTGGGTTCAATCCCTGGGTTGGGAAGATCTTATGGAGAGGGCATGGCAACCCACTGCACTATTCTTGCCTGGGGAATCCCCATGGAGTAGGATAACCTGCTGCTGCTACTGCTGCTAAGTCGCTTCAGTCGTGTCCGACTCTGTGCGACCCCATAGATGGCAGCCTACCAGGCTTCCCCATCCCTGGGATTCTCCAGGCAAGAACACTGGAGTGGGTTGCCATTTCCTTCTCCATTGTGTGAAAGTGAAAAGTGAAAGTGAAAGTGAAATCGCTCAGTCGCGACTGATAACCTAGTAGGCTACAGTTCTTGGGGTCAGAAAGAATCAGACACAGCTGAGCAATTAAACACAGTACAGCACATATAACACCCACAGATACAGAAAACCAAGCAAAGCAAATACGTGGTTCACTAAATTATAAAGTGAACACTTCATAAACACTATCAAGATCAAGAAATACAACATTGTTAGCCATTCCAGAAGCTCCTTCCTCCCTTTGCCCTTTGCAAACATAACCAGTCTCTTGCCTGTGACTAAATGTCATCCTTTATAGTAATTGTTTCCTTGCATTTTATAGTTTTATTTACCCAAATGTGCTTTCTTAAATTCTGTACTCTGGTTTTATCCTTTTTTAAAAAACTCTCTCAAGTCTTTCAAGTCTTTTTAAAAAATAATCTATAGGCTTTCCATCCATTCCTTTCATTCCTTATTATTTACTTGTGAAAGACCCAGGACATTTGACCTATGGAGTTTTGCACAGTCTGGAATTGCTGATTACACACTCATACTGCAGTTCATATGCTCCTTTATCCTCTGTATTTTCAAAAACTGTCAGCTGAATCCAGGTTCTAGATTAATTCTAGTTTAAAATAAGATTTGATTCCTTTCTGAAGACCGTAAGGAGTATTGACAAGAGTATACTGCTGCTAAGTCACTTCAGTCATGTCTGACTCTGTGCGACCCCATAGACGGAAACCCACCAGGCTCCCCCGTCCCTGGGATTCTCCAGGCAAGAATACTGGAGTGGGTTGCCATTTCCTTCTCCAATGCATGAAAGTGAAAAGTGAAAGGGAAGTCGCTCAGTCGTGTCCAACTCTTAGCGACCCCATGGACTGCAGCCTACCAGGCTCCTCTGTACATGGGATTTTCCAGGCAAGAGTACTGGAGTGGGGTGCCATTGCCTTCTCCGTGACAAGAGTATACTTAACATATTATGTCAGCTTTTCTTTCATTTTGTGATATAGCAGATATTAAAGCTTGTAATACCTCAATGATGTCTGCAAAATGCTGATACTCAAATTTTGTTATTTATTTTTTATTATTAGAACACTTTCACAGAAGATGCTTCCCTGTATCTGGTATTTGGTTACATGGTGATACAGTTAATTTTTAAAAAGGCAGAATAAATCCATAATTCTTTTCCTTTATTCATCAGTTTTTTTAGCAATTTAATATAATAGTTTCTTATCTCCTAGAGATAACCACTTTTAAGATATTTTAATGTCTTTATATATTTAGCAATTTAACATAATAGTTTCTTATCTCCTAGAGATAACCACTTTTAAGATATTTTAATGTCTTTATAAACTTACAGATTTACACATTTACAATAACAATTATCATCATTACTGAAACTCCAGTTACTCTATACCTGGCCAGTGGAAGCTACTTCAAGTTGACTTCTGAGTCCTTTTGACGGAACCCAAGTTGTCTGTGATAACTTCCTCTTTATCTGATAGGACTAGATGTCCCATGGTCATCTTATACATTTACTGGCCCAGGTGCAGAATCAGTCTTTTCTCTAAGCCTTGGTTTCTTCTAGTGAGAAATGTAAAATATTTCAAGACTACCATCTTGACACTCTTTCTACTGAGTTGATCACTATTTCTAAGCTTTTAAGTGTTAAGATCTAGTAAATATTTATATATACAGAAAAAATAGGAATGCATAGGGATGTTTCCAAACTGAATTCAGAATTTCATAGCTTTTGCTTAGCCTCTTCTCTGTTACAGCTGCATCTTCTACTTCAGGGCTTCTGGTTCTCAAAGACAAAGGAGATAACAGTTAGACTATCCCATATTCATTTGAACAACAGCTTTAGAAAAACAAAGCTATCAGCACCACTAATTTGATTATCAAAACAATAAAAATTGTATTTGCTCTGCTGATCACTCACACCCCATTTTGTTAAAATAGTGTTCTGCATCTTTGGTGTCATCATATGCAGCTGTTACATGTTATAGTACCTCCCTCTATGTCCTCATTTCATCTCAGTTAATATATAACAATGTATTTAATCTAACCCACAATCCTTATGTTGACATTTTCTTAGTTATTATGGTTGCTCAAGCTTAAAAGACGCTTACTCCTTGGAAGGAAAGTTATGACCAACCTAGATAGCATATTCAAAAGCAGAGACATCACTTTGCCAACAAAGGTTCGCCTAGTCAAGGCTATGGTCTTTCCTGTGGTCATGTATGGATGTGAGAGCTGGACTGTGAAGAAGGCTGAGCACCGAAGAATTGATGCTTTTGAACTGTGGTGTTGGAGAAGACTCTTGAGAGTCCCTTGGACTGCAAGGAGATCCAACCAGTCCATTCTGAAGGAGATCAGCCCTGGGTGTTCTTTGGAAGGAATGATGCTAAAGCTGAAACTCCAGTATTTTGGCCACCTCATGCGAAGAGTTGACCCATTGGAGAAGACTCTGATGCTGGGAGGGATTGAGGGCAGGAGGAGAAGGGGACGACAGAGGATGAGATGGCTGGATGGCATCACTGACTTGATGGGTGTGAGTCTGGGTGACCTCCGGGAGTTGGTGATGGACAGGGAGGCCTGGCGTGCTGCGCTTCATGGGGTCGCGAAGAGTCGGACACGACTGAGCAACTGATCTGATCTGATCTGATCTGAAGCTTTTTTCAAGTAGATGCCTTAGAAAAGGCTCATGGAAAGTTTATTCCTTTAGTTCTTACATACTGATAACAATTTGTGATCTTTCAGTATGTAATTTCATTCTTTTTTATATTGGGAAATGCTCTTTAAATGATAGCTTTTTGGTATTTAACTTGTTCCATAATTTTATTTTCTTATTCAGGAATTCCTATTATATATTTTTCATTTATGATTATAAATTTTTTATCTTTTAATTTTCCTATTTTTAGTGAATTTAATTTTCCTATTTTTATTTTTTTTTAGTGAAAGTGTTAGTCGCTCAGTCATGTCTGACTCTTTGCGACCCCATGAGCTGTAGCCCACCAGGCTCCTCTGTCCATGGAATTCTCCAGGCAAGAATACTGGAATGGGTTGCCATTCCCTTCTCCAAGGGATCTTTCCAACCCAAGGACTAAAACCAGGTCTCTCACACTGAAGGCAGGTTATTTACCATCTGACCCACCAGGAAAGCCATATTTTTCTTAAGACATTTCCTAATGATTTATTCTTGTTTTTCTTTTAGTTTGGTTTTTATTGCTGACATGTTTGGCTTTTTCCTTTTCTGTTTTCTTCTTGATACCTGACACCTTCTTTATTACTTTTTCTAATTACAATTCCTGTTGTTCTTTTGGGTCTTTTATCATTTTCTTAGTGTCTTTTAGCTCATTTTTAAACAGTAGGTTAAAAGTTTGATGTTTCAAGGACATGTTTTTCTACCATGTTTTCGTTGCTCCTTATTCTTTCACTTCTCATAATAACTTTATATACTGTTTGGCCTTGATACTTTGCTGTTGCTTATTTTTATATGGCGTTAATTTACGCAAATCTTGGAAGGAAGCAAAATTCAGGATGGTTTTCCCAGCTTCACAGGGCTACCTTTTCTAATTTTCTTGTACTGTTCAAAAACTATGGTGCCTTGATTCCTGGGACTTCCTGTCTTGAATTCTCTCCCTCGTGTTGACTGGGACCTTTTGATTTCTGTCGTCATTGTTCGCCTCCCTTTTGATTCCACTCCCATATTTGTTTTTCACAGTGTAGGAGCTACAGGATCCCAGTGGGTCAGTTTTAAGTTTAATTTCTCCAGCCTCTTCAGACTTTCCTGCCACGGGACTTTTGCACTCTCACTAGCTATTGAAATGCCAAAACCTCTCCCAGTTCGAGCTGCTGCTCTCCGATTGGCATGTGATACTTTCCAGGAAATATTGGTTGACTCTTTTGTAGTCTCATATTTTCAGGTCCATCAGACACCTTTCTTTCTCCCTCTGTTATCCACACACATGCGACTGTTGTGCTAGTCTTGTAGCTGATGTTGGTTTGTCCTTCCCTCCTTGTATTTTGAGGTTGATGAGGATAGCTTGTCACTTAGTTTTGTTGTAATTTTATCCTTGGGTTTTTAGTTTTTCTGCCCATTTTTATGTAGCGATTCAGAAATATTAAAAAAGGATGCTGCTGCCTTTGACTAAATTTGATGTTAATTTTAACAGGCATTTCTATTTGTTAATAGTTCCAAAGAGACAAGGTAAAAAATTGCATAGACAAGCTTTCCAATTCATTCATTCAAAATCAAGTTATCTAGGAAGTTCAAATAGTTAATTTTTGTATGCTATTCAGGATTTGTTGAAAACTGCAGCCCCTCACAATTCCCAAGTTAGCCAAGATTTAGTCCTACCATTTTACATATCTATAACTACATATGCATTACACTATAGCACCTTTTGTACCAGTACCTGACATATAGCACGAAATTCTGACTACTGCAAGACAAGTATTATAGAGGGCATTAGTGGTGAATATTGTCTAACAGGAATGTTCAATTAATAGGCACGTTCCTATTGCCAGTAAGTTAATTGTACTCTATCTCTGATTCATTGCTCAAAATAATCAATTCCCTAACACTGTAAGAATTTGCAGTGTATATATAAAATGTTAAAAAATTTTTTTTTCTTTTTGACAGTTTGGGAAATTATGCCTCACTTCATGGACAAATATATTGTAAACCTCACTTTAAACAACTTTTCAAATCAAAAGGAAATTATGATGAAGGTTTTGGACACAAACAGCATAAAGATCGATGGAAGTGCAAAACTCAAAGCAGCTCAGTTGACTTTACTCCTAATGAAGAACCAAATATGTGTAAAAACAATGTGGAAAATACCCCCATGCTTGGAGAACTTAATAAACATTTAGATGCTGGTAACAGTGAAGGGCAAAGGGATGGTCTGAAGAAATATGGAAAGAGGGGAAAATTAAAAATCATTTGGCCTCCTTCCAGGGAGATACCTAAGAAAACTTTCCCCCTTGAGGAAGAGCTCAAAATGTGTAAACCTAAATGGCCACCGGAAATGACAACCCCTACATCTGCTGAATTTAAAAGTGGATCACTGATAGAACACATGAAAACTGTGGAAAATAAAGGACAAGAACGAGATAACATTTCTTTCCTGCAGCCAGGCCTGCAATCCATCCACATGTGTCAGAAAGAAGATGTTACAGGAGTCAAAGAAATGGAAGCGTATGAAGCAAGAAAAGAGAAGAAGGAAGGAAACAAGGATGTACAAGATAAGGTGAATGAGGCCGAAGATTCGAAGAATAAGAGGAAAAGTGAAATGGATCTTAATGACAGCAATAATGCAGTTGTGCAGAGTGCTGAGAAAGAGAAAAATGAAAAAGCTAATGAACCTGATGGTGCAGAAGTTTCGCAGGTTACTAACACTGATGATGAGGTGGTACCAGAAAATCGTAAAGAGAATTTGAATAAGAATAATAATAACAATTATGTAGCAGCGTCATATCTGAATAATTGCAGGCAGAAGACATCTATTTTAGAATTTCCTAATCTATTGCCACTATCAAGTGAAGCATACTACACTGCAAGTGAATATCAAATTGAAAACTTAGAAAATGCTTCTAAACTCTCAGAGTTACTTGGTATATTTGAATCTGAAAAGACTTACTCAAGAAACGTGCTGGCTATGACTTTAGATAAACAGACTGACGGAGCTACTGCTGGCAGTCCTGTGCAGTCTGTCCCCAGGTCAGGCCTCGGTGACGGGAAAAGTTCAATGCCCTCTTCTGAGACAAACATTTTAAACACCAAAGGAAACCACTCCAATAATAAAAACCTACATTTATTCTTTTCAAACACTGTGAAAATTGCTGCTTTTTCCAAAAGGAATGAGAACATTTTTAAGCATAATTTAATAGATTCTGTAGATCATATTAAAAATATGCCATGTTTGTATTTAAGAGAATTGGGGAAGGACATCCAACATTGGCATGGGCAATCAATAGGAGCAGCACAAGTCACAGATTTTGATGCTCCCAGCTGTGAATTTACAGCCAAGCCTCCATTTCCCAGAGTGGAAGTCCAGGCTGGACAACTCACAGTGGAAGAGCAAATTAAAAGGAACAGACACTACAGTGACACTGAGTAGGATGTCTCTGGCCACTTGCAGTCCACAGCAGGCACCAAGAAATAGCAGTGTTCTGAAAGAAGACTTTCGGGTTTTTGATAACCTTTTGTTGAATTTGTAACCATTCAGAAATCTCATGTCTATCACAATGGATATAATATATCCACTGGATCCACAATGGATATAATAATTCCTTGTATTACACTAGATGATGTTTTTCACAATTGATTTGAATCTACTTTTATTCTGAATGGAATCAAGAGATAAAACATTCTTGAATGTTTTCTTGTCAAGTGATAAAGTGTATTGCTCTGTTTTTTCAACGTGCCAGATAACATCATGGTGACATTCTGTACTCTGATATTTATCACCATTCTTACACTTTCTCTATAATTTCTGCTGAAATAAAATTGAATCACCTGGGGTGCAAACCAAAACACTTGTGTCTCTTTTCTCCATGTATATTTTCATTCTAAGCATGTGTTGTATCATGATTTAGGAAATATATGTCTTGTGGCAAGCATTTAATATGTAAACACACATTCCTGGGAAAATTAATACTAAGCCAGAGCCACAGTATTATTAGAAAATATAAAATACCCTTTCTCTTTTTTCCTCTTTTTATAAAGATACAAGAATTATTATGGTTGTTTATTTACCTATGTTAAACTATCATGGAACATGCCTATAAACATTTAATGAAAAAATATCACTTTTCATCAAAATAATGTGAGGTTCATACTCAGAAATCAACTGAACTCGAAAGGTTTTAGAAGTTAAAAAAATTATGGCACACATTTTTAATGCTTACTATATATGCAATTGGTGAACATATAAATGATATCACTACATTTTGTCAGATTTTTTTTCTTACCCTATTTAATGGATATTGATTTTTTGTTACAAAACACTGTCTTTGAGGGGAGGAGCCAAGATGGCGGAGGGTTAGGAAGGGGAAAACACTTTCTCCTCCACAAATTCATCAAAAGGACATCTAAACGCCGAGTAAATTCCACAAAACAACTTCGGAATGCCGGCAGAGGACATCAGACACCCAGAAAAGCAACTCATTGCCTTCTAAAGGAGGTAGGGGAAAAAATATAAGAGACTTTTTAAAAAGAGACAAAGAGGGAGGGACGGACCTCTGTCTGGGGAAGGGAGTCTTAAAAGAGAAGCTTCCAAACACCAGGAAACACTCTCACTGCAGAGTCTGTGCCGAACCTGGGAAGCACGGAGACCATCATAACAGGGAGGAAAACAAACAAATAATTATAACCCACAGACTACGAGCCCTACGATAACTTCCACAGCGGAGAAGCAGTGCAAACGCACGCATCCACCATTAGCAAGCGGGGCCTGGGCAAGGAGACGCCGCGGCCGGCTTCTTCGCAGGCTGCTTCCACAGGCAGGAAGGCCTTATGGACGGCTTCTTCGCGGGCTGCTTCCGCGGGCAGGGAGGCCTTATGGACGGCTTCTTCGCGGGCTGCTTCCGCAAGCAGGGAGGCGCCGAGGATGGCTTCTTCGCAGGCTGCTTCCGCGGGCAGGAAGGCCCTGCGCACGGCTTCTTCACGGGCTGCTTCCACAAGCAGGGAGGCACTGCGCACGGCTTCTTCGCGGGCCAATTCCGTGGACGGGGAGGCGCTGTGGGCTGCTTCCGTGAGCAGGGAGGCGTCGCGGCCAGCTTCTTTGCGGGCTGCTTCCACAAGCAGGGGAGGCGCCGCGGACGGCTTCTTCGCGGGCTGCTTCCACAGGCAGGGAGGCGCCGCGGAGGGCTTCTTCGCAGCCGCTTCCGTGGGCAAGGAGGCCCTGCGGACGGATTCTTCGCGGGCCGCTTCCGTGGGCAGGGAGGCTCCATGGGCCGACCTGCGCTGCTAGATTTTGCGAAGGGCACAAAACAAAGGCCCAACCGAGCCTGGGCCTCTGAGGACTGCCAGATTGCCTGAACTTGAACGGCTTAGACCTGGGAGGGGCAAGCAGCCCAGGGCTGGTAGCGAATGGTTCTGGCGGGGAAACAGAGAGCCTAAGCAGAGTGGGCAGGGGAGGCTACACGCGCTGTGAGCGGGGGCAGACCCAGTGTGCCTGAGACACTGCGAGCACACGCCAGTGGTATTTGTTTGCAGCGTCCCTCCCTCCATGCAGGTGACTGAACAAGTGAGCCTACAAAGTGTGTCCACCACCGCCCCCTTTGTATCAGGGCGGAAATCAGACACTGAAGAGACCGGCAAACAGAAGAAGCTATAACAGAGCAAGGAACTAGCTGAAAATAAACTGAACCCACAATACCCACAATAATAACAAAGAAAGTCTTATATATATTAATACTATTTTTACCATCATTATTTCTTCCTTTTTTAAAAATACATATATTTTTTTTTTAATTGAAGAAGAAAGGAAGAAAGAAAAAAATTTTTTTTTTATTTGTTTTGTTTTTATCTTTTGGTACTCCTTTAATTTCCACTTTTAGATGTATCTTTTGCGACACCCCCCCCTTTTTTTTTCTTTTCTTTTTGCTTCTTTTTTTGGTCTTTCATTTTTTTCTTTTCATTAACATTGTATTTTTGAAACTCCAAACTCTACTCTAGATTTTTAACTTTTGCTTTTTAAAATTGGTTACCATTTTGTACCTATATTTTCTTCATAACTTTTGTGACTCCTTTTTTTTTTTTTTTTCTTTTTCTTTCTTTCTTTTCCATCTTCTCTTCTTTAACACTGTATTTGTGAATCTCCAAACTCTACTCTAGATTTGTAATTTTTGCCTTTAGGTATTTGTTACCAATTCTATACCTTTAAGAACCTAATCTTCAGTATCCACTTTTTACTAGGGAGTGAGATTTCTGGCTTGACTGTTCTCTCCATCTCCGGACTCTCCTTTTTCTCCAACAGTCTGCCTGTGTCTCCTCCCTAACCCCTCTCTACTCTATCCAACTCTGTAAATTTCTGAGTGTTCCAAATAAAGGAAAACACTGAGGGAACTGATTACTGACTGGATCTGTCTCTCTCCTTTTCATTCCCTCCTGTTATCCTCCTGACCACCTCTGTCTCCTTCCTCCCTCTTTTCTTCTCTGTATAACTTCGTGAACATCTCTGAGGGGTCCAGTTGTGGATTGCAGTATAGAAGGAGAAGTTTTTGAGAATACTGCAAAAATAAGACCGATAACTGGAAGCAAGAGGCTTAAGTCCAAACACTGATCCCACGGAACATTAATTGACAGGAGCTCATCAAAAGCCTCCATACCTACATTGAAACCAAGCATCACACAAAGGCCAACAAGTTCCACAGCAAGACATACCAAGCAAATTCTCCAGAAACACAGGAACAGAGCTCCAATATACAGGCTACCCAAAGTGACTCCAAAATCATAGACATCTCATAACTCATTACTAGACACTCCATTGCACTCCAGAGAGAATAAATCCAGCTCCATCCACCAGAACACCGACATAAGCTTCCCTAACCAAGAAACCTTGACAAGCCACCTGTACAAATCCACATATAGTGAAGAAACGCCACAATATAGAGAACTCCACAGACTGCCAAAATACAGTAAGGACACCCCAAACTCAGCAATTTAAACAAGATGAAGAGACAGAAGAATTCCCAGCAGGTAAAGGAACAGGATAAATGCCCACCAAACCAAACAAAAGAGGAAGAAATAGCGAACCTACCTGATAAAGAATTCCGAATAATGATAGTGAAACTCATCCAAAAACTGGAAATCAAAATGGAATCACAAATAAATAGCCTGGAGAAAAGCATTGAGAAGATGCAAGAAAGGTTCAACAAGGACCTAGAAGAAATAAAAAAGAGTCAATATATAATGAATAATGCAATAAATGAGATCCAAAACACTCTGGAGGCAACAAGTAGTAGAATAACAGAGGCAGAAGATAGAATCAGTGAATTAGAAGATAGAATGGCAGAAATAAATGAATCAGAGGAGAAAAAAGAAAAACGAATTAAAAGAAATGAGGACCATCTCAGAGACCTCCAGGACAATATTAAACGTTATAACATTCGAATCATAGGAGTCCCAGAAGAAGAAGACAAAAAGAAACACCATGAGAAAATACTAGAGGAGATAATAGTTGAAAACTTCCCTAAAATGGGGAAGGAAATAATCATTCAAGTCCAAGAAACCCAGAGAGTCCCAAACAGGATAAACCCAAGGTGAAACACCCCAAGACACATATTAATCAAATTAACAAAGATCAAACACAAAGAACAAATATTAAAAGCAGCAAGGGAAAAACAACAAATAACACACAAGGGAATTCCCATAAGGATGACAGCTGATCTTTCAATAGAAACTCTTCTCCAAGCAAGGAGGGAATGGCAAGACATACTGAAAGTGATGAAAGAAAAGAACCTACAGCCCAGATTATTGTACCCAGCAAGGATCTCATTCAAATATGAAGGAGAAATCAAAACCTTTACAGCAAGCAAAAGCTGAGAGAATTCAGCACCACCAAACCAGCTCTCCAACAAATACTAAAGGACATTCTCTAGACAGGAAACACAAAAAGGGTATATAAATTTGAACCCAAAACAACAAAGCAAATGGCAACAGGATCATACTTATCAATAATTACCTTAAATGTAAATGGGTTGAATGCCCCAATCAAAAGACAGAGAATGGCTGAATGGATACAAAAACAAGACCCCTACATATGTTGTCTACAAGAGACCCACCTCAAAACAGGGGACACATACAGACTGAAAGTGAAGGGCTGGAAAAAGATTTTCCATGCAAATAGGGACCAAAAGAAAGCAGGAGTAGCAATACTCATATCTGATAAAATAGACTTTAAAATAAAGGCAGTGAAAAGAGACAAAGAAGGTCACTACATAATGATCAAAGGATCAATCCAAGAAGAAGATTTAACAATTATAAATATATATGCAGCCAACATAGGAGCACCGCAATATGTAAGACAAATACTAACAAGTATGAAAGGAGAAATCAACAATAACACAATAATAGTGGGAGACTTTAATACCCCACTCACACCAATGGATAGATCAACTAAACAGAAAATTAACAAGGAAACACAAACTTTAAACGATACAATAGATCAGTTAGAACTAATTGATATCTATAGGACATTTCATCCCAAAACAATGAATTTCACCTTTTTCTCAAGCGCACACAGAACCTTCTCCAGGATAGACCACCTCCTGGGCCATAAATCTAGCCTTGGTAAGTTCAGAAAAATTGAAATCATTCCAAGCATCTTTTCTGACCACAATGCAGTAAAATTAGATCTCAATAACAAGAGAAAAACTATTAAAAAATCCAACATATGGAGGCTGAACAACACACGCCTGAATAACCAACAAATCACAAAAGAAATCAAAATATGCATAGAAATGAATGAAAATGAAAACACAACAACCTAAAACCTTTGGGACACTGTAAAAGCAGTCCTAAGGGGAAAGTTCACAGCAATACAGGCATACCTCAAGAAACAAGAAAAAAGCCAAATAAATAACCTAACTCTACACCTAAAGCAACTGGAAAAGGAAGAAATGAAGCACCCCAAGGTTAGTAGAAGGAAAGAAATCTTAAAAATTAGGGCAGAAATAAATGCAAAAGAAACAAAAGAGACCATAGCAAAAATCAACAAAGCCAAAAGCTGGTTCTTTGAAAGGGTAAATAAAATTGACAAACCATTAGCCAGACTCATCAAGAAACAAAGGGAGAAAAATCAAATCAATAAAATTAGAAATGAAAATGGAGAGATCACAACAGACAACACAGAAATACAAAGGATCATAAGAGACTACTATCAGCAATTATATGGCAATAAAATGGACAACGTGGAAGAAATGGACAAATTCTTAGAAAAGTACAACTTTCCAAAACTGGATCAGGAAGAAATAGAAAAGCTTAACAGACCCATCACAAGCACGGAAATTGAAACGGTAATCAGAAATCTTCCAGCAAACAAAAGCCCAGGCCCAGACGGCTTCACAGCTGAATTCTACCAAAAATTTAGAGAAGAGCTAACACCTATCCTACTCAAACTGTTCCAGAAAATCACAGAGGAAGGCAAACTTCCAAACTCATTCTATGAGGCCACCATCACCCTAATACCAAAACCTGACAAAGATGCCACAAAAAAAGAAAATAACAGACCAATATCACTGATGAACATAGATGCAAAAATCCTAAACAAAATTCTAGCAATCAGTATCCAACAACACATTAAAAAGATCATACACCATGACCAAGTGGGCTTTATCCCAGGAATGCAAGGATTCTTCAATATCCGCAAATCAATCAACGTAATACACCACATTAACAAACTGAAGAATAAAAACCATATGATTATCTCAAGAGATGCAGAGAAAGCCTTTGACAAAGTTCAACATCCATTTATGATAAAAATTCTTCAGAAAGCAGGAATAGAAGGAACATACCTCAACATAATAAAAGCTATATATGACAAACCCACAGCAAACATTATCCTCAATGGTGAAAAATTGAAAGCATTTCCTCTAAAGTCAGGAACAAGACAAGGATGCCCACTTTCACCATTACTATTCAACATAGTTTTGGAAGTTTTGGCCACAGCAATTAGAGCAGAAAAAGAAATAAAAGGAATCCAAATTGGAAAAGAAGAAGTAAATCTCTCACTGTTCGCAGATGACATGATCCTCTACGTAGAAAACCCTAAAGATTCCACCAGAAAATTACTAGAAATAATCAATGAATATAGTAAAATTGCAGGATATAAAACCAACACACAGAAATCGCTTGCATTCCTGTATGCTAATAATGAAAAAATAGAAAGAGAAATTAAGGAAACAATTCCATTCACCATTGCAATGAAAAGAATAAAATACTTAGGACTATATCTTCCTAAAGAAACTAAAGACCTATATATAGAAAACTATAAAACACTGGTGAAAGAAATCAAAGAGGACACTAACAGATGGAGAAATATACCATGTTCATGGATTGGTAGAATCAATATAGTGAAAATGAGTATACCACCCAAAGCACTATATAGATTCAATGCAATCCCCATCAAGCTACCAACGGTATTCTTCACAGAGCTAGAACAAATAATTTCTCAATTTGTATGGAAATACAAAAAGCCTCGAATAGCCAAAGCTATCTTGAGAAAGAAGAATGGAACTGGAGGAATCAACGTGCCTGACTTCAGGCTCTACTACAAAGCCACAGTCATCAAGACAGTATGGTACTGGCACAAAGACAGAAATATAGATCAATGGAACAAAATAGAAAGCCCAGAGATAAATCCACACGCATATGGACACCTTATCTTTGACAAAGGAGGCAAGAATATACAATGGATTAAAGACAATCTCTTTAACAAGTGGTGCTGGGAAAACTGGTCAAACACTTGTAAAAGAATGAAACTAGAACACTTTCTAACACCATACACAAAAATAAACTCAAAATGGATTAAAGAGCTAAATTTAAGACCAGAAACCATAAAACTCCTAGAGGAAAATATAGGCAAAACACTCTCTGACATACATCACAGCAGGATCCTCTATGACCCACCTCCCAGAATATTGGAAATAAAATCACAAATAAACAAATGGGACCTAATCAAACTTAAAAGCTTCTACACAACAAAGGAAACTATAAGCAAGGTGAAAAGACAGCCTTCAGAATGGGAGAAAATAATAGCAAATGAAGCAACAAACAACTAATCTCAAAAATATACAAGCAACTCCTACAGCTCAATTCCAGAAAAATAAATGACCCAATCAAAAAATGGGCCAAAGAACTAAATAGACATTTCTCCAAAGAAGACATACAGATGGCTAACAAACACATGAAAAGATGCTCAACATCACTCATTATCAGAGAAATGCAAATCAAAACCACTATGAGGTACCATTTCACGCCAGTCAGAATGGCTGCGATCCAAAAGTCCACAAGTAATAAGTGCTGGAGAGGGTGTGGAGAAAAGGGAACCCTCTTACACTGTTGGTGGGAATGCAAACTAGTACAGCCGCTATGGAGAACAGTATGGAGATTCCTCAAAAAACTGGGAATAGAACTGCCTTATGATCCAGCAATCCCACTGCTGGGCATACACACTGAGAAAACCAGAATTGAAAGAGACACATGTACCCCAATGTTCATCGCAGCACTGTTTACAATAGCCAGGACTTGGAAGCAACCTAGATGTCCATCCACAGATGAACGGATAAGAAAGCTGTGGTACATGTACACAATGGAGTATTAGCCATTAAAAAGAATACATTTGAATCAGTTCTAATGAGGTGGATGAAACTGGAGCCTATTATACAGAGTGAAGTAAGCCAGAAAGAAAAACACAAATACAGTATCCTAACTCATATATATGGAATTTAGAAAGATGGTAACAATAACCCTATTTCCGAGGCAGCAAAAGAGACACTGATGTATAGAACAGAATTTTGGACTCTGGGAACGGGAGAGGTCGGAATGATTTGGGAGTATAGCATTGAAATGTGTATAATATCATATCTGAAACAAGTCACCAGACCAGGTACGATGCCTGATAATGGATGCCTGGGGCTGGTGCACTGGGACAACCAAGAGGGATGGTATGGGGAGGGAGGGGGGAGGAGGGTTTAGGATGGGGAGCACGTGTATACTTGGGGCGGATCCATCTCAATGTATGGCAAAAGCAATACAATATTGTAAAGTTAAGCAAAATAAAATTTAATAAAAAAAAAAAACACTGTCTTTTGAAAATTTCACTTCTGACTTTTCCTTTCCTCAAATACATGTGATAATTCTGAGAAGAAAAATAATGTGAATATAAATGAGCCACTGCATGTTGACTTCAAGTTCAATTCAGTCGCTCAGTCATGTCCAACTCTTTTGAGACCCCACGGACTGCAGCACGCCAGGCTTCCCTGTCCATCACTAACTCCAGGAGCTTACTCAAACTCATGTCCATCAAGTGTGAAGCCATCCAACCATCTCATCCTCTGTCATCCCCTTCTCCTCCTGCCTTCAATCTTTACCAGCATCAGGGTCTTTTCCAATAAGTCATTTCTTTGTATTAGGTGGCCAAAGTATTGGAGTTTCAGCATCAGTCCTTCCAGTGAATATTTAGGACTGATTTCCTTTAGGATGGACTGGTTAGATCTCCTTGCAGTCCAAGGGACTCTCAAGAGTCTTCTTCAACACCACAGTTCAAAAGCATCAATTCTTTGGTGCTCAGCTTTCTTTATAGTCCAACTCTCACATCCATACATGACTGCTGGAAAAACCATAGCTTTGACTAGACGGACCTTTGCTGGCAAAGGTCCTTTGTTGTCAAGAATATGAAATGGCATTTTGATGTAAAATGTACATATATGAAATAGGCCTTATTCTGTATTTTTCTACATGAGCGCAGACCATTGTCTTTCTATCAATTATGAAACCAAAATGTAATGTTGAAAACTCATTCTTTTTAGAAATTATAACAATTCTCTCTTATTAGTACGTTCTCAACAGGTTCCTAAGACATTAGTCATTTGCCAGGGTTGCCATATAAAGAACCACATACTGGATGGCTTAGACAACATAAATTTACTTTCTCACAGTTCTGAAGGCTGGATGTTCAAGATCAAGGTGTCTGCAGGATTGGTTTCTCCTAAGGCCTCTCTCCTTCACTTGCAGACAGCTTGCCCTCTCACTGCATCCTCACGTGGCCTCTTCTATATGCAGGTGTACCGCTGATGTTTCTTCCAATTCCTATAAAGATATTAGGCCTGTTGGATTAGGGCCCCACTCCAGTAACTTCATTTAACCTTAATCACCTTTAATACAAACCCTACCTCCGTATATAGTCACACTGGGGATACGGCTGAAACATATACATTTTGTGGGACTATATTTACCCAGTTTAATGGAGTACTGTGAAAATCTGCAAAGAAAACAGTTAACTGTGGTACTACAATAGCAAAATTACTGTTTAAATTGAATTATTCCACTTTTGATCTACTCTTTGAATCTTTATTATTTATTTATTGGCTTCCAGTTGGCTCAGTGGTAAAAATCTGCTTGGCAATACAGGAGACACAGGAGATGCAAGTTTAATCCCTGTGTCGAGAAGATTCACTAGAGAAGGAAATGACAACCGGTATTCTTGCCTGAGAGATCCCATGGACAGAGGAACCTGGTGAGCTACAGTCCATGGGGTCACAAAGAGTTGGACATGACTGAGCCACTGAGCACGCACATATTAGTCATTTGGCTGCACTGGGTCTTAGTTGTGGCATCTGGGATTTAGTTGTGGCACACATAACCTTTAATTACGTCTTGCGGGATAATATATGCTAAGATTACACAAAAGTTTCCATGGAGAAAAAATAATTTATAAATGATCATGGCAATATCTTGAGATTTAGTTTCTTAATGTCAGTTGCACTTTTACAAAAGTGGTTTGCTTTACAAAATTTCTACCTTGGGATTCTGCTCATTTAATTTTTGTACCCCCAGTCCACATAACTGCCAGTTACATTAAAACTTGGGATTAAAATTAGCTAATGTAGATATCAGGGAAGACAATAGAAAAATATGAGTTGTTCTTTTGTTTAACCTTCATTCAATCAACAATATATTGTTTTTAAACCTTCTTTATCAGAAATAATTATTGACTGCCTCACCTTCCTTGGGTAACATGTAAGATTTTTTTTTTTAATTCAGATATATTTGGGGAGAGAACAAGATGGCAGAGGAATAGGTGGACGTGGAGTACATCTCTCTCCATGGATACATCAGGAAGATGCCTTCAGACACAGAAGTGCAGGCAGAACACCAGCTGACAGCAGACAGGAGTACCTGACCAGTGGGAAAGAATATATAGAACCACCCAAAACTCAGTAGGACAAAGGAACTAGGGGGAAAAACAAGAGTGTTAATAGGACTGGACCTGCCCTTGGCCGGTGGAGGAGCTAAAATGGGGATCCAATACCCACATCAGGGCAACTGCCTGAGTCAGAAGAGAAACATTTAAGGCCAAGAGTGAAACAGCTGATCTGTGGCAGCCTAAATGGAATGAGAATCAGACAGTCCTTGCTGCAGCCATACATACCCCAGACAGGGACACAGGTCCCCTGGAAGGCACAGCAGCTGGGACCTGGAGTTTAGGGATTATGGAGCAATCCCAGTGCGAAGGCTGCTGTTGACTGAGAAGAGACAGATCAATGGGATGTGAGGGAGGAGATCGTGGTGGGAAATGCCAGTTAAGGAAAGCCAGGCAGCCATGGAAGCAAGGCAGTACTGCTGAGTCATGCATAAAGGGTGAAGCCATCACCATAGACTCTCTCCCCACGTGCCAGCATCAGCAGCTGAACAATAGAGAGGCTGGCCCATCAAACTCCTGACACACTGAACTACAGAGTAGGACCCCACCCAGGGTGCTCCTTTAAGTGCCTGATGCACTGATCTACAGAGTAGGACCCCAGCCAGGGTGGGAGAGGGCCCTCTATGTGCCTGACATGCCGAACAACAGAGAAGGACTCTAGGCAAGGGAGCCCTCTTAGTGTCTGGATGGGCAGAGCTATGGAGAAAGACTGGCCAAAGAGGCCTTCTGATCGCCAGCTACAAGAGGCTCGAAAATCTGATAGGTCCATAACTCCTGTGGCAGAGGCAATCTGTGGCCCTGCACACTTGGCGCAGCCAGGGCCCCCACAAGCCAAGCAGCTGTGTCATCTTCACACTCAACTCTCACTGGGGCAGAGCTGCCACAGGCAAGCAAAAGTCTTGCATCTACACACGCATGTACACAGATCTAAACACAGTCAGTAGTGTTTGACTCTTTGTGACCCTGTAGACTGCGGCCTGCCAGGCTTCTCTGTCAGGGATGGGGTTCTCCAGGCAAGAATACTGGAGCATATTGGCCAGTACTGGTTCCCATACCCTTCTAAAGCACTATATTTCCTGCTTCCTTACTCGCAAACTCCCCTGAGTACTGGATGCTGCCAGAACCCCTGTGACCCAAGCAGATGCACCTCCACAACTGGCCCTCACAGGGGCAAACCCATATCCTCTAGGACAGCCTCAGGAGCAAACCTCAGTGGATGAACCACATGTGGAGGTGGAAATAAAACCACAGTTGAAACCCAGGGGCAGTGTGACTAAGGATGAAAACTCAAAACCTTCCCACCATCTGTACAAGTTGCAGATTAAATCCACATGATCAACTAGGCATACTCTGTATCTACAGAATATAAAAAAGGTCATTGAGAGCTCCAAAAAGGAAAATGCACTGGTTCTGATAGCTGTGGACATTGTGTTCTTGTGGAGGCAAGAACACAGAGGGGTAGGACCAGATTAGAGTCTGAGCTGCCCCACAGCAGGTCCAGAGGGCAACACAGTGCTTGAGACCATCCTAGGGGGCTGAGGGGGACTGTAGCTCTCAGCCAGGGAAAGGACTCTGAAGTAGCGACTCAAGAAAAACTATTTTTCTTATGTTTTGACTTGTTCTGTAGATTCTTTTGGATTTTTTTTTTCCTTTGCCCCCCCCTCCACGCCCCGCATTGTAGTAGTTAATTTTATTTGTACTATGAAATCTAATTAAGCTTTTGAACTTTTTTTTCCTCAGTCACATTCGTTATTGTTGTTATACACCTCTGCCTCTACATGGAGCTTCTGCAGTTCTGTAGAGTTTTTCTTTTTTAAAAAAATTGTTCTTTTTCTTTTTCTAATTTTAATTTTTAATTTTTTTAACCTATTATTATTTTCTCTACATTTATTCATTTGTTTGCTTTTCCTACTGTTATTTTCCCCTTGCAGTTAATCTTTAATGTATATAAATCTTCTTCATCTACCTCTATTTAACTTTGCATATCTAGTCTATCTTTCCTTCCTTTCCTCTCAACATATTTGTTAATTTTATTTTCATTGCTTTAGTCCCCAGTGGGCACCTTGCTTTAGTATTGTTTTCCAGTTTTGTTTGGTTAGTTTTGTTCTGGTAGATATAATTTTTGGTTTCCTTTATTTGCCAGGTCAATCTATTGTACTTCATTTTTGTTAGACGGTTTTGATTTTGCTTATGGGTGTATAGATATATGTGTATATTCAGTCACACTTTTTATTGTTGTTATAAACTTCTGCCTCTACATTGGGCTTTAACAGTTCTGTGAAGTTTTCCTTTTTTTTTTCCCTTTTTTCTTTCTTCTTCTGTTTTTTTTTTCTTCTTTTCTCTTTTTTATAATTTTAATTTTTACTTTTTTAAAACCTATTATATTTTTTCTACATTTATTCCTTTGTTTGCCTTTCCTACGGTTCTTTTCCCCTTGTAGTTAATCTCAAATGTATATCAATCTTCTTCATCTCCCGTTATTTAACTTTACATATCTATTCTTTCTTTCTTTCCTTTCCTCTCAACATATTTGTTAGTTTTGTTTTCACTCCTTTATTCCCCACTTGGCACCTTGCATTGGCTTTGTTTTCCAGTTTGTGCTTTAGTTAGTTTTGTTCTTAACTGGTAAATATAATTTCTGATTTCCTTTATTCACCAGGCCAATCTACTGTACTTTATATTTGTTGGACTGTTTTGACTTTGCTCATGGTTGTATAATAGGAAAAGGAGTACGTCAAGGCTGTATATTGTCACCCTGTTTATTTAACTTATATGCAGAGTACATCATGAGAAACGCTGGACTGGAAGAAACACAAGTTGGAATCGAGATAGCCGGGAGAAATATCAATAACCTCAGATATGCAGATGACACCACCTTTATGGCAGAAAGTGAAGAGGAACTAAAAAGCCTCTTGATGAAAGTGAAAGTGGAGGGTGAAAAGGTTGGCTAAGTCACTTCAGTCATGTCCAACTCTGTGCGACCCCATAGACGGCAGCCCACCAGGCTCCCCCGTCCCTGGGATTCTCCAGGCAAGAACACTGGAGTGGGTTGCCATTTCCTTCTCCAATGCATGAAAGTGAAAAGTGAAAGTGAAGTCACTCAGTCATGCCCAATTCTTAGCGACCCCATGGACTGCAAGCCTACCAGGTTCCTCTGTCCATGGGATTTTCCAGGCAAGAGTACTGGAGGAACCAACGTTAGGAGGGCAGAAACCAAAAGGAAGGAAAAAAAAAATCCACCTTGAAGCCTGGGAAAACGAGACCTCAAACATAATAAGTTTTAAAAAAAAAATAATGAAAGGGCAGAGAAACACTACGTAAATGAAGGTTCAAACTAGAAACACAGAAGTCCAAATAAATGAAGAGGAAATAGGCAAACTACCAGAAAAATAAATCAGAATAATGATAGTAAAGATAATCAAACACCTTGAAAACAAAATGGAAAAAATGCAGAAATTAATTAACAAAGACCTAGAAGAATTAAAGAATAAACACACAGAGACAAAAAACACAATTACTGAACTTAAAAATACTCTAGATAGAATGAATAGCAGAATATCTGAAGCAGAAGAACAAATCAGTGAACTGAAAGATAAAATGGTGGGAATAACTTGTGAAGAGCAGAATAAAGTAAAAGGAAGGAAAAGAACTGAGGACAGTCTCAGAGACCTCTGGGACAATGTCAATGCACCAACATTCAAATTATAGGGGTCCCAGTAGAAGGGAAGACAGGATATGAGAAAATTTTTAAAGAGATTATACTTGAAAATTTTGTCAACCTGGAAAAGGAAATAGTCAAGTCCAAGAGGCACAAAGAGTCCATTACAGGATAAACTCAAGGAGAAACATGCCAAGACACATACTAATCAAACTAACATAGACTAAACACAAAGAAAAAAATATTAAAAGCAACAAGGGAGAAGCAACAAGTAACATACAAGGGAAACCCCATATGTCTAACAGCTGATCTTTGAGCAGAAACTCTGCAGGCCAGAAGGGATTGGCAGAATATATTTGAAGTACTGAAAGGGAAAAATCTAAACCAAGAATACTGTACCCAGCAAGGATCTCATCCAAAATTGATGGAGAAATAAAAAACATTTTCAGACAAGCAAAAGTTAAGAGAATTCAGTGCCTTCAAACCAGCTTTACAAAAAAAATGTTAAAGGGACTTATATAGTCAAGAATACAAAGAGAAAAAAAAAAAAGATCTACAAAATAAACCCCAAACAATTAAGAAAATGGCAATAGAAACATATATATCAATAATTACTTCAAATGTAAATGGATTAAATGCCCCAACCAAAAGACACATACTGGCTGAATGGATACAGAAACAAGACCCATATATATGCTGCCTACAAGAAACCCACTTCAGACCTAAACACACATATAGACTAACAGTGAGAGGATGGAAAAATATATTCCATGAAAATGGGAAGCAAAAGAAAGCTGGAGTAGCAACCCTCATATCAGACAAAATAGACCTTAAAATAAAAATTACAAGAGATAAAGAAGGACACTATATAATGATCAAGGGATCACTCCAAGAGGAAGATATAACAGCTGTAAATATCTATGCACCTAACAAAGGAGCACCTCAATACATAAGACAAACACTAACAGACATAAAAGGAGAAATTGACAGCAACACAATAATAGTAGGAGACTGTAACACCCCACTCACACCAATGGACGATCATCAAAACAGAAAATTAATAAGGAAACATAAGTCTTTAGTGATACTTTAGATGAGACAGATCTCATTGATATCTTCAGGACATTCCATGCAAATGCAGAAGAATACACCTTCTCAAGTGCACATGAAACATTCTCCAGGAATGACCACATCTTGGCTCACAAATCAAAACTCAGTATAATCTTCTCCAACAACAATGCTATGAGACTAGATAACAATCACAAGAAAAAAACTGTAAGAAACACAAATACATGGAGATTAAATAACATGTTTCTAAATAGCCAACAGGTTACTGAAGAAATCAAAAGGAAAATCAAAAAATTTCAAGAAACAAATGTCAATGAAAACACACCAACTCAAAACCTATGGGATGCAGCTAAAGCACTTCTAAGAGGGAAGTTTATAGCAATATAATCCTAGCTCAAGAAACAAGAAAAACATCAAATAGACAACCTAACATTACCCCTAAAACAATTGGAAAAAGAACCCAAAAGAACCCCAAAAGTAGTAGAAGGAAAGAAATCATAAAGATCTGAGCAGAAATAAATAAAAAAGAAATGAAAGAAACAATAGTAAAGATTAATAAAAACTAAAAGCTGGTTCTTTGAGAAGATAAACAAAATTGACAAACCTTTGCCAGACTCATCAAGAGAAAAAGAGAGAAGAATCAAATTAACAAAATTAGAAATGAAAAAAGAGAGATTACAACAGACAAGGCAGAAATACAAAGGATCATAAGAGACTATTATGAACAACTATATGGCAATAAAATGGATAACCTGGAAGAAATGGACAGATTCTTAGAAAAGTTCAATCTTCCAAGACTGAGCCAAGAAGAAATAGAAATTATGAACAACCCAATTACAAGCACTGAAATTGAAACTGTGATCAAAAATTTCCCAAAAAACAAAAGCCCAGGACCAGATGGTTTCACAGGAGAATTCTATCAAGCATTTAGAGAAGAGAAGAGCTAATGCCTATCCTTATAAAACTTTTTTTAAAAAATTGCAGAGAAAGAAACACTTCCAAACTCATTCTATGGGGCCACCATCACCCTGATACCAAAACCAGACAAAGACAACACAAAAAAAGAAAACTACAGGCCAATATCTCTGATGAACACAGAGGCAAAACTCCTCAACAAAATTTTAGCAAACAGAAATCAGCAACACATCAAAACATCAAAGCAACACATCAAAAAATTATTCCTGGAATGCAAGGATTCTTCAATATATGCAAATCAATCAATGTAATACACCACATTAACAAACTGAAAGATAAAAATCATATGATAATCTCAATAGATGTAGAAAAAACTTTTGACAAAATTCAGCACCCTTTTGTGATTAAAACTCTTCAAAAAAATGGTCATAGAAGGAACCTACCTCAACTCAGGCCATATATGATAAGCCTAAACAAACATTATCCTCAATGGTAAAAACTGAAAACATTTCTCCTAAGATCAGGAACATAACAAGGATGTCCACTTTCACCACTGTTATTCAACATAGTTTTGTAAGTCCTAGCTACAGCAATCAGAGAAGAAAAAGAAATAAAAGGAATCCAGATCAAAAAAGAAGTAAAACTCTCACTGTTTGCAGATGACATGATACTGTACATAGAAAATCCTAAAGGTAGTATCAGAAAATTACAGAGCTCTAGTAAATCAGTGAATTTAGCAAAGTTGCAGGATACAAAATTGATACACAGAAATCACTTGCATTTCTATATACTAACAATGAAAAATCAGAAAGAGAAATTAAGGAATCAATCCCTTTCACTAATGCAACAAAAAGAATTAAATATCTAGGAATAAACTTACATAAGGAGACAAAAGAATTGTACACAGAAAATTATAAGACACTAATGAAAGAAATCAAAGACAACATAAACAGATGGAGAGATATTCCATGTTTCTGGGTAGAAAAAATCAATATTGTGAAATGACTATACTACCAAACGCAATCTTTAGATTCAATGCTGCTGCTGCTAAGTCACTTCAGCTGTCTGACTCTGTGCTACCCCATAGATGGCAGCCCACCAGGATCCTCTGTCCCTGGGATTCTCCAGGCAAAAATATTGTAGTGGGTTGCCATTTCCTTCTCTAATGCATGCACGCATGCTAAGTTGCTTCAATCATGTCTGACTTCAATCGTGCAACCCCAGGGACAGCAGCCCATCAGGCCCCTGTGTCCATAGGGATTCTCCAGGCAAGAACACTAGAGTGGGTTGGCATTCGCTTCTCCAGATTCAATGCAATCCCCATCAAATTACCAATGGTATTTTTCACAGAACTGGAACAAAAAATTTCAAAATTCATATGGAAACACAAAATTCCCTGAAAAGCCAAAGCAGTCTTGAGAAAGAAGAACGGAGCTGGAGGAATCAACCTTCCTGACTTCAAATTATATTAAGAAACTACAGTCATCAAGACAGTAGTGGCCCAAAAACAGAAATATAGACCAATGGAACAAGATAAAAAGCCCAGAAATAAACCCATGCACCTATGAATACCTTATTTTTGACAAAGGTGGCAAGAACATACAGTGGGGCAAAGGCCGCCTCTTCAATAAATGGAGCTGGGAAAACAGGACAGCTACATGTAAAAGAATGAAATTAGAACACTTCCTAACACCATACACAAAGATAAACTCAGAATGGTTTAAAGACCTAAATGTAAGACCAGAAACTATAAAACTTTTAGAGGAAAACTTAGGCAGAACATTCGATGACATAAATCAAAGTAAGATCCTCTATGACCCACCTCCTAGAGTAACGAAAATAAAAACAAATGTAAAAAAAGTGGAGTCTGATTAAACTTAAAAGCTTTTGCACAGCAAAGGAAACTATAAGCAAAGTGAAAAGAAAACCCTCAGAATGGGAGAAAATAATAGCAAATGAAGCAACTGACAAAGGATTAATTTCAAAGTATACAAGCAGCTCATACAATTCAATGCCAGAAAAACGAACAATGCAATCAAAAAGTGAGAAAAAGACTTAAACAGACATTTCTCCAAAGAAGACGTACAGATGGCTAGCAAACACATGAAAAGATGCTCAACATTGCTCATTATTAGAGAAATGCAAATCAAAACTACAATTAGATATCACCTCACAAGGTCAGAATGGCCATCATGAAAAAGTCTAGAAACAATAAATGCTGGAGAGGGTGAGGAGAAAAGAGAACACTCTTGCACTGTTGGTGGGAATGTAAATTGATACAGCCACTATGGAAGTTGGTATGGAGATTCCTTAAAAAACTAGGAATAAAACCACCATATGACCCAGCAATCCCACTCCTAGGCATATACTCTTGAGGAAACCAAAATTGAAAGAGACACATGTATCCCATTGTTCATTGCAGCACTATTAACAATAGTTAGAACATGGAAGCAACCTCGATGTCCATCGATAGATGAATGGATAAAGAAGTTATGGTACATATATACACAGTGGAATATTACTCAGCCATAAAAAGGAATGCACTTGAGTCAGTTTTGATGAGGTGGATGAACCTAGAACCTATTATACAGAGTGAAGTGAGTCAGAAAGAGAAAGATAAATATCATATTCTAATGCACATATATGAAATCTAGAAAGATGGTGCTGAAAAATTTACTTACAGGGCAGCAATGGAGAAACAGACATAGAGAACAGACTTATGAACATGGGGAGAGGGGAGGAGAGGGTGAGATGTATGGAAAGAGTAACATGGAAACTTACATTACCGTATGTAAAATAGATAGCCAACAGAAATTTGCAGTATGTCTCAGGAAACCCAAACAGGGGCTCTGTATCAACCTAGAGGGATGGGATGGGGTGGGAGATGGGAGGGAGTTTCAAAAGGGGGGGGTGATATATGTATACCTATGGCTGATTCATGTTGAGGTTTGACAGAAAACAACAAAATTCTGTAAAGCAATTATCCTTCAATAAAAAAAAAGAAAAGAAACACATGCAAAAAAAATTTTTTTAATTCAGATATATTTAAGAAGTCCAAATATTGCTTTATTTAGTAATGAGTATTGATTCACTCTAATTATGACAAAATCTTTCAGCTAAATAAATGGACCTAAAGTACAAATAAACACGCAAATCCAAATTCAATAAATTTTCTAGTGTTTGCAAACAAGGTATTAGTTTGCTAGGGCTGCCATAACTAAGTACCACAGACTGGAGTCATTTAAATAACAGAAATCTCACAATTCTGAAAGCTGAAGTCCAAGATAAAGTTGGAAACAATTTTTTTTTTCTGAGGCCTCTCTGCTGCTGCTGCTGCTGCTAAGTCACTTCAGTCATGTCCAACTCTGTGCGACCTCATAGACGGCAGCCCACCAGGCTCCACCGTCCCTGGGATTCTCCAGGCAAGAACACTGGAGTGGGTTGTCATTTCCTTCTCCAATGTGTGAAAATAAAAAGTGAAAGTGAAGTCGCTCAGTCATGTCAGACTCTTCGAGACCCCCATGGACTGCAGCCCACCAGGCTCCTCTGTCCATGGGATTCTCCAGGCAAAAGTACTGGAATGGGGTGCCATTGCCTTCTCCTGAGGCGTCTCTATTTAGCTTTAAATGGTTATCTTCTCTCTGTCATGGTTTTTCTTTTGTATAGATCTGTGTCCAGATTTCTTCCTCTTGTAATGACTCCATTAATACTGTAGTAGGGTCCATATTAATGACCTATTTTACATTAATTACCACTTCAAAGACCCAACATCCAAATATAGTCACTTTTCCAGATAATGAGTGTTAGGACTTCAACATATTGTCTTAGGGGGACACAACTCAGTCCATAACAGCAGTTATTACATTTTACCTTGATCCTTTTTTTTTAATATGTCTATGAATATTATGAATTCCCAATAACTTTTTCATTCAATTTTCACTCAAAATTCCCAATAATTTTCTCTAATTTATATCACAGAATTATGTCACATATAGATTTACGCTATCAGTTCAGTTCAGTTGCTCAGTCATGTCCAACTCTCTGCGGACACATGGACTACAGCACACCATTCCTCCCTGTCCATCATCAACTCCTGGAGTTCACCCAAACTCATGTCCATTGAGTCAGTGATGCCATCCAACCATCTCACTCTCTGTTGTCCCCTTCTCCTCCTGCCCTCAATCTTTCACAGCATCAGAGTCTTTTCAAATGAGTCAGCTCTTTGCATCAGGTGACCAAAGTATTGGAGTTTCAGGTTCAACAAAAGTCCTTCCAATAAACAATCAGGACTGATCTCCTTTAGGATGGACTGGTTGGATCGCCTTGCAGTCCAAGGGACTCTCAAGAGCCTTCTCCAACACCACAGTTCAAAAGCATCAATTCTTCAGGACTCAGCTTTCTTTACAGTCCAACTCTCATATCCATACATGACTACTGGAAAAACCATTGCCTTGACTAGACGAACCTTTGTTGGCAAAGTAATGTCTCTACTTTTTAATATGCTATCTAGTTTGGTCATAACTTTCCTTCTAAGGAGCAAACATTTTTAATTTCATGGCTGCAGTCATCATCTGCAGTGATTCTGGAGCCCCCCAAAATAAAGTCAGCCACTGTTTCCAATGTTTCCCCCATCTATTTTCCATGAAGTGATGGGACCAGATACCATGATCTTAGTTTTCTGAATGTTGAGCTTTAAGCCAACTTTTTCACTCTCCACTTTCATTTTCATCAAGAGGCTCTTTAGTTTTTCACTTTCTGCGATAAGGGTGGTGTCATCTGTATATTTGAGATTATTGATATTTCTCCCAGCAATCTTGATTCCAGCTTGTGCTTCCTCCAGCCCCGCGTTTCTCATGATGTACTCTGCATATAAGTCAAATAAGCAGGGTGACAATACACAGCCTTGACGTACTCCTTTTCCTATTTGGAACCAGTCTGCTGTTCCATGTCTACTTCTAACTGTTGCTTCCTGACCTGCATACAGATTTCTCAAGAGGCAGATCAGGTGGTCTGGTATTCCCATCTCTTTCAGAGTTTGCCATAGTTTATTGTGATCCACACAGTCAAAGTCTCTGGCATAGTCAATAAATAGAAATGGATGTTTTTCTGGAACTCTCCTGATTTTTAGATGATCCAGCAGATGTTGGCAATTTGATCTCTGGTTCCTCTGCCTTTTCTAAAACCAGCTTGGACTTCTGGAAGTGCATGGTTCACATATTCCTGAATCTTGGCTTGGAGAATTTTGAGCATTACTTTACTAGCGTGTGAGATGAGTGCAATTGTGTAGTAGTTTGAGCATTCTTTGGCATTGCTTTTCTTTGGGATTGGAATGAAAATTGACCTTTTCCAGTCCTGAGGCCACTGCTGAGTTTTCCAAATGTGCTTGCATATTGAGTGCAGCACTTTCACAACATCATCTTTCAGGATTTGAAATAGCTCAACTGGAATTCCATCACTTCCACTAGCTTTGTTTGTAGTGATTCTTCCTAAGGCCCACTTGACTTTACATTCTAGGATGTCTGGCTCTAGGTGAGTGATCACACCATCATGATTATCTGGGTCGTGAAGATCTTTTTTGTACAGTTTTTCTGTGTATTTTTGCCACCTCTTCTTAATATCTTCTGCTTCTGTTAGGTCCATACTGTCTCTGTCCTTTATTGAGCCTATCTTTGCCTGAAATGTTCCCTTGGTATTTCTTATTTTCTTGAAGAGATCTCTAGTCTTTCCCATTCTATTTTTTTTTTCCTGTATTACTTTGCACTCATCAGTGAGGAAGGCTTTCTTATCTCTCCTTGGTGTTCTTTGGAACTCTGCATTCAAATGGGTATATCTTTCTGTTTCTCCTTTGCTTTTCGCCTCTCTTCTTTCCACAGCTATTTGTAAGGCCTCCTCAGACAGCCATTTTGCTTTTTTTGCATTTCTTTTTTTGGAGGATGGTCTTGCTCCCTGTCTCCTGTACAATGTCATGAACTTCCATCCATAGTTCATCAGATACTCTGTCTATCAGATCTAGTCCCTTAAATCTATTTCTTACTTCCACTGTATAATCATAAGATATTTGGTTTAGATCATACCCGAAAGGTCTAGTGGTTTTCCCCACTTTCTTCAATTTCAGTCTGAATTTGACAATAAGTAGTTCATGATCTGAGCAAGTCAGCTCCTGGTCTTGTTTTTGCTGACTATATAGAGCTTCTCCATTTTCGGCTGCAAAGAATATAATCAATCTGATTCCAGTGTTGGCCATCTGGTGATGTCCATGTGTAGAGTCTTCTCTTGTGTTGTTGGAAGAAGGTGTTTGCTATGACCAGTGCGTTGTCTTGGCAAAACTCTATTAGCCTTTGCCCTGCTTCATTCTATACTCCAAGGCAAAAGTTGCCTGTTACTCCAGGTGTTTCTTGACTTCCTGCTTTTGCATTCCAGTCCCCTAAAATGAAAAGAACATCTTTTTTGGGTTTTAGTTCTAAAATGTCTTGTAGGTCTTCAAACAACCATTCATAAATTTATGCTATAAAAATTAATATTTCCAGGAACATAATTCTCTTTCAAAGGAATCAAAATGGGTTTATAATAGACAAGTGCTTTACCAAAGGAGTCTGTATGGTAGCAGAGCTTAGCATATAAGGGGTTTTGCATCATTTTTCAAGACTGGACCTTCTAATGAATATTATAAAAATGTTATGTTACCCAGAAAACTGGCTGAAGTATCTATCTTTTGCAACTTCCACACAATCAATCCTTGTGACATATTTGGAACTCTGGGCAGCACATTCTTTGGTTTGGGACATTGATTCTCCCACAGTGCAATGAAACTTCAGAATGTACACCCACTACCCCATCTCTGATGTGCAACAATCATGTGTATCCATCATACTTCCCCCTAGATTGACAGTTTTCTATAAACATTTCTAGAGTAATTTCTAAAGGGGCATTAATTTTTTAAGGAACTTGAGGATAGAAAAAGTATACCTTCTCTGCTATATTTTAATAACTATTAGTTATAAGCCAATGGAGGAGGAGAAAACTTTTCCCATTTCTAAGAAAATGAATTTATAGAAAGATAATCACAGATATTGCAGTGAAAGAAAAGTACAATGCATTTTTTTCTCTCTGGAAATGCTATTGAGAACCAAGAGTTATTGCCACATCTGAGTAAAAATTTTAAATCTGCATATATTAACAGTAACATAAAGTCTTACTTTATAAAAATCAAATTTACATGGAGATCACAAATAGACCATGAATGTAATTCTCAGATTCAAAACAAGAGCCATGAGAGTTATGAGAGTGCTAAAGAGTTCAGTCTCATGCCCTGGAAATCATCTCTAATAAAAGGCAAGAAATATTTTTGGAAAAGTGTAATCTAAAAGTAACTTAATCTCAACTTTGATAGAGTACTTTGTGTGTGTGTTAGTCACTCAGTCATGTCCGACTCTGCAACTCTGTGGACTGTAGCCCTCTGGGATCCTCTGTCCATGGGATTTTCCAGGCAAGAATACTGGAGTGGGTTGCCATGCCCTCCTCCAGGGGATCTTCCTGACCCAGAGATCAAACCTGGATCTGTGCATTGGTAGGTGGACTCTTTACCATCTGAGCCACAGGTAATTTAATCTCAGCTTTGACAGAGTACTTTGGAAAGGCTAATTTAAGCTCCCTAACAAGGTTTGTTTTTCATGGATGTTCCCCCCTAAAATATTATGAGAAATTTTAAGATTTTAAAACTGTAAGTATTTTTATGCAAATGAAGTGGTAGAGGGAAAGTAACAGTCATATACTGTCTACAATGTGGCCATTACCTTTTCATATAGTACTTCTTTGTAAAGGTAAACTGATGGATAGAAAGCCTGACTAGTACATACTGTGGCAAGACCCAGTCAACTGCCGTTCTGCAAATATCGTAGAACCCTCAGTATATGTTGGGACTTCCCTGGTAGCTCAGCTGGTAAAGAGTCTGCCCACAATGCAGGAGACCTGGGTTCCATCCCTGGATTGAGAAGATCCCCAGAGGAGGGCATGGCAACCCACTCCACAATCAATTTGTATTCTTGCCTGAAGAATCCCCACGCACAGAGGAGCCTGGAGGGCTATCAGACATGACTGAGTGAGTAAGCACACTCAGTATATGGTGGCAGAGTGATTTTTTAAAGAATAACTCATGGTATCTTCCATATAAGGTCTCAGACTTGAATTAAAAAAAAAAAAAAACTAATTAGAACTGATGTTTATAGATGTAGAGGGAACCAACCCAGGAAAATGTATAACCATGAAGAATCTCTTAAATTAGAGTACTTCAAAATAATAGTAAATAAACATGTGAGGAATTTGGGACTTTGAAAGGTAAACTATCTTCATATTGCCATAATTACAATTTATTTTGATGGAATTATATGGTTGTGAACTCTATGATGCACAGCCAAGATTCCCCCTACAGGAAGAAGGACTTATTTCCCCCAAAGCTGGAAATACTGCCCACAGAAAGTCCTCCACTTTCAGTCCCATGCCAAGATTGCTTTAGCTAAAGACAGTCACTTCCCTCAACACAGACTGTATTCAATAAGTGATGAATTCAAGGACAGCTTGGCCCAGCTCTGAAGGGCCACTCCAGTGTGGATCTCCCTGTAGAGCTGGCTGAGCGCTCCACTGAGGCTGCATCACAACTCGCCTTCTTCTGTCCCATCTCCATCCTTTCCCATCCCTTCTCTTCCCTTGCAACCAAGAGCACACCCTGATAAACCGTCACCACATCAAGCTCTGTCTCAGGATCGATGTCTCTGAGAACCCACCTGGACCATCTGGTACTAGGAATGACCCCAGAACACAGACACCGGCATGATATTTTGGAGCCGAAATATTTGCTGCCTGACAGTGGGCACAAGATGGCAGTGCAATTGTTAAAAATCCCAGCATTGCTGATCTAGAAGGGCTGCACTGATTGAAGTACGTGCTTAACTGGTGCCATATGTCAGATATTTGAGATGAGCAGGAAAAGTAGCAACTACAAAATGAAAATGAAATTGAGTGGCCATTATTAAACACTGTCACTCTGTGGGGGAATTAACAAAAACCTGAAATTATCGATCAACAATTAAAGGCTAAATGTAGCTTAATTGTAAGAGTAGTTGGGCCCTATGAAAGCTTAAAGGTTTGCCAAGGTCAGGGACTTGTTAGGAAAAAAATGGAATTCAGAACATGGTTGGAGATAAGTTGGCTGATGTAACCAAAATGTTGCAAGATTCTTCTGAATATGTGTTTAATAGTTAATATCCAAATTTCAAAAACATCAATATCAGCACTTTGCTATGCTCTTCAGCCTGTTTTTAGCAAGCCAGATCATTCAATCTTAATGCTGTCAGAATCACCAGCTCTGAATATGTCATTGTTAGAAGTTAATAACAACATTATTTGGATAAATATTTATCACTTGGATAACATTTATGTTACCATTGTAACATTCAGATGATGCATTTTACTCTTTTCTTTGTTAGTACCTTCAGTGGTTTGTTGTTAATGTAGATATAGTACTGGTAAGCAAGTGTGTGTCTATTAACATAATTCTTACAACCATGCTATAGCTACTCAAAATGTTTTACTAATTTATTTTATTTCTTCACCTATATGATTCCTAGCAATTTTATCCATGCCCAAGCCTTCAATTATCTTCTTAGTATCAGTGACTCCCACATTTATATTACCTTACCAGAGTTTTCCTCTGAATGCTGGAATCATAGACAACTGCCAGTTTGACGGTTTCTCTTGGGTATTTCAATGGCACATTAAATCCAGCATATCTGAATCAGAGCATTACCCACTCCTTACCTCCAGCCTTAAACTTGGGTCTCTTTTGCTATTTCCTATCTCAGACTCTATTATAACATCCAGTTACTCAAAAAAAAAAAAAAAAAAAAACTAAGACTCATAGTTTATATTCTTAGTTTTTAATCCATTAACAATTGAAATCTTTCACCAAATCCAGTTGATTTTTACTGCTTAGGAAACACATTTATTCTTCCTAGCACAAATCACATTTGTATTGATCATTTTCTCTGTTTTTAATAAATTATTTGATGAATGCTGGGGGCACTCCACTCACCCCTCCCACACTGACTGGAAGCTCTACAAAGACAGGAGTAAGTCTAATTTTGCTATCCACATTTCCTCAAATTCCAGCAATAAGTTAGACATATGGTAGGCATTTAATAGGAGAAGGCAATGGCACCCCACTCCAGTACTCTTGCCTGGGAAATCCCATGGATGGAGGAGCCTGGTAGGCTACAGTCCATGGGGTCGCTGAGGGTCGAACATGACTGAGCAACTTCACTTTCACTTTTCCCTTTCATGCATTGGAGAAGGAAATGGCAACCCACTCCAGTGTTCTTGCCTGGAGAATCCCAGGGACAGGGGAGCCTGGTGGGCTGCCGTCTATGGAGTCACACAGAGTCAGACAAGACTGATGCAACTTGGCAGCAGCAGCAGCAGCAGGTATTTAATAAATTTTGAAGAAAAAAATGTAAAGAGCCAATTTAAATCTAAAACTTGAGCCACTGTACATACTGTTTTAGAATAACATATGGAAATGGATAAAGATATTTCTGGGATCACTTTTGGATTAAACACAAAGTATCAATCACAGACCATGTTGATAATATGTAAAAGCAACACTTCCGAGAGAACTGCAGTTGTACTCCCAGACTGTATATCCAAATGTCAGTGTCACCGTTGGGCATGTTTCTAGAATAACAGCTGAATGGGTAAACTTCATTATTGCAAATAAGGCTAGGCTGATTTTTTTTTGTAGGAAACTGTGTTTATTTTCTTAAAGACTGACAAAATTAATCCAATACCTAAGGATAGACAAAATCATTCATATAAATACATACATATATTTAAAATCTGTATTAATATTCATTACATTAGCTTTAAAGTATGAATTTTCCCACATATTACTAGTTAACTTTGTACAATACCTTGTATAGAACATACTGGTTGGATAGTTCAAGGCTGGAATGATGATAAGTCCTTGATTTGGAGGTCACATTTTGAAAAAATACCCACATATAAATAAGATGCTGTTAAAGATGGAATTAAAAAAAGAATATTTAAAGTGTAAGAATGCATATGGTGATATCTCTATTATTTTGACTAACTATAGAAGTTTATATAGTTCCTTGTAACTTGTAAATCACGTCAATATGATTTATCTCAATTTTCACAAAAATCCTACACTGTATGTAAATCTTTATTTCATTTGACATATAAAGAAACTGGGGCTCAGAGAGGTTATGTATTTATCCCCCCAAAATTCAGGGCTTCCCATGTGGTTCAGTGGCAAATAATTCATTTGCGAATGCAAGAGATGCAGGAGATCCGGGCTCTATCCCTGTGTTGGGTAGATCCCCTGGAGTAGGGAATGGCAACTCACTCCAGTATTCAGGCCTAGAGAACCCTGTGGACAGAGGGGCCTGGAGGCTACAGTCCATAGGCTCGCAAAGAGTGGGACATGGCTGAAGCAACTTGGCACTCAACCCAGTCAACTAGAAGAGAAAGAGATTTTAGTATTCCTAATTTATATTTGAGAAAAACAAGATTTATAGATATTGAGTCACCTAAGATTACGCGTTCAATACTGTAATGTAAAGACATGAAAGGGCTTCCCTGGGGGCTCAGCTGGTAAAGAATCTGCCTGCAATGCGGGAGACCTGGGTTCGATCCCTGGTGTTGGAAAGATCCCCTGGAGACGGGAAAGGCTACCCACTCCAGTATTCTGGCCTGAAGAATTCCATGGATTGTATAGTCCTTGGGGTCACAAAGCGTCGGACATGACTGAGCGACTTTCATTACATTACATTAAGGACACGAAAAAGGTTATTGTCTGAAGATCTATACCCTTTCTTCCATTGAAACAGTCTCTGAAAGTCTGATGATTTTGCTACCAAACATTTAATTTTTATTCTCTGACTTTGTTTTTTGCCCTTTCATTTATCTTTGTATGTAATTGGTGATGTATGTATATGTGTATAAGTGATTTGTGCATACATGTACATCTATGTATGCATATACATGTGTATGCACACATACTAATGTTCTAGAACCAAATCTGAAGCATCTATTGCTCAAACAAGGTCCTACACATGATTTGGCTGAAAAGTATTAGCTTTTATATAAACGCTTATAATTTCAATATATTTAGAAATTTCATGTGTTGATCATTTTAATGAACTCAGATAATCTGTGGCATATATTTGTTTTGGAAGATTTTAAGAAGCATTGAAAAGAAAAGAGTCTGGACTAACCATTATTTAACCAGAAATTACAGATAGGCAGAGAAGCAATTGACATTAATTAGAAAATAAGCTGCTATGCTTGTCCATACAAAAATAATATAAATTAGTTGCAGATAGTATTCATCTTTTGCTGTGCTCCAACCTCACAGCAAGGACAAGCACCATGGTCCCTGACCTCATTTAATTCTCACAAGTGTTCCATGGGTATGACATGAAATAAGGTTTCATGATTATGACATGAAATAAGGGTCTATGGCTTAAGGCGGTTCAGTTTCTTGACTGAGTTTTATGAAGTTATCCAGCTTGTGAGTACAGAGGCACAGATTGAAATTAGTCCTAACTGACTAAAAAGTCCATTAACTGTGCCTTGTCGCCTTCTTCTGGCATTTCAGCCCTTTATTGTGTGTGTAAAACATATGCACCAAATGTTCTCATATACATTTATGAGCATAAGTATGCCTAACTATGTTTATAACTATATTTAGACATTACAATGAATATACATATGTGTTACACATATACTCATTGCATTTTTTGGTATAAATGTATCTGTGCAATTGTGTGTTTGTACACACACATATGTATTATTGTTTGTACACACACACATGACTACTACCAGGTACTTAAGCCCGTACATTCCAAAGACACATTTATAATGCAAAGTAGAGAAAAAAATATTACTTACTGAAAATGTCATCAACCTCAGGGAACGAAAGTGAAGGAAATACATCAATTCACTCGCCTACCTTAAAGGCGAGCAACAAGCAGAACTGCTCTTTTTAAATCGATGAACTTAACAAAAGCAATTGCATGTGGCAGAGAGGAGATGCCAGGTAGGAATCAGCACACGTGGGACCTGAAGACTGTGAATAACTTAGAGAAAGACATCAAGGCCTCTGCTGCTACCGATTACCTCACTCTCTGTGTGGCTGTAAAATGTGGCAGCGTTTTCTCCTGTGGCAGGAAATGTCAGGATGCGAAAGGTTCAGCCTCGGCCATGTGAAACAAGACAGGAACTGTTCACTCTAAATACCAAACCTTTTAATTTTCAAAGTTCTGAAATATTTAAGCTAGAAATACTTCCAACACAGGAGGATGTGTAAATGACTACTTTATAAAGAAGAAAGGAAGAGCCCGTGCCTATTTTTTAATTCATAAGAAAGTTATTAAATCACTAGCATTTCAAAGAGCCCACTTTCAATTACCCATGAAGAGATTGCCTACAGAAAATGTTCAGTTCCAGGCTGGCGTCTCCAACCTGCCCAGACCACTGGTTCCCTTCCACCTCCACTTGTGTCCTCCGGGAATAAGAACGCACTTCAATATCAGCAGAAGTAAAACATAATGGCCACATTTACAGAATAATTTCCTCTGATATTTTTATTCCAAGGCAGAAGGAAGGGAATTGTGAGCATAAATGACATAGGCTGGATTTCTGCTGCTTCTGCTTTCAATGGCAATCTTACACAGATCAGATCAGATCAGATCAGTCACTCAGTCGTGTCCGACTCTTTGCGACCCCATGAACCGCAGCACGCCAGGCCTCCCTGTCCATCACCAGCTCCCGGAGGTCACCCAGACTCACATCCATCAAGTCAGTGATGCCATCCAGCTATCTCATCCTCTGTCGTCCCCTTCTCCTCCTGCCCTCAATCCCTCCCAGCATCAGAGTCTTCTCCAATGAGTCAACTCTTCGCATGAGGTGGCCAAAATACTGGAGTTTCAGCTTTAGCATCATTCCTTCCAAAGAAATTCCAGGATTGATCTCCTTCAGAATGGACTGGTTGGATCTTCTTGCAGTCCAAGGGACTCTCAAGAGTCTTCTCCAACACCACAGGTCAAAAGCATCAATTCTTCGGCGCTCAGCCTTCTTCACAGTCCAGCTCTCACATCCATACATGACCACAGGAAAGACCAAAGCCTTGACTAGGCGAACCTTTGTTGGCAAAGTGATGTCTCTGCTTTTGAATATGCTATCTAGGTTGGTCATAACCTTCCTTCCAAGGAGTAAGCGTCTTTTAATTTCATGGCTGCAGTCACCATCTGCAGTGATTTTGGAGCCCAGAAAAACAAAGTCTGACACTGTTTCCACTGTTTCCCCATCTATTTCCCATGCAGTGATGGGACCAGATGCCATGATCTTCGTTTTCTGAATGTTGAGCTTTAAGTCAACCTTTTCACTCTCCACTTTCACTTTCATCAAGAGGCTTTTTAGCCCCTCTTCACTTTCTGCCATAAGAGTGGTGTCATCTGCATATCTGAGGTGATTGATATTTCTCCCAGCAATCTTGATTCCAACTTGTGTTTCTTCCAGTCCAGCATTTCTCATGATGTACTCTGCATATAAGTTAAATAAACATGGTGACATTATGCAGCCTTGACGTACTCCTTTTCCTATTTGGAACCAGCCTGTTGTTCCATGACCAGTTCTAACTGTTGCTTCCTGACCTGCATACAGATTTCTTAAGAGGCAGATCAGGTGGTCTGGTATTCCCATCTCTTTCAGAATTTTCCATAGTTTATTGTGATCTACACAGTCAAAGGCTTTGGCATAGTCAATAAAGCAGAAATAGATGTTTTTCTGGAACTCTCTTGCTTTTTCCATGATCCAGCAGATGTTGGCAATTTGATCTCTGGTTCCTCTGCCTTTTCTAAAACCAGCTTGAACATCAGGAAGTTCACGGTTCACATATTGCTGAAGCCTGGCTTGGAGAATTTTGAGCATTACTTTACTAGCGTGTGAGATGAGTGCAATTGTGTAGTAGTTTGAGCATTCTTTGGCATTGCCTTTCTTTGGGATTGGGATGAAACCTGACCTTTTCCAATCTTGTGGCCACTGCTGAGTTTTCCAAATTTGCTGGCATATTGAGTGCAGCACTTTCACAGCATCATCTTTCAGGACTTGGAATAGCTCCACTGGAATTCCATCACCTCCACTAGCTTTGTTCGTACTGATGCTTTCTAAGGCCCATTTGACTTCACTAAGGCCTATTTGACTTTCTAAGGCCCATTTGACTTCACTAAGAGCGCCCCGCCAGCTGCGTCGCGCACTAAGAGCACCCCGCAAGCGCGGCCGAGAGGAGCTACCCCACGACCGAGGTCAGGAAGGGCGACGGTGAGGAGAGACCCCTCGTCCAAGGTAAGGTGTGATGGCTGTGCTTCGCTGGCTGGGAGCAGCCGGGAGTAGCCGGGACGAGATACCCCACACCCAAGGTAAGAGAAACCCAAGTAAGACAGTAGGTCTTGAAAGAGGGCCTCAGAGGGCAAATACACTAAAACCGTTCTCACAGAAAACTAGTCAATCTAATCACACAAGGACCACACCCTTGTCTAACTCAATGAAATTAAGCCATGCCCGAGGGGCAACCTGGGATGAGTGGGTCATGGTGGAGAGAGATGACAGGGTGTGGTCTGCTGGAGAAGGGAATGGCAAACCACTTCAGTATTCTTGCCTTGAGAACCCCATGAACAGTATGAAAAGACAAAATGATAGGATACTGAAAGAGAAAATCCCCAGGTCAGTAGAGGCCCAATATGCTACTGGAGATCAGTGGAGAAATAACTCCAGAAAGAATGAAGGGATGGAGCCAAAACAAAAAGAATACCCAGCTGTGGATGTGTCTGGTGATGGAAGCAAAGTCCGATGCTGTAAAGAGCAATACTGCATAGGAACCTGGAATGTCAGGTCCATGAATCAAGGCAAATTGGAAGTGGTCAAAGAAGAGATGGCAAGAGTGAATGTTGACATTCTAGGAATTAGTGAACTAAAATGGACTGGAATGGGTGAATTTAACTCAGATGACCATTATATCTACTACTGTGGGCAGAAATCCCTCAGAAGAAATGGAGTGGCCATCATGGTCAACAAAAGAGTCCGAAATGCAGTACTTGGATGCAATCTCAAAAACGACAGAATGATCTCTGTTCGTTTCCAAGGCAAACCATTCAATGTCACAGTAATCCAAATCTATGCCCCAACCAGTAACGCCGAAGAAGCTGAAGTTGAACGGTTCTATGAAGACCTTTTAGAACTAACACCCAAAAAAGATGTCCTTTTCATTATAGGGGACTGGAATGCAAAAGTAGGAAGTCAAGAAACACCTGGAGTAACAGGCAAATTTGGCCTTGGAACACGGAATGAAGCAGGGCAAAGACTAACAGAGTTTTGCCAAGAAAATGCACTGGTCATAGCAAATCTTACACAAGATCCTGCTAAAGACAGTCCCCATGGACTTCCTTTCCCTCTTTCTCCTGCCCCCAGGACATGCAGCCACTTACTTCCACACCACTTTTCCTGGCTTTTTTCATTAACCATGGCATCCTGTCTCTGTCTCCCTTAATACTAACACAGGATGAGTGCTCAGTGAATACTTGATAGAAGAATGAATGAATGAATGAATGGCATATGTTCCTGTGGACAGTAACTGGTAGCACGTTGCAAAAGCACCTTCAGATCTTCGTTCCCCAATATAGCTAATAATGGAGAGTTAAGGGAGCAGGAAGAAGAAAAGGAGGGAAGAAACTCAGGTGGATGTCTACATTTTGCCAAAGTTCAGTTTTTCCAAAATAAATATCCATGTGATACTTATGTTAAAATGTCTGGCGTATATTTTAGTATCATGTTTTTATCATTGAGGTAACCAATTGAGGTTCATTTAGTTTTAACAACGTACTTCTGAGATGAAATTATTATATCTATGTAAAGAACTTACATCTTGAAGAAAATTAAACTATTTTCTCAAGGTCACCCATCTAGAAAGTGGCAGATCACAATAAATGATGAAAGACCATGGGAACACTGGCCAAAAATTAGTATTCCTAAACCTAATTTGGGAGAGCTGAGAAGTAGAGGTATGTAGTACAAGAGAAACTTATCCAGGGGAACAGCTTAAAAAATATATATTTTGGTTTCCTCAGGGTATGTGAGATATATGGAAAGAATAACATGGAAACTTACATTACCACATGTAAAATAGACAGCCAACAGGAATTTAAGCCAAGAAACTCAAACAGCGGCTCTGTATCAACCTGGATGGGTGGGATGTGGGGGAGATGAGAGAGAGTTTCAAAAGGGAGGGGATATATGTATATCTATTGCTGATTCATGTTGAGGTTTGACAGAAGACAACAAAATTCTGTAAAGCAATTATCCTTCAATAAACATTAAATTTTAAAATATATGTTTTTATTTGTTTTGCACTTAAATGTGGGTGATCATGAGCGGATGACAGAAAAATAACGGGTTTAGGAGCATAACTGGGGTTCAGTCAGTAAAAACAGATTGGTTCAGATTCTAGGACTGAAACCCCAGAAGCCAGGAAGGCAGTTAGAGGAACATATTGGTTACTGTCAGTGACCCCAGGTGTAACAGATAGACCCTGAAATCTCAGGGGTTTAAGGTAAGAGCGGTTTAATTCTTGCTTCTATCACAATCCACTGTGAGCTGGTGAGGAAGAAACTCTGCTCTAAACAGGCCTTCAGGAGCCCAGCGTCCTGGCTCTGCCCTCCTGCACAGCCCTGGAGCGTCGTGAACTGGCAGATGGAGAGGTAAGGGGGAGTGTGGTTCGGCAGTGGGAGGCTACTATGAGCCAGGCCTGGAAGTGGGTCACATCACTTTTGCCTGCGTTTCATTGTCCAGAACTCCACGCTATAGCCACTCCTGCCAGTAAGGGAGCCTGGGAAATGTACTCAACTTTGGGCCCAGGAAGGAAATAAAAACATGCTTATATCCAAACATCTCCCACAATGAGATAAAAGTCCAGACTTTCAGACACCCAACCACATCTATTTTTCAGAACCTTTGTACTAAATGTTATTCTTTAAAATTTGTACCTGTATGGGTTATAGCCTTTCATTTAGAAATCCACCATAAATATTTTGGGTTTTTTGTTTTGTTTTGTTTTTATTTATTTTAATTGGAGGCTAATTACTTTATAATATTGCAGTGGGTTTTGCCATACATTGACATGAATCAGCCATGGGTGTACATGTGTTCCCCATCCTGAACCCCTCTCCCACCTCCCTCCCCACCATCCCTCAGGGTCATCACAGTGCACCAGCCCCAACCACCCTGTCTCATGCATTGAATCTGGACTGGCAATCTGTTGCACATATGATAATATACATGTTTTAATGCTATTCTCTCAAATCATCTTATCCTCGCCTTCTCCCACTGAGTCCAAAAGACTGTTCTATACATCTGTGTCTCTTTTGCTGTCTCACATATAGGGTCATTGTTACAATCTTTCTAAATTCCATATATATGCATTAATATACTGTATTGGTGTTTTTCGTTCTGACTTACTTCACTCTGTATGATAGGCTCCAGTTTCATCCACCTCATTAAAACTGATTCAAATGTATTCTTTTTAATGGCTGAGTAATGATATGGATGGATGACTCTAAGTCATAACAGACAAGCAGACCACCTTTGGGAGGTCAAGCACTGGGCTCAGGGCCATCTCAAAAGGCTTGCAGCTCACAGGTTTAGGAGTTAAGAGCAGGCAAAGTGGAGACCAGGCAAGCAGGAAAGTTACAGCACAGAACTTCAAGCAGGAATGCAGACTGGGCCATTTCAAACAACCTTGGGTCTTTGGAAGATCTGAGAGTTCAAAGCGCTCCAAAGTATAGTAAGGTTAAGAAGCAGCACAAGTGGGAGGCACGTGGCAGACGCTACAATAATGACTCAACTCCAAGGGCCAAGATCCAAAGCAGATATCACTCACTTAGAACAATCTGAGAGCCCAGGTGTGAGCCCTGGGAAAGACTGACTACTGTTCTCAGCCTTGCTTGCAGGCATTTTTTCAAGACGCCCTGCCAGAGACTGGAGGATTGCTGCTAAACCTACCAGAATGGAAAAGGCAAAAAAATGATGAGACTAAAGATTACAGATGGATTGGCAAAGATACAGCGCCAGCTCCAATCTCTGAGGGAAAAAGGGAGAATTTCCAAAGTCAGTCATTAGTGTTCTTAGATAGATGTGCTAGGGAGAAGGCATTCTAAATCCCAAAGTGAACGGGTTTGGCACTGGCATTATCTACTACTTGGCATTATCTTGACCTCTGCATTTTTGCTGGGGTCGATGATGGGTAATTCCAGTTTTGGGAACATGGTCAATGGCAAACGACAGGCCCATGGATCACAGACCAAGTTACCGCTGTTGCCTCCTCCTTCGGCCTGGGTACTTCTGGGTATTTGGCCATCTGAGGCAGTTTAGTTTGGTCTTGTAGTTCTCTCTCTGTGTTTTGCGTGTTTCTTCATAATTTTTTTTTTTTTCTGGCAGTTATTCAAATCAGTGTCTCGTTAAGCTTCATGGATACAAAAACCTGGAAATACTTTGGCAGGGGTAGTCTTTTCTTTCCATCCGGGTCCTCGTGTGTGTCAAATAAAGATTCATACTCTTCTTATATATATATATGAGTGTGTATGGGTGTGTGTCCACAGGTACATGGATACATTATCTTTCTTTTCAAGTATTAAATGCAGTTATGTTTATAGGGATCCTTGGCTTTCATATCTAGTAGGTCACAGGTGTTTTCTAAAGCTTATTTGAATTCTCATTGCTGAAATACACTTCAAACATGTTAACTAACAAGTTAATTCAGTTCTATTGGATATGAAATTACTTGCACCCACTGTGAGTAATAGGTTGAAAGGATCTAGGAAAAACAAAGGGATAAATTTGCCATGAAAGAGGAGTTGTTTATTTTTCCCCATAAAATAAATATACGACAGGATGCATGAAATAGAATATAATTAATAGATTCAGATGTCAACTTATTAGAGAGTTGACTTTGTGCTGATTTTAAAACTGTTGATCTATCATATAGAATGAGCTTAGATTTTTAATAAACGTGCTGCACTGTACCTGCAGGTATAAATATATTGTGCATAAATTTCTCTAAGGGTTGTGACAAGGCTCTCACACTATGCTTTTATATTTTCCTTAATGTCAACATTGTTATGGAAACATGGAGGAAATGAAGTTCTTCTCTTTTGCCCCATATCAAAAATCTCAAAAGCTAATTTATGGTTAAACTTTCCTTCTCTCTTCTGGTCTTCACCCTCCTGCTTCTTCAGGGATCTTGTTCTATCAATGGTACTTCCTATCTCTCAGAACTTCTACCTAATCTTCGTCCTGTTCTGATCAAGCTCACTCAGTCATGTCCAACTCTTTGCAACCCCCTGGACTGTAGCCCACCAGGCTCCTCTGTCCATGGGGTTTTCCAGGCAAGAATATGTCTCCCTCTTTGAAACCACCATCTACTTAACTCCCCTAACACACTTCTCTCCTGGTTCTGTTCCCAGTCTCTTGGTATTCATCCTTTGCCTTTTCCCCAGCTCCTCCTCTATTTCTCACTTGAATGTGTATTCTCCAGGCTTGATTTTTCAACTTTCTCCATTATACATTCTGCCCAGACCAGTCTATTCACACCCATATTCACCTTGCATGAGTAGGTCCTATGGCTGTGTCTCCAGCTCTCAAGACCGGACCTTCCTCCTGCGCTCTGGCTCCTTGTCTCTAATTGGTTGGTCTTCCACAAAGACGTTCAACACAGTAGGTTGGTATATTCTGCCCAGACATTGACCTCTAGTGTATGTGATTATGCGTCCATGTTTCATGGTGTGTTAACTGAGGGAGATGACCATGGCTAGCAGTCAACCAAGCCAGCTGGTGTTCATCTTTTGTTTCTTCCTCTCTTTGTCTCTTTGTCTTGTTGGTCTGTCTGCCTCCCTCTCTGGGTCTTCCTCATGCTGTCCTTTCCCCCTGGAAGCCCTTTCTCTGCCTTTCACTAGGTTAACTCATCTCTCATACACGTCTCTCAAGATTAATTCAAGCTTCATTTTGAAAACATCCTTACCACCCTAGATTGACGTAGGTGCCTATCCTCTGTAGCCTGTTGTTTCTGTGTGTGGAATTAAAACAAAACTGTCAACCATCTCGAGGTTGGAAAAATGTGTCTTTATCTTGTTTGTATTCTCAGTGATAGGAATAAAGTAAGTCAGGGCTTGAAAACTGGAGGCATCAAATTGGGATTCATCCACACAAAATGGATATGGGTATGGATGAAACTGCCTAGGCAGAATATATAAGGACTGATGAATTGAAAGCATTAGAATCCTGCATGAGCATGACAATATGTTTTGTGTGCAAAAATAAATGACTGAGCTTTATGTGTAGTACCTACAAGCTCAAGATTTAAGACAAACAACACTGGGTGTTGACAGACTAATAAACCACAACCAAATAAAACAGGAGCGTGAAAATACACATGCTCGATGAGTAACATAAGTCATAAAGAATGAGAGTCACCCAAAGTCTTGTAGAGATTACTACTCTGGTTTCACTCTGACAAAATACGAAGCAAGGTTTACGGAAAGAGTTGGATAAACCAAGAAGAGGAGACTTGGATAAGGTATTGGAGTGGGGAATGCCAACAATAGGATAGTGATTATGAAAATCAGAGTAGGATAATCAGATAAAGAATAAATGCGCTGAAATAAGTGTGTCTAAAACATGCGGGACTAGGATTAAAACAACAGTCATCAAATGTCCAAATAATACAATAAGGGATATAATGTTTGTGGGATGATTCCCTTTCACTTTTTAAGTTTGGACTCTGAATGGATGAGTGTGTGTTAGTTTCTTATTGCTGCTGTAATAAATAATTGCAGACTTAGCGGCTTAAAACAATACCAATTTATATCTTTTCTTTCGGGAGGACACAAGTTCCCAAATCAAGATATGAACAGGACTGTGTTCCTTCCAGTGACTCTGGGAAGCAGTTTCCTTGCCTTTCCCAGCCTCTGGAGCCCTCTGGAATTCACTGGCTCATGCATGCCAGCAGAGCAGCAATCCAGGATAAGCACACCATCACAGTATCTTTAGCTTCATCTCATCTGCAAATGTAAATGTAAATATTATTTAGCCATGTAAATAACATATTCACAGAGTCTGAAGATGTGTATATCTTTGGGGGGGCATTATTCTGCCTAACATAGATAGTAGAAAGACCATAAAAATTAGGCAAATACCTGAATTTGATTCCTTTATTAACATTTGAGAGTCTATTTTCCATTTAAAAACAATCCCTTACATTAACAGTTTCATGCTCTTGAAAGCATTTTCACACTCATGATCATACTTGAGCCTTAAAATAGCCTTGTGAAAGAGATAGGGGAGATCTTATGTCCATTTTATAGATGAGTTTATGCATGTGTTTGTAAGAGTTTAGGGGCTTGCTGCAAGGCACACAGCTAGTGAATTCGAGATTTAAAATATAATACCATGTTTTCTAACTATAAATCTTTCTCTCCACTATTCCGTAAGTTTTCCTTGAGAGTTTTCTAAAAATACATTCACACACAAAAAAATTGACAGAATCACCAAAAAAGGTTTTAGTCTTAAAGATGTGATGAATAATTCTGAAGCCAAAGAACTCTCAGTAATAGAGGGAGTGTATTCTATCATTCCAACCTAAAAAGCTCTGTCATTTTTAAGAGATAAGAGTGAAACAGAAAAAGTCAAGAAAATTCTATACACTTTGAGTAAAGAGGACATGTTGAACGCAGTGAGGACTTCCTGCCCAAAGCATCAGGACAGTCAGGACAGATCAGAGTAGGGAACAGTCCAGCAGCTCAGGCTGGACTGTTCATCACATCTTTAAGACTAAAACCTTTTTTGGTGATTCTGTCAATTTTTTTGTGTGTGAATGTATTTTTAGAAAACTCTCAAGGAAAACTTACGGAATAGTGGAGAGAAAGATTTATAGTTAGAAAACATGGTATTATATTTTAAATCTCGAATTCACTAGCTGTGTGTGCCTTGCAGCAAGCCCCTAAACTCTTATGAACACATGCATAAACTCATATAAAATGGACATAAGATCTCCCCTATCTCTTTCACAAGGCTATTTTAAGGCTCAAGTATGATCATGAGTGTGAAAATGCTTTAAAGAAGGAAAGCAAGGATGACCTTGGCAACTGCTGTTTGCTGCTATGCAGCAGAAGCAAACTGGCAGCCTAGACAGAACTTGCTCAGTGACAATGACCCCAGGTGGTGAGAGCTGGCAACGTAGCGGGGGGAAGACCTTTTCCTGGTTTACAGTTCTTGAAGATGTGGACAGAAATGAGTGCAGCGGCTCTGATTGTGGAAACTCACTTGGAGCATGTTGTTCTTGGTGAGGAAGGTATAAAATGTGTTACACCTGCCTAGGGATGGGGGGTTGGGGAAGTCTCCACAAGCCTGCATTCTGAGTGGTAGAAGTTGTGTAAGCCAAGGAACGCCTCAAGCAAGATTTGGAAATTTTATAATGGTGTCCAGTCCTCCCATTTGATATAATTAGAATAACTTTCTTTAAAAGTCAATGTCAAGAGATAATCATTGCTGTTTCTAGGTAAATATTTAAATGCCCTTCATCCTGGGATCCTCCAATCCCCAAAGTGATTTTTTTTTAATTTAATATATTCACTCTTTCTGCTACAAAGTTCTATGAGTTTTGAGAAATGCATCATGTCATATATCCATCATTATAAAATCATACAGAATAGTTTCACCATCCCCAAAATCCCCCTGTATCTCAACTATTCAGCACCCTCCACCTTGAACCCCAGGCAACCACTCATCTGTCTACTATCTCTACAGTTTTGCCTTTTCTAGAAAGTCACATAAGTGGAATGGCACAATGTGTAACCTTTCTACTATCTCTACAGTTTTGTCTTTTCTAGAAAGTCACATAAGTGGAATAGCATAGTGTGTAACCTTTGCAGACTGGGTTTTTTTCACTTAGCATTATTCATTTGTCTTTGTGTATCTTCATAGTTCATTGTTTTTACTTTTACCCTCTGAATAATATTCCATTTATGGATTACTACAGTTTGTTTATCCACTTACCTATTGTAGGACATCTTGGTTGCTTTCAGTGTTTGTGATGATGAATAAAGTCACCATCAATATTTGCACAGTATGTAAGCATAAACATTTTATGGGGGTTTACCGTACCATCAAACAAAGCACAGCTATGTTGGGTTTGGTAAGAGACTGCCAAACTGTCTTCCAAGGTGGTTGCATTATTTTACATTCCCAGCGCAATGAATGAGAGTTCTTGTTGCTCCACATCTTCACCAGCAGTTGGTTTTTGGATTTTAGTCACTTGTAATATGCATGTACAGACATCTCCTTATCATTTTCATTTATAATTCCTTAGTTACAAATGACTTGAGGATATTTCCAAATGTTTATTTGCTATTTGTATATCTTCTTTGAGGTATCTGTTCAGAACTTTTGTCCATTTAAAAATTGGGGTATCAATTTATTGCTGAGGTTTAAGAGTTCTTTGTATATTTTGCATACAAAAGTCTTTTATTAGATATATGTTTGACAAATGTTTTGTCCTAGTGTATGGTTTGTCTTTTCATTCTTTTTCCTGTATGTTTCACAGAGCAGAGTTTTTAATTTTAATGCAGTCCAACATCAATTTTTCTCTTTCATATATCAAGCCTGTTGTTTTTGACCTGCTGTTTTCACTTAACAATATGTTTTGAGTATATTCCTTGCTAATAAATATACTCATAGTTTGAAAATCCAGAGTAAAAAAGCAAAACACTTTCAGACAGAGAAAAGAGTGTTAAATAAATGTTTTCTAAGATCATTAAGCAGAAAATTAGTGCAAAAAATTGTTTTTGGTTTTATGAATAAATGAGTGTGTCATCTGACACACAACTCCCATTGTAGTCTCTGTATTTTCCTGATTATCTCTTCTTAATTTAATTTCTATTCTGCTGCTACCACTGTGGCACTGACGAGCCGGATGCTTAAAGATTATCAGAATGTCAACATATCTTTGGTTATGCTTCTAAAAGTATAGCCTAGTTATTTGAGATATAAAATAGAAGGCTTAAA